>OX465596.1:26250000-27500000 GCA_950022295.1 Bromus sterilis | reverse complement strand
GTATGGGTAACTCCAAGAGAGGCCTCTTGCCAGTTATAAAAGGTGTCAAATTAAGCGTGAATCAATGCCCAACCACAGGAAAAGAGAAGGAGGAGATGTCCTCAAAACAATATGCCTCAGCCATAGGTTCTCTCATGTATGCTATGTTATGTACCAGACCGTATTTAGCGCTAGCCATTAGTATGACTAGTTGCTACCAGAGTAACCCGGGAATGGCTCACTGGACAGCAGTAAAGAACATCCTTAAGTACTTGAGAAGAACCAAGGATCTCTTTCTCGTTTATGGAGGAGTTGATGAGGAGCTCACCGTAAAGGGTTACGTTGACGCAAGCCTCGGCTCAGATATAGATGACTCGAAATCCCAGACGGGATATGTTTTCATGTTGAACGGTGGCGTAATTAGCTGGAGGAGCGGCAAACAGTCAGTCGTCGCCCAATCTACAATGGAGTCAGAGTATATTGCCGCTTGCGAAGCGTCTAACGAGGCGCTGTGGCTGAAGAAGTTCGTGATCGAGATTGGCGTCTTTCCGAGCTGCACTGACCCCGTGGGAATCTTCTGCGACAACATGGGTGCCATTGCTAACGCGAAGGAGCCAAGAACTCACTCTACAGCCAAGCACATCCTCCTAAGTTCCATGTGACGCGAGACTACGTCAGGGATGGACACACTAGGATTCACAAGATACATACGGATCTGAACTCAGCAGACCCGATGACTAAACCTCTTCCACAGGGCAAGTTTGAAGAACACCGAGAGACCATTGGTGTTAGATACATACCTGATGTAAACTAGTGTAATTTGTACTCTAGTGCAAGTGGGAGACTGTTGGATATGTTCCCTAGAGACAAATTAATAAAGATATTTGTCACATATCCGTTTTGTTCATAATACGTTTTATACTGTGCTATAACTGTATTACTTGTAATACTAATACAGGTGTAGTATAAAACATGGTCCGTAGTTTAACTCGGGTAAACTATCTCATTGGGCAATTGATTGATCAAGCTTTCCTGATCATGGTGACACTTAAGTCCATTGACAATGAGGTCATATCGTTAAGGGGAATGATGTGATGGACGTACACCCACCTAAAGTATTTCAATGTGATCGAGTCACATAGTTCAGCGTTGCTATGACTTTGTAACGTATGGCTTAGTCCTTAGATCGTAACGATCATACGTAATTGTCATCTATGAGGAGAATTTGATTTGTATCCCACCGCCTGACTGAAATATGCTGTCTATAACGGTGCACTTTGGGTATTCCGAAATAGATGGTTGATGAGTTTGTTAATAGATCGGAGCGGGATTTGTCAGTCCTTGTGACAGGACAGGTACTCTGGGCCCACTCGGTGATATTGCATCAACACCTTGCAAGGACGTGACTAGGTCACAAGAGATGCAATGATCATGGACGAGAGAAGTTTTTTGTTGTGAACGACATGTGAACACGGTATGTAGGATACCGACGATCAAACCTCGGACAAAAAAAGTACCGCAGCACAAAGGGGTTACGTCGTACCGTTAACGGTTTCCAAAAGCGATCGAAGTTCATTCGATGGAAGCGCACGGACTGTCAAGGATTGTAACCAGGTCCAACTGACTACTCATTGGTCAATGAGAAGAGTCTCGACCATGTCTGCTGTTTCCCGGACCGTTAGGGTGTTACACTTAAGGGCAATCGATGCATAGGACAGTTACGGGATCAATCGGTGAAATAGGAGGAATCACCGGAATAGTTCCGGAGGAGGACGGAATGGTTTCCGGACATTTTGAATAGTTCAAAATAAAGTTTAATTGTTTTAATAATGTTTTATTATTTAATTATCTGAATTAAATATTTAAAACATATTAAATAAATTAAAAAAATGGGAAAAGGGCTAAATGGGCCCATGGGGCCCATTAAGGGAGGAGGGGGTCTCCCCCCTTGGGCTTGGCGCCAAGGGTGGGGCCCACCACCCCCCTTGGCCGGCGCACTCCCCCCCCCTTGGGAGTTTAGTCCCACATGGGGGAGGGGAGGAGGATGGCACCCCCCTTGGCCTATATAAGGAGGGGGTAGACCCCCCTTTTTCCAACACACCAATATCTCCTTCTTCCTCCTTCTCCTTCCCGGAAGTGGACTCCCCTTGTTTGGAGTCTGCACCTGGATTGGAGTTCTCCACCATAAGGAAGGCCGTCGTTCTGCTGGAGTCGGGATCCGTAGCCGTCTTTCTTCCGCTGCTCGCCTGGTTCGGGGCCCGGGAGGAACATCGATTGTACCGTACGTGTATAATCTCTTTCAGGCACTACACCTGTGGTGCTACTTCGTCGCTGGAGGTTTACCGGGAGTCATCCTCATCGGTGGTGGTCTTCTACACGACAGGGAGGTCGTAGTTCCGAGTCTACGCCAGCCACGTTCGCAAGAACGTTTCCCTCTTTCGGTCTTCAAAGGTATGAACACCGATTCCCTCCGTTACTTTACATCGCCATAGCATAGATCTTGGGTTCGGGTACCGTAGGTATGAAAAATTTGTGTTTTCTGCCCCGTATCCCAACAGCCTGGTGGTGGCCCCCCTTCCCTCTCTTGGTGATTCCGGAAGCTTCTGTTGCGCTGATTTTTTATATATTTTTCCCGGAATTTTTGGAGCACTTTTAATGGCCGGAAAACCTGAAATACAAAAACAGCAGAAAACAGAAACTGGCAACTGGGTGCACTGAGTTAATATGTTAGTCCAAATAGGTTCAAAAGTGTATGAAAGTTCAAGCAAAACATGGCAAAGTCACACAAAACATGCATGGAGCAAGCAGAAATTATAGATACGTTTGGGACGTATCAACATCCCCAAGCTTAATTCCTGCTCGTCCTCGAGTAGGTAAATGATAACAAGCATAATTTCTTTGGTGACATGCCACACAACCATAAAAGGACTTTTAAGTAAAGCAATCAAAGCATGCAATTCAATTCAAGTCTTAACAAGCAAGAGTTTATATTAGCATTGACACAAGTAACAGAAGAACAAAAGGTGCAAGAGCTCTCGCTGTCTGTGACTCGAATGTCTCCAGATGGTGTTTGCGTGCAAGGAAGGGATAGGGAAACACGAGAGAAAAAATAAGGTTGTTGAGAACAACTATCTACTAAATTTTCACACTTGATCCCCTTTGTATTCTTATATGGACACGTTCCTAGACCACTAGCCAGGTACAAGTCAAACTGATCCACTCCCTTTCGATATTTTGAGCACTCATGCAATGGATGAGCGTGAGCAAGAAAGTTGACACCTAAAAGGCGAAACAGAAAGAAGGTGGAGGAGGAAGACAAAAAGGTGTGAAAGGCTCACATCAATGAGGACAATCATAGGCGAGAGAAGTCCATATGATATATATGATGTGAGGAGTAGGGATTTCCATACAACGGATGCACATGTGAGCTAAAGCTCTCCAAGGAAACTAGTGGGGGTGCATCTAACTTGCTTGCTCAAGAAGACCTAGAGCTCATTTGAGGAGGCTCATCATTGGAATATACAAGCCAAGTTCTATAGTGTGAAGGGTCCCCACATAGCTATATGCATGATGATGATCTCTATGGAGTAGAAGGGAAAGGAGATGAAGTACTAGTGTGGATCTCTCAAAAGGAAAAGTAGTATGCCCCCTTCTCTCTTTTTATTTGTTTTCTCTTTTTCTATTTTTGTGTGGCCTCAATGGCTCTTTCTATTTAACTCTCATTTTTCCTCTTTGGGATCTTTTGATTTTGTCCTCTTTGGGATCTTTTCCTCACTTTAGGGGCAATACTCTATATTTTACAAGAATATAGGAGATCTTTCACACTTTACAAAGGTACTCACATAAAGAAAATGTAACTATCATGATGCAAATGTATGCCTCTGTCAGGATAGCAGGATATGCAATGATACTAGCGCGTCATGTAACAATGATTAGGGCAAGGCCCAACTAGCATGCGGCTCATCGATCAAGCAAGTAGCATGTATGACATGAAGATCAAGTCATGAGAAGGTGGATGTTGCATGGAAATGTATCTCGGAAAGGCTATGGAAATGCCTTGTAGGTAGGTATGGTGGCTGTTTTGAGGAAAGATATGAGGAGGCTTATGATGAAAGAGCGTATCGTGCCAAGGGTTTGGATGCACCGGCGAAATATGCGCCAACTCTCGAGGTGAGAAAGGGCAATGCACGGTACCGAAGAGGCTAGAAAAAGTATAGGTGGGTGGAAGTGTCAACTTTCGAATACTCACATTAGTCTAAAGAACTCATGCACATATTATCGGTAACTCTTAATCTAATCAGGAGGTTCACAAAGAGACAGGTACCCCGAGGAGGAGTGTATGGGGGTTTTGTTATCCTTGCGCATCCTCGACTCATGGTACGTGAGTGTACTCTAATATTCGAACCCTCCAGAGGTTAGTGATCCATCTAGTAGCTAGAGTTCTCAACAGGGGTTTTTGGTTTTCGAAAAACACACGGATTGCCCAAAATATGACATCTATCACTAATATGCAAGAGCTCTTGACACCATAAGTTCAAACATTACTCTAGTCAATGCCTCAAAACTATTGCAAGTTACTACTACAAAGAGAATAGCAACTTTAACTACGTACTTTCAGTCAAGACACAGATCTCAATGTAGAGGCAAACTCTCTAATAAGATAAAACATGCAACCTATAGAAAGTTCAACCTAAGACAAAAGAAAAGCTCTAGAAAAAACTAAAGCACTACAACTAAACAGAACAACAGCTAAGAAAAGAAAAAAACAGCTCACAGCTAAAAGAATAGGCATGCAAATCCTATGAGGAGTTCTAGTTCAAGCGGAGCGTGAATCTCTCCCACACAAAAGAGTAAGTTGGGGTCTAACTTGTTACTACAGCAAACAAAGCAAAAGAAAACTAAAAACAAAACCTAAGAGCGAGACGCTCCAAGAAAAGCGCATAACGCATGAAGTGATAAAAATATAGTGCAACGAGAGACAAACTGATAATTGTTGATGAAGAAGGGGATGCACGGGGTCATCCCCAAGCTTAGACACTTGAGTCTCCTTGAATATTTATTGGGGGTGCACATGGGCATCCCCAAGCTTAAGCGTTTGACCCTCCTGAATCTTCTTTCATCATCCTCCATCGCGCACTTGAAAACTCCCTTCATACAAAACTCATTGTAGGCTGATTAGAGAGGTTAGTACCCTAATAAAATAATCTTCCTCTACTGCAAATAAATATTTACAGGAAGAGCTACTGTTTCCCAAGATTTCCAAAAGGTTTTTGCAAAGAAAAAGCAAGCTTAAGGTTTGCAAAAGTGAAGAGAGACAAAACGTGGCAGAATCTGTGAAAAACAGAACAGCAGATAGAAAAGAATTTTTTAGGGGTACTTCTGCCACTCAAATAAAAAAACTCAGAACATACGGAAGTTTCGTAATTGTATAGAGAACGCAGTGTAAAAATTTCAGCTCAAAAATATGAACTGGGATTTTTCTCTGATTTTTCTAGTCACGAGGACAGAATATGTTTTCTGGACAGCATGTCACAACTTTTACTTCCCTTGCCGTATGAGGCTAAACTTGGCACAAAGCTTGAAAAGTAAAGATACAATGATGTTGATACAGTAGTAACAATCATCAAGACCACTAATAATAGAACAAAAGCAAAAAGAAAAACCTAAATTCGTTGCGGGCTGCCTCCCGAAAGCGCTTCTTTAGAGCCATTAGCTAGGCTGAAAGATTGCAAAAGATGCTCTCACAAGAGAATTGGAGTTGAAGCAAAAGAGAAAATCAAGAAGCAAATGTGAAACACATTTAAGCCTAACCCACTTCCTATGCCTAGCAAACTTGTAAGAAAATAAATCATGAAAGCACAAAGTAACGAGCTTAGGAAGGTACAAGGAGAACAACTTCAAAACTTTCAACATAAAGAGAGGTGTTTTTGTAACATGAAAGTTTCTACAACCAAACTTTCTCAAAGTAATTATCAGTAGCATCATGAAAAAAATCAAGAATATAACTATCATATAAATCATATTGTTCATGACCTACAAGCACACGTGTATTGTTTTCAACACGGTTTTTAGGATCATAAGATAAATGCAACCCATCACATTGAGCTTTGATAAGAGGAAAATTCTCCGGAGTTGGAGATTTTAAAAGGATAATAGGACTATAAAGTGTGGGTTAAATAGCAACAATTTCATGCTTAACATAAGGAACTATAGAGAGTTCATTTTTGTCAGCATCATCCATAGTGGCATCACGGCCATAAGCATAGAAGGCATCAACTTCATCAAAAAGGGATATTTCAAAAGAATCCATGGGATCATAACACTCATATAAGGTAAGAGTCACAAAGTTACTCTCATTAGAAGGTAGAGGTGGATGTCTCCATTCTTCCTACTTTTGTTCGTCACTCTCCTCCTCTTTTTCATCCAAGGAGCTTTCAGGTTCATAAATTTCTTCTTCCATAGAGTCCTGCAAATCATTAGTCTCTTCCTTTGTGGGAGAGATTCTCTCAAGATGATTAGTAATGTAATAATTTGCGTCGTACTTTTCCAAACAATATTTAAGTATAGCAAGACTCTTAGATTTGTAAGGGGCATCATCAATATTTTTAAGAAGAGAAGTAATTTCATAGATACCCTTATAAGCAACAAATTCTTCTATTTCCTCTGCATCATAAAAATCATAGTTTCTCTTAGCATAAGAAGCTAAGGTTTCATCATCATTGTACTGACATTGGAAAGCAAGGTGTTTGTGCCTCATAAAGAAACAAGATTCATCCCTCCAGAAAGATATATTATATATTGAGCACAAGTTTCTAGCATAATCATACAACTGGTGTATTTGTTTCCATAAATGTATCCCCTTTTGAGACAAGCGGTGTTCCTTGTACCACTTTTGTTGATCCTGGGTGAATCCTTCATGCCAATAAGATCTGGTTTCAAAGAAGTCAGACATTGATTGGCAAGTAAGGAACTAGACATACTACATATATATTTTGGATTTTTGATCAAGGACACTAAAGCAAAAACTGAAAGGTAAACTATCAAGACTAAAAAGCAAAGATAAAAGATAGTGTGCAACTCCCCTATCTTGTAGACTTGAGTCCCCAGCAACGGTGCCAGAAATTTTCTTGATGGCTTATCGCCCCTCGTTGGTTACCCCAAGTGGAAGGTTTGAGATGCAGTGCAACAGCAAGTTTCCCTCGGTGAAGATACCAAGGTTATCGAAACAGTAGGACTCAAGAGATACAAGTAGGTGGCAACGTCGCCAGAAATTGCTTCCTGACTAGGGCTTTGTCGTGGACCTGCACACAACAACAAATAACTTTTCTCCCAACGAGTACAGAGGCGTTGTCAATTCCTCCGGCCTTGTCGTTTACAAAGGATCAACGCAAGAGATAAAAGGTGCAAAGGAAAGTAAAAGCTGAAAGTAAATTGAGGGTGTGAACAATAATGTGAAGATGGACCAGGGTCCCGTGATTTTCACTAGTGATGTCTCCCTCCCAAAAGACGATAAAAGTGCTAGCGAGTTAAAGAAATCACAGTTGGGAAATTGACAGGATTATGAAGGCACCGCAATGCTAACTATGCTGCAAAGAAAGGAAGGGCTCAAAAGCAATGGGCAGTACGCCAAGGTAAGTATACCGAAATCCATCTGCGTCTACTATGAATCATCCATCTTGAGATATCTATCCAGAACATCTCACTGGTATTAAGTTGCGAATCCCACCCAAAGTGTAAACTCAAAGCAACAGACAACTGCATTAAAAGAACTTTGCGTAAAGTAAACAATCCTTGCACCCGCAGGTACAAGCACCGTTGTTTTATCCCTAGTGGCAACAACACATCCCCTAGTCTCATGTTTCTGTCACTCAAGCTAGACATCAAGTGGTTGAACCCACAATCGAGCATAACGCTCTCTCTTGGAGTTGCAACTAAAATACTTGGCCAAAGAAAATACCGCAACAGAGAACATGCAAGAATTTACTCAAGAACAAAATATAAAAGAGAAGAACCAAATATATTACTCATCACAATCTGAACATAGTCTCATAATCCATCAGATCCCAACAAACTCAGCATAGCAACAACAGAAATTACATAGATGCCTCGATCATGTGAGGCATCTCACGAGGACTCGAAAGTGGAAGCACAAAAGGGGGAGAGATAGATCACATAGCTACTGGTCACGGTCCCATGGTCCAAGGAAAACTACTCACGGTACATACGGGAGGCGTCCATGGCTATGGAGGGTCTCCCGGAGGGGGTAGCTTCTCCCGGCAGGGTGCCAGAGAAACTTCTCCAGGAAGCCCCGATCTAGAAACGGCGGCGGCGGAACAGAGGCGAGTTCGCAAAAAAGGAGTCCGTATTAGGGGTTTCCACCCGAGGGGTAAATATAGGCGAAGGGGGCGTCGAGGGGACCCACGAGGCAGTCAGGAGGGTCCCTGGCGTGGCCCAGGGTGGGGTCGCGCCACCTTCCCTACTGGCTGCCTGGTGGTGGCCCCCCTTCCTTCTTTTGGTGATTCCGGAAGCTTCTGTTGCGCTGATTTTTTATATATTTTTCCCGGAATTTTTGGAGCACTTTTAATGGCCGGAAAACCTGAAATACAAAAACAGCAGAAAACAGAAACTTGCAACTGGGTGCACTGAGTTAATAGGTTAGTCCAAATAGGTTCAAAAGTGTATGAAAGTTCAAGCAAAACATGGCAAAGTCACACAAAACATGCATGGAGCAAGCAGAAATTATAGATACGTTTGGGACGTATCAGTCCCTCACGCAGGAACAGTAGAGCTAAGTTCCTAGACCTGTCAGCCTGTCCGCGTGATCGGCGCTGGAGGAGACCGCACGCCTCTGACAGACCAGATCTTTTGGGATTGCGCATTGAATGAACTTGTACCAGGTGTCCGAGCTGGGATTCTGCTCGGAGGTTGTCTTGTTCTCTTCGGCCGAATGATCCTAGGTGAGGCCGATTGCACTCTATTAGGGCAATCGGCCTCCGGCCTGATTAGTTCGGCCCACTGCTTGGGTAGTCTTGATCAGCTGGGCCATGATTAGGTCGGCGACCATCAGTTCGGTGAACTTTGCCTTGATGAAATGTTTCCCCTGGGTGATTGATACGTCTCAAACGTATCTACTTTTCCAAACACTTTTGCTATTGTTTTTCCCTCATTCTTGCATGATTTGGACGAAACTAACCCGGACTAACGCTGTTTTGAGCAGATCTGCCTGTATGGTTTTACTGTGTGCAGGAAAATGGATTTTTGGACGTCTCAGAAAATTCACAGAAAAATTACAAAAAATCCACGCACCCGAGGGGCCATTGTGCCATAAGTGGGGCCAGAGGGCAGCCAAGGGGGCCCCAGGATCCCCCCCTGGCGCGGCCAGGGGTGGGGCCACGCCCTCTGGCCGCCTGGGGGCCTCCCCCCTCCTCTGGTGCCCTACCGAGGCTCCTATTTATTCCCGTGATAGAGAAACCCCGAAGCAGAAGTCGTTTTCCCAATTCACTTCGCGGAGCCGCCGCCACCCTGTGTTCTTCTCCGAGAGGGCTAATCTGGATGTTGTTTTGGCCTCCGGTGAGGGGAGATCATCGCCATCGTCATCATCATCACCACTCCATCCTCCCTCCATGACTTCTCCATCCATGTGTGAGTAATTCCCTGCTGTAGGCAAAGGGGATGGTGATGTGCGAGGTAATGATAGTGATTTCTCACCCTTCGTTGGTGAGCCCCAAGTGGAAGGCGTGATGTAGCACAGCAGCAAATTTCCCTCGGTGAAGATACCAAGGTTTGTCTCCAGTAGGACTCCGGAGATGATAAGTAGGTGTCAGCGGCGCAACTGACGCGGACCTGCACACAGACACGATAACTTTGTTCCCAACGAAGTTCAGAGAGGTTGTCAATCTCTCCGGTCTTGTTGTTCACAAAGGGTCAAACACAAGGGATGATGATAGTAATTGAAAGTAAAAGCAGAAAAGTAAATGAGCGTGTAAACAATGATGAGGATATGGATCGGGATACGTGATGTTCGCTAGTGATGTCTCTCTCCCAAAAGACGATAAAATTTCTATGCGAGGTAAACAAATTACAGAAAGGCAATTGACAGGATTATGAACGCACCACAATGCTAACTATGCTACAAAAGAAAGGACGAGGCTCAAAAGCATGGGCAGTACACCAAAATAAGTAGACCGAAATCCAACTACATCTACTACTAATCATCCACCTTGAGATATCTATCCAGAACATCTCGCTGGTATTAAGTTGCAAGCCCCACCCAAAGTTTAAACCCAAAGCAACAGACCACTGCATTAAACGAACTTTGCGTAAAGTAAACAATCCTTGTAACCGCGGTTACAAGCACCGTTGTTTTCCCCCTTGTGGCAACAGCACATCCCCTAGACTCATGTTTCTGTCACTCAAGCGTGTCATCGGGGGGCATGAACCCACAATCGAGCAAAACGTTCCCTCTTGGAGTCACTACCTACTACTTGGCCAAATCAATAAACAGCAATGGAGAACATGCAAGAATTACTTAGGAACAAAAATATAAGAGATAACAACCAAATATATTACTCAATCACAATCTGAACATAATCTCATAATCCATCAGATCCTATCAAACTCAACATAGCAATAGCAGAAAATATTACAAAAGTGCCTCGATCATGTAGGGCAGCTCACGAGGTCTAAACCATGAAGAACAAAGAGGGGAGGAGAACATCACATAGCTACTGATCACGGACCCATTGTCCAAGGAAAACTACTCACGAGACATCCGGGTAGCATCCATGGTGGAGAGGAGACTCCCGGAGGTCAATCCTCCTTCCGGCAGGGTGCCGGGAAGAGGTCTTCTGGTGCTCCCGATCTCGGAAGCGCGGCGGCGGCGGAACAGAGGCGAGTTTGCGAAATAGGGTTCCTCTTTCAGAGTTTCCCCATGACGGAGAATAAATAGGAGGCGGGGGGCAGCCAGAGGTGGACCAGGGGCCCCAGGCGCCCCCCTGGCGCGGCCAGGGGTGGGGCCGCGCCGGGTGGCCGCCTGGGCCCCCTGGCTCCCCTCTGGCCCCTCCAGGGCTGTTCTCGAAGCTTCATGTACGCTAATTTTTCCTGTATTTTTCCCGGAATTTTTCTGGCACTTTTTATATGGGGGAAAACTGAAATAGAAAAACAGGAAAAAACAGGAACTGGCACTGGGGTGCACTGAGTTAATAGGTTAGTCCAAATATGATCAAAAGTGTATGAAAGTGTATCTAGATCATAGCAATATCACACAAAACATGCATGGAGCAAGCAGAAATTATAGATACGTTTTGGACGTATCAACATCCCCAAGCTTAATTCCTGCTCGTCCTCGAGTAGGTAAATGATAATAGCATAATTACTGTGGTGACATGCTAGCAACCATAAAAGAACTTTTAAAAGTAAAGCAATCAAGGTTAGAGATTCAATTCAAGTCATAACATGCAAGAGTCTATATTAGCATTGAAACAAGTAACAAAAGAACATTAGGTGCAAGAGCTCTCGCTGTCCGTGACTCGAATGTCTCCAAATGGTGTTTGCGTGCAAGAAGGGGGATAGGGAATACGAGAAAAATATTCATTTGTTGAGAACTCAATCTACTAAAGTTTCACACTTGGTCTTTTTCTGGAATCTTATCTTGACTCGTCCCCAGACCACTAGCCAGGTACAAGTCAATTTGATCCACTCCCTTTTCAATATTTTGAGCAGTCATGCAATGGATGAGCGTAAGCACGAGAGTCGACACTTAGGTTGGCAAAGAGAGAAGTACGGAGGAGGAGGAAGACAAAAAAGAATGAGAAAGGCTCACATCAATGAGGACAACCATAGGCAAGAGATGCCAAATGATAGATATGATGTGAGGAGTAGGGATTGCCATGCAACGGATCCACATACGAGCTAAGAAGCTCTCCAATGGAACTAGTGGGGGTGCATCTAACTTGCTCGCTCATGAAGACCTAGAGCTCGTTTGAGGAGGCTCATCCTTGGAATATGCAAGCCAAGTTCTATAGTGTGAAGGTCCCCACATAGCTATATGCATAATGATCATCTCTATGGAGTACAAGGATATAGAGGGAGTACAAGTGTGGATCTCTCAAAAGGATAGTAGTGTTGCCCCTTTCACTCTTTTTATTTCTTTTTTTTCTCTCAATTTTTTTGTATTTTTTGTGGCCTCAATGGCTCTTTCTATTTAACTCTCATTTGTCCTCTTTGGGATCTTTTATTGTGTCCTCTTTGGGATCTTTTCCTCACTTAAGGGCAACACTCTATTTTAAAAGAAGGTAAAGGAGATCTTTCACACTTTACAAGGTACTCAAAATCATAAAGAAGATGTAGCTATCATGATGTATGCAATGTATGCGTCTGCCAGTGTAGCAGGAACATGTATGACATGAAGATCAAGTCATGAAGAGGTGGACGTTGCATGGCAATATAACTCGGAAAGGCTATGGAAATGCCTTGAAAGGTAGGTATGGTGGATGTTTTGAGGAAATATATAAGGAGGCTTATGATGACAGAGCGTATCATGCCAAGGGTTTGGAAGTACCGGCGAAGGTGGAGACCAACTCTCGGAGTGAGAAGAAGGCAATGCACGGCACGGGAGAGGCTAGCAAAATATGTGAAGGTGGAAATGTCAACTTTCAATACTTACATTAGTCCGAAGAACTCATGCACTTATTATCGGTAACTATCAATCTAGTAAGGAGGTTCTCAACGAGACAAGTACCCCGAGGAGGAGTGTATGGGGGTTTGGTTATCCTTGCGCATCCTCGACTCATGGTACGTGACTGTACTCTAATATTCGACTCCTCAGAAGAGTAGTGATCCATCTAGTAGCTAGAGTTCTCAACTAGTTTTGTAGGTTTTGAAAATAAACACGGATTGCCCAAAATACGACACCTATCACTAATAGGCTAGAGCTCTTGACACCAAAAGTTCAAACATTACTCACATCAATACCTCAAAAATATTGCAAGTCGCTACTAAAATTAAATAGCAACCTCAATTACCTACTTCTCAAAACAAGACACAACTCAGTGCAACAACCAACTCTCTTTAACAAGATAAACATGAAAACTAAAAAGAGTTCCAGCAACGAACTAAACAAAATCCAAGGCTCTTGCTAAAGAAGAACTAAGACTAAAACTAAACATGACAGTAGCTATGAAAAGATAAAGAACACACAACAGCAAAAAGATAGGCATGAAGAATCCTATGATGTGTTCTAAATTTTGAAAGTGGAGCGTGTTTCTCTCCCACACAAAGTAAGACGGGATCTATATGAACAGCAAGCAAAGTTAAGGAAAACTAAAAACAAAACCTAAGAGCGAGACGCTCCAAGCATAGCACATAACGCATGAAGTGATAAAATATAGTGAGACGAAGGACGAACTGATGATTGTTGATGGAGAAGGGGATGCACGGGGGCATCCCCAAGCTTAGACGCTTGAGTCTCCTTGAATATTTGTTGGGGATGCATGGGGGCATCCCCAAGCTTGAGCCCTTCACACTTCTGGATCTTCTTTCATCATCTTCCATCGCACACTTGAAAACTCCCTTCATACATAACTCATCATAAGCTGATTAGAGAGGTTAGTACCCTTAATAAATAAAAAATTTCCCACTGGATATAAATGTATTCTTGAAGATCTACTGTTTCTCAAGAGTGCCAAAAAGTTTTTTCAAAGAAAAAGCAAGCTTAAGGTTTGAAAAAGTTAGGAGAGACAAAACGTGGCAGAATCTGTGAAAAAGAGAACAGCAGGTAGTAAAGAATTTTTTAGGGGCACTTATGCAACTCAAATCAAAAAACTCAGAACATACGGAAGTTTCGTAATTTTATAGACCATACTGTGTAAAAATTTCAGCTCAAAAAGATGAACTGGGATTTTTCTGGAATGTTTCTGGTCACGAGGACAGAATCTGTTTTCTGGACAGCATGTCACAACTTTTACTTCCCTTGTCGTAAGAGGCTATAACTTGGCACAAAGCTGAAAAATAAAGATACAATGATGTTGCTACAGTAGTAACAAACATCAAGACACAACAAAAGCAAAAATAAAAAACTAAATTCGGTGCGGGCTGCCTCCCGAAAGCGCTTTCTTTTATGCCTTTAAGCTAGGCATGATGCAAAAAGATCAAGTTGTATCAATCGGATCATTATCAAGATCATCAAAAAGCTCTTCAATTGTACAAATAGTCTTAAGAGGTCTTTCAAATAAAGGCCTAATGAAGATACTTCTAGGGAGAAAACCAAAAGGCGGAAAATCAATGGAAGATTCATTTATAAAATTATCAAAGAGAGGTATTTCTTCCAAAGTTTTCACGGTTTCAACTTCTTTGGCAATAGGTAGTTTATTTTTAGGTCGGGGAACCTTAGGGACATAATTGAACTTAGGTTCCCTTCTTGCCGAAGTCTCTACTTTTTTTGGTTTGATTGAGGAGAAAGTAGTTCCTAGAGTGTTAATGATTTCCTCAATCTTATCAATCCTAGCAGGATCCGTATCATGGGATTTGATGACCTCCAAAGTTTTAATAATTTTAAGCATGGAGCTATCAAGCCTATTTAAATTCCCTTGAATCTTGCGATCCAACTCATTTATCCTAGTTATACTTGGTATTTCTAACTCTATCTTTTCAAGTTTCTTCATAATGTGAGATAGAGTTATATCTTCTTGTATGCTAGCAATAGGGAGATTCCCAACAAGATTTTCAATAACATTAAGAGACTCCCAAGTCGGGGCTTCTAGAAAATTCCCATTGATAGCAGTATCTAATATGAACCTATTCCAAGGAGTAATCCCGACATAAAAATTTCTAAGCAGGATAGTAGTGGATTGCTTCTTGGTGGCTCTTTTTTGAGAATCATTAATTCTATACCAAGCATCTTTTAAACTTTCTCCACCTTTTTGTTTAAAGGTGAGAACCTCTGTCTCAACAAAGGAAAAAGGGCCAGACATAATGACAACTAGCAAGATAACTAATTTTTTTGTCAAAAAACACAAAAAGATAAAAACTGAAAGGTAAACTAACAAGACTAAAAAAAAGGTAAATGGTAGTGTGCAACTCCCCTATCTTAGCACTCGGAGTCCCCGGCAACGACGCCAGAAATTTGGCTTGATGTGCGAGGTAATGATAGTGATTTCTCGCCCTTCGTTGGTGAGCCCCAAGTGGAAGGCGTGATGTAGCACAACAGAAAATTTCCCTCGGTGAAGATACCAAGGTTTTTCTCCAGTAGGACTCCGGAGATGATAAGTAGGTGTCAGCGGCGCAACTGACGCGGACCTGCACACAGACACGATAACTTTGCTCCCAACGAAGTTCAGAGAGGTTGTCAATCTCTCCGGTCTTGTTGTTCACAAAGGGTCAAACACAAGGGATAATGATAGTAATTGAAAGTAAAAGAAGAAAAGTAAATGAGCGTGTAAACAGTGATGAGGATATGGATCGGGATACGTGATGTTCGCTAGTGATGTCTCTCTCCCAAAGGACGATAAAATTGCTATGCGATGTAAACAAATTACAGAAAGGAAATTAACAGGATTATGAACGCACCGCAATGCTAACTATGCTTCAAAAGAAAGGACGAGGCTCAAAAGCATGGGCAGTATGCCAAAATAAGTAGACCGAAATCCAACTTCATCTACTACTAATCATCCACCTTGAGATATCTATCCAGAACATCTCGCTTGTATTAAGTTGCGAGCCCCACCCAAAGTGTAAACCCAAAGCAACAGACCACTACATTAAAAGAACTTTGCGTAAAGTAAACAATCCTTGTAACCGCGGTTACAAGCACCGTTGTTTTCCACCTTGTGGCAACATCACATCCCCTAGACTCATGTTTCTGTCACTCAAGCGTTTCATCGGGGGGCATGAACCCACAATCGAGCAAAACGTTCCCTCTTGGAGTCACTACCTACTACTTGTCCAAAGAAATAAACAGCAACGGAGAACATGCAATAATTACTTAGGAACAAAAATATAAGAGATAAGAACCAAATATATTACTCAATCACAATCTGAACATAATCTCATAATCCATCAGATCCTATCAAACTCAACATAGCAATAGCAGAAAATATTACAAAAGTGCCTCGATCATGTAGGGCAGCTCACGAGGTCTAAACCATGAAGAACAAAGAGGGGAGGAGAACATCACATAGCTACTGATCACGGACCCATGGTCCAAGGAAAACTACTCACGAGACATCCGGGTAGCATCCATGGTGGAGAGGAGACTCCCGGAGGTCAATCCTCCTTCCAGCAGGGTGCCGGGAAGAGGTCTTCTGGTGCTCCCGATCTCGGAAGCGCGGCGGCGGCGGAACAGAGGCGAGTTTGCGAAATAGGGTTCCTCTTTTAGAGTTTCCCCATGACGGAAAATAAATAGGAGGAGGGGGGCTGCCAGAGGTGGACCAGGGGCCCCAGGCGCCCCCCTGGCGCGGCCAGGGGTGGGTCCGCGCCGGGTGGCCGCCTGGGCCCCCTGGCTCCCCTCTGGCCCCTCCAGGGCTATTCTCGAAGCTTCATGTACACTAATTTTTCCTGTATTTTTCCCGGAATTTTTCTGGCACTTTTTATATGGCGGAAAACTGAAATAGAAAAACAGGAACTGGCACTGGGTGCACTGAGTTAATAGGTTAGTCCAAATATGATCAAAAGTGTATGAAAGTGTATCTAGATCATAGAAATATCACACAAAACATGCATGGCGCAAGCAGAAATTATAGATACGTTTTGGACGTATCAGATGGTAGGAATTGGATGAGTTAGATCATGAAATAGTTTATCAGATTGTTGGGGGCATGTTGCCTATCATCTAGATTGTTGTTTATCATCTTTGCTTCAACTTGTTGCTCTTAATGCTTGTCACTTTGGGCCCGAGTGCCATGATTTCAGATCTGAACCCTATGTGTTTGCATGAATATATTTGTGTTCTTGATCCTATCTATGAGTTGTATGCACCTGTTATAGTCCGGAACCGGCAATCCCAAAGGTGACATCTTGGGACACCAAAGGGGATGGACTATGGTTTGAGGATTCCATGTATCCATTGATTGTTAATGCTTTGTTCCGGTGCTCTTTGACAGGAGCACCTTAATCTCCATAAGTTCATTTTGGCCCCGTTCGTAGCGGGATGGTAGGACAAAAGATGTTGTGCAAGTTATTATTGCAAGAACGTACAACTACCTGTGGGTTACATGCCTGATGTTTGATTTATGCCTAGATGATCATTGCTTTTCTGTGTGCCTTGCCCCAAGTTAAATACATGATGTGCCTTATCCATGCAGCTCCCAACCATCCATCTCCCTAGCCTACAGTGTTTTAATTCTGCTGGTTACTAGTTGTTTGCTTTTGCTATTTTACTGTCGCTATTTCACCACCACTATTTCCGTTGCTATCATCACTTCCATATCATAGTTACTATTAATATCTTGTTGCAAGTAAGTGTATCTCAGGTGCGGTGGAATTGACAACTCCATTGTTAAAGCTTGTGGGTATTCTTTGGCTCCCCTTGAGTCAAATCTATAAATTGGGTTATCTTACCCGCGAAGAATATCTCAATCCCCTGAAGTTGTGGGTTATCAAGCTTGTTTTCTGGCGCCGTTGCCGGTGAGCATGGCTTTATTCACAAGTCTACTTGAAGTATTTTATCTGCTGCAATTTATCCGCTATGGGTAAGAAAGAAGACACCAAGGTCCCGATCTTACCATCCCGTACGAGAAAAGGTACTGTTCTGAACACTAGTGCTGCACTTGATTCACCTTCAGTTATGAGTAAGTTTGCTTCACCTCCACCACATGATGCTTCTACTGAATCCGTTACTATGTCCGATACTTTTGATGATGCTTCTACTACTCTTGATGATATTGGTTCACTTGGTCACGCTCTTGAGAAATAGATCGTTGCTGCTGCAAAAAAAATCTGGAATTGAAATTCCCGATACTTGCTACCCTTTTGATGGAACTTACAATTATCCTGATTTGAGTAAACTCAAGGAGAGACTCCTTGATTATGAATATATTATACTTGATTATGATTTATGCAGGGAGCTAACAGAGTATGTCGACTCTGACCCTGATGCTATTAAGAAGCTTCTCGAAAAAAACCCCTAAAGAACAAGACTGTTCCTGATCCTAAATTTGCTACATCTCCTATATGCATCAATGATCCTGATTATAATTTCTCTGTTGATCTTTCACTTATATCTATGGTTGAAGCTGACCCCTTTTATGGCAGAGAAAATGATGATGCTATTGCACACCTGACCAAACTCACTGAGTTGGGTGGCTTGTTTACTACAGATGAAAAGATACGAAACTTCTATGTTACTAAGCTTCTTCCTTTCTCTTTAAAGGAATGTGCTAAAGCGTGGTATGATGCACTACCATGTGGTTCCATTAGGAGTCCTCAAGACTTAGCTCACTCTTTTGTTGATAAGTACTTTCCTGCTCATATGCAACATGCTGCTTTACGAAGAATTTATAACTTTAAACAGTTGCGGGATGAGAACCTCCCTAAAGCTTGGGGGAGGTATTGCAGTCTGATCCAGGCTAGTCTGGGACATGGAGTCCCTAAGAATGAATTAATTGATATATTTTATGCTGGTCTAACTGATGAATCTAGATCCTATTTGGACAGTTGTGCCGGTTGTGTTTTCAGGAAAAGAACATCGGACGATGCAGAATAATTATTGGGCAAGATTGCCAAGAACCATGAAGATTGGTCCGTCCCTGAACCACCTCCACCACCAAAAAAGAGGGGCATGCTTGTCCTAAGCCCCGAAGATATGCAAGAAGCAAAGAAGTCTATTAAAGAGAAGGGTATTAAAACTGAAGACGTAAAGAATCTACCCCCTATTGAGAAGTTGTGTGAGCCTACCACTCACCCTCCAATGGTAGAGGTACACTCTCTTTTAGATTTCAATGCAAGTGACATTCCTCATGGTAAGCCTCCTGATCAATGTTTAGATGAGCTTGATAATTTCATTATGAAGCAAAATCACTTTAATGAGAAGATACAAAGCCAGTTGCATGATAATTCTCTTGCTATCAAAATCTTGCTTGATGTTCTAGGTAGAACAATTAATGATGTTAAATGTCTTGTGAAGCACTTTCATATGGTTCGAACTCAGCTTGAACAAATTTCTAATGTGCAAAAAGATTTTCTTGCTAATAATGCCAAATAGGATATACAGGCCTTCGAGATTAAAACCCGAGGAGGAACTAGCACTCAAGATCCTCTCTATCCGGAGGGGCATCCAAAGAGGATCGAGCAAGATTCTCAAATACAGGAAGAAGAAATTGTTAGCTCTCCGAAGAAGAAGAAGAAGCACAAAGAAGCTGACAATTCCAATGATCCAAATAGTATATCTACCTCCGATGTTGAGACTAAAGACGATGCTGAACCAGAAAAGGATATTGAAAAGAATGATCCACCCGAAGTTCGAGAAGAAGAAGCACCCGATAAACGCAAGAAATACACTAGAGAAGACTTTATCGCAAGAAGACATGGGAAGGAAAGAGATCCATGGGTACAGAAACTCATGCCCTTTCCAGCTAAGTCTCTCAAAACTAAAGAAGAAGAGCATTACAATAAGTTTTGTGAGTGGATGAAACCTCTTTTTCTTCAAATTCCTTTGACTGATGCTATTAAGTTACCTCCTTATTCGAGATATATGAAAGATATTGTTACTAATAAAAGAAAAGTTCTTAATGAAGCAATATCTACTATGCTTGCTAACTACTCTTTTAGTGGCAACATTCCTGAGAAGCTTGGTGATCCTGGTATACCCACCATTCCTTGCTCCATAAAGAATAATTATGTGAGGACTGCTTTATGTGATCTTGGAGCAGGAGTGTGTGTTATGCCTTTCTCTCTTTACAAGAAGCTTTGTTTAGAAAAACTAATCCCTACAGATATCTCTCTTCAGATGGCTGACAAGTCAACAGCCGTTCCCATTGGTATTTGTGAGGATGTTCCCGTTGAAGTTGCTAATTTTTTAATCCTTACTGATTTTGTTGTGATTGACATGCCCGAGGATGGGAGCATGTCTATTATTCTTGGTAGACATTTTCTTAACACCGCATGTGCTATTATTGATTGCAATAAAGGAAAGTTTACTTTTAATGTGAATGATAAATAACACACGGTCTATTTTCCGAAGAAGGTTGACAAAAGGCATGGCCTCAACTCTATAAAGAATATCGAGACCGTGAATATTGGTGAGTGGGATTGTCCTCTACATGTGCACCACAAATACAAAACCATTATGGTGGGGACAATATCCATTAAAGTGAAGGTACCATGAATGCTTCATAGTAAGTGAAACTTTTTACTCTATGTATTGCTAGTTTGGTAGTAGGACTTGATCAACCTTACTATTAGATGAGTTTTATATAAGTAAAAAGTAGAAGTTATTATGTTTGCATTTCTTTTAGCTTTTATTTTTTTCTTGCTGTACCAAGTTTATATGTTTTTGAAGCTTCACAACTCTAATCACTGCTCCAAGTTTTCAGAAAGTTTCGCACCTTTTTGAACTCCGAAAATTTTTCAACAGTGAAGTTGTCAGAAAAATTCCAGAAAAATAAAAATAAAAATTTCCATACCGGGAGTAACCCAGAGGCACCTGGGGCTGACCAGGGTGGGCCACCAGTGGCCCAGGCGGCCAGCTGGCGCGGCCTGCCCCCTGGCCACGCCCACAGGGCGCCTGGGGCCCACAGGCCCCACCTCCAGGTATGTCTTCTTCCCCCTTCTTCCTATCTCTCCAAAAACACGAGTCCTGCTCCACTTCTTGCTTTCTTTCTGTTCTTGGAGGCGATTTTTGATCTCTCTCTACAACCCATCATTCGAGCTGAGATTTTGAGCAAATACTCCCTGGTATGTAACTCCTTCACCCCTCCAATTAGATTTTTGATTGGTGGCTTCATTTGTGAGTATTTAGTAGCTCTTGGTGCTGTTCATATGAGCTTGCATGCTTGTGTAGAAATTTATTTTCCAAGTTTTGATGCAAGTTTATGCCTTAGGTAAGTGGGTAGAGTAGTTTGCCTCAACTCACGTTGTTTAAATCGTTGTTTTTGTGAATTGTAAAATTTTCAGAAATGAGTTTCTTTGGAAAAGCAAAAGGATGGCTTGGGAAGAAGAAGCCCGAGCGCTCCGATCGAGTTACTAGAGCTGGAGCTTCACCCTCAGCAGCTAGGGTGAGCTACAATGAAGATCATGTGCCCCTGGAGTTGTTGGAAGACACAAGTCTAGCATGCGCAATGATGTATCCGTGCGATGATTTTCTTACAGCTGCAGGAATTAAGGAGGAATTTTATGGCCTTTGTGCCAACTCAGGGTTGACACGGCTAGCTTTATGCTGTGTGGTACAATACAAAAATCTTACCTCCTGCTTTGTGAACAGTTTCTTTTATAACCATGATGTTGGAACCGTTGAGTTCAAACTTTATAATGATCTCATAACCATGTCTTTGGCACAGTTTTGTGATATATAGGTGTACCGAACGTTGGCCAGACAACGAAGATGACCATGCAGCCTTCCGCGTTGAGGACCCTCTTCAACTCCCTTTGTTGCCAGGAGGAGACCGACATTCGGCGTACGTAGATTTCCAGCATTCAGTTTCCACACCTCAGGAATTTTTCGTATTTTGTTGCTAGAGGGGTGTTAGCTCGTGACAACACGAGCAATGGCTCTGCACCAGATTCCGCTATTTATGCGAACGCCCTTTCTGATAAGAATGAGTATAATGTGGGTGCCTTGATTGCTCGGCGCCTTGTTACGAACAGTAACAAAGGCGATTTATATGGTGGCGTTTACGCCACACTTATCCTTGAGTCTCTTGAGCGCACCCCGCATCCTGATGATGTTCCCTTTTCATACGCGAGTCTCGATCTTGCGGCTATGAAGAGGCATAAGTTTGTTACCATGACTTCCCAGTTTGGCAACCTTGATTATATTTTGAGGTTTGAAAGGACCATTACTCGTGAGATCCGTCTACCTGCACCACTTTTGTTTGATAGCACTCGCAGGAATGGATGGTCCTACAACGAGATTCCGTTCGATGAGTTCATGGCTCATTACCAGCCGCATAACCCCCTGGAGGGGGTTGTGCCCGATGAGGAGGAGCATGGTGAGTTCACACCTTTACAGGGAGAGACCTTCACCGAGCAAGACGAGGGGTCTTCTTCAGCTTGGAGCGCAGGGACTTCCTCATGGGAGCACCCAAGGACTTCGGTGTACGCACCGGAGGGCTCATACGACTCCTAGACTTACCATTACCCCGGAGCAGGAGGCTCCTGGGGGCAGTAGCTTCTACCAACTTAGGCCAAAATCCTAAGCTTGGGGGAGTACGAGCCCTTCTCACCTTTCCATTGTATTATCCGTTTTCATTTTGTTCGCTTTGATCTTTTCGAAGTTTTTGCCCGTTCTTCTTTGTTCTTTTATTTTGCAAAAACAACAGAAAGATTTCTCTTTTCTTTTTCTTTCGCTAAATCTTTGAAAAATCCAAAAATATTTTCTTTTCTCTCTTTAGTTTGCTTTGTTGCAGAGTTCAGCTCGAGTCCGTGATGGCATTTGCACTTGATTATATTTTCCTACGTTCAATCGTGCAAGCGACAAGGCAGTTATGACGAAGATCGACGAAAGGGATGAAACAAGGAAAACCGGTATGAACTCTTTTTGTTTCTACTTTTTTACATATGCTTGTACTTATGATTTAGACACCAGCTTGTAGCGACATAGTGCTATGTTTACAATGCTTACCCAGTGTTCATGCTTTCCTTGTGGCTAATCCCAAATAGCTAGAGTAAATAATGTGTTGTTGAAATGATTTACATGCATTGCATTGTTCATAGTTTAGCATATTGAAGTGGTATTTCCCTTTGGAGAATTCTTGGATTGACTTGGCACATGCTTACACATGTTTATGACTGAAAAGTCTACTATGCCTTGATGATCTGTGAGTTTCAGAATAGTAGTATCATTTCCATGCCCAATTCAATGTTACTTTGTCGCTCTGCATGATTATGACTGTTATTGCTCTCTAGTTGGTCGCTTCCCAGTCTTTTTCTAGCCTTCGCTCGCACTTAGCGGATTTATGCTTGTGCATCCAAAATCCTTGAAACCAGTTATTCCTTATGAGTCCACCATACCTTCCTATGTGGTATTTACCGGCCATCCTAACGAAGACTTTCTTGTACCATCTCGAAATCATTCAAAAGCACTCTTGTGTTGTGCCTCTGTTTTAGCTCATGAGGAAGTAGTAGGTAATTCATGACTGTCTTATGTTAGACATGTTTTATTCCGGGATTGCATGTCTAATCTGCAAACCCCTAATACGAGGAGGAACTGGCATGAGTGCGCCCAGCTCAAAAAAGATAATCACAACCAACAAACCCTCCTTCACACTTTGTCTATGAGAAATCAGAAAACTTTGGCAGTGATAAACAAAGGAGATTAAGGGGATGTGATCGTCTCCATCTTGGGAGCCGTTCCTCGAAACATGTCTAGCGTAAGAGGTGATTGAGTTGTCTACTAGCATTCGTTGACGAATCATGCACCTCCCAAAACAGTTTTATCTCTGTTTTCAAAACAAAGAGCTCTGGTACAAATTTAGTCTTTTCTTCCAACCACGGGTTTTCAACCTTTCCATCAAACTCCACGGTTCGAGAGCCTCCACCTTCTTTCTTCAAAGCACAAACTAGGAGAGCATAATTGTCATTCTGAGTGTAATGTGCATTGTCCCAAAGTACTACATTGTCTTTTGCATGATTGTGGTATTACTTATTCTGAATTTCTTAGTTCTAGTCTCCTTTAAACTCCGGAGGAGTTTCTGCATTTATGTTTTGCTTCACTCATGGATGCTAGCGAAATACCATTCTAGTATGTTCAAGCTTTGTGCATTGTAATCTTGTCTTCATTTTCAGTAGCATATTATTTACTTTTAGTTGTTTGTGATTGATCACTTTAAAGAAGCATTGCTTTGTGCATTGTCCTCATAGCATTGTTTTGATACTTGCTAAATTCTTTTCGTAGTACATGCTTATATGCATTCATTGAAGCAAAAGAGTTTGTCAAAGTTTTCTTTGTCGCATTCAGTTTGTTGTACTGAATTGCTTGAGTACAAGCAATATGCTAAGCTTGGGGGAGTTGATACGTCTCAAACGTATCTACTTTTCCAAACACTTTTGCTATTGTTTTGCCCTTATTCTTGCATGATTTGGACGAAACTATACCGGACTAACGCAGTTTTTAGTAGAGCTGCCTGTATGGTTTTATTGCGCGCAGGAAAATGGATTTTTGGACGTCTCAGAAAATTCCCAGAAAAATCACAGAAAATCCACGCACCCGAGGGGCCATTGTGCCAGAAGTGGGGCCAGAGGGCAGCGAAGGGGGCCCCAGGCGCCCCCCTGGCGCGGCCAGGGGTGGGGCCACGCCCTCTGGCCGCCTAGGGGCCTCCCCCCTCGTCTGGTTCCCTACCGAGGCTCCTATTTATTCCCGTGACGGAGAAACCCCGAAACATAAGTCGTTTTCCCAATTCACGTCGCGGAGCCGCCGCCACCCTCTGTTCTTCTCCGGGAGGGCTAATCTAGAGGCTGTTTTGGCCTCCGGTGAGGGGAGATCATCGTCATCATCATCACCACTCCATCCTCCCTCCATGACTTCTCCATCCATGTGTGAGTAATTCCCCACTGTAGGCAAATGGGATGGTAGGGATTGGATGAGTTAGATCATGTAATAGTTTATCAGATTGTTGGGGGCATGTTGCCTATCATCTAGATTGTTGTTTATCATCTTTGCTTCAACTTGTTGCTCTTAATGCTTGTCACTTTGGGCCCGAATGCCATGATTTCAGATCTGAAACCTATGTGTTTGCATGAATATATTTGTGTTCTTGATCCTATCTATGAGTTATATGCACCTGTTA
This sequence comes from Bromus sterilis, assembly GCA_950022295.1. NCBI lineage: Eukaryota > Viridiplantae > Streptophyta > Magnoliopsida > Poales > Poaceae > Bromus > Bromus sterilis. The sequence continues at coordinate 27,475,086 of OX465596.1, read as the reverse complement.
TATTCCGGAACCGGCAATCCCAAAGGTGACAGCTTGGGACACCAAAGGGGATGGACTATAGTTTGAGGATTCCATGTATCCATTGATTGTTAATGCTTTGTTCCGGTGCTCTTTGACAGGAGCACCTTAATCTCCATAAGTTCCTTTTGGCCCCGTTCGTAGCGGGATGGTAGGACAAAAGATGTTGGGCAAGTTCTTATTGCAAGCACGTACAACTACCTGTGGGGTACATGCCTGATGTTTGATTTATGCCTAGATGATCATTGCTTTTCTGTGTGCCTTGCCCCAAGTTAAATACATGATGTGCCTTATCCATGCAGCGCCAAACCATCCATCTCCCTAGCCTACAGTGTTTTAATTCTGCTGGTTACTAGTTGTTTGCTTTTGCTATTTTACTGTCGCTATTTCACCACCACTATTTCCGTTGCTATCATCACTTCCATATCACAGTTACTATTAATATCTTGTTGCAAGTAAGTGTATCTCAGATGCCGTGGAATTGACAACTCCACTGTTAAAGCTTGTGGGTATTCTTTGGCTCCCCTTGAGTAGAATCTAAAAATTGGGTTATCTTACCCGCGAAGACTATCTCGATCTGCTGCAGTTGTGGGTTATCAGTGACCCCACACGGGGGTCACTCCCCCGACAAGCCTCCTCAAGAGAGCTCTAGGTTTTCTTCAGCAAGCAAGTTGGATGCGCCCCCACTAGTTCCATTGGAGAGCTTTCATATACTCATATCTCTATGTGCATCCGTTGCATGAGAATCCCTAATCCTCACATCATATCTATCATTTATCTTTTTCTTGCCTATGATTGTCCTTATTGATGTGAGCCTTTCTCACTTTTTTACTTCCTACCCCCATCATTTATTCTATTTTCCATCCTAACTGACAACTAATCTTGCTTGCGCTCATTCATTGCATGAGTGCTCAAAGTCAAAAGGGAGAAGATCAAATTGACTTGTACCTGGCCGATGGTCTAAGGATGAGTCATAATAAGATTTCAAAGAGGCCATGTGTGAAATTCAGTAAATTTAGTTCTCAACAACTAAGAAGTATTTTTGTGCTCTAAACCCATCTCCCATTCTACACGGGAACACCGATTGGAGACATTCGAGTCACGGACAACGAGACCTCTTACACCTTTATGTTCTTACTTTGATAGTTCAATACTAGATATAGACTCTTGCCTAATATTATCTTGACTTGATTTACATATCTTGCTTGCTATACTTTAAAGTTCTACATATGTTGATAGCACGTCACCAGAAAAATTATCTTTGTTATCATTTACCTACTCGAGGACGAGCAGGAATTTAAACTTGGGGATGTTGATACATCTCAAACGTATCTATAATTTTTGCTTGTTTCATGCTTATTTTTGTGACATTATTACATATTTTGATGCACTTTCATATCATTTACAACATATTTGGGGCTAACCTATTAACCTAGTGCCCAGTGCCACTTTTTGTCTGTGCTATGCAGAAAATAGCTAAAAAATCAAAGTGCTCGAAAAAATCCAGAAAAATCTCAGAAATTCCAACTCTTTGGAAGACTCCAGAAGCCCGAAGGGCAGCCAGAGGGGGGGGACACCCCCTGGCCAGGCGACTACCTGGTATGGCCAGGGGCTGGTCGAACCCCTTGGCCGCCTGGCCAGGTGGGACCACCCCGTGGTGCCCCCCTTTGGCCTATATTTTACGCCCGTTCTAGAAACCCTCGAGGAGGACTCATTTTTTTGATATACGCAATTGTTTCGCCGCCGTCGCGATTCCGAGATCAGGATCAACAGAAGTTCCTGTCTTGACACCCTGACGGAGGGAGGATTGATCTCCGGAGGGCCCCTCCATCACCATGATTGCCTTTGGGATGCTCCGTGAGTAGTCCCTCCTTGGACCATTGGTCCATGGCAGAAAGCTAGTAGATCTCTTCTCTCCAATCTCGTGCTTCATTTTCTAGACCTTGTGATCTGCCTAACATGATCAAGGCATCATTATTATAATATCTATGTAGTTATGTTGTGTTTGCTGGGATCCGATGGATTATGAGATTATGTTCAGTTTGTGGAAGTAATATATTTAGTTCTCTTTTATATTTATGTTCTTGAGTAGTCATGCATGTTCTCTGTTACAGTTTGTTGCTTTGGCCAAGTAGTAAGTTGTAACTCCAAGAGGAAGCGTTATGTTATATAATGGATTCATGCCTCCTGATGGCCGGCTTGAGTGAAAAAAACATGGGAGTATGGAATGCGTTGTTGCCATTAGGGATAAAACAGAGGTTGATACGTCCAAAATGCATCACTATTTTATATCGTAATTCACCTCTATTCGTTGATATATTCCATATAATGATGATGTTCTTATAGTGCTTTGGCTTGTTTTACACACTTTGCAACTTTCCAGTGCCGAAACAGCAGACGCGGGAATTAGCAGGGAAAAGTGCACATCAAGTGGCCATATCAGCACATCTCCAAATGACATGAAATTCACGGGGTATAATTTTCAGAAGATATAACGAAGATTGGCCGAAGGACACCCGAAGGGGGCCAACAGGGGTCCGGGCGCCCTGGTGGCGCGATCACCCCCTAGGCCGCGCCACCTGGCCGCCTGGGAGGTGGGCCCCACTTCCCGGACCCTCCCCCTTTGGCCTATATCTTCATCGTGACCTAAAAACCCCAAAACGAGAAGAGTTTCGGGAGTTTTTCCGCCGCTCTGTGGCGGAAACCTACAGAGAAGAAAATACCTTTCCGGCGGGCAGATTCTGCCGGGGAGAACTCCTCCCGGAGGGGGAGATCGTCCTCATCGTCATCACCATAGTCACGAGCATCATTGAGATCATCATCAACATCATCCTCACCATCAGCACCATCTCCATCTTCATCCCATCTCATCACACCATTGCAATCCAAGTTGTAACTCATATTATCCATCCCCTCTACTCTATCGGTGTTGATTACTCTTTGTGGTGAATGCTATTGAGTTTTTTTGGAGAATCATTGTTATGACCAGATTGTTTATCATATATTTATCACCACTGATCATGATCTCTTTTATGTCTTGTGAGTAGTTCTTTTAGTTCTTGAGGACATGGGAGAAGTCTAGTTGTTAGTAGTCATATGATGTTGAAGTAGTATGTGTTGTTTGATATTTAAGTTGTGGTGTTATTCATCTAATGGTGTTGTGTGAACGTCGACTACACAACACTTCACCTTTTAAGGACCTAGGAGAATGCATTGTGTATAAAGTATTCTTATGGTGGGTTGCCGGAGTGACAAAAACCTGAACCCCAGTTCACACACTTTTGCACGAGGCATTGTTGGACCCTAAAGTTTATTTCTATGGTTAGGCTTTGCCTTAATTTCTCTCTTGTATTTGCGGATGCTTGCAGGAGGTTTAATCATAAGAGTGTGCTTATCTTAGTCTAGAAAGTGCACTAGCATAGGTCCACCCACACAACACTTATCAATACAAAAAATAGTACCGATACGGAATATGGCGAAGGCACATCACTATCTCTCCCGTGTGTCCTCAAGAACGCTCTAGCCTTTATAAGTTTAAATCCTTTGGATTATCCTTTATAAAAGGACTGGGCCATCTTTCTGCACCGTATCATAATTTATCTTATTTTCCTTTATCTCATTATTGCTTATACCAGAAAACCCATAAAAGTTACCTTTCAGTACTTGCAGTTATTCCTATCTCAAGTTCACTTGTTAATACCTTCTGCTCCTCGTTGGGTTCGACACTCTTACTTATCGAAAAAGGCTACGATAGATCCCCTACACTTGTGGGTCATCAGCGGTGCTTATGACTATGTGTCATAAGGATTGCTTACATTACACATAGATTGTTAATGCGGCTGTCTATTGCTTTGAGTTTGCAGCATTAGTTGTGGCTCGCAACTTAATACCAGCGAGATATTCTAGATAGATATCTCAAGGTGGGTGATGCCCCCAAAATCAATCTGTGTACAGTAATCATACACGCAAGGTACACGGCTGAGATTAGGGTGCCACGGTGAGAATATCACAGCACAACACCAAACACAAATGTATAAACCAATATGTTACAATAAAGGGGGGTCGCACGGACCCGAATACATAAGTTATACAAGCCATAATATCTGAGTACAGACATAGTTAGTCAAGTTTTTCCTTAAGAAGGCTAGCACAAATAACATCAGAGATACAGATCGAAAAGGCAAGGCCTCCTGCCTGGGAGCCTCCGAAACTACTCCTGGTCCTGGTCAGCGGGGGTCTCGACGTAGTAGTTGGCGCCTCCGGGGTACTCCTGCTCCTGGGCTCCAACGTCGACTGCAGCGGCCGATCAGGAAAAACATAAAGGGGGAAATAAAGCAAGGGTGAGTATCTAGCATACCCGCGAGTCTTACGTCCGCTACTAAGCATTTATGCATTGTATCAAATGGAAAGGGGAGGCTATATATAGTGGACTGCAAGATAGAAATCAGAATAAGGATAAGAATCTAGGCCTATCGAAGACTAGCATCTTCTGACGAGTTTTGCAGCACAAGATGAGAACAGCCAACAGTTTGTATAAAGCATAAAGTAACAATGAAGCAGAAGTTGCTGCAATAATTGTATAATATAAGTTGTAATGATTAATAATAATAATGCCTCCGAGTTCCCCTCCTCGACTTCCCTGCGAGGAAGAAAAACCGGAACCATACAGTTTAATAGTAATAGTTTGTAGTGGTAAGATCCAGCTTCAGCATAAAGTGTCCCGTTACTATGGACACGGCTATTCGAATAGATTAAAGTCCCTGCAGGGGTGCACTACTGTTCAGCCTGCACGCTCTGATCTCCAGGGTGGCGTGAACCTTGTCAGGGAACGCCCCACCGAGGCTATCCGACACATCGCAGTTCATCCTAGGCTCAGCAGAGAGGCCATCCGCCGGACTATATCCTATGCGCCAAGGGGTCTAGGTTCCTCACCCTTCCACGCTCCTGCACGGTACGAGACTGGCCGGTGAAGCAAAAGCAAATCCAAACACACCTGCTGCAGCAAAGAAGACAACACCGCTTCCCGGCTATCAGCCCGTGGTACTGCTGACGTCTGAGAGCTTTCGGACAAACTACGACGCGGAGGGCCCACACCGTAATCCCACGTGTAGGTAGTGCGTACAGACCAACAGGTCTCTCAAGTCATCCGCCGAACCATTTAGCATTTTAATATTATCTCGCAGACAACCATTATCGCTGTCTGACTAACAACACAACGGACAACGAACAACAACAAGGACCACCAGTAACGTCGGGGCCTGCCCTGTCGTCCCGTCAAAGCGCGCGGTTACCAACAAGGTGAACTGTCTCCTTACCTTGTCTCGCTTGTGCTCTTGGTAGAGCTCGACTTTTTCGTGGTTTGGTAACTCTCGCGAGATACGAGCAGGGGCCAAGCACGCCAATAACGTCGGTCGTACCCTCCCTGTCGCTCCCGACAATATACCGCTCGCGGGCACCGTTGGGTCGCCTGACTCTTACCTTTAAGAACACCATTTGATTCGAGTGCCTACCATTAAGTGAAACCAGGAGGTATCACCCTCGATGGCACAATTAAAAAGGTTTGACAGAGACATCAGCGAAATGAACTAAAGAGGAATATTCTCGTTCACCCCGGTGGTGCCGAGACATCAGCGGAATGAACTAAAGAGGAATACCCTCGTATCATCCCAGTGATACTACGCTACTAAGCCGACGAGAGTGAAATACGAGTTCGTCCACTCGTAAGTCAAACTCGAAGCGACTCGGCAGGGTATCGCCGTTGTAGGTTCCCTAGGGCGTCTGCATTGATCCGTACCTATTGCAGTTGTATATATTTTGTATCCGCGTCACTCCCCTAAGTGGCCACGGCCCGCTATCTAATCCTAACTAACAATGCGCAGGGCTCACTGCTGAATATAATGTATAGATATATAACAGGCAACATAGGATAAGGAAGGTACATCAAGGGGCGACAAAATCAGGCTATGCAATTGAATAGGATTGTAACGTAGCAGCAGCAGTCACAATGCCTAGTGCAAGAAAGTACGGAAAGGTAGGCGATATCTGGGGAAGACAATGGCTCTGCTTGCCTGGAAGCTCGACGATAGGGGTACGGAAACCAAACATTATCCACATAGGGGTTTGGTTTACGGTTTAAAACATATTCAAATTCAAAGTTTTTGAATATGACTTACGGTTTAAAAGATATTCAAATTCAAAGTTTAAATCAATTTCTGGATTTTCTTTTATTAATAAAACCAAACATTATCCACAGAGGGGTTGACTGGTCAAACCTGACCAGTGGGTCCCACTGGTCAGCCTCATAGTTAATAAAACCATTTTAATAATTTAAATAACAGTGAGGTCCCACATGTCATTGACTCATTACATTTTCCAATTTAATTAAACTAACTACTTACTCGTGGGGCCTAGCTGTCATTGACACATAGGTTTAATTAACAGATAAACTAATCTGAAGGGTTATTTAGGGGCTAGGCCCATTTGTCATAGAGAGTGGGGGTGTTATCTCCATTTAACTGAACATGATTTTAATTAACAGGGACATGGCCCACCAGTAAGTGACTCACATGGGGGTAATTAGCAGCTAACTAATCATCTGACAAGTAGGTCCCACTAGCCAGCGACCCCGGCCATCGCCGTCGAGACAGAGCTCGACGGAGCTTGACCGTGCGCTCGATTCCGGCGGTCAATCGGGACGTGGTTTGTTTCACTGGGTTCCTAGGAGTGAGCCGCGTTGTTTGGTGGTCACGGCGTCGACGGGGACTCGCCGAAGCGGCGACGGCGTCGAGCGCGGCGGCGGTTGCTCTCGGGTCTCGACGGGAACGAGGCTACGGTGGATTATTTCGGGCACGCGCTACGGGGTTGGGCTCCTGGGGACGTGGCGATCAAAAGGCCGTGCACGGCGTGCCATACGCGTGCCCCAGGCCACGATAGTGACCTCGCCGGCGGTGACGAGCTTCGGCTCCAATGGTGTTGACGCCTACGGGTCATGGGGAGCTAAGGGGAGGGTTGGGGGAGGTGGCCGTGCTCACTGTGATCCTGCAGATGTGCTAATCGGGCTCGGGGGAGGCTCAACGACGGCGTGTGGCGGGGCTGCGGAGGGGAACGGCGAAGTAGAGCTCGACGGAGATGTTCTCGGCTCAATTCTTCTCGCGTGGAGACGAAATCGACGACGGCGGAGCGGCTGGACAAGGTGGCTCGGCTCGAGGGGCTCTCTGGTCACGACAGTCCACGGCGGCGACGACGAGCAGACGCGGGAAAATTTCCCCCGATGAGTGTGGCGCGAGGAGAGGGGGAAAAGGGCTAGGGTTTTGCCAGGGGGTTCACCGGGGAGTAGTTAACCACTACGGTGGCTCTGTAGCAGTGCGGTAGCAGCCATCGCGCGGTGCATCACGTCGAGCACCTCTGCCATGGCGCCACGCACAGGGGAGGGGAACGGTGAGGAGGGGGATGACCCCGGGTGGGCCAAGTGGGCCGGTTTGGATGGCTGGGCCACACTGTGCACTTGCTGCACTAGTGGGGTGGGCTAGTTCCCTTTTTCTTTTTATTTCTTTTCTGCTTTCTATTCTTTTCTGTTCATATTTATTTTAGTTGCTTTAACCATTTTGTAAAATATGTAATAGGTTCTATAATTAGTGTGGCACAATACTAAGATGACACAAAAAGATTGGGACTTATATAAAATCTTTTGCATTTTTGTTTTATAAAAAGGTGTTAAATGCCACCGTTTTACCACTGTTATGAATTGTTTGAATTTTTCAGTGGCATGATAAATACCAAAAACCATATTGGCATGGTCCACTGATTATTAGTGATTTTACAAAAGTGGTTCCACAATTATTGGACAAGGTTTTATTTCCACTTATTTTTAATATTCATCAAAAGTCATTTTGGGTTTGTTTGAATTCAAAGATGAACAAGGCATGATCAAGGGTGATTAGAGACTTGCTAATCACAGAGGTTTATTATTAACAAAGTTTTATTGATGCCTGACACTGAGGGTGTTACAAATCTCCCCCACTACAAGAATTCTCGTCCTGAGAATCTAAGCTGTAGAGGGGAAAAGATCGGGGTATTCGTCACGAAGGCGATCTTCGCGTTCCCAAGTGGCTTCCTCTTCAGAATGATTCGACCACTGAACTTTAAGGAACTTGGTTGTCTTGTTGCGGGTTTTGCGTTCAGACTGATCGAGAATGCGGCTCGGATGTTCTTGATAAGTCAGGTCCTGTTGCAATTCAATCAGATCATGTTCCACTTCACGAATAGGGTCCTTGAAGCAGCGACGGAGTTGCGACACGTGGAATACATCGTGGACTTGGGAGAGGTTTGACGGAAACTCCAACCGGTATGCCACTGGTCCACTTCTGGAAAGGATACGGAACGGGCCAATGTAGCGAGGAGCTAACTTGCCTTTGATCCCGAAACGATGAGTGCCTCTCATGGGAGTGACACGAAGGTAAGCTTGTTCGCCGGGCTGATAGATCATTTCCTTGTGCTTGCGGTCATAGTTGCTCTTCTGGCGGGACTGAGCAGCTTTCAGATGTTCATGGATAACGCGAACCTGATCTTCAGCATGTTGTATAATGTCCGGACCAATGAGAGTTTGTTCCCCAGTTTCTGACCAATTCAGAGGGGTTCGACACTTACGTCCATAGAGAACTTCAAATGGTGCGATCTTCAGACTAGCTTGATAGCTGTTGTTGTACGAGAATTCAGCAAATGGAAGAGATTCCTCCCATTTCTTACCAAACGAAATGACACAAGCTCGAAGCATATCTTCGAGCACTTGGTTGACTCGTTCGACTTGTCCTTGCGACTGGGGGTGATAAGCGGTGCTGAAATTTAGGTGAGTGCCCATAGCTTCTTGGAAACTATCCCAGAACTTCAAGGTGAAAATGCTGCCATGGTCTGAACTGATCTCCAACGGAATACCGTGGACGGAAACACTTCTGGAAACATATAAGTCTGCTAACTGGCTAGCAGAGATCGTCTCCTTGACAGGCAGAAAATGGGCAACCTTGGAGAATCGGTCGATGACGACAAAGATAGCATCATGACCTTTCTGTGATCGCGGAAAACCGGTGACGAAATCCATTTCAATATTGTCCCATTTCCATTCAGGAATCGAGAGTGGTTGCAGAGTACCAGCAGGTCTTTGTGTTGGGGTTCGGGGCAGAAAACACAAATTTTTCATAACCTACGAGACCCATACCCAAGACCTATGCTATGCTGATGCAAGTAACGGACAGAAATAGATCACATACAGTATGTAGTCCGTTAAGCGGGAAACGTTCCCGCATCAACGTGGTTGGTGTAGTCGTACCGGCAATCTCCGATGCCATGCAGATCCACGATGACTCCTGTAGCCACCCGATCCTTGTAGACCGATGACGGGATTACGTCCCCGTCGGAACGTTGCTGATGAAGACCTCGTGATACGACCACGACGATGAAGTAGCACCACAAGTGTAGTGCCTCGCGGGATTATACACATAAAGTATACCCGACGTCCCTCCGGGCTCCGAACCAGTAGAGCAGCGGAAAGAAGAGGGATTCGGATCCCGATTCCAGCAGCACGACGGCGTGCGCATAGTGGAGAAATCCCCAACCAAGTGTAGAGTACAAACAAGGGGAGTCCACTCGAGGAAGGAGAAAGGAGGGAGAGAGAGATGAGAAATTATCTCAAAAATATGATGAATAAAAGGGCACCTCTACCCCTCCTTATATAGGCCAAGGAGGGGTGCCACCCCCCCCTCCACTTCCGGGGTGGGACTAATCCCAAGGGAGGGGGTGGCGCACCTATTAAGGGGGGTGGGCCCCCTCATGGCGCCATGGCCCATGGGGGAGGACTCCCTCTCCCCCTAATGGGACCTATGAGGCCCATATGCCTTTTAATTCATTTTTAATTATATTTAAATACATTTTAATATTTAATTCAGATAATTAAATAATAAAACATATATTAAACATTATTAAATATATTTTGAACCTTTCCAAATACCCGGAACAACTTCCGGCCTTCATCGGAACAATTCCGGTGTTCTCTCCAATTTCTCTGGTGATCCCGAATCAATCCTTACTGCGTCGAGTACCCTTAAGTGTAACACCCTACGGTCTGGGAAACAACAGACATGGTCGAGACAATTCTCATTGATCAATGACTAATCAATTGGACCTGGTTACAATACTTGATAGCCCATGCGCTTCCATCAAATGAACTTCAATCGTTGTTGGATCCGTTAACCGTGTGCCTGTTCCCTTTGTCCTGGGGTACTTTTCTTGTCTGAGGTTTGATTATCGGTATTCATTATACCTACTTCGTCCTCGTTCTCAACAAACAAGTTTACTCGTTCCCGTGATATTACAACTCCGTGACCTAGTCACACGTTTGCAAACTTTATGATGTAACATCACCGAGTGGGCCCAGAGTACCTATCCGTCATACGGATGGACAAATCCCGCTTTGATCTATTTGCATACTCATTAACATATCTATTCGGAATACCTGAAGTACGCCTTTATGGCTAGCATATTTCAGTTAGGCGATGGGTAGCAAATCAAGGCATCCTAATAGACAGTAATTACGTATGATCATTACGGTCTAAGGATTTGGTCACTACGTTATAGTTATCGCAATGTCAAACTATGTGACTTGATCACATCGCAACACTTCTGGTGGGTGTATGTCCATCATATCATTATCCAATGATACGACTCCATTGTCAACAGACGCCATTGTCTCATGATCAGGAAACCTTGATCATGAATCGCCGAATGGACTAGTATACTAGGGTTGACTAGGGACCTGGTTCTTTGTATACCACACCTGTATTAATGTTTCCGCTTAATACAGTTATAGCATAGTATCAAACGTATTATGAACTAATGGAATATGCTCGATAAATCATATTTTATTTGCCTCTAGGGCACATTCCCAACACTTTGGTGTTCGGCTTTGACGCGACGGCAAACGTCACACTCATCAACATAACGAGCAATGTCTTGTATCATGTTAGACCACCAGTACCGCTGACCAATGTCTTGGTACATCTTGGTGCTACCAGGGTGAATTGACAGGGGAGTATCATGAGCTTCCTTCATGACGCGCGGGGCGTAGTTCAGGTTGGGCCTGTTTATGGGGACCACTAGCCGACCCTTGAAGTACAACGTACCATCATCGGCAATAGTGAAGGATGAGGGCTTTCCACTCTCGACATACCGCTTAATCTTCTGAATGTCAGAGTCACATGCATGTGCAAACTTCATGCGGTTGTATAAGTCTGGTTCGATAACAAGGGAATTCACATATCCCTGCGGAACAATTTCAAGGTTCAGCTTTCGAAGCTCTTCATACAGACGGGGCTGCTCTATCTGGACTTCAAGTTCAGAACAGTAGGCTTTGCGGCTTAAGGCATCGGCCACCACATTAGCTTTGCCAGGGGTGTAAGAAATTCCCAAGTTGTAGTCGGCTATTGTCTCGAGCCATCTCTGTTGGCGGAGATTCAGGTCGGGTTGACTAAACAGGTACTTCAGGCTTTGGTGGTCATTGTAGATCTCTCAACGGTTACCGATGAGGTAATGTCGCCACAGCTTCAATGCATAAATTACCGCTGCCAATTCGAGATCATGAGTTGGATACTTATCTTCGTGACAACGCAAATGACGAGAGCCATAAGCAATCACTTTGCGCTCTTGCATTAGGACACAACCTAATCCTTGACGAGGCGCGTCGCAATAAATCACGAAGTCCTTCTGAGTATCAGGGGGAGCAAGCACTGGGGGAGAAGTGAGCTTGTCCTTCAGAGCTTGAAAACTTTCTTGACATTTATCAGTCCACTCAAACTTGACGCCTTTGTGAAGCAGATTAGTCAGTGGCTTGGCAATCTTGGAGAAATTCTCAACAAAACGGCGGCAATAGCTGGCAAGCCCGAGGAAACTTCGGACTTGCTTGACAGTCCTGGGAGGAGTCCAGTCAAGAATAGCCTGAATACGTTTGGGGTTGACGGCAACACCATCCTTGGAAATCACATGACCAAGGTAGGTTACTTCGGGAAGCCAGAATTCACACTTAGAGTACTTACCATAGATTTTGTGTTCTCGAAGCTTTTCCAGTATAAGGCGGAGATGTTCAGCATGTTCTGCATCGGTCTTGGAGTAAATCATATATCATCCAGATAAACCACGACAAACTTGTCGAGGTATTCCATGAATATATAGTTCATCAATCTGGAGAAGGTGGCTGGGGCATTCGTCAAGCCAAAGGACATGACGGTGTACTCGTATGAACCATAGCGAGTAATGAATGCAGTCTTCGGGATGTCCTCATCATGGACCAGGATCTGATGGTAACTCAACCTTAAGTCGAGTTTTGAAAATACCGTGGATCCAGCAAGTTGATCATAAAGATCATTGATCCGAGGGAGGGGGTACTTGTTCTGTATCGTGGCCTGGTTGTGTCGGGACCCGGGGTTAGCGTATGTAATTCCAGTCACGATACAATCACATGGAGAGCCGAGAGCCGTACCCACTTGTCTAAGCAGACAAGGCCAAGCACAGAACACTCTCAGAAAGCATCGAACGTGAGGGGCATCCCATTCAGGCCGGATGATCAACTGAGATGGGTCCTCATCGTCCGCTCACGAGTCTAATTTCTGATGGGTGGTGAAATCCCATACTCATAGACAAGTTGCCTCAACCATGTTATCGATTGAATCACAATTCTTACATAGACTGACTCCAGCCCGATCACTTAGTCGGGGTCTAGGGCGGGCTCGATCATACAACAAAGTGTGCACGTGACAAGGTCACGAGCAATCGCATCGCGATGCCCCAAGCTGTGCACATCTAAGGGCCACTTGGTGTATAAAAGACCGCCAGCCAGATCACAACTAAGGTCTCGAAAACCCATACTAAGACATGCATGTTATAAACATACACGCAGCACACATGCCTAGTATGAACAGCAGGTATTATCACATATCTCTACAAAGTACTTCTTTATTGACTTAAACATATATCATACAAAGATCACATGTCTATGATCAACATTACATCATACAACAGAAGCAAATTAGGTCTGAGTACAGACAAGTTTCACAAATGGCTTAGAGAAGCCTAGTAAACATACATGCCCTTCCACGAGGGACCAGACTGTTGTCTGGAACTATACTACCAACGTCAACGTCGAGCTTCAGGAAGGTGACTCCATCGGGGTCCGGGTTCTCATCTAAAACATATAATAAGCAAACGTGAGTACAAAGACATACTCAGCAAGACTTACATCAGATCTATACTACTCATGCTCAAGTTTCAAGGTAAAGGAGGTGGGGTTCAACATGCAGAAGTGCCAGCTTTGACTTGGCTAATCCTGTACTACGAGTACCAGGTATCATCACATAATTCCCCTGCTTATGTAAACACCTCGGTGTACAACCTCGTCAGTAACCCTTGTTGCCATTGTTGATGACTTTTCGGTGACCACCGATGGACGAGAACTTTGCCAATTGGTCCGCCTCGTCTTAACGAGCAGGAAAATGGTTCTCTTCGTCCCTCGCCCTTGGCACTGAGGTTGTTGCCGACATAGTTTACAAGTTGATCTCCGTCATACCCTTCCAACTTGATCGCATTGAATGTCACCACCCTGGTTCAATGGGGCCCATAACCCACAGTTCCACAGGACCGAAACCTGACTCTTGTCCTCTGCCTTGTGATATTCCGTCCGATATCAGACTCAGTGCTTGTGTCTGATGATCGGGACCCCTTTCCCACCATCCGTCATCGGCATCGAATACGTGCCTATCCGCTTAAAACTTCTCACGACGTACTTCCCTGAGCTTAAACTCGGAAGGACTTTGTACCCCATACCCTGGAGCATCCCCATTTGATTGACCTTGCATCGATCCGACCCCCTTAAGATTTACTTCTTAACCTGTTCGTAAGTGTCATGGATCCACCGAAGAAAGGATGAAAACCCATCGAGATGCACCGATGCAAAGAGATGAAGACCTCAACATGAAGGATTAAATTCTTCGAGTAGGACAACAAGAACCAGAAGATTTGTTAGAAGGAGAAACCGAAACTCTACCCCTTACACTACTTTTAATTCTCGGGGCGAGAATTCTTTGTAGTGGTGGAGATTTGTAACACCCTCAGATCCAGTACAGTAATCACTACAGTGATTCCACTGTTAGTGATCATTACTGTTGATGATCAAGCCTTCAACACCTTTGATCACAGCTTATTGAAATTCCAACCCTGATAAAATTTTCAAATAAATGTGGATTGTAAATCTTGCTCCAAGGATTGTGGATGCCAGTCAATCAACATGATCAGGGTTGAACCAAGTCAACTCCTAGCCATTTGAATAATCACAAGTCAATGCTAATAATGGAACCAATGTGGTGGGGTTATCAAAATTGTTTTGAAAATTAATATGGAAATGGAAATCATAGATCAAACCAAAGTTGCGAAACCTATTAATAGAATTGCCTAGCCATCATAGGGCCATGTTAATATAGTAATGGATATTTTATTAAAGTGTTTTTAGGAATAATATGAAATAAAAATAAAATCTTGGGAATTATTAAATTGCCATGGTAAATTTAATAAACAAGTAGGAATTTTAAATGCACTAAAAATTGTGTAACCATTTTTATTAAATACCTAATAATCAGTAGGTCATATAAAAGATAAATGATATTTTATTAACTTATTTAAATAATGCAGATAAATATAAACAGTAGCAAAATAGCTCCATTTAATATTTTGTGCATTGAATAAAATCTAGATGAATTTTATTGTGGGCTAAACTTTTTGTGGCATCATGTTAAAGTGTAACACTAATATAGGTGCAATTATAACATTTTACAAAAATCAAAACCTAGCTAAAATAAATTAAAAACTGAAAAGAAATAGAACAAAAAGAAAAGAATACAAAAAGGAAAAACCCCTAAGCCTCGCCCCAGGCGAGGCCCACCCCGAGCCCAACCCCCTTCTCTCCTCCTCCTTCCCACCTGCCCCCTCCCCTGTTCCACTGTCGCCGTGGACAGCGCGCCATGGACACTGTCGCCGGCACCCCACCCCACCTGCTCCCTCCCCCACCTCACCTGCCCCCCCTCTGGATAAGGTCGAAGCCACCCACCCGCTGGAGCCCCCCCTGTGCCATTCCCCCCTCCCCCGCTCTCCATCTTCTCGGGCCCGAGCTCGCCCGTGCCCCGCCGTGGTCGTGCCGCCATGCCCGCGCGGCCAACGGCCCTGCCTCACCGCAACTTGGTGTCCAACCGGTGGCCCGCCCTCGACTACGTCTCCACGCGCTGAGAATCGAGCCAGAACGCCCGGGAGAAGTCGTCGTCGTCTTCCCCCATTCCGCAACCGCCGCTCGCCGCCGCGAGCCTTCCCCGAGCAGCTTGAGCTCACCTACAAGTTCCCGGTGAGCTTATCGTCCGACGCAAACTGTCCTCGTGATCTCCCTTCCACTCTAGTAGTCGACGCCATGGGAGCCGAGCTTGTCGCCGCCATGGAAGACCGCGTGCTCGCTCCTGTGCTGCCCAGTCCCTGCCGTTGACGCCATCGCGTTCCTGGCACTCCCAGGAACTTAACTCGCTAGCGCATGCCCGAGCTAACATGCGGAAACTTCGTCGTCGTCTTCGTCGGATTTCGGCCGCCGCCTAGCTTGTCGTGGCCGTCGATGCCGACCACCCTGCTACCTCCCGTTTTCCCCATCGTGTGCGCAGTAGTGCGCTCGACCGAGCGCAGGTTTCGGCGCTCGTTTTGGTCGCCGGAATCGCCGACCCCGTGGGACGCCGCCATGCTGAATGGCACCGGCGGTTTGCCGCCTGCGTGATGACGCGGCCTTCATTAGGCGCTAATGACCTCTTCTGTGACACTGACCCGTGGGCCCAAGACCATTAGCATTAAGTTGATAATAAATAACTGTTAAATTAGATAACCCATGTGACTTACATGTGGGTCAACACCACTTAACCCCTCTGTTTAATTTAAATAACTGTTAATACAAATCTGTCTCAATGACAGCTGGGCCCTAGGCCATTAACTTAATCCCTGATGTTTTATTAAGTTAAATATAAACATGTGTCACTGACTAGTGGGCCCCATCCCTGTTTACTTAAAATTAAAATGATTTATTAGAAGTCCAGTGTATGACATGTGGGTCCCTCTTGTCAGTCACCGTTGTGGATAAGGTTCTGGATAAGGTTGGATTTTATTAATAAAAGAAAATCAGAAAATCCTTTTTAAATGATTTAAAAGCTTTGAAAATCATATAAAATAAACCGTAACTCAGATCAAAAAACTTTATACATCAAAATTGATCAGAAAAATATAACGAATACGGATACGCTATCCGTATGTCTACCACACCCCTCTAACATGCCGAACATCGAACCGTCCCCCTCCGGTACCGTCAGTCCGATAATTGCCCCATACCGATAAACCCTCCGGATGAATTTATTTCGAACACGAAAGTTGTTCGGAATAGATCAACTAACCTGGATACACCACCCACACATGTGTCGGATATCCACGACACCTCCGGCATGATATCTCCCCCCTCCGGACACCTTGTCTGATAATCACCCGGAGCCGGTATTTCATCCCCGGATGAATTCTCGCTCCGAGTATCGTGCATTGCACTGCGTTAGAACACTGTTAACATTTCATCTGTCATGACATGCATCTGTTTGTATATGTTTGATGTGTATTTACTGTTTCTTCCCCCCCTTATTCTCCGGTAGACCCCGACGCTGCCGCCTACTACACCGCTGCTGAGTACGACTACTTCGTCGACGATCCTGCCTCTACTGCCGAGCTTCCAGGCAAGCAGAGCCATTCTCTTCCCCAGATATCGCCTATCTTTCCGTACATTTCTTGCACTAGGCATTGTTACTGCTACTGCTACGTTACAATCCTATTCAATTGCATAACCTGTCCTTGTCACCCCTTGATGTGCCTTCCTTTATCCTATGTTGCCTATTATTATTATGCATTATTCAGCAGTGAGCCCTGCGCATTGTTAGCTAGGATTAGATAGAGGGCCGTGATCACTCAGGGGAGTGAACGCGGATACAAATATTATAACTGCACAGGTACGGTACAAAGCAGACACCGCCAAAGGCCCCTATCTGGGTTATGCCTAGTCACCTCAAGTGTGAGCTATCAAGGAGTAATCCTTGTACTCCACTCGAGGCTGACTTTGTCTTACCGCCATAGGGTCCTGAACAGAGGTTGTACTTCAGGTAAGAAGTCGGGCGACCCAACGGTGCCCGCGAGAGGTATTGCGACGGGACGACAGGGAGGGTACGACCAGTGTATCGGTGTTCTTGGCCCCTGATCGTTGGCCGCGAGAGTTACCAACCCACTAAAGTCGACCTCCTCCAGGAGCACACGCGAGACAAGGTAAGGAGAGGGTTCACCTTGTGGGTAATCGCAGTGACTTGGTGGGACGACGGGGCAGGCACCGATGTACTGGTGGTCCTGGCTGCTGTCGTTGTCCGCGGGTCAGTTAAGTCGAGGCAACGATAACAGTTGTCACGCAGGTTAATTAAAAAACTAAATGGTTCAGTGAATGTCTTGAGTTGGCTATATGCCATGTACGCACTACCTACCCGTGGGAATTACGAGTTATGGGCTCCTCTGCTTCGTAGTGTCGTCCGAGGACTCTTCAGACGTCAGCAGTACTGCGGGCTGATTGCCGGGAAGTGGTGTTGTCTTATTTGCTCGCGCGGTGGTGTCTTATTTGGATTTGCTTTAACTTCACCGGCCAGCCACGCACCGTGCAGGAGTATGTTCGGGTTGGGGTCCAAGGCCCGGCGTACTTAGGATTTAGACCGGCGGATGGCCTCTCTGTTGAGTTTGAAAGATGGGCTATGAAGTGTCGGATAGCCTCGATGGAGCGTTCCCTAACAAGGTTCCCGCCACCCTGGATATCCGTGCGTGTAGCGTAACGCAAGTGCACCCCTGCAGGGAAGATTAATCTATTCGAATAGCCGTGTCCACGGTAACAGGACGCTTTATGCTGAAGCTGGATCTTACCACTACAAACTATTATTATTAACCTGTATGGTTCCGGGTTTTCTTCCTCGCGGGGATGTCGAGGAGGTGAACTCGGAGGCATTGTTAATTATTACAACTTATTATTATACAATGCTGCCGCAACTTCTGCTGCATTGTTACTTTATGCTTTATATAAACTGTTGGCTGATTCTTACCTCATGCTGCAAGACATCGTCGGAAGATGCTAGTCTTCGTTAGGCCTAGCTTCTTACCCTTGCTCTGGATTTCTGTCTTTCAGTCCACTATATACAGCCTCTTCTTTCCGTTGATACAATGCATAATGCTTAGTAGCGGACGTAAGAATCGCGGGTATACTAGATACTCACCTGCTTTATTTCCTTTACTGTTTTTCCTGATCGGCCGCTGCAGCCGACGTTGGAGCCCAGGAGCGCGAGTACCCCGGAGGCGCCTACTACGACGTCGAGTTCCCCGTTGACCAGGAGTAGTTCGGTGGATGCCAGGCAGGAGGTGTCGGGACCCGGGTTAGCGTATGCAAGTCCAGTTAAGACATAGTCATATGGAGAGCCGAGAACCGTACCCACTTGTCTAAGCAGACAAGGCCAAGCACAAAACGTTCTCGGAGAGCATCGTACGTGAGGGGCATCCCATCCAGGCCGGATGATCAACTGAGATGGGTCCTCATCGTCCGCACACAAGTCTAATGATATGAGTGATGAAATCCCATATTCGAATACAAGTCGCCTCAACCATACTATCGACTATCTCATAACTCTTACATAGACTTACTCCAGCCCGATCACTTAGTCAGGGTCTAGGGAGGGCTCGATCATACCACAAAGTGTGCACGAGACGGAGTCTCGAGCAATCGCATCGCGATGCCCCAAGCTGCGCACATCTAAGGGCCACTTGGTGTATGAAAGACCGCCAGCCAGATCACAACTAAGGTCTCGAAAACCCATACAAAGACATGCATGTTATAAACATACACGCAACACACATGCCTTGTATGAACAGCAGGTATCATTGCAATTCTCTACAAAGTATAAATTTTTATTGATAACTCTTATAGAGTGCACACAGAGATCACAAACATGTGATCCAACATTACAACACAAGCGGAAGCAAATTATGTCTGAGTACAGACAAGTTTAACAAATGGCTTAAGAAGCCTTATTAAAACATAAGCCCTCCACGAGGGAACCAGTCGTCTGACTGGGACTAGACTAGTTGATCTTCAGTCGTCCAGCTCGATGAAGAAGCCACCTACGGGGTCAGTGGTATCATCTAAAACATAGATTAAGAAAATGTGAGTACAAAGTCGTACTCAGCAAGACTTACATAGGAGCTATACTACTCATGCACATGTATCAAGGTAAAGGGGGTGGGGTTCACTTGCAGAAATGCCAGCTTTGACTTGGCTAGTCCTGAACTACGAGTACCAGACTTGAGGTAAGAAGCGTACACGAGTCCACTACTTTCTCCAACCAATTACACCACCATGGTGCCTTCCTCGACTTCCCCACGAGAAAGCACGCCATAGCACTCACACTTATCTTGGTGTGTTTTAGAAGTATCCAGTTCAAGTTGTCTAATAATCAAGCTAAGCTTTCCAAGCAGTCCATAACCGCGGACGCGGCTATTCGAATAGTTTTGTTAACCCTGCAGGGGTGTACCGCTACACACACATGATCATCATTTACCGCCTTTGATCTCGACACCATTCAAGGGGTGCCAGCGAGGATGCTCACCAAAACTGTTACCTCATAGCCGATCTAGTCCGAGAAAGCCGCCTACTTGGGTTGGCTACCACTATCGTGAACCCGGCCGGTTTACCGAAGTGGACCCAAGTGATGTGTGCGTGGTGCATAAGCCGGTCTCGGGTGAGCCGTTCTCTCACTTAGCAGCCAGGCCACAGACCTACAAGAACTCCGAACTATTGCGACATCTGGACATCGAAAGGGATGAGTTAGTAAGTTGAGAGGGGTTAGTGAGCCCAATGTGTGGTTGTACTCTTCATCTTGGACCACCACACAAGAACTCGGACTTAGGGCGGTGTTCAACGAGACAACCCACCGTGTACTCCTACACAGCCTCTCATCGTTCACCTTGTATTAGGGTCGATTCACCATCACTTTTCTACCATCATCAACATGATCACTACCATCCCGACTCACATCACAGTATCATCATGGTATCATACTAAGCATGCAATAAGCGATAACATTTGCAGGGGCCACATGATATCAAACAACTCCTACATTTGCTAGGATTGTGGTTTGCTTACTACTGTGACAAAAAGATAGGTCATGCAAAGGAATGGGTTCATCTATGCGATAGAATTGTTATCATGGTGATCATCCTATACAATGCATAAGCGAGACACTTGTAAGAGGCTCCAAAAACAGTGCGTGGAGCTGGGTTATTTGGTGGAGCTGGGTGGAACTGGTTGGTGGACGAGGCTCCACATAGGATGGCCTTGGTGGTTTGTTCTGGCGGAACATACTGTTTGGGATCCAGATCTTACGCTTCTGGGAGCCAGAACTGGATGAACTGTCGTCTCTAGGGTGTTTGCGAAAGTCGTTGGGGGTTTTCATGTCCTCTGCCTTGATGGCCTTGTTGACAAGGACCTGGAATGTGGCAAAGTCATGTAGGTTGAACTCACGACGGAGTCCAGAGTTGAGGCCACGACGGAACCTCTCTTGTTTCTTAGAGTCGGTGGAAACTTCTTCGGTAGCATAACGAGCAAGTCGGTTGAACTCACGACTAAACTCGTCAACGGTCCTTCTGCCTTGAGTGAGGTTGCGGAACTCCTCACGCTTGCGGTCCATAAGACCCTTGGGAATGTGGTGCTCACCGAAGGAAGTGCAAAACTCATCCCAAGATGCGGGTGGTCCAACAGGACGCATATTCAGAAAGTTCTCCCACCAAGAGCTAGCTGCGCCTTCAAGGTGATAGGTGGCATAGCTGACCTTGTCGCCATCCGCAACATGGCCTGCTTGGAGCTTCCTCTCGATGCTGCGAAGCCAGTCATCGGCGTCAAGGGGCTCGGTGGAGTAACTGAAAACTGGGGGATGAAGTCGGATGAAGTCGTTCAGGGACACCAGTTCATTGCGCTGCTGAGTGGTGTTGCGAGCAATGACTTCCAACAGGTGGTGAGAGTCTCAGCGGTTCCTCTCGACCTCCATCAGAACCTGAGCCATCGTGGGTGGGGGTGGAAGGTTGCCTTCCTCCTGGTCATTCCCACGACCTTGGTTACGACCAACCTGGCCACGGGTTCCTTGAGACATCCTGAAGGTGAAAACCAAAGTCAAAGAGAGTTGATTGGAAGAATCTAAACAAGGTATTGAAGTACTGGAAGGATTACAGAGCAAAGGAAGTAATCATCTTGACAACATGGTGATAAAAGCATACAAGCCATATATTCACAAGCTGTCATACAAACCATACATCGTTTTAGTACAAGCACCAAGCTAATACAAACGTGATGAAGATGATACATCCTTCAGAGGCACTCTGACTTCCTATACATTATTTATCTAAGCCTCTGGAACTTAGACACCTTGCTTACAATATACTACGATACTACTACATCCTCACTAAGTAAGACCACAGGCGGTCTCACTCATCTCCATCTCCATAGTAGTCCTCGTAAAAGTTACCCGCGTATCCCGGTAGCTGAAGGTGACCATCGGAAAACACGGAGGCCTGTGGACCCTGATATCCATTTGGGCAAGGATGGGGCCTAGGTCCAGCGTAGGGTGGAAGCAAAGGACCACGGGGTGGAAAAATGCCTCCAATCTCGGGCCAAGCAACTCGAGAAGGCATCTGAGTCCTCACTGGGTAGATAGCATCATACTCAACTGATCCCACGCTCACAAAGGGTGCCAAGAGCGTCAGTGCTCGATACAGACGAACACGAGTGGCGTGAAGCTCAAAACGGAGAGCGCGTGCATCACGATCTCGATCACTAGCAAACCTAGCAGTCACCTGAAGTGTTGGATCCTCTGCAGAGTGATCTGAGTAGAGTCCAATGTAATATCCCTCTTCTCCTGGAAGTGCAGTAGGGATATAGCGGAATGAGGTATCTCTCAGCATGGTGTTCTCCTCTCTCAGCAGGGTAATACATGAGTATGTATCATCCTGCACAGCCATGTTCTCGGTGATGCCAATGCCATGTCGAAAGTGGATAGGCTGGGTGACTCCAACGTGGTGCGGGTAGATCCTGAAAATGCAGTGGAACTGCGTCTGGTTGAAGTCGTGGAACTGCTCCTCGACGGTGTACTCAGGGTACCATCGATATCCCACATAGGACATCATCTCGATCAACGTGGCGGGATGGCCACGCACACCGAGGCACCTGGTCAAACGAACAATCTGCCGAGGGGGAAGATATGCCATCTGAAACACAAAGAAGGAGTTTGCAAATGCATCAGATTATGAGATAAACCTGGAATGACTCGGACAGCATAACGGCTGTAATTGTAAGAAATGACAATTTCTTCCAATCATGAAAAACAGCACTTACATAATACGATGTAAGAAATCAGCATTACAACAATGCTAGGAAAACCGGACACAACTTTCCTACGGATATAAGGAAGCAAACAACGAGATGTTCTAATCAGACAGAGGAGAGCCTAGTCCTATCTTCCCGTAGAATAAGATGAGGTTGACTCAGAACTCAGAACGAAGGGGTAAGGAGAAAAAAGAAGCCTTACGTTGTTCCATTATATACCCAGAGTAACTATATAACTATAGCAAGCTAGACTCGACTTCGGTCAAGGCTACTAGTCCTACAGTCAATCCTGCTCTGATACCAAGTCTGTCGGGACCCGGGGTTAGCGTATGCAAGTCCAGTTAAGACATAGTCATATGGAGAGCCGAGAACCGTACCCACTTGTCTAAGCAGACAAGGCCAAGCACAGAACGTTCTCGGAGAGCATCGTACGTGAGGGGCATCCCATCCAGGCCGGATGATCAACTGAGATGGGTCCTCATCGTCCGCACACAAGTCTAATGATATGAGTGATGAAATCCCATATTCGAAGACAAGTCGCCTCAACCATACTATCGACTATCTCATAACTCTTACATAGACTTACTCCAGCCCGATCACTTAGTCGGGGTCTAGGGCGGGCTCGATCATACCAAAAAGTGTGCACGAGACGGAGTCTCGAGAAATCGCATCGCGATGCCCCAAGCTGCGAACATCTAAAGGCCACTTGGTGTATGAAAGACCGCCAGCCAGATCACAACTAAGGTCTCGAAAACCCATACAAAGACATGCATGTTATAAACATGCACGCAGCACACATGCCTTGTATGAACAGCAGGTATCATTTCAATTCTCTACAAAGTATACATTTTTATTGATAACTCTTATAGAGTGCACACAGAGATCACAAACATGTGATCCAACATTACAACACAAGCGGAAGCAAATTATGTCTGAGTACAGACAAGTTTAACAAATGGCTTAAGAAGCCTTATTAAAACATAAGCCCTCCACGAGGGAACCAGTCGTCTGACTGGGACTAGACTAGTTGATCTTCAGTCGTCTAGCTCGATGAAGAAGCCACCTTCGGGGTCAGTGGTATCATCTAAAACATAGATTAAGCAAACGTGAGTACAAAGTCGTACTCAGCAAGACTTACATAGGAGCTATACTACTCATGCACATGTATCAAGGTAAAGGGGGGTGGGGTTCACTTGCAGAAATGCCAGCTTTGACTTGGCTAGTCCTGAACTACGAGTACCAGACTTGAGGTAAGAAGCGTACACGAGTCCACTACTTTCACCAACCAGTTACACCACCATGGTGCCTTCCTCGACTTCCCCACGAGAAAGCACGCCATAGCACTCACACTTATCTTGGTGTGTTTTAGAAGTATCCAGGTCAAGTTGTCTAATAATCAAGCTAAGCTTTCCAAGCAGTCCATAACCGCGGACTCGGCTATTCGAATAGTTTTGTTAACCCTGCAGGGGTGTACCGCTACACACACATGATCATCATTTACCGCCTTTGATCTCGACACCATTCAAGGGGTGCCAGCGAGGATGCTCACCAAAACTGTTACCTCATAGCCGATCTAGTCCGAGAAAGCCGCCTACTTGGGTTGGCTACCACTATCGTGAACCCGGACGGTTTACCAAAGTGGACCCAAGTGATGTGTGCGTGGTGCATAAGCCGGTCTCGGGTGAGCCGTTCTCTCACTTAGCAGCCAGGCCACAGACCTACCAGAACTCCGAACTATTGCGACATCTGGACATCGAAAGGGATGAGTTAGTAAGTTGAGAGGGGTCAGTGAGCCAAATGTGTGGTTGTACTCTTCATATTGGATCACCACACAAGAACTCGGACTTAGGGCGGTGTTCAACGAGACAACCCACCGTGTACTCCTACACAGCCTCTCATCGTTCACCTTGTATTAGGGTCGATTCACCATCACGTTTCTACCATCATCAACATGATCACTACCATCCCGACTGACATCACAGTATCATCATGGTATCATACTAAGCATGCAATAAGCGATAACATTTGCAGGGGCCACATGATATCAAACAACTCGTACATTTGCTAGGATTGTGGTTTGCTTACTACTGTGACAAAAAGATAGGTCATGCAAAGGAATGGGTTCATCTATGCGATAGAATCGTTATCATGGTGATCATCCTATACAATGCATAAGCGAGACATGAGAGGGAAGTGGGATTTTATCGACATGATCAATGGGGGTTTGCTTGCCTTGCTGACGAGGTTCGGGTTCGGGGTCTTCAACGAAGGGGGCAGCCTCCTGCTCCGGTTCCACCTCTACTCGACAAACAACAAACAAGGTAGCAAAGTAAATACAATGCACAATCACATGATGGAAGGTTGAAACTTGATGTATATGCTTTGATGTGTGAAACAATTCCATTTAAATGGAGTATATTGCAAATTGAATTGCAAATTCAAACTCCAATTTGAATTCAAACTTGACCAAGTTACATGTGACATTGTTTGATCATTTTGAACCTTTTGGAAATGTGTATGATATGCCTCTCAAGTGTTGTTGAAATATAGCTTAATTCCATGGTTCAAGTTGCAAAATCATTTGAATTGAATTTGAATTAATTCCAAATAAATCAAATGACATATGCTACTGGTCACATTTTAAAATCAACTCAAACATAGTTGAAAGTTGGATTTTTGGATAGCTTATTTTCTCCTGATCATTTTTCATATATTATTTGTCCAATTTGGAGTTGATATGAATTTTCTATGAATTTCCAAAGTTTGGGTTATTTTCTAGAATTTCTGGAATTTCTTTAATTCAATTTAATTTCTGGAATTGAATTACTGCGTCATGCTGACTTCATGCTGGCGTCAGGGGGGGCTGACAAGGGGGTCCCACCTGTCAGTGGCTGGTTAATTTAATCCGGCTGGTTAATTTAATCCAGTGGCTTAATTAAGCCACTGGGCCCACTGGTCAGTGGCTCAAGGGGGTCATTAGGGGGTGATTAATCCCGGTGCTCTGCCTGAAAGGCCGGCGGCTAAACGCCGGCGACCAGAACCGCGGCGGCGCTGCACGGGAGGAGGCTGACGTGGTCCGTTTGAAGCGCTGGAGGCACCAAACGCAAGCTCGTGGAGCCGCGCGTCTCGGGGAGGGTCCAGGTGACCAAGGAGGCCACCGGAGCGACGCCGGCGACGACCTTCCGCAGCGGCCGTGGCACGGGCTCGGGGTGGATCTCGCTGCAGAGCAACATTTGAGCCACCATTGGGCACGTTCGAAGCAGCAGTTCATGGCGGAGGTGATGGCCAAGACAGCGAGGATGATTGCCTAACAGATTCCCACCGACAACAACCGTGGCGGCTCGGTACTCCGGGAACCATGGCAATCGGTGACAGAGGAAGAAATCGAGGGGGAGAGGTTAGGGGTTTTGACCGTGAGCTCACCAGGAACTCAACGGAGGTGGCGGCGAGGGCTGGGGTGGCTCGACGGCGACGAAATCGACGTCGATCTCTTTCGGCTCCGGCGGCAGCTCGAGCTCGAATTCGCTGGCTAGGAGGGCTCCGGGCTCGCCTTCTTCTGCAGATCGATGAAGAGCTTGAAGGGGAACACGGGGGACAGCTCAGTGAAGGTCCTCGTCGTCGTTGCCTGCGCGTGCTCGTTGTCGCGCTCCGGCGATCCTCTCGGTCTTCTTCAAATCCGGCGAGAACGGAGGGGGCAAGTGCATTGGAGCGAGGGGAATGGACGTGGGCGTCTCCAGGACGTGTCCAGAAGCGCTAAGGAGGCCGGGGAGGCGCCAGGCAAGCAGGTGGCGTGGCGGCCGTGGCATGCCGGGCACGCAGCTGCCTAGCTGCCTGAGGAAGACGACAGTCCGGGAGGTGGGCTGGGCCGGCTGGGAAACTAGTTGGGCCGAAAGCGAGTTAAGTCCTTTTTTTCTTTTCTTTTCTGTTTTCTTTTCTGACATTTGTTTTGTCTTAGCTAAATAAATAGCTAGGCATTTTATTAAATGCTGAAAAAATTTATATGGCTTCATAACAATATAGACTAGCCACTTATAAAGTTTCAACATTTTTAAAATTCAAATAATTTGAATCTTAACTCAAATAGGGGTTTTTCATTAAATCCAAGGCACTGTTTGAATATTTGAAAAATCTATGAGCATGGGGTGGGTCCCACATCACTTGATATGTGATCACAGTCATTTATAAGACTTTTCAATCTAACATGAATTTGTGCAACCTTGTATTCTTAAGGCAACCTTGTATTCTTGTGTCTGTACTCAGATACTTTTGCTTCCACTGACTTTGTGCTCTCGAGCTGTTGTATTCGAGCCCTCGTGGCCCCTGGCTTGTATTAAACAGCTTGTATTATTTTATTTGTAGAGTTGTGTTGTGATATCTCACCGCGAGTCCCTAATCTCGATCGTGTACCTTGCGTGTATGATTACTGTACACGGCTTGATTTTGGGGGCGTCACAAGTTGGTATCAGAGTCGACTGCCTGTAGGAAGCCCCTAACCACTCCTCGGTGGAAGTCGAGTCTAGTATTTGCAAAACTACTTGCTAACTTAATGTTTGGCTTACGGGCCCACATGGATGTCACTACGTGTGATATCTTTGGTATTAGGATCTTTTTCTCCGTACCTATGCTCTGGGACACTGCTCTCTTATCCTTGCTGGTAAAGTTTTATTAACGCTGACTTTAGGTTCTCGTACCTCCTTCCTTCCGGAGAGCACTGCCTTCCCGATGATCGCCTGATTCACCTGAAGATCCCGACGATTACTCTCTGATCAATTCCCGAGAACCTGCGTGTTCATCGCCTTTGCAATCCCCTGCCACCGATAAGTCCGTGTGGATAGTTACATCCACCTCCCGATCTGGAAGTCATAATTCCCTTGTACTTAAGCATCGAATTATTCCGATGCTTCCATCATCTGATGCCTTTGCATTCTTTCTCCTTCTGGTTGAGTGCCGATACTCACACCAGATTCTTTGCGAACCACCCGACCTTTGGTGGATTATTATCCGAATAATCTTACATGGCTTCTTCCATGTGTCAATTGGATTCATCGTGTGAAATACCCTCCATGTGTCGGGACCCGGGGTTAGCGTATGCAAGTCCATTTAAGGCATAGTCATATGGAGATCCGAGAACCGTACCCACTTGTCTAAGCAGAAAAGGCCAAGCACAGAACATTCTCGGAAAGCATCGTACGTGAGGGGCATCCCATCCAGGCCGGATGATCAACTGAGATGGGTCCTCATCGTCCGCACACAAGTCTAATGATATGGGTGGTGAACTCCCATATTCAAAGACAAGTCGCCTCAACCATACTATCGACTATCTCGTAACTCTTACATACACTTACTCCAGCCCGATCACTTAGTCGGGGTCTAGGGCGGGCTCGATCATACCAAAAAGTGTGCACGAGACAGAGTCTCGAACAATCGCATCGCGATGCCCCAAGCTACGCACATCTAAGGGCCACTTGGTGTATGAAAGACCGCCAGCCAGAACACAACTAAGGTTATAAACATACACGCAGCACACATGCCTTGTATGAACAGCAGGTACCATTGCAATTCTCTACAAAGTGTACAAATTTATTGATAACTCTTATAGAGTGCACACAGAGATCACATACATGTGATCCAACATTACAACACAGGCGGAAGCAAATTATGTCTGAGTATAGACAAGTTTAACAAATGGCTTAAGAAGCCTTATTTAAACACAAAGCCCTCCACGAGGGAACCAGTCTGCTGACTGGGACTAGACTAGTTTAACTTCAGTCGTCCAGCTCGATGAAGAAGCCACCTTCGGGGTCAGTGGCGTCATCTAAAACATAGATTAAGAAAACGTGAGTACAAAGGCGTACTCAGCAAGACTTACATAGGAACTATACTACTCATGCACATGTGTCAAAGTAAAGGGAGGTGGGGTTCACTTGCAGAAGTGCCAGCTTTGACTTGGCTAATCCTGAACTACGAGCACCAGCCTTTGAGGTAAGAAGCGTACACGAGTCCACTACTTTCTCCAACAAATACACCACTATGGGGCCTTCCTCGACTTCCCCACGAAGAAGCACGCCATAGCACTCACACTTATCTTGGTGTGTTTTAGAAGTATCCGGTTCAAATTGTCTAATAATCAAGCTAAGCTTTCCAAGCAGTCCATAACCGCGGACGCGGCTATTCGAATAGTTTTGTTAACCTTGCAAGGGTGTACCGCTACACACACATGACCATCATTTACCGCCTTTGATCTCGACACCATTCAAGGGGTGCCGGCGAGGATGCTCACCACAACTGTTACCTCACAGCCGATCTAGTCCGAGAAAGCCGCCTACTTGGGTTGGTTACCACTATCGTGAACCCGGCCGGTTTACCGAAGTGGACCCAAGCGATGTGTGCGTGGTGCATAAGCCGGTCTCGGGTGAGCCGTTCTCTCACTTAGCATCCAGGCCACAAGCCTACCAGAACTCCGAACTACTGCGACTTCTGGACATCGAATGGGATGAGTTAATAGGTTGAGAGGGGTCAGTGAGCCCAATGTGTGGTTGTACTCTTCATCTTGGATCACCACACAAGAACTCGTACTAGGGCGGTGTTCAACGAGACAACCCACTGTGTACTCCTACACAGCCTCTCATCGTTCACCTTGTATTAGGGTCGATTCACCAACACTTTTCTACCATCATCAACGTGATCATTACCATCCCGACTCACATCACAGTAACAACATGGTATCATACTAAGCATGCAATAAGCAGTAGCATTGCAGGGGTTACATGATGTCAAACAACTCCTACAGTTGCTAGGATTGTGGTTTGCTTACTACTGTGACAAAATGATAGGTCATGCAAAGGAATGGGTTCATCTATGCGGTAGAATCGTAACATGGTGATCATCCTAAACAATGCATAAGCAAGACATGAGAGGGAAGTGGGATTTTATCGACATGATCAATGGGGGTTTGCTTGCCTTGCTGACGAGGTTCGGGCTTTGGATCTTCAGCGAAGGGGGTGACCTCTTGCTCCGGTTCCACCTCTACTCGACAAACAAAGCACGAAGTAGCAATCAATATGAATGCAATGCTCAAGCACATGATTGAATGTTTAAAACTTGAAGTATAAGTTTTGATGTGTGTGAGGCAATTCCATTTAAGTGGAGTATATTGCATTTGAAATGCAATTTCAAAATCCACATTTGAATTTAACTTAGCCAAGTTGAATGTGACATAGTTTGATCATTTTTGAATCAACTTCAAATGTGTATGATATTCCTCTTAAGTGTGGTTGAATTACATCATAATTCCATGGTCCAAGTAGCAAAAGCATTTGGTTTGAATTTGAATTAAATTCAAATAAACCAATTGACATATGCTACTGGTCCCATTTTAAATTCAACTCAAACAGAGTTGAAAGTTGCATATTTGGAAAGATAATTTTCTCCTGATCATTTTTCATATATTATTTGTCCAATTTGGAGTTAATATGAATTTTCTATGAATTTCCAAAGTTTGGGGTATTTTCTGGATTTTCTGGAATTCTTTAATTCAATTAATCTCTGGAAATTCATTTAAATGATTTATTGCGCAAAGCTGACGTCAGGGGGGGGCTGACATGTGGGTCCACCCTGTCAGTGGCTGGGTTCACTTAACCCGTGGGTTAAATTAATCCAGTGGCTTAATTAAGCCACTAGGCCCACTGGTCAGTGACCCAGGGGGTCATTAGTCGAGTGCTTAAGGGCTAATCCACCGGTGGCCTGGCCATGGCGGCGCACTCGCCGGAATGGCCTAGGGGCCACGGGAGGCCACGGGGAGGACACCATCTTGCTCCTGGAGGTCGTCCGCGTCTTCTGGAGGCAACAGGGGTCCGCGGGGTGCTCGGAATCGACGACGGCGACGACTCCGGCGAAAGCAGAACCACGGCGAGGTCGTAGATGTGGCTGTAGTGCACGGTTTGAGCTGTCCTTGCGTGCGTTCGAAAGCTGGAACCACTGGGAGTCAAACGCGCGCGCTGGACGCGATGATGGGGCACAGGGGCGACCTCATCGTCGTCCATGGCGGCGACGTGCTTCGGCATCCATGGCGGATCCGGCTAGAGCGAGTAAACGAGGGGGAAAAGTGAAGGGTTTCTCTCGCAAGCTCACCCTAAATCCAGTAGAGGTGGTGGCGAAGGCTGGGGTGGCTCAACGGCGGCGGAATCGACGAAGTCCTTCACGGCGGCCGGCGGGAGCTCGAGGAAGAATCCGGCGTCTACGCGGGCTCCGGGCTCGATTCCTTCTGCAGTTCGATGAAGACGACGACGACGAAGAGCTTGGACACGTTCTTGGGGCTTCTCGGCGTCGATGGCCACGCGTGTGCTCGACGGCGCTCCGGCGTGTTCCTCGGGCGGCGATGAAACGTGCGAGAGAGGAAGGGGAAGACGACGAGGAGGGGGGGAATGGACTGCGGCGGCTGCGTGACGTCTCCAGGACGCGAGAAGAGGCACGGGGCGGCCTGGAAGCTCGTCGACGACGACGTGTCGTCCCCAGCTAGCTCGGTGGCATTCCACCGAGCAGCTTGGAGGCGCGGGATCGGGGAAGAAGACGCCCCTGCCCCTGTGGGCCGGCTGGGCTGGGTGGGCCGACTTCGCCTAGGCGCCAGGTAAGCTTTTCTGATTTCTTTCTGTTTAATCTTTCCTTTCTTTTCTGTAATTTTGTTTTGACTTTTGTAAAAATACCAAATCATTTTATTAAATGCTGAAAACTTTTATGTGGCCTCATAATAATATAGACTAGCCACTCATAAACTTTCAACATTTTTAAAATTCAAATGATTTGAATTTTAAATCAAATAGGGGTATTTCATTAATTCCAAGGTACTGTTTGAATATTTGAAAAATCTATGAGCATGGGGTGGGTCCCACATCACTTGATATGTGATCACACTCATTTATAAGACTTTTCAAAACTCTAACATGAAATTTGGAAAAGATTTTTATCTGGCCTTTTGAATTAATTCATCTGGGGGGTGTTCCTTCTCCCATTTTGATTTTGAATTTGATTTCCAAGATTTCTTTTTGAAATTTTGACATGATGCAAAGGCACTAGCTAACCCTAGCACATACCTAACAGTGGGTTCTAACACCATGCCCCTCGATGATTTGCGTTATCGTCGACAACCTCCCTTGTCTCCGTGCCAGTACAACTTGGTCGTGTATATCGTGCTCTGCTTTCCCTTGGGAAAGATGTACACCTGATACTTGTGTATCATCACAATTTCTTTTCCATTGGTCTGTTTAACCTTTCTTGTAATGTATCTTATCTGAGCAGGGATAATTCCCCTGCTTATGTAAACACCTCGGTGTACAACCTCGTCAGTAACCCTTGTTGCCATTGTTGATGACTTTTCGGTGACCACCGATGGACGAGAACTTTGCCAATTGGTCCGCCTCGTCTTAACGAGCAGGAAAATGGTTCTCTTCGTCCCTCGCCCTTGGCACTGATGTTGTTGCCGACATAGTTTACAAGTTGATCTCCGTCATACCCTTCCAACTTGATCGCATTGAATGTCACCACCCTGGTTCAATGGGGCCCATAACCCACAGTTCCACAGGACCGAAACCTGACTCTTGTCCTCTGCCTTGTGATATTCCGTCCGATATCAGACTCAGTGCTTGTGTCTGATGATCGGGACCCCTTTCCCACCATCCGTCATCGGCATCGAATACGTGCCTATCCGCTTAAAACTTCTCACGACGTACTTCCCTGAGCTTAAACTCGGAAGGACTTTGTACCCCATACCCTGGAGCATCCCCATTTGATTGACCTTGCATCGATCCGACCCCCTTAAGCTTTACTTCTTAACCTGTTCGTAAGTGTGATGGATCCACCGAAGAAAGGATGAAAACCCATCGAGATGCACCGATGCAAAGAGATGAAGACCTCAACATGAAGGATTAAATTCTTCGAGTAGGACAACAAGAACCAGAAGATTTGTTAGAAGGAGAAACCGAAACTCTACCCCTTACACTACTTTTAATTCTCGGGGCGAGAATTCTTTGTAGTGGTGGAGATTTGTAACACCCTCAGATCCAGTACAGTAATCATGTCAGAACCCTCTGTTAGGTAATGTGCTAGGATCAATTTCACTTGCTTCATGTCAAAATTTCAAAAAGAAATCTTGGAAATCAATTTCACAATAAAAATGGGAGAAGGAACACCCCCCAGATGAATTAATTCAAAAGGCCAGATAAAAATCTTTTCCAAAAATTCATGTTAGATTTTTGAAAAGTCTTATAAATGAGTGTGATCACCTATCAAGTCATGTGGGACCCATCCCATGCTCATAGATTTTTCAAATATTCAAACAGTACCTTGGAATTAAAGAAATACCCCTTTTTTATTTAAAATTCAAATCATTTGAATTTTAAAAATGTTGAAAGTTTATGAGTGGCTAGTTTATATTATTATGAGGCCACATAAAAGTTTTCAGCATTTAATAAAATGATTTGGTATTTTTACCAAAGTCAAAACAAATATACAGAAAAACAGAAAGGAAAGATTAAACAGAAAAAGGAAAAGAACTTACCTGTCGCCCAGGGGCGAGGCCCACTCACCTCAACCGGCCCAGCCCACCTGGAGGGGGTACATGCGTCTTCTTCCCCTCCAGGCAGGCAGGCACCTCGCCGGCGACCGCCGTCGGCACGACAGGCAGCTGCCTGCCTACCCCAAGCCCTACCTCCTCGCTGGAGACGTCTGGGAGACGTCCCGATCTTTCTCCCTCCCTCCAGAACCTCCTCCTCCTCCTCCCGTGCTCGTTTCCGTCGCCAACCGAAGACTCGCCGGAACACCGCAGCGCTTCCGCGTGGCCATCAACGCCGAGGAACCCAGCTGAGCTGTCCAGTGTGTTCGCCATCCTCGACTCCGTCGACTAGCAGAAGAAGGAGCTCCAATTTGGACTAGGGGTGACGCCAGCTTCATCGGATCGTCGCCGGCCTCCGGAGCTCAAGTGGATCGATTCGCCGCCACCGTAACTTCCCAGCCTCCGACGCCTGCTCCAACGTGTTCACCAGCGTCTGGTGAGCTTTTCCCCTCAAGCCACGGCTTCCTTCTCCTCCTCTGTCTCGTGCTGCCATGGACGCCGGAGTACCGAGCCGCCGTGCTCGTCGTCGGCGAGCAACCGTTAAGCCATTGACCCCGCTACCTTTTCCTTTGCATTCCCCCTGCTCCGTTGCTTCGAACGCACCCAACCACGCGCCGTTTGGAGCTCCGTATCGAATTCGGCCTCTAGCCAGTAGCCCCGCCGCCGCAAAGCTCGACGCCGGCGTGCGTACAGGGCCTCCCCACCTCTCCTTTTGGTCACAATCGACGCGCAACACCGAGAGCTTCGTCTCAGTGGTCGAAGCGCGCGATTTGGACCACGGGAGCCCTCTCCCAGTGCAGCGCCGCCGTGCTGGTGGCCACCGGCGGCTAGCCGCCGGCAAGCCTGACGTGGCCGGGGTGATTAGCCACTAATCTAAACCCCCTGGGTCACTTACAGGTGGGCCCAGCCCCCTCTAATCCTCTTTGTTAGATTAATCTAACAGGGAAATTAGATGAGAGGCTGACAGCCCTGGCCCACTGGTCAGTTTGACCAGGGTCAAAAAACCCCTGACGTCATGCTGATGCAGTGCTGGCGCATTAAAGGTTTTTCTAATTTAAAAGAATTCCAGAAATTCCAGAAAATACCCCAAACTTTGGAAATTCATAGAAAATTCATATTAACTCCAATTTGGACAAATAATATATGAAAAATGATCAGGAGAAAATTATCTTTCCAAATATGAAACTTTCAACTCTGTTTGAGTTTAATTTAAAATGTGATCAGTTGCATTTGCTATTTGATTTAAATGGAATTAAATCAAATTCGAATCAAATATTTTTGCAACTTGAACCATGGCAACATGCTACATTTCAATCACACATCAGAGGCATATCTTACACATTTGAAGATAATTCAAAATGATCAAACTATGTCACATTCAACTTGGCTAAGTTAAATTCAAATGTGGAGTTTGAATTTGCTTTTTAAATGCAATATATTCCACTTAAATGGAATTGCCTCACACATCAAAACTTATATTTCAAGTTTCAACATTCAATCATGTGCTTGAGCATTGCATTCATGTTGATTGCTACTTCGTGCTTTGTTTGTCGAGTAGAGGTGGAACCGGAGCAAGAGGTCACCCCCTACGTTGAAGATCCAGAACCCGAACCTCGTCAGCAAGGCAAGCAAACCCCCATTGATCATGTCGATAAAATCCCACTTCCCTCTCATGTCTCGCTTATGCATTGTTTAGGATGATCACCATGTTACGATTCTACCGCGTAGATGAACCCATTCCTTTGCATGACCTATCCTTTTGTCACAGTAGTAAGCAAACCACAATCCTAGCAAATGTGTAGGAGTTGTTTGATATCATGTAACCCTGCAATGTTACTGCTTATTGCATGCTTAGTATGATACCATGTTGTTACTGTGATATGAGTCGGGATGGGAATGATCATGTTGATGATGGTAGAAAAGTGTTGGTGAATCGACCCTAATACAAGGTGAACGATGAGAGGCTGTGTAGGAGTACACAGTGGGTTGTCTCGTTGAACACCGCCCTAGTACGAGTTCTTGTGTGGTGATCCAAGATGAAGAGTACAACCACACATTGGGCTCACTGACCCCTCTCAACTTACTAACTCATCCCTTTCGATGTCCAGATGTCGCAATAGTTCGGAGTTCTGGTAGGTCTGTGGCCTGGTTGCTAAGTGAGAGAACGGCTCATCCGAGACCGGCTTATGCACCACGCACACATCACTTGGGTCCACTTCGGTAAACCGGCCGGGTTCACGATTGTGGTAACCAACCCAAGTAGGCGGCTTTCTCGGACTAGATCGGCTATGAGCTAACAGTTGTGGTGAGCATCCTCGCTGGCACCCCTTGAATGGTGTCGAGATCAAAGGCGGTAAATGATGATCATGTGTGTGTAGCGGTACACCCTTGCAAGGTTAACAAAACTATTCGAATAGCCGCGTCCGCGGTTAAGGACTACTTGGAAAGCTTAGCTTGATTATTAGACAACTTGAACCGGATACTTCTAAAACACACCAAGATAAGTGTGAGTGCTATGGCGTGCTTCTTCGTGGGGAAGTCGAGGAAGGCCCCATAGTGGTTTATTGGTTGAATAAAGTAGTGGACTCGTGTACGCTTCTTACCTCAAAGTCTGGTACTCGTAGTTCAGGATTAGCCAAGTCAAAGCTGGCACTTCTGCAAGTGAACCCCACCTCCCTTTACCTTGATACATGTGCATGAGTAGTATAGCTCCTATGTAAGTCTTGCTGAGTACGACTTTGTACTCATGTTTGCTTAATCTATGTTTTAGATGATGCCACTGACCCCAAAGGTGGCTTCTTCATCGAGTTGGACGACTGAAGACCAACTAGTCTAGTCCCAGTCAGACGACTGGTTCCCTCGTGGAGGGCTTTATGTTTAAATAAGGCTTCTTAAGCCATTTGTTAAACTTGTCTGTACTCAGACATAATTTGCTTCCGCTCTGTGTTGTAATGTTGGATCACATGTATGTGATCTCTGTGTGTACTCTATAAGAGTTATAAATAAAATGTACACTTCGTAGAGAATTGCAATGGTACCTGCTGTTCATACGAGGCATGTGTGATGCGTGTATGTTTATAACATGCATGTCTTTGTATGGGTTTTCGAGACCTTAGTTGTGTTCTGGCTGGCGGTCTTTCATACACCAAGTGGCCCTTAGATGTGCGCAGCTTGGGGCATCGCGATGCGATTGCTCGAGACTCCTTCTCGTGCACACTTTGTGGTATGATCGAGCCCGCCCTAGACCCCGACTAAGTGATCGGGCTGGAGTAAGTCTATGTAAAAGTTATGAGATAGTCGATAGTATGGTTGAGGCGACTTGTCTGTGAATATGGGAGTTCACCACCCATATCATTAGACTTGTGTCCGAACGATGAGGACCCATCTCAGTTGATCATCCGGCCTGGATGGGATGCCCCTCACGTACGATGCTTTCCGAGAACGTTCTGTGCTTGGCCTTGTCTGCTTAGACAAGTGGGTACGGTTCTCAGCTCTCCATATGACTATGACTTAACTGGACTTGCATATGCTAACCCCGGGTCCCGACAGACTTGGTATCAGAGCAGGACTGACTGTAGGACTAGTAGCCTTGGCCGAAGTCGAGTCTAGCATTCTATTGTTATATAGTTACTCTGGGTATATAAGGGAACAACGTAAGGCTTCTTTTTTCTCCTTACCCCTTCGTTCTGAGTTCTGAGTCACCCTCATCTTATTCTACGGGAAGATAGGACTAGGCTCTCCTCTGTCTGATTAGAACATCTCGTTGTTTGCTTCCTTGTAGTCGTAGGAAAGTTGTGTTCGGTTTGTTAGATTGGTTATGCTCCCTGTTTTGTTACATCGTATGTAAGTGCTGTTTCCATGTTGTAAGAAATTGTCTTTTTCTTGCAATTACAGCCGTTATGCTGTCCGAGTCATTCCAGGTTTATCTCATAATCTGATGCATTTGCAAACTCCTTTCTGTTTCAGATGGCAGATCTTCCCCCTCGGCAGATTGTTCGTTTGACCAGGTGCCTCGGTGTGCGTGGCCATCCCGCCACGTTGATAGAGATGATGTCCTATGTGGGATATCGATGGTACCCTGAGTACACCATCGAGGAGCAGTTCCACGACTTCAACCAGACGCAGTTCCACTGCATTGTCCGGATATATCCGCACCACGTTGGAGTCACCTAGCCTATCCACTTTGGACATGGCATTGGCGTTACCGAGAACATGGCTGTGCAGGATGTTGCATATTCATGTATTACACTGCTGAGAGAGGAGCACACCATGCTGAGAGAGACCTCATTCCGCTATATCCCTGCTGCACTTCCAGGAGAAGAGGGATATTACACCGGACTCTACTCAGATCACTCTGCAGAGGATCCAGCACTCCAGGTGACTGCTAGGTTTGCTAGTGATCGAGATCGTGATGCACGCGCTCTCCGTTTTGAGCTCCACGCCACCCGAGTTCATCTGTACAGAGCACTGACGCTCTTGGCACCCTTTGTGAGCGTGGGATCAGTTGAGTTTGATGCGATCTATCCAGTGAGGACTCAGATGCCTTCTCGAGTTGCTTGGCCCGAGATTGGAGGAATTTTTCCACCCCGTGGTCCTTTACTTCCACCCTACAGTGGACCTAGGCCCCATCCTTGCCCAAATGGATATCAAGGTCCACAAGCCTCCGTGTTTTTCGATGGTCACCTCCAGCTACAGGGATACGCGGGTAACTTTTACGAGGACTACTATGGAGATGGAGATGAGTGAGACCGCCTGCAGTCTTACTTAGTGAGGATGTACTAGTATCCTAGTATATTGTAAACAAGGTGTCTAAGTTCCAGAGGCTTAGATAAATAATGTATAGGAAGTCAGAGTTCCTCTGAAGGATGTATCATCTTCATCACGTTTGTATTAGCTTGGTGCTTGCACTAAAATGGTGTATGGTTTGTATGACATCTTGTGAATATATGGCTTGTATGCTTTATCACCATGTTGTCAAGATGATTACTTCCTTTGCTCTGTAATCCTGCCAGTACTTCAATACCTTGTTTGGACTCTCCAAATCAACTCTGTTTGACTTTGGTTTTCACCTTCAGGATGTCTCAAGGAACCCGTGGCCAGGTTGGTCGTAACCAAGGTCGTGGGAATGACCAGGAGGAAGGCAACCTTCCACCCCCACCCACGATGGCCCAAGTTCTGATGGAGGTCGAGAGGAACCGTCGTGACTCTCACCACCTGCTGGAAGTCATCGTACGCAACACCACTCAGCAGCGCAATGAGCTGGTGTCTCTGAACGACTTCATCCGGCTTCATCCCCCGGTTTTCAGTTACTCCACCGAGCCCCTTGACGCCGATGACTGGCTTCGCAGCATCGAGAGGAAGCTCCAAGCCGGCCATGTTGCAGATGGCGACAAGGTCAGCTATGCCACCTATCACCTCGAAGGTGCAGCTAGTTCTTGGTGGGAGAACTTTCTGAATATGCGACCCGTTGGACCACCTGCATCTTGGGAGGAATTCTGCACGTCCTTCCGCGAGCACCACATTCCCAAGGGTCTCATGGACCGCAAGCGTGAGGAGTTCTGCAACCTCGCTCAAGGCAGAAGGACCGTTGATGAGTTTAGTCGTGAGTTACACTGACTGGCTCGTTACGCTACCAAAGAAGTTTCCACCGACTCCAAGAAACAAGAGAGGTTCCGTCGTGGCCTCAACAGTGGACTCCGTCGCGAGCTCAACCTTCATGACTTTGCCACATTCCAGGTCCTTGTCAACAAGGCCATCAAGGCCGAGGACATGAACACCCCCAAAGACTTTCGCAAACACCCTAGAGATGATAGTTCATCCAGTTCTGGCTCCCAGAAGCGCAAGATCTGGATTCCAAACAGCATGTTCCGCCAGAACAACCCACCGAGGCCATCCTATGTGGCGCCTCGTCCACCCACCCAGTTCCACCCAGCTCCACCAAACAACCCAGCTCCACGCACTGTTTTCGGAGCTTGCTACAAGTGTGGTCAGGCAGGCCACTATTCTCGCGAGTGTCCCCAGAACCAGCTCCAACACCAGAACGTTCCACCCCGTGCCGGAGGCAACAACAACAACAACAACAATGGTCGTGGCAAGCCACCCCAGAAGGTCTTCACCGCCAAACCCGCTCCTCCCGCCACTCGCGGACGTCTGAACCAGATCGCCGCCAAAGAGACTGACGACACCACTGACGTCATTCTTGGTACGCTCCCAGTCAATTTTGTTCCTACTTCCGTTCTTTTCGACCCAGGAGCATCTCATTCATTCATGTCGGAAAGTTATGCACTTCGTCATGAGTTACCCTTTGTTGAATTGTCCACCCCGATGGTTATTCAAACTCCAGGGTCAAGATGGCAAACTAATAGACTGAGCCATGGTAATCAAATTGCAATTGAGGGTTTAGTATTCCTTGCTTCACTCATAGCCCTCAAGTCTTCAGACATTGATGTCATCCTTGGCATGGATTGGCTATCAAGACAGAATGCCTACCTGGATTGCAGAAGCAAATCCGTGAAACTCACCCACCCTTCAGGCAAAACAATCAACTATACCTCACCCAGAACAAGAACCCAAGTGCATTCCTTGAATGTACTTCCCCTTCCCGAACTTGAAGATATTCCGGTGGTTCGTGACTTCCCGGATGTCTTTCCTGAAGAGCTGCCGGGAATGCCACCCGAAAGGTGTGTTGAGTTTATAGTGGATCTTGTTCCAGGAACCGCACCAATTTCCAAACGCCCATATAAAATGGCCCCACATGAGTTAGCTGAGCTAAAAACCCAACTTGATGCTTCGTTGGCAAAAGGCTTCATCCGCCCTAGCTCATCGCCATGGGGTTGCCCCGTTCTGTTCGTAAAGAAGAAAGATGGAACAGAAAGCATGTGCGTAGACTATCGCCCGCTAAATTTAGCGACGATAAAGAACAAGTACCCATTGCCCAGGATCAATGATCTTTATGATCAACTTGCAGGATCCTCCGTCTTCTCCAAGATGGATTTGAGATTAGGTTATCATCAGATCAGAATCCGAAACGAGGACATTCCCAAAACGGCTTTTACTACTCGTTATGGTCTTTACGAGTACACCGTCATGTCCTTTGGTTTAACCAATGCCCCGCCACATTCTCACGCTTGATGAATTCGATCTTCATGGAGTACCTAGATAAATTTGTTGTGGTTTATCTCGATGATATTCTCATCTAGTCGAAGAACGAAGAAGATCATGCCGAACACTTAAGGCTGGTATTGATGAAGCTTAGAGAGCATCGCCTGTACGCTAAATTCTCCAAGTGTGAATTCTGGCTACCAGAAGTGACCTACTTAGGCCACGTGATTTCTGCAAAAGGCATTGCTGTGAATCCCGAGAGAGTTCAGGCCGTCCTTGACTGGACTCCACCTGAATCGGTTAAGCAAGTTAGGAGTTTTCTTGACCTAGCCAGCTATTGCCGTCGCTTTGTCGAGAACTTTTCTACAGTTGCAAAGCCTCTAACTGAACTCCTCAAGAAAGATAAGAAATTCTTATGGACTCCCAAGTGCGAGGAAAGCTTTCAAGAGCTAAAAAGAAGATTAACTTCTGCACCTGTACTTGCACCTCCAGACACCAAAAGGGATTTCGAAATCTATTGTGATGCCTCACGGCAAGGGTTAGGATGCATACTTATGCAAGATCGACATGTGGTAGCTTATGCTTCACGCCAGTTGCGGCCACATGAAGAGAACTATCCTACCCATGACCTTGAACTCGCTGCCATAGTTCATGCCCTAACAACTTGGCGACATTACCTCCTTGGTAATCGTTGTGAGATTTATTCCGACCACCAAAGCCTCAAATATATTTTCACCCAGCCAGATCTTAATCTCAGGCAAAGACGCTGGATTGAGTTGATAAAAGATTACGACGTAGGAATTTCTTACACCCCAGGCAAAGCCAATGTCATGGCTGATGCACTAAGTCGTAAGTCGTACTGTAACAACCTCATGTTACGGCAGTATCAACCACTTCTTCATGAGGACTTTCGCAAACTCAATCTTGAGATTGTTCCTCATGGCTATCTTTCTACCTTGGTGGTGAAACCAACTCTTGAGGATCAAATCATAGTTGCCCAAAGGCGTGCACGAGGTGTTCGCCGGATTAAAGAGAACATTGCTAGAGGAGTTGCTAAATGTTTCTCCACGGATAGCAAGGGAACGGTATTCTTTGGAAATCGTTTGATAGTACCTAAGAATAAGGAACTAAGGCAACTCATCCTCAAAGAAGCCCATGACACACCCCTCTCGATTCATCCCGGTAGCACAAAAATGTACCGAGATCTACGCCAGAGATTTTGGTGGACTAGGATGAAGAGAGACATTGCTCAATTTGTTGCCGAATGTGATGTTTGTCGTCGCATTAAGGCAGAACATCAAAGACCTGCTGGTACACTTCAACCTTTGTCTATTCCCGAGTGGAAATGGGACAAAGTCGGTATGGATTTCATCACCGGCTTTCCAAGAACCCAGAAAGGAAACAATGTCATCTTCGTTGTCATAGATAGGCTTTCCAAAGTTGCTCACTTCCTTCCGGTTCGCGAGTCTATAACTGCTAGCCAGTTAGCAGACTTGTACGTCTCCAGAATTGTATCCCTTCACGGTGTTCCTTTGGAAATCAATTCTGATCGTGGTAGCCTTTTCACCTCTAGATTTTTGGGAAGCTTTCAGAATGCTATGGGAACTCATCTCTCCTTTAGTACAGCTTTCCATCCTCAGTCTAGCAGTCAAGTCGAAAGGGTTAACCAAATTCTTGAAGAGATGCTCAGAGCTTGTGTTATCTCATTCGGAAAGAATTGGGAGAATTCTCTTCCATTTGCCGAATTTGCTTATAACAATAGTTTTCAATCTAGTCTGAACATGGCTCCTTTTGAACTCCTTTATGGACGACGATGTCGAACACCACTAAACTGGTCTGAAACCGGTGAAAGAAAATTCTTTGGACCGGATATGATCAAGGAAGCAGAAGTGCAAGTTCGCATTGTTCGTGATCAATTGAAAGCAGCCCAGTCTCGTCAGAAAAGCTACTATGATCGTCATCATAGGCAAGAGAGCTACAATCTAGATGAGAAGGCTTACCTTCGGGTTACCCCTATGAAGGGAACCCAACGTTTCGGTATCAAAGGCAAGTTGGCCCCACGTTACATCGGACCTTTCTGCATTATTGCTAAACGTGGAGAAGTTGCCTACCAACTTGAACTACCCCCACACCTTTCGCGAGTACACGATGTATTCCATGTGTCCCAACTCAGGCGTTGCTTCAAGGACCCCATCCGCGAAGTCGACCATGAAACGCTTGATCTCCAAGATGACCTTTCTTATCGAGAATACCCCGTTCGTATTCTTGATTCAACAGAGCGTGTCACTCGTCGTCAGAAGATTAGGTTTCTGAAAGTGCAATGGTCACACCACTCTGAAAGAGAAGCTACATGGGAAAGAGAAGACTGTCTCCTTACCGAGTACCCCTCCTTCCTCCCGCAGACTTCTGAATCTCGGGACGAGATTCTGTTGAGTGGGGGCGAGTTGTCAGAACCCTCTGTTAGGTAATGTGCTAGGATCAATTTCACTTGCTTCATGTCAAAATTTCAAAAAGAAATCTTGGAAATCAATTTCAAAATCAAAATGGGAGAAGGAACACCCCCCAGATGAATTAATTCAAAAGGCCAGATAAAAATCTTTTCCAAAAATTCATGTTAGATTTTTGAAAAGTCTTATAAATGAGTGTGATCACCTATCAAGTCATGTGGGACCCATCCCATGCTCATAGATTTTTCAAATATTCAAACAGTACCTTGGAATTAAAGAAATACCCCTTTTTTATTTAAAATTCAAATCATTTGAATTTTAAAAATGTTGAAAGTTTATGAGTGGCTAGTTTATATTATTATGAGGCCACATAAAAGTTTTCAGCATTTAATAAAATGATTTGGTATTTTTACCAAAGTCAAAACAAATATACAGAAAAACAGAAAGGAAAGATTAAACAGAAAAAGGAAAAGAACTTACCTGTCGCCCAGGGGCGAGGCCCACTCACCTCAACCG
This sequence comes from Bromus sterilis, assembly GCA_950022295.1. Classification (NCBI taxonomy): domain Eukaryota; kingdom Viridiplantae; phylum Streptophyta; class Magnoliopsida; order Poales; family Poaceae; genus Bromus; species Bromus sterilis. Next base: position 27,431,852 of record OX465596.1, on the reverse strand, counting down.
GCCCAGCCCACCTGGAGGGGGTACATGCGTCTTCTTCCCCTCCAGGCAGGCAGGCACCTCGCCAGCGACCGCCGTGGGCACGACAGGCAGCTGCCTGCCTGCCCCAAGCCCTACCTCCTCGCTGGAGACGTCTGGGAGACGTCCCGATCTTTCTCCCTCCCTCCATTGTTGATGACTTTTTGGTGACCACCGATGGACGAGAACTTTGCCAATTGGTCCGCCTCGTCTTAACGAGCAGGAAAATGGTTCTCTACGTCCCTCGCCCTTGGCACTGATGTTGTTGCCGACATAGTTTACAAGTTGATCTCCGTCATACCCTTCCAACTTGATCGCATTGAATGTCACCACCCTGGTTCAATGGGGCCCATAACCCACAGTTCCACAGGACCGAAACCTGACTCTTGTCCTCTGCCTTGTGATATTCCGTCCGATATCAGACTCAGTGCTTGTGTCTGATGATCGGGGCCCCTTTCCCACCATCCGTCATCGGCATCGAATACGTGCCTATCCGCTTAAAACTTCTCGCGACGTACTTCCCTGAGCTTAAACTCGGAAGGACTTTGTACCCCATACCCTGGAGCATCCCCATTTGATTGACCTTGCATCGATCCGACCCCCTTAAGCTTTACTTCTTAACCTGTTCGTAAGTGTGATGGATCCACCGAAGAAAGGATGAAAACCCATCGAGATGCACCGATGCAAAGAGATGAAGACCTCAACATGAAGGATTAAATTCTTCGAGTAGGACAACAAGAACCAGAAGATTTGTTAGAAGGAGAAACCGAAACTCTACCCCTTACACTACTTTTAATTCTCGGGGCGAGAATTCTTTGTAGTGGTGGAGATTTGTAACACCCTCAGATCCAGTACAGTAATCATGTCAGAACCCTCTGTTAGGTAATGTGCTAGGATCAATTTCACTTGCTTCATGTCAAAATTTCAAAAAGAAATCTTGGAAATCAATTTCAAAATCAAAATGGGAGAAGGAACACCCCCCAGATGAATTAATTCAAAAGGCCAGATAAAAATCTTTTCCAAAAATTCATGCTAGATTTTTGAAAAGTCTTATAAATGAGTGTGATCACCTATCAAGTGATGTGGCACCCATCCCATGCTCACAGATTTTTCAAATATTCAAACAGTACCTTGGAATTAAAGAAATACCCCTTTTTTATTTAAAATTCAAATCATTTGAATTTTAAAAATGTTGAAAGTTTATGAGTGGCTAGTTTATATTATTATGAGGCCACATAAAAGTTTTCAGCTTTTAATAAAATGATTTGGTATTTTTACCAAAGTCAAAACAAATATACAGAAAAACAGAAAGGAAAGATTAAACAGAAAAAGGAAAAGAACTTACCTGTCGCCCAGGGGCGAGGCCCACTCACCTCAACCGGCCCAGCCCACCTGGAGGGGGTACATGCGTCTTCTTCCCCTCCAGGCAGGCAGGCACCTCGCCGGCGACCGCCGTGGGCACGACAGGCAGCTGCCTGCCTACCCCAAGCCCTACCTCCTCGCTGGAGACGTCTGGGAGACGTCCCGATCTTTCTCCCTCCCTCCAGAACCTCCTCCTCCTCCTCCTCCCGTGCTCGTTTCCGTCGCCAACCGAAGACTCGCCGGAACACCGCAGCGCTTTCGCGTGGCCATCGACGCCGAGGAACCCAGCCGAGCTGTCCAGTGTGTTCGCCATCCTCGACTCCGTCGACTAGCAGAAGAAGGAGCTCCAATTTGGACTAGGGGTGACGCCAGCTTCATCGGATCGTCGCCGGCCGCCGGAGCTCAAGTGGATCGATTCGCCGCCGCCGTAACTTCCCAGCCTCCGACGCCTGCTCCAACGTGTTCACCAGCGTCTGGTGAGCTTTTCCCCTCAAGCCACGGCTTCCTTCTCCTGCTCTGTCTCGTGCTGCCATGGACGCCGGAGTACCGAGCCGCCGTGCTCGTCGTCGGCGAGCAACCGTTAAGCCATTGACCCCGCTACCTTGTCCTTTGCATTCCCCCTGCTCCGTTGCTTCGAACGCACCCAACCACGCGCTGTTTGGAGCTCCGTATCGAATTCGGCCTCTAGCCAGTAGCCCCGCCGCCGCAAAGCTCGACGCCGGCGTGCGTACAGGGCCTCCCCACCTCTCCTTTTGGTCACAATCGACGCGCAACACCGAGAGCTTCGTCTCAGTGGTCGAAGCGCGCGATTTGGACCACGGGAGCCCTCTCCCAGTGCAGCGCCGCCATGCTGGTGGCCACCGGCGGCTAGCCGCCGGCAAGCCTGACGTGGCCGGGGTGATTAGCCACTAATCTAAACCCCCTGGGTCACTTACAGGTGGGCCCAGCCCCCTCTAATCCTCTCTGTTAGATTAATCTAACAGGGAAATTAGATGAGAGGCTGACAGCCCTGGCCCACTGGTCAGTTTGACCAGGGTCAAAACCCCCCTGACGTCATGCTGATGCAGTGCTGGCGCAATAAAGGTTTTTCTAATTTAAAGAATTCCAGAAATTCCAGAAAATACCCCAAACTTTGGAAATTCATAGAAAATTCATATTAACTCCAATTTGGACAAATAATATATGAAAAATGATCAGGAGAAAATTATCTTTCCAAATATGCAACTTTCAACTCTGTTTGAGTTGAATTTAAAATGTGATCAGTTGCATTTGCTATTTGATTTAAATGGAATTAAATCAAATTCGAATCCGATATCAGACTCAGTGCTTGTGTCTGATGATCGGGGCCCCTTTCCCACCATCCGTCATCGGCATCGAATACGTGCCTATCCGCTTAAAACTTCTCACGACGTACTTCCCTGAGCTTAAACTCGGAAGGACTTTGTACCCCATACCCTGGAGCATCCCCATTTGATTGACCTTGCATCGATCCGACCCCCTTAAGCTTTACTTCTTAACCTGTTCGTAAGTGTGATGGATCCACCGAAGAAAGGATGAAAACCCATCGAGATGCACCGATGCAAAGAGATGAAGACCTGAACATGAAAGATTAAATTCTTCGAGTAGGACAACAAGAACCAGAAGATTTGTTAGAAGGAGAAACCGAAACTCTACCCCTTACACTACTTTTAATTCTCGGGGCGAGAATTCTTTGTAGTGGTGGAGATTTGTAACACCCTCAGATCCGGTACAGTAATCACTACAGTGATTCCACTGTTAGTGATCATTACTGTTGATGATCAAGCCTTCAACACCTTTGATCACAGCTTATTGAAATTCCAACCCTGATAAAATTTTCAAATAAATGTGGATTGTAAATCTTGCTCCAAGGATTGTGGATGCCAGTCAATCAACATGATCAGGGTTGAACCAAGTCAACTCCTACCCATTTGAATAATCACAAGTCAATGCTAATAATGGAACCAATGTGGTGGGGTTATCAAAATTGTTTTGAAAATTAATATGGAAATGGAAATCATAGATCAAACCAAAGTTGCGAAACCTATTAATAGAATTGCCTAGCCATCATAGGGCCATGTTAATATAGTAATGGATATTTTATTAAAGTGTTTTTAGGAATAATATGAAATAAAAATAAAAGCTTGGGAATTATTAAATTGCCATGGTAAATTTAATAAACAAGTAGGAATTTTAAATGCACTAAAAATTGTGTAACCATTTTTATTAAATACCTAATAATCAGTAGGTCATATAAAAGATAAATGATATTTTATTAACTTATTTAAATAATGCAGATAAATATAAACAGTAGCAAAATAGCTCCATTTAATATTTTGTGCATTGAATAAAATCTAGATGAATTTTATTGTGGGCTAAACTTTTTGTGGCATCATGTTAAAGTGTAACACTAATATAGGTGCAATTATAACATTTTACAAAAATCAAAACCTAGCTAAAATAAATTAAAAACAGAAAAGAAATAGAACAAAAAGAAAAGAATACAAAAAGGAAAAACCCCTAAGCCTCGCCCCAGGCGAGGCCCACCCCGAGCCCAACCCCCTTCTCTCCTCCTCCTTCCCACCTGCCCCCTCCCCTGTTCCACTGTCGCCGTGGACAGCGCGCCATGGACACTGTCGCCGGCACCCCACCCCACCTGCTCCCTCCCCCACCTCACCTGCCCCCCCTCTGGATAAGGTCGAAGCCACCCACCCGCTGGAGCCCCCCCTGTGCCATTCCCCCCCTCCCCCGCTCTCCATCTTCTCGGGCCCGAGCTCGCCCGTGCCCCGCCGTGGTCCTGCCGCCATGCCCGCGCGGCCAACGGCCCTGCCTCACCGCAACTTGGTGTCCAGCCGGTGGCCCGCCCTCGACTACGTCTCCACGCGCTGAGAATCGAGCCAGAACGCCCGGGAGAAGTCGTCGTCGTCTTCCCCAATTCCGCAACCGCCGCTCGCCGCCGACGAATTCCCGCCGCCGCGAGCCTTCCCCGAGCAGCTTGAGCTCACCTACAAGTTCCCGGTGAGCCTATCGTCCGACGCCAACTGTCCTCGTGCTCTCCCTTCCACTCTAGTAGTCGACGCCATGGGAGCCGAGCTTGTCGCCGCCATGGAAGACCGCGTGCTCGCTCCCGTGCTGCCCAGTCCCTGCCGTTGACGCCATCGCGTTCCTGGCACTCCCAGGAACTTAACTCGCTAGCGCATGCCCGAGCTAACACGCGGAAACTTCGTCGTCGTCTTCATCGAATTTCGGCCGCCGCCTAGCTTGTCGTGGCCGTCGATGCCGACCACCCTGCTACCTCCCGTTTTCCCCATCGTGTGCGCAGTAGTGCGCTCGACCGAGCGCAGGTCTCGGCGCTCGTTTTGGTCGCCGGAATCGCCGACCCTGTGGGACGCCGCCGTGCTGAATGGCACCAGCGGTTTGCCGCCGGCGTGATGACGCGGCCTTCATTAGGCGCTAATGACCTCTTCTGTGACACTGACCCGTGGGCCCAAGACCATTAGCATTAAGTTGATAATAAATAACTGTTAAATTAGATAACCCATGTGACTTACATGTGGGCCAGCACCACTTAACCCCTCTGTTTAATTTAAATAACTGTTAATACAAATCTGTCTCAATGACAGCTGGGCCCTAGGCCATTAACTTAATCCCTGATGTTTTATTAAGTTAAATATAAACATGTGTCACTGACCAGTGGGCCCCATCCCTGTTTACTTAAAATTAAAATGATTTATTAGAAGTCCAGTGTATGACATGTGGGTCCCTCTTGTTAGTCACTGTTGTGGATACGGTTCTGGATAAGGTTGGATTTTATTAATAAAAGAAAATCAGAAAATCCTTTTTAAATGATTTAAAAGCTTTGAAAAATCATATAAAATAAATCGTAACTCAGATCAAAAAACTTTATACATCAAAATTGATCAAAAAATATAACGAATACGGATACGCTATCCGTATGTCTACCACACCCCTCTAACATGCCGAACATCGAACCGTCCCCCTCCGGTACCGTCAGTCCGATAATTGCCCGATACCGATAAACCCTCCGGATGAATTTATTTCGAACCCGAAAGTTGTTCGGAATAGATCAACTAACCTGGATACACCACCCACACATGTGTCGGATATCCACGACACCTCCGGCATGATATCTCCCCCCCTCCGGACACCTTGTCCGATAATCACCCGGAGCCGGTATTTCATCCCCGGATGAATTCCCGCTCCGAGTATCGTGCATTGCACTGCGTTAGAACACCGTTAACATTTCATCTGTCATGACATGCATCTGTTTGTATATGTTTGCTGTGTATTTACTGTTTCTTCCCCCCCTTATTCTCCGGTAGACCCCGACGCTGCCGCCTACTACACCGCTGCTGAGTACGACTACTTCATCAACGATCCTGCCTCTACTGCCGAGCTTCCAGGCAAGCAGAGCCATTCTCCTCCCCAGATATCGCCTATCTTTCCGTACATTTCTTGCACTAGGCATTGTTACTGCTGCTGCTACGTTACAATCCTATTCAATTGCATAACCTGTCCTTGTCACCCCTTGATGTGCCTTCCTTTATCCTATTCTTCCTATTATTATTATGCATTATTCAGCAGTGAGTCCTGCGCATTGTTAGCTAGGATTAGATAGAGGGCCGTGATCACTCAGGGGAGTGAACGCGGATACAAATATTATAACTGCACAGGTACGGTACAAAGCAGACACCGCCAAAGGCCCCTATCTGGGTTATGCCTAGTCACCTCAAGTGTGAGCTATCAAGGAGAAATCCTTGTACTCCACTCGAGGCTGACTTTGTCTTACCGCCATAGGGTCCTGAACAGCGGTTGTCCTTCAGGTAAGAAGTCGGGCGACCCAACGGTGCCCGCGAGAGGTATTGCGATGGGACAACAGGGAGGGTACGACTAGTGTACCGGTGTGCCTGGCCCATGATCGTTGGCCGCGAGAGTTACCAACCCACGAAAGTCGAGCTCCTCCAGGAGCACACGCGAGACAAGGTAAGGAGAGGTTTCACCTTGTTGGTAACCGCAGTGACTTGGTGGGACGACGGGGCAGGCACCGATGTACTGGTGGTCCTGGCTGTTGTCGTTGTCCGCGGGTCAGTTAAGTCGAGGCAACGATAACGGTTGTCACGCAGGTTAATTAAAATGCTAAATGGTTCAGTGAATGTCTTGAGTTGGCTTTATGCCATGTACGCACTACCTACCCGTGGGAATTACGAGTTATGGGCTCCTCTGCTTCGTAGTGTCGTCCGAGGACTCTTCAGACGTCAGCAGTACTGCGGGCTGATTGCCGGGAAGTGGTGTTGTCTTATTTTCTCGCGCGGTGGTGTCTTATTTGGATTTGCTTTAACTTCACCGGCCAGCCACGCACCGTGCAGGAGTACGTTCGGGTTGGGGTCCAAGGCCCGGCGTACTTAGGATTTAGACCGGAGGATGGCCTCTCTGTTGAGTTTGAAAGATGGGCTATGAAGTGTCGGATAGCCTCGGTGGAGCGTTCCCTAACAAGGTTCCCGCCACCCTGGAGATTCGTGCGTGTAGCGTAACACAAGTGCACCCCTGCAGGGAAGATTAATCTATTCGAATAGCCGTGTCCACGGTAACAGGACGCTTTATGCTGAAGCTGGATCTTACCACTACAAACTATTATTATTAAACTGTATGGTTCCGGGTTTTCTTCCTCGCGGGGATGTCGAGGCGGTGAACTCGGAGGCATTGTTAATTGTTACAACTTATTATTATACAATGCTGCAGCAACTTCTGTTGCATTGTTACTTTATGCTTTATATAAACTGTTGGCTGATTCTTACCTCATGCTGCAAGACATCGTCGGAAGATGCTAGTCTTCGTTAGGCCTAGTTTCTTACCCTTGCTCTGGATTTCTGTATTTCAGTCCACTATATACAGCCTCTTCTTTCCGTTGATACAATGCATAATGCTTAGTAGCAGACGTAAGACTCGCGGGTCTACTAGATACTCACCTGCTTTATTTCCTTTACTGTTTTGCCTGATCGGCCGCTGCAGCCGACGTTGGAGCCCAGGAGCAGGAGTACCCCGGAGGCGCCTACTACGACGTCGAGTTCCCCGTTGACCAGGAGTAGTTCGGTGGATCCCAGGCAGGAGGTGTCGGGACCCGGGGTTAGCGTATGAAAGTCCAGTTAAGACATAGTCATATGGAGAGCCGAGAACCGTACCCACTTGTCTAAGCAGACAAGGCCAAGCACAGAACGTTCTCGGAGAGCATCGTATGTGAGGGGCATCCCATCCAGGCCGGATGATCAACTGAGATGGGTCCTCATCGTCCGCACACAAGTCTAATGATATGAGTGATGAAATCCCATATTCGAATACAAGTCGCCTCAACCATACTATCGACTATCTCATAACTCTTACATAGACTTACTCCAGCCCGATCACTTAGTCAGGGTCTAGGGCGGGCTCGATCATACCACAAAGTGTGCACGAGACGGAGTCTCGAGCAATCGCATCGCGATGCCCCAAGCTGCGCACATCTAAGGGACACTTGGTGTATGAAAGACCGCCTGCCAGATCACAACTAAGGTCTCGAAAACCCATACAAAGACATGCATGTTATAAACATACACGCAGCACACATGCCTTGTATGAACAGCAGGTATCCTTGCAATTCTCTACAAAGTATACATTTTTATTGATAACTCGTATAGAGTGCACACAGAGATCACAAACATGTGATCCAACATTACAACACAAGCGGAAGCAAATTATGTCTGAGTACAGACAAGTTTAACAAATGGCTTAAGAAGCCTTATTAAAACATAAGCCCTCCACGAGGGAACCAGTCGTCTGACTGGGACTAGACTAGTTGATCTTCAGTCGTCCAGCTCGATGAAGAAGCCACCTTCGGGGTCAGTGGTATCATCTAAAACATAGATTAAGCAAACGTGAGTACAAAGTCGTACTCAGCAAGACTTACATAGGAGCTATACTACTCATGCACATGTATCAAGGTAAAGGGGGGTGGGGTTCACTTGTAGAAATGCCAGCTTTGACTTGGCTAGTCCTGAACTACGAGTACCAGACTTGAGGTAAGAAGCGTACACAAGTCCACTACTTTCTCCAACCAATTACACCACCATGGTGCCTTCCTCGACTTCCCCACGAGAAAGCACGCCATAGCACTCACACTTATCTTGGTGTGTTTTAGAAGTATCCAGTTCAAGTTTTCTAATAATCAAGCTAAGCTTTCCAAGCAGTCCATAACCGCGGACGCGGCTATTCGAATAGTTTTGTTAACCCTGCAGGGGTGTACCGCTACACACACATGATCATCATTTACCGCCTTTGATCTCGACACCATTCAAGGGGTGCCAGCGAGGATGCTCACCATAACTGTTACCTCATAGCCGATCTAGTCCGAGAAAGCCGCCTACTTGGGTTGGCTACCACTATCGTGAACCCGGCCGGTTTACCGAAGTGGACCCAAGTGATGTGTGCGTGGTGCATAAGCCGGTCTCGGGTGAGCCGTTCTCTCACTTAGCAGTCAGGCCACAGACCTACCAGAACTCCGAACTATTGCGACATCTGGACATCGAAAGGGATGAGTTAGTAAGTTGAGAGGGGTTAGTGAGCCCAATGTGTGGTTGTACTCTTCATCTTGGATCACCACACAAGAACTCGGACTTAGGGCGGTGTTCAACGAGACAACCCACCGTGTACTCCTACACAGCCTCTCATCGTTCACCTTGTATTAGGGTCGATTCACCATAACTTTTCTACCATCATCAACATGATCACTACCATCCCGACTCACATCACAGTATCATCATCGTATCATACTAAGCATGCAATAAGCGATAACATTTGCAGGGGCCACATGATATCAAACAACTCCTACATTTGCTAGGATTGTGGTTTGCTTACTACTGTGACAAAAAGATAGGTCATGCAAAGGAATGGGTTCATCTGTGCGATAGAATCGTTATCATGGTGATCATCCTATACAATGCATAAGCGAGACACTTGTAACAGGCTCCAAAAACAGTGCGTGGAGCTGGGTTATTTGGTTGAGCTGGGTGGAACTGGGTTGGTGGACGAGGCGCCACATAGGATGGCCTCGGTGGGTTGTTCTGGCGGAACATACTGTTTGGGATCCAGATCTTACGCTTCTAGGAGCCAGAACTGGATGAAATGTCGTCTCTAGGGTGTTTGCGAAAGTCGTTGGGGGTGTTCATGTCCTCTGCCTTGATGGCCTTGTTGACAAGGACCTAGAATGTGGCAAAGTCATGTAGGTTGAGCTCACGACGGAGTCCAGAGTTGAGGCCACGACGGAACCTCTCTTGTTTCTTGGAGTCGGTGGAAACTTCTTCGGTAGCATAACGACCAAGTCGGTTGAACTCACGACTAAACTCGTCAACGGTCCTTCTGCCTTGAGTGAGGTTGCAGAACTCCTCACGCTTGCGGTCCATAAGACCCTTGGGAATGTGGTGCTCACGGAAGGAAGTGCAAAACTCATCCCAAGATGCGGGTGGTCCAACAGGACGCATATTCAGAAAGTTCTCCCACCAAGAGCTAGCTGCGCCTTCAAGGTGATAGGTGGCATAGCTGACCTTGTCGCCATCCGCAACATGGCCTTCTTGGAGCTTCCTCTCGATGCTGCGAAGCCAGTCATCGGCGTCAAGGGGCTCGGTGGAGTAACTGAAAACCGGGGGATGAAGTCGGATGAAGTCGTTCAGGGACACCAGCTCATTGCGTTGCTGAGTGGTGTTGCGACCAATGACTTCCAACAGGTGGTGAGAGTCTCGGCGGTTCCTCTCGACCTCCATCAGAACCTGAGCCATCATGGGTGGGGGTGGAAGGTTGCCTTCCTCCTGGTCATTCCCACGACCTTGGTTACGACCAACCTGGCCACGGGTTCCTTGAGACATCCTGAAGGTGAAAACAAAAGTCAAACAGAGTTGATTGGAAGAATCTAAACAAGGTATTTAAGTACTGGAAGTATTACAGAGCAAAGGAAGTAATCATCTTGACAACATGGTGATAAAAGCATACAAGCCATATATTCACAAGCTGTCATACAAACCATACATCGTTTTAGTACAAGCACCAAGCTAATACAAACGTGATGAAGATGATACATCCTTCAGAGGCACTCTGACTTCATATACATTATTTATCTAAGCCTCTGGAACTTAGACACCTTGCTTACAATATACTACGATACTACTACATCCTCACTAAGTAAGACCACAGGCGGTCTCACTCATCTCCATCTCCATAGTAGTCCTCGTAAAAGTTACCCGCGTATCCCGGTAGCTGAAGGTGACCATCGGAAAACACGGAGGCCTGTGGACCCTGATATCCATTTGGGCAAGGATGGGGCCTAGGTCCAGCGTAGGGTGGAAGCAAAGGACCACGGGGTGGAAAAATGCCTCCAATCTCGGGCCAAGCAACTCGAGAAGGCATCTGAGTCCTCACTGGGTAGATAGCATCATACTCAACTGATCCCACGCTCACAAAGGGTGCCAAGAGCGTCAGTGCTCGATACAGACGAACACGAGTGGCGTGAAGCTCAAAACGGAGAGCGCGTGCATCACGATCTCGATCACTAGCAAACCTAGCAGTCACCTGAAGTGCTGGATCCTCTGCAGAGTGATCTGAGTAGAGTCCGGTGTAATATCCCTCTTCTCCTGGAAGTGCAGCAGGGATATAGCGGAATGAGGTCTCTCTCAGCATGGTGTGCTCCTCTCTCAGCAGGGTAATACATGAGTATGCAGCATCCTGCATAGCCATGTTCTCGGTGATGCCAATGCCATGTCGAAAGTGGATAGGCTAGGTGACTCCAACGTGGTGCGGGTAGATCCTAACAATGCAGTGGAACTGCGTCTGGTTGAAGTCGTGGAACTGCTCCTCGACGGTGTACTCAGGGTACCATCGATATCCCACATAGGACATCATCTCGATCAACGTGGCGGGATGGCCAAGCACACCGAGGCACCTGGTCAAACGAACAATCTGCCGAGGGGGAAGATCTGCCATCTGAAACACAAAGAAGGAGTTTGCAAATGCATCAGATTATGAGATAAACCTGGAATGACTCGGACAGCATAACGGCTGTAATTGTAAGAAATGACAATTTCTTCCAATCATGAAAAACAGCACTTACATAATACTTACATGGTAAGAAATCAGCATTACAACAATGCTAGGAAAACCGGACACAACTTTCCTACGGCTACAAGGAAGCAAACAACGAGATGTTCTAATCAGACAGAGGAGAGCCTAGTCCTATCTTCCCGTAGAATAAGATGAGGGTGACTCAGAACTCAGAACAAAGGGGTAAGGAGAAAAAAAAAGCCTTACGTTGTTCCCTTATATACCCAGAGTAACTATATAACTATAGAATGCTAGACTCGACTTCGGCCAAGGCTACTAGTCCTACAGTCAGTCCTGCTCTGATACCAAGTCTGTCGGGACCCGGGGTTAGCGTATGCAAGTCCAGTTAAGGCATAGTCATATGGAGAGCCGAGAACTGTACCCACTTGTCTAAGCAGACAAGGCCAAGCACAGAACGTTCTCGGAAAGCATCGTACGTGAGGGGCATCCCATCCAGGCCGGATGATCAACTGAGATGGGTCCTCATCGTCCGCACACAAGTCTAATGATATGAGTGATGAAATCCCATATTCGAAGACAAGTCGCCTCAACCATACTATCGACTATCTCATAACTCTTACATAGACTTACTCCAGCCCGATCACTTAGTCGGGGTCTAGGGCGGTCTCGATCATACCACAAAGTGTGCACGAGACGGAGTCTCGAGCAATCGCATCGCGATGCCCCAAGCTGCGCACATCTAAAGGTCACTTGGTGTATGAAAGACCGCCAGCCAGATCACAACTAAGGTCTCGAAAACCCATACAAAGACATGCATGTTATAAACATACACGCGGCACACATGCCTTGTATGAACAACAGGTATCATTGCAATTCTCTACAAAGTATACATTTTTATTGATAACTCTTATAGAGTGCACACAGAGATCACAAACATGTGATCCAACATTACAACACAAGAGGAAGCAAATTATGTCTGAGTACAGACAAGTTTAACAAATGGCTTAAGAAGCCTTATTAAAACATAAGCCCTCCACGAGGGAACCAGTCGTCTGACTGGGACTAGACTAGTTGATCTTCAGTCGTCCAGCTCGATGAAGAAGCCACCTTCGGGGTCAGTGGTATCATCTAAAACATAGATTAAGCAAACGTGAGTACAAAGTCGTACTCATCAAGACTTACATAGGAGCTATACTACTCATGCACATGTATCAAGGTAAAGGGGGGTGGGGTTCACTTGCAAAAATGCCAGCTTTGACTTGGCTAGTCCTAAACTACGAGTACCAGACTTGAGGTAAGAAGCGTACACGAGTCCACTACTTTCTCCAACCAATTACACCACCATGGTGCCTTCCTCGACTTCCCCACGAGAAAGCACGCCATAGCACTCACACTTATCTTGGTGTGTTTTAGAAGTATCCAGTTCAAGTTGTCTAATAATCAAGCTAAGCTTTCCAAGCAGTCCATAACCGCGGACGCGGCTATTCGAATAGTTTTGTTAACCCTGCAGGGGTGTACCGCTACACACACATGATCATCATTTACCGCCTTTGATCTCGACACCATTCAAGGGGTGCCAGCGAGGATGCTCACCACAACTGTTACCTCATAGCCGATCTATTCCGAGAAAGCCGCCTACTTGGGTTGGCTACCACTATCGTGAACCCGGCCGGTTTACCGAAGTGGACCCAAGTGATGTGTGCGTGGTGCATAAGCCGGTCTCGGGTGAGCCGTTCTCTCACTTAGCAGCCAGGCCACAGACCTACCAGAACTCTGAACTATTGCGACATCTGGACATCGAAAGGGATGAGTTAGTAAGTTGAGAGGGGTCAGTGAGCCCAATGTGTGGTTGTACTCTTCATATTGGATCACCACACAAGAACTCGGACTTAGGGCGGTGTTCAACGAGACAACCCACCGTGTACTCCTACACAGCATCTCATCGTTCACCTTGTATTAGGGTCGATTCACCATCACTTTTCTACCATCATCAACATGATCACTACCATCCGGACTCACATCACAGTATCATCATGGTATCATACTAAGCATGCAATAAGCGATAACATTTGCAGGGGTCACATGATATCAAACAACTCGTACATTTGCTAGGATTGTGGTTTGCTTACTACTGTGACAAAAAGATAGGTCATGCAAAGGAATGGGTTCATTATGCGATAGAATCGTTATCATGGTGATCATCCTATACAATGCATAAGCGAGACATGAGAGGGAAGTGGGATTTTATCGACATGATCAATGGGGGTTTGCTTGCCTTGCTGACGAGGTTCGGGTTCGGGGTCTTCAACGAAGGGGGCAGCCTCCTGCTCCGGTTCCACCTCTACTCGACAAACAAAAAACAAGGTAGCAAAGTAAATACAATGCACAATCACATGATGGAAGGTTGAAACTTGATGTATATGCTTTGATGTGTGAAGCAATTCCATTTAAATGGAGTATATTGCAAATTGAATTGCAAATTCAAACTCCAATTTGAATTCAAACTTGACCAAGTTACATGTGACATTGTTTGATCATTTTGAACCTTTTGGAAATGTGTATGATATGCCTCTGAAGTGTGGTTGAAATATAGCTTAATTCCATGGTTCAAGTTGCAAAATCATTTGAATTGAATTTGAATTACTTCCAAATAAATCAAATGACATATGCTACTGGTCCCATTTTAAAATCAACTCAAACATAGTTGAAAGTTGAATTTTTGGATAGCTTATTTTCTCCTGATCATTTTTCATATATTATTTGTCCAATTTGGAGTTGATATGAATTTTCTATGAATTTCCAAAGTTTGGGTTATTTTCTGGAATTTCATTAATTCAATTTAATTTCTGGAATTGAATTACTGCGTCATGCTGACTTCATGCTGGCGTCAGGGGGGGCTGACAAGGGGGTCCCACCTGTAAGTGGCTGGTTAATTTAATCCAGTGGCTTAATTAAGCCACTAGGCCCACTGGTCAGTGGCTCAGGGGGGTCATTAGGGGGTGATTAATCCCGGTGCTCAGCCTGACAGGCCGGCGGCTAAACGCCGGCGATCAGAACCGCGGTGGCGCTGCACGGGAGGAGGCTGACGTGGTCCGTTTGAAGCGTTGGAGGCACCAAACGCAAGCTCGTGGAGCCGCGCGTCTCGGGGAGGGTCCAGGTGACCAAGGAGGCCACCGGAGCGACGCCGGCGACGACCTTCCGCAGCGGCCGTGGCACGGGCTCGGGGTGGATCTCGCTGCAGAGCAACATTTGAGCCACCATTGGGCACGTTCGAAGCAGCAGTTCACGGCGGAGGTGATGGCCAAGACAGCGAGGATGATTGCCTAACAGATTCCCACCGACGACAACCGTGGCGGCTCGGTACTCCGGGAACCATGGCAATCGGTGACAGAGGAAGAAATCGAGGGGGAGAGGTTAGGGGTTTTGACCGTGAGCTCACCAGGAACTCAACGGAGGTGGCGGCGAGGGCTGGGGTGGCTCGACGGCGACGAAATCGACGTCGATCTCTTTCGGCTCCGGCGGCAGCTCGAGCTCGAATTCGCTGGCTAGGAGGGCTCCGGGCTCGCCTTCTTCTGCAGATCGATGAAGAGCTTGAAGGGGAACACGGGGGACAGCTCAGTGAAGGTCCTCGTCGTCGTTGCCTGCGCGTGCTCGGCGTCGCGCTCCGGCGATCCTCTCGGTCTTCTTCAAATCCGGCGAGAACGGAGGGGGCAAGTGCACTGGAGCGAGGGGAATGGACGTGGGCGTCTCCAGGACGTGTCCAGAAGCGCTAAGGAGGCCGGGGAGGCGCCAGCCAAGCGGGTGGCGTGGCGGCCGTGGCATGCCGGGCACGCAGCTGCCTGGCTGCCTGAGGAAGACGACAGTCCGGGAGGTGGGCTGGGCCGGCTGGGAAACTAGTTGGGCCGAAAGCGAGGTAAGTCCTTTTTTTCTTTTCTTTTCTGTTTTCTTTTCTGACATTTGTTTTGTCTTAGCTAAATAAATAGCTAGGCATTTTATTAAATGCTGAAAAAATTTATATGGCTTCATAACAATATAGACTAGCCACTTATAAAGTTTCAACATTTTTAAAATTCAAATAATTTGAATCTTAACTCAAATAGGGGTTTTTCATTAAATCCAAGGCACTGTTTGAATATTTGAAAAATCTATGAGCATGGGGTGGGTCCCACAACACTTGATATGTGATCACACTCATTTATAAGACTTTTCAAAAATCTAACATGAATTTTTGGAGAAGATTTTTATCTGGCCTTTTGAATTAATTCATCTCGGGGGGTTCCTTCTCCCATTTACTTTTGATTTTTGATTTCAAAGATTTCTTTTGAACTTTTGACATGATGCAAGAGTACTGGCTAACCCTAACACATTACCTAACAGAGGGTTCTGACAACTCGCCCCCACTCAACAGAATCTCGTCTCGAGATTCAGAAGTCTGCGGGAGGAAGGTGGGGTACTCGCCACTGAGACGGTCTTCTTTTTCCCACGTAGCTTCTCTTTCAGAGTGGTGTGACCATTGCACTTTCAGAAACCTTATCTTCTGACGGCGAGTGACACGCTCTACGGAATCAAGAATACGAACGGGGTATTCTCGATAAGAAAGGTCATCTTGGAGATCAAGCGTTTCATGGTCGACTTCGCGGATGGGGTCCTTGAAGCAACGCCTGAGTTGGGACACATGGAATACATCATGTACTCGGGAAATGTGCAGGGGTAGTTCAACTTGGTAGGCAACTTCTCCACGTTTAGCAATAATGCGGAAAGGTCCGATGTAACGTGGGGCCAACTTGCCTTTGATACCGAAACGTTGGGTTCCCTTCAGAGGAGTAACCCGAAGGTAAGCCTTCTCATCCAGATTGTAGCTCTCTTGCCTATGATGACGATCATAGTAGATTTTCTGACGAGACTGGGCTGCTTTCAATTGATTACGAACAATACGAACTTGCTCTTCTGCTTCTTTGATCATGCCCGGTCCAAAGAATTGTCTTTCACCGGTTTCTGACCAGTTTAGTGGTGTTCGACATCGTCGTCCATATAGGAGTTCAAAAGGAGCCATGTTCAGACTAGATTGAAAACTATTGTTATAAGCAAATTCGGCAAATGGAAGAGACTTCTCCCAATTCTTTCCGAATGAGATAACACAAGCTCTGAGCATGTCTTCAAGAATTTGGTTAACCCTGTCGACTTGACCGCTAGACTGAGGATGGAAACCTGTACTAAAGGAGAGATGAGTTCCCATAGCCTTCCGAAAGCTTCCCCAAAATCTAGAGGTGAAAAGGCTACCACGATCAGAATTGATTTCCAAAGGAACACCGTGAAGGGATACAATTCTAGAGATGTACAAGTCCCCTAACTGGCTAGCAGTTATAGACTCGCGAACTGGAAGGAAGTGAGCAACTTTGGAAAGCCTCTCTATGACAACGAAGATGGCATTGTTTCCTTTCTGGGTTTTTGGAAAGCCGGTGATGAAGTCCATACCGACTTTGTCCCATTTCCACTCGGAAATAGACAAAGTTTGAAGTGTACCAGCAGGTCTTTGATGTTCTGCCTTAATGCGACGACAAACATCACATTCGGCAACAAATTGAGCAATGTCTCTCTTCATCCTAGTCCACCAAAATCTCTGGCGTAGATCTCGGTACATTTTTGTGCTACCGGGATGAATTGAGAGGGGTGTGTCATGGGCTTCTTTAAGGATGAGTTGCCTTAGTTCCCTATTCTTAGGTACTACCAAACGATTTCCAAAGAATACCGTTCCCTTGTTATCTGTGGAGAAACATTTAGCAACTCCGCTAGCAATGTTCTCCTTGATCCGACGAACACCTCGTGCACGCCTTTGGGCAACTATGATTTGATCCTCAAGAGTTGGTTTCGCCACCAAGGTAGAAAGATAGCCATGAGAAACAATCTCAAGGTTGAGCTTGCGAAAGTCCTCATGAAGAAGTGGTTCATACTGTTGTAACATGAGGTTGTTACAATACGACTTACGACTTAGTGCATCAGCCATGACATTGGCTTTGCCTGGGGTGTAAGAAATTCCTACGTCGTAATCTTTTATCAACTCAATCCAACGTCTTTTCCTGAGGTTAAGATCTGGCTGGGTGAAAATATATTTGAGGCTTTGGTGGTCGGAATAGATCTCACAACGATTACCAAGGAGGTAATGTCGCCAAGTTGTTAGGGCATGAACTACGGCAGCGAGTTCAAGGTCATGGGTAGGATAGTTCTCTTCATGTGTCCGCAACTGGCGTGAAGCATAAGCTACCACATGTCGATCTTGCAGAAGTATGCATCCTAACCCTTGCCGTGATGCGTCACAATAGATCTCGAAATCCTTTTTGGTGTCTGGAGGTGCAAGTACAGGTGCAGAAGTCAATCTTCTTTTTAGCTCTTGAAAGCTTTCCTCGCACTTGGAAGTCCATAAGAATTTCTTATCTTTCTTGAGGAGTTCAGTAAGAGGCTTTGCAACTTTGGAGAAGTTCTCAACGAAGCGATGGCAATAGCTGGCTAGGCCAAGAAAACTCCTAACTTGCTTAACCGATTCAGGTGGAGTCCAGTCAAGGACGGCCTGAACTCTCTCGGGATTCACAGCAATGCCTTTTGCAGAAATCACGTGGCCTAAGTAGGTCACTTCTGGTAGCCAAAATTCACACTTGGAGAATTTAGCATACAGGCGATGCTCTCTAAGCTTCATCAATACCAGCCTTAGGTGTTCTGCGTGCTCTTCTTCGTTCTTCGAGTAGATGAGAATGTCATCAAGATAACTACAACAAATTTATCTAGATACTCCATGAAGATCGAATTCATCAAGCGCGAGAATGTGGCGGGCGCATTAGTTAAACCAAAGGACATGACGGTGTACTCGTAAAGACCATAACGAGTAGTAAAAGCCGTTTTGGGAATGTCCTCGCTTCGGATTTTGATTTGATGATAACCTAATCTCAAATCCATCTTGGAGAAGACAAAGGATCCTGCAAGTTGATCATAAAGATCATTGATCCTGGGCAATGGGTATTTGTTCTTTATCGTCGCTAGATTTAGCGGGCGATAGTCTACGCACATCCTTTCTGTTCCATCTTTCTTCTTTACGAACAGAACGGGGCAACCCCATGGCGATGAGCTAGGGCGGATGAAGACTTTTGCCAACGAAGCATCAAGTTGGATTTTTAGCTCAGCTAACTCATCTGAGGCCATTTTATATGGGCGTTTAGAAATTGGTGCGGTTCCTGGTACAAGATCCACTATAAACTCTACACATCTGTCGGGTGGCATGCCCGGCAGCTCTTCAGGAAAGACATCCGGGAAGTCACGAACCACCGGAATATCTTCAAGTTCGGGAAGGGGAAGTACATTCAAGGAATGCACTTGGGTTCTTGTTCTGGGTGAGGTATAGTTGAAGGTTTTGCCTGAAGGGTGGGTGAGTTTCACGGATTTTCCTTTGCAATCCAGGTAGTCATTCTGTCTTGATAGCCAATCCATGCCAAGGATGACATCAATATCTGAAGACTTGAGGGCTATGAGTGAAGCAAGGAATACTAAACCCTCAATTGCAATTTGATTACCATGGCTTACTCTATTAGTTTGCCATCTTGACCCTGGAGTTTGAATAATCATTGGGGTGGACAATTCAACAAAAGATAACTCATGACGAAGTGCATAACTTTCCGACATGAATGAATGAGATGCTCCTGGGTCGAAAAGAACGGAAGTAGGAACATAATTGACTGGGAGCGTACCAAGAATGACGTCAGAAGTGTCGTCAGTCTCTTCGGCGGCGATCTGGTTCACACGTCCACGACTGGCGGGAGGAGCGGGTTTGGCGGTGTAGACCTTCTGTGGTGGCTTGCCACGATCATTGTTGTAGCCTCCGGCACGGGGTGGAGCATTCTGATTCTGGATCTGGTTCTGGGGACACTCACGAGAATAGTGGCCTGCCTGACCACACTTGTAACAGGCTCCAAAAACAGTGCGTGGAGCTGGGTTATTTGGTGGAGCTGGGTGGAACTGGGTTGGTGGACGAGGCGCCACATAGGATGGCCTCGGTGGGTTGTTCTGGCGGAACATACTGTTTGGGATCCAGATCTTACGCTTCTGGGAGCCAGAACTGGATGAACTGTCGTCTCTAGGGTGTTTGCGAAAGTCGTTGGGGGTGTTCATGTCCTCTGCCTTGATGGCCTTGTTGACAAGGACCTGGAATGTGGCAAAGTCATGTAGGTTGAGCTCACGACGGAGTCCAGAGTTGAGGCCACGACGGAACCTCTCTTGTTTCTTGGAGTCGGTGGAAACTTCTTCGGTAGCATAACGACCAAGTCGGTTGAACTCACGACTAAACTCGTCAACGGTCCTTCTGCCTTGAGTGAGGTTGAGAAACTCCTCACGCTTGCTGTCCATAAGACCCTTGGGAATGTGGTGCTCACGGAAGGAAGTGCAAAACTCATCCCAAGATGCGGGTGGTCCAACAGGACGCATATGCAGAAAGTTCTCCCACCAAGAGCTAGCTGCGCCTTCAAGGTGATAGGTGGCATAGCTGACCTTGTCGCCATCCGCAACATGGCCTTCTTGGAGCTTCCTCTCGATGCTGCGAAGCCAGTCATCGGCGTCAAGGGGCTCGGTGGAGTAACTGAAAACCGGGGGATGAAGTCGGATGAAGTCGTTCAGGGACACCAGCTCATTGCTTTGTTGAGTGGTGTTGCGAGCAATGACTTCCAACAGGTGGTGAGAGTCTCGGCGGTTCCTCTCGACCTCCATCAGAACCTGAGCCATCGTGGGTGGGGGTGGAAGGTTGCCTTCCTCCTGGTCATTCCCACGACCTTGGTTACGACCAACCTGGCCACGGGTTCCTTGAGACATCCTGAAGGTGAAAACCAAAGTCAAACAGAGTTGATTGGAAGAATCTAAACAAGGTATTTAAGTACTGGAAGGATTACAGAGCAAAGGAAGTAATCATCTTGACAACATGGTGATAAAAGCATACAAGCCATATATTCACAAGTTGTCATACAAACCATACATCGTTTTAGTACAAGCACCAAGCTAATACAAACGTGATGAAGATGATACATCCTTCAGAGGCACTCTGACTTCCTATACATTATTTATCTAAGCCTCTGGAACTTAGACACCTTGCTTACAATATACTACGATACTACTACATCCTCACTAAGTAAGACCACAGGCGGTCTCACTCATCTCCATCTCCATAGTAGTCCTCGTAAAAGTTACCCGCGTATCCCGGTAGCTGAAGGTGACCATCGGAAAACACGGAGGCCTGTGGACCCTGATATCCATTTGGGCAAGGATGGGGCCTAGGTCCAGCGTAGGGTGGAAGCAAAGGACCACGGGGTGGAAAAATGCCTCCAATCTCGGGCCAAGCAACTCGAGAACGCATCTGAGTCCTCACTGGGTAGATAGCATCATACTCAACTAATCCCACGCTCACAAAGGGTGCCAAGAGCGTCAGTGCTCGACACAGACGAACACGAGTGGCGTGAAGCTCAAAACGGAGAGCGCGTGCATCACGATCTCGATCACTAGCAAACCTAGCAGTCACCTGAAGTGCTGGATCCTCTGCAGAGTGATCTGAGTAGAGTCCGGTGTAATATCCCTCTTCTCCTGGAAGTGCAGCAGGGATATAGCGGAATGAGGTCTCTCTCAACATGGTGTGCTCCTCTCTCAGCAGGGTAATACATGAGTATGCAGCATCCTGCACAGCCATGTTCTCGGTGATGCCAATGCCATGTCGAAAGTGGATAGGCTGGGTGACTCCAACGTGGTGCGGGTAGATCCTGACAATGCAGTGGAACTGCGTCTGGTTGAAGTCATGGAACTGCTCCTCGACGGTGTACTCAGGGTACCATCGATATCCCACATAGGACATCATCTCGATCAACGTGGCGGGATGGCCACGCACACCGAGGCACCTGGTCAAACGAACAATCTGCCGAGGGGGAAGATCTGCCATCTGAAACACAAAGAAGGAGTTTGCAAATGCATCAGATTATGAGATAAACCTGGAATGACTCGGACAGCATAACGGCTTTAATTGTAAGAAATGACAATTTCTTCCAATCATCAAAAACAGCACTTACATAATACGATGTAAGAAATCAGCATTACAACAATGCTAGGAAAACCGGACACAACTTTCCTACGGATATAAGGAAGCAAAAAACGAGATGTGCTAATCAGACATAGGAGAGCCTAGTCCTATCTTCCCGTAGAATAAGATGAGGTTGACTCAGAACTCAGAACGAAGGGGCAAGGAGAAAAAAGAAGCCTTACGTTGTTCCCTTATATACCCAGAGTAACTATATAACTATAGCAAGCTAGACTCGACTTCGGCCAAGGCTACTAGTCCTACAGTCAGTCCTGCTCTGATACCAAGTCTGTCGGGACCCGGGGTTAGCGTATGCAAGTCCAGTTAAGACATAGTCATATGGAGAGCCGAGAACCGTACCCACTTGTCTAAGTAGACAAGGCCAAGCATAGAACGTTCTCGGAGAGCATCGTACGTGAGGGGCATCCCATCCAGGCCGGATGATCAACTGAGATGGGTCCTCATCGTCCGCACACAAGTCTAATGATATGAGTGATGAAATCCCATATTCGAAGACAAGTCGCCTCAACCATACTATCGACTATCTCATAACTCTTACATAGACTTACTCCAGCCCGATCACTTAGTCGGGGTCTAGGGCGGGCTCGATCATACCACAAAGTGTGCACGAGACGGAGTCTCGAGCAATCGCATTGCGATGCCCCAAGCTGCGCACATCTAAAGGCCACTTGGTGTATGAAAGACCGCCAGCCAGATCACAACTAAGGTCTCGAAAACCCATACAAAGACATGCATGTTATAAACATACACGCAGCACACATGCCTTGTATGAACAGCAGGTATCATTGCAATTCTCTACAAAGTATACATTTTTATTGATAACTCTTATAGAGTGCACACAGAGATCACAAACATGTGATCCAACATTACAACACAAGCGGAAGCAAATTATGTCTGAGTACAGACAAGTTTAACAAATGGCTTAAGAAGCCTTATTAAAACATAAGCCCTCCACGAGGGAACCAGTCGTCTGACTGGGACTAGACTAGTTGATCTTCAGTCGTCCAGCTCGATGAAGAAGCCACCTTCGGGGTCAGTGGTATCATCTAAAACATAGATTAAGCAAACGTGAGTACAAAGTCGTACTCAGCAAGACTTACATAGGAGCTATACTACTCATGCACATGTATCAAGGTAAAGGGGGGTGGGGTTCACTTGCAGAAATGCCAGTTTTGACTTGGCTAGTCCTGAACTACGAGTACCAGACTTGAGGTAAGAAGCGTACACGAGTCCACTACTTTCTCCAACCAATTACACCACCATGGTGCCTTCCTCGACTTCCCCACGAGAAAGCACGCCATAGCACTCACACTTATCTTGGTGTGTTTTAGAAGTATCCAGTTCAAGTTGTCTAATAATCAAGCAAAGCTTTCCAAGCAGTCCATAACCGCGGACGCGGCTATTCGAATAGTTTTGTTAACCCTGCAGGGGTGTACCGCTACACACACATGATCATCATTTACCGCCTTTGATCTCGACACCATTCAAGGGGTGCCAACGAGGATGCTCACCACAACTGTTACCTCATAGCCGATCTAGTCCGAGAAAGCCGCCTACTTGGGTTGGCTACCACTATCGTGAACCCGCCGGTTTACCTAAGTGGACCCAAGTGATGTGTGCGTGGTGCATAAGCCGGTCTCGGGTGAGCCGTTCTCTCACTTAGCAGCCAGGCCACAGACCTACCAGAACTCCGAACTATTGCGACATATGGACATCGAAAGGGATGAGTTAGTAAGTTGAGAGGGGTCGGTGAGCCCAATGTGTGGTTGTACTCTTCATCTTGGATCACCACACAAGAACTCGGACTTAGGGCGGTGTTAAACGAGACAACCCACCGTGTACTCCTACACAGCATCTCATCGTTCACCTTGTATTAGGGTCGATTCACCATCACTTTTCTACCATCATCAACATGATCACTACCATCCGGACTCACATCACAGTATCATCATTGTATCATACTAAGCATGCAACATTTTTAAAATTTGAATAATTTGAATCTTAACTCAAATAGGGGTTTTTCATTAAATCCAAGGCACTGTTTGAATATTTGAAAAATCTATGAGCATGGGGTGGGTCCCACATCACTTGATATGTGATCACACTCATTTATAAGACTTTTCAAAAATCTAACATGAATTTTTGGAGAAGATTTTTATCTGGCCTTTTGAATTAATTCATCTGGGGGGGTTCCTTCTCCCATTTGCTTTTGATTTTTGATTTCAGAGATTTCTTTTGAACTTTTGACATGATGAAAGAGTACTGGCTAACCCTAGCACATTACCTACCAGAGGGTTCTGACAGGAGGCCTTGCCTTTTCGATCGAGTGTTGATTTTGTGCTTGCCTTCTTAAGGCAACCTTGTATTCTTGTCTGTACTCAGATACTTTTGCTTCCGCTGACTTTGCGCTCTCGAGCTGTTGTATTCAAGCCCTCGTGACCCCTGGCTTGTATTAAACAGCTTGTATTATTTTATTTGTAGAGTTGTGTTGTGATATCTCACCGTGAGTCCCTAATCTCGATCGTGTACCTTGCGTGTATGATTACTGTACACGGCTTGATTTTGGGGGCGTCACAGGTTGGTATTGTTGGGAAACGTAGTAGAAAACAAAAAAATTCGGCCTACGAATCAAGAACCCAAGATCATCCAAGAAGATTGCATACAAGGTTTTAGGTCATGGCTCACCAACCGATGTAGCGGAAGTAGAGTTGGTGAAGCTCGTGGACGTAGTGGAAGTAGATCTCGCAAGTTCTCCCACGAACAGTCCCTCGATCAATCCCACGAACAAGTCCCGCGATCTAGTCCCACGGACAAGTTCCATGAACAAGCTCCTAGAAGAAGGGTCGAAGGTACGACCCCTCCATTAGTATCCACACATCCCGTAGCAGCAATCCAGCAGCGCTCCTCCGTCCAGAGATGAACGCCACCGAGAAAACTAGAGGGAGAAAACCCTAACGGATTCCGATCTAGAACAGCGTCTAAACCGGGGTCTAATTGTGGAGCAACGGGGTTTAGAGGAGGGAGGGTGGCGCATAGGCCTTGGGGATTGATTGTGTGTGTCTCTTCCCCCACCCTTGGCTCACCTTATATAGGTGGCCAAGGGGCCTAGGGCGCAGCTCAAGGAGGTTTGGGAGTCCAACTAGGACTCCCAAGCCTTCCAAACCTACACATACCTTCCCACCGGAAACCTTCCATAATGGTATTTGGAAATCCCACCTGGAGGATCTCCCACCCCTTTTTGGTGCGCCCCCACCACCTGGCCGGCCAGGGCAGCCTAGGTGGCTTGCCCCCCAAGGCCAGGGGCGCAGGGCAGTGGGTGGTACTGCCCGGAACCTTCCGGAACCTTCTAGAAGCTTCCAGGACCTACCGGGACTGTTTCGGGACATTCCGGACACTTTTGGAGCACTTCCAATACCTTCCGGAACCTCTAACGAATGTTCCGGAGCCATCTAAATGGGTTTCGGAGCCATCCGGGCAAAGGTTATTATGTCCGGTGAACACAACATATTGTTTAAGCTGTCCACCGATCACCGAAACTATTCCGGTTGATCGTAAACTTTCCCATTACCATTTTCATATGTTCCGGAACCACCTGGGACTACTCCAGAGTGATCCGGACATATCCTTAAATACCCAAAACTACTTTTGGTGCCCTTATGAACTATTTCATAAATCCCCGGAACTACTTCCGGTACCCGTATGAACTATTCTGCTTTGCTTCCACTAAACCTTCTACCATACTAGTATTCTAACAGACTACTGCTCGTTAAGTGTGTGACCCAATAGGTTCGGTATAATGCGGACATGACTCAGAACATCTTCCGGACATAGGTCAACAGCCTTTTGTCAATAGCCAATAATCAACAGCGGAGCCATGGACACCCATGTTGACTCCCGCACATACACGAAGAAACTTCGAGTGAACCATTATGTTTATTCATGTACCATTCCCTTTGCTTCGCGATATATGACAAAGTTAGAGGAGAGAAGTTTGGCACCCATGTGTAACAACTTTTGAACACAAGCCACTCGTTATCCTCTTTGCTCGTTTGTCCATTTTCTCGTTATCGTATTCCGGTATCCCCGTGACTGAATCACAATGCGTCTGGCCAGACTATAATGGATACCGTCATACCGAGTGGGCCCAAAGTCAATATCTCTTCATCGTGAAGGATCAAATCCCATTATTGAACTATCACAGTCACTAGCCACACCATCTGACATACCCAGAACTTATTTTACTACTTCCCATTTACGGGAGGATTCATCTAAGAACCAAAGCATGTCTTCCTGTGTGAAGCAACTCGATACTCTCATGGTCTAAGGAATTACGTATATGAAAACATTTCATGATATTACTTATAACGTAGTTACGATGTGATCTCTAAGTATATCATTCAATACTGGGGTCGGTTCAACATCATTGTTCTGCTAACAATATGTTCCCATTGCTACTGACATCCTTGTTACAAGAACAATGTCCATGATTAAGAAAACGTAATCATCAGTTAGCACATGAGCTGGTCTTAGAGGCTAAACCAGGAACTCTTGGTGTTTACATTTCCACACATGCAAATGAGTTTTCTTCTGAATCTCACAGTCAGGGTCATTGCAATTATAGCACAGAAATATAAACATTAATTACGAACGTGGAAATATATATATAATAACATTTTATTATTTCCTCTAGGGCATACTTCCAACAGTCTCCCACTTGCACTAGAGTCAATAATATTGTCAGTGCTTGAGCACTTTACACCTATGGCATACCGGTGTAACAAATGCCTCATTTGTGGTATAGACCTCATCTTCGGATCTGACGTTTCAGGCCCGTTTGTATCTTACATATCTTCGCGTTTTCACGCTATCATAAAATTCACTAATTTTATCAGTTTAGCTTTGTATATGTTTGAATCATTTGGTAGGACCTTGGTTCCTTAGAATAAGTCATGAAATCATTCATCAATGTTCCAAGAGCTTCAAGCATCTAGGAAACCATACCATGTTCATAAATGAACTGATGATTCAAAATACCCTCCCTTGTTACTTCTTTAAGCAACAATATACTTAGCCTCTGTTATAGAATTCGCCACAGTATCTAACTTTAACATAGTTCCTTCATACTGTGCCACCCTTATGTGTGAAACAAATAATCCCAATTAAAATCGAAAATCGATCGGAGTAAGTATGAAGACTGAATTGGTGTAACTGTTTACATCAAAATTCAGCTGGTGTAACTTGTTACAACGAGCTCTTCATTATCTCCATTTTCCGAGAAACATATCTTATCTATCATAAGTTTAACTTTTCACTATTTGTCCAATGATCAACATATTGATCACTTTGGTATCTTGCTCATAACCTTTTGAAGCACTGGACATATCTGGTCGTTTTACATATTATGGTGTACATGATTAATCCAAACACACGGGTGAGTGGAATTCAATTCACGTGTTTTTGCTTATCTGTGTTCATCAACACCGATTTCTGCAAACAACTTTTCACCACGACTTCGGCAAGAACATGTTTCTTGGCATTTCATACTAAACTACTTTAGTATCATGTCAATATGTAGTGTTGGCTTTAGCATGATCAGGCACTTACTATCTTCATAGATCACTATGCTCAATACTAATGCTATATCAGCCCAAGTTCTTCAACTGAAAACTATTTCCAATGAAGTCCTTATTCGTGTCAAGAAATTTATATCATTTCTAATCAACAATATGTCATCTACATAAGGTTTTAGAAATGTTATTCAGCTCCCACTTACTTTCTTGAATATTCAAGCATCTTCGTTATTCCTGATGAAAACAAACTCTTTTGGCAATTTCATCACAACGAAAATTCCAACTCCATTATGCTAGCTTCAGTCCATCACTGGATATCCAAGGCTTGCATCTATTTTAGCATCATTTGAATCGACAAAACATTCCGGTCGTATCATATATACGTCCTTTGTTATATTTCCGTGTAGGAACTTTGTTTTTGACGTTCATTCTACCATATCCTATAAATGAGATATGTAGTAATTGCTAGTATAACCCGAACTGACTAAAGCATTTCTACGGTCGACACTATTTCGCCGTAGTCAACCTTTGAACTTGCTAGAAAGCAATTTTCCAACGAGTTGAGCTTTATGGATAAAACAATTTCATCCGAATCAATTATAAATCCATATATATATTCTTCAGACTTTTAGTCTTTCGGAGGGTCTACCAAGTTCAAAACTTGACTTACTTCCATGGATACTATCTCGGATTATTTGGCATTTAGCCAAATCCTGGAGTCAGGGCCCATCAACGCTTCTTTGTATATCACAGGTTTATCATTGTCGAACAACAATATCTCGTTTTACATATCATGCATGTTTGTACGAGTTTTGTCTAACCTATGTGGTTCAGCTGCGCACTTCTCTGAAGATTCAACAATCTTTGACAAGTTGCACTGTCCTCCCACTCACTCTTTTGTAAGAAACTATTTTTCTTCAAAATACATTGTTCTTAACAGCAAACAGTTTTGCTTTTGTGTAGTGATAGAGGAATACCAAAACTTTTGGCATAACCTTAACAAAGTAGCACTTATCTGATTTGGGGTTTTGAGTATGTCAAACATATGCCTCATATACCCAAATTTTAAGAAAAGACAACATGGTTTTAACAGTCCATACCACATCTAATATGGTGTCATTTCAACAGATTTGATGGTGCTCTTTTCAGTGTAAAAGCTGTAGTCACTAACGCATCACTTTAATAAGTATAATGGCAAATTGATAAACGTCATATTTGATCTTACCGTGTCATACATGGATTGATTACATCTCTCGAACACTTTACTCATAGTGGTGTTCCGGGAGACGCAAGTTATGACACTTCTTCACAACTCATCAGACGTTCGCTAAACTTGTAACTCAAATATTACTTTCTACAATCTAATTTGCAGAAGTTTAATTTTCTTGTTACAATGAATTTCTATTTCACTCTAAAATTCCCTGAACATTTCAAAGATTTCAGACGTATGTCTCTATTGAACAGATATCCACATATCTACTTCAACTCATGAGTGAAGATAGGGAATCCACTGCACACAACTACACTTATTGGACTACACACATCATCATGTATGATTATCAATGGTTTAGTTGCCCGTTCATGTATGGCCTATTAACGGTGTTTTAGTCACATTAATTCGAGACAATGATCGCAAGCGTCAAGTGATTCATAATCATATGACTCGAAAGTCCATCACTTATGGAAATTCTACATGCATTTTATGTCACTTGTGATAAACGGCAGTGCCACATCTATGTGGTATTTCTGTCAGTCTTGCGACATTTAGCGTCAGTGTTATGGATGTTTAGTATTATTATCAAGATTCATAACATACACCCTATTCATAATGGAAGTATGGCCTTTACGTTATTCATAGCTTTGAACAACTCTCTTGCAACAAACATGATTCAAAATGATGTTTTGCAACAAGGCTAAAGTGTAGTAACAATTTACTCAACTCTAAAATGAATTATGAAGATAATCATAGAGTCAACACACGGTATAGTAAACCTTTTACCGTGTTCCCGAGCGTGTCAAAACTCATCATTAGCTAGTCATAAAGGCCATAGTATTTCTTGCATCGAGTTGCAACAATATGCAATCGATGTGATATTCCGGTGATCAACAGTTTAATCACTATATACAGAATCCACAATTAACTGCTTAATCATGATTCCCAAGAATTACATCTCTTGACCAGCAATGAATTCATCTATAACTCCGTAAGACTTTCATTTCTGAGCTGGTTATTCCAGTCTTCTTTCGTTTTGCCTTTATACGTATCATAGTTCTATTTCCAATGTCACTCCTACTCACAAAAGATCACACATGATTAAGGATGGCACAGGCCATGGAATTTCCGGCGTGTAAGTCTTACTAACATCCTTTGGACTTCTTTCCCTTAATTCACATCATCATATGATCGGTGTTCTTCTGGATCCCACACTTATCAGTTTTGTTTAGAGCACAGTGAACATTTTCACTAATGCTTACAATCATACATTGTACTAGATATCTTATATCCAACATTAATTGTCTTACTACTGAAAAATTATTTTTCAGTTCCATGAATATAACATAACTATCCCAAACTTTTCGAAGTTCGGGTTTCATGGTGGTGAAGACAATGCACTTAGCTGTCGTGGAATTCTAGCATTTTGGATTATGGACATAAGTCACATCATCCATAGCATCAGTGGGAGAGCATCAAAAATTTGCGATAGGACAAGCTCCTTCTCGACACTATTGAGGATAGTCCTCACAATACGGTACCAATCGTAAAGTTTTTACCAGATAAAACAGTTCATCAAAATCAATTTGGGAAGGTGGTAACGCGAGCCATTATTCTACAACGATAATGCAAATACTAAGACTTTGTTCATAATTAAGTTGCACTTGTGATTAATCAATTTAATTACTAAGTGCGCTCCCACTCAGATCAATATCTCTCGTAATTGATGCTGGAGTGATTCAAGATCCAACCCAATCGTCCGCCATTGATGTGACATCACTGATGACTTAGACTGGACCGGTAGGCCAACTTGCCAATCACGCCAAAGGTGATTCTTGTTCATCTTTCGATGGGCGTGTTCCGGTAGCAAACTTTTATCCAAACCGTCAAGACAACCAAGTGTAATGCGCTGTGTGTTCTTTTAACACACCCGCCTTTTTTGCGTCACACACGTGTGCACCCATGTGACATGACCTGCTCCGGTGTGAAACATAGTATAGACGGTGCTACAGTTGGGAGAACAGTATCAACTTGATATTGTTTTGCGAGAGATCACCCTAATAAAATACGACTACCGCGCATCAAACAAGGGTGCATCAAAGGGATAAACATCACAGGCAGGTCATAAAATTATGTGATATGATATAGCCCTTTGCTTCGTGAAGTCTTCATTCTCTTCACGTCGTCGTGGTTGAAGTCACCGTGTCCACCAACTTTGTCCTTGGTGCCGGGACCAACACCACGGCTTCCGGCATGTGCGTCGGGGTCCACCTCCGCATCGTAGATCATCACCTTGCATCTATCTATTGCTTTGCCTCGAGCTAATAAACAGTTCTGGCACGCAGGCCATAATTAAGTGACAATCATATGACTCCAGTCATCATGCCGTACCACGACACGCAGGTCGCGAATAAATATTACATAACATATAGCATCTCATACAAACACATTGCAAATCTTGAAGGCTATACCACATCACATGCATACTCTGCAAAAACGAGTTAGATCGCCATCTACACGGGTTGTTGCAACTTTTATCGTGGTTGTTAAGCAGGTTTACAAGGCAAACGAGAAACCCTAGACAAAACAAAAACACGATACTTCTTTTGTTGCTAGTTTAACATACGGGGTGCGTGTAGCAACTAATGCCACAAGCCAAACTTCGTTAAACGCGTGACCCCCGTGTGGATTTGAGTTCATAAAATCCACAAGCCCGTTCATGTAAAATTTTCTATAGCAAGACTAGGATGAGATCCAAGGAATTTGATGTAGTCCATGATCAAGGCAACTAGCATACTAAGAGCAGCATAGAGGGATCATGGCAAAACTCAAACCTTGTAGCAAAATCACATCATGCCGTCGAGCAAAGAAAAGATCACATGATAGGGAAGCAAACAAGAAAATCAATGCCTCATATCAACATATGATCTACCTAAACATGCATCTAATCAAGGATCGCTCTGATACCACTGTTGGGAAACGTAGTAGAAAACAAAAAATTTCGGCCTACGAATCAAGAACCCAAGATCATCCAAGAAGATTGCATACAAGGTTTTAGGTCATGGCTCACCAACCGATGTAGCGGAAGTAGAGTTGGTGAAGCTCGTGGATGTAGTGGAAGTAGATCTCGCAAGTTCTCCCACGAACAGTCCCTCGATCAATCCCACGAACAAGTCCCGCGATCTAGTCCCACGGACAAGTTCCATGAACAAGCTCCTCGAAGAAGGGTCGAAGGTACGACCCCTCCATTAGTATCCACACATCCCGTAGCAGCAATCCAGCAGCGCTCCTCCGTCTAGAGATGAACGCCACCGAGAAAACTAGAGGGAGAAAACCCTAACGGATTCCGATCTAGAACAGCGTCTAAACCGGGGTCTAATTGTGGAGCAACGGGGTTTAGAGGAGGGAGGGTGGCGCATAGGCCTTGGGGATTGATTGTGTGTGTCTCTTCCCCCACCCTTGGCTCACCTTATATAGGTGGCCAAGGGGCCTAGGGCGCAGCTCAAGGAGGTTTGGGAGTCCAACTTGGACTCCCAAGCCTTCCAAACCTACACATACCTTCCCACCGGAAACCTTCCATAATGGTATTTGGAAATCCCACCTGGAGGATCTCCCACCCCTTTTTGGTGCGCCCCCACCACCTGGCCGGCCAGGGCAGCCTAGGTGGCTTGCCCCCCAAGGCCAGGGGCGCAGGGCAGTGGGTGGTACTGCCCGGAACCTTCTAGAAGCTTCCAGGACCTTCCGGGACCTACCGGGACTGTTTCGGGACATTCCGGACACTTTTGGAGCACTTCCAATACCTTCCGGAACCTCTAACGAATGTTCCGGAGCCATCTAAATGGGTTTCGGAGCCATCCGGGCAAAGGTTATTATGTCCGGTGAACACAATATATTGTTTAAGCTGTCCACCGATCACCGAAACTATTCCGGTTGATCGTAAACTTTCCCATTACCATTTTCATATGTTCCGGAACCACCTGGGACTACTACAGAGTGATCCGAACATATCCTTAAATACCCAAAACTACTTTTGGTGCCCTTATGAACTATTTCATAAATCCCCGAAACTACTTCCGGTACCCGTATGAACTATTCTGCTTTGCTTCCACTAAACCTTCTACCATACTAGTATTCTAACAGACTACTACTCGTTAAGTGTGTGACCCAATAGGTTCGGTATAATGCGGACATGACTCAGAACATCTTCCGGACATAGGTCAACCGCCTTTTGTCAATAGCCAATAATCAACAGCGGAGCCATGGACACCCATGTTGACTCCCGCACATACACGAAGAAACTTCGAGTGAACCATTATGTTTATTCATGTACCATTCCCTTTGCTTCGCGATATATGACAAAGTTAGAGGAGAGAAGTTTGGCACCCATGTGTAACAACTTTTGAACACAAGCCACTCGTTATCCTCTTTGCTCGTTTGTCCATTTTCTCGTTATCGTATTCCGGTATCCCCGTGACTGAATCACAATGTGTCTGGCCAGACTATAATGGATACCGTCATACCGAGTGGG
Organism: Bromus sterilis; assembly: GCA_950022295.1. NCBI lineage: Eukaryota > Viridiplantae > Streptophyta > Magnoliopsida > Poales > Poaceae > Bromus > Bromus sterilis. The sequence goes on along the minus strand of OX465596.1, from coordinate 27,398,931 downwards.
CCCAAAGTCAATATCTCTTCATCGTGAAGGATCAAATCCCATTCTTGAACTATCACAGTCACTAGCCACACCATCTGACATACCCAGAACTTATTTTACTACTTCCCATTTACGGGAGGATTCATCTAAGAACCAAAGCATGTCTTCCTGTGTGAAGCAACTCGATACTCTCATGGTCTAAGGAATTACGTATATGAAAACATTTCATGATATTACTTATAACGTAGTTACGATGTGATCTCTAAGTATATCATTCAATACTGGGGTCGGTTCAACATCATTGTTCTGCTAACAATATGTTCCCATTGCTACTGACATCCTTGTTACAAGAACAATGTCCATGATTAAGAAAACGTAATCATCAGTTAGCACATGAGCTGGTCTTAGAGGCTAAACCAGGAACTCTTGGTGTTTACATTTCCACACATGCAAATGAGTTTTCTTCTGAATCTCACAGTCAGGGTCATTGCAATTATAGCACAGAAATATAAACATTAATTACGAACGTGGAAATATATATATAATAACATTTTATTATTGCCTCTAGGGCATATTTCCAACAGGTATCAGAGCCGACTGACTGTAGGAAGCCCCTAACCACTCCTCGGTCGAAGTCGAGTCTAGTATTTGCAAAACTACTTGCTAACTTAATGTTTGGCTTACGGGCCCACATCGATGTCACTACGTTTGATATCTTTGGTATTAGGATCTTTTTCTCCGTACCTATGCTTTGGGACTCTGCTCTCTTATCCTTGCTGCTAAAGTTCTATTAACGCTGACTTTAGGTTCTCGTAACTCCTTCCTTCCGGAGAGCACTGCCTTCCCGATGATCGCCTGATTCACCTAAAGATCCCGACGATTACTCTCTGATCAATTCCCGAGAACATGCGTGTTCATCTCCTTTGCAATCCCCTGCCACCGATAAGTCCGTGTGGATAGTTACATTCACCTCCCGATCTGGAAGTCATAATTCCCTTGTACTTAAGCATCGAATTATTCCGATGCTTCCATCATCTGATGCCTTTGCATTCTTTCTCCTTCTGGTTGAGTGCCGATACTCACACCAGATTCTTTGCGAACCACCCGACCTTTGGTGGATTATTATCCGAATAATCTTACATGGCTTCTTCCATGTGTCAATTGGATTCATCGTGTGAAATACCCTCCATGCCCCTCGATGATTTGCGTTATCGTCGACAACCTCCCTTGTCTCCGTGCCAGTACAACTTGGTCGTGTATATCGTGCTCTGCTTTCCCTTGGGAAAGATGTACACCTGATACTTGTGTCTCATCACAATTTCTTTTCCATTGGTCTGTTTAACCTTTCTTGTAATGTATCTTATCTGAGCAGGGATAATTCCCCTGCTTATGTAAACACCTCGGTGTACAACCTCGTCAGTAACCCTTGTTGCCATTGTTGATGACTTTTCGGTGACCACCGATGGACGAGAACTTTGCCAATTGGTCTGCCTCGTCTTAACGAGCAGGAAAATGGTTCTCTTCGTCCCTCGCCCTTGGCACTGATGTTGTTGCCGACATAGTTTACAAGTTGATCTCCGTCATACCCTTCCAACTTGATCGCATTGAATGTCACCACCCTGGTTCAATGGGGCCCATAACCCACAGTTCCACAGGACCGAAACCTGACTCTTGTCCTCTGCCTTGTGATATTCCGTCCGATATCAGACTCAGTGCTTGTGTCTGATGATCGGGGCCCCTTTCCCACCATCCGTCATCGGCATCGAATACGTGCCTATCCGCTTAAAACTTCTCACGACGTACTTCCCTGAGCTTAAACTCAGAAGGACTTTGTACCCCATACCCTGGAGCATCCCCATTTGATTGACCTTGCATCGATCCGACCCCCTTAAGATTTACTTCTTAACCTGTTCGTAAGTGTGATGGATCCACCGAAGAAAGGATGAAAACCCATCGAGATGCACCGATGCAAAGAGATGAAGACCTCAACATGAAGGATTAAATTCTTCGAGTAGGACAACAAGAACCAGAAGATTTGTTAGAAGGAGAAACCGAAACTCTACCCCTTACACTACTTTTAATTCTCGGGGCGAGAATTCTTTGTAGTGGTGGAGATTTGTAACACCCTCAGATCCAGTACAGTAATCACTACAGTGATTCCATTGTTAGTGATCATTACTGTTGATGATCAAGCCTTGAACACCTTTGATCACAGCTTATTGAAATTCCAACCCTGATAAAATTTTCAAATAAATGTGGATTGTAAATCTTGCTCCAAGGATTGTGGATGCCAGTCAATCAACATGATCAGGGTTGAACCAAGTCAACTCCTAGCCATTTGAATAATCACAAGTCAATGCTAATAATGGAACCAATGTGGTGGGGTTATCAAAATTGTTTAGAAAATTAATATGGAAATGGAAATCATAGATCAAACCAAAGTTGTGAAACCTATTAATAGAATTGCCTAGCCATCATAGGGCCATGTTAATATAGTAATGGATATTTTATTAAAGTGTTTTTAGGAATAATATGAAATAAAAATAAAAGCTTGGGAATTATTAAATTGCCATGGTAAATTTAATAAACAAGTAGGAATTTTAAATGCACTAAAAATTGTGTAACCATTTTTATTAAATACCTAATAATCAGTAGGTCATATAAAAGATAAATGATATTTTATTAACTTATTTAAATAATGCAGATAAATATAAACAGTAGCAAAATAGCTCCATTTAATATTTTGTGCATTGAATAAAATCTAGATGAATTTTATTGTCGGCTAAACTTTTTGTGGCATCATGTTAAAGTGTAACACTAATATACGTGCAATTATAACATTTTACAAAAATCAAAACCTAGCTAAAATAAATTAAAAACAGAAAAGAAATAGAACAAAAAGAAAAGAATACAAAAAGGAAAAACCCCTAAGCCTCGCCCCAGGCGAGGCTCACCCCGAGCCCAACCCCCTTCTCTCCTCCTCCTTCCCACCTGCCCCCTCCCCTGTTCCACTGTCGCCGTGGACAGGGCGCCATGGCCACTGTCGCCGGCACCCCACCCCACCTGCTCCCTCCCCCACCTCACCTGCCCCCCCCCTCTGGATAAGGCTGAAGCCACCCACCCGCTGGAGCCCCCCCTGTGCCATTCCCCCCCTCCCCCGCTCTCCATCTTCTCGGGCCCGAGCTCGCCCGTGCCCCGCCATGGTCGTGCCGCCATGCCCGCGCGGCCAACAGCCCTGCCTCACCGCAACTTGGTGTCCAGCCGGTGGCCCGCCCTCGACTACGTCTCCACGCACTGGGAATCGAGCCAGAAAGCCCGGGAGAAGCCGTCGTCGTCTTCCCCCATTCCGCAACCGCCGCTCGCCGCCGATGAATTCCCGCCGCCCCGAGCCTTCCCCGAGCAGCTTGAGCTCACCTACAAGTTCCCGGTGAGCCTATCGTCCGACGCCAATTGTCCTCGTGCTCTCCCTTCCACTCTAGTAGTCGACGCCATGGGAGCCGAGCTTGTCGCCGCCATGGAAGACCGCGTGCTCGCTCCCGTGCTGCCCAGTCCCTGCCGTTGACGCCATCGCGTTCCTGGCACTCCCAGGAACTTAACTCCTTAGCGCATGCCCGAGCTAACACGCGGAAACTTCGTCGTCGTCTTCGTCGGATTTCGGCCGCCGCCTAGCTCGTCGTGGCCGTCGATGCCGACCACCCTGCTACCTCCCGTTTGCCCCATCGTGTGCGCAGTAGTGCGCTCGACCGAGCGCAGATCTCGGCGCTCGTTTTGGTCGCCGGAATCGCCGACCCCGTGGGACGCCGCCGTGCTGAATGGCACCGGCGGTTTGCCGCCGGCGTGATGACGCGGCCTTCATTAGGCGCTAATGACCTCTTCTGTGACACTGACCCGTGGGCCCAAGACCATTAGCATTAAGTTGATAATAAATAACTGTTAAATTAGATAACCCATGTGACTTACATGTGGGCCAGCACCACTTAACCCCTCTGTTTAATTTAAATAACTGTTAATACAAATCTGTCTCAATGACAGCTGGGCCCTAGGCCAATAACTTAATCCCTGATGTTTTATTAAGTTAAATATAAACATGTGTCACTGACCAGTGGGCCCCATCCCTGTTTACTTAAAATTAAAATGATTTATTAGAAGTCCAGAGTATGACATGTGGGTCCCTCTTGTCAGTCACTGTTGTGGATAAGGTTCTGGATAAGGTTGGATTTTATTAATAAAAGAAAATCAGAAAATCCTTTTTAAATGATTTAAAAGCTTTGAAAATCATATAAAATAAACCGTAACTCAGATCAAAAAACTTTATACATCAAAATTGATCAGAAAAATATAACGAATACGGATACGCTATCCGTATGTCTACCACACCCCTCTAACATGCCGAACATCGAACCGTCCCCCTTCGGTACCGTCAGTCCGATAATTGCCCGATACCGATAAACCCTCCGGATGAATTTCTTTCGAACACGAAAGTTGTTCGGAATAGATCAACTAACCTGGATACACCACCCACACATGTGTCGGATATCCACGACACCTCTAGCATGATATCTCCCCCTCTCCGGACACCTTGTCCGATAATCACCCGGAGCCGGTATTTCATCCCCGGATGAATTCCCACTCCGAGTATCGTGCATTGCACTGCGTTAGAACACCGTTAACATTTCATCTGTCATGACATGCATCTGTTTGTATATGTTTGCTGTGTATTTACTGTTTCTTCCCCCCCTTATTCTCCGGTAGACCCCAACACTGCCGCCTACTACACCGCTGCTGAGTACGACTACTTCGTCGACGATCCTGCCTCTACTACCGAGCTTCCAGGCAAGCAAAGCCATTCTCTTCCCCAGATATCGCCTATCTTTCCGTAAATTTCTTGCACTAGGCATTGTTACTGCTGCTGCTATGTTGCAATTCTATTCAATTGCATAACCTGTCCTTGTCACCCCTTGATGTGCCTTCCTTTATCCTATGCTGCCTATTATTATTATTATGCATTATTCAGCAGTGAGCCCTGCGCATTGTTAGCTAGGATTAGATAGAGGGTCGTGATCACTCAGGGGAGTGAACGCGGATACAAATATTATAACTGCACAGGTACGGTACAAAGCAGACACCGCCAAAGGCCCCTATCTGGGTTATGCCTAGTCACCTCAAGTGTGAGCTATCAAGGAGTAATCCTTGTACTCCACTCGAGGCTGACTTTGTCTTACCACCATAGGGTCCTGAACAGCGGTTGTCCTTCAGGTAAGAAGTCGGGCGACCCAACGGTGCCCGCGAGAGGTATTGCGACGGGACGACAGGGAGGGTATGACCAGTGTACCGGTGTGCTTGGCCCCTGATCGTTGGCCGCGAGAGTTACCAACCCACGAAAGTCGAGCTCCTCCAGGAGCACACGCGAGACAAGGTAAGGAGACGATTCACCTTGTTGGTAACCGCAGTGACTTGGTGGGACGACGGGGCAGGCACCGATGTACTGGTGGTCCTGGATGCTGTCGTTGTCCGCGGGTCAGTTAAGTCGAGGCAACGATAACGGTTGTCACGCAGGTTAATTAAAATGCTAAATGGTTCAGTGAATGTCTTGAGTTGGCTATATGCCATGTACGCACTACCTACCCGTGGGAATTACGAGTTATGGGCTCCTCTGCTTCGTAGTGTCGTCTGAGGACTCTTCAGACGTCAGCAGTACTGCGGGCTGATTGCCGGGAAGTGGTGTTGTCTTATTTGCTCGCGCGGTGGTGTCTTATTTGGATTTGCTTTAACTTCACCGGCCAGCCACGCACCGTGCAGGAGTACGTTCGGGTTGGGGTCCAAGGCCCGGCGTACTTAGGATTTAGACCGGCGGATGGCCTCTCTGTTGAGTTTGAAAGATGGGCTATGAAGTGTCGGATAGCCTCGGTGGAGCGTTCCCTAACAAGGTTCCCGCCACCCTGGAGATCCGTGCGTGTAGCGTAACACAAGTGCACCCCTGCAGGGAAGATTAATCTATTTGAATAGCCGTGTCCACGGTAACAGGACGCTTTATGCTGAAGCTGGATCTTACCACTACAAACTATTATTATTAAACTGTATGGTTCCGGGTTTTCTTCCTCGCGGGGATGTCGAGGCGGTGAACTCGGAGGCATTGTTAATTATTACAACTTATTATTATACAATGCTTCAGCAACTTCTGTTGCATTGTTACTTTATGCTTTATATAAACTGTTGGCTGATTCTTACCTCATGCTGCAAGACATCGTCGGAAGATGCTAGTCTTCGTTAGGCCTAGCTTCTTACCCTTGCTCTGGATTTCTGTCTTTCAGTCCACTATATACAGCCTCTTCTTTCCGTTGATACAATGCATAATGCTTAGTAGCAGACGTAACACTCGCGGGTATACTAGATACTCACCTGCTTTATTTCCTTTACTGTTTTGCCTGATCGGCCGCTGCAGCCAACTTTGGAGCCCAGGAGCGGGAGTACCCCGGAGGCGCCAACTACGACGTCGAGTTCCCCGTTGACCAAGAGTAGTTCGGTGGATCCCAGGCAGGAGGTGTCGGGACCCGGGGTTAGCGTATGCAAGTCCAGTTAAGACATAGTCATATGGAGAGCCGAGAACCGTACCCACTTGTCTAAGCAGACAAGGCCCAGCGCAGAACGTTCTCGGAGAGCATCGTACGTGAGGGGCATCCCATCCAGGCCGGATGATCAACTGAGATGGGTCCTCATCGTCCGCACACAAGTCTAATGATATGAGTGATGAAATCCCATATTCGAATACAAGTCGCCTCAACCATACTATCGACTATCTCATAACTCTTACATAGACTTACTCCAGCCCGATCACTTAGTCGGGGTCTAGGGCGGGCTCGATCATACCACAAAGTGTGCACGAGACGGAGTCTCAAGCAATCGCATCGCGATGCCCCAAGCTGCGCACATCTAAGGGCCACTTGGTGTATGAAAGACCGCCAGCCAGATCACAACTAAGGTCTCGAAAACCCATACAAAGACATGCATGTTATAAACATACACGCAGCACACATGCCTTATATGAACAACAGGTATCATTGCAATTCTCTACAAAGTATACATTTTTATTGATAACTCTTATAGAGTGCACACAGAGATCACAAACATGTGATCCAACATTACAACACAAGCGGAAGCAAATTATGTCTGAGTACAGACAAGTTTAACAAATGGCTTAAGAAGCCTTATTAAAACATAAGCCCTCCACGAGGGAATCAGTCGTCTGACTGGGACTAGACTAGTTGATCTTCAGTCGTCCAGCTCGATGAAGAAGCCACCTTCGGGGTCAGTGGTATCATCTAAAACATAGATTAAGCAAACGTGAGTACAAAGTCGTACTCAGCAAGACTTACATAGGAGCTATACTACTCATGCACATGTATCAAGGTAAAGGGGGGTGGGGTTCACTTGCATAAATGCCAGCTTTGACTTGGCTAGTCCTGAACTACGAGTACCAGACTTGAGGTAAGAAGCGTACACGAGTCCACTACTTTCTCCAACCAATTACACCACCATGGTGCCTTCCTCGACTTCCCCACGAGAAAGCACGCCATAGCACTCACACTTATCATGGTGTGTTTTAGAAGTATCCAGTTCAAGTTGTCTAATAATCAAGCAAAGCTTTCCAAGCAGTCCATAACCGCGGACGCGGCTATTCGAATAGTTTTGTTAACCCTGCAGGGGTGTACCGCTACACACACATGATCATCATTTACCGCCTTTGATCTCGACACCATTCAAGGGGTGCCAGCGAGGATGCTCACCACAACTTTTACCTCATAGCCGATCTAGTCCGAGAAAGCCGCCTACTTGGGTTGGCTACCACTATCGTGAACCCGGCCGGTTTACCGAAGTGGACCCAAGTGATGTGTGCGTGGTGCATAAGCCGGTCTCGGGTGAGCCGTTCTCTCACTTAGCAGCCAGGCCACAGACCTACCAGAACTCCGAACTATTGCGACATCTGGACATCGAAAGGGATGAGTTAGTAAGTTGAGAGGGGTTAGTGAGCCCAATGTGTGGTTGTACTCTTCATCTTGGATCACCACACAAGAACTCGGACTTAGGGCGGTGTTCAACGAGACAACCCACCGTGTACTCCTACACAGCCTCTCATCGTTCACCTTGTATTAGGGTCGATTCACCATCACTTTTCTACCATCATCAACATGATCACTACCATCCCGACTCACATCACAGTATCATCATGGTATCATACTAAGCATGCAATAAGCGATAACATTTGCAAGGGCCACATGATATCAAACAACTCCTACATTTGCTAGGATTGTGGTTTGCTTACTACTGTGACAAAAATATAGGACATGCAAAGGAATGGGTTCATCTATGCGATAGAATTGTTATCATGGTGATCATCCTATACAATGCATAAGCGAGACACTTGTAACAGGCTCCAAAAACAGTGCGTGGAGCTGGGTTATTTGGTGGAGCTGGGTGGAACTGGGTTGGTGGACGAGGCGCCACATAGGATGGCCTCGGTGGGTTGTTCTGGTGGAACATACTGTTTGGGATCCAGATCTTACGCTTCTGGGAGCCAGAACTGGATGAAATGTCGTCTCTAGGGTGTTTGCGAAAGTCGTTGGGGGTGTTCATGTCCTCTGCCTTGATGGCCTTGTTGACAAGGACCTGGAATGTGGCAAAGTCATGTAGGTTGAGCTCACGACGGAGTCCAGAGTTGAGGCCACGACGGAACCTCTCTTGTTTCTTGGAGTCGGTGGAAACTTCTTCGGTAGCATAACGAGCAAGTCGGTTGAACTCACGACTAAACTCGTCAACGGTCCTTCTGCCTTGAGTGAGGTTGCAGAACTCCTCACGCTTGCGGTCCATAAGACCCTTGGGAATGTGGTGCTCACGGAAGGAAGTGCAAAACTCATCCCAAGATGCGGGTGGTCCAACAGGACGCATATTCAGAAAGTTCTCCCACCAAGAGCTAGCTGGGCCTTCAAGGTGATAGGTGGCATAGCTGACCTTGTCGCCATCCGCAACATGGCCTTCTTGGAGCTTCCTCTCGATGCTGCGAAGCCAGTCATCGGCGTCAAGGGGCTCGGTGGAGTAACTGAAAACCGGGGGATGAAGTCGGATGAAGTCGTTCAGGGACACCAGCTCATTGCGTTGCTGAGTGGTGTTGCGACCAATGACTTCCAACAGGTGGTGAGAGTCTCGGCGGTTCCTCTCGACCTCCATCAGAACCTGAGCCATCGTGGGTGGGGGTGGAAGGTTGCCTTCCTCCTGGTCATTCCCACGACCTTGGTTACGACCAACCTGGCCACGGGTTCCTTGAGACATCCTGAAGGTGAAAACCAAAGTCAAACAGAGTTGATTGGAAGAATCTAAACAAGGTATTTAAGTACTGGAAGGATTACAGAGCAAAGGAAGTAATCATCTTGACAACATGGTGATAAAAGCATACAAGCCATATATTCACAAGTTGTCATACAAACCATACATCGTTTTAGTACAAGCACCAAGCTAATACAAACGTGATGAAGATGATACATCCTTCAGAGGCACTCTGACTTCCTATACATTATTTATCTAAGCCTCTGGAACTTAGACACCTTGCTTACAATATACTACGATACTACTACATCCTCACTAAGTAAGACCACAGGCGGTCTCACTCATATCCATCTCCATAGTAGTCCTCGTAAAAGTTACCCGCGTATCCCGGTAGCTGAAGGTGACCATCGGAAAACACGGAGGCCTGTGGACCCTGATATCCATTTGGGCAAGGATGGGGCCTAGGTCCAGCGTAGGGTGGAAGCAAAGGACCACGGGGTGGAAAATGCCTCCAATCTCGGGCCAAGCAACTCGAGAAGGCATCTGAGTCCTCACTGGGTAGATAGCATCATACTCAACTGATCCCATGCTCACAAAGGGTGCCAAGAGCGTCAGTGCTCGATACAGACGAACACGGGTGGCGTGAACCTCAAAACGGAGAGCGCGTGCATCATGATCTCGATTACTAGCAAACCTAGCAGTCACCTGAAGTGCTGGATCCTCTGCAGAGTGATCTGAGTAGAGTCCGGTGTAATATCCCTCTTCTCCTGGAAGTGCAGCAGGGATTTAGCGGAATGAGGTCTCTCTCAGCATGGTGTGCTCCTCTCTCAGCAGGTAATACATGAGTATGCAGCATCCTGCACAGCCATGTTCTCGGTGATGCCAATGCCATGTCGAAAGTGGATAGGCTGGGTGACTCCAACGTGGTGCGGGTAGATCCTGACAATGCAGTGGAACTGCGTCTGGTTGAAGTCGTGGAACTGCTCCTCGACGGTGTACTCAGGGTACCATCGATATCCCACATAGGACATCATCTCGATCAACGTGGCGGGATGGCCACGCACAGGTACGGTACAAAGCAGACACCGCCAAAGGCCCCTATCTGGGTTATGCCTAGTCACCTCAAGTGTGAGCTATCAAGGAGTAATCCTTGTACTCCACTCGAGGCTGACTTTGTCTTACCGCCATAGGGTCCTGAACAGCGGTTGTCCTTCAGGTAAGAAGTCGGGCGACCCAACGGTGCCCGCGAGAGGTATTGCGACGGGACGACAGGGAGGGTACGACCAATGTACCGGTGTGCTTGGCCCCTGATCGTTGGCCCCGAGAGTTACCAACCCACGAAAGTCGAGCTCCTCCAGGAGCACACGCGAGACAAGGTAAGGAGACGGTTCACCTTGTTGGTAACCGCAGTGACTTGGTGGGACAACGGGGCAGGCACCGATGTACTGGTGGTCCTGGCTGCTGTCGTTGTCCGCGGGTCAGTTAAGTCGAGGCAACGATAACGGTTGTCACGCAGGTTAATTAAAATGCTAAATGGTTCAGTGAATGTCTTGAGTTGGCTATATGCCATGTACGCACTACCTACCCGTGGGAATTACGAGTTATGGGCTCCTCTACTTCGTAGTGTCGTCCGAGGACTCTTCAGACGTCAGCAGTACTGCGGGCTGATTGCCGGGAAGTGGTGTTGTCTTATTTGCTCGCGCGGTGGTGTCTTATTTGGATTTGCTTTAACTTCACCGGCCAGCCACGCACCGTGCAGGAGTACGTTCGGGTTGGGGTCCAAGGCCCGGCGTACTTAGGATTTAGACCGGCGGATGGCCTCTCTGTTGAGTTTGAAAGATGGGCTATGAAGTGTCGGATAGCCTCGGTGGAGCGTTCCCTAACAAGGTTCCCGCCACCCTGGAGATCCGTGCGTGTAGCGTAACACAAGTGCACCCCTGCAGGGAAGATTAATCTATTCGAATAGCCGTGTCCACGGTAACAGGACGCTTTATGCTGAAGCTGGATCTTACCACTACAAACTATTATTATTAAACTGTATGGTTCCGGGTTTTCTTCCTCGCGGGGATATCGAGGAGGTGAACTCGGAGGCATTGTTAATTATTACAACTTATTATTATAAAATGCTGCAGCAACTTCTGCTGCATTGTTACTTTATGCTTTATATAAACTGTTGGTTGATTCTTACCTCATGCTGCAAGACATCGTCGGAAGATCTAGTCTTTGTTAGGCCTAGCTTCTTACCCTTGCTCTGGATTTCTGTCTTTCAGTCCACTATATACAGCCTCTTCTTTCCGTTGATACAATGCATAATGCTTAGTAGCGGACGTAAGACTCGCGGGTATACTAGATACTCACCTTCTTTATTTCCTTTACTGTTTTGCCTGATCGGCCGCTGCTGCCGACGTTGGAGCCCAGGAGCGGGAGTACCCCGGAGGCGCCTACTACGACGTCGAGTTCCCTGTTGACCAGGAGTAGTTCGGTGGATCCCGGGCAGGAGGCCTTGCCTTTTCGATCGAGTGTTGATTTTGTGCTAGCCTTCTTAAGGCAACCTTGTATTCTTGTGTCTGTACTCAGATACTTTTGCTTCCGCTGACTTTGTGCTCTCGAGCTGTTGTATTCGAGCCCTCGTGGCCCCTGGCTTGTATTAAACAGCTTGTATTATTTTATTTGTAGAGTTGTGTTGTGATATCTCACCGTGAGTCCCTAATATCGATCGTGTACCTTGCGTGTAGGATTACTGTACACGGCTTGATTTTGGGGGCGTCACAACACGCGTGTCATCACTTATCGCCTCGTTCTTGTCACCCTTCAAGCGGGTGTCGGACGTGGATGAAACCAAGGCACTACCCTCACATCACCTTCTCTAATCAAGGAGTCGACTACCTGAGTTTTTCACCGCTCGAGAGTCCGGCCGGTTCCACGAAACGGACTCAGATAATGTAAGGGACCGAGACGCCACCTTTGACAGATGGTTTCACTGCCTCACAGGTCCACCCACATATCTATAGTTAGGTCAAAGGGAAAGCCCGAATCTAGTGTGACTCCTGGACCGGATCGAGTACGTAAAGAGGCCAAACGGGGCTCCCATAAAACCCTACATGTGGTCATACTCTTTGTCTTGGATCACAAAACAGGAACTCGGGGCCTAGGGCAGTGTTCAACGAGACAACCCACTGTGTACTCCTACACAGCCTCTCATCGTTCACCTTTGTTTAGGGTGGATTCACCAACACGTTAACATCAGCACCACTGTGTTCATTCCATCCCGACTCACAAACATAACATCCTCATTGTATCACTAAGCAGCAAAAGAAGTAACAGTTGCAGGGGCCACATGCTCATCATTCAAATCCTAAATCTGATAGGATTGTGGTTTGCTTAATACGGTGACAAAATGATAGGTCATGCATCGGAATGGGTTCAACTATGCGAAAGAACGTGTCTCGGTGATCTCCTAAACATGCATAAGCGAGACTGAGATGGAAATAGGATTTTATAGACATGATCAATGGGGTTTGCTTGCCTTCCTGACGATACACGGGTCTTAACGGTGGTCTTCTTCTTCGGGGGTGATCACCGTCTCGGAACGTCTGTCATCGGAGGCAATCATCAACAAGGGGGGACAACTTCGGAAGTAAAAATGCACATACACATGATAAGGTTGTCCATGATGTGAATGGTACTGGTTTGTAGCATATTCATCTTAATTGAAGTATATTGCATTTGAAATGCAAATTCAAACTTCAAATTTGAATTCAAATTAAGCCATATGCACATTTGCTACTGTTCCCCCATTTTAAAATGGTCAAACATGAAAATAAATTGCATATTCTTAATCCTTGCATTTTTCTGATAATTTTTCATATATTATATGTTTAATTTGGAGTTAATATGAATTAGTTATGATTTTCTAAAGTTTATTCAATTTTTTGGAATTACTGGAATTATTTTAAACAGGAAAAGGCTTTTCTGCATCAGCATTGTGTCATGCTGACGTCAGGGCTGCTGACTGGTCAACCTGACGCGTGGGACCCGCAGGTCAGTGAGCCTGGGTTAAGTCTTTGTTAGTTTAATTTAAATTGGATCATTAGGGGGGCCAGGGCCCACCTGTCAGCGACCCAGGGTCAACTGATAGGGGGATTAGCCCCCTAATGACAGTGCCCACGTGGCCTCGCCGGAGAGAGGTCGCCGGTGACCCCTGGACGCGGCGGCGGCACGTCCAGCCGGCGGCTCGGGCCACCGTTTGGTGCGCCGAGAGCACCAGGAGGGGGCTCTCGCACCCGCACGCCATGTGGAGGGATCCAGAGGGCCAAAAGGTGGCCGGGAGCGCGACGGCTCGCAGCCCCGCGGCGGCCGGAGCTTGGGCTCCCGAGGTACTCGACGATGGAGACGCGGGGAGGAGGACAGAGACCTGCTGGAGAGGCGCGCGCTCATCGTGGATCCGATGGCGAGGTCGAAGGCGCCGGAGGAGCAGTGGGAAGGGCTCAATTGCTCTTGGAGACGAGTGGCCGTGGCGGAAGAGCTCGGGGTTGGCGCCGTTTCCGTGGTGCTCCGGCTCGAATTGGAGGCGCAGCTTGATGAAGACGTCGACCGCGGAGCGAGCAGACACGACAGTGGGGTTTCTCGTCGTCGTTGGCCGCGAGTGTGCGTGTGCGGCGGCGACCTTGAGCTACGGGTGGCGGGGAAACGACGAGGGGGAGAGAGGGAGAGCGAGCCAGAGGAGGGGAAGGGAAGGGGGGCTGCACGGGGTCTCCACGGCGAGGAGATAAGGACAGGGGCGCCGTGGACGGGCTGCCGACGGTGGCATGCTCGCCACGCAGGTGCCCGCCTGCCTGTCCGGCGAAGAAGACGACCCTGCCCTTGGGCTGGGCCGCTTCTTCTAGTTGGGCCCAAGCCAGGTAGGCCTCTTTTCTGTTTTTTTTTCTTCTTTTCTTTTCTGTTATTTTGTTTTTCCTAGAAATAACTAGCTAGGCAATTTTGTAAAATGCCCAAACATTTTTATAAATCCTAGGTGACCAGTAGCAAGTCACTTGTAGAATTTGAGCATTTTTGAAATTCAAAACATTTGAATTTCAATTCAAATAGGGGTCAAATTTAATTTCCAAGGCACCTTTTGAATTTTTGAATATTCCATGGGCATGGGAATGAACCCAAACCACTTTTAAAATGATCACCATCATTTATAGGAATTTAACAAGTACTCAAATGATTTTTGGAAAAAGATTTTTATCTGGCCATTTGAATTAATTTCTCAGGGCTTTCTGCTTCCCCATTTTTGAATTTCATTTGAATTTTTGCATGATGCAAAGGCACAAACAAACCCTAGCACTTACCTAAACTTGGGTTGTGACAGGTTGATAGGTCGGTAATCTTGGACCAAACGGTTCGTTCCATCACTCTTCTTGACAAAGAGCGAAGGTGCTCCCCAAGCAGAGGAACTTGGAAGGATGAAGCCTTTCTCGAGGGCCGTGTCGCTCTCCTTCTTCAATTCAAGGAGGTGGTGAGGTGGCATCTTATATGGGTGCTTGGCAATAGGTACGGTGCCAGGCTTCAAGTCGATGACGAATTCAGCTTCTCTAATCGGGGGTATCCCCGGCAGTTCTTCTGGGAATACGTCGGTAAAATCACAAACGATTGGGACTTTCTCAATCCCTTCGAGAGGTGCGACATTCAAGGAATTCAGAGCATATATACGAGCTTCAGCATTCATCGACACAATGGCAGTGTGACTCACAATCACGCCAGAAGGATGAAATTGTTGGATGACCTTGGTGCCACAATAAAGTGCGGCATCGTGGGCTTTCCGCCAATCCAAACCCAAGATAAGGTCAATAGTGGATGTTTTCAGAATATGTGGGGAGACAAGGAACTCAATCCTTTCGATCTCGACGATGATTTTAGGTGCCAGCATGTCAACGTGACACATGCCACCGTGTGTTTTAACGGCCAAGGGGGTGCGCATCTTTTCGTGGTATATGCCATGCTTAGATGCAAATGCTCCAGACATAAATGAATGTGATGCTCCTGTATCAAATAAAACAGTAACAGGTATTGAGTTAACGAGGAGAGTACCCATCACTGTAGCGGGTTGTGCCTGAGCTGCTTCAACATCAATGTTGTAAGCATGACCACGAGCATGAGTATTTGACCCAGTATTATAGTTGAGGGTCCCATTGTTCACGGCCATTTCCGCGGCCAGCAGGGTGAACTACATGTTGATTCTGTCGCTGAGGGCGGTCTCTGGAAATATGGCCTGGCTGACGGCACTTGAAGCTCAAGCCATCTTGAGGACGGAGGGGTGCGCTCTCAGTCTTCGGCTGTCTCGGCACGGGCGGAGGCAGACGGGGTGCAACATACGACGGCCTTGGTGCAGGGGCAGTTGGACGAAACACAGTGTGTGTAAGCCAAACGCGTTGCTTCTGTGTTGTGCTCGAAGATGAGCCAGCATCACGGGGTGCTTCGGCGAACCACCGAACTTAAGCTGAGCGGTCTCGAGAGTGATAGTCTGGTTCACCATAGTGGCGAAGTCGGGGAAGACGTGCAAAGCCAGTGTAAGCTGGAGATCTGGGTTGAGCCCATCACGGAACTTCTCTTGCCTACTTGCATCATTGGGGAGGTCACTTGCAGCATAACGGGAGAGGCGAAGGAATTCCCTCTGATATGCCTCGACAGTTTTGTTGCCCTGAACAAGGTTGCGGAACTCGGCCTTCATACGGTTCATAATCGCCTGAGGGACATAACGAGCACGGAAGGTAGTCTTGAAGTCATTCCAGGTGACGAAATTCCCTTCAACTAGCGAGCCCTTGTAGGTGTCCCACCACTGAGCAGCGGGACCACGCAGGAAATAGGACGCGAAGTTGACGTAATCAGAAGCGCTCACGTTACCGAACTCCAGCTGACGAGTGATGTCACGAAGCCAATCATCGGCATCAAGCGGCTGTTCAGGTTGGTGGAAGAGAGGGGGATTGAGATGCATGAAATGTCGTAGAGTAACCACAGGAGGTTGGTTCTGGTGCTGGTTCTGATTCTGGTTCTGGAGCTGATCTATGACTCCTTGCATGAACACTTGGTTCATCTGAAACTGTTGCATCATCGCGGCCATGTAGTCGGGCGGCGGAGGTGGATCGTTGGCACCACGACCACGACCACGACCACCACGACCAGCCATCCTGCTAAAATTTAACAGGGGTATTTCAGCGATGAGAATTTTAACGAGAAGCCGGAAACGAGTAATAGGTAAAGCGACAACAAAGAGGAGGCACAGATATATAGGAGTAGTCATATAAGACATACACATCCACACATAGAGTCAACCGGAAAATCGGGCAGCGTAACGTCGTAGAAATTAAGGAAAAAGGACACACTAGGCGGCGCGCAGACCGTGGTAAGGATTACACGACGCGACATAGATTCCATTATGTCAATCACACCGCAAGAAAACTGTTGGCCACAGGAGTTAATGCCAGAGGACGCGCGGCCTGCCCAGAATGAGAATGTGATCCGCGGTCCGGGACCTGGGGTAGAACTCCTGCGACACGACTCAATCAAAGGGGTACGCACCAAAACGCTGGATGGAATCAAGAGAACGTGATCCTAATGTCAGAGTTTGTAAAACATACCAGCAAGGATAAGAGAGCAGATTCCCAGAGCATAGGTAAGGAGAAAAGGATCCTAATACCATAGATATCACACGTAGTGACATCGATGTGGGCCCATAATCCAAACATTAAGTTAGCAAAATAGTTTTTCAAAGTCTAGACTCAACTTCGACCAGGTAGTGGTGGGGTGGCTTCCTACAGGCAGTCGGCTCTGATACCAACTTGTGAAGCCCCCAAAATCAATCTGTGTACAGTAATCATACACGCAAGGTACACGGCTTAGATTAGGGTGCCACGGTGAGAATATCACAGCACAACACTAAACACAAAGGGATAAACCAATATGTTACAATAAAGGGGGGTCGCGCGGACCCGAATACATAAGTTATACAAGCCATAATATCTGAGTACAGACATAGTTAGTCAAGTTTTGCCTTAAGAAGGCTAGCACAAATAACATCAGATATACAGATCGAAAAGGAAAGGCCTCCTGCCTGGGAGCCTCCGAAACTACTCCTGGTCCTGGTCAGCGGTGGTCTCGACATAGTAGTAGGCGCCTCCGGGGTACTCCTGCTCCTGGGCTCCAACGTCGATTGCAGCGGCCGATCAGGCAAAACATAAAGGGGAAAATAAAGCAAGGGTGAGTATCTAGCATACCCGCGAGTCTTACGTCCGCTACTAAGCATTTATGCATTGTATCAAATGGAAAGGGGAGGCTGTATATAGTGGAATGCAAGATAGAAATCAGAATAAGAGTAAGAAGCTAGGCCTATCGAAGACCAGCATCTTCTGACGAGTCTTGCAGCACAAGATGAGAACAACCAACAGTTTATATAAAGCATAAAGTAACAATGAAGCAGAAGTTGCTGCAACAATTGTATAATATAAGTTGTAATGATTAATAATAATAATGCCTCCGAATTCCCCTCCTTGACTTCCCTGTGAGGAAGAAAACCCGGAACCATATAGTTTAATAGTAATAGTTTGTAGTGGTAAGATCCAGCTTCAGCATAAAGTGTCCTGTTACCGTGGAAACGGCTATTCGAATAGATTAAACTCCCTGCAGGGGTGCACTACTGTTCAGCCTGCACGCCCGGATCTCCAGGGTGGCGTGAACCTTGTCAGGAACGCCCCACCGAGGCTATCCGACACATCGCAGTTCATCCTAGGCTCAGCAGAGAGGCCATCCGCCGGACTATATCCTATGCGCCAAGGGGTATAGGTCCCTCACCCTTGCACGCTCCTGCACGGTACGATACTGGCCGGTGAAGCAAGAGCAAATCCAAACACACCTGCTGCAGCAAAGAAGACAACACCGCTTCCCGGCAATCAGCCCGTGGTACTGCTGACGTCTGAAGAGCTTTCGGACAAACTACGACGCGGAGGGCCCACACCGTAATCCCACGTGTAGGTAGTGCGTACAGACCAACGGGTCTCTCAAGTCATCCGCCAAACCATTTAGCATTTTAATATTATCTCGCAGACAACCGTTATCGCTGTCTGACTAACAACACAACGGACAACGAACAACAACAAGGTGAACCGTCTCCTTACCTTGTCTCGCGTGTGCTCTTGGTAGAGCTCGACTTTTTCGTGGTTTGGTAACTCTCGCGAGATACGAGCAGGGGCAAAGCATGCCAGTAATATCGGTCGTACCCTCCCTGTCGCTCCCAACAATATACCGCTCGCGGGCACCGTTGGGTCGCCCGACTCTTACCTTTAAGGACACCAGTTGATTCGAGTGCCTACCATTAAGTAAAACCAGGAGGTATCACCCTCGATGGCACACTTAAAGAGGTTCGACAGAGACATCAATGGAATGAACTAAAGAGGAATATTCTCGTATCACCCCGGTGGTGCCGAGACACCAACGGAATGAACTAAAGAGGAATACCCTCGTATCATCCCAGTGATACTACGCTACTGAGCCGACGAGAGTGAAATACGAGTTCGTCCACTCGTAAGTCAAACTCGAAGCGACTCGGCAGAGTCTCGCCGTTGTAGGTTCCCTAGGGCGTCTGCATTGATCCGTACCTGTTGCAGTGGTATATATTTTCTATCTGCGTCACTCCCCTGAGTGGCCACGGCCCTCTATCTAATCCTAACTAACAATGCGCAGGGCTCACTGCTGAATATAATGTATAGATATAGCAGGCAGCATAGGATAAGGAAGGTACATCAAGGGGCGACAAAATCAGGCTATGCAATTGAATAGGATTGTAACGTAGCAGCATCAGTAACAATGCCTGGTGCAAGAAAGTACGGAAAGGTAGGCTATATCTGGGGAAGAGAATGGCTCTGCTTGCCTGGAAGCTCGACGATAGGGGTACGGTCGTCGACGAAGTAGTCGTACCCGGCAGCGGTGTAGTCGGCGGTAGCAGCGGGGTCTACCGAAGAACAAAGGGGGGAAGAAACAGTAAATATAAATTTTCATAGCAAACAGATGAATGGCATGACGTATGCAATGTTAACGGTGTTCTAACGCAGTGCAATGCACGTTGCACGTAGCGGGAATCCATCCGGGGATGAACTGCCAGCTCCGGGTGCTTACCGAACAGGGTGTCCGGAGGGGGAAGGGTTCATGCCGGAGGTGTCGTGGACATCCAACAAACATGTGCAAGGTGTATCCGTGTTAGTTGATCCATTCTGAACAACTTTCGTGTTCAGAATAAATTCATCTGGATACTTTAACAGTACATGACAAATCATCGGACAGACGGTCCGGAGGGGGACGGTTCGATGTTCGGTATGTTAGAGGGGTGTGGTTGACATACGGATAGCGTATCCGTATTCGTTATATTTTTTTGATCAATTTTCATGTATAAAGTTTTTGAATATGACTTACGGTTTAAAAGATATTCAAATTATAAGTTTAAATCAATTTCTGGATTTTCTTTTATTAATAAAACCAAACATTATCCATAGAGGGGTTGACTGGTCAAACCTGACCGGTGGGTCCCACTGGTCAGCCTCACAGTTAATAAAACCATTTTAATAATTTAAATAACAGTGAGGTCCCACATGTCATTGACTCATTACATTTTCCAATTTAATTAAACTAACTACTTACTGGTGGGGCCTAGCTGTCATTGACACATAGGTTTAATTAACACATAAACTAATCTGAAGGGTTATTTAGGGGCTAGGCCCATCTGTCATAGAGAGTGGGGGTGTTGTCTCCATTTAACTTAACATGATTTTAATTAACAGGGACATGGCCCACCAGTAAGTGACTCACATGGGGGTAATTAGCAGCTAACTAATCATTTGACGAGTAGGTCCCACTAGCCAGCGACCCCGGCCATCGCCGGCGAGACAAAGCTCGCCGGAGCTTGACCATGCGCTCGATTCCGGCGGTCAATCGGGACGTGGTTTGTTTCAGTGGGTTCCTGGGAGTGAGCCGCGTCGTTTGGTGGTCACGGCGTCGACAGGGACTCGCCGGAGCGGCGACGGCGTCGAGCGCGGCGGCGGTTGCTCTCGGGTCTCGACGGGGACGAGGCTATGGTGGATTATTTCGGGCACACGCTACGGGGTTGGGCTCCTGGGGACGTGGCGATCAAAAGGATGCGCACGGCGTGCCATACGCGTGCCCCAGGCCACGATAGTGACCTCGCCGGCGGCGACGAGCTTCGGCTCCAATGGTGTTGACGCCTACGGGTCATGGGGAGCTAAGGGGAGGGTTGGGGGAGGTGGCCGTGCTCACTGTGATCCTGCAGATGTGCTAAGAGGGCGCGGGGAGGCTCGACGACGGCGTGTGGCGGGGCTGCGGAGGGGAACGACGAACTAGCGCTCGGCGGAGACGTTCTCGGCTCAATTCTTCTCGCGTGGAGACCAAATCGACGACGTCGGAGCGGCCGGACAAGGTGGTTCGGCTCGAGGGGCTCTCTGGTCACGGCAGTCCACGGCGGCGACGACGAGCAGACGCGGGAAAATTTCCCCCGATGAGTGCGGCGCGAGGAGAGGGGGAAAAGGGCTAGGGTTTCTCCAGGGGGTTCGCCGGGGAGTAGTTAACCACTACGGTGGCTCTGTAGCAGTGCGGTGGCAGCCATCGCGCGGTGCATCGCGTCGAGCACCTCTGCCATGGCGCCACGCACAGGGGAGGGGAACAGTGAGGAGGGGGATGACCCCGGGTGGGCCAAGTGGGCCGGTTTGGATAGCTTGGCCACACTGTGCACTTGCTGCACCAGTGGGGTGGGCTAGTTCCCTTTTTCTTTTTATTTCTTTTCTTCTTTCTATTCTTTTCTGTTTATATTTATTTTAGTTGCTTTAGCCATTTTGTAAAATATGTCATAGGTTCTATAATTAGTGTGGCACAATACTAAGATGACACAAAAAGATTGGGACTTATATAAAATCTTTTGCATTTTTATTTTATTAAAAAGGTGTTAAATGCCACCGTTTTACCACTGTTATGAATTGTTTGAATTTTTCAGTGGCATGATAAATACCCAAAACCATATTGGCACGGTCCACTGATTATTAGTGATTTTACAAAAGTGGTTCCACAATTATTGGATAAGGTTTTATTTCCACTTATTTTTAATATTCATCAAAAGGCATTTTGGGTTTGTTTGAATTCCAAGATGAACAAGGCATGATCAAGGGTGATTAGAGACTTGCTAATCACAGAGGTTTATTATTAACAAAAGTTTTATTGATGCCTAACACTGAGGGTGTTACAAGTAAGTAGATGCTGATGAATAAAGGATCTACTTATCTTGGTGTAATGCACATACGATTGAGTCTTTTACATGGGCTAAGACATACATGGGCCGCAAGTGGAACCCTCAGTGGATATTGGCGAAGCGCCATTGTTTGAAGATGTACTCACTCAACAAGAGCGCAAGCAAAAGAGGGTAAGCCGAAGGACCCAAGCATTCACAGAAGTTGAGGACTTGATGATTGTGAAGGCTTGGATCGCATGTAGCATTGATGCCATCATGGTGCACGCTTGGTTTCATGAGCATCCCAAGTATGACAAGAGCTTTGATAGTGATCGAACCACCACATCGTTGGGGAAGAGGTGGCAGACAATTCAAACGGAGTGCAACATATTTTTTTGGCAAAATTGCTCAAGTCCAACACCGTCCTTTGAGTGGGGCCCCCATGGAAGACATAGTACATTTCTTGCTCAAGCACTTCACCTTATGTTCATTGTTATGTTCAATGGTTCATGTAGGTGTTCCTTGCTTTGCAAACTTTCAAAGTGTCTAATGATGACAAGTCCTTCACCTTGTCCCATTGTTGGTTGATCAAGGATGAAAAAAGTGGTAAGACTATGTTGCATCAAAAAAAGAAACGAGGTGCCAAGGAAGAGGTGGACATAAGTGGGAGGCCAATGGGGCACAAAAACTCAAAGAAGGAAGCAATAATTGAAGCTTCTTCACTTGCCATGCAAGAGGATTTGAAGGGTCTAATTACCCAAAAGAAGGTCATCTCAAGCAAAAGGGAAGAGAGGGAAGTATTGAAGAGGCAAAAGAAAGAAGAGGAAAAAGAAAGAAGAGGCAAAAGAAAGAAGAGGCGAAGGAGGCATTTTTTAGTTGACAAAGAAGAGGCTTGACATCGAAGAGCTCAATTCTCAAGCTCGAGCCATGGAGGTGTACGCAAAGGCGACGGAGGCGGCGGCGAAGAAAAGCGCGTCCGAGAACAAAAATAAGAAGATGGACATGGAGATCATGACGATGGAGATGAGCGCCTTGACGTCGAAGAGGAAGAAGTTGTTCGAGAGGAGGAAGATGGAGTTGCTCGATGAGTGATTGTCTACAAGGCCGATGGCCTCTTTTAGGCACAAACTGTGTGGCCTAGGCGCGTCCCGGTCTTCATTTGCTGTGAACTATGTGGCCTAGGCGCGTCCCAACCTCTATTTGGCGTGAACTGTGTGGTATGGGGTTTCTCAGGTCCTCCTTTAGTAGTTTTCCTGTCATCGTCTTGATTTTGATTCTGTTTTTCGAAGTGCTGTCGGGGCGGTCCTGGGATGAAGATAAGGCCGTCCAGTCGGAGCTTTCTCGATTGGACGATCCTGAAGTGTAGGCGAGCAATCCTTTCTGGGCAGATGGGGCTCGTGCTTCGTCTTCGGGCTGAGCGGGTGCCGGCTTCTCTGCGGTACTGTCAGCAGGTGATGGGCAAGATCCATGCTGAGTTTTATCCGCTGCAGGTGGTGCCGTCGTCCTTTGAGATGTTGTGCCGCGTATTTTCTCAGCCTGCAGAGCTGCGTCGCGTGATGAATCACCAGATTCATGCTGGAGCCCGTGCTGCTTTGGGCTTGGTCCGTATTCACTGGCCGGGAGCTGATATTGCTCAAGTGGTGGGGGTCCTCCTGGTGTCAGGAATTACCCAATGAATGAGCATTACTCGGCGGTCGATGAGCCTGCGCGCCGAGTTGTGGACCGAGTTTGTGAAGAGAACGATCGTTATCTAGGTGCCCTGATTAAGGCGAAGATGGAGCCTGGGGGTTAGATGCTTCCTTCCTTTGTATACGCTTCTTTTTGGTGTACTGTAGGGAAATGGTTTTGCTGCTGTGGTGAGCCCTTGTGTGTCACGATTTTCGAAGAACGTCTCGGGGGGTGGCTGCTGAGGCGAGCCCCCGAGTGCCAATTTATTTATGTCGCGGTTGCGAAGAACGCCTCGGGGGGTGGCTGCTGCGGCGAGCCCCCGAGTGCCAATTTTGTTTAAGTCGCGATTGCGAAGAACGCCTCGGGGGTGGCTGCTGCGGCGAGCCCCCGAGTGCCAATTTTGTTTAAGTCGCGATTGCGAAGAACGCCTCGGGGGGTGGCTGCTGCTGCGAGCCCCCGAGTGCTGATTTTGTTTAAGTCGCGATTGCGAAGAACTCCTCGGGGGTGGCTGCTGCTGCGAGCCCCCAAGTGCTGATTTTGTTTATGTCGCGACTGCGAAGAACGCCTCGGGGGGTGGCTGCTGCGGCGAGCCCCCGAGTGCCAGTTTTGTTTATGTCGTGATTGCGAAGAACGCCTCCCGAGTGCCAATTTTGTTTAAGTCGCGATTGCGAAGAACGCCTCGGGGGGTGGCTGCTGCGGCGAGCCCCCGAGTGCCAATGGATCAATTTTTGGAAAAACATTTCAATATTCTTCCTGGTGTCTCTTACATTTAGTAAGAATGGGGGGACGGTCTGATGAGGGCAGTCCCCTTTTATTAAAACGGCGGCGTGGTAGCCTTAAGTGTTGGATGGCTTCTTCCCCGAGTGCTCGGGTCCTTTGGGTGGCGGCTTCATTTACGGGAGTGCTTCTTCTGCGGGTCCCGTGGTCTTGCTGGCTTGGTGGGCTCCAAAGGCCTCTGATATCTTGTGGAATTCCTTGTCGCATCGGTCGGACCGGACGAAACTGCCGCTGATTGTGATGACACCGTGAGGCCCTGGCATCTTTAGCTTAAGGTAGGCGTAATGAGGCACTGCCATGAAGCGGGCGAAGGCTGGTCATCCGAGGATTGCGTGGTACTGCGATTTCCAGTCGACCACTTCGAAGTCTAGGGTCTCCTTGCGGAAGTTGGTTGCTTCACCAAAGACCACTTCCAGGCTTATCTTTCCCAGGGGGTAGACTGCTTTTCCTGGCACAATCCCATGGAAGGTTGTGCTTAAGGATTTCAGCACGGAGCTTTGGATTAGCATTTCTTCGAGCGTCCTTGTAAAGATGATGTTGATCCCGCTGTCGCCGTCCATGAATACTCGTGACATGTCGTAGTTCCATATTCTGGCCTCGAGCACTAGTGCGGCATGTCCTGGTCGAGGGATGGCAGGCGGGTGGTCCTCTCGAGAGAAGGTAATATTGGTTTCGGACCCGCGCAAGTACTCCGGGATAGCGGGGTGTGAGGAGGCTGCGAGGAAGACTTGTCTTGTGACCTGCTTTTTCTGCCAGTTTGAAGGCCTGCCTTCTTGTATCATGTAAATCCTGTCGTGGGCTTCTGGGTACTGATCCTCTGCATCTGGTGTCCTGCGCCGTTGCTGGATTGCGGCCACTTGCCTTGCTGGTAGGGGAGGGGCTGGGGGTGCGTCGTGTGCGATGGGTCCGACTGCTATGCTCGCGAGTGGCTGGGCCGCTGTTGTCGCGGATCGGATTTTTTTCCTCCGCCAACTCGTTGAAGCTTCTGCAGTTCCTGAGGGTGTGTCCTGATCTGAGCTCCCCTCGTTCGTTTCTGAATCCGTGGATCGAGCATGATCCGTCGAGTTGTTCTTTGGCCGAGCGGTATGTTCTGGTGCTGTCGTGCGGCTGCCTCGTCCTCCAGTCTCGTTTCTGAGCTTGGGGCGCCTCTTTGAGGTTGTCTCTGCACTGTATCCTGCCGTCGTCACGATGCCTGCCGTCTCTGTCGTCTGGGAAGCCTGCGGCGACCATGTCAGGTCCTCTATCGTCGTAGAAGCTGCGCCTGGGTCTCTTCCTTCGACGGTCGAGTCCTCTTTCTCCGTTGTGGTAGTCGTAGTCGTGTTCTGGACGTGTGATGTGGATTTCTGTTTCATTGCGAACGGAATCCTCGCCGTCCGCCCAGCTGTTGGCTTGCTCCAGCAGCCGTGCGAGTGTTCGAACTTTCAACTGCCCGAGTTGTTCCTTGAATTCGATGCGCTGCGGGCCTCGCCTGAACGCGTCGATTGCGCCTTCGTCTGATATGTCTTCTGCTGAATTCTTGAGTATGGTCCACCGCTGGATGTAGGCTCGCAGGGTTTCCCTGGTTCCTTGATTGCAGGCCCGCAATTCCTCGAGTGATGCCGGTCTCTTGTATGTGGATTTGAAATTTTCGATGAAGGCTTCACGGAATTGCCTCCATGAGCTGATGGATCCTCGCGGGAGGTTCTTCAACCAGTGTCGTGCCGAGCTCTCAAGCATGAGCTGCACATACTGCATTGTCGTGACGTTGGTCCCTCGCTGGAACTTGACTGTTGTTAAGTAGTCGTCGAGCCACGCCTCTAGCTCTTCAAGTCCGTTGTACTTGAGCGTTGTGGAGTTCAATTTGAACCCGCTCGGCATTCGCGTCTCGCGTATGGAACGCGTGAAGCATAGTGCTCCGCATGGCTCGATTTCTTTGTCGGAGGCTTCTTCGTCCGAGTACTCTTCGTGTGCTGCGCGTCTTCATCTGCTTCGGTTGACTTTGTTCTGTGTGATGTCGTCGCGCGCGTCTCGTGGACCGCTGTGGCGCCTGTTGTCGTTGTCGTCGCTGTCGTGTTTCCTGTTTTTGCCGGAGCGTCTGCGCCAGTCGTCACTGCTGTCGTCGTCATCGGGTGAGCTGGGGTCCCTGTCTGGTGTCCTTGCACGGGTCGGTCGTCTTGCACTTGATTTTTTGGGTGCTGAGGCGGCGATGGCGTCCTTCATTATCTGTAAGGCTATTGAAGTGTTGCGGTCTGGTCTATTCTGCCTGTTCCTCTGGGCGCGGGATAGGTAGTCTCGGGCGCTTATAAGGGCTTCGGCTGGTGTGAGGGGTTCCTCTTCGTCGTCCTCCTCTTCTAGCTTGAAGTCGTCGTCGAGCTTCCAGACCACTCTCTTCTTGTCTGTTCGTCGCAGGTTGCTGAATTTCGATTTATTGCGGGGAGGGGAGCCGTGGTCCGGGGAGTCGTCTCTTGGAGGTGGCTTGCGATTGCTTTTCTGCTCGGCGGCCGCCCTTTCTTGCTTCTCCAGCTCTAGGCGTTGTTGTCTCGCTTGCCGGGTTAGCTCGCTTGCCAATTTGTTGTATGCCCTGAGCTCGTTCCTTGTTGCGCTGGCCGATAGTAACTTCCCGTGCTCGACTGCGTCTTTTACCTTGGCCATTGATTCGTTGGTCAGGTAGATTCGCTCTTTGGTTGGGTCATCCACCGCCGCACTCGGGGTTTGTTGCTTACTGCTTGATGGCTTGTCGCTCTTGTGGTTGATCTGTTCTTGTCCTTGTGGTACTTTCATTGGTATGCTTCCCACGTCTCCCAGCTTCACGACGATCTTATTGGTGGTTCCGGGCGCTTTTGTGTTGCCGTTGGCTTGGCGAGTGTTCGAGTCGTCGTCCTGGCCCTCGCCGTTTCCTGGTGGCGCGTGGACTTCTGCCATGAACACCTGGGATGGTGCCCCGGCTGCCTTGTTGCTCGTGCGTGTGATGCTGTTTTTCCGGGCCGAGGGTCCAATCGAGTGACCGTGGGTGACACGGAGCCTTTGTTTGGGTGGGCAGTCGCGGCTGGCCTGGAGGGTGGTCGCGCGGGTGGCGACTGCGTCGATTGCTGCTGTAGATGTCGTCGCGGGTGTTCGGGCGTCGTCCGTGAGGCGGAGGGTGCCCTAGTGGCTGATGTAGATCTGATATGCTCCGAAGATCAGGTTGATGCCAGAGCGTAGGTCGGCGAAGATTGGTCGGAGAGTCGAAAGGTGGGCCGTGAAGCCAAGGGACCCGAACAGATCGGATTTCGCCTGGGTCGTCGGATCGAAGAGTACTGGTGAAGTCGCCGCGCCGGTGGGTGTTGAAGATGCTGATGAGGCCGTCGAGATCGCGTTCCCAACCTGTGCGGTCCCCACGGCAAATCCCATGGTCAGGGACCCTGGGTTAGTCATGAGAGGCACAGGTTGGACGATAAGCTCGTCGGCTAACAGGAGGATACGTTCCTGCTCGATATTATTGATTGGAGATGGCGATTACAGGGAAGCCGAGGCTAGTGCGCACAAGGCTAGGTTACAGATTGTGTATTGCTTGATCTCGACGTCTCCCCTCCTAGCCCTTATATACTAGGCTAGGTCTCGGGGAGTCCGTCCTGATTACAGATGAGGTTCCTAACCATGATCTTGTTCCGTACGGCAAGTTTGCACCTTCCTTATGACTCGCAAACTCCTACGTCGGCGCCACTAGTGGGCCAAGGCTGGGCCCAGACGGCATCTTTGTGGGCCTTCTGTCTTCTGGTACACCGGGTAGGCTCATCCTTAGGAGTCGTGGGGTCACCCCCTCGTCAGGGTGTGTCCCGACCACTGTTTTGGCGTCCTATGCGCGGCCTAGGGTGTATCCTGGCCTAGAACTGTGTGTCCTGGGCGTGCCCCGGTCACTTGGACAAGAACTGTGCGGCCGGGGGGGTGTCCCCACCGTTGTAGTCCTTCGAGCTGAGCTGTATTAGGTTGGCATGCCATGACATGAAGTTGGCATGGAGTTGACACCTGGCCAAATGTGTCGTGTCCCCCGTTGGGCGAAGCGACTTGGAGAGGACGGACGCGGTGCAGACAACGATCTGTTTGGCGATCTAAACAAACAAAAGGCAGACCAAATCATGATTCATACCTTTGAAGTTACCCTAAAACAACGGGTGCTATTCATCCAAGTCGGACTACCGCATGCTCATGATGGGCTCGGTACGGATGCTTTTGGCGAATGTGATCTGGCGCAGCAAAGCACCGATGAAATGTCGGTTGTTCGTTTGGCTGGCGGCTCAAAACCGAGTCTGGACGGCGGACCGTCGTGTGCGTCATGGCCTCCAAGCGACGACTTCATCTTGCTTTGTCTGTGATCAAGAGGAGGACCGGGTAGACCACATCCTATGCCAATGTGTATACTCGCGTCAGGTCTGGGTGGCGATCCTGGAGCGACTCGAGCTGAGCATGGACTTGGCGCCGACGCAGAATAGCAGCCTGATGGAGTGGTGGAGTAGCGCGAGGAGGCAACGCGTGCCTCTGGGTAGGAGGGACTTCGATTCCCTTGTGGTGTTGGTAAGCTGGGCGATGTGGAAGCAGAGGAATGACCGGGTGTTCGGGAGACT
The DNA here is from genome assembly GCA_950022295.1 of Bromus sterilis. NCBI lineage: Eukaryota > Viridiplantae > Streptophyta > Magnoliopsida > Poales > Poaceae > Bromus > Bromus sterilis. Next base: position 27,370,344 of record OX465596.1, on the reverse strand, counting down.
TCAAGGTGGTCTTAATGTCGCTCGAATTGTGGCGGGGATTCTTGACGATTGTAAGGCTATGAAGCTATTCCGGAGGCATGTAGTAGTCCGTGAGGAGTAGAGGTACTAGATAGGAATGGGAGTTCGTGGGGCCGCGTATGTTGCGGGCGGTGTGCCGGCACGGGCGACCGATGACCTTGTAAACTTTTTCTCCCCTTCTATAAAGCTAAGGTACGCCTCGGCGTACTCTCGAAAAAAAAAGTTACCCTAAAACATCCATATTGATGATGTATAATTTTTACATCATCGGTTTTGGGTGCTCTATTTTACTTAATCTGTTAGAGATGCTCTAAGTAATACTAGTAGATGCCTTTATGGTCATTTACACACTATTCAGTTAATGTTATGAGAGGTTGGTGATCGATCGACGGCCTCAACAAAAATTTATCAACAAAATAATAATACACAAACTATTGGAGATGTTGCAGGACATGAGAAATACGACTTTATCAACTAGCAGCAGGACGGCAAGCAGAAGGGAGGAAACTTTTAGAAACTTTTAAGGCGACAGCAGGGGAGCATTGCATCTCGCACAGTGCCGCAGCATAGCTCCGGCTTTGCGCAGCACAGCTGCAGCTGCCACTGCGCAGACGCTCCCCCATGCCTGCCAACCCATTAATGCCGACCCCATCCCCCTTCCCACCCCCACTCCTCCTTCCCCCAGTTCCCCCCCTTCCTTCCCTTCCTTTTGCCCCCCTACCTTCCAACCATCCAAGAAAACCCCAACCCACAACCCCAAGAACGCGACAAGAAACCGGGGTACTTCCACTCCAAAATCTGCATACGGACAGATTAGTTCCGGTTAACGTGTGCTCGCCTCCATGGAGAGGGAAGCGGGGACCAAGTTCGAGAGGAAGGCCGGGAGAGGAGGCAACGGTAGAGCCGCTGGTGGTAATGGCGGCGGCGGCGGCGGCGGGAATGGGAGGTGGAAGTGGAGCGGAGTTTGCGGTAGCGGTGGCGGCGGCGGCGGCGGCCACGGACAGTATCCGATCATCCAGGCCTACCCCGCGCTCCTCCCGCTGCCGATAAACGCCGGCCGCGCGCATATTAACGGGGCCGTCGCGCTGCCCCTGCCGCCGCCCGTGCTGCTGTACCTGCAGCAGCAGCCGCCGCCTCTGCACCTGCTCCCCGCCGCCGCCACGTGCTACGGGAAACCCATGGCCGGAGCGGCGCAGAGGGGCCCAATGTGGACGCACCGACCGTCCAAGAAGCCGCCGCCGCCCCCGCACGCCGTCACCGCCGCGCTGCTGCCGCTCCCGCAGGGTAAAAAGGCGCCTTTTTCTCGGTTACTTCCCGCATCTTTGTTTTTGTATTTTCTACTAGTAGTTCATATATAATACCGGGTGCTGGTGTTGGGGGGAGGGTTCCCCTACCTAAATATATTTTACTCTCAATCTGCGCTAGTTTTTACTTACAGCTATTTTTTATGGGTGATCTATGATGCATAGTTTGATGTGAAGTGGTGTCTGCTAGCTGTATGGTTAGGGATTAATGGCTTGTCAATTTGTCATACAAAGGTAATGTAGTACAGTGTTTTCGGATCAATGGTATAGTGCTGCATAGTTAGTCCAAAGAAATCTTGGGAAGCTTGTGATTTTATGGATTCCTATGTTTTGATTGTATGCCTGTCTGCTCTCTCTTTTGTGCTCTGTATATTTGGATCAATCTGCATTCCTTGAGAAGGGTGGGATGCAAGAATACTTCACTGTTTGAGCTGAGGCACAACCAAAGTGGCTATTTGTGGTACTGTGGATGACACCTTTTTCTTTTGAAAGTTAGACCCCTTTCCATTCCTCATGAATGGGGCTTGGTTATCTTTTGGGAGGATCTCTTGGTAAAAAAAATGTTCCATTACCTTTGCTTACTTTTTGTTGGAACAGTTATGCACCATTAATTATCTTGGTGCTTGTGCTACTGCTATCTATTTGCTTCATGGTTGCACTTGTTATAAATATATCTATTATCACTATTTTGCTTTTTCTATGATTAGATTCTCTGGTTCCTTACATGTCAGTGTCAATGTACTAACAGATGCCAAGGCGCTTCCGCACAAAAAGTTCTTCATACATGAGAAGAAGACATCTGATGTTGGAATTGATCATGTAAAAGGCCATCATAGGCCCTCAAACAATCACCAAAGAACTCCCATTGCGCGGAGACCAGACAACGGGGGGATTGAGGGAGCTGTGATTCCTCTTTCTGCAAATTATTTCCTTGTGCGGTTCAATCCGGATCAAAAGATTTTCCAGTACGATATTGAGATAACCCCGCATCCATCGAAGGAAACAGCAAGAATGATCAAGAACAAGCTTGTTCAAGAAAATTCAAGTGTTCTCTCAGGTGCGCTGCCGGCCTTTGATGGTCGCAGGGACCTTTATAGTGCTATTGAATTTCAGGAGAACAAGGCTGAGTTTTTCGTCAATCTCCCAGTTGCATCAGCACGATGTCCAGTAGCTAAAAAGAATGGTCACATGCTTGACAAACAGAACTTTAAAGTTTTCAAGGTGAACATTCGATTGGTTTCAAAGCTAAGTGGTGAGGAGTTGAATAAGTATCTGACCGAAGGCAAGGATGGCATTTCACTCCCTCAAGATTACCTCCATGCGCTGGAAGTCATCTTGCGAGAAGGTGCTATGGAAAGTTCCGTTCTAGTAGGCCGGTCTTTGTATCCACGTTCTATGGAAGAAGCAAGGGAGATTGGTGGTGGTGCTGTTGGATTAAGAGGGTTTTTTCAGAGTCTGAGACCAACCAAGCAAGGTCTTGCGCTTAATGTTGACCTCTCACTCACAGCATTCCATGAGAGCACAGGCATGATTTTGTACTTGCAGAAGCGCTTTAACTTCTTGAAGGACCTTTCGCATCAGAAAACTAGGGCTTTGTCGGAAGAGGAGCGAAGGGAGGTGGAGAAAGCATTGAAAAACATTCAGGTTCTTGTATGCCATCGTGCGACCAACCAAAGGTACCATGTGCATAGCTTGACCTTAGAGACAACCCAAAACCTCAAGTTTCGAGACCGAAGTGCCAAAGATCTTATGGTGGTGGATTACTTCAAGGAGCAATACAACCATGATATACAGTTCAGGAACATGCCATGCTTGCAGATTGGTAGGAGCAAACCATGTTATGTGCCAATGGAGCTTTGTGTAGTTTGTGAGGGTCAGAAGTTTCTTGGCAAGCTCTCAGATGAACAAACCTCCAAGGTTCTTAAAATGGGGTGCCAAAGACCAAGTGAAAGAAAGGGAATCATAAAGGGCATTGTCGAAGAAGCATTTGGTGCTGGAAGGTATGTTTCATCATTCTTGTGTTGTAAATAGTTTTTGCAGCAGTTGTAAACTATAGAAGTGTTTTTTTAAATACTCTTTGACTGTCATGCAGATGTAATTATAACTACCTTACTCTTCTTGCAGTAATTCTTACGCCGACCAATTCAACCTCCAAGTGTCAAAGGACATGACACAGCTTTCTGGGAGGGTTCTCTTGCCACCAAGACTCAAGTTTGGTAGTGGAGGGCGAATTACGGATATGACGCCACACCGATTTGATCGTCAATGGAGTTTGCTGGACAGTCATGTTACTGAGGGCTCCAAGATTAAAAACTGGGCCTTGATAAGCTTTGGTGGTACCCTGGAGGAGCACTCCTGCATTCCAAAGTTTGTCAACCAGCTATCAGGTCGGTGCGAGCAGCTTGGAATTCTTCTAAACAAGAAACCAGTCATCAGCCCATTGTTTGAGCGGATTCAACTTCTCAACAATGCTGGCATTTTGGAGAGCAAACTCAAGAAAATTCAAGAAGCTGCATCAGGCAACCTGCAATTGCTAATCTGTGTCATGGAACGGAGGCACCGGGGCTATGCTGATCTGAAGCGGATTGCCGAAACATCCATTGGTGTTGTGACACAGTGCTGCCTTTATCCCAATTTGAGCAAGCTGACCGTGCAATTTGTGGCCAATTTGGCTCTAAAGATGAATGCTAAGCTTGGTGGGTGCAATGTTTCCCTCTACAACAGCTTGCCACGCCAAATTCCCAGAATATTTTCAGATGAGGAGCCAGTGATGTTCATGGGTGCAGATGTGACACACCCGCATCCACTCGACGACTCGAGCCCATCGGTGGTCGCTGTGGTTGCAAGCATGAACTGGCCTGCGGCAAACAAGTACATCTCCAGGATGAGGTCGCAAACGCACCGGAAAGAAATCATCGAGCACCTGGATGTGATGACCGGTGAGCTACTTGAAGAGTTCCTGAAAGAGGTTGGCAAGCTCCCAGGCAGAATCATATTCTTCCGAGACGGCGTGAGCGAGACGCAGTTCGACAAGGTCCTCAAGGAGGAGATGCACGCAGTGCGAGTGGCCTGTTCGAGGTACCCAGGCTACAAGCCATTGACAACGTTCATCGTGGTTCAGAAGAGGCATCACACCAGGCTCTTCCACAGGGAGAAGAACAGTGGCTCCACACACTACTCAGACCAGAACATACCGCCGGGGACGGTCGTCGACACGGTGATCACCCACCCGAGGGAGTTCGACTTCTACCTGTGCAGCCACTGGGGCACCAAGGGGACGAGCCGGCCGACCCATTACCACGTCCTGCTGGACGAGAACAGGTTCAAGTCCGACGAGGTGCAGCAGCTGATCCACAACCTTTGCTACACTTTCGTGCGGTGCACAAGGCCGGTGTCCCTCGTTCCCCCGGCGTACTATGCTCATCTCGCTGCGTACAGGGGCAGACTGTACCTCGAGAGCTCGGATTCGGTGGCCACGAGCTGCACGACGCTGTACAGATCAACCCCGTTGCAGACGACGCCTCTGCCCAAGCTCAGTGACAGCGTGAAAGGGCTCATGTTCTACTGCTGATGATGCTCTGTTGGCGTTGCATATTTTCTTCTTCTGCAGTATCTACACCCGAATTTATTTGGGAAACATGTATAGTGTCGCCCTTGGACAAGGATCATGCGGATGCCAGTAGAATCTTTACAGTTGGTTGGCTGTTGGTACTTGGTTGTATTATGCAAAATTCTGATACCAAACTGTTTGCATTTCCAGAGGTGTGGTACGGTCTATGATGGTATGCTGGTGTATGGTGGGGCTTCGCCTTTTGTACTGCCTGGATGGTGGAGTTGTAGACACTAGTTTTGCTGTCCTTGTGGGTCACTTGTTTTCGGTTCGTAGGGAGAGGGCGTGAGGGCGTTTCTTTTTTATGATAATTGTAGCGTTCGGCCCTTTCTGCCCGAAAGTTGTCTATGCCGATGGATTCGTCCATCGGCTTACCAATCACGACGCATCGATGATGACGACGTCAGCAACCGGCGGCCGTTCGGCACAGCCGGTCTCTGCCCGAACGGGTGAAAGGCTTGCTTGCCCACTCATATGTACATATTAAGGACAATTTTAAGTGTTTTCAAACTTTAAAAAGTTTTATCTCTTAAATAAAAAATCCATTCAAAATTCCGTTTGTACCACTAAATTCGTCACCACGCGATCTTCGAAACTAGACCCCATATTGACATGTTTCAACAAAAAAATTTCGACCAAAAATTGTCATGCTATTCACACTGAAATTGCCATACTGTTTGTACTAAATTTTCCATGATTTGTTTTATCTATTTTTTCGCTAGATTTAAAGCTACCATTGTTTTTCAGATACTTTTCACTCATTGGGAGCACCCCGAAGAGCTGCGTAGATTAGATATCCGCTGGTCGGGAGGGGGTGTGTGGGGTTATAATGGACGGCATGGTGGGTTCCCATTATTTTTTCAACAGTTTTTTACTCATCGGCTAGGGCCCTAGAAAGTTGCGTCAACGACCAGTGTATCCCGGGCAGATATTCGGCGGTCAAGAGGGGGGTGGGGTGACGATGCGCGGTATGACGGGTTCTTGGGATACATATGTGTCGGGGGAGATTCTCCGGCGCACCTCAACTGCGACGGCGAGGGATGGGGATGTCGTTCGGGTTGGAGCGGTTGTCGATGTTATGGTGTTGCGGTGTCGGCGAATCTACCATACGAGAACGACAATTTGTAGTAATACATCAAGGATCCTAGAGAGTTGCGATGACGACTCGTGAACCCCGACAATATATCCGGCATGGGGTGATGCGCGACAACTCTTATTTGTAGGACATGACAATTCTTTTTTTGTTGAACATGACATTTTTAGTAGAAGATGGTTAAAAATCGCCATGGTTCCAATTCTTATTCATCAAACATGTCAATTCTTATTCATAGGACATGTCAATTCTTATTCATAGGACATGACAATTCTTATTGTTAAGACATGGCGATTCTTATTCATAGGACATGGCAATTCTAATTCATAGGACATGACAATTCTTATTGGTAGAACACGCCAATTCTTATTGGTAAGACATGTCAATTCTTATTTATCAGACACGACAATTCTTATTCGTAGGACATGACAATTCTTATTCATAGGACATGGCAATTCTTACTAGTAGGACATGGCAATTCTTATTGGTAGGACATGGTAATTTTTGTTCGCAGGACATGACAATTTTCTTACTGACAGGACATGACAATTCTTACATGTGGGTCATGCTACTTTTGCGAAACATGGCATTTTTTGTTCAAAATTGTTGAACATGGCTATTTCTTAGTAAAACATGGTAAATTTGTGACAGTTATAATAGTGTTATAAGATTTTTAGATTCTTTTTTTTGTATGGGATGGCAATTATTGTTTGTCCATTATGGAAATTTTCTTTATTTTTGTGTGATTTGATATTCGTTATATATGGGACATGGAAATTCTTATTTTTGTACCGCATGACAATTCTTATATGCGGGGACATGGCATATCCGGCGGTCAAGAGGGCTATTTTTCACTAAAACATGGCAAATTTGCCATCGACGATGGAGGTGGCAGCGGCAGCGAGCTACGATGATGAAGGCGACAACGGTGTTGAGCAGCGGCGAGCTACGACGACAACGACAACGACAACGGCAAGTTGCGGCGATAACGGCGAGCTTCGGTGATGACGTCGGCTAGAATCTACGGCGACAATGTCGAGCTACGACAATGACGACGACGATGGTGCCAACAATGGCGGTGAGCTGCGAAGACAACGACGAAAGCGGCAAGTTGTGCGAACTACCTTAAGGACGACGAGCTGCGGAGACAACAACGAAAGCGGCAAGTTGCGCGAGGTATGTCGACGAGCTACAGAGACAGACGAAAGCGGCAAGTTGCGCGACTTACGCCAATGACGATGACGACGAGAGACGGTGAGCTACGAAGACAACAACGAAAGCGACAAGTAACGCGAGCTACGCCAATGATGATGATGACGAGTTGCAGCGAGCGACGACGGCGGCGAGCTACATCAGCAGCAAACTACGACGTCGACGGCGATGGCAAGCCGCAATGACATCGACGACAAGCCTCAATGACATACGTGCCGACTGGCGAGCTGCACGTGCTGTGCATGGAAACGAGATATGCGTGTTATGCATGGAAAAGAACTGGAACTACACGTACTGTGCACGCGATGATGCGAAAACGTTTGGGATGATAGCTTTTCGTACCAGACGAATTCGTTCGGTGGTAAGTCTCCTATCACACGTACGATTTCGTTCATTCTGGCACCTCCCAACCGAACGTCAGGTGGATATCGCGACCCCTTTTTTAAGGGGTGAGTGCATAAGGGCGTGAAAGTGTAAAATACATGTATGATCCTTCAACTTGAAGGCAATGTTCAGAATGGTCCTCAAACTCAAAAACTGCTTCAATATGGTTCCGGAACTTAAAAATACCGCTTCAATACTGTCCTTAAACTTGATGAACTAGTCCTGCGATACGTCTAGCATACGTTTTGTATACGCTGCGAAGTTTTATTTTAGAAAACCGCCTGTCTTTTTTTATACGCGTCATTAATCATGATATACACGCTGCCTTTTTTATACGCGTCATGAATCATGATATACACGCTGCTTGGCATAAGCTATGGTCCTTAAACCCTTGGGAGGACTCATTTTCACGAAATACTCTACTGTTTCGTCCTCGACGCCGCGATTCCGAGATCGGGATCGGCAAAAGTTTCTGTTCCGACACCCCGCCGGAGGGAGGATTGATCTCCAGAGTTCCCTCCATCATCATGATCGCCTCTGGGATGCTTCGTGAGTAGTCCCACTTTGGACCATGAGTCCATGACAACAAGCTAGTAGTATATGTCTTTTTCTAATCTTGTGCTTCAATATTTAGACCTTGTAAGATGTCTATCATGATCAATGCACACTAGTAGGAAATAGGCTATAACCGCAACACTATTACTGGCGAATAGAAAAATGCGTACACCAATGATACTACCGCCGGCGTACATATTTTGTCACAACAATATTTTCAGTGTCACTGGCGTACAGTTTAAATTGTACACCAGCGCAATGTACGAGCCTGGATGACCCAGCACAGATAAATAACACTGGCGTACAATATTTTTCGTGCGCCAGCGCTAAACAAAGTATCCCTGACGAACACGCGCGTGTACGCCAGCGATTTTTTTATGTTGTCCGTCTCTCTGTTTTTTTATTTTGCTCCCCCGGCCGGCTTCTCTCTCTCCTTATCCTCTTGCAGTGAAACCCTCGATCCCCTTTCTCTCTCCCGGCTTCGCGCCGCCGCTGTCAGTTCGCCGCCTCCTCCCGCACGCCTCGCCTAGCCTCCCCACCCCTCCCCTTGCCTCCCCGTGGTGGATCTGGTGATGCCTAGGAGGACGGACCGACGGAGTCGCGACCGCTGCTGCGGACGGGCAGCAGCGCCGCCGCCGTCGCGCTGTCCATCGAGGAGGTTCGTCGGGCGGCGCTCGAGCTGCAGCGGGCCGGCAGGGCCCCCGCGGGGGTGACGCCGGGGAGGAGGAGGCGCGGTCGTGGATGGACGCTAGCCGTCCGTGATGATGAGCTCCGGTTGTGGATGGACGCGCCGGCCTGGTGACGATCGAGGTTTTTTCCATCGGCGGTCATGTTCCTGGGTGTGGATCGATGATGCCCAAGTGAAAAGGCCATGTTCCCTCTCTCTCACCCTGCTCTGCTCTGGTTCAATTCCATCATTGCTCAATTTCTTGTAATACTAGTAGAAACGTAATGCTGGTACAAATTAGTAGAACTTAGAAATTTACTACTGCTTTGAAGTTTTGTTGTTGGGAAATATTGTTTGACATTAAGCATAAATTTCTGCAGCGTGTTGTTCGTAGCATAATGTTCCTATTCAAACTTCAGTCTGGAAGTAGCTTATTGGTGTATTTCTTTTTTCTGTGTCCTCACAAATCTGACTGACCCCAATTGCATAGAAAATATTCAGAATCCCATGAAATTTAATCAGACATTAATAATAGTCAACCATAACTCAGAAAACTTCAGTCCTCATGTTCTCTGAACCAAATCCTTTCATCTTAACCTGGTGTTATTGTAGCCACTATTTGATACTGAAATTTTGGACTTGGAGAAAATTTAGAATTATATTGATAGTGTGACAGTAAATAAACCGTGATAGTATTCGGTATAGGGTTGTTCCATATGGTTGTGTTTCCCTTTAACCTTTCTCATAACTGAAAATTTTCTTGTCAGATGCTCTAGCTAAGGGGATTTCTAAAGCCTCAGTGAGGACAAGTACATGCAATATTCGATGAAGTCGCAGAGGAGGAGCTTGTCCAACCCGACCAGGAGAAGGATCTCATCCAGCCTGACCCCGACCACCACACGACGCCCACCAACCAAAAGGTCAGCACCTAGCTTCTAAGTTATGCTACTGTCATCATGAACTTAAATGTGAATCACCAAACTACAACAAGTGAACACAACATATCTAGTCTGACTGACCAACTACTGCATTTGGAAAACCAAAGTCCGAAACAATAAGAAGTCAGACATAGCATGTACAACTTTAGGTTATACATTAGTAGATGATCATCTTGTCTTGTTCTTGTTGTTCATGCATATAGTTCATCTAGTTTCGTGCATGTTTAAACCTGATGATAATAATGACTTTATTGTTTCTCAAGGATAACTGGGAGGAGGACTAGATGATGGGCATGGTAGCTGCATGCAAGCCTAATGCATCCACGACCCCCACCGTCTTAGCCGTGACCGCCCTCCTCACCTCCTCCGTCTCTGTCGTGTGTCTGTGAGTGTGTCAGATTGGTGCCCTGATGTAGTGATGAGGCTGAGATGTTGTAAATTATAAGACACTAGTCCACTGCATCTGTTCGTTTTCTTACATTGTCACATCGGTGTCATGATCGAGAACTGTCTATACGTATTTTAAACATGTGGTGTAATCTATACTACTGTATGAACTATATGCTAATATTTGAATAAATAGATTAATTAATACGGGTTTTTTAATTCCTGATTACTTCCTAGCATTAATATTTTTTTAATTCCCAAAATTTTACTACTGGCGGACAATAATGGAGCCCCCCACTAGTATTCCTCTTACTAATGGAGTAGATAATAAAAAAGTACGCCAGGGGTAATTGCTACTAGTGGCGTACAAGGTTGTCCGCCAGCGGTAACCTACCTTACCGCTGGCGTACAAATGGTACGCCAGCGGTAGCTGTTACCATTGGCGTCACATCGCTGGCGTATGCTTGCCTGCCAGCGGTAACAAAAAACTGTACGCCAGTAGTAGGCTATTTCCTACTAGTGGCACTTTTGTTATCATTCCTTCGTTGTTATGTTGTGTTTGCTGGGATCCGATGGATTATGAGATTATGTTCAAATTGTGAGAGTAATATATATATATATATATATATATTTGGTTTTCTTTGTATTTGTTCATGAGTATTCCTGCATGTTCTCCGTTATTGTTTATTATTTTGGCCAAATAATAGATTGTAACTCCAAGAGGGAGCATTACGCAAGATGATGGGTTCATGTCTCCTGATGTCTAGCTTGAGTGACAGAAACATGATATTAGAGAATGTGTTGTTGCCATTAGGGGTAAAACAATAGTGTTTATGACTGCGTGCCATAAGAATTGATTACATTATGCATAGAGTGTTAGTGCAGTTGTCTGTTGCTTTGAGTTCACAACATTAGTTGTGGCTCGCAACTTAATACCATCGATATGTTCTGGATAGATATCTCAAGGTGGATGATTAGTGAGTAGATGTTGATGGATAAACGGTCTACTTGTCTTAGTGTAATGCCCATACGATTGATCATGTTACCTTCTGTAGCATAATTAGCATTGCAGTGTGTTTATAATTCTGTCAATTGCCTACTTGTAATTTGTTCAACCAGCATAATTGTTTACTATCTTTTGGGAGAGAGACACTACTAGTGAGCATCATGGTACTCCGGTCCATATTCTCATCATATATGTACACCGCTTTCATTTACTGCTTTATTTTCTTTAGTTGCATTAGTACTACTACCCTTTGCGTTTGATCCTTTGTAAACAGCAAGGCCGGAGAGATTGACAACCTCTCTGTACTCATTGGGAGCAAAGTTATTTGTGTCTTGTGTGCAGGTCCAGGCCAAGTAAGTAATATCTTTTCATACGGCGCGTTGCTTGTTTGCCTCCTTTTCTGTCTTAGGAATCCTACGGGAGACATCAACCTTACGCTCTTACGTGTGAGGGAAATTACTGCTATCTACATCATAACCTTTCACTTGGGGTAACCAACAAGGAGGCGTTATTCAGCCACCATCAGGGCCTCGGGATAACGCGCTGGTGCTAACCCATACCTCTACATCGCGGGGTCGGCTGTCCGTTCAAACGTCCCAAACGTATCTCTATTTTTTTCTTGTTCCAAGCTTGTTTTGATGATAATGCTATATGTTTTTATGCACTCTCATATAATTTACAACTTATTTGGACTAACCTGCTGACTCAGTGCCAGTGCCAATTTCTCTCTATTTTTGTCCGTGCATTGCTGAAAATGGTGAAAAATAAAAGTGCTCGGAAAAATCTAGAAAAATACCTGAAAAATATTCAACTCGGAAGACTCTAGAAGCTCGAAAGAGGGTCGAAGGGGGGCTACCCCCCGCCTAGGTGCCCTCCTGGCGTGGCCTAGGAGGTGGCCGCGCCACCTGGCCGCCTCGGCCAGGGGGGCACCTCCCAGGTCCCCCTTTGGCATATATTTAGCCCTCGTCCCGAAAACCTATAGAGATTCCCCCGTTCCTTGAAAAGACCTGTTGGGATTCAGAGTAGAAAACAAAAAAACGACACTACAAAGCCAAGTCCCAAAAAGGATCTAGATAGATGCAAACGATGGTAGCGATCTTGTTACCTTAACAACCGTCCAACGATGGTTCTCCTAAAGGAAGAAGTTGATGGAGAGTTGGGGAACCTTGACGTAGCGCAACCCCTCGAACATATCTGATCCACTTGAGTTCCCACGAACAGATCTAAAAGTCCCTCGAATGAAGATCGAGCGTATGATCTCTCTACGGTTGATCCACACGTACGGTGTAGCAGATCCGGCAGGGCTCCACCGTTCAGAGCTCGCCGCCGTCGGAGTAGAGAGGAGGGAGGAGCAGCCCTTCGGCGTAAGGTGGAGATTAGATCTACAAGAGAGGAGAGAGGGGCAGCCCAGGGGCAAGACTATCTTGACAAGTTCACATGTTGGGGGTGCATCTCCTCATCTATTTATAGAGGGGGATGGAGGGGGCATCTTGGAGGAGGGGGAAGCCCCTAGGGGGTGCCCTAGGGTTTCCCTCCACCTTGTGGAGGTGCCCTAGGGTTTCCCCTAAGGGGGCCTTGGCCCTCCAGGTGGAGGCCACCTATGGGTCTCCTTGGTCCAACTGGCTCCTTGATATGTCCCAAACGTATCTATAATTTCTGCTTGTTCCATGCTCTTTTAGGTGACATTGCTATGTGTTTTGCTACACTTTTATATCTTTTTACACATATTTGGACTAACCTGCTAACTCAGTGCACCAAGTGCCAGTTTCTGTCTGCTGATGTCTGAAAGTTGCAGGTTTTTACCCATATTTACAGAGCTCCAAAAATTTCAGGAAAATCATATAAAAAATCAGCGCGACGGAAGCTTCGAGAGTCACCGAAGAAGTGCCGGAGGGGGGCCAGACCCCACCCAGGCAGCCAGGTGGCGCGGGGCCCTCCCTGGCAGAGCCACCAGGGCGCCTAGTAGGTGGGGCCACCCCCTGCTGCCCCCTTCGGCCTATTTTTACCCCTCGCTCTGAAAACCCTCAGAGAGACCCCCGCATCACGAATTTCCTCTCTGTTCCACCGCTGCTGCGCTTCCAAGATCGGGAGCACCAGAAGACTTCTTCCCGGCACCCTGCCAGAGGGAGGATTGACCTCCGAGAGCTTCTCCACCACCATGGACGCTTCCCGGATGTGACGTGAGTAGTCCTCCTTGGACCATGGGTCCATGATGACCCTCAACTGTAGGGGATCGAGATAGTCTTCGCGGGTAAGATAACCCAATTTATTGATTCGACACAAGGGGAGCCAAAGAATATTTATATGCTTTGACAGTTGAGTTGTCAGTTCAACCGCACCTGAAATATACTTGCTTGCAAAAAAAATTAATAGCAACTGTGGTATGATAGTGGTAGTGGTAACAGCGAAAATAAAAACAATGAAAGTAACAACTAGTGACCAGCAGGATTAAAACACTGTAGGCTAGGGAGATGGATGGTTGGGCGCTGCTTGGATAAGATTGAACATGTAATAGATTTTAATATGGGGCAAGACACACTGAAAAGAAAGGACCATCTGGGCAAATATCAAACATCAGGCATGTATCCCGTAGGTAGTTGTGCATGCTTGCAATAAGAACTTGCACAACATCTTTTGTCCTACCATCCCGCTATGGACGGGGCCAAAAAGGTACTTACGGAGATTAAGGTGCTCCTGTCAAAGAGCACCGGAACAAAGCAATAAATTCAATGGATACATGTAATCCTCAAATTATGTACCATCCCCTTTGGTGTCCCAAGCTGTCACCTTTGGGATCGCCGGTTTCGGACCATAACAGGTGCATACAACTCATAGATAGGATCAAGAACATAGATTTACTCATGAAAACACAAGTGGTTCAGATCTGAAAACATGGCACTCGGCCCCAAAGTGACAAGCATTAAGAGCAACAAGTTGTAGCAAAGATGATAAACACCAAAGTAGATGATAGGCAACATGCCCCCAACAATCTGACGAACTATTACATGATCAAACTCATCCAATCCCTACCATCCCCTTTGCCTATAGCAGGGAATTACTCACACATGTGAAGTGAAGTCATGGAGGGAGGATGGAGTTGTGATGATGATGACGATGGCGATGATCTCCCCTCTCCGGAGGCCAAATCAACCTTCAGATTAGCCCTCCCGAGGAAGAACAGAGGGTGGCGGCGGCTCCGCGACAGAAACTGGAAAAGCGACCCCTCTTCTGGGGTTTTCCCGTCATGAGAATAAATAGAAGCCTCGGTAGGGCACCAGAGGAGGGGGAGGCCCCCAGGTGGCCTCCTGGCGCGGCCAGCAGGGCGCTCGAAGCCCCTGTGGCCCCCCTCTGGCCCCACTTCTTGCTCGTGGAAGCTTCGGGTGCGTGGATTTTTCCTGAATTTTCCTAGAATTTTCTGAGATACCTAAATATCCATTTTCCTACACACAATAAAACCATACAGGCAGCTCTGCTGAAAACAGCGTCAGTCCGGGTTAGTTTAGTTCAATTCATGCAAGAATGAGGTCAAAACAATAGCAAAAGTTTTTGGAAAAGTAGTTACGTTTGAGACGTATGATACGTCCAAAACGTATCTATAATTTCTGCTTGCTCCATGCCTCTTTTGTGTGAGATTGCTATGATATTGATGAACTTCCATACACTTTTGATCATATTTGGATAACCTATTAACTCAGTGCACCCCAGTGCCAGTTCCTGTTTTCTGCTGTTTTTCTATTTCAGGTTTCCCCCATATAAAAAGTGCTCAAAAAATTCGGGAAAAATCCAATAAAAAATCAGCGTAGAAGAAGCTTCGGGAATCATCGAGGGGGGGCCAGAGGGGACCACCCAGGGCCCCAGGCGCCCTCCCGGCGCGCCCCAGGGTGGGGTCGCGCCAGGGGGCCACCTGGACCCCTGGTGCCCCCCCTGGCTGCCCCCCTTCGCCTATATATTCCCCGTGACGAGAAACCCCCGTGATGGGAACCCTTTTTCGCGATCTCTCCTTTGTTCCTGCGCCACCGCGCTTCCAAGATCGGGAGCAGCAGAAGACCTCTTCCCGACACCCTATCGGAGGGAGGAACCACCTCCGGGAGCTTCTCCACCACCATGGATCCTTCCTGGATGAACCGTGAGTAGTCCACCTTGGACCATGGGTCTATGATCAATACCTATGTGATGTTCTCCTCCCCTCTTTGTTCTTCATGGATTAGACCTCGTGAGCTGCCCTACATGATCGAGGCACATATGTAATATTTCTGCTGTTGCTATGCTGAGTTTGCTGGGATCTGATGGATTATGAGATTATGTTCAGATTGTGTTTGAGTAATATATTTGATTCTCCTGTTTTATATTTATGTTCTTGAGTAATTCTTGCATGTTCTCCGTTGCTGTTTATTGCTTTGGCCAAGTAGTAGATTGTGACTCCAAGAGGGAGCGTTATGCATGATTGTGGGTTCATGCCCTCCGATGACTAGCTTGAGTGACAGAAACATGAGTCTAGGGGATGTGATGTTGCCACAAGGGGGAAAACAACGGTGCTTGTACCTGCGGGTGCAAGGATTGTTTACTTTATGCAATGTTCTCTAATGCAGTTGTTTGTTGCTTTGAGTTTACACTTTGGGTGGGATTCGCAACTTAATAACAGTGAGATGTTCTAGATAGATATCTCAAGGTGGATGATTAGTAGGTAGATGCAGATGGATTTCGGTATACTTGTCTTGGCGTACCTCCCATGCTTTTGAGCCTCTTCCTTTCTTTATAGCATAATTAGCATTGGTTTGCGCACATAATTTGTTTACCTCGCATGGATGTTTTATCATCTTTTGGGAGAGAGACATCACTAGTGAATATCATAGGACCCCGGTCCATATTTCCAACACTGTTTACACTATCAATTTACTTTCAATATTTACTTTTCCGTTGCTATCACTATCATTATTATCCCGTGCGTTTTATCATTTGTAAACAAAAAGGCCGGAGGAATTGACAACTCCTCTGTACTCGTTGGGAAGCAAAGTTATTTGCTGTGTGTGCAGGTCAAGGTGAAGTAAGCAACTGTGACGCCCCCAAAATCAATCCGTGTACAGTAATCATACACGCAGGGTACACGGCTGAGATGAGGGTGCCACGGTGAGAATATCACAGCACAACACTAAACACAAAAGGATAAACAAATATGTTACAATAGAGGGGGTCACGCGGACCCGAATACATAAGTCATACAAGCCATAATATCTGAGTACAGACATAGTTAGTCAAGTTTTGCCTTAAGAAGGCTAGCACAAATCACATCGGAGATACAGATCGAAAAGGCGACGCCTCCTTCCTGGGATCCACCGAACTACTCCTGGTCAACGGGGAACTCGACGTCGTAGTAGGCGCCTCCGGGGTACTCCTGCTCCTGGGCTCCAACGTCGGCTGCAGCGGCCGATCAGGCAAAACAGTAAAGGAAATAAAGCAGGTGAGTATCTAGTATACCCGCGAGTCCTACGTCCGCTACTAAGCATTATGCATTGTATCAACGGAAAGGAGAGGCTGTATATAGTGGACTGTAAGATAGAAATCCAGAGCAAAGGTAAGAAGCTAGGCCTATCGAAGACTAGCATCTTCCGACGATGTCTTGCAGCATGAGGTAAGAATCAGCCAACAGTTTATATAAAGCATAAAGTAACAATGCAGCAGAAGTTGCTGCAGCATTGTATAATAATAAGTTGTAATAAATAGCAATGCCTCCGAGTTCACCTCCTCGACATCCCCGTGAGGAAGAAAACCCGGAACCATACAGTTTAATAATAATAGTTTGTAGTGGTAAGATCCAGCTTCAGCATAAAGCGTCCTCTTACCGTGGACACGGCTATTCGAATAGATTAATCTTCCCTGCAGGGGTGCACTTGTGTTACGCTACACGCACGGATCTCCAGGGTGGCGGGAACCTTGTTAGGGAACGCTCCACCGAGGCTATCCGACACTTCATAGCCCATCTTTCAAACTCAACAGAGAGGCCATCCGCCGGTCTAAATCCTAAGTACTCAGGGCCTTGGACCCCAACCCTGACGTACTCCTGCACGGTGCGTGGGTGGCCGGGAATCCGTAACAAAAACAACACAGCTCGAGCAAAGAAGACAGCGCACTTCCCGGCAATCAGCCCGCGGTACTGCTGACGTCTGAAGAGTCCTCGGACGACACTACGAAGCAGAGGAGCCCATAAACTCGTAATTCCCACGGGTAGGTAGTGCGTACATGGCATATAGGCAACTCAAGACATTCACTGAACCATTTAGCATTTTAATTAACCTGTGTGACAACCGTTATCGTTGCCTCGACTTAACTGACCCGCGGACAACGACAGCAGCCAGGACCACCAGTACATCAGTGCCTGCCCTGTCGTCCCACCAAGTCACTGCGGTTACCAACAAGGTGAACCGTCTCCTTACCTTGTCTCGCGTGTGCTCCTGGAGGAGCTCGACTTCCGTGGTTTGGTAACTCTCGCGGCCAACGATCAGGGGCCAAGCACACCGGTACACTGGTCGTACCCTCCCTGTCGTCCCGTCGCAATACCACTCGCGGGCACCGTTGGGTCGCCCGACTTCTCACCTGAAGGACAATCGCTGTTCAGGACCCTATGGCGGTAAGACAAAGTCAGCCTCGAGTGGAGTACAAGGATTACTCCTTGATAGCTCACACTTGAGGTGACTAGGCATAACCCAGATAGGGGCCTTTGGCGGTGTCTGCTTTGTACCGTACCTATGCAGTTATAATATTTGTATCCGCGTTCACTCCCCTGAGTGATCACGACCCTCTATCTAATCCTAGCTAACAATGCTCAGGGCTCACTGCTGAATAATATACATATATATTTATAGGCAGCATAGGATAAGGAAGGCACATCAAGGGGCGACAAAAACAGGCTATGCAATTAAATAGGATTGTAACGTAGCAGCAGCAGTAACAATGCCTAGTGCAAGAAATGTACGGAAAGATAGGCGATATCTGGGGAAGGGAATGACTCTGCTTGCCTGGAAGCTCGACGGTAGGGGTACGGTCGTCGACGACGTAGTCGTACTCAGCAGCGGTGTAGTCGACGGCAGCAGCGGGGTCTACCGGAGATTAAGGGGGGAAGAAAACAGTAAATACACAACAATAATATACAAACAATAGCATGACATGACAGATGAAATGTTAACGGTGTTCTAACGCAGTGCAATGCACATTGCTCGGAACGGAAATTCATCTGAGGATGAACTACCAGCTCCGGGTGATTATCGGACAAGGTGTCCGGAGGGGAAGGGTCAAGCCGGAGGTGTCGTGGGTACCGGAAAAACATAAGGGGGTGTATCCGTGCTAGTTGATCTATTCTGAGAAACATTCGTGTTCGGAATAAATTCATCCGGGCACTCTAACAGTACCGGACAATTTATCGGACAGTCGGTCCGGAGGGGGATGGTTCGATGTTCGTTGTGTTAGAGGGGTGTGGTAGACATACAGATAGCGTCTTCGTATTCGTTATATTTTTCTGATCAATTTTCATGTATAAAGTTTTTGAATCCGAGTTACGGTTTAAAAGTTATTGAATTTCAAAGTTTTAAATCATTTAAATGATTTTCTGAATTTCTTTTATTATTTATTCAACATTATCCAGAACACTATCCAAAATAGTTCCTGTCATGTAGGACCCACATGTCAGCCTCTGTTTATTTACAAAACATTTTATTAAATCAAAAATAGCCTCTGGGCCCACATGTAAGTCACTCGAATTTATTTAATTCTCTTAAATAATTAAAATCTGACAGTGGGGGCCCAGGTGTCATTGACTCGAGAGTTAACTAAAATTATCTGATTAAGTTAAATGGCCAGGAACCACATGTCAGTGTCTGGGGAGGGTGGTTATACCTCTGATTAATTTAACTAGGGGATTAACCGGTGGTGGCCCACCTGTAAGTGGCCCATCGTGTTAATTAACTTAACCTAATGATATTTCTGACTAGAGGGCCCCACTGGGCAGTGACTGGGAGGTCCGCTGGAGTCGCGCCGGCGACTGGACTCCGGCGAACTTGAGCTAGAGCTCGCTGTGGAGCACCGTTGGGCGCGGGATCAGTTCCATTCAATCGGGAAGAACATCGCGAGTCGAACTGGGGTGGGGGAGGGTGACGGGGACGAGCAGGATGAGCTCGAGGTCAACAATGGCGGACGAGGCGGTCGGGCTCCAATGGCACCTTGCTACAGACGAAGAAATCGAACGCGCTACGGGGTGGGATCGACCATATGGTCCATGGGGAGCACGCGGGTGTCATTGGCGTGAGCTGGGACGGACCACATCGACGGCTACGACGACGTGCCACGGCGGCCGGAGCAAGCGAAATGGGGGGGAAAAGGCTACGGGCTAGCGGACGGCCACGGACCGAAGGCAAACAATGAGAAGCTCACAGTGAACGTGTAGACGGTGGAAGCGGGCTCGACGGAGGTGGGAGGTGGCCGGAATTTGAAGTCGATCCCGGCGGCTGGAGGTAGACGAAGACGGTGATTGCGGAGGCTTCGAGGCGTCCCGGCTCGATTCCTCGCTAGGTTCAACGAAGACGACGTCGTGGAGTACGCTGGACAAGGCGGCGCGGGCTGGGGTGGTCTCTGGCCACGGGAGTTCACGACGGCGGCGACGACCGCGCGGTCGGGATCTTTCCCCGGTGACAGCGAGCTGCAGGGGGAGGGGAAAAGGTGGCGGGCGTGTCCAGGGGGTGGGTGGGGGCGGCCTTATCGC
Source organism: Bromus sterilis (assembly GCA_950022295.1). NCBI lineage: Eukaryota > Viridiplantae > Streptophyta > Magnoliopsida > Poales > Poaceae > Bromus > Bromus sterilis. The sequence continues at coordinate 27,350,421 of OX465596.1, read as the reverse complement.
GTCGGCGTCGGGAGGGAGCAGGTGGAGGCGGGGCCAGCTCGCCAGCGTCGTCGGCGAGCAGGCTCCGTACGGGAGCAGGTGGGGGGTGGTTGGGGAAGAAGACAAGCCGGGGTGGGCCGAGCTGGGCCATCGCCCTGGGCGGGCTTAAGCGTTTTCTTATTTTTTGTATTTTGCATTCTGTTCTCTCTGTTAGTAATTATTTTAGTGCCTTTTGCATTTTTGTAAAATGTGTTACCTAGTCCATAATTAGTCATATATATTCCTAGGGTGCCACAAAAATTTTAGGCTTAAAATAAAACCATTTACTATTTCTTTATAATATTCCATTGTCAAATGGGGCTGTTTTGCTTGGTGTTTGAATTGTTTGAATTTTTCAGTGGCAAAATAAAATACCATAACCACATTGGCATGACCCAATGATTATTAGTGATTTTATAAAAGTGGTCCCATGATTTTTGGGAAAAGTTTAATTGCAACATATTTTTCATAGCAACCAAAAGGCATTTTTGAATATGATCAAAAGCAAAGTGGGTCATGGCATGGTTTGCATAGTGATTAGCAACAGTGATTAGTCCACAGTAAAAGTGATTACTGTTACAGGCAACTGAGGGTGTTACAAATCTCCCCCACTACAAGAATTCTCGTCCCGAGAATTTTAGTGGTAGCGAGGTAAAGATCGGGGTATTCATCGCGAAGGCGATCTTCGCGTTCCCAAGTGGCTTCATCTTCAGAATGATTCGACCACTGAACCTTGAGGAACTTGACGGTCTTGTTGCGGGTTCAGCGTTCAGACTGATCGAGAATGCGGCTCGGATGTTCTTGATAAGTCAAGTCTTGTTCAGCTCGATCATATCATGCTCCACTTCGCGGATAGGATCCTTGAAGCAGCGACGGAGTTGCGACACGTGGAAGACATCGTGGTCTTGGGAGAGGTTCGGCGGAAATTCCAACCGGTATGCCACGGGTCCACTCCTGGAAAGGATACGGAACGGGCCAATGTAGCGAGGAGCCAACTTGCCCTTGATACCGAAGCGATGAGTGCCCCTCATGGGAGTGACACGGAGGTAAGCGTATTCGCCAGGTTGATAGACCATTTCCTTGTGCTTGCGATCATAGTTGCTCTTCTGACGGGACTGAGCAGCTTTCAGGTGTTCACGGATAACACGAACCTGATCTTCGGCATGTGAATAACGTTCGGACCAATGAGAGTTCGTTCTCCAGTTTCTGACCAATTCAGAGGGGTTCGACACTTACGTCCATAGAGGACTTCAAAGGGTGCCATCTTCAGACTAGCTTGATAGCTATTGTTGTATGAGAATTCAGCAAATGGAAGAGATTCCTCCCATTTCTTACCGAATGAGATGACACAAGCTCGGAGCATATCTTCAAGCACTTGGTTGACTCGTTCTACCTGTCCTTGCGAATGGGGGTGATAAGCGGTGCTGAAATTTAGATGAGTTCCCATAGCTTCTTGGAAACTATCCCAGAATCTTGAGGTGAAAATGTTGTCACGGTCTGAACTGATCTCCAGCGGAATACCATGGAGGGACACAATTATGGAAACATGCAAGTCTGCTAACTGACTAGCAGAGATCGTCTCCTTGACTGGCAGAAAGTGGGAAACCTTGGAGAATCGGTCGATGACGACAAAGATGGCATCATGACCCTTCTGTGATCGGGGAAAACCGGTGACGAAGTCCATCTCGATCTTGTCCCACTTCCATTCAGGAATAGAGAGTGGTTGTAGAGTTCCCGCAGGTCTTTGATGTTCTGCCTTGACGCGACGACAAACGTCACATTCAGAAACATATCGGGCAATGTCTTGCTTCATGTTAGGCCACCAGAATTGTTGACGAATGTCTTGGTACATCTTGGTGCTTCCAGGATGAATGGACAATGGGGTATCGTGAGCCGCTCTCATGACGTTCGGGGTCATATCCAGGTTCTCATGCCTGCCCTTGCTGTGAGTAACCACTAAACGGTTTTGATAGAACACCGCACCTTTGCCATCAATGGTGAAGGGTGAGGGTCTCCCATTGGCGATATCGCGCTTAATCTTGTGTACGAAATCATCATAAAACTGTATACCCTTGACGGATTTGACGAGATCCGGTTCGATAACCAGGTTATTTGCATAACCTTGAGGAACAATCTCGAGGTTTAACTTTTGAAAATCTTCATACAGAGGTGGTTGGTCTAGTTGCACTTCAAGTTCACTACAGTAAGCTTTACATCTCAAAGCATCGGCCATCACATTAGCCTTGCCAGGGGTGTAATGAATATCCATGTTGAAATCGGCTATTGTCTCGAGCCATCTTTGTTGGCGGAGATTCAGGTCGGGCTGAGTAAACAAGTACTTCAGGCTTTGGTGGTCGGTGTAGATCTCGCAACGGTTACCAACGAGGTAATGTCGCCACACTTTCAATGCATAAATTACTGCTGCCAATTCGAGATCATGTGTTGGATATTTGTCTTCGTGAGCACGCAACTGACGAGAGCCATAAGCAATCACTTTGCGCTCTTGCATTAGGACACAGCCTAATCCTTGACGAGACGCGTCGCAATATATCACGAAGTCCTTCTGAGTATCAGGGGGAGCGAGCACCGGGGGAGAAGTTAGCTTGTCCTTGAGCGCTTGGAAACTTTCTTGACATTTATCTGTCCACTCAAACTTGACGCCTTTGTGAAGCAGATTAGTCAGAGGCCTGGCAATCTTGGAGAAATTCTTGACGAAACGGCGGCAATAGCTAGCGAGCCCGAGGAAACTGCGGACTTGCTTGACGGTCTTGGGAGGAGTCCAGTCAAGAATAGCCTGGATACATTCTGGGGTGACGGCAATGCCATCGTTGGAAATCACATGTCCAAGGTAGGTTACTTCGGGAAGCCAAAACTCACACTTAGAATACTTAGCGTAGAGTTTGTGCTCTCGAAGCTTCTCCAGTATAAGACAAAGATGTTCAGCATGTTCTTCTTCACTCTTGGAATATATCAATATATCATCCAGATAAACCACGACGAACTGGTCGAGGTACTCCATGAAAATATAATTCATCAATCTGGAGAAGGTGGCTGGAGCATTGGTTAAGCCAAAGGACATGACAGTGTACTCGTATGAACCATAGCGAGTAATGAAGGCAGTCTTCGGAATGTCCTCATCACGGACTCGGATTTGGTGATATCCCAACCTCAAGTCGAGTTTAGAAAACACCTTGGAGCCGGCAGGTTGATCATACAGATCGTTGATCCGGGGAAGTGGGTATTTGTTCTGGATGGTGGCTTGGTTAATGGGCCGATAATCTTGGACCAATCGGTTTGTCCCATCGCTCTTCTTGACAAAAAGCGAAGGTGCTCCCCAAGCTGAGGAACTGGGGCGAATGAATCCTTTCTGAAGTGCCTTGTCGATTTCCTCCTTAAGTTCAAGGAGTTCATGTGGCGGCATCTTGTAAGGACGCTTGGCAATAGGGGTGGTGCCGGGCTTCAATTCGATGACAAATTCAACTTCTCTGATCTGGGGTATTCCTGTTCCTGGCAGTCTTCTGGGAAAACGTCGGGAAAATCGCGAACGACTGGAACGTTCTCGATGCCTTCGAGGGGGGCGGCATTCAAAGCATTCAGCACAAATATCTGTGTTTCGGCATTACGGGTAACTCGGGTGGTGTGGTTAACAACCTCGCCGGAGGGGTGAAAAAGTTGGACAGACTTGGTGCCACAATAGAGTGCGGCATCGTGAACTTTCAACCAATCCATGCCCAGAATTAGGTCTATGGTGGAGGTTTTCAGGATGATGGGGGACACAAGGAATATAATCCCTTCGACGTCAATGGTGACATCGTGTACCATCATGGAGGTTTGGCAATGGCCTCCAGGGGTGCGGACAACCATCGGTGGGGTCATCTCCTCAAACGTAATGTTACGCGATAATGCAAATGCTTCCGACATGAATGAATGCGATGCTCCTGAATCAAATAAAATAGTAGCAGGTGCGGAATTAACGAGAAGGGTACCCATCACGGTAGCGGGTTGTTCCTGAGCTTATTCAACGTTAATGTTGTAAGCATGTCCACGAGCATGAGCAGCAGACCCAGTATTATAGTTGGGGGTCCTGTTGTTGCCACGACCATTTCCACGGCCAGCGGGGTGAACTACCAGTTGCTTCTGTTTCTGGGGGCACTCCCTGGAAAAATGCCCAGGTTGGCGGCACGTGAAGCATAATCCATCCTGAGGACGAAGGGGTGTAGCATTGGGTGGTGCAGGCAAAGCTCTTGGCATCTGCGGTGGCGGAGGCAGACGGGGTGCCGCATAAGACGGCCTTGGAGATGGGACAGGTGAATGTGTCACACTGGTAGGCAGCCAGATACGACGCTTCTGCGTTACGCCCGAAGATGAGCCAACGTCACGATAACGCTTCAGAGAGTTCTTGTGCTCCATCTGGGTAGTCTCGACGGTGATAGCCTTGTTCACCATGGTGGCAAAGTTGGCGAAATCATGAACGGCAAGAGCGAGCCTGAGGTCTGGGTTGAGGCCCTGACGGAACTTCTGCTGCCTGCGAGCATCAGTGGTGATCTCTCCTTCCGCATAGCGAGAGAGGTTGAGGAACTCGCGCTGATAGGCTTCAACAGTCATGTCGCCCTGAGTGAGGTTGCGGAATTCTTCCGCCTTACGATCCATGATCCCCTGTGGAATGTAGCGGGCGCGAAAAGCCGACTGAAATTCATCCCAGGTGATGACTTCACCAACTGGCAGTGAACACTTGTGGGTGCTCCTGAAGGGAATATGCCCGAGAGGCAATAATAAAGTGGTTATTATCTTATTCCATGTTTATGATAAATGTTTATTTTCATGCTATAATTGTGTTAACCGGAAACGTTAATACATGTGTGTTTAATAAACAGAGAAAAGGTTCCTAGTAATGCCTCTCTTTATACTAGCTTGTTGATTAACGGGTGATCAAGGTTTCCTGGTCATGAACATTGGATGTTGTTAATAACAAGGTCATGTCATTGGAGAATGATGTGATGAACATACACCCATAGTAGTTATAGCAATACGATCATGTCATCAAGTTTCTATTGCTGTATCAAACTTTCACGAAGTAACTCTAATCCTTAGACCATGAGATCACGTCAATCACTGACACCGGAAGAGTACTTTGATTCCATCAAACGTCACACCGTAACAGGGTGATTATAAAGGTGTCGTTGGGTACTTGGAAAGTGTTAGTTGAGGCTCGTGGATCAAGAGTGGGATTTGTCCATCCAGATGACGGAGAGATATACTCTGGGCCCTCTCGGTGATATCACATTGACATCGCTTGCAAGCACGTGACTGGCTCACAAGGATGTTATATCACGGAACGAGTAAAGAGTACTTGTCGGTAACGAGATCGAACTAGGTATGGATGATACCAAATGATCAGATCTCGGACAAGTAAAATATCGCGAGACAAAAGGAATTGGTTACGGAGTTTTTGGTTCACACGATCACTAGTTCATCGCTGAGTAAGTGGGAGTCATCATGGATCTCCAGATCCCTCTGATGATTATTGATCGGAGAAGAGTCTCTGTCATGTCCATTTTATTCACGAACCGTAGGGTGACACACTTAAGGATTCGTTGACGCGTTTGAGTGGATACAGAACGCCGGAGAATATACTGGACAACACATGGACTGTTTTTGATAAAACTGCTGGAATAGTTTCGGTATATCAAAATAGTGCAAGGGGATAATTGTTAATGTGTTCATTGAATGAAGTGTTCATCAATGAAGTACTCATTGAATGAAGTGTTCATTAATTTGAATGACATTAAACAAGATAATTAAAAGTGTTTTAATGTGATAAAACTCTTGGAATTTTGAGTGGAGATTTATGGAAATTATGGGAATAATGTGTGACCCTTTGTTTTTGTGAGTGGAGAGTCCACCCACATGATGAAGGGAGAGGTGGGGGCACCTCTTGGGGCGTGCTACCCCTTGGGGGCTGCCTCCCCCTCCTATATATAGATGGGTGGAGGTCCTCACACAACTCATTCCTCCATCTCTCATATGCCCTTTGGTTGGCATCTTCCTCCCCTTGCTAGCTGATCCAGTTTCACTAGTACGGTGCTTAGGCGAAGCCCTGCTCAAGATCTTCTCTACCACCACCACCACTATGTTGTAGTGCTGCTGGAGTTCCCGAGGATCCACTACTTCCGCTGCCCAACTGGAGCAAGGGGCGGAGGTCGTCGCTGATCCGTACGTGTGACCGATTACGGAGGCGCTGCCCGTTTGTGGCGCCCATCTTCATCACGACCTTGAGGTCAGCAAGTGATCGACTACATCACCCACGAGAATCGTTCTCGTTAAAGCTTTTGGTCTTCGAGGGTGAGTCCTTCTCAAACCGTTACAAGTGATCTTCTAGATGTGATCTTGGTTGTTACAACCGTAGGAAATTTTTTGTTTTCTATGCAACGACCCCTTCAGTGGTATCAGAGCCTCGTTTATGCGTAGATGCTTTGTACGGTTAGAACACATAGAGATGTGGGCGTTGATCCTCTAGTTGTTACCCTCTTTTGTGCACTTGTTCATATTGCGGCAATGTTGGATTGAAGCGGCCCTAAGCGCAGATTGCGTGTCACGCTTGACATACGGCTTGTACCGTATAAAGTGGCTTTGGGGGTGTCAGTTTCTCTAACATTAGTGATATGGCATTTGCAACGGAGGGCCCTGCAAAGGACGAAAAGAAACAACTAGCGAATCAACGTTGTGGTTCTTGTCCGTATGTAAGATCGGTTCTTTCCTAGGAAGCCCAAAACCACGTAAAATTTTCAAAGATAATTTAGAAGCGTCTAACTTGTTTTTGCAGGGCATGTGATGTGATATGGTCATTGTTACAAAATTTTGTATGAAATGAGATTTATTGTAAACAACCGGCAGGAGCCATATGGTTGTGTTTTTTCCTTTTTAAGGCCTGCGTGCTGTAGATATATCCATGAGATATATTGTAATGGAGAAGGACGACCATGGTGGTGGCGTCATGGACCTTGGTGCCGCGCCGGTGGCATGATGGAGATCATACCAAGACGCACAAGATGGAGATCTAATGCGAGAAGGACCATATCATATCACATTATCCATGCATGTGATGTTTATCCTTTTATGCATCTTATTTTGCTTAGTTACGATCATGATCGTTGCGGTAGCATTATAAGATGATCCCTCTCACTTAATATCAAGATAATTATATGTTCTTCCTTAGTATGCACCGTTAAGAAAGTTCGTCGTTTCGAGACACCACGTGATGATCGGGTGTGATAGACTCTACGTTCGCATACAACGGGTGTTTTCAAGCCTAGCATGTACAGACATGGCCTTGAAACACATGCAAATACTAAGGTTCTACTTGGCGAGCCTAGCATGTACAGACATGGCCTCGGAACATGGACCGAAAGGTTAAGCACAAGTCATATGGATGATATGATGAACCATATTGTGATGCTCGCCATTGCAGCTACACTGCCTCACGTGATGATCGGTCGTGGTGTAGTGAATTTGGTTCGTGTAATCACCAAAGACGACTCGAGGGATGTTGTTTTTGAGTGGGAGTTAGATGAACTCATTTTATCATGAACTAAATCAAAGTGAATTTGCATAGTTCGTTGTAGTCATTGGCATTTGTTTACTACCTTTGCGCTTAGCTATAATTGAGATAATAGAACTATATAATTCTGGATATTTAACTTTACGGACTGGTACCGTATTGTTTGAGTGTCAATCTAAAGTTTAAAGTCTTATTGCAAACTTTAGCAAACCTTGCTTGCTCCATGAAGTTTAATAATGTGTATTAAATCGAGAGTAACAATTCCAGTGTTAGTGTCTAAGTATCACACTTGCCTCCATGATCCTTGATATTCAAATGTTGTTTGTTATTATCAAGGTTATCTAGGAGCTGAAAGGATTGTTTCAGAAACTATCATGTGTGGAAGATATAGCGATATCTGAAACAATTTTAGTTGCAATGTGATAGAGTAAAATTTAGTGAGAAACATGTTCTCATATTGTATGAGAATTTGTGAAGGTTGGAGACACTATGTGTCCTAATCTCCCAAAAAGGTTTTGGGAACTAATATTGTACTCACAGTTTGTCCCTATGAGCTATGGTAGTTTTGTCATGAAAGTTGTCATGATAGGATGAATGGAAGATGTAGGTAAAATGTTTACTACACTATAAGATTACTAAAGAATGGAATTTGGAAGAACACCAAACATTTGATGACGGTGATCTACATCAAAGTGAGAATCAAAGGGTGTTAGTATTTGACTAACACACTTTGGATTATGTGTCATATGAATGGTGCCACAAGTGATGTTGATAAATTCTTCTAAAAAGGAAAGGAATTGCTGAAAGAGGATCTGAAAAATATTTTGGCGAAAAAAAAAAGAAAAGACTGGAAATGTCCAGCTCGGGTATATAGATGATATACATGTTATGGGTATATTCATTGCTTGTTAAACAGTGTGATTCTTGAGTATTGGATACTGATTGGTTGGTATGAAGTGTCATACGGAACAACGCAATACAAGAGTTGCAATGGCCTGAGTAACTAGCAAATGAATATGGGATGATTCTCATCAAGAACAAAATAAAGTGTTATTGTGTTTATCGTTGGAATTAAACCTAGCCTTCAAGATTTATTTGAATAATTGTTATTCTGTTTTGGTGTTATACGAACAATAGTTGTTCAAATTATCACCATATTCATAGAAGATGGATGAACTCTATAAATCTTGTTGGAGAAATCACATCCATAATAACTGATGCTAAACATGTCGCAAGACAAATGATTAGAAGATCACTTCTGAGTGACACCACCGTTTGAATCATATTGGAAAGAAACACATGAAGAAACTCCATGATGGTGGAATTTTGGAGTCTTTTGATTTTGAATCAACTGACGCTTGTATGAATTTCCTGGAAATGATTGAAACTCCGTTCATAGGAAAAGAAGGACGGACGACTAACTTATTGGACATTATACATGTTGATGTGTATAGTTCATTATGTGTAGCCGTGTGTGGTGGGTCTTATAACTTCATATACTTTAACCGAGGTTTTGAGTGGATATATGTGTATATTTACTTGATAAGGAAGAAGTATGAAATATTTGAAAATGTTCAAATAAATTTCAAGATGAAGTGAAAATCATTGTAACGAGAAAATAAGAGTTTATGATTGGATCATAAAAGAAGATTTTTTGAGTTAAAAGTTTAGCAAATGCCTGAGAGTTTAGGAATCGTTCCAAAACTTGCATTTCCCGAAACACCATAGGAGTATGGAGTGTTCGAGAGATGTAATCAAACCTTGTTGGACATGGTAAGGATCAAAGGTGTTATTTATAAAATTGCCATTATATTTTAAGGATTAAGCTTTAGAGACTACCGCTTTTCACTGAAAAGAGCGCCATCGAGATCCGTTGAAATGACACCATATAAGTTATGGAATGGGATAAAACCCAATTTGTCTTTTCTTAAATTTTGGTATGCAAGGCATATGTAAAATGTTTACAACCAAAGTCGGATAAAGTACGTCTTTGTAGGTTATCCCAATGTAACCGTTGGGTATTCCTCCATAAAGACAAAAGTGTTTTGTGGCTAAGTGCATCAAGTTTCTTGAGAAGGAATTTTTTGCGAAAAGTTAAGTGGGAGGACACTAGAACTTCGGTTAGGTTGTTGAACCTAAGCTTTAAGTGCTAAGTGGCGCAGCGCCGGAAAGTGTCCCGGAAGCGGCCGCAATGCTCTTGGCTCCCGTGTCCCAAAGGTTGTGGTCACGACGATCTAAGTTCCTATTGAACTGCGTAGTTCAGATAATCGATCAAATAGTAAGATTTGAGATTGAATCATTGTTATTTTATAATAATGGACCGACTACATGCAAAGAAGCAATGATGGGCCCTGACTCCGTCAAAATGGCTAGAAGCTATAAAATCTGTGATAGTTCCATACACGAGAAACCAAGTTTCTGAACTTGGAAGACCCTCTAGATACCGTGTTTGGATCTATAAAGAAACAGACGTGGATGTTCTCACATCTATGAAATATTCGACATATCGTTAAAATGGTTTACGATTATGTTCAAAGAGTTGGCTATGACAAGATTTGATCTTTCATAACGATATTTAGTCTGGACGGATTATTGTAGCAACCACTACATATGCTAGTTTTGGTATATGGTAGTTGAACAAACGGAACAACGTTCTTCTAATAGAATGGTTACCTAGGACGTGTACAGGACATGGTCCAAAGGGTTCTGTTAATTCAAAGGATGCTAAAATAGCATGCAAATTTCAATGGTTGAAATAAGCATTCGCGGAGTTGGAATCTTCATCATGATGAAATTGTTAAAACGTTTAGTTTCATCAGAGACGGTGAAGATGCTTGCTTTTGCAAGAAATTAAGTGGGAGCACTGAGACATATTTCTAATACATTATGTAGAAGACATATTGTTGATTGGAAATGATGTATCTTTTATTGACACGGGTGAAGTTTCATTGAAAATTTGATTTTAATGGAAGATTTGGGCAAAACCAGTATATTGGGCTAATATGGTCTATATAGATAGATTGAGGTGCTAATATGGTTGGGCCGAAGTACATATATGAAATATTGAATAAGTTCAATATGGAAACGACGAGAAAAGTTCTTGCCGCATGGAAAAGGTTGAAGCGAGATTCAAGTGTTTTGACACTTGGTGAGTAAAACCACATGAATGATTTGATCAATCATGTACACCATGATATGTACAATTCCAGAATGTCCTATGCTCTAAATGTTATGAGCATATACCAGAATGATTCATAAGATGATCATTGGACAATATTAAAGATATCCTTACGTGCTTTGGAAGGACTAAGAATATATATTATGTATGTTGGACAATAGTTCATTGTAAAGTGTTACATTGATACTAGTTTTGTCGCAAGATACAATCTAAATTTATCTCAATTTTGGCGGTATGTTAAGGTGGCAAAATGTAATGGAAGAAAGTTCCATGATAGATTTGGAATAGTTCCAAATGGATTTGGATGAGTTCCAAAGTTAAGACATTATAACGAATACTACAACGAAAGGCTAAGTATATGACTGCTCTAGCAGCAGCAAAGGAGGGCATTTGTGTCAAGAAGTTTGTTTGACAAACTAGGTGTAGTTCCAAGCGAGCTAATACTATGAAGATCTATTGTATGACAATAGATTCAACATGTTTTGAGCTCAAGGGACTAAGGTCTCACCGGAGGACCAAATTTATGCAATGCCATCTCATTGGTGAATGAGTGATGCGTAGAGACGCAAAGAAATGCAAATACACACGGACCTGAAGTGTCAGATCTGGATATTAGGTTTACCACTAGCAATGCGTATGGATAACATCTGAATGCCATAGGTGTTGGAAGCGCAAGTACCAAACTAGATTATTGACTCTAGTGCAAGTGGGAGACTGAAGGGAATATGCCCGAGAGGCAATAATAAAGTGGTTATTATCTTATTCCATGTTTATGATAAATGTTTATTTTCATGCTATAATTGTGTTAACCGGAAACGTTAATACATGTGTGTTTAATAAACAGAGAAAAGGTTCCTAGTAATGCCTCTCTTTATACTAGCTTGTTGATTAACGGATGATCAAGGTTTCCTGGTCATGAACATTGGATGTTGTTAATAACAAGGTCATGTCATTGGAGAATGATGTGATGAACATACACCCACAGTAGTTATAGCAATACGATCATGTCATCAAGTTTCTATTGCTGTATCAAACTTTCACGAAGTAACTCTAATCCTTAGACCATGAGATCACGTCAATCACTGACACCGGAAGAGTACTTTGATTCCATCAAACGTCACACCGTAACAGGGTGATTATAAAGGTGTCGTTGGGTACTTGGAAAGTGTTAGTTGAGGCTCGTGGATCAAGAGTGGGATTTGTCCATCCAGATGACGGAGAGATATACTCTGGGCCCTCTCGGTGATATCACATTGACATCGCTTGCAAGCACGTGACTGGCTCACAAGGATGTTATATCACGGAACGAGTAAAGAGTACTTGTCGGTAACGAGATCGAACTAGGTATGGATGATACCAAATGATCGGATCTCGGACAAGTAAAATATCGCGAGACAAAAGGAATTGGTTACGGAGTTTTTGGTTCACACGATCACTAGTTCATCGTTGAGTAAGTGGGAGTCATCATGGATCTCCAGATCCCTCTGATGATTATTGATCGGAGAAGAGTCTCTGTCATGTCCATTTTATTCACGAACCGTAGGGTGACACACTTAAGGATTCGTTGACGCGTTTGAGTGGATACGGAACGCCGGAGAATATACTGGACAGCACATGGACTGTTTTTGATAAAACTGCTGGAATAGTTTCGGTATATCAAAATAGTGCAAGGGGATAATTGTTAATGTGTTCATTGAATGAAGTGTTCATCAATGAAGTACTCATTGAATGAAGTGTTCATTAATTTGAATGACATTAAACAAGATAATTAAAAGTGTTTTAATGTGATAAAACTCTTGGAATTTTGAGTGGAGATTTATGGAAATTATGGGAATAATGTGTGACCCTTTGTTTTTGTGAGCGGAGAGTCCACCCACATGATGAAGGGAGAGGTGGGGGCACCGCTTGGGGCGTGCTACCCCTTGGGGGCTGCCTCCCCCTCCTATATATAGATGGGTGGAGGTCCTCACACAACTCATTCCTCCATCTCTCATATGCCCTTTGGTTGGCATCTTCCTCCCCTTGCTAGCTGATCCAGTTTCACGAGTACGGTGCTTAGGCGAAGCCCTACTCAAGATCTTCTCTACCACCACCACCACTATGTTGTAGTGCTGCTGGAGTTCCCGAGGATCCACTACTTCCGCTGCCCAACTGGAGCAAGGGGCGGAGGTCGTCGCTGATCCGTACGTGTGACCGATTACGGAGGCGCTGTCCGTTTGTGGCGCCCATCTTCATCACGACCTTGAGGTCAGCAAGTGATCGACTACATCACCCACGAGAATCGTTCTCGTTAAAGCTTTTGGTCTTCGAGGGTGAGTCCTTCTCAAACCGTTACAAGTGATCTTCTAGATGTGATCTTGGTTGTTACAACCGTAGGAAATTTTTTGTTTTCTATGCAACGAACCCTTCAGTGGTATCAGAGCCTCGTTTATGCGTAGATGCTTTGTACGGTTAGAACACATAGAGATGTGGGCGTTGATCCTCTAGTTGTTACCCTCTTTTGTGCACTTGTTCATATTGCGGCAATGTTGGATTGAAGCGGCCCTAAGCGCAGATTGCGTGTCACGCTTGACATACGGCTTGTACCGTATAAAGTGGCTTTGGGGGTGTCAGTTTCTCTAACATTAGTGATATATATCACACGTAGTGACATCGATGTGGGCCCATAAGCCAAATGTTAAGTTAGCAAAATAGTTTTTCAATGTCTAGACTCAACTTCGACCAAGTAGTGGTGGGGTGGCTTCCTACAGGCAGTCGGCTCTGATACCAACTTGTGACGCCCCCAAAATCAATCCGTGTACAGTAATCATACACGCAGGGTACACGGCTGAGATTAGGGTGCCACGGTGAGAATATCACAGCACAACACTAAACACAAAAGGATAAACAAATATGTTACAATAGAGGGGGTCACGCGGACCCGAATACATAAGTCATACAAGCCATAATATCTGAGTACAGACATAGTTAGTCAAGTTTTGCCTTAAGAAGGCTAGCACAAATCACATTAGAGATACAGATTGAAAAGGCGAGGCCTCCTGCCTGGGATCCACCGAACTACTCCCGGTCAACGGGGAACTCGACGTCGTAGTAGGCGCCTCCGGGGTACTCCTGCTCCTGGGCTCCAACGTCGGCTGCAGCGGCCGATCAGGCAAAACAGTAAAGGAAATAAAGCAGGTGAGTATCTAGTATACCTGCGAGTCTTACGTCCGCTACTAAGCATTATGCATTGTATCAACGGAAAGGAGAGGCTGTATATAGTGGACTGTAAGATAGAAATCCAGAGCAAAGGTAAGAAGCTAGGCCTATCGAAGACTAGCATCTTCCGACGATGTCTTGCAGCATGAGGTAAGAATCAGCCAACAGTTTATATAAAGCATAAAGTAACAATGCAGCAGAAGTTGTTGCAGCATTGTATAATAATAAGTTGTAATAAATAGCAATGCCTCCGAGTTCACCTCCTCTTGAGTTGTGAATGGCGCCATTGTTCACGTCACCACCTTCTTGTATCTGTTGGAGTCCTATTGGTTCGACACTTAAACCTTGGTATCTTTGCCAAGGGAAATTGCCGTTATCTACATCTCAACCTTCCACTTTGGGTAACCAACGAGGGGACGAGAATTCGTACCATCAAAAGCAATTTCTAGCGCCGTTGCCAGGGACTCCGCTCTTCAAGATAGGGGAGTTGCACACTATCTTTTATCTTTGCTTTTTAGTCTTGTTAGTTTACCTTTCAGTTTTTATCTTCGTGTCCTTTATCAAAAATCCAAAAGAATTTAGTATGTCTAGTTCCTTACTTTCCAATCAATGTCTGACTTATTTCAAACCAGATCTTATTGGCATGGAGGATTCACCGAGGATCGACAAAAGTGGTACAAGGAACACCGCTTGTCTCAAAAGGGGATACACTTATGGAAACAAATACACCAGTTGTATGAGTATGCTAGAAACTTGTGCTCAATATATAATATATCTTTCTGCAGGGATGAATCTTGTTGCTTTATGAGGCACAAACACCTTTCTTTCCAATGTGAGTACAATGATGATGAAACCTTAGCTTCTAAGGGAAACTATGATTCTTATGATGCAGAGATAATAGAAGAATTTGTTGCTTATAAGGGTGCCTATGAAATTACTTCTCTTCTTAGAAATATTAATGATGCCCCTTACAAATGTGAGAGTCTTGCTATACTTAACTATTGTTTGTAAAATTATGATGCAAATTATTATATTACTGATCATCTTGAGAGAATCTCTCTCCCAAAGGAAGAGACTAATGTTTTGCAGGACTCTATGGAAGAAGAAATTGCTGAACCTGAAAGCTCCTTGGATGAAAAAGAGGAGGAGAGTGACGAACAAAAGGAGGAAGAATGGATCCATCCATTTCTACCTTCTAATGAGAGTAACTCTTTGAATCTTACATTATATGAGTGTTATGATCCTATGGATTCTTTTGAAATATCCCTTTTTGATGAAGTTGATGCCTTCTATGCTTATGGCCATGATGCCACTATGGATGATGCTTACGGGGATGAACTTTCTATAGTTCCTCATGTTAAGCATGAAATTGTTGCTATTGCACCCACACTTGATTTTCCTATTATCCTTTTGAAATCTCCAAATATTCTGGAGATTTTTGTCCTTATTAAACGTCAATGTGACGGGTTGCATTTATCTTATGATCCTAAAGACCGTGTTGAAAACTATACACGTGTGCTTGCAAGTCATGAACAACATGATTTATGTGATAGTTATATTCTTGATGTTGTTCATGATACTACTGAAAATAACTTTGAGAGAGGAAATCTTGGTTCTAAAATCTTTCATGTTACAAAAACGCCTCTCTTTTTGATGAAATTTTTAAAGTTGCTCTTGTTCCACCTTCCTATGCTTGTCACTTTGTGCTTCTTTGATTTATTTTCTTATAAGATGCCGATGCATAGGAAGTGGGTAAGGCTTAAATGTGTTTCATATTTTCTTCTTGATGCTCTCTGCTTCTTCAACTGTTATTCCTACGAGAGCATCATTAAAATCTTAAGCCTATCTTTATGGCTATAAAGAAAGAGCTCTAGGGAGACAACCCTTGTTATCTTTACTTTGAGTTTTTACTTTCAGCTTTTAGTGTTCTTGATGCTTGTTACTACTGTAGAAACATCATTGTATCTTTACTTTCAAGCTTTGTGCCAATTTATAGCCACATATGACAAGGGAAGTGAAAGTTGTGACATGCTGTCCAGTAAACAGATTCTGTCCTCGTGACGGGGAAAATCAGATTAAATCACCAGTTCATCTTTTTGAGCTGAATTGTTTTCACAGCGTGATCTATACAATCACGGAACTTTCGTATGTTCTGAGTTTTTTTATTTGAGTTGCAGAAGTACCCCTAAAAAAATTCTTTACTATGTGTTGTTCTGTTTTTCACAGATTCTGCCACGTTTTGTCTCTCCTAACTTTTGCAAACCTTAATCTTGCTTTTTCTTTGCAAAAACCTTTTGGAAACCTTGAGAAACAGTAGCTCTTCAAGAATATCTTTATATCCAGTAGGGAAAAATTATTTATTAAGGGTACTAACCTCTCTAATCAGCTTATGATGAGTTATGTATGAAGGGAGTTTTCAAGTGTGCGATGGAAGATGATGAGAGAAGATTCGGGAGTGTCAAGCGCTCAAGCTTGGGGATGCCCCCATGCATCCCCAAGAAATATTCAAGGAGACTCAAGCGTATAAGCTTGGGGATGCCCCCGTGCATCCCCTTCTCCATCAACAATCATCAGTTCGTCCTTCGTCTCACTATATTTTTATCACTTCATGCGTTATGTGCTATGCTTGGAGCGTCTCACTTTTAGGTTTTATTTTTAGTTTTCTTTATCTTTGCTTGCTATTCATAACAAGTTAGAACCCAACTTTATTTGTGTGGGAGAGAAACACGCTCCACTTCCAAAATCTAGAACACAACATAGGACTTTTCATGCTTATCTTTGCTGTGTGTGTTCTTTATATTTTTCATAGCTACTGTCATGTTTAGCTCTTAGTTTTCATGTTTATCTTTTCAAAGAGCTTTTGTTTAGTTTGTTGCTGGAAGTCTCTTAAGTTTTCATGTTTATCTTTTTAAGAGAGTTTGCCTGTTGCACTGAGTTTTGTGTCTTGACTTGAAGTAGGTAATTGAGGTTGCTATTCTTTTGTAGTAGTAACTTGCAATAGTTTTGAGGTATTGTTTTGAGTAATGTTTGGAATTTTGGTGTCAAGAGCTTTAGCCTATTAGTGATAGATGTCGTATTTTGGGAAATCCGTTTTTATTTTCAAAGCTTACAAAATTAGTTGAGAACTTTAGCTACTAGATGGATCACTACTCTTCTGAGGGGTCGAATATTAGAGTACACTCACATACCATGAGTCGAGGATGCGCAAGGATAACCAAAACCCCATACACTCCTCCTCGGGGTACTTGTCTCTTTGTGAAACCTCCTTATTAGATTGAGAGTTACCGATAATAAGTGCATGAGCTCTTCGGACTAATGTGAGTATTCGAAAGTTGACACTTCCACCTTCCCATATTTTTCTAGCCTATCCTGTGCCGTGCATTGCTTTCTTCTCACTCCGAGAGTTGGCGTCCACCTTTGCCGGTACATCCAAACCCTTGGCATGATACGCTCTGTCATCATAAACCTCCTTATATCCTTCCTCAAAACAACCACCATACCTACCTATCAAGGCATTTCCATAGCCTTTCCGAGATATATTGCCATGCAACATCCATCTTCTCATGACTTGATCTTCATGTCATACATGCTACTTTCTTGATCGATGAGCCGCATGCTAGTTGGGCCTTGCCCTAATCATTGCTACATGACGCGCTAGTATCATTGCATATCCTGCTACACTGGCAGAGGCATACATTTGCATACATCATGATAGTTACATCTTCTTTATGATATGAGTACCTTGTAAAGTGTGAAAGATCTTCTATACTTTTTGTAATATATAGAGTCTTGCCCCTAAAGTGAGGAAAATATCCCAAAGTGGAAAAATTAAAAGATCCCAAAGAGGACAAATGAGAGGAATAGAAAGAGCCATTGAGGCCACCAAAAAATACAAAAAAAGAGAAAATAAAAATAAAAAGAGAGAAGGGGGCACACTACTATTCCTTTTGAGAGATCCACACTAGTACTTCATCCTCTATCTTGTACTCCATAGAGATTATCATTCATGCATATAGCTATGTGGGGACCTTCACACTATAGAACTTGGCTTGTATATTCCAATGATGAGCCTCCTCAAATGAGCTCTAGGTCATCTTGAGCAAGCAAGTTGGATGCACCCCCACTAGTTCCATTGGAGAGCTTACCTTAGCTCATATGTGCATCCGTTGCATGGCAATCCCTACTCCTCACATCATATCTATCATTTGGATTTCTCTCGCCTATGATTGTCCTCATTGATGTGAGCCTTTCACACCTTTTTGTCTTCCTCCTCCATCATATTCTCTTTTCCATCCTAAGTGTCAACTTTCTTGCTTACGCTCATCCATTGCATGAGTGCTCAAAATGTCGAAAAGGAGTGGATCATTTTGACTTGTAACTGGCTAGTGGTCTGGGGATGAGTCAAGATAAGATTCGAAAGAAGACCAAGTGTGAAACTTTAGTAGATTGAGTTCTCAACACAAAAATACTTTTTCTCGTATATCCCTATCCCATTTATTGCACGCAAACACCATTTGGAGACATTCGAGTCACGTACAACGAGAGCTCTTGCACCTTTATGTTCTTATGTTGCTTGTTTCAATGCTAAATATAGACTATTGCCTGTTATGACTTGAATTGAATTACATGCCTTGATTGCTTTACTTAAAAAATTTTATATGGTTGATAGCATGTCACCACAGAAATTATTCTTTTATCATTTACCTACTCGAGGACGAGAAGGAATTAAGCTTGGGGATGTTGATACGTCCAAAACGTATCTATAATTTATGCTTGCTCCATGCCTCTTTTGTGTGATATTGCTATGATATTGATGAACTTCCATACACTTTTGATCATATTTGGACTAACCTATTAACTCAGTGCACCCCAGTGCCAGTTCCTGTTTTCTGCTGTTTTTCTATTTCAGGTTTCCCCCATATAAAAAGTGGTCCAAAAATTCGGGAAAAATCCAATAATAAATCAGCGTAGAAGAAGCTTCGGGAATCACCGAGGGGGGGGGGGGGCAGAGGGGACCCACCAGGGCCCCAGGCGCCCTCCTGGCGCGCCCCAGGGTGGGGCCGCGCCAGGGGACCGCCTGGACCCCTAGTGGCCCCCTGGCTGCCCCCCTTCGCCTATATATTCCCCATTACGAGAAACCCCCGTGACGGGAACACTTTTTCTCGATCTCTCCTCTGTTCCGCCGCCGCCGCGCTTCCAAGATCGGGAGCACCAGAAGACCTCTTCCCGGCACCCTGCCGGAGGGAGGAACCACCTCCGGGAGCTTCTCCACCACCATGGATGCTTCCCGGATGAACCGTGAGTAGTCCACCTTGGACCATGGGTCTATGATCAGTAGCTATGTGATGTTCTCCTCCCCTCTTTTTTCTTCATGGATTAGACCTCGTGAGCTGCCCTACATGATCGAGGCACATATGTAATATTTCTGCTGTTGCTATGCTGAGTTTTCTGGGATCCGATGGATTATGAGATTATGTTCAGATTGTGTTTGAGTAATATATTTGATTCTCCTCTTTTATATTTATGTTCTTGAGTAATTCTTGCATGTTCTCCGTTGCTGTTTATTGCTTTGGCCAAGTAGTAGATTGTGACTCCAAGAGGGAGCGTTATGCATGATTGTGGGTTCATGCCCCCCGATGACTAGCTTGAATGACAGAAACATGAGTCTAGGGGATGTGTTGTTGCCACAAGGGGGAAAACAACAGTGCTTTTACTTGCAGGTGCAAGGATTGTTTAATTTACGCAAAGTTCTTTAATGCAGTTGTCCGTTGCTTTGAGTTTACACTTTGGGTGGGATTCACAACTTAATGCCAACGAGATGTTCTCGATAGATATCTCAAGGTGGATGATTAGTAGGTAGATGCATATGGATTTCGGTCTACTTGTCTTGGCGTACCGCCCATGCTTTTGAGCCTCTTCCTTTCTTTATAGCATAATTAGCATTGGTTTGCGCACATAATCCTGTCAATTGCCCAGCTGTAATTTGTTTACCTCGCTTGGCTGTTTTATCGTCTTTTGGGAGAGACACATCACTAGTGAACATCATAGGACCCCGGTCCATATTTCCAACACTATTTACACTATCAATTTACTTTCAGTATTTACTTTTCCGTTGCTATCACTATCATTATTATCCCGTGCGTTTTATCATTTGTAAACAACAAGGCCGGAGGAATTGACAACTCCTCTATACTCGTTGGGAAGCAAAGTTATTTGCTGTGTGTGCAGGTCCAGGTGAAGTAAGCAACCTTGAGTTGTGAACGGCGCCATTGTTCACTTCACCACCTTCTTGTATCTGTTGGAGTCCTATTGGTTCGACACTTAAACCTTGGTATCTTTGCCAAGGGAAATTGCCGCTATCTACATCTCAACCTTCCACTTTGGGTAACCAACGAGGGGACGAGAATTCATACCATCAACGTATCAACTCCCCCAAGCTTACCATATTGCTTGTCGTCAAGAAATTTAGTTCAACGAACTGGACGCGACAAACAAAACTTTGACAAACTCTTTTGCTTCATAAAATGTATATAAGCATGTACTACGAAAAGAGTTTAGCAAGTATTGAAACAATGTTATGAGGACAATGCACGAAGCAATCCTTCTTTCAAGTGATCAATCACAAACAACCAAAAGTAAATTATATGCTGCCAAAAATCAAGACAAGATCACAATGCACATAGCTTGAACATACTAGAGTGGTATCTCGCTAGCCTCCATGAGTGAAGCAAAACTTAAATGTGGAAACTCCTCCGGAGTTTTAAAGGAGACTAGAACTAAGAATTTCAGAACAAGCAATATCACAATCATGCAGAAGACAATGTGATACTTTGGGACAATGCATGTTACACTAAGAATGGAAATTATGCTCTCAATAGTTGGTTCTTTGAAGAAAGAAGGGGAGACTCTCGAACCATGGCTTTTTGATTGCAAGGTTGACAAACCGTGGTTGGAAGCAAAGACTAAACAAGTGCCAGAGCTCTTGGTTTTGAAAACAGAGATAAATTCTTTTTGAGTAGTGCAACTTTCCAGTCAACGGTGAACGATAAAGGTCTCTCAATATCTCCCATGCCAACCATATTAATTCTTTTTGCTTACACTTTTGTTCCCTTATCCATAAATCCTTTGATGGTCTATGGTGCCTTTTTATTTTTGCAAACTCAAATCTGGCCACTCTGAACTGATGTATAAACAATGACTTCATCATGTCGATTGTGTCAAACGTGTCCATATCCGCATATTGTTCACGTAAATCTTGCGGAAAGCTACTTTCTATGACACTTTTAACCATGGCGTAAGTCCTTCGACGATTATGGTAATTAAGCATTACTTTTTCATCCATGTTGTCTACTGGAGGGTCTCCCATACGCTCTTGTATCACGAACAATAGGTTAGCTCTCTTGAGCACAGTCCTAAGGTATAAGTACCAATCAGAGAAATGTGACCCATCATCTTTAAGTCTTTCACCACGTAAGAAAGTAACCAATCCATGATACTGATTCATGTCCATTTTAATTTTCTACAAAATATTTGCAAGGAAAACAATTAAGACTAGTTCATAACAATGAGTTCATAAAAATCATATTATAGATGAGCTCACACTAAAACAATAATCCCTAAGAAGTTTTACTGATTACATGATCCAGATTCACTATCCGTTCTCGAATATCACAACGTCCGACGGATTAGTTTCAAAAGTAGAAAACTAGTTTGTTCGATCACATCCTATATGTGACTCATGCTCGATCTTTCGATCTCTAGTATTCCGAGGCCATATCTACATATGCTAGGCTCGCCAAATTGATCTTAGTGTTATATGCTGCTTAGCAACGCCATATAGACATATGCTAGGCTTGCCAGGCCCAACCTCATGCGAACTCTAATGTATGTATGACACCCAATCGTCACGGCCTGCCTATCATAAAGAGAACCTTCCAGGTGGTGCACACTTCGGTAGAATACTTATGTTTGGTATTTTATAAGGGATCATCTTATTTAATGCTACCGTCGTGTATCCAATACTAGCAAGTTTTAAGATGTATGATCATGGTGGCACTAAGTCTACAATGTCTCCATTTAAGTTTGTTTCATCATGATGAACGTTTACTACTTTCTAGTAACACATAGCAAAGCTATCACAACATCAAGATTAAGCAAACAACAATAGCCCCCTCTGCAATATAAAGTTAGACGCCTCTATATTTGTATATTGCATGTTTTACGTGGCTGCTAGGGATTTTCATAGATCAACCGTTTCTACGAACATTGAACCACAACGCTGATTATAGATTGTCTCTATTACACCCCGGGATGGGGCCCTCCGTTGCAACTTCCATATCTGCTAAAGTAAGAGAGACAGACACCCCCCAGAGCCACTTTATACGGTACAAGCCGTATGCCAAGCGTGGAACTAGTCTCGCGTAAGCGTACGCGTAAGGTCGGTCGGGGGCCGCTTCATCAAACAATGCCACAGATATAACAAGTACACGTGAGAGGGTAACAATCGTAGAATCAACGCCCACATCCCCGATGTGTTCTAACCGTACAACAATACGAAGCATAGATCTAGCTCATGATACCGCTGTTGAGTATCGCAGCAAAAAACAATAATTTTTCTAACTAGCGTCGCCCTTAACCAAAAATCTATCTAGCTGTAATGCCGTAACGGAAAGGCTTGCGGAAACATACCTCAGGGTGTAGTCCGTTGCGCGGGAAACGTTCCCGCAAACGTGGTTGATGAAGCCGTAAACCTTTCACAGCCCCCTGGCTATGTTAGCACCCTGTTGGGTGGTAGTGCCGCACGTGCAGCACCTCGTAGTACTCGCACACGTACGGACTCGATGACGACCTCCGTTCTCCGATCCAGCGAAGGTAGCGGAAGTAGACCTCCCGGAACCGGAGTTTCGGCAGCACGACGGCGTCCGCGTAGCAGAGAAGCCTCAATCCCAGCACAGGTTCCAGACAAGGGGACCCCGGCTTGAGAGAGACGAGAGAGGGGAGAAGACCAGTCAAAACCGATCTCAATTCGGAGTAATATTGAATTCTCTGCGAATTTTTCTGTGTTAAAGAAGTGCACCCCTGCCCATCTTTATATAGGCAGATGGAAGGAGTCAACCCCCCTTCCCTTGGCAATGTGGGACTAATCCCTTGCCAAGGGGGAGGGTGCGGATAGGAGGAGGGGGGGGGGAAGTGGGGCGCCACCCACATGGGCCCCAAGGCCCATGGTGCCCCCTTTTTTTCTTTTTCTTTTCCCTTTTATTTTCCTCCTTCCCCTAATGGGCTTCTTTCACAAGTAAGTCCCATTGCACTTTTTAATCTGAAATAAATTATTATTAATTATTAATTCACTTAATTAATAAATAATACATATTATTTCATCTCCCGATGATCTGGAACTCCTTCCAGCTCACTCCGAACGTCCTTCGGACCAACACGGAACTTTTCCGGTACGTCTTTCTCTCTTCTCCGGTAACTCCGATAGTTCCGAAAAGGTCTCCGATATTCATCGAGCCCTTAAGTGTGTTACCCTACGGTCCGAGAACACTCCAGTCATGACCGAGACAAAGGCTACGACCAATGATCAATAGCGGGACCTGGATGCCCATAATGACCCCTGTGCATTTCGGAAGTAACCGATTGAACCGTACACGTTGTATACCATTCCCTTTGTCATGCTATACTAGATTAGTCCAAGATTCGATCAACTGCATCCAATGCATTAGTTCTATCTTGTTACCGGCAAATCTTATTCACTCGTTCTGTGATATTCATCTTTGTGATCTAGTCACACGCTGCGCAACTTTATGGATGCAATCTCACCGAGTTGGCCATGAAGTATCTTTCCATTATATGGATTGAAAAATCCCGCTCTTGAGTCAACACTCCTCAACATATCCCATCGGATAGCCCAAGATACACCTTTATGGTCAGCATGTTTCAGTATGACGGTTAATGCACTCAAAGCATCCTCAGAAGATAGCAATTATGCGTGATCTCACGGTCAAAGGAACAGGCTACTACGTTCTGTAATTACAACACTGAACTTTTACGATTTGATCATGTTGCAATGCTTGCATTGGGTAATGTTCATCACGTCATTCATTCAGTGAGGTGACCTTACCATCAATTTACTTGATTGTTCATGATCGTGAAACCACAATCATCAGTTGACGATAAACCAGTCATCATGAGAGGCTGACTAGGAACTCTGGTTGTTTCTATACCACACCTGTATCATTGTTTCACTGATACAGTTCCAGCACAGTATGAAACTGGTCATGAACTTATTTAGATATATATTGGAATAATCATATATTATTTTCCTCTAGAGCATATATCCGACAAGGGGTGGCTGGTAAATACCACATATAGGAAGGTATGGTGGACTCAAGTGGAATAACTGGGTTGAAAAGGAGTTGGGATACACAAGCAGAATTCCGCTTAGTGTGAGTGAAGGTTAGCAAAAGACTTGGAAGCGACCAACTAGAGAGCAATAATTGTCATAATCATTGATGGTACGAATTAACGCCCCCTCGTTGGTTACCCAAAGTGGAAGGTTGAGATGTAGATAGCATCAATTTCCCTTAGCGAAGATGCTAAGGTTGAGTATCGAACCAGTAGGAATCCAAAAGATACAAGAAGGTGGTGAAGTGAAAAATGGCGCCATTATCAACCTAAGGTTGCTTACTTCACCTAGTCCTGCACACACAACAAATAACTTTGCTTCCCAACGAGTACAGAAGAGTTGTCAATTCCTCCGGCCTTGTTGTTTACAAAGGATAAAACGCACGGGATAATAATGATAGTGATAGCAACGGAAAAGTAAAGAAGTAAATTGATAGCGGGTGTAAACAATATTGGAAATATGGACCGGGGTCCTATGATGTTCACTAGTGATGTCTCTCTCCCAAAAGACGATAAAATAGCCATGCGAGGTAAACAAATTACAGCAGGGCAATTGACAGGATTATGTGTGCAAACCAATGCTAACTATGCTATAAAGAAAGGACAAGGTTCAAAATCATGGGTGGTACGCCAAGACAAGTAGACCGAAATCCATCTGCATCTATCGACTAATCATCCACCTTGAGATATCTATCCAGAACATCTTGCATGTATTAAGTTGTGAATCCCACCCAAAGTGTAAACTCAAAGCAACGGATAACTGCACTAATGAACTTTGCGTAAAGTAAACAATCCTTGCACCCGCGAGTACAAGCACCGTTGTTTTCCCCCTTGTGGCAACAACACATCCCCTAGACTCATGTTTCTGTCACTCAAGCTAGTCATCAGGGGGCATGAACCCACAATCATGCATAACCCTCCCTCTTGGAGTCACTACCTACTACTTGGCCAAAGCAATACACAACAACGGAGAACATGCAAGAATTACTCAAGAACATAAATATAAAAGAGGAGAATCAAATATATTACTCAAACACAATCTGAACATAGTCTCATAATCCATCGGATCCCAGCAAACTCAGCATAGCAATAGCAGAAAGATTACATATGTTCCTCGATCATGTAGGGAAGCTCACGAGGTCTAATCCATGAAGAACAAAGAGGGGAGGAGAACATCACATAACTATTGATTATAGACCCATGGTCCAAGGTGGACTACTCACGGTTCATCCAGGAAGCATCCATGGTGGTGGAGAAGCTCCCGGAGGTGGTCCCGATCTTGGAAGCGCGGCGGTGGCGGAACAGAGGAGAGATCGCAAAAAAGGGTTCATGTCACGGGGGTTTCACGTCACGAGGGATATATAGGCGAAGGGGGGCAGCCAGGGGGGCCATCAGGGGTCCAGGCAGCCCCCTGGCGCGACCCCACCCTAGGGCGCGCCGGGAGTGCGCCTGGGGCCCTGGTGGGTCCCCTTTGCCCCCCCTCGGTGATTCCCGAAGCTTCTTCTGCGCTGATTTTTTATTGTATTTTCCCGAATTTTTGGAGCACTTTTAATATGGGGGAAACCTAAAATAGAAAAACAGAAGGAAACAGGAACTGGTACTGGGGTGCACTGAGTTAATAGGTTAGTCCAAATATGATCAAAAGTGTATGAAAGTTCATCAATATCATAGCAATATCACACGAAAGAGGCATGGAGCAAGAAGAAATTATAGATACGTTTTGGACGTATCAACATCCCCAAGCTTAATTCCTGCTCGTCCTCGAGTAGGTAAATGATAAAAGCATAATTTCTGTGGTGACATGCTAACAACCATATAAGAACTTTTAAGTAAAGCAATCAAGGCATGAAATTCAATTCAAGTCATAACAGGCAAGAGTCTATATTTAGCATTGACCCAAGTAACATAAGAACATAAAGGTGGTAGAGCTCTCGCTGTCCGTGACTCGAATGTCTCCAAATGGTGTTTGCGTGCAAGAAAGGTGTCGGGACCCGGGGTATGCGTATGTAATTCCAATCACAACTCAATCACATGGAGAGACGTACCCACTTGTCTAAGCAGACAAGGCCAAGCACAGAACACTCCCGGAAAGCATCGTACGTGAGGGGCATCCCATCCAGGACGGATGATCAACTGAGATGGGTCCTCATCGCCCGCTCACAAGTCTAGATGATTATGGGTGGTGAAATCCCATACTCATAGACAAGTCGCCTCAACCATGTTATTGATTGAATCATAAATCTTACATAAATAGACTCCAGCCCGATCACTTAGTCGGGGTCTGGGGCGGGCTCGATCATACAACAACGTGTGCACGTGACAGAGTCACGAGCAATCGCATCGCGATGCCCCAAGCTGCGCACATCTAAGGGCCACTCGGTGTATAAAAGACCGCCAGCCAGATCACCACTAAGGTCTCGAAAACCCATACTAAGACATGCATGTTATAAACATACAAGAAACACACATAACTACTATGAACAGCAGGTATCATCACATAACTCTACAAAGTGTATCTTTATTGACTTACACATAGAGCATACAAAGATCACATGTCTGTGATCAACATTACATCATACAACGGAAGCAAATTAGGTCTGAGTACAGACAAGTTTAACAAAGGGCTTAGAGAAGCCTTGTAAACATACATGCCCTTCCACGAGGGACCAGACTGCTGTCAGGAACTATACTACCAAGGTCAACGTCGAGCTTCACGATGGTGACTCCATCGGGGTCCGGGTTATCATCTAAAACATAGAATAGGCAAACGTGAGTACAAAGTCGTACTCAGCAAGACTTACATCAGAACTATACTACTCATGCTCAAGTGTCAAGGTAAAGGGAGGTGGGGTTTCATCATGCAGAAGTGCCATCTTTGACTTGGCTAGTCCGGTGCTACGAGTACCAGACTTGGGGTAAGAAGCGTACACGAGTCCACTACGAGGTCTCCAATCAATACACCACTATGGTTACTTCCTCGACTTCCCCACGAGGAAGCACACCATAGCACTCACGCTTATCTTGCGAGTTTTATAAGTATCAATTCAAGTTGTCTATGATCAAGTAGAGGTCTCCAAGTAGTCCATAACCGCAGACACGGCTATTCGAATAGTTCATTAACCCTGCAGGGGTGTACATCTTCACACGCGTGTCATCACTTATCGCCTCGTTCTCGTCACCCTTCAAGCGGGTGTCGGATGTGGATGAAACCAAGGAACTATCCTCACATCACCTTCTCTAATCCAAGAGTCGACTACCTGAGTTTGGCACCGCTCGAGAGTCCGACCGGTTCAACGAAACGGACTCAGATAATGTAAGGGACCGAGACACCACCTCTGCCAGATGGTTTCACTGCCTCACAGGTCCACCCACATATCTATATGATGCAACCTTTTCTTCATTCTTTTTCTATGCATATGTCAAATGGAAAGCCCGAATCTATTATGACTCCTGGACCGGATCGGGTACGTAAAGAGGCCAAACGGGGCAACCATAAACCCTACATGTGGTCATACTCTTTGTCTTGGATCACAAAACAGGAACTCGGGGCCTAGGGCAGTGTTCAATGAGACAACCCACTGTGTACTCCTACACAGCCTCTCATCGTTCACCTTTGTTTATGGTGGATTCACCAACACGTTATCGTCAGCACCATTATGAATATCCATCCCGACTCACAATCAACGTAACCTCATTGTATCACTAAGTAGCAATAAGAAGTAACAGTTGCAGGGGCCACATGCTCATCATTCAACTCCTATATCTGCTAGGATTGTGGTTTGCTTAATACAGTGACAAAATGATAGGTCATGCATTGGAATGGGTTCAACTATGCGAAAGAACGTGTCTTGGTGATCTCCTAAACATTCATAAGCGAGACTGAGAGGGAAGTGGGATTTTATAGACATGATTAATGGGGTTTGCTTGCCTTGCTGACGATACACATGTCTTACGATGGTCTTCTTCTTCGGGGTGATCACCGTCTCGGAGGCACTATTACCGGAACAATCATCAACAAAGGGGGGGGGGACAACTTGAATTTAAATGCACAATCACATGATAATGTTGTCCATGATGTGAATGGTGCTGGTTTGTGGTACATTTGATTTAAATGAAGTGTATTGCATTTGAAATGCAAATTCAAACTCCATATATGAATTTCAATTTAACCAAATTGCAATTGCTATTGTTTGTTATTTGAAAACCATGGGATCATGTGTGTTTATGCCTCTGGTGTACATGTGATTAAGTTTGCATTGCAATGGTTCAAATTAGAATAGCATTTGAATTTAATTTGAATTAATTCCAATTAAGCCAAATAGAAAAAGCTACTGGTCCCATTTTAAAATCAACTCAAACATAGCTGAAAGTTGGATATTTGGATAGATTATTTTATGCTGATCATTTTTCGTATATTATTTGTCCAATTTGGAGTTAGTATGAAAAAGTTATTGAATTTCAAAGTTTATTCTATTTTCTGGATTTAAAATTAATTAGAAAAGGACTTATTGCGTCAGCATGAGGTCATGCTGACGTGGGGGGGGGGGGGCTCTGACCAGTGGGCCAGCCCTGTCAGCCTCAATGGAGTTAATCTCTCTGTTTTTTTAGCTGGGGTTAATTAGGCTGCCTGGGCCCACTGGTCAGTGGCCCAGGGGGGAGGATTAGTGCGGGGTTAGCTCGGGGGTTAGATTGGTGATGGCGGAGCTCGAAGGAATACGGCCGGGGCTTCGCCGGAGTTACAAAAACTTGCGCGGGGTGGGGTTTGGCTGGCACGGGCGCGTAGCCCGTGAGCTCCCGCACCCATTCATGGCATTGGGGGGTCTCGGGGGGCTCTGCAGCGAGGCCGGCGTCGACGTGGGCGACAGCCGTGGTGCTGGAGAACGGCGATGGCGTTTGGGGCACAGGATGGAGCGCGGAGTGAGGCAACGTGAGCAGATGCTCACCATGAGCTCGCTGAAGCACTCGGGGAAGGCTGAGGTCCACTGGTGGCGGTGAATTTAACGGCAAGGAGCGGCGGCTGTAGTCGGAGACGAAGCTGCGATTCCTCTGCTCCAGGGGCTCCGGCCTTCAACCCTTGGCCATGGTGTCGTAGTCGACGGCGTCGAGCTCGATGGACAAGTCAGTGCGGAGTGAGAGGGTCGTTGGCCACGCGAGTTCGATGGCGGCGCTCCGGCATGTGCTTTGTTGTCGCGAGATCGAGGACGCAGAGGGGAGGGGACGAACCATGGCTAGGGGGAAAGGACGCGGGGGTCTGTGGCGTGTCGCGTGGCGCCAGGAGAAGGAAGGGAAGGGCCTAGAAGGTGGCCGGCGTTGCGGTGGCGTCGTCGGCTTGCCCCCAGGCTGCCACCGAGGAGCTTGGGGAAGGAGACAAACTGGGGGTGGGCTGGGCCGAGGCCAGATGGGCCGGGGGGGGTTTAGTTAGGCTGGAAGCCAGGGGTTCTTCCCCTTTTATTTTTCTTCTTCTTTTGTTTTTCTGTTTTATTTGTTTTGCCTAGAATTAAATAGCTAGGCATTTTAGTGAAATGCCCAAATATTTTTATAAACCATAGGTTACCAGTAGCTAGTCACTTTTAGGATTTGGGCATTTTTGAAATTCAATAGATTTGAATCTCAATTCAAATAAGGGTCAAATTTAATTTCCAGGGCACAGTTTGAATTTTAGAAAATTCATGTGGCATGGAAATGAACCCAAACCACTTTTGAAATGATCACCATCATTTATAGGAATTTTCCATAGGTTCAAATGAGTTTTGGAAAAAGATTTTTATCTGGCCATTTGATTTAATTTCTCAGGGCTTTTCTTTTCCCCATTTTTGAATTTTCCTTTTGAATTTCCACATGATGCAAAGGGACAAGAAAGCCCTAGAACTTACCCTAGTTGGGGTTCTGACAACTTGCCCCCACTCAACAGAATCTCGTCCCGAGATTCAGAAGTCGTCGGGAGGAAGGTGGGGTACTCGACACGGAGGTTGTCTTCTCTTTCCCACGTAGCTTCTTCCTCGGAGTGGTGTGACCATTGCACTTTGAGAAACTTGATCTTCTGACGACGAGTGACACGCTCTGCGAAATCAAGAATACGAACAGGGTACTCTCGATAAGAAAGGTCATCTTGGAGATCAAGCGTTTCATGGTCGACTTCGCGGATGGGGTCCTTGAAGCAACGCTTGAGTTGTGACACATGGAATACATGATGTACTTGGGAAAGGTGCAGGGGTAGTTCAAGTTGGTAGGCAACTTCTCCACGTTTAGCGAGAATGCGGAAAGGTCTGATGTAACATGGGGCCAACGTGCCTTTGATACCGAATCTTTGGGTTCCCTTCAGAGGAGTAACCCGAAGGTAAGCCTTCTCATCAAGATTGTAGCTCTCTTCTCTATGATGACGATCATAGTAGCTCTTTTGACGAGACTGAGCGGCTTTCAAACGATCACTAACAATGCGAACTTGCTCTTCTGCTTCCTTGATCATATCCGGTCCAAAGAATTGTCTTTCACCGGTTTCTGACCAGTTTAGGGGTGTTTGACATCGTCGTCCATAGAGGAGTTCAAAAGAAGCCATGTTCAGAGTAGATTGGAAACTGTTGTTATAAGAAAATTCGACAAATGGAAGAGACTTCTCCCAATTCTTTCCGAATTAGATAACACAAGCACTGAGAATGTCTTCCAAGATTTGATTAACCCTTTCAACTTGACCGCTAGACCGAGGATGGAAAGAGGTACTAAAGGAGAGATGAGTTCCCATAGCATTTTGAAAGCTTCCCCAAAATCTAGAGGTGAAAAGGCTACCTCGATCAGAATTGATTTCCAAAGGAACATCGTGAAGAGACACAATTCTAGAGACGTACTAGTCCGCCAACTGGCTATCAGTTATAGAATCACGAACAGGAAGGAAGTGAGCAACTTTGGAAAGCCTATCTATGACAACGAAGATGGCATCATTTCCCTTCTGGGTTTTTGGAAAGCCGGTGATGAAGTCGATACTGACTTTGTCCCATTTCCACTCGGGAATAGGTAAAGGTTGAAGTGTGCCAGCATGTCTTTGGTGTTCTTCCTTAATGCGACGACAACATCACATTCAGCAACAAATCGAGCAATGTCTCTCTTCATCCGGGTCCACCAAAATCTCTGGCGTAGATCTCGATACATTTTTGTGGTACCGGGATGAATGGAGAGGGGGGGTGTCATGAGCTTCCTTAAGGATCAGCTGCTTTAGGTCCTCATTCTCAGGAAGTACTAAACGATTTTCAAAGAATATCGTTCCTTGATCATTTGCAGAGAAACATTTAGCAACTCCGCTAACAATGTTCTTCTTGATCTCTTGAATACTACTATCTTGTTTCTGGGCGGCTATGATTTGATCCTCGAGGGTTGGTTTCGCCACCAGGGTAGAAAGAAATCCATGAGGAACTATCTCAAGATTGATCTTGCGAAATTCCTCATGTAGAAGTGGTTGATATTGTTGTTACATGAAGTTGTTACAATACGGCTTACGACTTAGTGCATCAACCATGACATTGGCCTTGCCCGGGGGTGTAAGAAATTCCTAAGTCATAATCTTTTATCAACTATATCCAGCGTCTTTGCCTGAGATTAAGATCTGGCTGGGTGAAAATAGATTTGAGGCCTTGGTGGTCGGAATAGATCTCACAACGATTACCAAGGAGGTAATGTCGTCAAGTCTTAAGGGCATGAACTACGGCAGCGAGTTCAAGATCATGGGTAGGATAGTTCTCTTCATGTGGATGCAACTGGCGTGAAGCATAAGCTACTACATGTCTATCTTGCATAAGTATGCATCCTAACCCTTGCCGTGAAGCATCACAAAAGATCTCGAAATCCTTTTTGGTGTCTGGAGGCGCAAGTACGGGTGCAGAAGTCAATCTTCTTTTTCGCTCTTGAAAGCTTTCCTCGCACTTGGGGGTCCATTCGAATTTCTTATCTTTCTTGAGGAGTTCAGTCAGAGGCTTTGCAACTTTGGAGAATGTAAGGCCCGATATGCGGTACTGTTCCAGATCTAGGTGTTTCCACCCAGATCCGGGGACGAAGCACATATCGGTCCCACCGCGACATATGACAAAGCCATATGCCCCGGATTTCCAACATGATATCACAACATTAAAGATACAAGCATACAACATCTCATACAATCGGCATACAACTGCCTAAAATACAATACAACAGCGGAAGATATATGTCTGAGTATAGACTACAATCAAATGCCTACTGGCAAAGAGAAAAACATCGATCCCATAACCGCACGGGTCCAGGCCCTCCGCCGGGATCCACCTAACTAGTCGTCGTCGAGTCTCCACGTGAAACGTCGGTCACCATACCTGTTGTCGATCAGAACCCTGAAAAGAGTTTGGGGTAGTATCATGAGTACAGAGGTACTCAGCATCCAACTGTAGTGGTCATCTGACCCAGCAAGGACTTCATCACTCGTCATTCTAGGACAACTAGTAGTTTACGGTAAGGAATGGGTCAGTGGTGAGGTTGTTGCCGCACTAGCATTCATGAAGTGGCTAACGATCTAGAGAGTAAGATAAGAAGCCAAGCATTCAATGAGGAATCGCCTCCAACAAGTCTTGCTATCCACCTACTACGCAAACATAACACCTATCCTATCCTTGTCCTCCTCTTCGCATCCTGACGAAGAAGAAGCAGTCAAGGCACACACACGTTGATCCAGTTATATTAAGATTATCTCAGTTGTTGTTGTTGTCTATGAACAAGGAATAGGTCTCAAGTCGTCCATAACCGCGGACACGGCTTCAAATGGTAAATCAGCTTGGGCCACCTATAGAAATGTTTGAAGCTAGGTAGGTAAGAAGAGGGGACCCCATAAAATGGTAAAACAGCTTGGGCCACCTATAGAAATGTTTGAAGCTAGGTAGGTAAGAAGAGGGGACCCCATAAAATCCCACACGCGATTAGGCACGCTCAGTCTTTAAACCAATACCCGGAACTCGGATCCTAGGTGACTCGAATGGAACAAAGCGTCGGGGCGGGATAGCCTAGACCTTCCATCCTTCGTCGAATATAGTCAACATTATAATAATCATATCATCAACACCAATATAATAATGATATACCAAACCAAGGAGTAACAGGGTAACATCGTATCATCCTAAGCATGCATACTAAGCAGGGGCTGAGCAACGAGCAATAGTAACATAGCAGTACAAGGTTTGCTGGGAGGGGACATGGCTGTATCGGTTTAAAAGAGGCTGTAAACATGTGGTAGGATCAAACATCGAACCTAACCAAGACTAGCATGCAAACCGCTGGTTGAAATAGAATGGATCATAAGTAATGTATAGTCCTTGCCTGTTGATAAGTCGGGTTCCGAAGGTGTAGTCGATCGCAAGCTCGCATCGTCTCCGAGAGGTACCCGCGGAAGCACACAAGACGATAAACACTGGAAAGCAATCAACGAGCAAGCATCTATTACTACGGAGCAACACAAGATCAAGAAGACATCACACGACACGGCAACGCGATACGGATCTATCGTCGAGAACGGTTACTAACAGTTTAAGTGGGTTATCGGTCACACACGACGAATACCGCACGTTTACGGTGGTTCAAGTTGCTTAGCTACAGGTGATCAACCAAGGTTGTTAACATGGCAGCTCAAGCAAGCATGGCATAGCACACAAACACGGCAAGAGGTGAAGCACAAAGTAAACTATATATGCTAGTCAATTTAAGTGAGGCACAACCTAAACATGGCATAACACTAGGTGCCGCACGACAATTAAAACATTTGGTACTGTTCTGCCCTAAACCATATTTTAGGTTGGTTAACAACAGCAAACAATAGCATAAAAACAAAGTACACGAAAAACTAATCAAGTTACATATAAAGAACACCCCAAACGGAGTTACAGTTAAAAAGATACAAGTAAAACAAGTTACGGGCACAAACTGACAACATCACGAAGCACACTTTAGAGCAATGCAATACATGTAATGAAAGTAGACATGATGCTTAAAAATATGCAATTGGAATCACTCAAATCCGATAAACGGTCGCGACACACTCGTCGACCGAAGTTGCAATAAAATAACAGTTTCAGCAATAGCAACACATTAACATCAGGATCACCACTTTGGAGCAAGATTAAATATAGCTAAAGCACCCAAACATGGAAAATTAAAGCATGGAAAAGAAGTACACATGATGCTTAACACATAGGAGAAAGAATCAATGCAATAGGCCACATGGATTTGTTACAATCATCATGCAAAGTTGCAACAAAATATAACAGCAGCACTTAACAGGAATTTGTAGCAGTTTAACGGCCTGATGCCCTGTTCAGCACACAATTACACAATCAAGACGACCTCAAACGCAAAAACTTTCTACATACGAATGCTAGAGCACGCAAAACTGAGCAACTTTCGTTTTGGGGGCACGTTCATCCGGGCTACGGTTCAACGGGAAATCGCATCGCGAAAACAGATCAGCAGCAAAAGTTCTCTGACTTAGCAAAAATTCTAGTCACCAGGAAAAAAAAAATAAAAAAAACTGGCGAGGACGGGCCCTCACCCATGGGCTGCGGCCCAACAGTGGCCTGGGAGGCCTGGCGGCTCGGGGCTGGCTTGGGCTGGCGTCTCGGTGGGCTGCGGCGCTGGAGTGGGCCGGCCCACCCTGGGTCTCCAGCGACGGCTGGATCGGGAGGCCGATGTGCCCGTCGCAGAGGATGGCGGCGCCGGCGTAGCTGGCTCTCGCCGGCTAGGAGGCAAGCGGGTCCAGGCGCGGGAAGAGGAGGCAGACGACGCGGCGGCTCGGCCCGCGTGGACCTCGCCGGATACGGCGACGGTGAGGCGTCCGGTGGAGGCCGCGGGTGGTGCCATGGCGGGCGCGGTGAGCTTCGGCTCGCCGGCCATGGTGCTTGGCGGTGTCCCTGCGGGAGAGAGAGGGAGCGCTGTGAGGGGAAAAGAAGAGGAGAAGGGGTGCGACACGGGAGGAGAGGGAGGAAGGAGTGGCCGGCGGCGGGCTGTGGGGTGGCCGGCGGCGAGCTCTCCACGGGTGGCGCGGTGGAGAGGCAGGGAGGAGAGAGAGGAGGAGGAGGCTAGAGGTGGGAGGAGAGGTTGGTGGGAGGCGATCTCGGCCGTCAGATCGGGCGATCTGACGGTCCAGATCTGCTGGGCTGGAACTGCTGCGAAAAATTGGGGTATTGGGCAAATTTGGAGGCAGATCTGAGGGTGGTGGCTGCAATTTGTGCTAGGGAAACCCTAGAAATGGGTGGGAGTGTGGTGGTATTTATATAGCCCCGGTGGCTGGCAGTTTGCAAAAACATCCCCGGTTTTTCTCTCGCGCTTGCGGTGCTCATGTTTCTGACCGCCGGGGGTCCGCAGTACCTCCGATTCGGGTAAAACTTCGAACTGCGCGATCAGCGCGTCGAGCCGGAGGCGTTCACCTCGCGCTGGAACCGTTCCGAAAACACTTTCCGGCGCGCTATAAAAATAACCCGTTTAATTATTAAACGGGGTTTTTCGTTCCGTTGGCTGCGGCTGGTCTCGTGCGGTTTTCGCAACGGTGATCGGGTGAAACCCGGTGTCGCAAAGGTCGAGTGTCAGGGTGGCAAGGGTCGGTCTCCGTCCGATACGAGATAAGAGGGGTAAAATAATCGCCGATCGATAAATCGGGGATGCAAACACCGCAAACAAATCAGACAATCAAACAATTCACACCGAAAACAAATTTTTTAATTTTTGTGAAAACTGGGCTGTTACAGAGAAGTTCTCAACGAAGCGGCGATAATAGCTTGCTAAGCCAAGAAAACTCCTAACTTGCTTAACCGATTCAGGTGGAGTCCAATCAAGGACGGCCTGAACTCTCTCGGGATTGACAACAATGCCTTTTGCAGAAATCAGGTGGCCTAAATAGGTCACTTCTGGTAGCCAAAATTCACACTTAGAGAACTTGGCATATAGGCAATGCTCTCGAAGTTTCATCAATACCAGCCTAAGATGCTCGACATGTTCTTCTTCGTTCATCGAGTATATCAGGATGTCATCGAGGTAAACCACGACGAACTTGTCCAAATACTCCATGAAGGTCGAGTTCATCATGCGTGAAAAAGTGGCGGGGGCATTGGTTAGACCGAAGGACATGACGGTGTACTCGTAAAGACCATATCGAGTAGTGAAAGCCGTTTTTGGAATGTCCTCGTTTCTGATTTTGATTTGATGATAACCTAATCTCAAATCCATCTTGGAGAAGACAGAGGATCCAGCAAGTTGATCATAAAGATCATTGATCCTGGGCAGTGGGTACTTGTTCTTTATCGTCGCTAGATTTAGCGGGCGATAGTCTACGCACATCCTTTCTGTTCCATCTTTCTTCGTTACGAACAGAACGGGGCAACCCCATGGCGATGAGCTAGGGCGGATGAAGCCTTTTGCCAACAAAGCTTCGAGTTGGATTTTTAGCTCAGCTAACTCATGTGGGGCCATTCTATATGGGCGTATGGAAATTGGGGTTGTGCCTGGTATAAGATCAACTATGAACTCTACACACCTGTCGGGTGGCATAGTTTAAGGGGTTGGATCTCTGGATAGCTTCCTAGAGGATGACCAAGGTTTACTAGGGGCTACAACAGTTATGTCAGAGTAGCAAAGTACCCCAACACGATGGTTAGTGTGGTTCTTCTGGCTAGAAGACATCTAAACTGGGAGGAAGAACTGCAAACGAATCACTATAAGTTTCTAGAAGAAAACCTACAACAAACACTATGGAACTGCCGGGCATGCCAACTAGAAGTTCTTCTAAAGGACAACCGAAATGGAGGGAAGGATTTTGCAAATGCATCAGATTATGAAGAAACCTGGAATGACTCGGACAACATAACGGCTGTAATTGCAAGAGAAGTGAAAATTCTCACAACATAACAACAACACTTACATAGGAAGTCTCAAAACATGAAGCACAACGACTCTAGACAACCGAACACAACTTTACTAAGGCTACAACGAAGCAAACAACAAGATGTTCTAGTAAGAAATAAATAAGCCTAGTCCTATCTTCCCGTAGAAAAGATGAGGGTGACTCAGAACTCAGATCGATGAGGGTAAGGAGAAAAAGAATCCTTACGTTGTTCCCTTTATACCCAAGTAACTATATAACTATAGAATGCTAGACTCGACTTCGACCAAGGGTTGAATAATCCTACAGACAGTCCTGCTCTGATACCAAGTCTGTCGGGACCCGAGGTATGCGTATGTAATTCCAGTCACAACTCAATCACATGGAGAGCCTAGAGCCGTACCCACTTGACTAAGCAGACAAGGACAAGCACAGAATACTCTTGGAAAACATCATACGTGAGGGGCATCCCATCCAGGCCGGATGATCAACTGAGATGGGTCCTCATCGCCCGCTCACAAGTCTAGATGATTATGGGTGGTGAAATCCCATACTCATAGACAAGTCGCCTCAACCATGTTATTGATTGAATCATAACTCTTACATAAACAGATTCCAGCCCGATCATACAACAACGTGTGCACGTGGAGTCACGAGCAATCGCATCGCGATGCCCCAAGCTGCGCACATCTAAGGGCCACTTGGTGTATAAAAGATCGCCAGCCAGATCACAACTAAGGTCTCGAAAACCCATACTAAGACATGCATGTTATAAACATACACGCAGCACACATACCTAGTATGAACAGCAGGTATCATCACAAACTCTACAAAGTGTATCTTTAATGACTTACACATAGAGCATACAAAGATCACATGTCTGTGATCAACATTACATCATACAACGGAATAAAATTAGGTCTGAGTACATACAAGTTTAAAAAAGGGCTTAGAGAAGCCTTGTAAACATACATGCCCTTCCACGAGGGACCAGACCGCTGTCTGGAACTATACTACCAAGGTCAACATCGAGCTTCACGAAGGTGACTCCATCGGGGTCCGGGTTATCATCTAAAACATAGAATAAGCATACGTGAGTACAAAGTCGTACTCAGCAAGACTTACATCAGAACTATACTATTCATGCTCAAGTGTCAAGGTAAAGGGAGGTGGGGTTTCATCATGCAGAAGTGCCAGCTTTGACTTGGCTAGTCCTGTGCTACGAGTACCAGACTTGAGGTAAGAAGCGTACACGAGTCCACTACCAAGTCTCCAATCAATACACCACTATGGTTACTTCCTCGACTTCCCCACGAGGAAGCACACCATAGCACTCACGCTTATCTTGCGAGTTTTATAAGTATCCATTCAAGTTGTCTATGATCAAGTAGAGGTCTCCAAGTAGTCCATAACCGCGGACACGGCTATTCGAATAGTTCATTAACCCTGCATGGGTGTACATCTTCACACGCGTGTCATCACTTATCGCCTCGTTCTCGTCACCCTTCAAGCGGGTGTCGGACGTGGATGAAACCAAGGCACAATCCTCACATCACCTTCTCTAATCCAGGAGTCGACTACCTGAGTTTGGCACCGCTCGAGAGTCCGGCCGGTTCAACGAAACGGACTCAGATAATGTAAGGGACCGAGACGCCACCTCTGCCAGATGGTTTCACTACCTCACAGGTCCACCCACATATCTATATGATGCAACCTTTTCTTCATTCTTTTTCTATGCATATGTCAAATGGAAAGCCCGAATCTATTGTGACTCCTGGACCGGATCGGGTACGTAAAGAGGCCAAACGGGGCTCCCATAAACCCTACATGTGGTCATACTCTTTGTCTTGGATCACAAAACAGGAACTCGGGGCCTAGGGCAGTGTTCAACGAGACAACCCAATGTGTACTCCTACATAGCCTCTCATCGTTCACCTTTGTTTAGGGTGGATTCACCAACACGTTATCATCAGCACCATTATGAATATCCATCCCGACTCACAATCAAAGTAACCTCATTGTATCACTAAGCAGCAATAAGCAGTAACAGTTGCAGGGGCCACATGCTCATCATTCAAATCCTATATCTTCTAGGATTTTGGTTTGCTTAATACAGTGACAAAATGATAGGTCATTCATTAGAATGGGTTCAACTATGCGAAAGAACGTGTCTCGGTGATCTCCTAAACATGCATAAGCGAGACTGAGAGGGGAGTGGGATTTTATAGACATGATCAATGGGGTTTGCTTGCCTTGCTGACGATACACGGGTCTTAACGGTGGTCTTCTTCTTCAGGGTGATCACCGTCTCAGAGGCACTGTTACTAGAACAATCATCAACAAAGGGGGGGGGACAACTTGAATTTAAATGCACAATCACATGATAATGTTGTCCATGATGTGAATGGTGCTGGTTTGTGGTACATTTGATTTAAATGAAGTGTATTGCATTTGAAATGCAAATTCAAACTCCATATATGAATTTCAATTTAACCAAATTGCAATTGCTATTGTTTGTTATTTGAAAACCATGTGATCATGTGTGTTTATGCCTCTGATGTACAAGTGATTAAGTTTGCATTGCAATGGTTCAAATTAGAATAGCATTTGAATTTAATTTGAATTAATTCCAATTAAGCCAAATAGCAAAAGCTACTGGTCCCATTTTAAAATCAACTCAAACATAGCTGAAAGTTGGATATTTGGATAGATTCTTTTCTGCTGATCATTTTTCATATATTATTTGTCCAATTGGGAGTTTGTATGAAAAAGTTATTGAATTTCAAAGTTTATTCTATTTTCTGGAATTTTTTGGGTTTAAAATTAATTAGAAAAGGACTTATTGCGTCAGCATGAGGTCATGATGACGTGGGGGGTGCTCTGACCAGTGGGCCAGCCCTGTCAGCCTCAGTGGAGTTAATCTCTCTGTTTATTTAGCTGGGGGTTAATAGGCTGCCTGGGCCCACTGGTTAGTGGCCCAGGGGGGAGGATTAGTGCGGGGTTAGCTCGGGGGTTAGGTTGGTGATGGCGGAGCTCGCCGGAACACGGCCGGGGCTTCGCCGGAGTTGCAAAAACTTGCGCGGGGTGGGGTTTGGCTGGCACGGGCGCGTGGCCCGCGAGCTCCCGCACCCATTCATGCCATTGGGGGGGGGGTCTCGGGGGGCTCTGCAGCGAGGCCGGCGTCGACGTGGGCGGCTGTCGTGGTGCTGGAGAACGGCGATGGCGTTTGGGGCACAGGATAGAGCGCGGAGTGAGGCAACGTGAGAAGATGCTCACCAGGAGCTCGCTGAAGCACTCGGGGAAGGCTGAGGTCCACTGGTGGCGGCGAATTTAACGGCAAGGAGCGGCGGTCGTAGTCGGAGACGAAGCTGCGATTCCTCTGCTCTAGGGGCTCCGGCCTTCAACCCTTGGCCATGGCGTCGTAGTCGACGGCGTCGAGCTCAATGGACAAGTCGGTGCAGAGTGAGGGGGCCGTTGGCCACGCGAGTTCGATGGTGGCGCTCCGGCGTGTGCTCTGTTGTCGCGAGATCGACGACGCAGAGGGGAGGGGACGAACCGTGGCTAGGGGGAAAGGACGCGAGGGTCTGTGGCGTGTCGCGTGGCGCCAGGAGAAGGAAGGGGAGGGCCTAGAAGGTGGCCGGCGTCGAGGTGGCGTCGTCGGCTTGCTCCCAGGCTGCCACCGAGGAGCTTGGGGAAGGAGACAAACTGGGGGTGGGATGGGCCGAGGCCAGATGGGCCGGGGGGGGGGGGTTTAGTTGGGCTAGAAGCCAGGGGTTCCTCCCCTTTTATTTTTCTTCTTCTTTTGTTTTTCTGTTTTATTTGTTTTGCCTAGAATTAAATAGCTAGGCATTTTAGTAAAATGCCCAAATATTTTTATAAACCATAGGTTACCAATAGCTAGTCACTTTTAGGATTTGGGAATTTTTGAAATTCAATACATTTGAATCTCAATTCAAATAAGGGTCAAATTTAATTTCCAGGGCACAGTTTGAATTTTAGAAAATTCCCGTGGCATGGAAATGAACCCAAACTACTTTTGAAATGAGCACCATTTTTATAGGAATTTTCCAAAGGATCAAATGATTTTTGGAAAAAGATTTTTATCTGGCCATTTGATTTAATTTCTCAGGGCTTTTCTTTTCCCCTTTTTGAATTTTCCTTTTGAATTTCCACATGATGCAAAGGGATAAGCAAGCCCTAGCACTTACCCTAGTTGGGGTTCTGACAAAAGGGGATAGGGATATACGAGAAAAAGTATTTTTGTGTTGAGAACTCAATCTACTAAAGTTTCACACTTGGTCTTCTTTGGAATCTTATTTTGACTCATCCCCAGACCACTAGCCAGGTACAAGTAAAAATGATCCACTCTTTTTCGACATTTTGAGCACTCATGCAATGGATGAGCGTAAGCAAGAAAGTTGACACTTAGGATGGAAAAGAGAGAATATGGTGGAGGAGGAAGAAAAAAGGTGTGAAAGGCTCACATCAATAAGGACAATCATAGGCGAGAGAAAGCCAAATGATAGATATGATGTGAGGAGTAGGGATTGCCATGCAACGGATGCACATATGAGCTAAGGTAAGCTCTCCAATGGAACTAGCGTGGGTGCATCCAACTTGCTTGCTCAAGAAGACCTAGAGCTCATTTGAGGAGGCTCATCATTGTTATACAAGCCAAGTTCTATAGTGTGAAGGTCCCCACATAGCTATATGCATAAAGTATAATCTCTATGGAGTACAAGATATAAGAGGGAGTACGAGTGTGGATCTCTCAAAAGGAAT
Source organism: Bromus sterilis (assembly GCA_950022295.1). NCBI lineage: Eukaryota > Viridiplantae > Streptophyta > Magnoliopsida > Poales > Poaceae > Bromus > Bromus sterilis. The sequence goes on along the minus strand of OX465596.1, from coordinate 27,308,412 downwards.
AGTAGTGTGCCCCGTTCTCTCTTTTTATTTCTTTTTCTCTTTTTTCTATTTTTTGTATTTTTTGGTGGCCTCAATGGCTCTTTCTATTTCTCTCATTTTTCCTCTTTGGGATCTTTTAATTTGTCCTCTTTGGGATCTTTTAATTTGTCCACTTTGGTATCTTTTCCTCACTTTAGGGGCAACACTCTATATATTACAAAAAGTATAGAAGATCTTTCACACTTTACAAAACTACTCAAATCATAAAGAACATATAACTATCATGATGTATGCAAATGTATGCCCCTGCCAGTGTAGCAGGATATGCAATGATACTAGCTCATCATGTAGCAATGATTAGGGAAAGGCCCAACTAGCATGCAGCTCATCGATCAAGCAAGTAGCATGTATGACATGAAGATCAAGTCATGAGAAGGTGGATGTTGCATGGCAATATATCTCGAAAAGGCAATGGAAATGCCTTGGTAGGTATGTATGGTGGCTGTTTTGAGGAAGGATAAGGAGGTTTATGATGACAGAGCGTATCATGCCAAGGGTTTGGATGTATCGACGAAGGGGGACACTAACTCTCGGAGTGAGAAGAAAGCAATGCACGGCACATGAGAGGCTAGAAAAATATCGGAAGGTGGAAGTGTCAACTTTCGAATACTCACATTAGTCCGAAGAACTCATGCACTTACTATCGGTAACTCTCAATCTAATAAGGAGGCTTCACAAAGAGACAAGTACCCCTAGGAGGAGTGTATGGGGGTTTGGTTATCCTTGCGCATCCTCGACTCATGGTACGTGAGTGTACTCTAATATTGGACCCCTCAGAAGAGTAGTGATCCATCTAGTAGCTAAAGTTCTCAACTAATTTTGTAAGCTTTGAAAATAAACACGGATTGCCCAAAATACGACATCTATCACTAATATGCTAAAGCTCTTGAGACCAAAAGTCCAAACATTACTCAAAGAAATACCTCAAAACTATTGCAAGTTACTACTACAAAAGAATAGCAACCTCAATTACCTACTTCAAGTCAAGACACAAAACTTAGTGCAACAGCCAAACTCTCTCTAAACAAGATAAACATGAAAACTCAAGAGAATTTCAGCAACAAACTAAACAAAAGCTCTTAAAAAGATAAGCATGAAAACTAAGAGGTAAACATGACAGTAGCTATGAAAAAGATAAAGAACACATAGAACAAAGATAAGCATGAAAAATCCTATGTTGTGTTCTAGATTTTGAAAGTGGAGCATGTTTCTCTCCCACACAAAGAAAGTTGGGTTCTAACTTGTTATGAACGGCAAGCAAAGCTAAAGAAAACTAAAAACAAAACCTAAGAGCGAGATGCTCCAAGCATAGCACATAACGCATGAAGTGATAAAAATATAGTGAGACGAGAGACGAACTGATAATTGTTGATGGAGAAGGGGATGCACGGGGGCATCCCCAAGCTTAGACGCTTGAGTATCCTTGAATATTTCTCGGGGATGCATGGGGGCATCCCCAAGCTTGAGCGCTTGACACTCCTGAATCTTCTTTCATCATCTTCCCTCGCACACATGAAAACTCCCTTCATACATAACTCATCATAATCTGATTAGCGAGGTTAGTACCCATAATAAAATAATTTTTCCCTTAATGGAAATAAGGATATTCTTTAAGATATACTGTTTCTCAAGATTGCCAAAAAGTTTTTGCAAAGAAAAAGCAAGCTTAAGGTTTGCAAAATGAAGAGAAGGCAAAACATGACAGAATCTGTGAAAAACAGACCAGCAGGTAGAAAAGAATTTTTTAGGGATACTTATCCAACTCAAATAAAAAAACTCAGAACATACGAATGTTCCGTAATTGTATAGAGCATGTTGTGTAAAACTTTCAGCTCAAAAAGATGATCTGGGATTTTTCTGTGATTTTTCTAGTAACGAGGACAGAATCTGTTTTCTGGACAGCATGTCACAAGTTTCACTTCCCTTGTCATATGAGGCTATAATTGGCACAAAGCTTGAAAAGTAAAGATACAATGATGTTGCTACAGTATTAACAATCATCAAGACCACTAAAAACAGAAAAAAAACAAAAAGGAAAACCTAAATTCGTTGCGGGCTGCCTCCCGAAAGCGCTTCTTTAAAGCCATTAGCTAGGCTTAATGCAAAAAGGTCAAGTTGTATCAATTGAACCATTATCAAGATCATCAAAAAGCTCTTCAATAGTACAACTAATCTTAAGAGGTCTTTCAAATAAAGTCCTAATAAAGATGCTTCTAGGTATAAAGGCAAAAGGCAGAAGATCAATTGGAGTCTCATTTATTCTATTAAAGAGAGGTATCTCTTCCAAAGTCTTCACAGTTTCAACCCCTTTGGCAATAGATAGATTATTTTTGAAATGAGGAGCCTTTGGAACGTAAACGAACCTAGGTTCCTTCTTTGCCGGAGTTTCCACCTTTTTAGTTTTTATTGAGGAAAAAGTAGTTCCTAGAGTGTCAATGATTTCCTCAATCTTATCAATCCTAGAAGGGTCCAAGTCATGGGATTTGATGGTCTCCAAGGTTTTGCAAATTTTATGCATGGATCACTTATCTTATTGATGCCTGGCATCTCTAGCTCTATCTTTTCAAGTTTTTTCATAATGTGAGCTAGAGTAATGTCTTCTTGAATGCTAGCAACAGGGAGATTTCCAACAAGATTTTCCATAACACTAAGAGCTTCCCAAACTGGGACTTCTAGGAAATTCCCATTGATAGCAGTATCTAGAATAAACCTATTCCAAGAAGTAATTCAAACATAAAAATTTCTAAGCAGGATAGTAGTGGATTGCTTCTTGGTGGCTCTTTTTTGAGAGTCATTAATTCTATACCAGGCATCTTTCAGACTTTCACCACCTCTTTGTTTAAAGGTGAGCACTTCTGCTTCACCAAAGGCAAAAGGGCCAGACATAATGACAACTACTAGCAAGGTAACTATTTTTTTTGATTTTTGATAAAGAGAACTAAAGAAAAAACTGAAAGGTAAACTAACAAGACTAAAAAGCAAAGATAAAAGATAGTGTGCAACTCCCCTATCTTGAAGAGTGGAGTCCCCGGCAACGGCGCCAGAAATTGCTTTTGATGGTACTAATTAACGCACCTTGTTGGTTACCCAAAGTTGAAGGTTGAGATGTAGATAGCAGCAATTTCCCTTAGCGAAGATGCTAAGGTTGAGTATCAAACCAGTAGGACTCTTACAGATACAAGAAGGTGGTGAAGTGAACAATGGCGCCGTTCACAACCTAAGGTTGCTTACTTCACCTGGACCTGCACACCCAGCAAATAACTTTGCTTCCCAACGAGTACAGAGGAGTTGTCAATTCCTCCGGCCTTGTTGTTTACAAAGGATAAAACGCACGGGATAATAATAATAATAGTGATCTCAACGGAAAAGTAAAGCAGTAAATTGATAGCGGGTGTAAACAGTATTGGAAATATGGACCGGGGTCTATGATGTTCACTAGTGATGTCTCTCTCCCAAAAGACGATAAAATAGCCATGCGAGGTAAACAAATTATAGCTGGGAAATTGACATGATTATGTGCGCAAATCAATGCTAACTATGCTATAAAGAAAGGAAAAGGCTCAAAAGCATGGGCGGTACGCCAAGACAAGTAGACCAAAATCCATCTGCATCTACCTACTAATCATCCACCTTGAGATATCTATCCAGAACATCTCGCTCGTATTAAGATGCGAATCCCACCCAAAGTGTAAACTCAAAGAAATGGACAACTGCATTAAAGAACTTTGCGTAAAGTAAACAATCCTTGCACCCGCGAGTACAAGCACCGTTCTTTTCCCCCTTGTGGCAACAACACATCCCGTAGACTCATGTTTCTGTCACTCAAGCTAGTCACCATGGGGCATGAACCCACAATCATGCATAATGCTCCCTCTTGGAGTCACTACCTACTACTTGGCCAAAGCAATAAACAGCAACCGAGAACATGCAAGAATTACTCAAGAACATAAATATAAAAGAGGAGAATCAAATATATTACTCAAATAAGATCTGAACATAGTCTCATAATCCATCGGATCCCAGCAAACTCAGCATAGCAACAACAGAAAGATTACATATGTGCCTCGATCATGTAGGGCAGCTCACGAGGTCTAATCCATGAAGAACAAATAGGGGAGGAGAACATCACATAGCTACTGGTCATAGACCCATGGTCCAAGGTGGACTACTCACGGTTCATCTGGGAAGCATCCATGGTGGTGGAGAAGCTCCCGGAGGTGACTCCTCCCTCCAGCAGGGTGCCGAGAAGAGGTCTTCTGGTGCTCCCGATCTTGGAAGCGCGGCGGCGGCGGAACAGAGGAGAGATCGCGAAAAAGGGTTCCTGTCACGGGGGTTTCACGTCACGGGGGTTTCACGTCACGAGGGATATATATGCGAAGGGGGGAACCCAGGGGGGCCACCAGGGTTCCAGGCGCCCCCTGGCGCGGCCCCACCCTAGGGCATGCCGGGAGGGCGCCTGGGGCCCTGGTGGGTGCCCTCTGGCCCCCCTCGGTGATTCCCAAAGCTTCTTCTGCGCTGATTTTTTATTGTATTTTCCCGAATTTTTGGAGCACTTTTAATATGGGGGAAACCTGAAATAGAAAAATAGTAGAAAACAGGAACTGGCACTGGGGTGCATTGAGTTAATAGGTTAGTACAAATATGATCAAAAGTGTATGGAAGTTCATCAATATCATAGCAATATCACACAAAAGAGGCATGGAGAAAGCAGAAATTATAGATACGTTTTGGACGTATCAATCATGCAGAGCGAAAAAGCAACATTGAATCGGGCATGAAAGTGATATAACTATTCTGAAACAAAAAGATCATAGAGGCATGATAGACTTTTTAGTCATAAACATGTGCGAACATGTGCCAAGTCAATCCATGAATTCTCCAAAGGGAAATACCACTTTAATATGCCAAACCATGAACAATGCAATGCATGTAAATCATTTCAACAACACATTATGCACTCTAGCTATTTGAGATCAGCCACAAAGAAAGCATGAACACTGGGAAAGCATTGTAAACATAGCACTATGTCGCTACAAGCTGGTCTCTAGATCATAAGTACATGCATATGTACAAAAGTAGAACAAGAAGAGTTCATACCAGTTTTCCTTGTTGCTTCCCTTCCGTCGATCTTCGTCATTACTGCCTTGTGACTTGCACGATCGAACGTGGGAAATATAATCAAATGCCATCACGGACTAGAGCTGAACTCTGAAAACAAAGCAAACTAAAGAGAGAAAAGGAAAATATTTTTGGGTTTTTCAAAGGGTTAACGAAAGAAAAAGAAAAGATAAATCTTTTTGTTGGTTTTGCAAATTAAAAGAGAATAAAGAAGAACAGGAAAAAACTTTGAAAAGATCAAAGTGAATAAAAAAATGGATAATACAATGGAAAAGGGAGAAGGGAACGTACTCCCCCAAGCTTAGGATTTTGGCCTAAGTTGGTAGCAGCTACTGCCCCCAGGAGCCTCCTGCTCCGGGGTGGTACGGGTAAGTCCATGAGTCGTACAAGCCGTCCGGTGTGTACACCGTAGTCCTCGAGTCCTCCCATGAGGAAGGCTCCGCACTCCAAGCAGAGGAAGACCCCTCACCCCACTGGGTGACGGTCTCCCCCTGGAAAGGTGCGAACTCACTATGCTCCCCCTCGTCAGGCATAACCCCCTCCGTGGGGTTATGAGACTGATACTGGGCCATGAACTCATCAAATTGGGTATCATTGAAGGACCCTCCTTTCCTGCGGGTATAATCAAACAAAAGTGGTGCAGGTAGAAGGATCTCTTGAATAATAGTATTTTCAAACCTCAAAATATAAACAAGGTTACCAAACTCGGAAGTCGTGGTAACAAACTTATGCCTCTTCATAGCAACAAGATCAAGACTTGAGTAAGAAAAAGGAACATCATCAGGATGTGAGGTGCCGTTAAGAGACTCAAGGATAAGTGTGGCGTAAACGCTACCAAATAAATCACCCTTGTTACCATTCATAGCAAGGCTTCGAGCAATTAAGGCACCCACATTATAATCATTCCTACCAGAGAGGGCGTTCACATAGATAGCAAAATCTGGTGGAGAACTGTTGCTCGTGTTGTCACGAGACAACACCCATCTAGCAATAAAATACGCAAAATACCTGAGGTGGGGGGATAAGATGCTGGAAATCTTTGTAGGCCGGATATCCCTCGTCTCCAAGCTACAAAGAGAGTCGAAGAGATTCCTCAACTCGGAGGGATGAGAGTTCATCTTTGCCGTCTGACCAGCGTTCGGCACACCTATTATATCAAAAAATCTTGCCAAAGACAGGGTCATAAGCTCATTATAAATTTTAAACTCAATAACCCCAGCATCATGATTATATCCAAAACTATTAATAAAAGATGAGGTGAGTTTTTTATACTGTACAACACAGCACAGTGCTAGCCTTGTTAAACCTACATTGGCACAAAGGCCATAAAATTCCTCCTTAATTCCGACAGCTTCGAGAAAATCATCGCACGGATACATCATTGCGCGTGCGAGACTCGTGTTTTCCAAATACTCTAGGGGCACATGGTCTTCATTGTAGCTCACCCTAGCAGCTAAGGGTGAAGCTGCAGCTCTAGTAACTCGATCGGAGCGATTGGGCTTCTTCTTCCCAAGCCATCCCTTTGCTTTTCCTAGCAAACTCATTTCTGAAATTTTTGAAAATTCACAAAAATGAGGATTTAAACAAAGTGAGTTGAGGCAAACTACTCTTCTCACTTACCTAAGGTATAAACTTGCATCAAAACTTGGAAAATAAATTTCTACACATGCATGCAAGCTCATATGAACAGCACCAAGAACTACTAAATACTCACAAATGAAGCCACCAATCAAAAATCTAATTGGAGGGGTGGAGGAGTTACATACCAGGGAGTATTTACCCAAAATCTCAGCTCAAATGATGGGTCATAGAGAGAGATCGAAATTATGGACAGAGAGCAGCAAGAACGCAAGTTCCAGATGCAGAACTCGTGTTTTGGGGAAGAAAGAGAGAGAGAGGAAGAAGACTCACCTGGAGATGGAGCTTGTGTCCCCCAGGCGCCCTGTGGGCGCGGCCAGGGGGCTGGCCGCCTGGGCCACTAGTGGCCCCCCTGGTCAGCCACAGGTGCCCCTGGGTCACTCTCGTCGTGGATTTTTTTTTTCTGGATTTTTTCTGAAAACTTCACTGTTGAAAAGTTTTCGAAGTTCAAAAAGCTGCGAAACTTTCTGAAAACTCAAAGAAGTGGTTAGAATTGTGAAGCTTCAAAATCATAAAAACTTAGTAAAACAAGGAGAACAAAAGCTAAAACAAATGAAAACATAACAAGCTCCACTTTTTACCTATATAAAACATGCTAGCTAGCAAGGTTGATCAAGTTACCAACAAACCGGCGATATATAGAGTATAAAGTCTTACCTCTCATGAAGTGATCATTGCACCTTTACTTTAATGGACATTGTCCCCACCATAATGGTTTTGTATTATTGGTGCACATGTAGAGGACAATCCCATTCTCCAATCTTCACGGTCTCGATATTCTCTATAGAGTTAAGGCCATGCCTTTTGTCGATCTTCTTCGGAAAATACACTGTGTGTTCTTTATCATCTATGTTGAAGGTAACCTTTCCTTTATTGCAATCAATGATAGCACCTGCGGTGTTAAGAAAAGGTCTACCCAGAATAATGAACATGCTCCCATCTTCGGGCATGTCAAGCACAATAAAATCTGTAAGAATTAAGCAATTAGCAACTTCAACAGGAACATCCTCACAAATACCTAGCGGGGCGGCTGTTGACTTGTCATCCATCTGTAGAGAGATATTTGTAGGGATTAGTTTTTCTAAACATAGCCTCTTGTAAAAGGGAAAAAGGTATAACACTCACTCCTACTCCAAGATCACATAAGGAGGTTTTGACATAATTATTCTTTAAGGAACAAGGAATGGTGGGTATACCTGGATCACCAAGGTTCTCAGGAATCTTTCCACTGAAAGAGTAGTTAGCAAGCATAGTATATATTGCCTCATTAGGACCTTTTCTTTCATTAGTAAAAATATCTTTCATATATTTGGAATAAGGAGGTAACTTTATAGCATCAGTCAAAGGAATTTGAAGAAAAAGAGGTTTCATCCATTCACAAAATTTATTATAGTGCTCTTCTTCTTTGGTTTTGAGAGACTTGCCTGGAAAGGGCATGGGTTTCTCTACCCATGGTTCTCTTTCCTTCCCGTGTCTTCTTGCGATGAAGTCTTCTCTAGTATACTTCTTGCGTTTATCAGGTGCTTCTTCTTCTCGCACCTTGGGAGGATCATTCTTCGCCTTATCTTCTTCGGGCTCAGCACCGTCTTCAGTCTCAGCATCGGAGGTAGATTTTTTGTTAGGATCAACATCGGGTTCTTCACATGTAATAGGATCATTGGAGTTGTCAGCTTCCTTATGTTTCTTCTTCTTCTTTTTCTTCTTTGGAGAGCTAACAATCTCGTCTTCTACCTGCACTTGAGAATCTTGCTCGATCCTCTTTGGATGCCCCTCAGGATAGAGTGGGTCCTAGGTATGTGTTCCACCCTTAGTCTTTATACCATAAGCATGTATATCCTGTTTGGCATTATTAGCAAGCAAAACTTTTTTCACATTAGAAATTTGTTCAAGCTGAGTTTGAACCATATGAAAATGCTGAACAATACATTTAACATCATTAACTGTTCTACCTAGAACATCAAGTAAACTTTTGATAGAAAGAGTATTATCATGCAACTGACTTTGTATCCTCTCATTAAAATGGTCTTGCTTAATAATAAAATTATCAAGCTCATCTAAACATTGGTCGGGAGGCTTACCTTTAGGGATGTCACTTTCATTGAAATCTAAAAGAGAGTGTACCTCTACCAAGGGAGGGTGAGTAGTTGGCTCACACAACTTCTCGATGGGAAGCACATTCTTCACGTCTTTGGCTTTAATGCCTTTCTCCTTAGTTGACTTCTTTGCTTCTTGCATATCTTCGGGGATCAGGACAAGCATGCCCCTCTTCTTTGGTGGTGGAGGTGGTTCAGGTACGAACCAATCTTCGTAGTTCTTGGCAATCTTTCCCATTAGTTCTTCAGCATCATCCGGTGTTCTTTCCCTGAAAATACAACCAACACAACTACCCAAATAGGATCTGGATTCATCGGTTAGACCAGCATAAAATATATCAAGTAACTCATTCTTTGGGACTTCATGTCCCGGTCTAGCCTTAATTGAACTGCAATACCTCCCCCAAGCTTTAGGGAGGTGCTCATCCTGCAACTGTTTACAGGTATAAATTCTTTGTAAAGCAGCATGTTGCATGTGAGCAGAAAAATATTTATCAACAAAGAATTGAGCTAAGTCCTGAGGACTCTTAATGGAACCATAGGGTAGTGCATCATACCATGCTTTAGTGTCTTCCTTCAAAGAAAAAGAAAAAAGCTTACCCACATAAAAGTTTTGTATCCTCTCATCAGTAGTAAATAAGCCACCCAACTCGGTGAGTTTGGTCAGGTGTGCTATAGCATCATCATTTTGTCTGCCATAAAAGGGGTCAGCTTCGACTGTAGATATAATCAAAAGATCAACAGAGAAATCATAATCAGGATCACTGATGCATATAGGAGATGTAGCAAATTCAGGATTAGGAGTAATCTTGTTCTTCATAGAGTGCTTTTCATGAAACTTCTGAATAGCTCCAGGGTTAGAGTCGGCACACCCTGTAAGTTCCCTGCATAAATCATCATCAAGAATAACATAATCATCCTCAAGGAGTCTCTCCTTGAGTTTATCTAAATAATGGTATCCAAAGGCTTTGCAAGTAGAAAAATAGGTAGCAGGAGTTTCAGTCTCCATCTGTGCTGCAACCTTAGCAATTTGTGATTCAAGAAAGTGACAAAGAAAACCAGTTTCATCAAGAGTAGTGGAAGCATCATCAAAAGTATCAGACATAGTAACAGACTCAGTAGAAGTAGCATGTGGTGGTGGTGAAGCGAACTTACTTATAACGGAAGGTGAATCAAGCGTAGCACCGGTACTCGGAATGGTACCTTTTCTTGTAGTGGATGGTAAGATCGGAACCTTGGGGTCTCCTTTCTTACCCATAGTGGATGAAGTGCAGAAGGAAAAATACTTCAAGTAGACTTGTAAATAAAGCTATGCTCCCCGTCAAAGGCGCCAGAAAACAGTACTTGATGACCCTCAACTATAGGGGATCGAGAGAGTCTTCGCGGGTAAGATAACCCAATTTATTGATTCGACACAAGGGGAGCCAAAGAATATTTATAAGCTTTGACATTTGAGTTGTCAGTTCAACCGCACCTGAAATATACTTGCTTGCAACAAAATATTAATAGCAACTATGGTATGATAGTGGTAGTGGTAACAACGAAAGTAAAAATAGCGAAAGTAACAACTAGTGACCAGCAGGATTAAAACACTGTAGGCTAGGGAGATGGATGGTTGGGCGCTGCTTGGATAAGAGTGAACATGTAATAGATTTTAATACGGGGCAAGGCACACTGAAAAGAAAGGACCATCTAGGCAAATATCAAACACCACACATGTATCCCATAGGTAGTAGTGCGTGCTTGCAATAAGAACTTGCACAACATCTCTTGTCCTACCATCCCGCTATGGACGGGCCAAAAAGGTACTTATGGAGATTAAGGTGCTCCTTTCAAACAGCACCGGAACAAAGCAATAAACTCAATGGATACATGAAATCCTGAAATTATGGACCATCCCCTTTGGTGTCCCAAGCTGTCACCTTTGGGATCGGCTGTTCCGGACCATAACAGGTGCATACAACTCATAGATAGGATCAAGAACATAAATTTACTCATAAAAACACAAGTGGTTCAGATCTGAAAACATGGCACTCGGGCCCAAAGTGACAAGCATTAAGAGCAACAAGTTGTAGCAAAGATGATAAACAACAAAGTAGATGATAGGAAACATGCCCCCAACAATCTGACGAACTATTACATGATCAAACTCATCCAATCCCTACCATCCCCTTTTCCTACAGCAGGGAATTACTCACACATGTGAAGGGAAGTCATGGAGGGAGGATGGAGTGGTGATCATGATGACGATGGCGATGATCTCCCCTCTCCGGAGGCCAAATCAGCCTCCAGATTAGCCCTCCCGAGGAAGAACAGAGGGTGGCGGAGGATCCGTGACAGAAACTGGAAAAGCGACCCTTCTTCTGGGATTTTCCCATCACGAGAATAAATAGGAGCCTCGGTAGGGCACCAGAGGAGGGGGGAGCCCCCCAGGCGACCTCCTGGCACGACCAGGGGTGCGGCCGCGCCAGCAGGGCGCCTGGAGCCCTTGTGGCCCCCCTCTGGCCCCACTTCTGGCTCGGGGAAGCTTCGGGTGCGTGGATTTTTCCTGAATTTTCCTGGTATTTTCCGAGATACCTAAAAACCATTTTCCTGCACACAATAAAACCATATAGGCAGTTATGCTGAAAACAACGTCAGTCCGGGTTAGTTTAGTTCAAATCATGCAAGAATGAGGTCAAAACAATAGCAAAAGTGTTTGGAAAAGTAGCTACGTTGGAGATGTATCAGTCCATGACCAGTAGCTATGTGATGTCTTCTCTCAAATCTTGTGATTCAATTCTTAGCCCTTGTGAGCTGCCCTCCATGATCAAGGCATCTATGTAATTTTCCTGCTGTTGTTATGATGTGTTTGCTGAGATACGATGGATTATGAGATTATATTCAGATTGTGATGATTTATATATTTGGTTTACCTTTTATAACTTGTTCTTGAGTAATTCTTGCATGTTCTCCATTACTTTTCATTGCTTTGGCCAAGTAGTAGATAGTAACTCCAAGAGGGAGAGTTTGTGCATGATTGTGGGTTCATGCCCCCCGATGCCTAGCTCGAGTGACAGAAACATGAGACTAGGGGATATGTTGTTGCCACCACGGAGAAAACGGCGGTGCTTGTAACCGCGGTTGCAAGGATTGTTTACATTACGCAAAGTTTGTTAATGCACTTGTCTGTTAATTTGAGTTTACACTTTGGGTGGGGCTCGCAACTTAATACCAGCGAGGTGTTCTGGATAGATATCACAAGGTGGATGATTAGTGAGTAGATGCAGATGGATTGCGGTCTACTTGTCTTGGCGTATTGCCCATACTTTTGAGCCTCTAGCTTTCCAGTAGCATAATTAGCATTGCGGTTGACACGTCTCGAACGTATTGATAATTTCTGCTTGCTCCATGCATGTTTTGTGTGATATTTCTATGATGTAGATACACTTTCATACAATTTTTTTTATCATATTTGGACTAACCTATTAACTCAGTGCACCCCAGTGCCAGTTTCTGTTTTCTGCCATTTTTCTATTTCAGTTTTCCCCCATATTAAAAGTGCTCAAAAAATCGGGAAAAATCAGATAAAAAATCAGCGTGAAGGAACCTTTCGGATCCCCGAAGGGGGGCCAGGTGGGACCCACCAGGGCCCCAGACGCCTAGCTGGCGCGGCCCGGGGGGCGCCTGGACCCCTGGTGGCCCCCCTTCGCCTATTTATTCTCCGCCACGGGAAACTTTGGAGGAAAGAACCCTATTTCACAATCTCGCCGCTGTTCCGCTGCCGCCGCGCTTCCAAGATCGGGAGCACCGTCAGGACCCTTCCCGGCAGAGGGAGGATCGATGTACGGGAGCTTCCCCTCCACCATGGATGCTTCCCGGATGTGTCGTGATTAGTTTCCTTTGGACCATGGGTCCGTGATCAGTAGCTATGTGATGTTCTCCTCCCCTCTTTGTTCTTCATGGTTTAGACCTCGTGAGCTGCCCTACATGATCGAGGCACATATGTTATTTTTCTGCTTTTGCTATGCTGAGTTTGATGGGATCTAATGGATTATGAGATTATGTTCAGATCGTGATAGAGTAATATATTTGGTTTTTATCTCTTATATTTTTGTTCCTAAGTAATTCTTGCATATTCTCTGTTGCTGTTTATTGCTTTGGCCAAGTAGTAGGTAGTGACCCCAAGAGGGAACGTTATGCTCGATTGTGGGTACATGCCCCCTGATGACACGCTTGAGTGACATAAACATGTGTCTAGGGGATGTGCTGTGGCCACAAGGGGAAAAACAACGGTGCTTGTAACCACGGTTGCAAGTTCTTTTTAATGCAGTTGTCTGTTGCTTTGGGTTTACAATTTGGGTGGGGCTCGCAACTTAATACCAGCGAGATGTTCTGGATAGATATCTCAAGGTGGATGATTAGTAGTAGATGCAGATGGATTTCGGTCTACTTATTTTGGCGTACTACCCATGCTTATGAGCCTCTTCCTTTCTTTTGTAGCATTGTTAGCATTGCGGTGCGTTTATAATCCTGTCAATTGCCCATCTATAATTTGTTTACCTCGCATAGCAGTCGTATCGTCTTTTGGGAGAGAGACATCACTAGTGAACATCACGGGTCCCCGGTCCATATTCTCATCATTGTTTACAAGCTTATATCCTTTTCAGTATTTACTTTTAGTTGCTATCATTATCATTATCCCTTGTGTTTGACCCTTTGTAAACAACAAGACCGGAGAGATTGACAACCTCTCTGAACTTCGTTGGGAGCAAATTTATTTGTGTTGTGTGCAGGTCTGCGTCAGTTGCGCCGCTGACACCTACTTATCATTCCCGGAGTCCTACGGGAGACAATCTTAAAACCTTGGTATCTTCACCAAGGGAAACTTGCCGCTACGCTGCATCTCACGTTCCACTTGGGGTAACCAACGAAGGGCGAGAAACAATTATCCTCTCTCGCGTATCAAGCAAATTTCCGGCGCCGTTGCCGGGGACTCCGTGTGATAAGATAGGGGAGTTGCACACTATGTTTTACCTTTTCTTTTTAGTCTTGTTAGTTTACTTTCCAGTTTTTGCTCTTGCTTTTGTGTCTTATATGAAAAACCAAAAAAATAGTTGCTACCTTTTATCTTTTCCTTTGTCTGCCTACTGATTCTATCTTTACCATGGGTGTCGAACCACCCAAATATGGTAGGATGGACATGTTTCACTTGGATCGTCTTTGATCAATTTGTGCTTGTGCTAAAAACCCAACCGACTTGGTTGAGGGAAAATCATTGGATGAGCATGCTCATTATACGCGGCACCGCCTATCTCAGAAAGGGAAACACGTATGGGACCAAATACAAACTTCTTATTGCTATGCTAAGTGTTTATGCTACATTTATGATTTTACTTGCTGCTCTAATAAAGATCGTCAACACCTTCCTTTCCAATGTGAGTTTAATGAAAATGAGATCCTATCTTCTTATGCTAAAGGTGTTTATGATTAATTTTATGTTGAAAAGATTGAAGAATTTTTTGCTTTTAAGGGTGCTTATGAGATTGCTTCTTTGCTTGAAAAATATTACGATATTATTTACATGTCTGAAAACTTTGTAGTTCTTGCTTATTGCTCCGAAAATTACACTTCCAATGCTTATATTGAGGATTTAAAAAATAAAATGTTTGCTTCCCAAGAAGACGTTAATGATTGCTTTGACGAGGAATCCCTTGATTCTGAGGACTCACTCTATACTTCCCTTTCTGAAGATCTTGACACTTGCTTTGTTGATGGCCATGATGCCAATATGGATTATGCTTGTGAAGATGAACTTGCTATAGTTCCTTATGTTAAGCATAATTGTTTTTCTATTGCACCCACACTTTATTGTTCTATTATCCTTTCGAAATCTCCAACTCATATTCCGGAGAACTGTGCTCTTATTAAGGCTCAATGTGATGGGATGCATTTATCTTATGTTCCTAAAGACCGTGTTGGAAACTATACACGTATGCTTGTAGGTCATGAACAATATGATTTATGTGATAGTTATATTCTTGATGTTGTTCATGATGCTACTGAAAATTACTTTGAGAGAGGAAAATTTAGTTGTAGAAACTTTCATGTTACAAAAACACCTCTCTTTATGATGAAAGTTTTGAAATTGATCTTGTTCCACCTTCCTATGCATTTAACTTTGTGCTTCTTTGAATTATTTTCTTACAAGATGCCTATGCATAGGAAGTGGGATAGGCTTAAATGTGTTTCATATTTGCTTCTTCCTGCTCTCCTTTGCTTCAAACCCTTATTTTCATGAGAGCACCTTTTATAATCTTTATGCCTAGCTTAAAGGCGTAAAAGAAAGCGCTTGTTGCGAGGCAACCCAAGATGTTATTACTTCTGTTTTTAGTGGTCTTGATGATTGTTACTACTGTAGCAACATCATTGTATATTTATTCTAAAGATTTGTGCCAAGTTATAGCCTCTTATGACAAGGGAAGAAAAAGTTGTGACATGCTGTCCAGAAAACAAATTCTTTCTTCATGACGGGAAAAATTGGATCAAATCACCAGTTCATCTTTTTGAGCTGAAATTTTTACACAGCGTGCTCTTCCAATCGCGGAACTTTCGTATGTTCTTAGTTTTTTTATTTGAGTTACAGAAGTACCCCTACACAATTCTTTACTACCTGTTGTTCTGTTTTTCACAGATCCTGCCACGTTTTGTCTCTCTCTACTTTTGCAAACCTTAAGCTTGCTTTTTCTTTGGAAAAATCTTTTGGCAATCTTGAGAAACAATAGCTCTTCAAGAATATCTTTATATCCAGTGGAAAAAATTATTTTATTAAGGGTACTAACCTCTCTAATCATCTTATGATGAGTTATGTATGAAGGGAGTTTTCAAGTGTACGATGGAAGATGATGAAAGAAGATTCGGGAGTGTCAAGCGCTCAAGCTTGGGAATGCCCTGTCGGGACCCGGGGTTAGCGTATGCAAGTACAGCTAAGACATAGTTATATGGAGAGCCGAGAACCGTACCCACTTGTCTAAGCAGACAAGGCCAAGCACAGAACGTTCTCGTAGAGCATCGTACGTGAGGGGCATCCCATCTAGGCTGGATGATCAACTGAGATGGGTCCTCATCGTCCGCACACAAGTCAAATGATGTGGGTGGTGAACTCCCATATTCAAAGACAAGTCGCCTCAACCATACTATCGACTATCTCATAACTCTTACATAAACTTACTCCAGCCCGATCACTTAGTCGGGGTCTAGGGCGGGCTCGATCATACCACAAAGTGTGCACGAGACGGAGTCTCGAACAATCGCATCGTGATGCCCCAAGCTGCGCACATCTAAGGGCCACTTGGTGTATGAAAGACCGCCAGCCAGATCACGACTAAGGTCTCGAAAACCCATACAAAGACATGCATGTTATAAACATACACACAGCACACATGCCTTGTATGAACAGTAGGTATCATTGCAATTCTCTACAAAGTATACAATTTTATTGATAACTCTTATAGAGTGCACACAGAGATCAAAAACATGTGATCCAACATTACAACACAAGCGGAATCAAAGTATGTCTGAGTACAGACAAGTTTCACAAATGGCTTAAGAAGCCTTATTTAAACACATGCCCTCCACGAGAGAACCAGTCGTCTGACTGGGACTAGACTAGCTTGATATTCAGTCGTCCAGCTCGATGAAGAAGCCACCTTCGGGGTCAGTGGTTTCATCTAAAACATAAGCAAACATGAGTACAAAGTCGTACTCAACAAGACTTACATAGGAGCTATACTACTCATGCATATGTATCAAGGTAAAGGGAGGTGGGGTTTCACTTGCAGAAGTGCCAGCTTTGACTTGGCTAGTCCTGAACTATGAGTACCAGACTTTGAGATAAGAAGCGTACACGAGTCCACTACTTTCTCCAACCAATTACACCACTATGGTGCCTTCCTCGACTTCCCCACGAGAAAGCACGCCATAGCACTCACACTTATCTTGGTGTGTTTTAGAAGTATCCAGTTCAAGTTATCTAATAATCAAGCTAAGCTTTCCAAGCAGTCCATAACCGCGGACGCGGCTATTCGAATAGTTTTGTTAAACCTGCAGGGGTGTACCGCTACACACATGATCATCATTTACCGCCTTTGATCTCGACACCATTCAAGGGGTGCCAGCGAGGATGCTCACCACAACTGTTACCTCATAGCCGATCTAGTCCGAGAAAGCCGCCTACTTGGGTTGGCTACCACTATCGTGAACCCGGCCGGTTTACCGAAGTGGACCCAAGTGATGTGTGCGTGGTGCATAAGCCGGTCTCGGGTGAGCCGTTCTCTCACTTAGCATCCAGGCCACAAGCCTACCAGAACTCCGAACTATTGCGACATCTGGACATCGAAAGGGATGAGTTAGTAAGCTGAGAGGGGTCAGTGAGCCAATGTGTGGTTGTACTCTTCATCTTGGATCACCACACAAGAACTCGGACTTAGGGCGGTGTTCAACGAGACAACCCACCGTGTACTCCTACACAGCCTCTCATCGTTCACCTTGTATTAGGGTCGATTCACCAACACTTTTCTACCATCAACATCATGATCACTACCATCCCGACTCACATAACAGTATCATCATGGTATCACTCTAAGCATGCAATAAGTAGTATCATTTGCAGGGGCCACATGATATCACTCAACTCCTACATTTGCTAGGATTGTGGTTTGCTTACTACTGTGACAAAATGATAGGTCATGCAAAGGAATGGGTTCATCTATGCGGTAGAAACGTAGCATGGTAATCATCCTATACAATGCATAAGCGAGATATGAGAGGGAAGTGGGATTTTATCGACATGATCAATGGGGGTTTGCTTGCCTTGCTGACGAGGTTCGGGTTCGGGGTCTTCAACGAAGGGGGCAGCCTCCTGTTCCGGTTCCACCTCTACTCGACAAACAACAAACAATGAAGCAAAGTAAATACAATGCACAATCACATGATGGAAGGTTGAAACTTGATGTATATGTTTTTGATGTGTGAAGCAATTCCATTTAAATGGAGTATATTGCAAATTGAATTGCAAATTCAAACTCCAATTTGAATTCAAACTTGACCAAGTTACATGTGACATTGATTGATCAATTTGAATCATTTTGAAATGTGTATGATATGCCTCTGATGTGTAAGTAAAATGTAGCATGTTGCCATGGTTCAAGTTGTAAAAACTGTTGAATTGAATTTGATTTAATTTCATTTAAAACAAATAGAAAATGCTGCTGATCCCAATTTAAATTCAACTACAACAAAGTTGAAAGTTGGATAGGTTATTTTCTCCTGATCATTTTTCATATATTATTTGTCCAATTTGGAGTTGATATGAACTTTCTATGAATTTCCAAAGTTTGGGTTATTTTCTGGATTTTCTGGAATTTTTTAATTCATTTCTAATTTCTGGAATTGAATTACTGCGTCATGCTCGTGCAAGGCTGACGTGGGGGGGGGGTCTGACGTGTGGAGTCCAGTGGTCAGCCACAGTGGGATTAATCCCTCTCTGTTTAAAAAATAACAGAGGGTTTAAGGGCTGGGGGCCCCACCTGTAAGTGACCCAGGAATGGATTAGTGCGGGGGTTAAGGTTAACCCACCGGCGGCTTGACGCCGGTGGCCTGGCTACGGCGGCGCCCTTGCCGGAATCGGCTAGAGGCCACGGGAGAGGAAGAGGAGACCACCAACGGGTGCAGCATTGTCGTCCGCGTCGAGAGGAAGCATCAGGGGGTCACGGGAAGGTCGGGATGGACGGCGGCGACTACTCCGGCGGAAACAGAGAACCGGCGAGGTCGTAGTCGAGGCTAGGGGGCACGGATTTAGCTGGGACTTGGCGCATTCGAACGCTAGTGCACGCAGGTGCCAAACGCGCGCACTAGGGCATCAACAGAGGAACGTGAGCGAGCTCTAGCTCGACCATGGCGACGAGCTTGCTCGGCTCCCATGGTGGATCCGGCTATAGCCGCGGGAAAGGTTCGGGTCAAGAGGGGTTTTGCACGGTAGCTCACCCTGAGTCGAAGGGAAGCGACGGCTTGCTCGGGGAGGCTCCAACGGCGGCGAATCGACGACGGCGAGCTCGCGGGTCCGGCGAGAGGTTGAAGGCGATGGCGTCGGCTCGGGGAGGAATTAGGGATCCAGTTTCTGCGTGAAGACGAAATCGATGACGAGGAGCACGGTGGCCACGTCGTCCACGGCGGTGCGCTCCGGTGAAACTTCGGGTGACGACGAATTCGAGCGTAGGAGGAGGGGGAAGAAGCTCTGGAGGGGGGAAACGGACGTGGCGTGCTCCAGGGAGTCTCCAGGCGCGAGAAGAGGGCACGGGAAGGCCTGGAAGGTCCTCGGCGGCGACGTGGCATCCACGGCTGGCTCGGTGGCATTCCACCGAGCAGCTTGGAGGCGCGGGGCGGGGAAGAAGACCCTGCTGCCCCTCTGGGCCGGGTGGGCCGGATGGGCTGCTCTCGCCTGGGCGCCAGGTAAGCTTTTCTTCTTCTTTTTCTGTTTTTCTTTTCTGACATTTGTTTTGCTGTGCTAAAATAAATAGCTAGGCATTTTATTAAATGCTGAAATTTTTTATATGGCTTCATAATAATATAGACTAGCCACTTATAAAGTTTCAACATTTTTAAAATTCAAATAATTTGAATCTTAACTCAAATAGGGTTATTTGATTAATTCCAAGGCACTGTTTGAATATTTGAAAAATCTATGAGCATGGGATGGTTCCCACATCACTTGATATGTGATCACACTCATTTATAAGACTTTTCAAAAATCTAACAAGAATTTTTGGAGAAGATTTTTATTTGGCCTTTTGAATTAATTCATCTGGGGGGGGGGGTTCCTTCTCCCATTTTTCTTTTGAAATTGAAATTTCCTTTGATTTCTTTCAAGAATGCAAAGTGAAATTGATCCTAGCACATTACCTAACAGAGGGTTCTGACATCTCGCCCCCACTCAAAAGAATCTCGCCCCGAGATTCAGAAGTCTGCGTGAGGAAGGTGGGGTACTCGGCATTGAGACGGTCTTCTCTTTCCCACGTAGCTTCTCTTTCAGAGTGGTGTGACCATTGCACTTTTAGAAACCTAATCTTCTGACGACGAGTGACACGCTCTGCGGAATCAAGAATACGAACGGGGTATTCTCGATAAGAAAGGTCATCTTGGAGATCAAGCGTTTCATGGTCAACTTCGCGGATGGGGTCCTTGAAGCAACGCCTGAGTTGGGACACATGGAATACATCATGTACTCGGGAAAGGTGCGGGGGTAGTTCAAGTTGGTAGGCAACTTCTCCACGTTTAGCAATAATGGGGAAAGGTCCAATGTAACGTGGGGCCAACTTGCCTTTGATACCGAAACGTTGGGTTCCCTTTAGAGGAGTAACCCGAAGGTAAGGCTTCTCATCCAGATTGTAGCTCTCTTGCCTATGATGACGATCATAGTAGCTTTTCTGACGAGACTGGGCTGCTTTCAATTGATCACGAACAATGCGGACTTGCTCTTCTGCTTCCTTGATCATATCCGGTCCAAAGAATTCTCTTTCACCGGTTTCTGACCAGTTTAGTGGTGTTCGACATCGTCGTCCATATAGGAGTTCAAAAGGAGCCATGTTCAGACTAGATTGAAAACTATTGTTATAAGCAAATTCGGCAAATGGAAGAGACTTCTCCCAATTCTTTCCGAATGAGATAACACAAGCTCTGAGCATGTCTTCAAGAATTTGGTTAACCCTTTCGACTTGACCGCTAGACTGAGGATGGAAAGCTGTACTAAAGGAGATATGAGTTCCCATAGCATTCTGAAAGCTTCCCCAAAATCTAGAGGTAAAAAGGCTACCACGATCAGAATTGATTTCCAAAGGAACACCGTGAAGGGATACAATTCTAGAGATGTACAAGTCCGCTAACTGGCTAGCAGTTATAGACTCGCGAACCAGAAGGAAGTGAGCAACTTTGGAAAGCCCATCTATGACAACGAAGATGGCATTGTTTCCTTTCTGGGTTCCTGGAAAGCCGGTGATGAAGTCCATACCGACTTTGTCCCATTTCCACTCGGGAATAGACAAAGGTTGAAGTGTACCAGCAGGTCTTTGATGTTCTGCCTTAATGCGACGACAAACATCACATTCGGCAACAAATTGAGCAATGTCTCTCTTCATCCTGGTCCACCAAAATCTCTGGCGTAGATCTCGGTACATTTTTGTGCTACCGGGATGAATCGAGAGGGGTGTGTCATGGGCTTCTTTGAGGATGAGTTGCCTTAGTTCCCTATTCTTAGGTACTACTAAACGATTTTCAAAGAATACCGTTCCCTTGCTATCTGTGGAGAAACATTTAGCAACTCCGCTAACAATGTTCTCCTTGATCCGGCGAACACCTCGTGCACGCCTTTGGGCAACTATGATTTGATCCTCAAGAGTTGGTTTCGCCACCAAGGTAGAAAGATAGCCATGAGGAACAATGTCAAGGTTGAGCTTGCGAAAGTCCTCATGAAGAAGTGGTTGATACTGTTGTAACATGAGGTTGTTACAATACGACTTATGACTTAGTGCATCAGCCATGACATTGGCTTTGCCTGGGGTGTAAGAAATTTCTACGTCGTAATCTTTTATCAACTCAATCCAGCGTCTTTGCCTGAGATTAAGATCTGGCTGGGTGAAGATATATTTGAGGCTTTGGTGGTCGGAATAAATCTCACAACGATTACCAAGGAGGTAATGTCGCCAAGTTGTTAGGGCATGAACTACGACAGCGAGCTCAATGTCATGGGTAGGATAGTTCTCTTCATGTGGCCGCAACTCGCGTGAAGCATAAGCTACCACATGTCGATCTTGCAGAAGTATGCATCCTAACCCTTGCCGTGATGCGTCACAATAGATCTCGAAATCCTTTTTAGTGTCTGGAGGTGCAAGTACGGGTGCAGAAGTCAATCTTCTTTTTAGCTCTTGAAAGCTTTCCTCGCACTTGGGAGTCCATAGGAATTTCTTATCTTTCTTGAGGAGCTCAGTCAGAGGCTTTGCAACTTTAGAAAAGTTCTCGACGAAGCGGCGGCAATAGCTGGCTAGGCCAAGAAAACTCCTAACTTGCTTAACCGATTCAGGTGGAGTCCAGTCAAGGACGGCCTGAACTCTCTCGGGATTCACAGCAATGCCTTTTGCAGAAATCACGTGGCCTAAGTAGGTCACTTCTGGTAGCCAGAATTCACACTTGGAGAATTTAGCATACAGGCGATGCTCTCTAAGTTTCATCAATACCAGCCTTAAGTGTTCGGCATGTTCTTCTTCGTTCTTCGAGTAGATGAGAATATCATCGAGATAAACCACAACAAATTTATCTAAGTACTCCATGAAGATCGAATTCATCATGCGTGAGAAAGTGGCGGGGGCATTGGTTAAACCAAATGACATGACGGTGTACTCGTAAAGACCATAACGAGTAGTAAAAGCCGTTTTGGGAATGTCCTCGTTTCGGATTTTGATTTGATGATAACCTAATCTCAAATCCATCTTGGAGAAGACAGAGGATCCTGCAAGTTGATCATAAAGGTCATTGATCCTGGGCAATGGGTACTTGTTCTTTATCATCGCTAAATTTAGCGGGCGATAGTCTACGCACATCCTTTCTGTTCCATCTTTCTTCTTTACGAACAGAACGGGGCAACCCCATGGCGATGAGCTAGGGCGGATGAAGCCTTTTGCCAACGAAGCATCAAGTTGGATTTTAAGCTCAGCTAACTCACGTGGGGCCATTTTGTATGGGCGTCTAGAAATTGGTGCGGTTCCTGGTACAAGATCCACTATAAACTCTACACATCTGTCGGGTGGCATGCCCGGCAGCTCTTCAGGAAAGACATCCGGGAAGTCACGAACCACCGGAATATCTTCAAGTTCAGGAAGGGGAAGTACATTCAAAGAATGGACTTGGGTTCTTGTTCTGGGTGAGGTATAGTTGACGGTCTTGCCTGAAGGGTGGGTGAGTTTGACGGATTTGCCTTTGCAATCCAGGTAGGCATTCTGTCTTGATAGCCAATCCATGCCAAGGATGACATCAATATCTGAAGTCTTGAGGGCTATGAGTGAAGCAAGGAATACTAAACCCTCTATTGCAATCTGATTACCATGGCTTACTCTATTAGTTTGCCATCTTGACCCTGGAGTTTGAATAATCATTGGAGTGGATAGTTCAACAAAGATAACTCATGACGAAGTGCATAACTTTCCGACATGAATGAATGAGATGCTCCTGGGTCGAAAAGAACGGAAGTAGGAACATAATTGACTGGGAGCGTACCAAGAATGACGTCAGTAGTGTCGTCAGTCTCTTCGGTGGCAATCTGATTCACACGTCCACGAGTGGCGGGAGGAGCGGGTTCGGCGGTGTAGACCTTCTGGGGTGGCTTGCCACGACCATTGTTGTTGCCTCCGGCACGGGGTGGAGCATTCTGATGCTGGATCTGGTTCTGAGGGCACTCACGAGAATAGTGGCCTGCCTGACCACACTTGTAATAGGCTCCGAAAACAGTGCGTGGAGCTGGGTTGTTTGGTGGAGCTGGGTGGAACTGGGTTGGTGGACGAGGCACCACATAGGATGGCCTCGGTGGGTTGTTCTGGTGGAACATGCTATTGGGGATCCAGATCTTGCGCTTCTGGGAGCCAGAACTGGATGAACTGTCGTCTCTAGGGTGTTTGCGAAAGTCGTTGGGGGTGTTCATGTCCTCTGCCTTGATGGCCTTGTTGACAAGGACCTGGAAGGTGGCAAAGTCATGTAGGTTGAGCTCACGACGGAGTCCAGAGTTGAGTCCACGGCGGAACCTTTCTTGTTTCTTGGAGTCGGTGGAGACTTCTTCGGTAGCATAACGAGCCAGTCGGTTGAACTCACGACTAAACTCGTCAACGGTCCTTCTGCCTTGGGTGAGGTTACAGATCTCCTCACGCTTGCGGTCCATAAGACCCTTGGGAATGTGGTGCTCACGGAAGGAAGTGCAGAATTCATCCCAAGATGCAGGCGGTCCAACGGGACGCATATTCAGAAAGTTCTCCCACCAAGAGCTAGCTGCACCTTCAAGGTGATAGGTGGCATAGTTGACCTTGTCGCCATCTGGAACATGGCCTGCTTGGAGCTTCCTCTCGATGCTGCGAAGCCAGTCATCGGCGTCAAGGGGCTCGGTGGAGTAACTGAAAATCGGGGGATGAAGTCGGATGAAGTCGTTCAGGGACACCAATTCATTGCGCTGCTGAGTGGTGTTGCGTGCAATGACTTCCAACAGGTGGTGAGAGTCTCGGCGGTTCCTCTCGAGCTCCATTAGAACCTGAGCCATCGTGGGTGGGGGTGGAAGGTTGCCTTCCTCCTGATCATTCCCACGACCCTGGTTACGACCAAGCTGGCCACGGGTTCCTTGAGACATCCTGAAGGTGAAAAACCAAAGTCAAATAGAGTTGATTGGGAGAGTCTAAACAAGGTATTGAAGTACTGGAAGGATTACAGAGAAAAGGAAGTAATCATCTTGACAACATGGTGATAAAAGCATACAAGCCATATATTCACAAGCTGTCATACAAACCATACAACGTTTTAGTACAAGCACCAAGCTAATACAAACGTGATGAAGATGATACATCGTTCAGAGGCACTCTGACTTCCTATACATTATTCATCTAAGCCTCTGGAACTTAGACACCTTGCATACAATACACTAAGATACTACTACATCCTCACTAAGTAAGACCACAGGTGGTCTCACTCATCTCCATCTCCATAGTAGTCCTCATAAAAGTTACCCGCGTATCCCGGTAGCTGAAGGTGGCCATCGGAAAACACGGAGGCCTGTGGACCCTGATATCCATTTGGGCAAGGATGGGGCCTAGGTCCAGCATAGGGTGGAAGCAAAGGACCACGGGGTGGAAAAATGCCTCCAATCTCGGGCCAAGCAACTCGAGAAGGCATCTGAGTCCTCACTGGATAGATAGCATCATGCTCAACTGATCCAATGCTCACAAAGGGTGCCAAGAGTGTCAGTGCTCGATACAGACGAACATGGGTGGCGTGGAGCTCGAAACGGAGAGCGCGTGCATCACGATCTCGATCACTAGCAAACCTAGCAGTCACCTGAAGTGCTGGATCCTCTGCAGAGTGATCTGAGTAGAGTCCGGTGTAATATCCCTCTTCTCTTGGAAGTGTAGCAGGGATATAGCGGAAAGAGGTCTCTCTCAGCAAAGTGTGCTCCTCTCTCAGTAGTGTCATACATGAGTATGCAGCATCCTGCACAACCATGTTCTCGGTAATGCCAATGCCATGTCCAAAGTGGATAGGCTGAGTGACTCCAACGTGGTGCGGGTAGATCCTGACGATGCAGTGGAACTGGGTCTGGTTGAAGTCGTGGAACTGCTCCTCGACGGTGTACTCAGGGTACCACCGATATCCCACATAGGACATCATCTCGATCAACGTGGCGGGATGGCCACGCACACCGAGGCACCTGGTCAAACGAACAATCTGCCGAGGGGGAAGATCTGCCATCTGAAACAGGAGAAGGAGTTTGCAAATGCATCAGATTATGAGATAAACCTGGAATGACTCGGACAGCATAACGGCTGTAATTGTAAGAAATGACAATTTCTTCCAATCATGAAAAACAGCACTTACATAATACTATGTAAGAAATCAGCATTACAACAATGCTATGAAAACCGGACACAACTTTCCTACGGATATAATGAAGAAAACAACGAGATGTACTAATCAGACAGAGGAGAGCCTAGTCCTATCTTCCCGTAGAATAAGATGAGGGTGACTCAGAACTCAGAACGAAGGGGGTAAGGAGGAAAAAGAAGCCTTACGTTGTTCCCTTATATACCCAGAGTAACTATATAACTATAGCAAGCTAGACTCGACTTCGGCCAAGGCTACTAGTCTTACAGTCAGTCCTGCTCTGATACCAAGTCTGTCGGGACCCGGGGTTAGCGTATGCAAGTACAGCTAAGACATAGTCATATGGAGAGCCGAGAACCGTACCCACTTGTCTAAGCAGACAAGGCCAAGCACAGAACGTTCTCGGAGAGCATCGTACGTGAGGGGTATCCCATCTAGGCCGGATGATCAACTGAGATGGGTCCTCATCGTCCGCACACAAGTCAAATGATGTGGGTGGTGAACTCCCATATTCAAAGACAAGTCGCCTCAACCATACTATCGACTATCTCATAACTCTTACATAAACTTACTCCAGCCCGATCACTTAGTCGGGGTCTAGGGCGGGCTCGATCATACCACAAAGTGTGCACGAGAAGGAGTCTCGAACAATCGCATCGCGATGCCCCATGCTGCGCACATCTAAGGGCCACTTGGTGTATGAAAGACCGCCAGCCAGATCACAACTAAGGTCTCGAAAACCCATACAAAGACATGCATGTTATAAACATACACGCAGCACACATGCCTTGTATGAACAGTAGGTATCATTGCAATTGTCTACAAAGTATACAATTTTATTGATAACTCTTATAGAGTGCACACAGAGATCACAAACATGACACAGAGATCACAAACATGTGATCCAACATTACAACACAAGCGGAAGCAAAGTATGTCTGAGTACAGACAAGTTTAACAAATGGCTTAAGAAGCCTTATTTAAACACATGCCCTCAACGAGAGAACCAGTCGTCCGACTGGGACTAGACTAGCTTGATCTTCAGTCGTCCAGCTCGATGAAGAAGCCACCTTCGGGGTCAGTGGTTTCATCTAAAACATAGATTAAGAAAATGTGAGTACAAAGTCGTACTCAGCAAGACTTACATAGGAGCTATACTACTCATGCATATGTATCAAGGTAAAGGGAGGTGGGGTTTCACTTGCAGAAGTGCCAGCTTTGACTTGGCTAGTCCTGAACTACGAGTACCAGACTTTGAGATAAGAAGCGTACACGAGTCCACTACTTTCTCCACCCAATTACACCACTATGGTGCCTTCCTCGACTTCCCCACGAGAAAGCACGCCATAGCACTCACACTTATCTTGGTGTGTTTTAGAAGTATCCAGTTCAAGTTATCTAATAATCAAGCTAAGCTTTCCAAGCAGTCCATAACCGCGGAAGCGACTATTCGAATAGTTTTGTTAACCCTGCAGGGGTGTACTGCTACACACACATGATCATCATTTACCGCCTTTGATCTCGACACCATTCAAGGGGTGCCAGCGAGGATGCTCACCACAACTGTTACCTCATAGCCGATCTAGTCCGAGAAAGCCGCCTACTTGGGTTGGCTACCACTATCGTGAACCCGGCCGGTTTACCGAAGTGGACCCAAGTGATGTGTGCGTGGTGCATAAGCCGGTCTCGAGTGAGCCGTTCTCTCACTTAGCATCCAGGCCACAAGCCTACCAGAACTCCGAACTATTGCGACATCTGGACATCGAAAGGGATGAGTTAGTAAGCTGAGAGGGGTCAGTGAGCCCAATGTGTGGTTGTACTCTTCATCTTGGATCACCACACAAGAACTCGGACTTAGGGCGGTGTTCAACGAGACAACCCACCGTGTACTCCTACACAGCCTCTCATCGTTCACCTTGTATTAGGGTCGATTCACCAACACTTTTCTACCATCAACATCATGATCACTACCATCCCGACTCACATAACAGTATCATCATGGTATCACTCTAAGCATGCAATAAGCAGTATCATTTGCAGGGGCCACATGATATCACTCAACTCCTACATTTGCTAGGATTGTGGTTTGCTTACTACTGTGACAAAATGATAGGTCATGCAAAGGAATGGGTTCATCTATGCGGTAGAAACGTAGCATGGTAATCATCCTATACAATGCATAAGCGAGATATGAGAGGGAAGTGGGATTTTATCGACATGATCAATGGGGGTTTGCTTGCCTTGCTGACGAGGTTTGGGTTCGGCGTCTTCAACGAAGGGGGCAGCCTCCTGTTCCGGTTCCACCTCTACTCGACAAACAACAAACAAGGTAGCAAAGTAAATACAATGCACAATCACATGATGGAAGGTTGAAACTTGATGTATATTTTTTTGATGTGTGAAGCAATTCCATTTAAATGGAGTATATTGCAAATTGAATTGCAAATTCAAACTCCAATTTGAATTCAAACTTGACCAAGTTACATGTGACATTGATTGATCAATTTGAATCATTTTGAAATGTATATGATATGCCTCTGATGTGTAAGTAAAATGTAGCATGTTGCCATGGTTCAAGTTGTAAGAACTTTTGAATTGAATTTCATTTAATTTAATTTAAAACAAATAGCAAATGCTACTGATCCCAATTTAAATTCAACTCAAACAAAGTTGAAAGTTGGATATTTGGATAGGTTATTTTCTCCTGATCATTTTTCATATATTATTTGTCCAATTTGGAGTTGATATGAATTTTCTATGAATTTCCAAAGTTTGGGTTATTTTCTGGATTTTCTGGAATTCTTTAATTCATTTCTAATTTCTGGAATTGAATTACTGCGTCATGCTTGCGCAAGGCTGACGTGGGGGGGGGTCTGACGTGTGGGGTCCAGTGGTCAGCCACAGTGGGATTAATCCCTCTCTGTTTAAAAAATAACAGAGGGTTTAAGGGCTGGGGGCCCCACCTGTAAGTGACCCAGGGGTGGATTAGTGCGGGGGTTAAGGTTAACCCACCGGCGGCTTGACGCCGGTGGCCTGGCTACGGCGGCGCCCTTGCCGGAATCGTCTAGAGGCCACGGGAGAGGAAGAGGAGACCACCAACGGGTGCAGCGTCGTCGTCCGCGTCGAGAGGAAGCATCAGGGGGTCACGGGAAGGTCGGGATGCACGCAGGTGCCAAACGCGCGCACTAGGGCATCAACAGAGGAACGTGAGCGAGCTCTAGCTCGACCATGGCGACGAGCTTGCTCGGCTCCCATGGTGGATCCGGCTATAGCCGAGGGAAAGGTTCGGGTCAAGAGGGGTTTTGCGCGGTAGCTCACCCTGAGTCGAAGGGAAGCGACGGCTTGCTCGGGGAGGCTCCAACGGCGGCGAATCGACGACGGCGAGCTCGCGGGTCCGGCGAGAGGTTGAAGGCGATGGCGTCGGCTCGGGGAGGAATTAGGGATCCAGTTTCTGCGTGAAGACAAAATCGATGACGAGGAGCACGGTGGCCACGTCGTCCACGGCGGTGCGCTCCGGTGAAACTTCGGGTGACGACGAATTCGAGCGTAGGAGGAGGGGGAAGAAGCTCTGGAGGGGGGAAACGGACGTGGCGTGCTCCAGGGAGTCTCCAGGCGCGAGAAGAGGGCACGGGAAGGCCTGGAAGGTCCTCGGCGGCGACGTGGCATCCACGGCTGGCTCGGTGGCATTCCACCGAGCAGCTTGGAGGCGCGGGGCGGGGAAGAAGACCCTGCTGCCCCTCTGGGCCGGGTGGGCCGGATGGGCTGCTCTCGCCTGGGCGCCAGGTAAGCTTTTCTTCTTCTTTTTCTGTTTTTCTTTTCTGACATTTGTTTTGCTGTGCTAAAATAAATAGCTTGGCATTTTATTAAATGCTGAAATTTTTTATATGGCTTCATAATAATATAGACTAGCCACTTATAAAGTTTCAACATTTTTAAAATTCAAATAATTTGAATCTTAACTCAAATAGGGTTATTTGATTAATTCCAAGGAACTGTTTGAATATTTGAAAAATCTATGAGCATGGGATGCTTCCCACATCACTTGATATGTGATCACACTCATTTATAAGACTTTTCAAAAATCTAACAAGAATTTTTGGAGAAGATTTTTATTTGGCCTTTTGAATTAATTCATCTGGGGGGGGGGGTTCCTTCTCCCATTTTTCTTTTGAAATTGAAATTTCCTTTGATTTCTTTCAAGAATGCAAAGTGAAATTGATCCTAGCACATTACCTAACAGAGGGTTCTGACATGCCCCCATGCATCCCCAATAAATTTTCAAGGAGACTCAAGCGTCTAAGCTTGGGGATGCCCCCGTGCATGCCCTTCTCCATCAACAATCGTCAGTTCGTCCTTCGTCTCACTATATTTTTATCACTTCATGCGTTATGTGCTATGCTTGGAGCGTCTCGCTCTTAGGTTTTATTTTTAGTTTTCTTTAGATTTGCTTGCTGTTCATAACAATTTATACCCCGTCTTACTTTGTGTGGGAGAGAAACACGCTCCACTTTCAAAATCTAGAACACATCATAGGATTTTTCATGCCTATCTTTTTGCTGTTGTGTGTTCTTTATCTTTTCGTAGCTACTACCATATTTAGTTTTAGTCTTAGTTTGTCTTTAGCAAGAGCCTTGGATTTTGTTTAGTTTGTTGCTAGAACTCTCTTTAGTTTTCATGTTTATCTTGTTAAGAGATTTGGTTGTTGCGCTGAGTTGTGTCTTGTCTTGAAAGTTGGCAATTGAGGTAGCTATTTAATTTTAGTAGTAACTTGCAATAGTTTTGAGGCATTGATGTGAGTAATGTTTGAACTTTTGGTGGCAAGAGCTCTAGACTATTAGTGATAGGTTTCATATTTTGGGCAATCCGTGTTTATTTTCAAAACTTACAAAACTAGTTGAGAACTCTAGCTACTAGATGGATCGCTAATCTTTGGAGGGATCGAATATTACAGTACACTCACATACCATGAGTCGAGGATGCGCAAGGATAACCAAAACCCCATACACTCCTCCTCGGGGTACTTGTATCTTTGTGAACCTCCTTATTAGATTGAGAGTTACCGATAATAAGTGCATGAGTTCTTCGGACTAATCTAAGTATTGAAAGTTGACACTTCCACCTCCTCATATTTGCTAGCCTCTCATGTGACGTGCATTGCCTTCTTCTCACACCGGGAGTTGGCGTCCACCTTCGCCGGTACATCCAAACCCTTTGCATGATACGCTCTGTCATCATAAACCTCCTTATATCCTTCCTCAAAACAGGCATCATACCTACCTATCAAGGCATTTACATAGCCTTTCCGAGATATATTGCCATGCAACATCCACCTCTTCATGACTTGATCTTCATGTCATACATGTTCCTGCTACACTGGCAGCGGCATACATTGCATACATCATGGTAGCTACATCTTCTTTATGATTTGAGTACCTTGTAAAGTGTGAAAGATCTTCTATACCCTCTTGTAAATTAGAGTGTTGCGCTTGAGTGAGGAAAAGATCCCAAAGTGGACAAAATAAAAGATCTCAAAGAGGACAAATGAGAGTTAGATAGAAAGAGCCATTGAGGCCACCAAAAAATACAAAAATAGAAAAAAGAGAAAAATAAAAAATAAAAAGAGAGTAAGGGGCAACACTACTATCCTTTTGAAAGATCCACACTAGTACTCCCTCGTATCCTTGTACTCCATAGAGATGATCATTCATGTATATAGCTATGTGGGGACCTTCACACTATAGAACTTGGCTTTCATATTCCAAGGATGAACCTCCTCAAAAGATCTCTAGGTCTTCATGAGCGAGCAAGTTAGATGCACCCCCACTAGTTCCATTGGAGAGCTTTTTAGCTCATATGTGCATCCGTTGCATGGCAATCCCTACTCCTCATATCATATCTATCATTTCGCCTTCTCGCTTATGATTGTCCTCATTGATGTGAGCCTTTCTCCCCTTTTTTGTCTTCCTCCTCCACCATATTTCTCTGTTTGCCATCCTAAGTGTCAACTTTCGTGCTTACGCTCATCCATTGCATGAGCGCTCAAAATATCGAAAAGGAGTGGATCAAATTTACTTGTACCTTGCTAGTGGTCTTGGGACGAGTCAAGATAAGATTCCAAAGAAGACCAAGTGTGAAACTTTAGTAGATTGAGTTCTCAACACAAAAATACGTTTTATTGTAGTCCCTATCCCTTTCTTGCACGCAAACACCATTTGGAGACATTCGAGTCACGGACAGCGAGAGGTCTTGCACCTAATGTTCTTTTGTTACTTGTTTCAATGCTAATATAGACTCTTGCATGTTATGACTTGAATTGAATCACATAACTTGATTTCTTTACTTTTCGAAGTTCTTATATGGTTGCTAGCATGTCACCACAGAAATTATTCTTTTTATCATTTACCTACTCGTGGACGAGCAGGAATTAAGCTTGGGGATGTTGATACGTCTCAAACGTATCGATAATTCTTGCTTGCTCCATGCATGTTTTGTGTGATATTGCTATGATCTAGATACACTTTTTATCATATTTGGGCTAACATATTAACTCAGTGCACCCCCGTGCCAGTTTCTGTTTTCTGCTGTTTTTCTGTTTCAGTTTTCCCCCATATTAAAAGTCCTCAAAAAATTCGGGAAAATTAGATAAAAAATCAGCATGAAGGAACCTTCCGGAGCCTCGAAGGGGGACCAGGTGGGACCCACCAAGGCCCTAGGCGCCTAGCTGGCGCGAACAGGGGCCTGGACGCTCTAGGGGGGGGTGCCTGGACCCTTGGTGGGCCCCCTTGCAGCTCCCCTTCGCCTATTTATTCTCCGCCATGGGAAACTTCCGAAGACAGAACCCTATTTCGCAATCTCGCCTTTGTTCCGCCGCCGCCGCGCTTCCAAGATCAGGAGCACCGTCAAGACCCTTCTCGGCACCCTGCCGGAGGGAGGATCGACCTCCGGGAGCTTCCCCTCAACCATGGACGCTTCCCGGATGTGCCGTGAGTAGTTTCCTTTGGACCGTGGGTACGTGATCAGTAGTTATGTGATGTGCTCCTCCCCTCTTTGTTCTTCATGGTTTAGACCTCGTGAGCTGCCCTACATGATCGAGGCACATATGTATTTTTTTTGCTTTTGCTATGCTGAGTTTGATGGGATCTGATGGATTATGAGATTATGTTCAGATCGTGATAGAGTAATATATTTGGTTTTTATCTCTTATATTTTTTGTTCCTAAGTAATTCTTGCATGTTCTCCGTTGATGTTTATTTCTTTGGCCAAGTAGTAGGTAGTGACTCCAAGAGGGAACGTTATGCTCGATTGTGGGTACATGCCCCCTGATGACACGCTTGAGTGACAGAAACATGAGTCTAGGGGGATGTGCTGTGGCCACAAGGGGGAAAACAACGGTTCTTGTAACCGAGGTTGCAAGGATTGTTTACTTTACGCAAAGTTCTTTTTAATGCAGTTGTCTATTGCTTTGGGTTTACACTTTGGGTGGGGCTCGCAACTTAATACCAGAGAGATGTTCTGGATAGATATCTCAAGGTGGATGATTAGTAGTAGATGCAGATGGATTTCGGTCTACTTATTTTGGCGTACTGCCCATGCTTATGAGCCTCTTCCTTTCTTTTGTAGCATACTTAGCATTGCGGTGCGTTTATAATCCTATCAATTGCCCATCTGTAATTTGTTTACCTCGCATAGCATTCTTATCGTCTTTTGGGAGAGAGACATCACTAGTGAACATCACGGGACCCCGGTCCATATTCTCATTATTGTTTACAAGCTTATTTACTTTTAGTTGCTATCATTATCATTATCCCTTGTGTTTGACCCTTTGTAAACAACAAGACCGGAGAGATTGACAACCTCTCTGAACTTCGTTGGGAGCAAGGTTATTTGTGTTGTGTGCAGGTCCGCATCAGTTGCGCCGCTGACACCTACTTATCATTGCCGGAGTCCTACGGGAGAAAATCTTAAAACCTTGGTATCTTCATCAAGGGAAACTTGCCGCTATGCTGTATCTCACCTTCCACTTGGGGTAACCAACGAAGGGCGAGAAGCAATTATCCTCTCTAGCGTATCAAGCAAATTTCTGGCGCCGTTGCCGGGGACTCCGAGTGATAAGATAGAGGAGTTGCACACTATCTTTTACCTTTGCTTTCTAGTCTTGTTAGTTTACTTTCCAGTTTTTGCTCTTGCTTTTGTTTCTTATATGAAAAACCAAAAAATAGTTGCTACCTTTTATCTTTTCTTTTGTCTGCCTACTGATGCTATCTTTACCATGGGTGTCGAACCACCCAAATATGGTAGGATAGGCATGTTTCCTTGCCACCTACTTGTCGACCTTGGAGTCCTACTGGAATGTCTCAAACCTTGGCAACTTTGCCAAGGGAAATTTTCTTCTAGGCTAGCTCTAACCTTCCACTTGGGGTAACCAACAAGGAGCGCTATCCTGCGCCAGCAAGTAAATTTCTGGCGCAGTTGCCGGGGACTCCAGTCTTCAAGATAGGGAGTTGCACACTATCTTTTATCTTTGCTTTTTAGTCTTGTTAGTTTACCTTTAGTTTTTATGTTAGTGTCTTTTATAAAAAACCACAATTTTTTTTTGCTTTGTTCTTGCTTGTTGTTGTTACTATGGGTACCTATAAAAGTAACAGACCTTGTGACTATGTTAATTTTGACGAAGAATTATGCCCATGGCACGGTCTCCCTGGGAAGAAACTTGATCTTTGGTTTGAAGTTGCTCCTACATGTCCCCAAACTTGGGAAGACGTTCAAACTCTTATAATTGAAAGCAAATCAAATATAGAGGATGACACTACAATTTTACTTAATTGCGATGAAATTGATTTTTATTATTGTAGTCTTTCTGAAGTTATAACCTTTTTTTAAAGAATGGCTAAAGACCCCCACACTAGCACACTTAACATTGCCTTCACCGAGCATATTAGCAATGCTCTTATCCAAGCTAGGGAGGAGAAGCTCAAGCTAGAAACTTCTATTCCTAGGAAGTTAGAAGATGGTTGGGATAACATAGTCAAAATTAAATTGAATAATTTCTCTTGCTTTGCTTTATGTTATGTTGGAGCTATTGCCTCCGTTATGCCCAAAAGAATGTATGATATGCTCATTTTGAAACCTTTTGATACATGTTCTTTTGGTGTTCGTCTCGTTGATTCTTCCTTAAAGAAACCTTTAGAGAGGATTGATGATGTTCTTGTTGGGGTTCGGGGCAGAAAACACAAATTTTTCATAACCTACGAGACCCATACCCAAGACCTATGCTATGCTGATGCAAGTAACGGACAGAAATAGATCACATACCAGTATGTAGTCTGTTAAGCGGGAAACGTTCCCGCATGAAAGTGGTTGATATAGTCGTACCGGCAATCCCTGATGCCGCGCAGATCCACGATGACTCCTGTAGCCACCCGATCCTTGTAGACCGATGACGGGATTACGTCCCCGTCGGAACGTTGCTGATGAATACCTCGCGATACGACCACGACGATGAAGTAGCACCACAAGTGTAGTGCCTCGCGGGATTATACACATACAGTATACCCGACGTCCCTCCTGGCTCCGAACCAGTAGAGCAGCGGAAAGAAGATGGATTCGGATCCCGATTCCAGCAGCACGACGGCGTGCGTATAGTGGAGAAATCCCCAACCAAGTGTAGACTCCAAAAAAGGGGAGTCCACTCGAGGAAGGAAAAAGGAGGGAGAGAGAGATGAGAACTTATCTCAAAAATATGATGAATAAAAGGGCACCTCTACCCCTCCTTATATAGGCCAAGGAGGGGTGCCACCCCCGTCCACTTCCGGGGTGGGACTAATCCCAAGGGAGGGGGTGGCGCACCTATTAACGGGGGTGGGCCCCCTCATGGCGCCATGGCCCATGGGGGAGGACTCCCTCTCCCCCTAATGGGCCCTATGAGGCCCATATGCCTTTTAATTCATTTTTAATTATATTTAAATACATTTTAATATTTAATCCATATAATTAAATAATAAAACATATATTAAACATTATTAAATATATTTTGAACCTTTCAAAATACCCAGAACAACTTCCGGCCTTCATCAGAACAATTCCGGTGTTCTCTCCAATTTCTCCGGTGATCCCGAATCAATCCTTACTGCGTCGAGTACCCTTAAGTATAACACCCTATGGTCCGGGAAACAGCAGACATGATCGAGACAATTCTCATTGATCAATGACTAATCAATTGGACCTGGTTACAATCCTTGATAGCCCCTGCACTTCCATCGAATGAACTTCAATCGCTGTTGGATCCGTTAACCGTGTGCCTGTTCCCTTTTTCCTGGGGTACTTTGCTTGTCCGAGGTTTGATCATCGGTATCCACTATACCTAGTTTCTCCTCGTTCTCAACAAACAAGAACCGCAGCAGACGTCTTCGCCGTTCCCCACACGGATGGACAAATCCCGCTTTGATCTATTTGCATACTCATTAACATATCTATTCGGAATACCTGAAGTACTCCTTTATGGACAGCATATTTTAGTCAGGCGGTGGGTAGCAAATCAAGGCATCATAATAGACAGTAATTACGTATGATCATTACGGTCTAAGGATCTGGTCACTACGTTATAGTTATCGCAATGTCGAACTATCTGACTTGATCACATCGCAACACTTCTGTTGGGTGTATGTCCATCATATCATTATCCAATGATACGACTACATTGTCAACAGACGCCATTGTCTCATGATCAGGAAACCTTGATCATCAATCACCCAATGGACTAGTATACTAGGGTTGACTAGGGACCTGGTTGTTTGTATACCACACCTGTATTGATGTTTCCGCTTAATACAGTTATAGCATAGTATCACACGTATTATGAACTAATGGAATATGCTCGATAAAACATATTTTATTTGCCTCTAGGGCACATTCCCAACAGTCTCCCACTTGCACTAGAGTACAAATAATCTAGTTGCATTTTCTCTGGATCATAACTTCTTATTGATCATGCTTGCCCGTGGAAGAGGTTGTATCAACGGTCTGGGTACCATTCAGAACCGTATGTCCTTTTGCAAATCATAATGTCACCTAATTTGACATTCCTTCATTATCCACTATAATGATGAGGTATATATATTTGGCGGTGAAGTGAGACTTCGTTTGCTGTGTCATAGCAATGACATCCGGTGGGTCACGCGGACTTTCCCATAGTCATCCACACTTGAAACTCACTCAATCAGAAGTCGAACTTCTTAAGCCATAATATAACTCCTGCTACTTCTAAAGAAGACACATCAATGTAGATTCAATCCTTAGTGCATTGTATGCAACTTTGATGTCTAACCATGTTTCTTTCAACTTAGGCATTCATTAGTATGATACCTCAATTTTCTAGGTTAGTGTCACAACCCTAGTTTTGGTATGTGCTTTTATTACTAGAAATAATTGCATCATGTTTAAATTCTTTGTTTAAGAATTGGGGATTTGGAAAAGCCTCAAAAAGAATTTTAAATAAAAGGCCAGATAAAAAGTTTTTCCAAAAATCCTCCAAACAATTTTGAAAAGTCCTATAAATGAGTATGATTATTTAAAAATGATTTGGAGTCAAACCCATGCTCCTGGAATTTTCAAATATTCAAACAGAGGCTTGGAAATTAAATTTAAATGCTATTTGAATTGGATTCAAATAATTTGAATTCCAAAAATCTCCAAAACTTGGGAGTGGCTAGTACTATGTCACCTATGTCCAAGATAAATATTTGGAGATTTAATAAAAATGTTTGGGTATTTTATACAATACAAAACAAATAAAACAGAAGCAATAAAAGAAAAACAGAAAGAAAAGGGGAAAAGCCCACTTACCTGCAGCCCAACTCAGGGAGGTGGCCCAGCCCAGGGGCAAGGGCGTCTTCCTCCCCGAGCCAGGCAGGCAGGCAGCTCGCCGGCGGCCACGGCATGCACGCCAGGCAGCTGCCTGGCTGCCCCCTCTCCCTTATCCGGCACCGTGGACGCCCCTTGCAGCCCCCCTTCCTTTCCCCCTCCCCTGTACCTTTCCCCTCTCTCCCCGGCGAGTTCCCGCAAGAACCGAGAGGCCGACGTCGCCACCGACGTGCGCCACCGCGGCCACTGGCCTCCACTCGCCGAGCCAGCCTGTCCAGTGCGTCCGCCATCGCCGTCTTCGTCACCATGGCCGCTCAATTGAGCCGAGGAGGCCCCGAGAACGCCGCTCCCTTCATCGACTCGCCGCCGGCCGCCGAACCTTCCTCCGAGAAATACACCGCCACCGCAGCTCCTCCGCCTCTCCCGTCTACGCCAACGCGCTCGTGGTGAGCTCTTCTTCCCTCCCAGCCTCCCCGTTCTCCTCCAGAAGCACTCCGTCGCCTAGCTCAGCAGAGCCCGAGCAGCGCCGCCGCGGGAGCTCGACCCCGCCATGGCCTCCGGCCTCCTCTGGCCGGCTTGTTCGCCCCATTGGATGCGCGCGTGCAAGGGCTGCGTTCCGGTGCCCTTGGCGTGGCCTCCCGTGGCCGGAGCCGCCCTCTCCAGTGGGCGCCGCCTCGTCGAGTGCTGCCGCCGGCTAACCGCCGGCCGGCTGGGTTAGTTAAGGGCTAACCCCCCTGGTTAATTGGTCCAAGCCAATGACAGGTGGGGCCCTGGCCCCCTTAATCCTCTGTTTAATTTTGATTAAACGGGGATTAACCCCAGACCCACTGACATGGATGGCCCACTTGTCAGCCCCCCCCTGCGTCATGCTGATGTCATGCTTGCGCAATAAATCATTTTCTAATTAACAGAATTCCAGAAAATAGTTAAATGTTTGAAATTCAATAACTTTTAAACCATAACTCCAAATCAAAAGTGTAATATATGAAAAATCATCATAAAAATGCAAGGATTCCAAATATCATAATTCCATGGATGAAAAACACATCTATGATGATGGACCAGTAGCATTTAGCTATTTGGGTTATTTGGAATAACTCAAAATAAATGTTAAAATCATTTCAAATTAAATTTTGCAATGCCAACCTTATCACATGAACATCAGAGGCATATCATACCCATGATAACATGGTTTACCATATCCAAACATTAGCAAATTCAACCTTGGCTAATTTGAACCACATTTGGAGTTTGAATTTGAATTTCTTATTCAAATCAACTTCAATTAACTTGTTGAAAATTGAACCTAGATCACATCAGTACCATGCCATGTTTCATTCTTGAATGTGCATTGCAATGTGATGTTTATACTTTGTTGTCTCGGTGTTTCCTTCTTCTCGATAGATCCATCGCCGGACGTAGTCCCTGTTTCTCCGAAGAGTGGCACCCCCCGAGTCTCGACAATAAGGCAAGCAAACCCCCATTGATGATGTCGATAAAATCCCACTTCCCTCTCATGTCCCGCATATGCATTGTATAGGATGATTACCATGCTATGTTTCTACCGCATAGATGAACCCATTCCTTTGCATGACCTATAATTTTGTCACAGTAGTAAGCAAACCACAGTCCTAGCAAATGTAGGAGTTGATTGATATCATGTGGCCCCTGCAAATGTTATTGCTTATTGCATGCTTAG
Source organism: Bromus sterilis (assembly GCA_950022295.1). Lineage (NCBI taxonomy): Eukaryota > Viridiplantae > Streptophyta > Magnoliopsida > Poales > Poaceae > Bromus > Bromus sterilis. The sequence goes on along the minus strand of OX465596.1, from coordinate 27,269,307 downwards.
AGTGATACCATGATGATACTTTTATGTGAGTCGGGATGGTAGTGATCATGATGATGTTGGTGGAAAGGTGTTGGTGAATCTACCCTAATACAAGGTGAACGATGAGAGGCTGTGTAGGAGTACACGGTGGGTTGTCTCGTTGAACACCGCCCTAAGTCCGAGTTCTTGTGTGGTGATCCAAGATGAAGAGTACAACCACACATTGGGCTCACTGACCCCTCTCAGTTTACTAACTCATCCCTTTCGATGTCCAGATGTCGCAATAGTTCGGAGTTCTAGTAGGTCTGTGGCCTGGCTGCTAAGTGAGAGAACGGCTCATCCGAGACCGGCTTATGCACCACGCACACATCACTTGGGTCCACTTCGGTAAATCGGCCGGGTTCACGATAGTGGTAGCCCACCCAGGTAGGCGGCTTTCTCGGACTAGATCGGCTATGAGGTAACAGTTGTGGTGGAATCCTCGTTGTCATCTCTTGAACGGTGACACGCAAAAGGCGGTAACTGATGACACGTGTGTGTAGCGGTACACCCCTGCAGGGTTAACAAAACTATTCGAATAGCCGCGTCCGTGGTTATGGACTGCTTGGAAAGCTTAGCTTGATTATTAGACAACTTGAACTGGATACTTCTAAAACACACCAAGATAAGTGTGAGTGCTATGGCGTTCTTTCTCTTGGGGAAGTCGAGGAAGGCACCATAGTGGTGTAATTGGTTGAAGAAGTGTAGTGGACTCGTGTACGCTTCTTACCTCAAGTCTGGTACTCGTAGTTCAGGACTAGCCAAGTCAAAGATGGCACTTCTGCAAGTGAAACCCCACCACCCTTTACCTTGATACATGTGCATGAGTAGTATAGTTCCTATGTAAGTCTTGCTGAGTACGACTTTGTACTCACGTTTGCTTATTCTATGTTTTAGATGAACCCACCGACCCCGATGGTGGATTCTACCCGAAGCTCGAAGAATGAAGACTCAGACCAAGACCAAGCTAGTGTAGTCCCAGTCAGACGACTGGTTCCCTCGTGGAGGGCTTGTTTTTAGATAAGGCTTCTCTAAGACATTTGTTAAACTTGTCTGTACTCAGACCTACTTTGCTTCCGCTTGTCTGTTGTAATGTTGGATCACATGCTTGTGATCTCTGTGTGCACTCTGTAAGAGGTATTAATAAAGATGTATACATTGTAGAGAATTGCAATGATACCTGCTGTTCATACTAGAAATGTGTGCTGTGTGTATGTTTATAACATGCATGTCTTAGTATGGGTTTTCGAGACCTTAGTTGTGATCTGGCTGGCGGTCTTTTATACACCAAGTGGCCCTTAGATGTACGCAGCTTGGGGCATCGCGATGCGATTGCTCGAGACTCCGTCTCGTGCACACTTTGATGTATGATCGAGCCCGCCCTAGACCCTGACTAAGTGATCGGGCTGGAGTAAGTCTATGTAAGGGTTATAATACAATCGATAGTATGGTTGAGGCGACTTGTATATGAGTATGGGAGTTCACCACCCATATCATTTAGACTTGTGTGCGGATAATGAGGACCCATTTCAGTTGATCATCCGGCCTGGATGGGATGCCCCTCACGTTCGATGCTTTCCGAGAACGTTCTGTGCTTGGCCTTGTCTGCTTAGACAAGTGGGTACGGTTCTCAGCTCTCCATATGATTGTGTTGTAGCGAGGCTTGCATACGCTAACCCCGGGTCCCGACAGACTTGGTATCAGAGCAGGACTGACTGTAGGACTAGTAGCCTTGGCCGAAGTCGAGTCTAGCTTGCTATAGTTATATAGTTACTCTGGGTATATAAGGGAACAACGTAAGGCTTCTTTTTTCTCCTTACCCCCTTCGTTCTGATTTCTGAGTCACCCTAATCTTATTCTACGGGAAGATAGGACTAGGCTCTCCTCTGTCTGAGTAGAACATCTCGTTGTTTGCTTCCTTGTAGCCGTAGGAAAGTTGTGATCGGTTTGTTAGAGTGGTTATGCTTCCTGATTTCTTACATCGTATGTAAGTGCTATTTCCATGTTGTAAGAAATTGTCTTTTTCTTGCAATTACAGCCGTTATGCTGTCCGAATCATTCCAGGTTTCTTCAAAATCTGATGCGTTTGCAAAATTCTTCCCTCCTTTTCGGTTGTCCTTCTAGAAGAACTTCTAGGTGGCATGCCCGACAGTTCCATAGAGTTTGATGTAGGTTTTCTTCTAGAAACCTATAGTGATTCATTTTCAACTCTTTCTCCCACTTTAGATGTCTTCTAGCCAGAAGAACCACACTAACCATCGTGTTGGGGTACTTTGTTACTCTGACATATCTGTTGTAGCCCCTAGTAAACCATGGTCATCCTCAGGAAAACCATCCAGTAACCAAACTCCTTAAACCTAGCCACCCGACAGATGTGTAGAGTTCATAGTGGATCTTGCCCCAGGAACCGCACCAATTTCTAGACGCCCATACAAAATGGCCCCACGTGAGTTAGCTGAGCTTAAAATCCAACTTGATGCTTCGTTGGCAAAAGGCTTCATCCGCCCTAGCTCATCGCCATGGGGTTGCCCCGTTCTGTTCGTAACGAAGAAAGATGGAACGGAAAGGATGTGCGTAGACTATCGCCCGCTAAATTTAGCGACGATAAAGAACAAGTACCCACTGCCCAGGATCAATGATCTTTATGATCAACTTGTAGTATCCTCTGTCTTCTCCAAGATGGATTTGAGATTAGGGTATCATAAAATCAAGATCTGAAGCGAGGACATTCCCAAGACGGCTTTCACTACTCGTTATGGTATTTACGAGTTCACCGTCATGTCCTTCGGTCTAACCAATGCCCCCGCCACTTTCTCACGCATGATGAATTCGATCTTCATGGAGTACTTAGATAAATTTGTTGTGGTTTATCTCGATGACATTCTCATCTACTCGAAGAACGAAGTAGAACATGCCGAACACCTAAGGCTGGTACTGATGAAACTTAGAGAGCATCGCCTGTATGCTAAATTCTCCAAGTGTGAATTTTGGCTACCAGAAGTGACCTACTTAGGCCACGTGATTTCTGCAAAAGGAATTGCTGTGAATCCCGAGAGAGTTCAGGCCGTCCTTGACTGGACTCCACCTGAATCAATTAAGCAAGTTAGGAGTTTTCTTGCCCTATCCAGCTATTGCCGTCGCTTCGTCGAGAACTTTTCTAAAGTTGCAAAGCCTCTAACTGAACTCCTCAAGAAAGATAAGAAATTCCTTTGGAATCCCAAGTGCGAGGAAAGCTTTCAAGAGCTAAAAAGAAGGTTGACTTCTGCACCCGTACTTGCACCTCCAGACACTAAATGGGATTTCGAGATCTATTGTGACGCATCACGGCAAGGGTTAGGATGCATACTTCTGCAAGATCGACATGTGGTAGCTTATGCTTCACGCCAGTTGCGGCCACATGAAGAAACTATCCTACCCATGACCTTGAACTCGCTGCCGTAGTTCATGCCCTAACAACTTGGCGACATTACCCCCTTGGTAACTGTTGCGAGATCTATTCCGACCACCAAAGCCTCAAATACATTTTCACCCAGCCAGATCTTAATCTCAGGAAAAGACGCTGGATTGAGTTGATAAAATATTACGACGTAGGAATTTCTTACAACCCAGGAAAAGCCAATGTCAAGGCTGATGCACTAAGTCGTAAGTCGTATTGTAACAACCTCATGTTACAACAGTATCAACCAATTCTTCATGAGGAATTTCGAAAGCTTAATCTCGAGATTGTTCCTCGTGGATCTCTTTTCTACCTTGGTGGCGAAACTAACTCTTGAGGATCAAATTATAGTTGCCCAAAGGCGTGCACGAGGTGTTCGTCGGATCAAGGAGAACATTGCTACCGGAGTTGCTAAATGTTTCTCCACACATAGTAAGGAATGGTATTCTTTGGCAACCGTTTGGTAGTACCTAAGAATAGGGAACTAAGGCAACTCATCCTCAAAGAAGCCCATGACACACCCCTCTCGATTCATCCCGGTAGCACAAAATTGTACCGAGATCTACACCAGAGATTTTGGTGGACCAGGATGAAGAGAGACATTGCTCAATTTGTTGCCGAATGCGATGTTTGTCGTCGTGTGAAAGCAGAGCATCAAAGACCTGCTGGTACACTTCAACCTTTAGCCATTCCTGAGTGGAAATGGGATAAAGTCAGTATGGATTTCAACACTGGCTTTCCAAAGTCTCAGAAAGGAAACAATGCCATCTTCGTTGTCTTAGATAGGCTTTCCAAAGTTGCTCACTTCCTTCCAGTTCGCGAGTCTATAACTTCTAGCCAGTTAGCGGACTTGTAAATCTCTAGAATTGTATCCCTTCACGGTGTTCCTTTGGAAATCAATTCTGATCGCGGTAGCCTTTCACCTCTAGATTTTGGGGAAACTTTCAGAATGCTATGGGAACTCATCTCTCCTTTAGTACAGCTTTCCATCCTCAGTCTAGCGGTCAAGTCGAAAGGGTTAACCAGATTCTTGAAGACATGCTCAGAGCTTGTGTTATCTTGTTCGGAAAAAATTGGGAGAAGTCTCTGCCATCCGCCGAATTTTCTTATAACAATAGTTTTCAATCTAGTCCGAACATGGCTCCTTTTGAACTCCTTTATGAACGACGATGTCGAACACCTTTAAACTGGTCAGAAACCGGTGAAAGACAATTCTTTGGACCGGACATGATCAAGGAAGCAGAAGAGCAAGTTCGCATTGTTCGTGATCAATTGAAAGCAGCCCAGTCTCATCAGAAAAGCTACTATGATCGTCATCATAGGCAAGACAGCTACCATCTGGATGAGAAGGCTTACCTCCGGGTTACTCCTCTGATGGGAACCCAAAGATTCGGTATCAAAGGCAAGTTGGCCCCACGTTACATCGGACCTTTCCGCATTATTGCTAAACGTGGAGAAGTTGCCTAACAACTTGAACTACCCCCGCACCTTTCCCGAGTACCTGATGTATTCCATGTGTCCCAACTCAGGCGTTGCTTCAAGGACCCCATCCGCGAAGTCGACCATGAAATGCTTGATCTCCAAGATGACCCTTCCTATCGAGAATACCCCGTTCGTATTCTTGATTCCGCAGAGCGTGTCACTCGTCGTCATAAGATTAGATTTCTGAAAGTGCAATGGTCACATTACTCCGAGAAAGAAGCAACATGGGAAAGAGAAGACCGTCTCCGTGTCGAGTACCCCACCCTCTTCCCGACTACTTCTGAATCTCGGGACGAGATTCTTTTGAGTGGGGGCGAGTTGTCACAACCCTAGTTTTGGTATGTGCTTTTATTACTAGAAATAATTTCATCATGTTTAAATTCTTTGTTTAAGAATTGGGGATTTGGAAAAGCCTCAAAAAGAATTTTAAATAAAAGGCCAGATAAAAAGTTTTTCCAAAAATCCTCCAAACAATTTTGAAAAGTCCTATAAATGAGTATGATCATTTAAAAATGATTTGGAGTCAAACCCATGCTCCTGGAATTTTCAAATATTCAAACAGAGGCTTGGAAATTAAATTTGAATGCTATTTGAATTGGACTCAAATAATTTGAATTCCAAAAATCTCCAAAACTTGGGAGTGGCTAGTACTATGTCACCTATGTCCAAGATAAATATTTGGAGATTTTATAAAAATGTTTGGGTATTTTATCCAATACAAAACAAATAAAACAGAAGCAATAAAAGAAAAACAGAAAGAAAAGGGGCAAAGCCCACTTACCTGCAGCCCAACGCAGGGAGGTGGCCCAGCCCAGGGGCAAGGGCGTCTTCCTCCCCGAGCCAGGCAGGCAGGTAGCTCACCGGCGGCCACGGCATGCACGCCAGGCAGCTGCCTGGCTGCCCCCTCTCCCTTATCCGGCGCCGTGGACGCCCCCTTGCAGCCCCCCTTCCTTTCCCCCTCCCTTGGACCTTTCCTCTCTCTCCCCGGCGAGTTCCCGCAAGAACCGAGAGCCTGACGTCGCCACCGACGTGCGCCACCGCGGCCACTGGCCTCCACTCGCCGAGCCAGCCTGTCCAGTGCGTCCGCCATCGCCGTCTTTGTCACCATGGCCGCTCAATTGAGCCGAGGAGGCCCCGAGAACGCCGCTCCCTTCATCGACTCGCCGCCGGCCGCCGTACCTTCCTTCGAGAAATACACCGCCACCGCAGCTCCTCCGCCTCTCCCGTCTACGCCAACGCGCTCGTGGTGAGCTCTTCTTCCCTCCCAGCCTCCCCGTCCTCCTCCAAAAGCACTCCGTCGCCTAGCTCAGCGGAGCCCGAGCAGCGCCGCCGCGGGAGCTCGACCCCGCCATGGCCTCCGGCCTCCTCCGGCCGGCTCGTTTGCCCCATTGGATGCGCGCGTGCAAGGGCCGCATTCCGGTGCCCTTGGCGTGGCCTCCCGTGGCCGGAGCCGCCCTCTCCAGTGGGCGCCACCGCGTCCAGTGCTGCCGGCGGCAAACCGCCGGCCGACTGGGTTAGTTAAGGGCTAACCCCCCTGGTTAATTGGCCCAAGCCAATGACAGGTGGGGCCCTGGCCCCCTTAATCCTCTGTTTAATTTTAACTAAACGGGGATTAACCCCAGACCCACTGACATGGATGGCCCACTCGTCAGCCCCCCCCCTGCGTCATTCTGATGTCATGCTTGCGCAATAAATCGTTTTCTAATTAACAGAATTCCAGAAAATAGTTAAATCTTTGAAATTCAATAACTTTTAAACCATAACTCCAAATCAAAAGTGTAATATATGAAAAATCATCAGAAAAATGCAAGGATTCCAAATATCATAATTTCATGGATGAAAAACACATCTATGATGATGGACCAGTAGCATTTAGCTATTTGGGTTATTTGGAATAATTCAAAATAAATGTTTAAATCATTTCTAATTAAATCTTTGCAATGCCAACCTTATCACATGAACATCAGAGGCATATCATACCGATGACAACATGGTTTACCATATCCAAACATTAGCAAATGCAACCTTGGCTAATTTGAACAACATTTGGAGTTTTAATTTGAATTTCTTATTCAAATCAACTTCAATTAACTTGTTGCAAATTGAACCAAGATCACATCAGTACCATGCCATGTTTCATTCTTGAATGTGCATTGCAATGTGAAGTTTATACTTTGTTGTCTCGGTGTTTGCTTCTTCTCGATAGATCCATCGCCGGACGTAGTCCTTGTTTCTCCGAAGATGTCGCAATAGTTCGGAGTTCTGGTAGGTCTGTGGCCTGGCTGCTAAGTGAGAGAATGGTTCATCCGAGACCGGCTTATGCACCACGCACACATCACTTGGGTCCACTTCGGTAAACCGGCCGGGTTCACGATAGTGGTAGCCCACCCATGTAGGCGGCTTTTTTGGACTAGATCGGCTATGAGGTAACAGTTGTGGTGGCATCCTCGCTGTCATCTCTTGAACGGTGACACGCAAAAGGCGGTAGATGATGACACGTGTGTGTAGCGGTACACCCCTGCAGGGTTAACAAAACTATTCGAATAGCCGCGTCCGCGGTTATGGACTGCTTGGAAAGCTTAGCTTGATTATTAGACAACTTGAACTGGATACGTCTAAAACACACCAAGATAAGTGTGAGTGCTATGGCGTGCATTCTCGTGGGGAAGTCGAGGAAGGCACCATAGTGGTGTAATTGGTTGAAGAGATGTAGTGGACTCATGTACGCTTCTTACCTCAAGTCTGGTACTCGTAGTTCAGGACTAGCCAAGTCAAAGCTGGCACTTCTGCAAGTGAAACCCCACCTCCCTTTACCTTGATACATGTGCATGAGTAGTATAGTTCCTATGTAAGTCTTGCTGAGTACGACTTTGTACTCACGTTTGTTTATTCTATGTTTTAGATGAACCCACCGGCCCCGATGGTGGCTTCTACCCGAAGCTCGAAGAATGAAGACTCAGACCAAGACCAAGCTAGTGTAGTCCCAGTCAGACGACTGGTTCCCTCGTGGAGGGCTGGTTTTTAGATAAGGCTTCTCTAAGCCATTTGTTAAACTTGTCTGTACTCAGACCTACTTTTCTTCCGCTTGTCTGTTGTAATGTTGGATCACATGCTTGTGATCTCTGTGTGCACTCTGTAAGAGTTATTAATAAAGATGTATACATTGTAGAGAATTGCAATGATACATGTTGTTCATACTAGACATGTGTGCTGCGTGTATGTTTATAACATGCATGTCTTAGTATGGGTTTTCGAGACCTTAGTTTTGATCTGGCTGGTGGTCTTTTATACACCAAGTGGCCCTTAGATGTGCGCAGCTTGGGGCATCGCGATGCGATTGCTCGAGACTCCGTCTCGTGCACTGTTTGATGTATGATCGAGCCGCCCTAGACCCCGACTAAGTGATCGGGCTGGAGTAAGTCTATGTAAGGGTTATAATACAATCGATAGTATGGTTGAGGCGACTTGTCTATGAGTATGGGAGTTCACCACCCATATCATTTAGACTTGTGTGCGGACGATGAGGACCCATTTCAGTTGATCATCCGGCCTGGATGGGATGCCCCTCACGTTCGATGCTTTCCGAGAACGTTCTGTGTTTGGCCTTGTCTGCTTAGACAAGTGGGTACGGTTCTCGGCTCTCCATATGATTGTGTTGTAGCGAGGCTTGTATACGCTAACCCCGGGTCCCGACAGTTAGTTTCAAAACTTGAACTAGCATAACATTTATGGTCAAGTCCACTATCCTTTACAAATTTGAGATGTATCCTCAGTTCTCTTCTGACACTAAAGGATAAACTTAACTCTTTGTTCAATGATTTACTCATAAATCATATCACAACATGTTCTTACTACTAAGAACTTGGGTCACATTACGTCCAGTACATAACTCTGGTTTTATATGAAAGAACCTATGACAAAGGCATAGAGGATCCAACACATCCATTTCTTTCATTAACCATTAACCATTGTTCTTGTACTGAGATTAACTCAACATTTCTCTTGGATATACAAGTAAGGACCACTTCTTGACTTGTCCCATTCTGAACTCCTTCAGAATCTTATCCAGGAAAGTATTACGACTCAATGTTATTAAACACATATCTATCTTAATAGATCTTCAATGATTAATACTTAATCATATTCATTTATGAAAGATTCAAATAATCATTAACACCAACTGCACCATTCATAATATGTTATCCATATATGAGAATGTTATCATGCTCCCACTCAAATATGTCATGCACATATTAAGTCTTAGGATAACACTCATATTGCTCCCACTCAAATATGTCAGCCACATATAAGACAAGGATAACATCCACATGGCTCCCGCTTAGATATGTCAGACACATATTAAGTTCAGGATACTAACCACATGGCTCCTACTCAAATATGTCAGTTACATATAAGTCTAGGATAATACTCCCATAGCTCCCACTCAAATATGTAGTCTACATATTAAGTTTCAGGAAACTATTCAGCTCCCACTCAGTTTCATGCAAATGCATGTTTCCTCGATATTTTGGTTAAGTCCAAAATCCTTTGATCATCCATCAAAATGAGAATTCAGTTTACGAGACACTAGTATCCATATTTTTTTCCAAAACCTTCTTGTTGTACCAATTACAACACTTCTTCAAATGCAGGATTTGAGGAAGTCACGGTATTGATAACCATTTGGATCATTCGTAGTGAATATCCCATTGACTCAAGAAATATAGGATTTCATGACTCATAGTCATATCTCGTACTTAGGTCCACCATCGCTTCTTTGTAGTTCGTAGGAATTTCTTGTTCCATTAACATGACAAGTGAATCATGAATATCATTTTGCACCAGGGGAAAATATATATTCTTGAATCCTACCTTTCTCAGTAAAAGCTCCCATCAGAAGATCATGCTCATTATCATTAGTTTCTCCTCTTATTTTAGAGCTTTGCTTCCAGAACATATTCCGTTGCACTACTCTGACATTTGGAGGCAAGGTCAATTACCTTGGTTGAACTTTCACTTTTCTTCCATTACCACATTTATCAAGAATAATTCTTGACAAACACCAAACATAGCAATACAAGTTTTGCTCCTTTTGGTTCTAGTTGTGGAAGATGCATCCATAGTTGTCTAAGGATACACTACAAAGATAATTTATCTTACATAAATCAAGCTTCCTAGAAACCACAACACACCATGACATATATAGTGTTGGTTTCCATGAACTTAGATGGTTCCCTATGCTGAAGTGAGTGTTTGCATATTAAATTAATAACTCTAAACAATAATAACGTAACTTGGTAAGAGATAACTTAGACCATACACTTTTCGATAGAATATGATCACAATGTTCAGGCACGTCAATCATATTGAAGTGTCTCAGGACATTGCAATTTGTGGAACAACTTTCACACAAGTCTTTATGCCCAAGACTAACTCAAAACATTTTTCACTTTGATCAAATCGTAGAGACTTGTCTTTCTTGTTAATTTAATATCCATCTTTACTCTGAAATCCTTTTTGATCATATTAAATTATTTCAGACTCATGTTTCATTAGTGAATACAAATATTCATCTAAGTCCACACACGAAGTTCACGAAATAATGAAATTCACCACATGCTGACATACGATACATCACAATGTATGATATTCAACAATCAGTACACATTCTGTTTACCAGAATGCGAGGTTTTAGTCATCTCACCTAAAAGGTATGGTTTGTATGTGTCAAGAGATCAAGTATCTTAAGACATCATCATACCATTCATGACTTAAACTGTAGTGTCATTATCAAGCCTGGATATTTCTTGGCTTTACAATATTTCTTATAAATGATCAAACAAGTATCATCAGTATAATAATAACTCATTTATAATCGTAATGTGACCATAAGAGATATCATTCATAAAAGGAGAACAACTGACTTGTTTCTCACTAATATGAATAATTGTCTTCGCGAGATGCAAGACACACTAATAAAGTCCTCATTCAAACGATCATAAAATTTATTCATATATTAATCAATTGATAGATGTAGAGGGAGAGTGTTGTCGACCATCAACTATCTTGATTGCCGTCAGCACACATTGTCACCTCATCCCTTCCAAGCCACTCTCAAGCAGTAAGTTCAAGCATCGAATAATTAATCAACCACAATTAGTGTTTCGTGGGAAAGACATTTATAACTCGTATATCAAATATACCTTCTCCGTCAATGACCATTCCTGCATTGGTTCTACTCTTAAAGTTCTTGACTTTAACCTTGACCTCATGACAGGTGAACGATTCTCCTTCATGACATATCCATACATGGTCTTTGTAACTAGGAGGAAGCGGATGCAACTCCCCAGTTATCGCAAAGTAACCAGTCATTCAGTAGTCCAAGTTATACACAAGGTGTTCCATGTATCTTATACATTTTCCAAGTGACTTTCTCAGCAGGTTGTTCCTTCCACCATAGTTGAAAGAAACCACGTCCATATACTCATATTCCATTACTCTGATTTGTGACCAAGTGCTTTCATGTTCACCTAGCACGTCATACGTGTTGGTTAACATGCATTCACAATTCAGATTCCATAGAATGAATTATGGTGTATTGGATAGTCATTCATAAGTGACGGTGAGTGCGATACTCATCATCATCTTCCTTGATTACGGAGTTGTCAGGTGTATCTCCTATCAGTTCTTCGTATTATGTTTAGCAAGTCATTACTTATGAGTATGTCTCTAATGGTGTTGGTACACATCAATGAAGTAAGACCCATTTACCTTAAGTTCTATCATACTAAAAGAGCCATAGTTCTAAACATTGGTATGCCGTTATCTACAATGATATTTGCTAAGACATGAAGATTAAGTTCATAATATGGAGTTCATGTTTCAAAAACAATTCTGGATCTCCCACTCAGACAAACATCCCTCATAGTTTGTTCTAAGTGATTACACGATCCTTGAAGAACATACCTCCCCCGTGTGACACGACCATCAGTATGTTGTTCAAGGTAGGCCATCATGCCAATCACATCATCCATGTGACTCATGGTCGACCTTTCAGTCTCTTGTGTCCCGAGGCCATGTCTGCACATTCCAGGCTCGCCACAATAACCTTAGTGAGTATATGCCGCGTATGCAAGGCCATGTTTCTGTACATGCTAGGCTTGCTCCACCCATCGCGTGTGAACGTAAAAATGTTTGACACCCGTGTGACACATGATTCCTCCATAATGAAGAACTTTCCAGATGGTGCTTCACTAAGGAAGGACACTTTGTTGGTTTAGTGAGGGATCATCCTATTATGCTACCGTCGTATATCTATCATATTAGCAAAACAGGATGCAATAGTATAAATCATACATGCTATGATTCCCCCGACATGCAAATTAAAGCTGAAAACGCCTTTCTACTTTATCTTTTGCAAGTTTTATGTGGCTGCTAGGGGTTTCGAGAAAAGAACCGCTTTCTATCCTGCGAAAACAAGCCACAACACCAATCCCGCAATTTTCTCTATTACACCCCTGTCGGGGCCCTCCGTTGCAAACATCTTCGCATCGCTAATGCAGAGAGACAGACACCCTTAGCCAATTTATATGGTACAAGCCATATGTCAAGCGTGGAACAAGTCTCGCGTAAACGCGTAAGGTCGGTCGGGGGCCGCTTCATCAAACATTGCCGCAACGCTAAATGAGTACACGTGAGAGGGTAACAATTGGAGAATTGATGCCCAAATACTAGATGTGTTCTATCCGTACAATACATCTACGCATAGCCTTGCTCTGATACCACTATTGGGGTTCGGGGCAGAAAACACAAATTTTTCATAACCTACGAGACCCATACCCAAGACCTATGCTATGCTGATGCAAGAAACGGACAGAAATAGATCACCTACCAGTATGTAGTCCGTTAAGCGGGAAACGTTCCCGCATGAACGTGGTTGATGTAGTCGTACCGGCAATCCCCGATGCCGCGCAGATCCACGATGACTCCTGTAGCCACCCGATCCTTGTAGACCGATGACGGGATTACGTCCCCGTCGGAACGTTGCTGATGAAGACCTCGCGATACGACCACGACGATGAAGTAGCACCACAAGTGTAGTGCCTCGCGGGATTATACACATACAGTATACCCGACGTCCCTCCGGGCTCCGAACCAGTAGAGCAGCGGAAAGAAGATGGATTCGGATCCCGATTCCAGCAGCACGACGGCGTGCGTATAGTGGAGAAATCCCCAACCAAGTGTAGACTCCAAACAAGGGGAGTCCACTCGAGGAAGGAAAAAGGAGGGAGAGAGAGATGAGAACTTATCTCAAAAATATGATAAATAAAAGGGCACCTCTACCCCTCCTTATATAGGCCAAGGAGGGGTGCCACCCCCTCCACTTCCGGGGTGGGACTAATCCCAAGGGAGGGGGTGGCGCACCTATTAAGGGGGTGGGCCCCCTCATGGCGCCATGGCCCATGGGGGAGGACTCCCTCTCCCCCTAATGGGCCCTATGAGGCCCATATGCCTTTTAATTCATTTTTAATTATATTTAAATACATTTTCATAGTTAATTCAGATAATTAAATAATAAAACATATATTAAACATTATTAAATATATTTTGAACCTTTCAAAATACCCGAAACAACTTCCGGCCTTCATCAGAACAATTCCGGTGTTCTCTCCAATTTCTCCGGTGATCCCGAATCAATCCTTACTGCGTCGAGTACCCTTAAGTGTAACACCCTACGGTCCGGGAAACGGCAGACATGATCAAGACAATTCTCATTGATCAATGACTAATCAATTGGACCTGGTTACAATCCTTGATAGCCCCTGCACTTCCATCGAATGAACTTCAATCGTTGTTGGATCCGTTAACCGTGTGCCTGTTCCCTTTGTCCTGGGGTACTTTGCTTGTCCGAGGTTTGATCATCGGTATCCACTATACCTAGTTTGTCCTCGTTCTCAACAAACAAGTATACTCGTTCCCGTGATATTACAACTCCGTGACCTCGTCACACGTTTGCAAACTTTATGATGTAACATCAGTGAGTGGGCCCAGAGTACCTATCCGTCACACGGATGGACAAATCCCGCTTTGATCTATTTGCATACTCATTAACATATCTATTCGGAATACCTGCAGTACTCCTTTATGGCCAGCATATTTCAGTCAGGCGGTGGGTAGCAAATCAAGGCATCCTAATAGACAGTAATTACGTATGATCATTACGGTCTAAGGATCTGGTCACTACGTTATAGTTATCGCAATGTCGAACTATGTGACTTGATCACATCGCAACACTTCTGGTGGGTGTATGTCCATCATATCATTATCCAATGATACGACTCCATTGTCAACAGACGCCATTGTCTCATGATCAGGAAACCTTGATCATCAATCGCCCAATGGACTAGTATACTAGGGTTGACTAGGGACCTGGTTGTTTGTATACCACACCTGTATTGATGTTTCCGCTTAATACAATTATAGCATATTATAAAATTTATTATGAACTGATGGAATATACTCGATAAAACATATTTTATTTGCCTCTAGGGAACATTCCCAACAGTTCTTATTGTTCCCTTAGATTTTCTTGTCATGGACATTGAGTGTGATCCCTCATGTCCAATTATTTTGGGACGTCCTTTTCTCCGCACCGTTGGTGCTATCATTGACATGAAAGAAGGGACAATTATATTCCAATTCCCCCTCAAAAAGGGAATGGAACACTTATCTCTAAAGAAGATTAAGTTACCTTATGAGTCTGTTACACGGGCAAGCTATTCTTTTGATATTGACAAAACTTGATCTTTTTGCATCATGCCTAGCTAAAGGCATAAAAGAAAACACTTGTTGAGAGGAAACCCAAGATGTTTTTACTTTCAGTTTTAGTGGTCTTGATGCTTGTTACTACTGTAGCAACATCATTGTATCTTTATTTTCAAGCTTTGTGCCATGTTTAGGCTCTGATTGCAAGAAAGTTCAAAAGTTGTGACATGTTATCCAAAAATCACCATAACATATTTTTGACAGTATGCTCTATACAATTAGCTTTCATGCGTTTGTTCTGAGTTTTTTGATTTGAGTTGCAAAAGTACCCCGAAAAAATTATTTACTACATGCTGGTCTATTTTTCACAGATTCTGTCACGTTTTGCGTTTTCATCATTTTGCAAATATTAAGCTTGCTTTTACTTTGCAAAAACTTTTTGGCAATCTTGATAAACAGTATTTCTTCATGAAAATATTTATTTATAGTGGAGAAAATATATTTTATCATTGGTACTAACCACTCTAATCAGCTTATGATGAGTTTCTTATGAAGGGAGTTTTCAAGTATGCGAAGGAAGATGATGAAAGAAGATTTGGGAGTGTCAAGAGCTCAAGCTTTGGGATGCCACCATGCACCCCCAAGAAATATCCAAGGATAATCAAGCGTCTAAGCGTGGGGATGCCCCCGTGCATCCCCTTCTCCATCAACAATCATCAGTTCGTCCTTCTCCATGCTATATTTTTATCATTTCATATGATATGTGCTAAACTTGGAGCATCCCGCTCTTTACTTTTTAGTTTGTTTAGTTTTTCTTGCAGTTCATAACAAGTTGGATCCTAGCCTTCATTGTTTGGGAGAGAAACACGCTCCACTCCATCTTAGAAAACAACATAGGCTTGCATGCTTATCTTTCTTTTTGTGTGTGTTCTTTGTTTTTTCGTAGCTGCCGTAATGCTTAGCTCTTAGTTTTCATGCTTGATTTCTTTTAGAGATTTTATTTATGTTTACTTAGGAACTCTCTTGAGTTTTCATGCTTATCTTGTTTAGAGAGTGGTCTTGTTGCACTGAGTTGTGTGTCTTTCATGAGTAGGTAATTAAGGTTGCTGTTACAAGTGTAGTGGTAACTTGCAATAGTTTTGAGGTATTGAATTGAATAATGTTTGGACTTTTGGTGCCAAAAGTTTGGGCCTATTAGTGATAGGTGTCGTATTTTGTGCAATCATTGCTTATTTTCGAAAACTACATAAAAAATTAGTTAAGAACTCTAGCTACTAGATGGATCGCTAACCTCTGGAGGGGTTGGAATATATAGAGTACTAGATGGATGCGCAAGGATAACCATACCCCGATACACTCCTCCTCGGGGTACTCGTCGCTTTGTGAACCTCCTGATTAGATAGAGAGTTACCGATAATAAGTGCATGAGTTCTTCGGACTAATGCGAGTATTCGATTGTTGGCACTTCCAGCTTCAATATTTTGCTAGCCTCTTCGGTACCGTGCATTGCCCTTTCCTCATCTTGAGGGTTGGTGTATACTTTACCGGTGCATCCAAACCCTATGCATGATATGCTCTGTCATCATAAACCTCCTTATATCTTCCTCAAAACAGCCACCATACCGACCTATCAAGGCATATCCATAGCCTTTCTGAGATACATTGCCATGCAACATCCACCATCTCATGACTTGATCTTCATGTCATACATGTTTTTGTTTGATCGAGGAGCCGCATGCTAGTTGGGATTTGCCCTTATTATTGCTACATGACGCGCTAGTATCATTGCATATCCTGCTACACTGGTAGAGGCATACATGTGCATACATCATGATTGTTTTCATCTTTCTTTATGTTGAGTACTTCTTGTAAAGTGTGAAGATCTTCTTTATATTCTTGTAAAATATAGAGTGTTTCCCTTAAGGGAGGAAAATATCCCAAAGAGGACAAATTAAAAGATCCCAAAGAGGACAAATGAGAGATAAATAGAAAGAGCCAATGTGGCCAAAAAAACAAAAAAATAGAAAAAAGATAAAAAGAAATAAAAAGAGAGAAGGGGGCAATACTACTATTCCTTTTGAAAGATTGATGGCGGTGAAGTTAATAGGTTTAGTTGGGTTGCCTCCCCCGTTAACCGCGCCAATAAACGATTCTTGATAACCCACAAGTCTAGGGGATCAGTCGTAGCTTTTCGATAAATAAGGATGTCGATCCCAACGAGGAGCAGAAGGTGCTGGTAAATGACACTGGATAAGGAAAGGTTGCACACACTCAAAGGTAAATATTTAGGGGTTTTTGGTTTAAGCAACAGAAAAGTAAAAGACAAGCAAAGTAAACAGGGTAACTGAGGAGTAGCAAGTGGCCCAATCCATTCACAAGGATAAGCCTAGGAACTAAACTTATAAAAGCTAAAGCGTTCTCGAGAACACACGGGAGAGATAGCCAAGTTACTTTCACCATACTCCGCCAAGTAATATGTATTGTGTTGATAAGTGTTGGTGGGTGCATAAATGCAAGTACACCTTCTAGACTAAGATAAGTGTACTCTTATGATTACACACCTTGCAAGAATCCACAAATACAAGGTAGTAATTAAGGCATAAGCCTAACCACAGCATTACGATCAAGGATCCATAACTCCCTTGTGCAAAAGTGTGCGAACTGGGGTTCAGGTTTCTGTCACTCCGGCAACCCACCATAAGCATCCTTTGTGCACAATGTATTACTCTAGGCCCATGAAAGGTGAAGTGTTAAGTGTTCGACTCACATAACACCACTAGAGAAATAACAACACAACTTAAGTATCAAACAACACATAACACTTCAACATCATATGACTACTAACAACTAGACTTCTCCCATGTTCTCAAGAACTAAAGTAACTACTCACAAGACATAAAAGAGATCATGATCAGAGGTGATAGATGGGTGGCAAATAATCTGGACACAATGATATTTCTCCAACAAAACTCAATAGCATTCACCACAAAGTAGTAATTAACACCAACAGAGTAGAGAGGATAGATAGTACGGATTACAACACAAGTTGCAATTATGAGATGAGATGGGATGGAGATGGAGATGGTACTGATGTTGGGATGATGTTGATGATGATCTCGATGATTCCCGTGACGATGATGATGATGATGATGATGATGATGATGGCGACGATCTCCCCTTCCGGGAGGTGATCTCCCCGGAGGAATCTACCCGCCGGAGATGGCTTTTCTCCTCTATAGGTTTCCACCCCGTGGCGGCGGTGAAACACGGAAACTCTTCTCTTTTTAGGGTTTTAACCCCAGGGGGGTCTTATAGGCGAGAGGGGGCACTGAGGGGGGCCACCAGGCATCCAGGAGGGTGCCTGGCGCGGCCAGGAGGGGGGTCGCGCCAGGCACCCTTCTGGCTGCCTGGTGGGTCCCCTCACCTCCATCTTCGGTGATCCCCAGTCAATTCCCATAAAACTATTCCCCGTAAATTTTCATCGCGTTTGGACTTGATGTGATTAATCAACTTCGTGTCCACTTTTCACCGCTAAATTCTGGTTCTGCTGCTTCGGCACCAGAAAGTTGTAAACTGTGTAAAACAAGCCAAAACAACATAAGAACAATACTTTAAAGTGGAATATATTAATGAATAGGATGAAATTACAATGTAAAATAGTGATGCATTTTGGACGTATCAACTCCCCCAAGCTTAGACCTTGCTTGTCCCCAAGCGATTGCTGAGCTCGGTAAACCTGTCCACAAGTTTACAGAGTGAAGCGTCGATAAAAGAATACAGACAAGAAGCATCAAGATTTCTCACCAAACTGAAGCATCCTCAACAAAAACCTCAACTCATAAGGTCCTTATGAGAAATTAGTAACAATTATAACAAAGTAGGACCTGGAAAACTCATCAAATCATGGAAAACATAGCCTTGGTCAAGGAACAACTAATAACTTTTACTTTTGCTCTTTTCACTTATAATGGAACCAGTTGAAGCTTTGAAAAGAACATGTTATTAGTCAATAAGTGCACATATTAACACAAAGGAAGATGTTACTAAGCATAAGCTTTTGCAAACAACTCACTTATCAAAAGATAATGTCAACAAAGATGTAACATACTAACTTTCAATGCATCTTTGTATGCAAGAATCTTTATTAACATCAAGTTTCTGTTCTCTCTCAAGAAGGAAGGAAGTAGGACGGACTGTCTCAGCACAAAATAAAGGATAAACCCCGTGCAAAAGGGTAAGCAGGGAAAACTCATGTGCCATCTCTAGATCAAACAAAATAAAACAGGCCTTTGGGAGGTGCATAATCCGTCAACGACTGCTGATAGATAACTCAGTCACTTCATGATTTGGACAAGTTTCGAGGAACGACTCCCATGTGGGGACGATCACATCCCCTTAAATTCCTTTGTTTATCACTCATAAATGGGCGAAGGAACTTGTGCGTTAGTATTTATCTTTTACGAGCTGGGCACTCATGCCAGTCCCTTCTAGTATTAGGGGTTTGAAGATTAGACATGCAATCCCAAGATAAAAATTGTCCAAATTAAGAAGGTCATGGGTTACCCACCACTTCCTCATGAGCTGAATCAGTGGAACAAAACAGAAGATTTTGAACATCTAGAGATAGCACATAAATTATATACTTTAGGAGTGGTAGTGGAATACCACAAATAGGAAGGTATGGTGGACTCAAGTGGAAGATGTTGGTTTCAAGGTATGGAAGTACAATCAGAATTCCGCTTAGTACAGAGTTTTGGCTAGCAAGGCTTTGAGAGACCAGACAATTGATGAAAACTTAGATGAAAGCAATACAAAGCATAAACATTAAAACTAGCATGAAACATCAAGTTGTCTTCCTTGTCAACATAACACTTCAAGCATAATAACACAAAGGTTTTGGCTATGTCGCTACTTTGAAAAAAACATGCTTGTTGCTATGACCAAAGCTATACTTTCCAAGATTTAAATAAAGATTTCGAAGCCATACTTGATATAAGGTCAATACTCCCCATAAGAATCAGCTCATAATGTTGATTGCGTGAAGAGAATACCGAGTGCAGCGAAGAAACCAATAGACTTCTCATTAATATTCCTTCATAGACGACCCCACACTCACGGATACAAAGCTCTCCACAAAAGGAGTGATAGACCTCAAAGCAACACCTATTTCATAAAGTAACTTCCCTAGACATGATACGACTCTACTTGACTCCTAAAGACAAAGATAAAGATAAAGATACCGGGCACTCCCCCAAGCTTGGAACAAGCTAAGGGGATGCCATTACCCGAGGAGATTTACTCCTCATTCTTGTTCTTGTTGGTCACGTATTCCTTGGCGAAGCGCTTCCATGGCAGCTGTTCTCCAGTCTCGAAGGACATTCCCGTCTCCAAGATCCTGCACTCAGCACCTAAACCCATGCGCTGAAACTTTAGTTCATACTCACAGTTCTGGTTCTGTAGATCATAGATCTGTGCTTGGAGCCCATAAAATTTTTCTTCTAGTGCGGCCAGACTTGACCACATCTCCTTCATCTCTTTCTTGTGGGAAGCCTCGATCTCGTTCATGATGTCGAAGTTAGCTTCAACACCACGCTCCACCATATTCTTAAACTTGAAGACCTCATGTTCCATCTCCTTCAGCCGCTCATCGGTGCTCCCTTCCTTGACTGGCCCCTTCAGATCTTCCTTGTGGAGAACACCGTCCTCCACACGAAGGACCTGGGGGTACTTCCTCACCTCAGCGAGGTAAGGGTTGATGACGTTGACGACGAACTTGTCCTTGGGGGAACTTGGGGAAGCCATGGCACCTAGATCTGCTGAAAGTTTTCCTGGCAGAAACAGACCGAGAAAGAAAACACACGAAATCGAGAGATACGGTGCCGGGACTATCCGGGCAAATATATATGTCAGAACCCTTTGTTAGGTAATGTGCTAGGATCAAAGTCTTCTTGCATCATGTTAACAATTTCAAAGAAATCATTTGAAATCAATTTCAAAAGCAAAATGGGAGAAGGAACCCCCCAGATGAATTAATTCAAAAGGCCAGATAAAAATCTTCTCCAAAAATTCATGTTAGATTTTTGAAAAGTCTTATAAATGAGTGTGATCACATATCAAGTGATGTGGGACCCACCCCATGCTCATGGATTTTTCAAATATTCAAACAGTGCCTTGGAATTAATCAAAAACCCCTATTTGATTTAAGATTCAAATTATTTGAATTTTAAAAATGTTCAAACTTTACAAGTGGCTAGCCTAGTATATTGTTATGCCACATAAAAAGTTTCAGCATTTAATAAATTGGTTTGCTATTTTTTTAGCTAGCCAAAACGAAGTACTGAAAAGAAAAAGAAACAGAAAAAGGAAAAAAGGGCTTACCTTGCTTTTGGCCCAACTCAACGCCCCCTGGCCCAAGCCCACCTGGACCCCCCCCTTGCCTTCTTCCAGCGCGGCGGCAAGTAGCTCGGTGGCCGGCATGGCGCGGCCGCCACGCCACCTGTTCCTGGCGCCTCCCGAGCCTTCTAGTCGCGCCTGGAGACGCCCCGCTCACTCCCGTGTCCATTCCCCCCCAGAGCTTCTCCCCTTCCTCTTCCGCTCGATTCCATCACCGCCGAGGACCACCGTGGAGCACGCCGCCGAGTCCACGCAGCCACCGTTGTCCCCGAGCTGTGCCACCGTGTCCAGAAGAACCGCAGCAGACGTCTTCGCCGTTCCCCCCAGTCAATCGAGCCCGAGCGCCTCAGCAGACGACGCCAGCTTCATCGAGACCTCGTCGGAGCCGCAGATCGACGTCGCCAATTACTCCGGCCACAGAGCTCCTCCGACCACACCGCCGCCTCCACTGCAACCGTGGTGAGCTTCTGCTTCACCCCATATATTCCAAGGTTGCCCCCTTGGCCTGTACCGCCTTTTGCCATGGAAGCCGGGGCACCTCGCCGCCGAGAAGTTCCTCGCCGCACAACCTTGAACCCCAGCACCCCACAGTCATGTCCTCCGCAAACCCCACGCACTGCTGCTTCGTTTGATCCCAGCCCCGCTTCAAATGGCGCCTTGTAACGAATTCCACCTCGCGGTCATGCCCCTGTTGCCGCAAAGCTCGTCGCCGGCGAGCGTACAGAGCACCCCAGCCTCTCCAACCGGTCCCAATCGACGCGCGTTGACGAGGGCTTCAACCTGGTGGAAGCAGCGCCCGATTTGGCCCACGGGAACGCCGTTGCAGAGGACGCCGCCGCACGGTATTGTCGCCGGCGACTTGCCGCTGGTGAGGTCCACGTGGCCGGCGTGTTTAAACGTTAACCACCCCCCCTAATGACCCCCAGAGCCGATGACAAGTGGGCCTAAGACCCTTAATACCCCCGGTTAGTTTAAACTAACCGGGTTAATTAACCTAGTTACTGACACGCCGGCCCCACACGTCAGAGACCCCCCCCCCCACGTCACCCTTGCGCAAGCATGACGCAATAAAAGAATTTCCAGATTAAAAGAAAATCAGAAAAATTCAGAAAATTCGAGAAAAAGGCTGAAACTTTGAAAATTCATAGAAACTTCATTTTAACTCCAAATTTAACAAATAATATATGAAAAATGATCAGGAGAAAATAAGCTATCCAAATATCCAACTTTCAACCATGTTTAAGTTGAATTTAAAATGTGATCAGTAGCATTTGCTATTTGATTTAAATGGAATTAATTCAAATTATTTTCAAAAGCTTTTGCATTTTGAACCATATCAACATATCACATTATACTTGAACTTCAGAGGCATATCATACACATTTCAAAATGGTTCAACCTGATCAAACAATGTCATTTATAACTTGGCTAAAATGAATTCAAATTGGAGTTTGAATTTGCAATTCAATTTGCAATATACTCCATTTAAATGGAATTGCTTCACACATCAAAGCATATACATCAAGTTTCAACCTTCAACCATGTGATTGTGCATTGTATTTACTTTGCTACCTTGTTTGTTGTTTGTCGAGTAGAGGTGGAACCGGAACATGAGGCTGCCCCCTTCGTTGAAGACCCCGAACCCGAACCTCGTCAGCAAGGCAAGCAAACCCCCATTGATCATGTCGATAAAATCCCACTTCCCTCTCATGTCTCGCTTATGCATTGTATAGGATGATTACCATGCTACGTTTCTACTGCATAGATGAACCCATTACTTTGCATGACCTATCATTTGTCACAGTAGTAAGCAAACCACAATCCTAGCAAATGTAGGAGTTGATTGATATCATGTGGCCCCTACAATTGTTACTACTTATTGCATGCTTAGAGTGATACAATGATGTTACTTGTATGTGAGTCGGGATGGTAGTGATCATGTTGATGTTGGTGGAAAGGTGTTGGTGAATCTACCCTAATACAAGGTGAACGATGAGAGGCTGTGTAGGAGTACACAGTGGGTTGTCTCGTTGAACACCGCCCTCAGTCCAAGTTCTTGTGTGGTGATCCAAGATGAAGAGTACAACCACACATTGGGCTCACTGACCCCTCTCAACCTATTAACTCATCCCTTTCGATGTCCAAATGTCGCAATAGTTCGGAGTTCTGGTAGGTCTATGGCCTGGCTGCTAAGTGAGAGAACGGCTCACCCGAGACCGGCTTATGCACCACGCACACATCATCTGGGTCCACTTTGGTAAACCGGCCGGGTTCACGATAGTGGTAGCCAACCCAGGTAGGCGGCTTTCTTGGACTAGATAGGCTATGAGGTAACAGTTGTGGTGAGCATCCTTGCCGACACTTCTTGAACGGTGTCGAGTACAAAGGCGGTAACCGATGATCATGTGTGTGTAGCGGTACACCCCTGCAGGGTTAACAAAACTATTCGAATAGCCGCGTCTGCGGTTAAGGACTGCTTGGAAATCTTAGATTGATTATTAGACAACTTGAACTGGATACTTCTAAAACACACCAAGATAAGTGTGAGTGCTATGGCGTGCTTTCTCGTGGGGAAGTCGAGGAAGGCACCATAGTGGTGTAATTGGTTGGAGAAAGTAGTGGACTCGTGTACGCTTCTTACCTCAAGTCTGGTAATCGTAGTTCAGGACTAGCCAAGTCAAAGCTGGCACTTCTGCAAGTGAACCCCACCTCCCTTTACCTTGATACATGTGCATGAGTAGTATAGCTCCTATGTAAGTCTTGCTGAGTACGACTTTGTACTCACGTTTGCTTATTCTATGTTTTAGATGAACCCACTGACCCAGAAGGTGGCTTCTTCATCGAGCTCGATGACTGAAGATCAAGCTAGTCTAGTCCCAGTCAGACGACTGGCTCCCTCGTGGAGGGCTTGTGTTTAAATAAGGCTTCTTAAGCCATTTTTAAACTTGTCTGTACTCAGACATACTTTGCTTCCGCTTGTCTGTTGTAATGTTGGATCACATACTTGTGATCTCTCTGTGCACTCTGTGAGAGTTATCAATAAAATGTATACTTTTTAGAGAATTGCAATGATACCTGTTGTTCATACAAGGCATGTGTGCTGCGTGTATGTTTATAACATGCATGTCTTTGTATCGGTTTTTGAGACCTTAGTTGTGATCTGGCTGGCGGTCTTTCATACACCAAGTGGCCCTTAGATGTGCGCAGCTTGGGGCATCGCGATGCGATTGCTCGAGACTCTGTCTCGTGCACACTTTGTGGTATGGTCGAGCCCGCCCTAGACCCCGACTAAGTGATCGGGCTGGAGTAAGTCTATGTAAGAGTTATGAGATAGTCGATAGTATGGTTGAGGCGACTTCTCTTTGAATACGAGAGTTCATCACCCATATCATTTGACTTGTGTGCGGACGATGAGGACCCATCTCAGTTGATCATCCGGCCTAGATGGGATGCCCCTCACGTACGATGCTTTCCGAGAACGTTCTGTGCTTGGCCTGGTCTGCTTAGACAAGTGGGTAAGGTTCTCGGCTCTCCATATGACTATGTTGTAGCGGGACTTGCATACGCTAACCCCGGGTCCCGACAGACTTGGTATCAGAGCAGGACTGACTGTAGGACTAGCAGCCTTGGACGAAGTCGAGTCTAGCCTTCTATATTTATATAGTTACTCTGGGTATATAAGGGAACAACGTAAGGCTTCTTTTTTCTCCTTACCCCCTTCGTTCTGAGTTCTGAGTCACCCTCATCTTATTCTACGGGAAGATAGGACTAGGCTCACCTCTGTCTGATTAGAACATCTCGTTGTTTGCTTCCTTGTAGCCGTAGGAAGGTTGTGTTCGGTTCGTTAGAGTTGTTGTGCTTCCTGAATTCTTACATCGTATGTAAGTGTTGTTTCCATGTTGTAAGAAATTGTCTTTTTCTTGCAATTACAACCGTTATGTTGTCCGAGTCATTCCAGGTTTCTTCATAATCTGATGCATTTGCAAACTCCTTCTTTCTGTTTCAGATGGCAGATCTTCCCCCTCGGCAGATTGTTCGTTTGACCAGGTGCCTCGGTGTGCGTGGCCATCCCGCCACGTTGATTGAGATGATGTCCTATGTGGGATATCGATGGTACCCTGAGTACACAGTTGAGGAGAAATTCCTTGACTTCAACCAGACCCAGTTCCACTGCATCGTCAGGATCTACCCGCACCACAATGGAGTCACTCAGCCTATCCACTTTGGACATGGCATTGGCATGACTGAGACCATGGCTGTGCAGGATGCTGCGTACTCATGTATTACCCTGCTGAGAGAGGAGCACACTATGCTAAGAGAGACCTCGTTCCGCTATATCCCTGCTGCACTTCTAGGAGAAGAGGGGTATTACACCGGACTATACTCAGATCACTCTGCAGAGGATCCAATACTTCAGATGACTGCTAGGTTTGCTTGTGATCGAGATCGTGATGCACGCGCTCTCCGTTTTGAGCTTCACGCCACCCGTGTTCGTCTGTATCGATCACTTACACTCCTGGCTCCTTTTGTGAGTGTTGGATCAGTCGAGTATGATGCTATCTACCCAGCCAGGACGCAGATTCCTTCTCGAGTTGCTTGGCCCGAGATTGGAGGCATTTTTCTACCCCGTGGTCCTCTGCTTCCACCCTACGCTGGACCTAGGCCCCATCCTTGCCCAAATGGATATCAGGCTCCACATGCCTCCTTGTTTTCCGATGGTCACCTTCAGCTACCGAGATATGCGGGTAACTTTTACGAGGACTACTATGGAGATGGACATGAGTGAGACCGCCTGTGGTCTTACTTAGTGAGGATGTAGTAGTATCTTAGTATATTGTACGCAAGGTGTTCTAAGTTCCAGAGGCTTAGGTAAATAATGTATAGGAAGTCAGAGTGCCTCTGAAGGATGTATAGGAAGTCAGAGTGCCTCTGAACGATGTATGGTTTGTATGACAGCTTGTGAATATATGGCTTGTATGCTTTTATCACCATGTTGTCAAGATGATTACTTCCTTTGCTCTGTAATCCTTCCAGTACTTCAATACCTTGTTTAGACTCTTCAAATCAACTCTGTTTGACTTTGGTTTTTCACATTTAGGATGTCTCAAGGAACCCGTGGCCAGCTTGGTCGTGCCCAAGGTCATGGGAATGAACAGGAGGAAGGCAACCTTCCACCCCCACCCACGATGGCTCAGGTTCTGATGGAGGTTGAGAGGAACCGCCGAGACTCTCACCATTTGCTGGAGGTCATTTCCCGCAACACCACTCAGCAGCGCAACGAGTTGGTGTCTTTGAACGACTTCATCCGGCTTCATCCCCCGGTTTTCAGTTACTCCACCGAGCCCCTTGACGCCGATGACTGGCTTCGCAACATCGAGAGGAAGCTCCAGGCAGGCCATGTTGCAGATGGAGACAAGGTCAACTATGCCACTTACCACCTTGAGGGTGGAGCTAGCTCTTGGTGGGAGAACTTCTTGAACATGCGTCCCGTTGGACCGCCCACATCTTGGGATGAATTCTGCACTTCCTTTCGCGAGCACCACATTCCAAAGGGTCTTATGGACCGCAAGCGTGAGGATTTCTGCAACCTCACTCAAGGCAGAAGGACTGTTGACGAGTTTAGTCGTGAGTTCAACCGACTGGCTCGCTATGCTACTGAAGAGGTCTCCACCAATGCAAAGAAGCAAGAGAGGTTCCGTCGTGGACTCAATTCTGGACTCCGTCGTGAGCTCAACCTGCATGACTTTGCCACCTTCCAGGTCCTTGTCAACAAGGCCATCAAGGTAGAGGACATGAACACCCCCAATGACTTCCGCAAACACCCTAGGGACGATGGTTCATCCAGTTCCGGCTCTCAGAAGCGCAAGATCTGGATCCCCAACAGTATGTTCCGCCAGAACAACCCACTGAGGCCATCCTATGTGGCGCCTCATCCACCAGCTCAGTTCCACCCCGCTCCACCGAACAACCCAGCTCCACGCACTATTTTTGGAGCCTGTTACAAGTGTGGTCAGGCAGGCCACTACTCCCGTGAGTGTCCCCAGAACCAGCTCCAGAATCAGAATGCTCCACCCCGTGTCGGAGGCAACAACAATGGTCGTGGCAAGCCACCCCAGAAGGTCTACACCACCAAACCCGCTCCTCCCGCCACTCGTGGACGCGTGAACCAGATTGCCGCCGAAGAGACTGACGACGCCACTGACGTCATTCTTGGTACGCTCCCAGTCAATTATGTTCCTACTTCCGTTCTTTTCGACCCCGGAGCATCTCATTCATTCATGTCGGAAAGTTATGCACTTCGTCATGAGTTATCCTTTGTTGAATTGTCCACCCCTATGATTATTCAAACTCCAGGGTCAAGATGGCAAACTAATAGAGTAAGCCATGGTAATAAAATTGCAATTGAGGATTTAGTATTCCTTGCTTCACTCATAGCCCTCAAGTATTCAGACATTGACTTAATCCTTGGCATGGATTGGCTATCAAGACAGAATGCCTACCTGGATTGCAAAGGCAAATCAGTGAAACTCACCCACCCTTCAGGCAAGACAGTCAACTATACCTCACCCAGAACAAGAACCCAAGTGCATTCCTTGAATGTACTTCCCCTCCCCGACCTTGAAGATGTTCCGGTGGTTCGTGAATTCCCGGATGTCTTTCCTGAAGAGTTGTCGGGCATGCCACCCGACAGATGTGTAGAGTTTATAGTAGATCTTATGCCAGGAACCGCACCAATTTCTAGACGCCCATACAAAATGGCCCCATGTGAGTTAGCTGAGCTTAAAACCCAATAGGAAGCTTTGTTGGAAAAAGGCTTCATCCGCCCTAGCTCATCGCCATGGGGTTGCCCCGTTCTGTTCGTAACGAAGAAAGATGGAACAAAAAGGATGTGCGTAGACTATCGCCCGCTAAATTTAGCGACGATAAAGAACAAGTACCCATTCCCCAGGATCAATGATCTTTATGATCAACTTGCAGGATCCTCTGTCTTCTCCAAGATGGATTTGAGATTAGGTTATCATCAAATCAAAATCCGAAACGAGGACATTCCCAAAACGGCTTTTACTACTCGTTATGGTCTTTACGAGTACACCGTCATGTCCTTTGGTTTAACCAATGCCCCGCCACTTTCTCACGCATGATGAATTCGATCTTCATGGAGTACCTAGATAAATTTGTTGTAGTTTATCTCGATGACATTCTCATCTACTCGAAGAACATGCCGAACACCTAAGGCTGGTATTGATGAAACTTAGAGAGCATCGCCTGTATGCTAAATTCTCCAAGTGTGAATTTTGGCTACCAGAAGTGACCTACTTAGGCCACGTGATTTCTGAAAAAAATTTGTTGTGAATCCCGAGAGAGTTCAGGCCGTCCTTGACTGGACTGCACCTGAATCGGTTAAGCAAGTTAGGAGTTTTCTTGGCCTAGCCAGCTATTGCCGCCGCTTCGTCGAGAACTTTTCTAAAGTTGCAAAGCCTCTATCTGAACTCCTCAAGAAAGATAAGAAATTCCTATGGACTCCCAAGTGCGAGGAAAGCTTTCAAGAGCTAAAAAGAAGATTGACTTCTGCACCCGTACTTGTACCTGTGGACACCAAAAAGGATTTCTAGATCTATTGTGACGCATCACGGCAAGGGTTATGATGCATACTTCTGCAAGATAGACATGTGGTAGCTTATGCTTCACGCCAGTTGCGTCCACATGAAGAGAACTATCCTACCCATGACCTTGAACTCGCTGCCGTAGTTCATGCCCTAACAACTTGGCGACATTACCTCCTTGGTAATCTTTGTGAGATCTATTCCGACCACCAAAGCCTCAAATACATTTTCACCCAGCCAGATCTTAATCTCAGGCAAAGACGATAGATTGAGTTGATAAAAGATTACGACGTAGGAATTTCTTACACCCTAGGCAAAGCCAATGTCATGGCTGATGCACTAAGTGTGAAGTCGTATTCTAACAACCTCATGTTACAACAGTATCAACCACTTCTTCATGAGGAATTTCGCAAGCTCAATCTTGAGATTGTTCCTCATGGCTATCTTTCTACCTTGGTGGCGAAACCAACTCTTGAGGATCAAATCATAGTTGCCCAAAGGCGTGCACGAGGTGTTCGCCGGATCAAGGAGAACATTGCTAGCGGAGTTGCTAAATGTTTCTCCACAGATAGAAAAGGAACGGTATTCTTTGGAAATCGTTTGGTAGTACCTAAGAATAGGGAACTAAGGCAACTCATCCTCAAGGAAGCCCATGACACACCCCTCTCGATTCATCCCGGTAGCACAAAAATGTACCGAGATCTACGCCAGAGATTTTTGTGGACTAGGATGAAGAGAGACATTGCTCAATTTGTTGCCGAATGTGATGTTTATCGTCGCATTATGGCAGAACATCAAAGACCTGCTGGTACACTTCAACCTTTGCCTATTCCAGAGTGGAAATGGGACAAAGTCGGTATGGACTTCATCACCGGCTTTCCAAAAATCCAGAAAGGAAACGATGCCATCTTCGTTGTCATAGATAGGCTTTCCAAAGTTGCTCACTTCCTTCCAGTTTGCGAGTTTATAACTGCTAGCCAGTTAGCAGACATGTACGTCTCTAGAATTGTATCCCTTCACGGTGTTCCTTTGGAAATCAATTCTGACCGCGGTAGCCTTTTCACCTCTAGATTCTGGGGAAGCTTTCAGAATGCTATGGGAACTCATCTCTCCTTTAGTACAGCTTTCCATCCTCAGTCTAGCGGTCAAGTCGAAAGGGTTAACCAAATTCTTGAAGACATGCTCAGAGCTTGTGTTATCTCATTCGGAAAGAAGTTGGAGAAGTCTCTTCCATTTGCCGAATTTGCTTATAACAATAGCTTTCAATCTAGTCTGAACATGGCTCCTTTTGAACTCCTATATGGACGACGATGTCGAACACCTTTAAACTGGTCAGAAACCGGTGAAAGACAATTCATTGGACCGGATATGATCAAGGAAGCAGAAGAGCAAGTTCGCATTGTTCGTGATCAATTGAAAGCAGTCCAGTCTCGTCAGAAAAGCTACTATGATCGTCATCATAGGCAAGAAAGCTACAATCTGGATGAGAAAGCTTACCTTCGGGTTACTCCTCTGAAGGGAACCCAACGTTTCGGTACCAAAGGCAAGTTGGCCCCACGTTACATCGGAACTTTCCGCATTCTTGCTAAACGTGGAGAAGATGCCTACCAACTTGAACTACCCCCGCACCTCTCCCGAGTACATGATGTATTCCATGTGTCCCAACTCAGGCGTTCCTTCAAGGACCCCATCCGCGAAGTCGACCATGAAACGCTTGATCTCCAAGATGACCTTTCTTATCGAGAATACCCCATCCGTATTCTTGATTCCGTAGAGCGTGTCACTCGTCGTTAGAAGATTAAGTTTCTGAAAGTGCAATGGTGACACCACTCTGAGAGATAAGCCACGTGGGAAAGAGAAGACCGTCTCAGTACCGAGTACCCCACCTTCCTCCCGCAGACTTCTGAATCTCGGGACGAGATTCTTTTGAGTGGGGGCGAGTTGTCAGAACCCTCTGTTAGGTAATGTGCTAGGATCAAAGTCTTCTTGCATCATGTTAAAAATTTCAAAGAAATCATTTGAAATCAATTTCAAAAGCAAAATGGGAGAAGGAACACCCCCAGATGAATTAATTCAAAAGGCCAGAAAAAAATCTTCTCCAAAAATTCATGTTAGATTTTTGAAAAGTCTTATAAATGAGTGTGATCACATATAAATTGATGTGGGACCCACCCCATGCTCATGGATTTTTCAAATATTCAAACAGTGCCTTGGAATTAATCAAAAACCCCTATTTGATTTAAGATTCAAATTATTTGAATTTTAAAAATGTTCAAACTTTACAAGTGGCTAGCCTAGTATATTGTTATGCCACATAAAAAGTTTCAGCATTTAATAAATTGGTTTTGTCGGGACCAGGGGTTAGCGTATGCAAGTCCCGTTACGACATAGTCATATGAAGAGCCGAGAACCGTACCCACTTGTCTAAGCAGACAAGGCCAAGCACAGAACGTTCTCAGAAAGCATTGTACGTGAGGGGCATCCCATCCAGGCCGGATGATCAACTGAGATGGGTCCTCATCGTCCACACACAAGTCTAAATGATATGTGTGATGAACTCCCATATTCACAGAAAAGTCGCCTCAACCATACTATCGACTATCTCATAAGTCTTACATAGACTTACTCCAGCCCAATCACTTAGTCGGGGTCTAGGGCGGGCTCGATCATACATCATAGTGAGCACGAGACAGAGTCTCGAACAATCGCATCGCGATGCCCCAAGCTACGCACATCTAAGGGCCACTTGGTGTATAAAAGACCGCCAGCCAGATCACAACTAAGGTCTCGAAAACCCATGCAAAGACATGCATGTTATAAACATACACGCAGCACACATGCCTTGTATGAACAGCAGGTATCATTGCAATTCTCTACAAAGTATACATCTTTATTGATAACTCTTACAGAGTGCACATAGAGATCACAAGCATGTGATCCAACATTACAACAGACAAGCGGAAGCAAAGTAGGTCTGAGTACAGACAAGTTTAAAAAATGGCTTAGAGAAGCCTTATAAAAAAACAAGCCCTCCACGAGGGAACCAGTCGTCTGACTGGGACTACACTAGCTTGGTCTTGGTCTGAGTCTTCATTCTTCGAGCTTCGGTTAGGAGCCACCATCGGGGTCGGTGGGTTCATCTAAAACATAGAATAAGAAAACGTGAGTACAAAGTCGTACTCAGCAAGACTTACATAGGAGCTATACTACTCATGCACATGTATCAAGGAAAAAGGAGGTGGGGTTTCACTTGCAGAAGTGCCACCTTTGACTTGGCTAGTCCTGAACTACGAGTACCAGACTTGAGGTAAGAAGCGTACACGAGTCCACTACATCTCCAATCAATTACACCACTATGGTCCCTTCCTCGACTTCCCCACGAGAAAGCACGCCATAGCACTCACACTTATCTTGGTGTGTTTTAGAAGTATCCAGTTCAAGTTGTCTAATAATCAAGCTAAGCTTTCCAAGCAGTCCTTAACCGCCACCGCGACTATTCGAATAGTTTTGATAACCCTGCAGGGGTGTACTACTACACACACATGACCATTAGTTACCGCCTTTGGCCTCAACACACTTCAAGGGGTGTCGGCGAGGATGTTCACCACAACACTTCGCCCACAGCTCCGTTCTAGTCTAGAGAGTCGCCTATCTGAGGGGGATCCGTATGGAAGTCCGGCCGAGGTTCCAGTACAGCCTCAAACGATGTGTGCAGGGTCCCAAGCCGGTCTTGAAAAGCCGTTCATCCACTGCGCAGACCGTGCCACAGCCATACCAGAACTCCGAACTACTGCGACTCTTGGGGTTCGAACGGGGCGAGGTACTAGGATGAGAGGGGTCAGTGAGCCCAATGTGTGGTTGTACTCTTGTTCTTGGATCACCACACAAGAACTCGGACTTAAGGCGGTGTTCAACGAGACAACCCACTGTGTACTCCTACACAGCCTCTCATCGTTCACCTTGTATTAGGGTAGATTCACCAACACATTTCACTTTCATCAATACCATGTTCACCATCATCCCGACCCACATCAAAAGCACCCTCATTGTACCACTAAGCATGCAATAAGCAGTAACAGTTGCAGGGGCCACATGATATCAACCAACTCCTACATCTGCTAGGATTGTGGTTTGCCTACTACTATGACAAGATGATAGGTCATGCAAAGGACATGGGTTCAACTATGCGATAGCATCGATACAAGGTGATCTCCTAAACATGCATAAGAGAGACTGAGAGGGAATTGGGATTTTATAGACGTGATCAATGGGGGTTTGCTTGCCTTGCTGACGAGGTTTCGACAACGGTGTCTTCAACGAAGGGGGTGATCTAGGGTTCCGGCTCCACTTCTATCCGAGCAAACAATACAAACAAAGTGATCAACAAAAGGTACAATGCACAAGCACATGATCAATTGTATATGGTGATGTTCATGGTACTAATGTGTTGAGCATTCCATTTAAAAGGAGTATATTGCATTTGAAATGCAAATTCAAACTCCATTTGATTTATCGATGAATTTCAAATGCATTTGAATGCATGAAAGTTCATTTGAAAGGTTGATCATGAAGTGATGTTGTAAAGGTGAGGTAAAGACTCTGATGTGTGGATGAATCCATCTAAAATAAATGTGTTGCAAAGTCATTTGCAAATTCACTCCAAATTTGAATTTGAAAAGGATCCATATGCATGTTAGCTACTGTTCACCCATTTTAAAATGGTCAAACATAAAAACAAATTGCATATTCAGAATCCTTGTATTTTTATGATAATTTTAGACATATTATTTGTCCAATTTTGAGTTAAAATGAATTCTCTATGAATTTCCAAATATTTGGCTATTTTGTGGAATTTTCTGGATTTTCTTTAATGTTTTTATTCCAATTATTGCATCATGCTGATGCAATGATGGCGTCACCAGGGGGGCTGACAAGTGGGCCAAGGCTGTCAGTG
The DNA here is from genome assembly GCA_950022295.1 of Bromus sterilis. NCBI lineage: Eukaryota > Viridiplantae > Streptophyta > Magnoliopsida > Poales > Poaceae > Bromus > Bromus sterilis. The sequence goes on along the minus strand of OX465596.1, from coordinate 27,235,655 downwards.
ACATAGAGCTGAATCCCTCTGTTTAAAATAAACAGAGGGGGGGGGGTTAAGGCCTGGGGGCCCCACCTGTCATTGACCTGGGGTCAACTAACAGGGGGGTTAGCCCCTAATTAGCATGCCTCGCCGGCGGCTAGCCGCCGGTGGAATCCAGCACGGCGGCGCTCTGCTAACTTCTCCTCCTGGCCTCCTTTCTCTGCGCTAGGACCAACAATCGAAAGCTCGTGATGAGCCGCGTCGATAGCACCACCTGCGCGTCTCCGGGGAGGTCACAGACGACGGCAGCTTCGACCGCGGCGGCGACCGGAGCTCGGCTTCGAGCACTTCTTGCAAAACGTCCATGGGAGGATGCATATGTGCGCGCGTTGGGATGCCCGCGTCCCCAGGAGTAGCACGGACATGCTGGGGAGGAAAAGGGCACACAGGAGCGCGCGTATGGTAGTCCACGGCGGCGACGGAGCTCGGCTCCCATGGCGGTAGTTGCTAGGAGATGCAATCGAACGAGGAAACAGAGGGGTATGGTGCGCCTGCTCACCAAGATTGCAACGGAAGCGACGGGGAGGTCGGGGATGATTTAACGGCGATGAAATCGACGACGGAAATTTGCGGTGGCCGGAGCACAGTGGTGAAGATGACATCGCATCCAGATCTTCGTTGCTCGATTAGCTGCGCAGTTCGACGCAGAAGACGATGGCGGAGCGATTGGGCACGGTCGTGCAGCCTCTCGTCGTCGTTGGCCGCGCGTGGGCGTCGTCGTACTCCGGCGAGCTTCACTGTCGTCTTTGAATCCGGCGGTGGAGGGAGGGGAACTTGCTCTGGAGAGGGGGAAAAAGAACGGTGCGTCTTCCAGACATTCCACGACGTGGAGATAGACTCAGGGGAGGCCTGGCGCGTCGGCGGCGTCGCGGTGGCAGTCGCTGCCCCCGGCATGCTCGACAGCGAGCTTCTTGGGGTAGACGACAGGGGACTTGGCGGGCTGGGCCAGGCTGGTGGGCTCGGGGGGGATTAGTTGGGCTGCTTTCCAGGTTAGTTTCCTTTTCCCTTTTCTTTCTGTTTTCTTTTCTGACTTTTGTTTTGTCTTGCTAAAACAATTAGCTAGACATTTTCTAAAATGCTACAAATTTTTATGTGGCCTCACAATAAATTAGGTTAGCCACTTATAAAATTTGAACATTCTTAAAATTCAAATAATTTGAACTTTAATTCAAATAGGGGTTTAAATTTAATTCCATGGTCCTGTTTGAATATTTGAAAAATCCATGAGCATGGGGTGGGTCCCACATCACTTGATATGTGATCACACTCATTTATAGGACTTTTCAAAAATGCAAAAAGAATTTTTGGAGCAACTTTTTATCTGGCCTTTTGAATTAATTCATCTGGGGGGTGTTCTCTCTCCCATTTTGATTTCTTTTTGAATTTTTTTAACATGATGCAAAGGCTTAATCTTACCCTAGCACATACCTAACTTGGGGTTGTGGCAGGTTTGTTAGTTTTTTAGCTAGCCAAAACTAAGTATAGAAAAGAAAAAGAAACAGAAAAGGAAAAAAAGGGCTTACCTTGCTTCTGGCCCAACTCAACGCCCCCTGGCCCAAGCCCACCTGGACCCCCCCTTGTCTTCTTCCAGCGCGGCGGCAAGCAGCTCGGTGGCCGGCATGCCGCGGCCGCCACGCCACCTGCCTTCCTGGCGCCTCCCGAGCCTTCTAGTCGCGCCTGGAGACGCCCCGCTCACTCCCGTGTCCATTCCCCCCCCCCTCCAGAGCTTCTACCCTTCCTCTTCCGCTCGATTCCATCGCTGCAGAGGACCACCGTGGAGCACGCCGCCGAGTCCACGCAGTCACCGTCGTCCCCGAGCCGTGCCACCGTGTCCAGAAGAACCGCAGCAGACGTCTTTGCCGTTCCCCCCAGTCAATCGAGCCCAAGCGCCTCAGCAGACGACGCCAGCTTCATCGAGACCTCGTCGGAGCCGCAGATCATTGTCGCCAATTACTCCGGCCACAGAGCTCCTCCGACCACACCACCGCCTCCACTGCAACCGTGGTGAGCTTCTTCTTCACCCCATCTATTCTATGGTTGCCCCCTTGGCCTGTACCGCCTTTTGCCATGGAAGCCGGGGCACCTCGCCGCCGGGTAGTTCCTTGCCGCACAACCTTGAACCCCAGCACCCCACGGTCATGTCCTCCGCAAACCCCACGCACTGCTGCTTCGTTTGATCCCAGCCCCGCTTCAAATGGAGCCTTGTAACGAATCTCACCTCGCGGCCGTCCCCCTGTTGCCACCAAGCTCGTCGCCGGCGAGCGTACAGAGCACCCCAGCCTCTCCAACCAGTCCCAATCGACGCACGTTGACGAGGGCTTCAACCTGGTGGAAGCAGCGCCCGATTTGGCCCACGGGAACGCCGTTGCAGAGGACGCCGCCGCATGGTATGGTCGCCGGCGACTTGCCGCCGGTGAGGTCCACGTGGCCGGCGTGTTTAAACGTTAACCACCCCCCCTAATGACCCCCAGAGCCGATGACAAGTGGGCCTAGGGCCCTTAATCCCCCCCGGTTAGTTTAAACTAACCGGGTTAATTAACCCAGTGACTGACACCCCGGCCCCACACGTCAGAGACCCCCCCACGTCACCCTTGCGCAAGCATGACGCAATAAAAGAATTTCCAGATTAAAAGAAAATCAGAAAAATTCAGAAAAATTCCAGAAAAAGGCTGAAACTTTGAAAATTCATAGAAACTTCATTTTAACTCCAAATTTAACAAATAATATATGAAAAATGATCAAGAGAAAATAAGCTATCCAAATATCCAACTTTCAACCATGTTTGAGTTGACTTTAAAATGTGATCAGTAGCATTTGCTATTTGATTTAAATGGAATTAATTCAAATTCTTTTCAAATGCTTTTGCATTTTGAACCATATCAACATATCACATTATACTTGAAATTCAGAGGCATATCATACACATTTCAAAATGGTTCAACCTGATCAAACAATGTCATTTATAACTTTCCTAAAATGAATTCAAATTGGAGTTTGAATTTGCAATTCAATTTGCAATATACTCCATTTAAATGGAATTGCTTCACACATCAAAGCATATACATCAAGTTTCAACCTTCAACCATGTGATTGTGCATTGTATTTACTTTGCTACCTTGTTTGTTGTTTGTCGAGTAGAGGTAGAACCGGAACAGGAGGCTGCCCCCTTCGTTGATGACCCCGAACCCGAACCTCGTCAGCAAGGCAAGCAAACCCCCATTGATCATGTCGATAAAATCCCACTTCCCTCTCATGTCTCGCTTATGCATTGTATAGGATGATTACCATGCTACGTTTCTACCGCATAGATGAACCCATTACTTTGCATGACCTATCATTTGTCACAGTAGTAAGCAAACCACAATCCTAGCAAATGTAGGAGTTGATTGATATCATGTGGCCCCTGCAATTGTTACTGCTTATTGCATGCTTAGAGTGATACAATGATGTTACTGTTATGTGAGTCAGGATGGTAGTGATCATGTTGATGTTGGTGGAAAGGTGTTGGTGAATCTACCCTAATACAAGGTGAACGATGAGAGGCTGTGTAGGAGTACATAGTGGGTTTTCTCGTTGAACACCGCCCTAAGTCCGAGTTCATGTGTGGTGATCCAACATGAAGAGTACAACCACACATTGGGCTCACTGACCCCTCTCAACCTATTAACTCATCCCTTTCGATGTCCAGATGTCGCAATAGTTCGGAGTTCTGGTAGGTCTGTGGCCTGGCTGCTAAGTGAGATAACGGCTCACCCGAGACCGGCTTATGCACCACGCACACATCATCTGGGTCCACTTCGGTAAACCGGCCGGGTTCACGGTAGTGGTAGCCAACCCAGGTAGGCGGCTTTCTTGGACTAGATAGGCTATGAGGTAACAGTTGTGGTGAGCATCCTCGCCGACACTTCTTGAACGGTGTCGAGTACAAAGGCGGTAACCGATGATCATGTGTGTGTAGCGGTACACCCTGCAGGGTTAACAAAACTATTCGAATAGCCGCGTCCGCGGTTAAGGACTGCTTGGAAAGCTTAGCTTGATTATTAGACAACTTGAACTGGATACTTCTAAAACACACCAAGATAAGTGTGAGTGCTATGGCGTGCTTTCTCGTGGGGAAGTCGAGGAAGGCACCATAGTGGTGTAATTGGTTGGAGAAAGTAGTGGACTCGTGTACGCTTCTTACCTCAAGTCTGGTACTCGTAGTTTAGGACTAGCCAAGTCAAAGCTGGCACTTCTGCAAGTGAACCCCACCTCCCTTTACCTTGATACATGTGCATGAGTACTATAGCTCCTATGTAAGTCTTGCTGAGTACGACTTTGTACTCACGTTTGCTTATTCTATGTTTTAGATGAACCCACTGACCCAGAAGGTGGCTTCTTCATCGAGCTCGACGACTGAAGATCAAGCTAGTCTAGTCCCAGTCAGACGACTGGTTCCCTCGTGGAGGGCTTGTGTTTAAATAAGGCTTCTTAAGCCATTTGTTAAACTTGTCTGTACTCAGACATACTTTGCTTCCGCTTGTCTGTTGTAATGTTGGATCACATACTTGTGATCTTTGTGTGCACTCTGTGAGAGTTATCAATAAAATGTATACTTTGTAGAGAATTGCAATGATACCTGCTGTTCATACAAGGCATGTGTGATGCGTGTATGTTTATAACATGCATGTCTTTGTATGGGTTTTCGAGACCTTAGTTGTGATCTGGCTGGCGGTCTTTCATACACCAAGTGGCCCTTAGATGTGCGCAGCTTGGGGCATCGCGATGCGATTGCTCGAGACTCTGTCTCGTGCACACTTTGTGGTATGATCGAGCCCGCCCTAGACCCCGACTAAGTGAGCCGGCTGGATTAAGTCTATGTAAGAGTTATGAGATAGTCGATAGTATGGTTGAGGCGACTTGTCTTTGAATATGGGAGTTCATCACCCATATCATTAGACTTGTGTGCGGATGATGAGGACCCATCTCAGTTGATCATCCGGCCTGGATGGGATGCCCCTCACGTACGATGCTTTCCGAGAACGTTCTGTGCTTGGCCTTGTCTGCTTAGACAAGTGGGTACGGTTCTCGGCTCTCCATATGACTATGTTGTAGAGGGACTTGCATACGCTAACCCCGGGTCCCGACAATATAGCAAAAATTTATGCAACAGAAGGAAGGTTTCAAGCCTAGGTGGAGCCGGAGAGGAGCTCCAGGGGGGCCAGGAGGCCTCCTGGCCCCCCTGGAGCTCCTCTCCGGCTCCACTCGGGCTTGGAATTTTCCTAATTTTGCAAAAACTTTGAAAAGTAAACTTTTATTGACGTTAGCGGTGTTTTCTTACCATAATTCATACCTTTTCTTATTCTGCTCCTGCCTAAGTCTGAAACTGGCTGCAACATGTTCTTCGTGAGTCTTTGTATATATCATGTTTGCATCCACATTGATTGGATCACCTGCCATATAATGTTTGAGTCTTTGTCCATTCACAACTTGAGGTTTGGTGCCTTCGAAATTATTGATCTTGATTGCACAGACCGATATACTTCTTCGATATGAAAAGGTCCTTACCATCTGGAAAGTAGTTTACCTGGAGAAAACCAGAAACAAGATCTAAACAACAAAACTTTATCACCAACATTAAATTCACGTTTCATAATTCTTTTATCGTGCCACTTCTTTACCTTTTCCTTGAACATTTTAGCGCTCTCGTAAGCTTCACTCCTCCACTCATCTAGAGAAGTCAAGTTCATGAGACGCTTTTTACCAGCTAACTTTGGGTCAGCATTTAGCTCTCTGACAGCCTAGAAAGCCTTGTGCTCTAACTCTAATGGTAAATGGCAAGCCTTGCCATACACCATTTTATACGGAGACATGCCCATGGGGTTTTTGTAAGCAGTTCTATACGCCCACAAAGCATCTCCTAACTTGTTTGACCAGTCCTTTCTAGAACTGTTTACTGTCTTCTGTAAGATCAACTTGATCTCCCTATTGGTGAGCTCAACTTGCCCACTAGTTTGAGGGTGGTACGGTGATGCAATCCTATGATTGACATCGTACTTGGCTAGGGCTTTCCTAAAAGCTCCATGCGTGAAGTGTGACCCTCCATCTGTCATGAGGTACCTCGGTACTCCAAACCTAGGAAAAATTACATACTTGAGCATTTTCAAAGATGTCTTGTGATCAACACTCTTAGTGGGGATTGCTTCAACCCACTTGGTTATATAATCAACAGCAACTAAGATGTGTGTGTACTTGTGTGAAGGAGGAAAAGGACCCATAAAATCAAAACCACAGCAATCGAAAGGTTCGATCACTAGTTAGTAATTCATGGGCATCTCATTTCTCCTGTTAATGTTACCAACTCTCTGACACTTATCACAAGATAGAACGTATCTTCGAGCGTCCTTAAAAAAGAGTAGGCCAATAAAAACCTCATTGTAAAACTTTATGTGCGGTCCTTTCACCGGCATGATGTCCTCCATAGGGACTATCGTGACATTATCGAAGAATGTCCTGCTGTTCGTGCTCCGGTATACACCTTCTTACGATCCCGTCCGCACCTTCTTTTAAAAGATGTGGGTCATCCCAAAAGTAGTGCCTCAAATCCGTGAAGAATTTCTTCCTCTGCTGAAATGTAAAACCTGGAGGAAAAAACTTTGCAACGATAAAATTAGCATAATCTGCAAACCAAGGGTCGGAATGAGATTGTACTTTTACAACAACAAGTTGTTCATCTGGGAAACTGTCGTTGACTGGAATAGGATCGTGCGGGATATCTTCCATCCTTTAAATATTATCCGCCACCGGATTGTCTTCTCCTTTTCTATCGACAATCTGCAAATCAAATTCTTGAAGAAGGAGTACCCATCTAATGAGTCTTGGTTTGGCGTCCTTTTTCTGCATAAGATACTTAATGGCAGCATGGTCAGTATGAATAATAACTTTAGAATCAACAATATACGGTCTAAACTTATCACAAGAAAACACCACTACCAAGCATTTCTTCTCGGTAGTAGCATAATTCTTTTGAGCATTATTAAGTGTCTTACTGGCATAATGGATGACATTCAGCTTCTTGTCAACCCTTTGTCCTAAAACAGCTCCAACAGCAAAATCACTAGCATCACACATAATTTCAAAGGGAAAATTCCAGTCAGGTGGTTGTACTATAGGAGCGGTTATCAAGGCTTTCTTAAGAACTTCAAAAGCTTCCTTACAATCTTCATCACATACAAAAGGAGAATCCTTCTGGGGAAGATTGGTAAGGGGTCTCGAGGTCTTAGAAAAGTCCTTGATAAATCTTCTATAGAAACCAGCATGACCTAGAAAACTACGAATACCTTTAATGTCCTTGGATAGGGCATCCAATAGCTTCAATTTTTGCCTTGTCCACTTCAATTCCCCTTTCGAAAATCTTGTGTCCAAGAACTATCCTGACGGGGATCAACCCCGGCAAATCCCATGGTCAGGGACCCTGGGTTAGTCATGAGAGGCACAGGTTGGACGATAGCTCGTCGGCTAACAGGAGGGTCCGTTCCTGCTCGATATTATTTCTTGGAGATGCGATTACAGGGAAGGCCAAGGCTAGTGCGCACAAGGCTAGGGTTACAGATTGTGTATTGGTTCCCTCGGACGATGGAAAAGCGACACATGGGGCATGATTTACCCAGATTCAGGCCCCCGGAGGGAAAACCCTACATGCTTCTTGTCTGATCTTGTATTGATGATGATGTACAGAGGTGCCATGAGGGCTTTGGTGGAGAGAGATCTGTCTAGTCCTATGCCTGGGGGTTGAGAGCTTGTGTCTTGAGTTGTCTAGAGAGGTGCCCCTACCTCGCTTTATATAGATAGCCAGGTAGGGTTTACAAGAGTCCTAGTCGACTACAAGTAGGAGTCCTTGTCTTGCGCCTCAAGTCTTCGGCTTCATGTCTTATTCCATCATGTCGGTGTCCACGAGTGGGCCTCTGGTGGGCCGCCAGCCATGACACGCACCAGGTACCCTCACGTAGAGGAGTCATGGGGTCACCCCCTCGTCAGTAGCCCCCGAGTGCCTGGGGGACTCGAAGAGTCGTGCAGGGACTCGAATCTGCAGTAGCCGCCGTAGTGCATGTCGATCATTTGCTGATGAGCAGTCGAAGATGTCGTGAGTACGCTCCCGATGGGAGTATTTGGATGAAGCATCAAAATTGCAGTCCGGTTCGTCTTCGTATTTCGTCGTCGGGTGGAGAGAAGTTGCCCGGTGGAGCGGCCGTCGGGTGCGCGTCAGCGCTCCCGATGGGAGTTGTCGGGACCCGGAATAGGCATATGTAATTCCAGTCATGATACAATCACATGGAGAGCCGAGAGCCGTACCCACTTGTCTAAGCAGACAAGGCCAAGCACAGAACGCTCTCGGAAAGCATCAAACGTGAGGGGCATCCCATCCAGGCCGGATGATCAACTGAGATGGGTCCTCAACGTCCTCTCACAAGTCTAAATGCTTATGGGTGGTGAATCCCATATTCATAGACAAGTCGCCTCAACCATGTTGTCGATTGGATCCTAACTCTTACATAGACTTATTCCAGCCCGATCACTTAGTCGGGGTCTAGGGCGGGCTCGATCATACAACAAAGTGTGCACATGGCAGAGCCACGAGCAATCGCATCGCGATGCCCCAAGCTGCGCACATCTAAGGGCCACTTGGTGTATAAAAGACCGCCAGCCAGATCACAACTAAGGTCTTGAAAACCCATACTAAGACATGCATGTTATAATCATACACACATCACACATGTCTAGTATGAACAACAGGTATCATCACATAACTCTACAAGTACTCTTTATTGATATACACATAGAGCATACAAATATCACATGTCTGTGATCAACATTACATCATACAACGGAAGCAAATTAGGTCTGAGTACAGACAAGTTTAACAAATGGCTTAGAGAAGCCTTGTAAACATACATGCCCTTCCACGAGGGACCAGACTGTTGTCTGGGACTATACTACCAAGGTCAACGTCGAGCTTCGGGTCGGTGACTCCATCGGGGTCCGATTTCTCATCTAAAACATAGAATAAGCAAACGTGAGTACAAAGTCGTACTCAGCAAGACTTACATCAGAACTACACTACTCATGCTCAAGTATCAAGGTAAAAGGAGGTGGGGTTTCAATATGCAGAAGTTCCAGCTTTGACTTGGCTAGTCCTGTACTACGAATACCAGACTTGAGGTAAGAAGCGTACACGAGTCCACTATCCAAGTCTCCAACTAATACACCACTATGGTTACTTCGTCGACTTCCCCACGAGGAAGCACACCATAGCACTCACGCTTATCTTGCGAGTTTTAGAATTATCCATTCAAGTTGTCTAATAATCAGGTACAGGTTCCAAGTAGTCCATAACCGCGGACGCGGCTATTCGAATAGTTTTTTTAACCTTGCAAGGGTGTAAGCTACACACACATGACCATCGGTTACCGCCAGGTCTCGCCACCGTTCAAGAGGTGACAGCGAGGATGTTCACCACGACACTTCGCTCACAACCGGTCTATTCCAGGAGTCGACTATCTGAGTTTGCCTCCGCTCGAGAGCCCGGCCGGATCAACGAAACGGACTCAAACAATGTAGGTAACCGAGACGCCACCTCTGGCAGATGGTTTTCCTGCCTCACAGGTGCACCCACATATCTATATGATGCAACCATTCCTTCATTCTTTTTCTATGCAGATGTCAAATGGAAAGCCCGAACTAATATGACTCCTGGACGTCGACACGGATCAAGGTACTAGGCCGAGAGGGGTCAGTGAGCCCAATGTGTGGTTGTACTCTTTGTCTTGGATTACCATACAAGAACTCGATGCTTAAGGCGGTGTTCAACGAGACAACCCACTGTGTACTCCTACACAGCCTCTCATCGTTCACCTTGTATTAGGGTGGATTCACCGACACAGTTTCACTTTCATCAACACCATGTTCACTATCATCCTGACTCACATCAAAAGCAACCTCACTATAACACTAAGCATGCAATAAGCTGTAACAGTTGCAGGGGCCACATGATATCAAACAACTCCTATGTCAGCTAGGATTGTGGTTTGCTTACTACTGTGACAAGATGATAGGTCATGCAAAGGATATGGGTTCAACTATGCGGTAGAATCGATACAAAGTGATCTCCTAGACATGCATAAGAGATATTGAGAGGGAATTGGGATTTTATAGACATGATCAATGGGGTTTTCTTGCCTTTCTGACGATACACTGGGTTTAACGGTGGTCTTCTCCTTCGGGGGTGATCACCGTCTCGGCAAAGCTGTTACCGGCACAATCATCAACAAAGGGGGACACAAATAACGTACAATGCTCAAGCACATGTTAAGTTGTGACATGAAGTATAGGGTACTGATTTGTGGAAAATTCAATTTAATTGAAGTATATTGCATTTGGAATGCAAATTCAAACTTCAAATTTGAATTCAAATTAAGCCATATGCACATTTGCTACTGTTGCCCCATTTTAAAATGGTCAAACATGAAAACAAATTGCATATTCTTAATCCTTGCATTTTTCTGATTATTTTTCATATATTATATGTTTAATTTGGAGTTAATATGAATTTTCTATGAATTTCCAAAGTTTATATGATTTTCTGCAATTTCTGTAAATTCTCTGGAATTGTTTTATTTCTGGAAAATCTTTTATTGCGTCATGCTGATGTGGGGGTGATGTCACAGGGGGGGGGGCTGACAACAGGGGCCCACCTGTAAGTGTCTAGGGGGTTAATCCCCTCTCTGTTTAAACTAAACAGAGGGGTTAGGGGCCAGGGGCCCATCTGTCAGTGGGTACGGGGGGTGATTAGCGGGGCTAATCATACTTCCCACCGGCGTTTAGCCGTCGGCGACCTCAGCGCACGGCGGCGCTTGCACAAAGGGCACGGGAGCGGGAGCTGGGGGTTCCAAACGGAAGCCCTCGCTCGACCGCATCTAATAGAGCCCTCAGGGCACTCAAGGGAGGCCTGAGGCCTCGCCGGCGTTAAGGTCCGCGGCGGCCGGAGCAGCAGCACGTCGTCCACGGCGATTGGGGGCAAGGAAAGGAGCACGGAGGGGCTGGGGAGAAGGGTAAGCTCACCAAGAGCTCGAAGACGTTGGCTAGGGAGGCTGGGGAGGTCGGCTGACGGAGTATTTGAAGACGACCTCCACGGCGGACGGCGGGAAGACGATGACCCTAGCATCATGGTTGGCGCTGTTCGGGTTCGATTAGCCGGGGGATCCGACGAAGACGGCGTTCCTCGACCTTCTGGACATCACAGCGAGGAGGAAGGAGGCCAGTGGTTAGCTCGGGGCCGCTCCGGCGTGCTCTCGGCGGCGGCCAAATTCGCAAAGCAGAGAAGGGGAATGGAGCTGGAGGAGGGGGGAAAGGAATGGGGGCGTCCAGGGCGTTGTGTGGCGTCCTGGGGGAGAAAGGGAGGGCCTGGAAGCTCCTCGGTGGCCTGCGTGGCGGTGAGCGCGCCACCGAGCTGCTTCGGGTGCCGGGGAGGAAGACGACACCGGGGCAGGTGGGCTGGGCCAGGGGAAGTTGAGTTGGGCCCAAGGCCAGAGGGGGTGGGATGGCTTTTGTTTTTCTTTTTCTTTGTGTTTTTGTTTCTGTTTTCCTTTTCTGTTATTTGTTTTGCCCCAAATAAAAATAGCAGAGCATTTTTAAAAATCATGAAAACTTTTATGTGGGCTTATAACATATATAGCTAGCCACTCATAACTTTTGGGCATTTTTGAAATTCAAATAATTTGAATTTCAACTCAAATAGGGGTTATTTTAATTTTCCAAGACATTGTTGAATTGTAGAAAATTCCTTGATTGTGGGAATGAACCCAAACCACTTTTAAAATGATCACCATCATTTCTAGGAATTTTCCAAACATTCAAATGATTTTTGGAAAAAGATATTTATCTGGCCATTTGAAATAATTTCTCAGGGCTTTTCTTTTCCCCATTTTTGAATTTCTTTTGGAATTTTTGCATGATGCAAAGGGATCAAACAAACCCTAGCACTTACCCTAGTTGGGGTTCTGACAACTCGCCCCCACTCAAAATAATCTCGTCCCGAGATTCAGAAGTCGTCGGGAGGAAGGTGGGGTACTCGGCACGGAGGCGGTCTTCTCTTTCCCACGTTGCTTCTTTCTCGCAGTGATGTGACCATTGCACTTTGAGGAACTTGATCTTCTGACGACGAGTGACACGTTCTGCTGAATCAAGAATACGAACGGGGTACTCTCGATAAGAAAGGTCATCTTGGAGATCAAGCGTTTCATGGTAGACTTCGTGGATGGGGTCCTTGAAGCAACGCCTGAGTTGTGACACATGGAATACATCAAGTACTCGGGAATGGTGAGGGGGTAGTTCAAGTTGGTAGGCAACTTCTCCACGTTTAGCAAGAATGCGGAAAGGTCCGATGTAACGTGGGGCCAATTTGCCTTTGATACCGAATCATTGGGTTCCCTTCAGGGGAGTAACCCGGAGGTAAGCCTTCTCATCAATATTGTAGCTCTCCTCTCTATGATGACGATCATAGTAGTTCTTTTGACGAGACTGAGCGGCTTTCAAACGATCACGAACAATGCGAACTTGCTCTTCTGCTTCCTTGATCATATCCGGTCCAAAGAATTGTCTTTCACCGGTTTCTGACCAGTTTAAAGGTGTTCGACATCGTCGTCCATAAAGGAGTTCAAAAGGAGCCATGTTCAGACTAGATTGATAGCTATTGTTATAAGCAAATTCGGAGAATGGAAGAGACTTCTCCCAATTCTTTCCGAATGAGATAACACAAGCTCTGAGCATGTCTTCCAAGATTTGATTAACCCTTTCGACTTGACCACTAGACTGAGGATGGAAAGCTGTACTAAAGGAGAGATGAGTTCCCATAGCATGTTGGAAGCTTCCCAAAAATCTAGAGGTGAAAAGGCTACCACGATCAAAATTGATTACCAAAGGAATACCGTGAAGAGACACAATTCTAGAGACGTACAAGTCTGCCAACTGACTAGCAGTTATAGACTCGCGGACTGGAAGGAAGTGAGCAACTTTAGAAAGCCTATCAATGAAAACGAAGATGGAATCATTTCCTTTCTGGGTTTTTGGAAAGCCGGTGATGAAGTCCATAACGACTTTGTCCCATTTCCACTCTGGAATAGGAAAAGGTTGAAGTGTACCAGCAGGTCTTTGGTGTTCTGCCTTAATGCGACGACAAACATCACATTCAGCAACAAATCGAGCAATGTCTCTCTTCATCCTAGTCCACCAAAATCTCTGGCGTAGATCTCGGTACATTTTTGTGCTACCGGGATGAATCGAGAGGGGTTTGTCATGGGCTTCTTTGAGGATGAGTTGCCTTAGATCTCTATTCTTAGGTACTACCAAACGATTTTCAAAGAATATCGTTCCTTTACTATCTCTGGAGAAACATTTAGCAACTCCGCTAGCAATTTTCTCCTTGATCCGACGTACACCTCGTGCACGCCTTTGGGCAACTATGATTTGATCCTCAAGGGTTGGTTTCGCCACCAAGTTGAAAAGAGATCCACGAGGAACAATCTCGAGGTTGAGCTTTCGAAATTCCTCATGAAGAAGTGGTTGATACTGTTGTAACATGAGGTTGTTACAATACGACTTACGACTTAGTGCCTCAGCCATGACATTGGCTTTGCCTGGGGTGTAAGAAATTCCTAAGTCATAATCTTTTATCAACTCTATCCAGCGTCTTTGCCTGAGATTAAGATCTGGCTGGGTGAATATGTATTTGAGGCTTCGGTGGTCGGAATAGATCTCACAACGATTACCAAGGAGGTAATGTCGCCAAGTCTTCAGGGCATGAACTACGGCAGCGAGTTCAATATCATGGGTTGGATAGTTCTCTTCATGTGGACGCAACTGGCGTGAAGCATAAGCTACCACATGTCGATCTTGCATAAGTATGCATCCTAACCCTTGCTGTGAAGCATCACAATAGATCTCGAAATCCCTTTTGGTGTCTGGAGGTGCAAGTACGGGTGCAGAAGTCAATCTTATTTTTAGCTCTTGAAATCTTTCCTCGCACTTGGAAGTCCATTGGAATTTCTTATCTTTCTTGAGGAGTTCAGTAAGAGGCTTTGCAACTTTGGAGAAGTTCTCAACGAAGCGGCGACAATAGCTTGCTAGGCCGAGAAAACTCCTAACTTGCTTAACCGATTCAGGTGGAGTCCAGTCGAGGACGGCCTGAACTCTCTCGGGATTGACTGCAACACCTTTCGCAGAAATCATGTGGCCTAAGTAGGTCACTTCTGGTAGCCAAAATTCACACTTGGAGAACTTGGCATAAAGGCGATGCTCTCTAAGTTTCATCAATACCAACATAAGATGTTCTGCGTGCTCTTCTTCGTTCTTCGAGTAGATGAGAATGTCATCAAGATAAACTACAACAAATTTATCTAGGTACTCCATGAAGATCGAATTCATCAAGAGCGAGAATGTGGCGGGGGCATTGGTTAAACCGAAGGACATGACGGTATACTTGTAAAGACCATAACGAGTAGTGAAAGCCGTCTTGGGAATGTCCTCGTTTCAGATTTTGATTTGATGATAGCATAATCTTAAATCCATCTTGGAGAAGACAGAGGATCCAGCAAGTGGATCATAAAGATCATTGATCCTGGGCGGTGGGTACTTGTTCTTTATCGTTGCTAGATTTAGCGGGCGATAGTCTACGCACATCCTTTCTGTTCCATCTTTCTTTGTTACGAACAGAACGGGGCAACCCCATGGCGATGAGCTAGGGCGGATGAAGCCTTTTGCCAACGAAGCATCAAGTTGGGTTTTTAGCTCAGCTAACTCATGTGGGGCCATTATATATGGGCGTATGGAAATTGGGGTTGTGCCTGGTATAAGATCCACTATGAATTCTACACACCTGTCGGGTGGCATTCCCGGCAGCTCTTCAGGAAAGACATCCGGGAAGTCACGAACCACCGGAATATCTTCAAGGTGTGGAAGGGGAAGCACATTCAAAGTATGCATCTGGATTCTAGAGCTGGGTGATGTGTAGTCAATGGTCTGGCCTGAAGAATGCGTGAGTTTAACTGATTTGGCTTTACAATCAAGGAAAGCATTCTGCCTTGATAACCAATCCATTCCTAGGATAGCATTAATGTCCGAAGACTTGAGGGCTATAAGTGAAGCAAGGAATACTAAACCCTCAATTGCAATTTGATTGCCATGGCTTACTCTATTAGTTTGCCACTTTGAACCAGGAGTTTGAATGATCATTGGAGAAAACATTTCTTCAAAAGGGAATTCATGACGAAGTGCATAACTCTCCGACATGAATGAATGAGAAGCACCTGGATCGAAAAGAATGGAGGCGGGGACATGATTGACTGGGAGTGTGCCAAGAATGACGTCAGAAGCATCAGTGGTGTCCTCAACTGAGATTTGGTTCACATATCCAATAGTTGGGACTGGAAGCTTTGCTGGGAAGGTCTTGGTGGTTGGTTTCTTTGGAGTCTTAGGTCGAGAATGACGTGGTGCCATCAAGACCTGAGGGCATTGACGATAGTAATGGCCTGGAAGACCACACTTAAAGAATACCCTGTCTGAATTGCTGGGAGTGGGATTACTTGGCTGCACACCATCAATCCGGGGAGGAACAATGTGTTGAGGTGGATGGCATATATTGGATGGTGGCCTCTAAAGAAAGTTTTGAGGTATGGCACTAGTTGGAATCCAAATTCGGCGTTTCTAAGGGGCTGAACTAGAAGAGGGAGCAAGCTCAAGAGCATGCTTGCGAGACTCTTCGAACACTTCATTGCCATGCTCAGCTCTGAAGGATCTGTTGACTAAATCCTCAAAGGTAGCAAATTCGATGAGGTTGAGATCATGACGAAGGATGGGGCTAAGTCCCTTGCGGAACCTTGCCTGCTTTCTAGCATCGGTGGTGATCTCATCTTGGGCATACCGAGCAAGACGGTTGAACTCTCTCACATACTCATGGATGGACATCTCTCCTTGAGTCAGATTGCCGAAATCTTCTTTCTAGCGCTCCATCAGTTCATCCAGAATGTGGTACCCTCGAAAGGCAACACAGAACTCCTTCCAAGTCACTACGGGACTATCTGGCTGCATAGCAACATAGTTCTCCCACCATTGACACGTGGTTAGCTCGGGGCCGCTCCGGCGTGCTCTCGGCGGCGGCCAAATTCGCAAAGCAGAGAAGGGGAATGGAGCTGGAGGAGGGGGGAAAGGAATGGGGGCCTCCAGGGCGTTGCGTGGCGTCCTGGGGGAGAAAGGGAGGGCCTGGAAGCTCCTCGGTGGCCTGCGCGGCGGTGAGCGCGCCACCGAGCTGCTTCGGGTGCCGGGGAGGAAGACGACACCGGGGCAGGTGGGCTGGGCCAGGGGAAGTTGAGTTGGGCCCAAGGCCAGAGGGGGTGGGCTGGCTTTTATTTTTCTTTTTCACTGTGTTTTTGTTTCCGTTTTCCTTTTCTGTTATTTGTTTTGCCCCAAATAAAAATAGCAGAGCATTTTTAAAAATCATGAAAACTTTTATGTGGGCTTATAACATATATAGCTAGCCACTCATAACTTTTGGGCATTTTTGAAATTCAAATAATTTGAATTTCAACTCAAATAGCGGTTATTTTAATTTTCCAAGACATTGTTTGAATTGTAGAAAATTCCTTGAGTGTGGGAATGAACCCAAACCACTTTTAAAATGATCACCATCATTTCTAGGAATTTTCCTAACATTCAAATGATTTTTGGAAAAAGATATTTATCTGGCCATTTGAAATAATTTCTCAGGGCTTTTCTTTTCCCCATTTTTGAATTTCTTTTGGAATTTTTGCATGATGCAAAGGGATGAAACAAACCCTAGCTCTTACCCTAGTTGGGGTTCTGACAGGAGTAGCCCCCGAGGCTATGTCTGACTAACTCGTAGAGTCGCGCATAGGCTCAAGTTGTTTTTAAGCTAACCCCGTTGTTCTTGTCAGCTGCGCGAGTAGTGCTCATCGGGTGCGCGTCAGCGCTCCCGATGGGAGTAGCCCCCGAGGCTATGTTCGACTGCTTGCAGTCGAGCATAGACCCAGGACTTCTTCGTTGTCGAGTAATTGTCATCCGAGGAAGTCCTCGACTCGGGTCTTGCGTCGTAGGCGTGAGTTGTTGTAGGGATCAGTCGTGGACGAGGAGGATGACGTCGCCGCGTCATAAGGGCGCCCAGCCCCCGAGCATCTGCTAAGAAGGAGAAAAAGGTGCAACTGTATTAAGGTGTACTTGTGCGATATACAAAACAATTGTAAGGTACGTGATTTGTAGACATTGCATTTTGTCGAGTGGAAAATGTAGCAGCATATACGGTTTAAGCGTGTCTTTTTGTGAGTAGGACCTCCGGCAGCATACCCTTGCCGGGTAATAGGGACGCGATGCCAGACTTGTTGAACCCGGATACAAGGGCGGCCTTTGGTACCCAGCCTCACTACTTTGACGAATGAAAATAAATAGCATATAAAACTGAGCATGATCCAAAGAATGATTTTGAAGCCCTCGAGATGGTTCTGCACGACTGCTTAGTTGTCTTTGGCGACTGATCGAGAATGCATATAGGTTTTGGAATCATAGCATATAAGAGTGTAAAGAAAACTTAGCTATAGGATCGACGTACCGGAGGATGTCGAAGATGAGCAGTCGACAATGAGCAGTCGACGAGGCGAGAACGGAGTTGATGTGACGGCGACTGCGACGTTCAGCCCCCGATTCCGCGAGCCCCCGAGTCCCCACGGTCGGCGCCAATTGACGGGGATCAACCCCGGCAAATCCCATGGTCAGGGACCCTGGGTTAGTCATGAGAGGCACAGGTTGGACGATAGCTCGTCGGCTAACAGGAGGAGACGTACCTGCTCGATATTATTTCTTGGAGATGCGATTACAGGGAAGGCCAAGGCTAGTGCGCACAAGGCTAGGGTTACAGATTGTGTATTGGTTCCCTCGGACGACGGACAAGCGACACATGGGGCACGATTTACCCAGCTTCAGACCCCCGGAGGGAAAACCCTACATGCTGCTTGTCTGATCTTGTATTGATGATGATGTACAGAGGTGCCGTGAGGGCTTTGGTGGAGAGAGATCTGTCTAGTCCTATGCGTGGGGGTTGAGAGCTTGTGTCTTGAGTTGTCTAGAGAGGTGCCCCTACCTCGCTTTATATAGATAGCCAGGTAGGGTTTACAAGAGTCCTAGTCGACTACAAGTAGGAGTCCTTGTCTTGCGCCTCAAGTCTTCGGCTTCACGTCTTATCCCATCATGTCGGTGTCCACGAGTGGGCCTCTGGTGGGCCGCCAGGCATGACACGCACCAGGTACCCTCACGTAGAGGAGTCATGGGGTCACCCCCGCGTCATATCCCTTCGTTAACCATGAAATGGCACTTTTCCCAATTTTGCACCAAATTCGTTTCTTCACATCTCTGCAAAACTTTATTAAGATTGTGGAGACAGTGGTCAAAGGACTTTCCATAGATGGAAAAGTCGTCCATGGAAACTTCTACAATCTCCTCACATAAACCATGAAATATTGCAGACATACACCTCTGAAAAGTAGCAGGTGCATTACACAAACCAAAAGGCATACGCCTATAAGCATAAGTACCGTAAGGACACATAAAGGTGGTCTTCTCTTGATCCGCGGTGTTAACGTGAATCTGGGAGAAGCCAGAATACCCATCAAGATAGCAGAAGTGAGTTTTTTTAGACAGCCGCTCGAGCATCTAATCAATAAAGGGCAGATGATAGTGGTCCTTCCTAGTGGCCTTGTTCAACTTCTTGAAATCAATACACATTCTATATCCAATAATAGTCCTCTGAGGTATTAGTTCATTTTTATAATTAGGAACAACAATCATACCTCCTTTCTTAGGAACACAATGAACGGGACTTACCCACTTACTATCATCTATAGGATAGATGATACCTGCGGCTAGAAGTTTGAGAACCTCCGTCCTAACCACGTCCTTCATCTTTGGGTTCAACCGTCGTTGATGATCAACAACTGGTTTAGCATCGGGCTCGAGATTGATAGTATGTTGGCAAATGGATGGACTAATACCCTTGAGATCATCAAGAGTATAGCCAGTAGCACCTCGGTGTCTGCGGAATGTCTCCAATAATCGCTCTTCTTCATACCTTGAAAGGTTAGAATTGATAATAACAGGATATACTTTCTTTTCATCTAAATAAGCATACTTGAGCGTATCGGGTAGTGGTTTTAGATCAAACACCGGGTCTTCTTTTGGTTGCGAGAGGATTCCTAAAGGTTCAACCGGGAGGTTGTGCTTCAGGATAGGAGTTTGTCTTAAAAATATGTCTTCTAGTTCATCCCTCTCCTGCATATGTATGTCATTCTCGTGGTCTTCCATAAATTGCTGCAAAGTATCATCAGGAGGAATATCAATAGAAGAAACTTCTTCAATAATTTTGTCATTACTTGACAAGTCAGTACCACGAGGCTTCTTAGAAAACTTAGAAAAATTAAATTCATACGGCTCACCATTGAATTCAACAGAAACTTTACCTTTCTTGCAATCTATTATAGCTCCACAAGTGCTGAGGAAGGGCCTACCAAAGATGATAGGGCAAAAACTATCTCGCACTGAACCAAGTACAAGAAAGTCAGTAGGATATTTTAGCTTCCCGCAGAGTACTTCAACATCTCTCACAATCCCAACTGGAGAGATTGTTTGTTTATTCGCAAGATGAATCGTGACATCAATGTCCTCGATCTCACATGGCTGAATCTCGTGCATGATCTCTTGATAAAGTGTGAAGGGAATAGCACTGACGCTAGATCCCAAATCACATAGCCCATAGTAATTATGATCTCCTATTATGACAGATACAACTGGTGTACCTGAAATTGGACCTTTGTTCTTGGCTGTGACAATGTTAGTGGAAACAGCACAAAAACTAATAGTGGATTCTTCAATATCACTTGTTATAAGATCCTTGACCATTGCAACTTGAGGCTTGACCTTGATCATGTCCTCAGGTTCGTCAGTGGTCCTTCCGTTTTTGTGTAGAATACCTGTAACAAAAGAATGCTTCTTTATCCTTGAGGGATAAGGAGGCTATTCATACACAACTGCAGGTAAAACAGGATCAGTAACATTAATCTCAATAGGTGACTCCTTGAAAGGTTTACGATGTTGACTCTCCTTCTTCTTAGAAGAATCAATATGAGAAGCAAAGTCCTTGCAAAATTCAACCATTAGCTGGGAATCAAGACCAATTTTAGAGCAAAAGGTATTAAAGTAATCAGTCTTCACATAACTCTCAATGTAGTCATGCTCATAGTTTATAGCGGGTTCAATACCTTTATCAATTTCCCAGTCTTCAGTGTTCTTCTGGATCCTTTCTATAAGATCCCATTTTTCTTCCATACTTCTGGTCTGGAATACCCAACTAGAGGAGGCATCCAACATTTCCCTGTCCTGACGAGAAAGCCTGGCATAAAAATTTGTAAGTATAATTTCCTTCGGGAGCTCATGGTTTGGGCATTTGAGCATCAGGGACTTCAGTCTCCCCCAAGCTTGAGCGATGCTCTCTCCGTCGCGAGGCCAAAAGTTGTAGATGTAGTTCCTGTCTTGGTGAATTTCACGAAGAGGATAAAACTTTGCATAAAAGAGAGACATAAGCTCTGGCCATTCAAGAAGATCAGAGTTATCAAGTAGCTTATACCAATCTGAAGCTTTATCTTTGAGTTATACGGAGAATAGTTTCTTCATGACGAATGTCGGGACCCGGGGTTAGAGTATGCAAGTACAGTTAAGACATAGTCATATGGAGAGCCGAGAACCGCACCCACTTGTCTAAGCAGACAAGGCCAAGCACTGAACATTCTCGGAAAGCATCGTACGTGAGGGGCATCCCATCCAGGCCGGATGATCAACTGAGATGGGTCCTCATCGTCCGCACACAAGTCAAATGATATGGGTGGTGAACTCCCATATTCAAAGACAAGTCGCCTCAACCATACTACCGACTATCTCAAAACTCTTACATAGACTTACTCCAGCCCGATCACTTAGTCGGGGTCTAGGGCGGGCTCGATCATACCACAAAGTGTGCACGAGACGGAGTCTCGAGCAATCGCATCGCGATGCCCCAAGCTGCGCACATCTAAGGGCCACTTGGTGTATGAAAGACCGCCAGCCAGAACACAACTAAGGTCTCAAAAACCCATACAAAGACAAGCATGTTATCAACATACACGCAGCACACATGTCTTGTATGAACAACAGGTACCATTGCAATTCTCTACAAAGTGTACAATTTTATTGATAACTCTTATCGAGTGCACACAGAGATCACATACATGTGATCCAACATTACATTACAAGCGGAAGCAAAATATGTCTGAGTACAGACAAGTTTAACAAATGGCTTAAGAAGCCTTATTTAAACACAAAGCCCTCCACGAGGGAACCAGTCGTCTGACTGGGACTAGGCTAGCTGGTCTTCAGTCGTCCAGCTCGATGAAGAAGCCACCTTCAGGGTCAGTGGCATCATCTAAAACATAGATTAAGCAAACGTGAGTACAAAGTCGTACTCAGCAAGACTTACATAGGAGCTATACTACTCATGCATCTGTATCAAGGTAAAGGGAGGTGGGGTTCACTTGCAGAAATGCCAGCTTTGACTTGGCTAATCCTGAACTACGAGTACCAGAATTTGAGGTAAGAAGCGTACACGAGTCCACTACTTTCTCCAACCAATACACCACTATGGTGCCTTCCTCGACTTCCCCACGAGAAAGCACGCCATAGCACTCACACTTATCTTGGTGTGTTTTAGAAGTATCCGGTTCAAGTTATCTAATAATCAAGCTAAGCTTTCCAAGCAGTCCATAACTGCGGACGCGGCTATTCGAATAGTTTTGTTAACCTTGCAAGGGTGTACCGCTACACACACATGATCATCATTTACCGCCTTTGATCTCGACACCATTCAAGGGGTGCCAGCGAGGATGCTCACCACAACTGTTACCTCATAGCCGATCTAGTCCGAGAAAGCCGCCTACTTGGGTTGGTTACCACAATCGTGAACCCGGCCGGTTTACCGAAGTGGACCCAAGTGATGTGTGCGTGGTGCATAAGCCGGTATCGGATGAGCCGTTCTCTCACTTAGCATCCAGGCCACAGACCTACCAGAACTCCGAACTATTGCGACATCTGGACATCGAAAGGGATGAGTTAGTAAGTTGAGAGGGGTCAGTGAGCCCAATGTGTTGTTGTACTCTTCATCTTGGATCACCACACAAGAACTCGTACTAGGGCGGTGTTCAACGAGACAACCCACCGTGTACTCCTACACAGCCTCTCATCGTTCACCTTGTATTAGGGTCGATTCACCAACACTTTTCTACTATCATCAACATGATCATTCCCATCCCGACTCACATCACAGTAACAACATGGTATCATACTAAGCATGCAATAAGCAGTAACATTGCAGGGGCCACATGATATTAAACAACTCCTACATTTGCTAGGATTGTGGTTTGCTTACTACTCTGACAAAATGATAGGTCATGCAAAGGAATGGGTTCATCTATGCGGTAGAATCGTAACATGGTGATCATCCTAAACAATGCATAAGCGAGACATGAGAGGGAAGTGGGATTTTATCGACATGATCAATGGGGGTTTGCTTGCCTTGCTGACGAGGTTCAGGTTCGGGGTCTTCAACGTAGGGGGTGACCTCGGGCTCCGGCTCCACGTCTATCAGCAACATGAAAATCATAGGATCAACAGAATGTACAATGCACAATCACATGAATAATATTGAAAGGGTGATGTTCATGGTACTGATGTGTTGATCATTCCATTTAAATGGAGTGTATTGCAAATTGAATTGCAAATTCAAACTCCACATTTGAATTCAAAATAACCAAGTTGCATGTGACATAGTTTGATCATTTTGAACCTTTTGGAAACGTGTAAGATATGCCTCTAATGTGTGATTGAAATGTAGCATGTTGCCACGGTTCAAGTTGCAAAAATATTTGATTTGAATTTGATTTAATTCCATTTAAATCAAATAGCAAATGCTACTGATCACATTTTAAATTCAACTCAAACAGAGTTGAAAGTTGCATATTTGGAAAGATAATTTTCTCCTGATCATTTTTCATATATTATTTGTCCAATTTGGAGTTAATATGAATTTTCTATGAATTTCCAAAGTTTGGGGTATTTTCTGGATTTTCTGGAATTCTTTTAATTCATTTTGATTTTCTGGAAATTCATAGAATGATTTATTGCGTCAGCTGACATGTGGGTCCAGGGTGTCAGTGACTGGGTTAATTTAACCCGTGGGTTAAATTAATCTAGTGGCTTAATTAAGCCACTGGGCCCACTGGTCAGTGACCCAGGGGGTCATTAGCCGAGTGCTTAAGGGCTAACCCACCGGCGGCTTGACGCCGGTGGCCTGGCCACGGCGGCGCACTCGCCGGAATGGCCTAGGGGCCACGGGAGGGGAAACGGAGGGCACCGGCTTGCTCCTGGAGGTCTTCCGCGTCGTCTGGAAGTAACAGGGAGTCACGGGGAGGTCGGGAGCGACGACGGCGACGACTCCGGCGGAAACAGAGAACCCGCGAGGTCGTAGATGACGTTGTGGTGCACGGTTGGAGTTGATTCGGGGCTCGTTCGAACGCTAGCATGTGCAGGAGTCAAACGCGTGCACTGGGGGTTCACGACGAGCACTGGAGTGAGGAGGACGACGACCATGGCGGCGACGAGCTCCTGCGTCCATGGAGGATCCGGCTAGAGGAAGGAAACGAGGGGGAGAAGTGAGGGGTTCCGGCTGTGAGCTCACCCTGAATCTATCTGGAGTGGTGGCTTGCTCGGGAAGGCGCTGGAGCTGCCGGAATTTGAAGTCGATCCACGGCGGCCGGCGATGAAGACGACGAAGCTAGCGAGCTCGGGGAGGCGTCCTGCTCCGATTCCTTTCGCAGGTCGATGAAGACGACGACGAGAAGCACAGTGGACTTGCTGGCTTGAGCTCTAGGGCACGGTGGCCACGCGGGGGCTCGACGGCGCTCCGGCGTTCTTCTCGGGCGACGACGAAACGGGCGAGAGAGGAGGGGACGAAGCTCGTGGAGGGGGGGAATGGACTGCGGAGGCTGCGGGGAGTCTCCAGGTGCGAGAAGACGCCGCGGGGAGGCCTGGAAGCTCCTCGACGACGACGTGTCGTCCCCAGCTAGCTCGGTGGCATTCCACCGAGCAGCTTGGAGGCGCGGGAGGGGGAAGAAGACGCCCCTGCCCCTGTGGGCCGGCTGGGCTGGGGTGGGCTGACTTCGCCTGGGCGCCAGGTAAGGATTTCTGACTTCTTTTCTATTTTTCTTTTCTGACATTTGTTCTGTTTAGCTAAAATAAATAGCTAAACATTTTATTAAATGCTGAAAACTTTTATGTGGCCTCATAATAATATAGACTAGCCACTCATAAACTTTCAACATTTTTAAAATTCAAATAATTTGAATCTTAACTCAAATAGGGGTATTTCTTTAATTCCAAGGCACTGTTTGAATATTTGAAAAATCTATGAGCATGGGATGGGTCCCACATCACTTGATATGTGATCACACTCATTTATAAGACTTTTCAAAAATCTAACATGAATTTTTGGAGAAGATTTTTATCTGGCCTTTTGAATTAATTCATCTGGGGGGTGTTCCTTCTCCCATTTGGATTTTGAAGTTGATTTCCTTTGAAAATTTGACATGATGCAAGGTTACTTGATCCTAGCACATTACCTAACAGAGGGTTCTGACAACTCGCCCCCACTCAACAGAATCTCGTCCCGAGATTCAGAAGTCTGCGGGAGGATGGTGGGGTACTCAGTACTGAGACGGTCTTCTCTTTCCCACGTAGCTTCTCTTTCAGAGTGGTGTGACCATTGCACTTTCAGAAACCTAATCTTCTGACGACGAGTGACACGCTCTGCGGAATCAAGAATATGAACGGGGTATTCTCGATAAGAAAGGTCATCTTGAAGATCAAGCGTTTCATGGTCGACTTCGCGGATGGGGTCCTTGAAGCAACGCCTGAGTTGGGACACATGGAATACATCATGTACTCGGGAGAGGTGTGGAGGTAGTTCAAGTTGGTAGGCAACTTCTCCACGTTTAGCAATAATGCGGAAAGGTCCGATGTAACGTGGGGCCAACTTGCCTTTGATACCGAAACGTTGGGTTCCCTTCAGAGGAGTAACCCGAAGGTAAGCCTTCTCATCCAGATTGTATCTCTCTTGCCTATGAGGACGATCATAGTAGCTTTTCTGACGAGACTGGGCTGCTTTCAATTGATCACGAACAATGCGAACTTGCTCTTCTGCTTCCTTGATCATGTCCGGTCCAAAGAATTGTCTTTCACCGGTTTCTGACCAGTTTAGTGGTGTTCGACATCGTCGTCCATATAGGAGTTCAAAAGGAGCCATGTTCAGACTAGATTGAAAACTATTGTTATAATCAAATTCGGAAAATGGAAGAGACTTCTCCCAATTCTTTCCGAATGAGATAACACAAGCTCTGAGCATGTCTTCGAGAATTTGGTTAACCCTTTTGACTTGACCGCTAGACTGAGGATGGAAAGCCGTACTAAAGGAGAGATGAGTTCCCATAGCATTCTGAAAGCTTCCCCAAAATCTAGAGGTAAAAAGGCTACCGCGATCAGAATTGATTTCCAAAGGAACACCATGAAGGGATACAATTCTAGAGATGTACAAGTCTGCTAACTGGCTAGCAGTTATAGACTCGCGAACCGGAAGGAAGTGAGCAACTTTGGAAAGCCTATCTATGACAACGAAGATGGCATTGTTTCCTTCCTGGGTTCTTGGAAAGCCGGTGATGAAGTCCATACCGACTTTGTCCCATTTCCACTCGGGAATAGACAAAGGTTGAAGTGTACCAGCAGGTCTTTGATGTTCTGCCTTAATACGACGACAAACATCACATTCGGCAACAAATTGAGCAATGTCTCTCTTCATCCTAGTCCACCAAAATCTCTGGCGTAGATCTCGGTACATTTTTGTGCTACCGGGATGAATTGAGAGGGGTGTATCATGGGCTTCTTTGAGGATGAGTTGCCTTAGTTCCTTATTCTTAGGTACTACCAAACGATTTTCAAAGAATACCGTTCCTTTGCTATCTGTGGAGAAACATTTACCAAATCCGCTAGCAATGTTCTCCTTGATCCGGCGAACACCTTGTGCACGCCTTTGGGCAACTATGATTTGATCCTCAAGAGTTGGTTTCGCCACCAAGGTAGAAAGATAGCCATGAGGAACAATCTCAAGATTGAGCTTGCAAAAGTCCTCATGAAGAAGTGGTTGATACTGTTGTAACATGAGGTTGTTACAATACGACTTACGACTTAGTGCATCAGCCATGACATTGGCTTTGCCTGGGGTGTAAGAAATTACTACATCGTAATGTTTTATCAACTGAATCCAGCGTCTTTGCCTGAGATTAAGATCTGGCTGGGTGAAAATATATTTGAGGCTTTGGTGGTCGGAATAAATCTCGCAACGGTTACCAAGGAGGTAATGTCGCCAAGTTGTTAGTGCATGAACTACGGCAGCGAGTTCAAGGTCATGGGTAGGATAGTTCTCTTCATGTGGCCGCAACTGGCGTGAAGCATAAGCTACCACATGTCGATCTTGCAGAAGTATGCATCCTAACCCTTGCCGTGATGCATCACAATAGATCTCGAAATCCTTTTTGGTGTCTGGAGGTGCAAGTACGGGTGTAGAAGTCAATCTTATTTTTAGCTCTTGAAAGCTTTCCTCGCACTTGGAAGTCCATTGGAATTTCTTATCTTTCTTGAGGAGTTCAGTAAGAGGCTTTGCAACTTTGGAGAAGTTCTCAACGAAGCGGCGACAATAGCTTGCTAGGCCGAGAAAACTCCTAACTTGCTTAACCGATTCAGGTGGAGTCCAGTCGAGGACGGCCTGAACTCTCTCGGGATTGACTGCAACACCTTTCGCAGAAATCACGTGGCCTAAGTAGGTCACTTCTGGTAGCCAAAATTCACACTTGGAGAATTTAGCATACAGGCGATGCTCTCTAAGTTTCATCAATACCAGCCTTAGGTGTTCGGCATGTTCTTCTTCGTTCTTCGAGTATATAAGGATGTCATCGAGGTAAACCACGACGAACTGGTCCAAATACTCCATGAAGATCAAATTCATCATGCGTGAGAAAGTGGCGGGGGCATTGGTTAAACCAAAGGACATGACGGTGTACTCGTAAAGACCATAACGAGTAGTAAAAGCCGTTTTGGGAATGTCCTCGTTTCGGATCTTGATTTGATGATAACCTAATCTCAAATCCATCTTGGAGAAGACAGAGGATTCTGCAAGTTGATCATAAAGATCATTGATCCTGGGCAATGGGTACTTTTTCTTGATCGTCGCTAAATTTAGTGGGCGATAGTCTACGCACATCCTTTCTGTTCCATCTTTCTTCATTACGAACAGAACGGGACAACCCCATGGCGATGAGCTAGGGCGGATGAAGCCTTTCTCCAACAAAGCTTCCAGTTGGGTTTTAAGCTCAGCTAACTCACGTGGGGCCATTTTGTATGGGCGTCTAGAAATTGGTGCGGTTCCTGGGGCAATATCCACTATGAACTCTACACATCTGTCGGGTGGCATTCCCGGCAGCTCTTCAGGAAAGACATCCAGGAAGTCACGAACCACCGGAATATCTTCAAGTTCGGGAAGGGGAAGTACATTCAAGGAATGCACTTGGGTTCTTGTTATGGGTGAGGTATAATTGACGGTTTGGCCTGAAGGGTGGGTGAGTTTCACGGATTTGCCGTTGCAATCCAGGTAGGCATTCTGTCTTGATAGCCAATCCATGCCAAGGATGACATTGATGTCTGAAGACTTGAGGGCTATGAGTGAAGCAAGGAATACTAAACCCTCAATTGCAATCTGATTACCATGGCTTACTCTATTAGTTTGCCATCTTGACCCTGGAGTTTGAATAATCATCGGGGTGGACAATTCAACAAAGGGTAACTCATGACGAAGTGCATAACTTTCCGACATGAATGAATGAGATGCTCCTGGGTCGAAAAGAACAGAAGTAGGAACATAATTGACTAGGAGCGTACCAAGAATGACGTCAGTGGTGTCGTCAGTCTCTTCGGCGGCAATCTGGTTCAAACGTCCACGAGTGGCGGGAGGAGCGGGTTTGGCGGTGTAGACCTTCTGGGGTGGCTTGCCACGACCATTGTTGCTATTGTTGCCTCCGGCACGTGGTGGAGCATTCTGATGCTGGAGCTGGTTCTGGGGACACTCACGAGAATAGTGGCCTGCCTGACCACACTTGTAACAGGCTCCGAAAACAGTGCGTGGAGCTGGGTTGTTTGGTGGAGCGGGGTGGAACTGGGTGGGTGGACGAGGCGCCACATAGGATGGCCTCAGTGGGTTGTTCTGGCGGAACATGTTGTTTGGGATCCAGATCTTGCGTTTCTGGGAACCAGAGCTGGATGAACTGTCCTCTCTAGGGTGTTTGCGAAAGTCGTTGGGGGTGTTCATGTCCTCTGCTTTGATGGCCTTGTTGACAAGGACCTGGAAAGTGGCAAAGTCATGAAGATTGAGCTCACGACGGAGTCCAGTGTTGAGGCCGCGACGAAACCTCTCTTGTTTCTTGGAGTCGGTGGAGACTTCTTCGGTAGCATAACGAGCCAGTCGGTTGAAATCACGACTAAACTCATCAACAGTCCTCCTGCCTTGGGTGAGGTTGCAGAACTCCTCATGCTTGCGGTCCATAAGACCTTTGGGAATGTGGTGCTCGCGGAAGGACGTGCAGAATTCCTCCCAAGATGCAGGTGGTCCATCGGGACGCATATTCAGAAAGTTCTCCCACCAAGAACTAGCTGCACCTTCGAGGTGATAGGTGGCATAGCTGACCTTGTCACCAGTTGCAACACGGCCTGCTTGGAGCTTCCTCTCGATGCTGCGAAGCCAGTCATCGGCGTCAAGGGGCTCGGTGGAGTAACTGAAAACCGGGGGATGAAGTCGGATGAAGTCGTTCAGGGACACCAACTCATTGCGCTGCTGAGTGGTGTTGCGTGCAATGACTTCCAGCAGGTGGTGAGAGTCACGACGGTTCCTCTCGACCTCCATCAGAACTTGTGCCATTGTGGGTGGGGGTGGAAGGTTGCCTTCCTCCTGGTCATTCCCACGACCTTGGTTACGACCAACCTGGCCACGGGTTCCTTGAGACATCCTGAAGGGAAAACCAAAGTCAAATAGAGTTGATTTGAAGAGTCTAAACAAGGTATTGAAGTACTAGAAGGATTACATCACAAAGGAAGTAATCATCTTGACAACATGGTGATAGAGCATACAAGCCATATATTCACAAGCTGTCATACAAACCATACATCGTTTTAGTACAAGCACCAAGCTAATACAAACGTGATGAAGATGATACATCCTTCAGAGGCACTCTGACTTCCTATACATTATTTATCTAAGCCTCTGGAACTTAGACCCTTGCGTACAATATACTATGATACTACTACATCATCACTAAGTAAGACCACAGGCGGTCTCACTCATCTCCATCTCCATAGTAGTCCTCATAAAAGTTACCCGCGTATCCCGGTAGCTAGAGGTGACCATCAGAAAACACGGAGGCTTGTGGACCCTGATATCCATTTGGGCAAGGATGGGGCCTAGGTCCAGTGTAGGGTGGAAGCAAAGGACCACGGGGTGGAAAAATGCCTCCAATCTCGGGCCAAGCAACTCGAGAAGGCATCTGAGTCCTCACTGGGTAGATCGCATCATGCTCAACTGATCCCACGCTCACAAAGGGTGCCAAGAGCGTCAGTGCTCGATACAGACGAACACGGGTGGCGTGGAGCTCGAAACGGAGAGCGCGTGCATCACGATCTCTGTCACTAGCAAACCTAGCAGTCACCTGAAGTGCTGGATCCTCTGCAGAGTGATCTGAGTAGAGTCCGGTGTAATATCCCTCTTCTCCTGGAAGTGCAGCAGGGATATAGCGGAAAGAAGTCTCTCTCAGCAAAGTGTGCTCCTCTCTCAGCAGTGTCATACACGAGTATGCAGCATCCTGCACAGCCATGTTCTCGGTAACGCCAATGCCATGTCGATCAACGTCTGGACAATGCAGTGGAACTGCGTCTGGTTGAAGTCGTGAAACTGCTCCTCGATGGTGTACTCAGGGTACCACCGATAACCCACATAGGACATCATCTCGATAAACGTGGCGGGATGGCCACGCACACCGAGGCACCTGGTCAAACGAACAATCTGCCGAGGGGGAAGATCTGCCATCTGAAACAGAAAGGAGTTTGCAAATGCATCAGATTATGAGATAAACCTGGAATGACTCGGATAGCATAACGGCTGTAATTGCAAGAAAAAGACAATTTCTTACAACATGGAAAACAGCACTTACATACGATGTAATAAATCAGGGAGCATAGCCACTATAACAAAGCGATCACAACTTTCCTACGGCTATGAGGAAGCAAACAACGAGATGTTCTAATCAGACAGAGGAGAGCCTAGTCCTATCTTCCCGTAGAATAAGATAAGGGTGACCCAGAACTCAGAACGAAGGGGGTAAGGAGAAAAAAGAAGCCTTACGTTGTTCCCTTATATACCCAGAGTAACTATATAACTATGGAAGGCTAGACTCGACTTTGGCCAAGGCTACTAGTCCTACAGTCAGTCCTGCTCTGATACCAAGTCTGTCGGGACCCGGGGTTAGCGTATGCAAGTACAGTTAAGACATAGTCATATGGAGAGCCGAGAACCGCACCCAATTGTCTAAGCAGACAAGGCCAAGCACTGAACATTCTCGGAAAGCATCGTACGTGAGGGGCATCCCATCTAGGCCGGATGATCAACTGAGATGGGTCCTCATCGTCCGCACACAAGTCAAATGATATGGGTTGTGAACTCCCATATTCAAAGACAAGTCGCCTCAACCATACTACCGACTATCTCAAAATTCTTACATAGACTTACTCCAGCCCGATCACTTAGTCGGGGTCTAGGGCGGGCTCGATCATACCACAAAATGTGCACGAGACGGAGTCTCGAGCAATCGCATCGCGATGCCCCAAGCTACGCACATCTAAGGGCCACTTGGTGTATGAAAGACCGCCAGCCAGAACACAACTAATCCATCGTTACACCTGCAAGCTTAAATAAAGAACATAATTGTGATAAATATAGCAGGTGTTCTCCCAGATGTCCTTCTCCTGTATAACGATTAGCCAAGACATAATCAATAATACCATATGGTATTTTATAGGGCACAATTTCAGTAGGGGTAGGAGTGACCACCACAGTCGTGGGGCGGCTCTTTACCAGCAACGAACCAATAGCAGAAGAGTCCATAAGGACTGAAGGTAACAACAGAAAATAAAGGTTTCCTTACCGGCTTCACTTACCAGTAGCGCTACACTCCCCAGCAACGGCGCCAGAAAAGCTCGTTGATGGCGGTGAAGTTAATAGGTTTAGTTGGGTTGCCTCCCCTGTTAACCGCGCCAATAAATGATTCTTGATAACACACAAGTCTAGGGGATCAGTTTTAGCTTTTCGATAAATAAGGATGTCGATCCCAACGAGGAGCAGAAGGTGCTGATAAGTGACACTAGATAAGGAAAGGCTGCACACACTTAAAGGTAAATATTTAGGGGTTTTTTGTTTAAGAAACAGAAATGTAAAAGACAAGAAAAGTAAACAGGGTAACTGAGGAGTAGCAAGTGGCCCAATCCTTTCACAAGGATAAGCCTAGGAACTGAACTTATAAAAGCTAAAGCGTTCTCGAGAACACACGGGAGAGATAGCCAAGTTACTTTAACCATACTCCGCCAAGTAATATGTATTGTGTTGATAAGTGTTGGTGGGTGGATCAATGCTAGTAGACCTTCTAGACTAAGATAATTGTACTCTTATGATTACAAACCTTGCAAGCATCCGCAAATACAAGGTAGTAATTAAGGCATAATCCTAACCACAGCATTACGATCAAGGATCCATAACTCCCTTGTGCAAAAGTGTGCGAACTGGGGTTCAGGTTTCTGTCACTCCGGCAACCCACCATAAGCATCCTTTGTGCACAATGTATTCCTCTAGGCCCATGACAGGTGAAGTGTTAAGTGTTCGACTCACATAACACCACTAGAGAAATAACAACACAACTTAAGTATGAAACAACACATTACACTTCAACATCATATGACTACTAACAACTAGACTTCTCCCATGTTCTCAAGAACTAAAGTAACTACTCACAAGACATAAAAGAGATCATGATCAGAGGTAATAGATGGGTGGCAAAAAATCTGGACACAATGATATTTCTCCAACAAAACTCAATAGCATTCACCACAAAGTAGGAATCAACACCAACAGAGTAGAGAGGATAGATAGTACGGGATGATGTTGATGATGATCTCGATGAGATGGGATGGAGATGGAGATGGTGCTGATGTTGAGGATGATGTTGATGATGATCTCGATGATGCCCGGTACGATGATGATGATGATGCCGACGATCTCCCCTTCCGGGAGGTGATCTCCCCGGCGGAATCTGCCCGCCGAAGATGGCTTTTCTCCTCTGTAGGTTTCCGCCCCGTGGCGGTGGCGAAAAATGGAAACTCTTCTCTTTTTAGGGTTTTCACCCCAAGGGGGTCTTATAGGCGAGAGGGGCACCGAGGGGGGCCACCAGGCATCCAGGAGGGTGCCTGGCGCGGCCAGGAGGGGGCCCGAGCCAGGCACCCTTCTGGCTGCCTGGTGGGGCCCCTCATCTCCATCTTCGGTGATCCCCAGTCAATTCCCATAAAACTATTCCCCGTAAATTTTCATCGCGTTTGGACTTGATTTGATTCAGCAACTTGGTGTCCAGTTTTCACCGCTGAATTCTGGTTCTCCTGCTTCGATACCGGAAAGTTGTAAACTGTGTAAAACAAGCCAAAAAAACATAAGAACAATACTTTATAGTGGAATATATCAATGAATAGGATGAAATTACAATATAAAATAGTGATGCATTTTGGACGTATCAAAGATCCACACTCGTACTCCATTGTCATATTTGTACTCCATAGAGATTATCATTCATGCATAACTATGTGGGGACCCTGACAAACTCGTTTGCTTCATTAGATGTATATAAGCATGTACTACGAAAAGAGTATAGAAGGTATTGAAACAATGCTATAAGGACAATGCACGAAGCAATTCTTCTTTCATGTGATCAGTCACAAACAACTAAAAGTAAATAATAAGCTACTGAAAATCAAGACAGGATCACAATGCACATAGCTTGAACATACTTGAGTGGCATTTCGCTAGCCTCCATGAGTGAAGCAAAACATAAATGAAGAAACTCCTCCGGAGTTTTAAAGGTGACTAGAACTCAGTATTTCAGACTAGCAATAACACAAGCATGCAGAAGACAATGTAATACTTTGGGACAATGCATGTTACACTAAGAATGACAATTATGCTCTCATAGTTGGTGCTTTGAAGAAAGAAGGGGAGACTCTCGAACCGTGGCTTTTGATGGCAAGGTTGAAAACCCGTGAAAGGAAGCAAAGACTAAACATGTGCCAGAGCTCTTGGTTTTGAAAACAGAGATAAAACTCTTTTGAGAGGAGTAACTTTCCAGTCAACGGTGAACGGTAAAGGTCTCTCAATATCTCCCATGCCAACCATATATAATGCCTTTTGCTTACACATCTTCCCTTATCCATAAATCCTTCGATGGTCTATGGAACTTTTTATTTTGCCTCAAGGATGGAAGGAGGGTATCGTTCCACCTATCATAAGCAGCATTTGGTCCATTTCACTTCATCATCAAGTATGGGGGAGGTGTAACTCTCATATTTTTTTTCTTTTTCTGTTTTGACTAGTTAAAACTTCCGTCAAAATATTTTTTGCATGAAAGATACTGATTTCCCCTCACCGTACCATGAGCTTGTACGGTTACAAAAAGGGAGACTTTTGAATAAATTTGGAGATGGCACAAGAAAGTCTAAGTTAGGAGGGCCGGTAAATACCACATATAGGTAGGTATGGTGGACTCAAATGGAACAACTGGGTTTGAAAAGGAGTTTGGAAGCACAAGCAGAAATCCGCTTGGTGCGAACGAAGGCTAGCAAAAGACTGGGAAGCGACCAACTAGAGAGCAATAACTGTCATAATCATGCAGAGCGACAAAGCAACATTGAATCGGGCATGAAAGTGATATAACTATTCTGAAACAAAAAGATCATCAAGGCAAAAGTAGACTTTATAGTCATAAGCATGTGTGAACATGTGCCAAGTCAATCCAAAAATTCTCCGAAGGGAAATACCACTTCAGTATACCAAACCATGAACAATGCAATGCATGTAAATCATTTCAACAACACATTATGTACTCTAGCTATTTGAGACTAGCCACAAGGAAAGCATGAACACTGGGAAAGCATTGTAAACATAGCACTATGTCGCTACAAGCTGGTCTCTAGATCATAAGTACAGGTATATGTACAAAAGTAGAAACAAGAAGAGTTCATACCGGTTTTCCTTGTTGCTTCCCTTCCGTCGATCTTCGTCATTACTGCCTGGTCATTTGCACGATCGAACGTAGGAAATATAATCAAATGCCATCACGGACTTGAGCTGAACTCTGAAAACAAAGCAAACTAAAGAGAGAAAGGAAATCATTTTGGGTTTTTTTTGCAAAGAAAGAAAGAAAGAAAAAAAAACGAGCAAAAAATTCGGAAAGATCAAAGCGAATAAAATGGATAATACAATGGAAAAGTGAGAAGGGCACGTACTCCCCCAAGCTTAGGGTTTTGGCTTAAGTTGGTAGTATCTAATGTCCCCAGGAGCCTCCTGCTCCAGGGTAGTACGGGTGAGTCCAAGGGTCGTATGAGGCTTCCGGTGCGTACACCGAAGTCCTCGGATCCTCCCACGAAGAAGGATCTGCGCTCCAAGCAGAGGAAGACCCTTCACCAAACTGCGTGACGGTCTCTTCCTGAAAAGGTGGGAACTCACCGTGCTCCTCCTCGTCGGGCACAACCCCCTCCATGGGGTCATGAAACTGACGCTGGGCCACGAACTCATCGAACTTGGTAGCATTAAAGGACCATCCGTTCCTGCGAGAAAAATCAAACAAAAGAGGTGCAGGTAGACGGATATTGCGTTCCGTGGTGGCTCCGAAACGCAAGATATAATCAAGGTTACCAAACTCGGAAGTCATGGTAACAAACTTATGCCTTTTCATAGCAGCAAGGTCAAACCTTAAATAAGTAAAAGGCTTATCATCGGGGTGCGGGGTGCCATTAAGAGACTCTAGGATAAGTGTGGCGTAAACTCCACCAAATAACTCTCCCTTGTTACCGTTCATAGCAAGGCGTCGAGCAATTAAGGCACCCACATTATAATCAAACCTCCCTGAAAGGGCGGTTGCCAGGATAGCAATATCCGGCGCAGATATGTTGCTCGTGTTGTCACGAGCTAACACCCCTCTAGCAATATAGTACGCAAAATACCTGAGGTGTGGGAATAAAATGCTGGAGATCTTTGACCGATGAATATCCCTTGTATCCATGCTACAGAGAGATTTGAAGACGGTTCTTAGCTCAGAGGGCTGAGAGCTCATCTTCGCCGTCAGTCCCACGTTCGGCACACCTATTATTTCACAAAACTTTTCCAAAGGCATGGTCAAAAGATCATTGTAAATTTTAAACTCAACGGAACCAGCATCAAGGTTATATCTAAAACTGTTAATAAAACATGAGGTGAGTTTTTGATACTGAGCAACACGGCACGTTGCGAGCCGCGTCAGACCTGCATTAGCACAAAGATTATAGAACTCCTCCTTAATTCCTGCAGCTTCAAGGAATTCATCACACGGGAAAGTCATTGCACGTGCTGGATTTGTGTCCTCA
Organism: Bromus sterilis; assembly: GCA_950022295.1. Taxonomy (NCBI): domain Eukaryota; kingdom Viridiplantae; phylum Streptophyta; class Magnoliopsida; order Poales; family Poaceae; genus Bromus; species Bromus sterilis. The sequence goes on along the minus strand of OX465596.1, from coordinate 27,199,649 downwards.
AACAACTCTAAGGGCACATGATCTTCGTTGTAGCTCACCCTAGCAGTCGAGGGTGAAGCTGCAGCTCTTGTAACTCGATCGGAGCGCTCGGGACTTTTCTTCCCAAGCCACCCTATTTCTCTTCCTAGCAAACTCATTTCTGAAATTTCTGACAAATTACAAAAACAAGGATTTAAACAAAGTGAGTTAAGGCAAACTACTCAACTCACTTACCTAAGGCATAAACTTACATCAAAACTTGGAAAATAAAATTCTACACATGCATGCAAGCTGACATAAACAACACCAAGAGCTACTAAATACTCACAAATGAAGCCGCCAATCAAAAATCTAATTGGAGGGGTGAAGGAGTTACATACCAGGGAGTGTTTGCTCAAGATTTCGGCTTGAATGGTGGGTTGTAGAGAGAGATCGAAAATCACCTCCAAGAATAGCAAGAACGCAAGAACCAAATGCAGAACTCGTGTTTTGGGAGAGAGAAGAAGGAGGAGGAAGAAGACATACCTGGAAGTGGGGCCTGTGGGCCCCAGGCGCCCTATGGGCGCGGCCAGGGGGCAGGCCGCGCCAGCTGGCCGCCTGGGCCACTGGTGGCCCCCCCTGGTCAGCCCTAGGTGCCTCTGTGTCACTCCCGGCATGGAAATTTTTTTTTTCTGGAATTTTTCTGAAAACTTCACTGTTGAAAATTTCTCGGAGTTCAAAAATCTGCAAAACTTTCTAAAAACTTAAAGCGGTGATTAGTATTGTGAAGCTTCAAAAACACAAAAACTTGGTACAACAAAGAGAATGAAAGCCAAAGCAAATGAAAACATAACAAGCTTAACTTTTTACCTATATAAAACAAGCTTACTAGTAAGGTTGACCAAGTCTTACCAACAAACCGGCGATATACAGAACAAGAAGTCTCACCCCTTATGAAGTGATCATTGCACCGTAATTTGATGGACATTGTCCCCACCATAATGGTTTTGTATTTTTGGTGCACATGTAGTGGACAGTCCCATTCTCCAATCTTCACGGTCTCGATATTCTATATAGAGTTAAGGCCATGCCTCTTGTCGATCTTGTTTGGAAAATACACCGTGTGTTCTTTATCATTAACGTTGAAAGTGACCTTTCCTTTATTGCAATCAATGATAGCACCTGCGGTGTTAAGAAAAGGTCTACCAAGAATAATGGACATGCTCCCATCCTCGGGCATGTCAAGCACAACAAAATCTGTAAGGATCAAACAGTTAGCAACTTCAACGGGTACATCCTCACAAATACCTATTGGGACGGCTGTTGATTTGTCAGCCATATGAAGGGAGATATCTGTAGGGGTTAGTTTCTCTAAACAAAGCCTTTTGTAAAGAGAGAAAGGCATAACACTCACTCCTGCACCAAGATCACATAAAGCAGTTCTGACGTAATTATTCTTTATGGAGCAAGGAATGGTGGGTATACCTGGGTCACCGAGCTTCTTAGGAATCTTGCCACTGAAAGAGTAGTTAGCAAGCATAGTAGATATTGCCTCATTAGAAACTTTTCTTTTATTAGTAACAATATCTTTCATATATTTCGAATAGGGAGGTAACTTAATAGCATCAGTCAAAGGAATTTGAAGAAAAAGAGGCTTCATCCATTCACAAAATTTATTATAATGCTCTATCTTCTTTGGATTTGAGGGACTTACCTCGAAAGGGCATGGGTTTCTGTATCCATGGTTCTCTTTCCTTCCCATGTCTTCTTGTGATGAAGTCTTCTTTAGAGTACCTCTTGCGTTTATCGGGTGCTTCTTCTTCTCTTACCTTGAGAGAATCATCCTTCTCTGCGTCCTTTTCTTCAGACTCGGCACCGTCTTCTGTTTCAGCATCGGAGGTAGATATGCTGTTAGGATCAACAACTGGCTTTTCACTTGTAATAGGATCATCGGGATTGTCAGCCTCCTTGTGTTTCTTCTTCTTCTTTTTCTTCGGAGAGCTAACAGTCTCGTCTTCTTCTTGTACTTGAGAATCTTGCTCGATCCTCTTTGGATGCCCCTCAGGATAGAGTGGGTCCTGGGTGTGTGTTCGACCCCTAGTCTTAATTCCATAAGCTTGTATGTCCTGTTTGGCATTATTAGCAAGAAAATCTTTTTGCACATTAGAAATTTGTTCAAGCTGAGTTTGAACCATATGAAAATGCTTAACAAGACATTTAACATCATTAACTGTTCTTTCTAGAACATCACACAAACTTTTGATAGCAAGAGAATTATCATGCAACTGACTTTGTAATCTCCTATTAAAATGGTCTTGTTTAACAATAAAATTATCAAGCTCATCTAAACATTGGTCGGGAGGCTTACCTTTAGGGATGTCACTTTCAGTAAAGTCTAATAGAGAATGTACCTCTACCAAGGGAGGGTGAGTAGTAGGCTCACACAACTTCTCAATAGGCGGTAAATTCTTCACGTCTCCGGCTTTAATACCTTTCTCCTTTATAGACTTCTTTGCTTCTTGCATATCTTCGGGGTTCAGAAGAAGCATGCCCCTCTTTTTTGGTGGTAGAAGTGGCTCAGGAACGGACCAATATTCATGGTTCTTGGCGATTTTTCACATTAATTCTTCTGCATCATCCGGCGTTCTTTTCCTGAAAACACAACTAGCACAACTATCCAGATAGGATCTGGATTCATCGGCTAAACCAGTGTAAAATATATCAAGCAGTTCATTCTTGGGGACTCCATGTCCTAGCATAACCGTAAGTAAATCACAAAACCTCCCCCAAGCTTTTGGGAGGTGCTCATCCTACAATTGTTTAAAGTTATAGATTCTTTGCAAAGCAGCATGTTGCAGATGAGCTGGGAAGTACTTATCAACAAATTTTTTGACTAAGTCTTGAGGACTTTTAATGGAACCATAGGGTAGTGCATCGTACCATGATTTAGTGTCTTCCTTCAAAGAAAAACGGAAAAGCTTGGCCACATAGAAGTTTCGTATCTTCTCATCAGTAGTGAATAGGTTGCTTAACTCAGCGAGTTTGGTCAAGTGTGCTATAGCATCATCATTTTCTCTGCCATAAAAGGGGTCAGCCTCGACTGTAGATATAAGTGAAAGATCAAGAGAGAAATCATAATCAGGATCAGTGATGCATATAGGATATGTGGCAAATTGAGGATCAGGAATAACTTTATTCTTCATGGAGTGCTTTTTGAGCAACTCCTTAACAGCACCAGGGTCAGAGTCGACACACTCTCTGAGTTCCCTGCAAAAATCATCATCAAGAGTAACATAATCATCATCAAGGATTCCCTCCTTGAGTTCATCTAAGCTCGGGTAACCAAAGGTTTTGCAGGTAGGAATATAGGTAGCAGGGGTCTCGGTCTTGGATTTTGCTACAGCCTTAGCAGTCTGAGTTTCAATATAGTGACCTAGAAAAGTAGCATCATCAAGAGGAGTGGAAACATCATCAAAAGTATCGGACATAGTTAAAGACTCAATAGAGGCATCATTTAGTGGTGGTGAAGTAAACTTACTCATAACAGAAGGTGAATCAAGTGTAGCACTAGTGTTCAGAACAGTACCTTTTCTTGTACGGCATGGTAAGATTGGAACCTTGGGGTCTCCTTTCTTACCCATAGCGGATGATGTGAAGCAGGCAGGATACTTCAAGTAGACTTGTAAATATTGCTATGCTCCCCGGCAACGGCGCCAGAAAACGCTGCTTGATGCCCCACAGGCGTAAGGGATCGAGATAGTCTTCGCGGGTAAGTTAACCCAATTTATTGTTTCGACACACGGGGAGCCAAAGAGTATTTATAAGCTTTGACAGTTGAGTTGTCAATTCAACCGCACCTGAAATATACTTGCTCGCAACGATAGATAAGTGGTAACGATAATATGATAGTGATAGTGGCAACAGCAAAAGTAACAACAAAAGTAACAACTAATGACCAGCAGGATTGAAAACACTGTAGGCTAGAGAGATGGATGGTTGAGCGCTGCATGGATGAGAGTGAACATATAATAGATTCCAACACGGGGCAAGGCACACAGAAAAGCAATGATCATCTAGGAAAATATCAAACATTAGGCAAGTATCCCGTAGGTAGTTGTGCGTGCTTGCAATAAGAACTTGCACAACATCTTTTGTCCTACCATCCCGCTACGAACGGGGCCAAAAGGAACTTATGGAGATTAAGGTGCTCCTGTCAAAGAGCACCGGAACAAAGCAATAAACTCAATGGATACAAGGAATCCTCAAATTATGGACCATCCCCTTTGGTGTCCCAAGCTGTCACCTTTCGGATCGCCGGTTCCGGACCATAATAGGTGCATACAACTCATAGATAGGATCTAGAACACAAATATATTCATGAAAACACATAGGGTTCAGATCTGAAAACATGGCACTCGGGCCCAAAGTGACAAGCATTAAGAACAACAAGTTGTAGAAAAGATGATAAACACCAAAGTAGATGATAGGCAACATGCCCCCAACAATCTGACGAACTATTACATGATTAAACTCATCCAATCCCTACCATCCCCTTTGCCTACAGAAGGGAATTACTCACACATATGAAGAGAAATCATGGAGGATGGATGGAGTGGTGATGACGATGACGATGGCGACGATCTCCCCTCTCCGGAGGCCAAATCAGCCTCCAGATTAGCCCTCCCGAAGAAGAACAGAGGGTGGCGGCGGCTCCGCGACGGAAACTGGGAAAACGACCTTTGTTCTGGGGTTTTCTCGTCACGGGGATAAATAGGAGTCTTGGTAGGGCACCAGAGGAGTGGGGAGCAGCCCAGGCGGCCAGAGGGCGCGGCCCCACCCCTGGCCGCGCCAGGGGGGGCACCTGGGGCCCCCAGAGCTCCCCTCTGGTCCCACTTCTGGCTCCTGGCTCCTTCGGGTGCGTGGATTTTCTTGGAATTTTCTGGGAATTTTCTGGGACGTCTAAAAATCCATTTTCCTGCGCACAAATAAACCATACAGGCAGCTCTTCTGAAAACAGCGTTAGTCCGGGTTAGTTTCGTCCAAATCATGCAAGAATGAGGGCAAAACAATAGCAAAAGTGTTTGGAAAACTAGATACGTTTGAGACGTATCAGTAGCCTGCAATGAATTTAGGTTTTCATTTTTGTTTTTCTTCTGTTTTTAGTGGTCTTGATGATTTTTACTACTGTAGCAACATCATTGTATCTTTACTTTTCAAGCTTTGTGCCTTTTATAGCCTCATACGACAAGGGAAGTGAAAGTTGTGACATGCTGTCGAGAAAACAGATTCTGTCCTCGTGACTAGAAAAATCATAGAAAAATCCCAGTTCATATTTTTGAGCTGAATTTTTTACACAGAGTGCTCTATACAATTACAAAACTTTTGTATGTTCTGAGTTTTTTTATTTGATTTGCAGAAGTACCCCTAAAAATTTCTTTATTACCAGCTGGTCTGTTTTTCACAGATTCTGTCCTGTTTTGCCTTTTCTTTGTTTTGAAAATCTTAAAATTTCTTTTTCTTTGAAAACACTTTTTGGCAATCTTGAGATACAGTAGCTCTTCAAGGTTATCTTTATTTCCAGTAGAGAAAAAATTATTTTATTATGGGTACTAACCTCGCTAATCAGATTATGATGAGTTATGTATGAAGGGAGTTTTGAAGTGTGCGAGGGAAGATGATGAAAGAAGATTAAGAAGTGTCAAGCGTTCAAGCTTGGGGATGCCCACATGCATCCCCAAGAAATATTCAAGGAAACTCAAGCGTCTAAGCTTGGGGATGCCCCCGTGCATCCCCTTTTCCATCAACAATTATCAGTTCGTCTCTCGTTTCACTATATTTTTATCACTTCATGCGTTATGTGCTATGCTTTGAGCGTCTCGCTCGTAGGTTTTGTTTTTAGTTTTCTTTAGCTTTGCTTTCTGTTAATAACAAGTTAGAACCCAGATTTCTTTGTGTGGGAGAGAAACACGCTCCACTTCCAAAATTTAGAACACAACGTAGGACTTTTTCCTACTTATCTTTGCTGTGTTTGTTCTTTATCTTTCCGTAGCTGCTGTCATGCTTTGCTCTTAGCGTTCTTGTTTATCTTTTAAAAGAGATTTTGTTTAGCTTTGCCTATTAGTGATAGATGTCGTATTTTGGGAAATCCGTGTTTATTTTCAAAAAATCTACAAAATTAGTTGAGAACTTTAGCTACTAGTTGGATCACTACTCTTCTGAGGGGTCGAATATTAGAGTACACTCACGTACCATGAGTCGAGGATGCGCAAGGATAACCAAACCCCCATACACTCCTCCTCGGGGTACTTGTCTCTTTGTGAACCTCCTTATTAGATTGAGAGTTACCGATAATAAGTGCATGAGTTCTTCGGACTAATGTGAGTATTCAAAAGTTAACACTTCCACCTTCCCATATTTTGCTAGCCTTCCCTGTGCCGTGCATTGCTTTTTTTTCACTCCGAGAGTTAGCATCCACCTTCGCCGGTACATCCAAACCCTTGGCAAGATATGCTCTGTCATCATAAGCCTCCTTATATCCTTCCTCAAAACAGCCACCATACCTACCTATCAAGGCATTTCCATAGCCTTTCCGAGATATATTGCCATGCATCATCCATCTTCTCATGACTTGATCTTCATGTCATACATGCTACTTGCTTGATCGATGATCCGCATGCTAGTTGGGCCTTGCCCTAATCATTGCTACATGACGCGCTAGTATCATTGCATATCCTGCTACACTGGCAGAGGCATACATTTGCATACATCATGATATTTACATTTTTTTATGATTCGAGTACTTTGTAAAGTGTGAAAGATCTTCTATACTTTTTTTAATATATAGAGTGTTGCCCTAAAGTGAGGAAAATATCCCAAAGAGGACAAAATTAAAATATCCGAAAGAGGACACATTAAAAGATCCCAAAGAGGACAAATGAGAGTTAAATAGAAAGAGCCATTGAGGCCACCAAAGAATACAAAAAAAAATAGAAAAAAAAGAAAGAGAAAAAAAATGAAAAGAGACAAGGGGGCACACTCCTATTCTTTTTGAGAAGATCCATACTCGTACTCCATCTTGTATCTTGTACTCCATAGAGATTATCATCCATGCATATAACTATGTGGGGACCTTCACACTATAGAACTTGGCTTGTATATTCCGATGATGAGCCTCCTCAAATGAGCTCTAGGTCTTCTTGAGCAAGCAAGTTGGATGCACCCCCACTAGTTCCATTGAAGAGATTTTAGCTCATATGTGCATCTGTTGCATGGCAATCCCTACTCCTCACATCATATCTATCATTTGGCTTTCTCTCGCCTATGATTGTCCTCATTGATGTGAGCCTTTCACACCTTTTTGTCTTCCTCCTCCACCTTATTCTCTCTTTGCCATCCTAAGTGTCAACTTTCTTGCTTACGCTCATCCATTTCATGAGTGCTCAAAATGTCAAAAAGGAGTGGATCATTTTGACTTGTACCTGGCTAGTGGTCTGGGGATGAGTCAAGATAAGATTCCAAAGAAGACCAAGTGTGACACTTTAGTAGATTGAGTTCTCAACAATAAAAATACTTTTTCTTGTATATCCCTATCCCTTTTCTTGCACGCAAACACCATTTGGAGACATTCGAGTCACGGACAGCGAGAGCTCTTGCACCTTTATGTTCTTATGTTGCTTATTTCAATGCTAGATATAGACTCTTGCCTGTTATGACTTGAATTGAATTGCATGCTTTGATTGCTTTACTTACAAAGTTCTTATATGGTTATTAGCATGTCACCACAGAAATTATTCTTGTTATCATTTACCTACTCGAGGACGAGCAGGAATTAAGCTTGGGGATGTTGATACGTCCAAAACGTATCTATAATTTCTGCTTGCTCCATGCCTCTTTTGTGTGATACTGCTATGATATTGATGAACTTACATACACTTTTGATCATATTTGGACTAACCTATTACCTCGGTGCACCCCAGTGCGAGTTCCTGTTTTCTGCTGTTTTTCTATTTTAGGTTTCCCCCTTATTAAAAGTACCAGAAAAATTCCGGAAAAAATATAGGAAAAATCAGCATACCGGAAGCTTCGCGAAGAGCCCAGGAGGGGCCAGAGGGGATCCAGGGGGGCCCAGGCGGCCAGAGGGCGCGGCCAGGCCCCTGGCCACGCCAGGGGGGGGGCGCCTGGATCCCCTAGCCCACCTCTGGCTGCCCCTTTCGCCTATTTTTTCCCCGTGACGAGAAACCCTCGAAGACAGAACCCTTTTTCGCGATCTCTCCTTTGTTCCTCCGCCGCCACTCTTCCAAGATCGGGAGCACCAGAAGACCTCTTCCCGGCACCCTGCCGGAGGGAGGAATCACCTCCGGGAGCTTCTCCACCACGATGGATGCTTCCCGGATGAACCGTGAGTAGTCCACCTTGGACCATGGGTCCATGATCAGTAGCTATGTGATGTTCTCCTCCCTCTTTGTTCTTCATGGATTTCGTGAGATGCCCTACATGATCGAGGCACATATGTAATCTTTCTGCTGTTGCTATGCTGAGTTTGCTGGGATCCAATGGATTATGAGATTATGTTCAGATTGTGATTGAGTTATATATTTGATTCTCTTCTTTTATATTTATGTTCTTGAGTAACTCTTGTATGTTCTCCGTTGCTGTTTATTGCTTTGGCCAAGTAGTAGGTAGTGACTCCAAAAGGGAGCGTTATGCATGATTGTGGGTTCATGCCCCCCGATGACTAGCTTGAGTGACAGAAACATGAGTCTCGGGGATGTGCTGTTGCCACAAGGGGGAAAACAATGGTGCTTGTACTTACGGGTGCAAGGATTGTTTACTTTACGCAAAGTTCTTTAATGCAGTTGTCCGTTGCTTTGAGTTTACACTTTGGGTGGGATTCACAACTTAATACCAGCGAGATGTTCTGGATAGATATCTCAAGGTGGATGATTAGTGGGTAGATGCAGATGGATTTCGGTCTACTTTTCTTGGCGTACCGCCCGTGCTTTTGAGCCTCTTCATTTCTGTTTTGCATAATTAGCATTGGTTTGCGCACATAATCCTGTCAATTGCCCACTTGTAATTTGTTTACCTCGCATGTCTATTTTATCGTCTTTTGGGAGAGAGACATCACTAGTGAACATCATGAGATCCAGGTCCATACTTCCACCACTATTTACACTATCAACTTACTTTCAGTATTTACTTTTCAGTTGCTATCACTATCATTATTATCCCATGCGTTTTATCCTTTGTAAACAACAAGGCCGGAGGAATTGACAACTCCTTAGTACTCGTTGGGAGCAAAGCTATCTGTGTGTCTGTAGGTCCAGGCAAAGCAAGTGATTATCATAAAACGGCGCATCACTTGCCGAACCACGTACTTGTTGACCCAGGAGTCCTACGGGTTCGATACTTTAAACCTTAGCATCTTTGCTAAGGGAAACTTGCCGTTATGCTATATCTCTCCTTCCACTTGGGGTAACCAACGAGGGCGAGAAGTTATCTCGTGTATCAGGACTTCCTTGAGGAATTTAGACCTCTGAGTGATATAGAAATGAATGGAAGGGATATTCTTAAAGATCACCTGTCCAAAACTTTAGAATATCAAAGAATTTACTGGAAACAAAGGGCTACTATTAGATGGGTCAAACTGGAAGATGAGAACTCAAACTTTTACAAATCAAAAGCTATTATCAATCACAGATATAACTCCATTGCTACATTGACAGACTCACAAGGCAATGTTTTCACAGATCACAATGAAAAGGCACATCTGCTATGGCAAGCCTTCAAAGATAGACTGGGCAGTATCAATTCCACAAGTGATCCCATGAACTTCACCAGCATTCTTAATAGAGTGGATAACTTGGCAGATCTGGAAGCTCCCTTCACCACCACAGAAATTGATGATGTTGTTAAACAGATGCCCAAAGACAAAGCTCCCGGCCCTGATGGTTTTAATGGAGCTTTTATCAAGCATTGCTGGGGTATAATTTGCCAGGATTTCTACAGGCTCATTGCTGACTTTCATGCTGGAATAATCAACCTGCAGAGCATCAATGCTTCCTTCATCACCCTCATCCCGAATAAAGACTCCCCCTCCACAGCAAATGACTTTAGGCCAATCTCCCTGCTCAACTGCACCATCAAAATCATCACCAAGATCCTGGCAAATAGACTACAAAGACACATTTCCTCCCTGGTTCACATCAACCAGTATGGATTCATCAAGAGTAGAACTCTGCAAGACTGTGTGGCATGGGCTTATGAATATGTTCATTTATTCCACACATCCAAAAAACAAATAGTTGTGCTAAAACTTGACTTTGAAAAGGCATTTGATATGATTGAGCATATGACAATCCTGGATATTTTGGAATCTAAAGGATTTGGCCCCACTTGGTGTAAATGGATGCAAATGATCTTCTCCTCAGGCACATCCTCTGTACTCCTTAATGGAGTATGAAAGGTCATGTGCCCTTATGTTTGGTTTTGGTAATTGATGATAATCTTTATGGACTAATGGTTTCCTTGAGTTATACCTTAAGGTTGGTCCATAGGCAACGCTTGAAGATCATATGTTTGCTTCAAGGTTGTAAGATGAAGATTACGTGTTGAGCAAGGTGTTATTCATGGAGCTATCCAAAGATTGGTCAAGTAGATGTGTGCAAGGTCAAGAGGAGCATCACGAAGATATCGTATGCTTGGAGCTTGCCGACCATTTGGTGATAATGGTCTTGTGAAGATGTGCCTAAAAGAGGCTCACCCTTAATGGAGTATGGGGGAGATATCTACAAGTCTTCATCGAGCCGGCGGAATCAAGGAAGATGTTCCAACTTGAGGCGGGCATGATCGTCATCATCAAGCGCAAGTGGATTATGCGCAAGACAAAGGTTTGACTAGATAGGTGTCAAGTTCACCGGTCTCTTGGTAGTAGTTAGGAGACCGTGTTATAGGCTAGGCCGAGTCGTTCGTGGATAGCTCAAACCTTTTAGATCCTTGGCATCATCTTTATTGGTTCTTGTTTGGATTTTCTCCGTGTGAGCTTTGGAGCTTGTGGTCTTCTTCATGACAAGCTCTTGTTCATCAAAAACGGATTTCATATGTGTCTTCTCTTATGTTTTTCGATGTGGGAGATTTGTCGGGTCGTCTCGGTTAGAGGTTTCACACCTCTATTTGTTTGACATTTCTCTATTTGTCGGGTCGTGATTAGGCAGCTCTGTTCGTTAGCTTTCCATCAAGCTTGAGTTTGCCTTAATCGGAGTTCATTTGCATAAGTTGTGGCAGTTCAGGGTTTTCCTGTTTCATTTGGAGTTCATCTGTTGTGTGGCATGGGCTCCCTGGTTCTGCCAGGGCGGTAGTACCGCTCCAAGAAGAGCGGTACTACCGCACCACGGTAGTACCGTGGGTGAGTACCGCACTCACAACCGTAAGTCCACTGGACTCTGCGGTAGTGGGCACGGTACTGGCCCCCGGTAGTACCGTGGGGCGGTAGTACCGCTCCCAGTGCGGTAGTACCGTGGGCAAGTACCACACTCACCACCGTAAGTCCACTGGACTCTACGGTAGTGGGCACGACACTAGGCTTCGGTAGTACCGCTCCCGGTGTGGTAGTACCACACCACGGTAGTACCGCTCTCCGAGCGGTAGTACCGTGGTTGGTGGGCTGCCAACGGGTTCCAACGGCTGGATTCGTGGGGGACTATAAAAGGGGGTCTTCTTCTTCCTTTGTCCCCACCGGTTTTGTGCAAGTTCCCCCCCCCCCCCCCATTCTTGACCTCTTTGAGCTTGCTTACTTTCTTCCCCTCCTATGATTCTTGCTCCTTTTTGAGGGAAAAGAGAGAGGAGTTCTAGATCCACATTCTCCACCAAGCCATCCGACGAGGGGGTGACCCCACGACTCCTGCATGAAAGGCTACCTGGTGCGTATGAAGACAGAAGGCCTGCTGGGAAGCTACGACAAGCCCATGATTGGCCCAACCAGGCACCGACGTAGGAGTCCGCGACTAACATGGAAGGCGCAACTTGGCGTACAAGGCAATACTAGAACTAGGAAACTATCCTTGTAACCTAGTACGGACTCCCCGAGACCTAGCCTAGTATATAAAGGCTGGGAGGGGAGACGTCCAGATCAATCAGATACACATCTACCCATCCTATCCTTGCGAGAACTCGCCTTGGCCTCCACTGTAATCGCCCCCTCACGTAATAATATCGAGCAGGAAGTGCTTCTCCTGTTAGCCCACGAGTATCGTCCAACCTGTGCCTTCTCTATGACTAACCCAGGGTCCCTGACCATGGGATTTGCCGGGGCTGATCCCCGTCACCATCTCTCCTCTAAGTGAGAGGAACCTTGTGGATCTATATCTTGGAGTTCTTTGTGCTCTCCTTGTTCTTCCTCTCATATTCCTCCATAGATTTTGTTGCTTTGGTGGGATTTGAGAGTTGGGGACTTGAGCACTTCGTGTGCTCTTGCCATTACATTTGTTGCATCGGTTTGAGTTCTCTCCGAGGATTCATTGTAGTAAGTGAAGAAGAGAAGATAGCTGATCTTGAGTGCTTGGCACTCTAGAGCTTGTACCTCGTGGGTGCGTTGGCGCCTAGAGGCTTGCTGTTGCGGAGCTCAATCATTGTGGTGGATAGATTCGGGACGCTACGGGAGCCTCCAATTCGGTTGTGGAGATAGCCCCGAGCATTTGTACGGGTTCGGTGACCGCCCCCAAGGGTAGACATTTGTACGGGTTCGGTGACCGCCCTCAAGTGTCCTAATAGTGGAATCACGGCATCTTGCATTGGTAAGAGCGTGAGGAGAAATAGGGTGGCCCTCGTTGGCTTCGTGTGAGCATTGTGCTCCTCACCCTCTCCAAATGGAGACGTACTTCTCGCAAGAGAAGGAACTTCGGTAACAAATCCTTGTCTCCATCGGCTCCACTTGCGGTTATCTCTACCCTTACTTTGAGCAAGCTTATTACATTGTTTATCTTGTGCTTGCTCATATTATTGTGCATTGCTTGTCCCATAGGTTGTTCTTCTAGTCAACCTATTTACTTGTGCACCTACTTTGTGATAGCCTTAGTGCTCTTGTTATATATCTTGCTATCACATAGTTGTTTATCTTGCTTAGTATAAGTTGTTGATGCACATAGTTGAGCCAAGCTTATTTAGGTTTCTTGCTTGGAAAATTAAACGTTAAGTTTTATTCCGCATTTGTTCAAGCCGAAACCGTAATTGTTTTTAAGCGCCTATTCACCCCCCTCTAGGAGACATCCACGTCCTTTCAAAGTCTTAGGCAAAGTTTTTCACTGTAGAGGAGTAGTCAGACAGGGAGACCCCCTCTCCCCACTCCTGTTTTTACCGGCAGCTGATATTCTCCAATCTATCTGTAATGAGACCATGCACACAAACCTTATTGGAAGACCAGTTCACTCAACCTCATGCCCTGACTTCCCCATCATCCAGTATGCATATGACACCATACTGATCCTTCAGGCAGACAGAACACAGCTTGAACGCATAAAAACATTGCTCCACTTCTTTGCCCAATACACTGGATTGAATGTAAATTTCAACAAATCATTCCTGGTTCCAATCAATGTCCCCCAGAACACAGTTCAAGCTCTCATCACCACCCTTGATTGCCAACTGGGATCTTTTCCTTTCACCTATCTTGGCCTTCCCATGGGCATTCATAAACCAAGAATTGAACACTTCATGAACTTGATGCAAAGGATAGACAAAAGGATTTCAGGCTGCTACACCATGCTCTCATTAGATGGAAGACTCATGCTTATCAGAGGGATCTTTTCTACTTTCCCAACCTTTTTCATGTGCACTTGATGTCTATGCACGCTTCTATTCTTGTAGACTATGTTGGGCCTCCAAGCGCAGAGGTTTGTAGGACAGCAACAATTTCCCTCAAGTGGATGACCTAAGGTTTATCAAACTCAGGAAAGTAGAGGTTGAAGATGGTCTCTCTCAAGCAACCCTGCAATTAAGATACAAGTCCGCAACACACCTAATACAACTAGGAGTTGTATAGGTGCACTAATTTGGCGAAGAGATGATAAAATATGGGTGATAGGTGTGGCAAAGCAAAGTAATATAAATCTGTAATAAAAAGTGCAGCAAGCAAAACAGTGGAAAACGTGAGCACAAACGATATTGCAATGGTGGAAACAAGGCCTAGGCTTCATACTTTCACTAGTGGCAACTCCCAACAACATTAACATAGTCTCATCACATGATATTTCCCATAAAACATGCAATGGAGACGTACTCAGAGGTCATTCCTTTGTGGTCAAGAGAGGACGAGAATTGTGTAGGGCTACAAAAGCACACCTCAGAGTTCGTAGTTCCCATCTATGGATTTACCAATGTCACCGCGGCCATCCAAACAGAGTACCACAATCACCACAACATATCTAAAGGATAGTCAAAGACAAGCACCAAGAGACTCTCAATCTTCAATCCACACACAAAAGAGGAAATCACTCATGAAAATATTCTTATAACCCATGTACAATAGACCGCTGTCACCATGGTCTCGGGGATTATACTAGATAGGATCAAGTGAGTACATCAAATCCAATACATAGAAGAAGGGGAAACATCATGGGATCACCCTAGATTAACATAGCCAATGATCACAACAAAGATCACATCATGGAGAGAGAGAAACCACATAGATCAAGATACAAGCCTTAGCCCCGAGGGGGAACTACTCACACATGGACATGGTGAGAGGGAGAGTTGTTGATGGAGGGGTGCAGCCCGGAGGAGATGAAGGAGACGGCGACGACGGCGGCCACGGCGGCGGTGGCGCCCACGACCACGACCCTTGGGGGCAGCGGCTCTTGGCCCCTTCTTCTTCCTTGGAGATGGTGCTGCTGTGGAGATTGATCTCTCCCTCAAGACCGATTCCAAGGGGGAGGAAATTTCATGGTGTCCTTTGACCAGGTTTCCTCTCTTTATATAGACTCTCGGATTCCCGTCATCCAGATTACGTCTTCGTTATTTCGGGGCTCCAGAGAGCATCCCAACTCTGATTGGGCCCAATTTTATGTCTAGATCCACCGGAAAAAAAATTCTTACAACTTTTTATTTTTAAGTTTTTCCGTTTGAGGCCATCTTTTAGCGTTTCTGAGGCAATCTTTTAAACCTGTCTGGTGGGGACAGATTTCGGGAGAGTTAGAATCCAACTCTTACAAGGCTTCTTTTTGTGATTTTTCCTTTATCCAAGTAGTTCCTACACATAAAGTAAAAAAACAATAACTTGTGCACTCTTGCAACCATTAATAGGTTAGTTCCAAAAATATGTTATAAAAAGATATGAAAGTGTAGTAAACACATAGTAATAACACCAAAACATGCATGGAGCAAGCAGAAATTATAGATACGTTTGGGACGTATCAACGTCCCCAAGCTTAATTCCTGCTCGTCCTCGAGTAGGTAAATGCTAACAAGCATAATTTCTGTGGTGACATGCTAGCGACCATATAAGAACTTCAAAAGTAAAGTAATCAAGGTATGTAATTCAATTCAAGTCATAACAGGCAAGAGTCTATATTAGCATTGAAACAAGCAACATAAGAACATAAAGGTGCAAGAGCTCTCGCTGTCCGTGACTCGAATGTCTCCAAATGGTGTTTGCGTGCAAGAAAGGGGATAGGGATTACGAGAGAAAAATGTATTTTTGTGTTGAGAACTCAATCTACTAAAGTTTCACAGTTGGTCTTCTTTGGAATCTTATCTTGACTCATTCCTAGACCACTAGCCAGGTACAAGTCAAAATGATCCACTCCTTCTCGATATTTTGAGCACTCATGCAATGGATGCGCGTAAGAAAGAAAGTTGACACTTAGGATGGCAAAGAGAGAAAAATGACGGGGGAGGAAGACAAAAAGGGTGTGAAAGGCCTACATCAATGAGGACAATTATAGGCGAGAGAAAGCCAAATGATAGATATGATGTGAGGAGTAGGGATTTCCATGCAACGGATGCACATATGAGCTAAGGTAAGCTCTCCAATGGAGCTAGTGGGGTTGCATCAAACTTGCTTTCTCAAGAAGACCTAGAGCTCATTTGAGGAGGCTCATCATTGGAATATACAAGCCAATTTCTATAGTGTGAAACTACCCACATAGCTATATGAATGAATGATAATCTCTATGGAGTACAAGATATAAGAAGGAGTACGAGTGTGGATCTCTCAAAAGGCATAGTAGTGTGCCCCCTTCTCTCTTTTTATTTATTTTTCTCTTTTTTCTATTTTTTGGTGTCCTCAATGGCTCTTTCTATTTCTCTCATTTGTCCTCTTTGGGAACTTTTGATTTTATCCTCTTTGAGATCTTTTCCTCACTTTAGGGGAAACACTCTATATTTTACAAGAATATAGGAGATCTTTCACACTTTACAATGGTACTCAAAACATAAAGAAGATGTAGCTATCATGATGTATGCAATGCCGCTGCCAGTGTAGCAGGAACATGTATGACATGAAGATCAAGTCATGAAGAGGTGGATGTTGCATGGCAATATATCTCGTAAAGGCTATGGAAATGCCTTGATAGGTAGGTATTGTGGCTTTTTTGAGGAAAGATATAAGGAGTTTTATGATGAAAGAGCGTATCATTCCAAGGGTTTGGATGTACCGGCGAAGGTGGACGCCAATTCTCGGAGTGAGAAGAAGGCAATGCACGACATAGGAGAGGCTAGGAAATATGAGGAGGTGAAAGTGTCAACTTTCAATACTTACATTAGTCCGAAGAACTCATGCACTTATTATCGGTAACTCTCAATCTAATAAAGAGTTTCACAAAGAGACAAATACCCCGAGGAGGAGTGTATGGGAGTTTGGTTTGTTGGGGAACGGGGCAGAAAACAATAATTTTTTATAACCTACGCGTCCCGAACCCAAGATCTATGCTATGGCGATGCAAGTAACGGATGGAAATAGGTCACATACCAGTATGTAGTACGTTAAGCGGGAAACATTCCCGCGTGAACGTGGTTTATGTAGTCGTACCCGCCGATCCTCGATGCGGCGGAGATCCTCGACGACTCCAGAAGCCACCCGGGCCTTGTAGACCGATGACGGGATTATGTCCCCGTCGGAACGTTGTCGGTGAAGACGTCGCGACACGGCCTCGGCGATGAAGGAGCACCACAAGTGTAGTGCCTCGCGGGATTACACACATACGGTGTACCCGACGTCCCTCCGGGCTCCGAACCAGGCGAGCAGCGGAAAGAAGATAGATTCAGATCCCAACAGCATGACGGCGTGCGTATAGTGGAGAAACCTTCAACCCAGTGCAGCCGCCAAACAAGGGGAGTCCGCTCAAGGAAGGAGAAAATAGAGAGAGATAGAGATCAACATAAATTTTCTGTATTTTTCTGGAATTTTCTGTGTTGAAAAAGGGGTACCCTCCATATCTATATATAGGGGGAAAAGGGGCTACGCAGGTACGTAGCTTAGCAATGTGGTACTAAACCAAGTGCTAGCCACGCACCATGCATATGGCCGGCCGTGGCCGCATGCAAAGCATGCTAGTGGCGGGCGTCCACACACATGGCCAAGTGGCCCATGTGGGCCAAGGCCCATGCGCCATATGCCACTTTTTCTCTTTTCTTTTCTTTTTCTTTCTCTTAAAGAAAAATAAAAGAAGCATTATTCCTTTTAATTATTTAAATTATATTTTAATATTTAATTCATTTAATTAAATAATAAAACATATTCAAATAACTTTCCGAACAATTCGGAACTTCTTACGTCTCCCCTCCGAAACGATTTCGGAGTTCTCTCTTATTTCTCCGGCGATCCCGAATCAATCCTTATTGTGTCGAATACCCTTAAGTGTGACACCCTACGGTCCGGAAAACAGCAGACAAGATCAAGACACTCTCTTGATCAATGACCATCGATCAGATCTGGTTACAATCCTAGATGGCCCCTGCGCTTCCATCGAATTAACTTTATCGTTGTACCGTTAACGTTGAGTCCTGATCCCTTTGTCATACAGTACTTTGTTTGTCCGAGGTTTGATCGTCGGTATCCAAACATATTTACTCGTTCCTGTAATATTGCAACCCCGTGACCTAGTCACACGTTTGCGCAAACTTTATGATGCAATATCACCGAGTGGGCCCAGAGTACCTATCCTTCACTCGAATGGACAAATCCCGTTTTGATCTATTTGCATACTCATCAACATATCTACTTCGGAATACCCAAGATACACCTTTATGGTTACCATGTTTCAGTGTAACGGTTAATGCACTCAAATCATCCTGGTAGATAGCAATTATGTATGATCATCACGGTCTTAAGGATCGGGTCACTACGTTTACAGTTATCGCAATGTTGAACTATGTGACTGGATCACATTGCAACACTTCCGGTGGGTGTGTGTCCATCATGTCATTCTCCCAATGACATGACCCCATTGTCAATAGACTGTTCACATCTCATGATCAGGAAACCTTGATCATCAATTGCCCAATGGACTAGTATACCAGAGTTAACTAGGGACCTGGTTGTTTGCATACCACACGTGTATTAAAGTTTCCGCTTAATACAGTTATAGCACAGTATAAAACTTATTATGAACTAATGGAATATACCAATAAACATATTTTATTTGCCTCTAGGGCACATTCCCAACAGTCTCCCACTTGCACTAGAGTACAAATAATCTAGTTGCATTTTTCTATGGATCATAACTCCATATCATCTATATGGTTATAGATCATGCTTTCTTGTGGAAAAGGTTGTATCAACAGTCTGGATACCATTCAGATCCGTATGTCTTTTGCAAATCATTAATGTCACCTAGTTTGACATTACTTTCATTATCCATTATAATGATGAGGTATATATTTGGCGGTAGAGTGAGACTTCGTTTGTTGTGTTTCCGCAATGACATACGTTGGGTCACGCGGACTTTCCCTTAGTCATGCACACTAAAACTCACTCAGTCAGAAGTCAAACTTCTTAAGCTAGAATATAACTCTTGCCACTTCTAACGCAGCCATATCATTGTAGATTTAATCCTTAGGGCATTGTATGAAACTTTGATGTCTAACCATGTTTCTTTCAACTTAGGCATTTAATAGCATGGTGTCTCAATTTTCTAGTTTAGTGTCAGAACTTGAACCAGCATAACTTTTATGGTCAAGTTCACTATCATTTAAAAATTAGAGATGTATCCTCAGTTCTCTCCAGACACTGAAGGATAAAGTTAACTCTTTTATTCCATGATTTACTCATAAATCATATCACAACATGTTCTTCTTACTAAGAACTTGGGTCACATTACGTCAAGTACAAAACTTTTGTTTTATATGAAAGAACCTATGACAGGGGCATAAAGGATGTAACACATCCATTTCTTTCATTTAACCATCATTTAACCATTGTTCTTGTACCGAGATTAACTCGATACTTCTCTTGTATATACAAGTAAGAAATACCTTCTTAACTTGTCCCATTCTGAACTTCTTCAGAATCTTATCCAGGAAAGTATTCCGACTCAATGTTATTAAACGTATTAATCTATCTTAATAGATTTTCAATGCTTAACTTCAATAATGAAAGATATCAATAATCATTAATACCAACTACACCATTCACAATATGTTATATATGAGAATGTTGTCACGCTCCCACTCAAATATGTCAGCCACATATAAGACTAGGATAACACTCCCATAGCTCCCACTCAAAATATGTCGTCCACATATTAAATTTAGGAAACTATTCAGCTCCCACTCAGTTTCATGCAAATGCATGTTTCTCAATATTTTGGCTAAGTCCAAAATCACTTTGATCATCCATCAAATTGAGAATTCCGGTTACAAGACACTAGCATCCATATGTTTTCCAAAACCTTCTTGTTGTAATAATTACAACACTTCTTCAAATACAGGATTTGAGGAAGTCACGGTATTGATAACAATTTGGATCAATCATAGTGAATATCCCATTGAATCAAGCATCGCTGCATATTGTAGTCAACCTTTTGAATTTGTCAGAAACATCCTTCATGACAAATCGATCTTGATGTCTTCCTTTGATGTTCACATTTATTCCTTATAACCTTGAAGTTATTGAGAATATCAAGTAAACTTTTTACTCGATAAGATTCAAGTAATCTTAAATGTAACGCAATATAGGATTTCATGACTTATAGTCATTTCTCATACTCAGGTCCACCATCGCTTCTTCGTAGTCCGTAGGTATGTCTTGTTCCATCAACATGACAAGTGAATCATGAATATTATTTTGCACAAGGGGCAAATATGTAATCTTGAATCCTACTTTGTTCAGTAAAAGTTTCAAGCGAAACACCATGATCATTATCATCATTTTCTCCTCTAACTGTAGAGCTTTGGTTCCGGAAAATATTCCGTTGCGCTACTCTGACATATGGAGGCAAGGTCAATTACCTTGGTTGAACTTTCACTTTCTTCCATTAACAAATTTATCAAGAACACTTCTTGACAAACACCAAACTTATAGCAACACAAGGTTTGCTCCTTTGGTTCTAGTTGTGGAAGATGCATCCATAGTTGACTAGGGATACACTACAAAGATAATTTATCACATAAATCAAACTTCCTAGAAACCACGATACACCATGACTGATATGGTGTTGGTTTCCACGAACTCAGATGGTTTCCTATTCTGAAGTGAGTGTTTGCATATTAAATTAATAACTCTAAACTATAATAACGAAACTCGGTAAGAGATAACTTAGACCATACACTATTCAATAGAGTATGATTATAATGTTCAGGCACATCAACAATATTAAAGTGTCTCAAACATTGTAATCTGTGGAACAACTTTCACACAATCCGTATGCCCAAGGCTAACTCAAAACATTTGTCTCTTTGATCAAATCATAGGGACTTGTTTTTTTTGTCAATTTAATACCCGTCTTGATATGGGGTGGCCCGATCTTCTCAGTAAGTGAACGGTAAATATGAGGGCGATGATAGATAACTTGTATGTAGCCGATGAACTCTCCTCGCTAGATCCCTGTTGCCAATGCGACAGCTCTCTACCCTTTGGATATTCGCAACTTCACACACTTGCGCAACTTAGCCGTCGACCACGAGACGGTAATTTGCAATCTACTAATTCCCAATGGAACAACAGATCACACAAAACTTGCAGTAGCAACACTTCAGATCGATACGAATTGAAGTATATGATTCAAGATGAAAGCTTGGAGCTATTCTCAAGAACTAGGGTTTATCTAAACGTGGTCTCCCCTAAAAACTCGTAGGGGGTCCTATATTTATAAGCTAGGGTGTCCAAACAGGGATACATGGGCCGCAACCCTTAATTCCGCGCGCAGGCATCGGGCAGGTCGGACGGTCCGACCTGTAGCTCGGACGGTCCGGCCTCAGAACGGACGGTCCGACCTGTTACTCGGACAGTCCGACCTAAGCAGTAAATGCTACTGATGTTTGTCGTCGTAAGTCAGACGGTCCGGATTGATACTCGGACAGTCCGGGTTGAGGTCGGACGGTCCGGCTTGAAGTCCGGACGGTCCGACTTGGCCAGTAATTCCACTGATCTTTGGAGGCATATTTCAGACGGTCCGACTTGATGTCCGGACGTCCGACCTGGTGTCCCGGACGGTCCGACTTGCAATCCGGTCGTCCGATGCATTAACAATTCCTCCTTTTGCTTCATCTTCGTGCAACTCTTCTCCTCGTGCAACTTGTCCTTGTTCCATCTCTTCCTCTTGTATAACTCCTTGGTACCTGATAACACATATATACAAGGACTTAGGCAGTATAAAATCCCCACGAAGTAAAACATCAGATTCTATGAGGAATAAGTTCACCTGTTGTTCTAGTAGCTTTGCACGAGCTCTTGTAATAGGTCCAATTCTGATTTCATTGGACTTAATCATCATTGGTTCTTCATTAGGTGTTGGAGGTGCAAGGGTAGTAGGGATGTCCTCATCATCTCCCCCCCTTCAAAAGGCGTCGACCTCGACGCTCCAAGGTCATCTCCATTGTAGGGTGACAAATCAGCAACGTTGAAACTGTTGCTAGCACCGCCAAACTCAGAAATGGGTATATCAATCGAGTAGGCATTGTCATTGATCTTGGCTAACACTTTGTAAGGACTAGCACCACGTGGCTTCAACTTGGAATTCCGCATCTCTGGAAACCTGTCCTTGCGCCAATGCACCCAAACCTTATCTCCAGGTTGAAAAAGAACTTCCTTCCGTGACTGGTTCCGTGCAGCAGCAATGTTCTTGCCTTGCTTCTCAATAGCCTCTCGAGTTTTCTCATGAATCTGCTTCACATAATCTGCTCTTTTAGATGCCTCCATATTAACTCTTTCCTGCAATGGAAGAGGCAACAAATCAAATGGCGTAATATGCTTAAAACCATACACCACCTCAAAAGGACAAAGTTTAGTAGTAGTGTGTACTGCCCTATTATAAGCAAACTCAACATGTGGAAAACACTCCTCCCATTCACGCAGATTTTTCTTGATCATAGTGCGTAACAATTGTGACAATGTTCTATTCACCACCTCCGTTTGACCATCAGTTTGAGGATGACATGTAGTGCTGAACATCAACTTTGTTCCTAGCTTTCCCCAAAGTGTCTTCCAGAAGTAGCTCACAAATTTCACATCCCTGTCAGAAACAATTGTCTTGGGCACTCCATGCAAGCGCACAATCTCCCTGAAAAACAGATTAGCAACATGCGACGCATCGTCGCTCTTGTGACATGCAATGAAGTGTGCCATCTTATAAAATCTATCCACTACCACAAATATACTATCATGACCATGTTTAGTACGTGGCAATCCTAACACAAAATCCATACTAATATCTTCCCAAGGTGTGGTAGGAGCCGATAGTGGAGTATACAACCCATGAGGCTTCAGCTTGGACTTTGATGTGTTGCATACAATGAAACGACGAACAAACCTATCCACATCACGCCTCATCCTGGGCCAATAAAAATGATCAGCAAGCATGAGTAGAGTCTTCTCACGCCCAAAATGACCCATCAAACCTCCAGCATGTGATTCCTGCAACAAGAGCAAACACACAAACGATTCTGGAACACAAAGTTTGTTAGCACGAAACATAAATCTATCATGTATGTGGAACTTGTCCCATGCGTTTCGAAGCACACACAAACGATATGGTTCAGAAAAATCAGGATCAGATGCATATAAATCACACAAGCTCTCTAAACCAGGAATTTTAACATCAAGATGTGTCAATAACATGTTATTCCTAGATAGAGCATCAGCAACAACATTATCTTTCCCTTTCTTATGTTTAATGATGTAGGGAAAAGACTCAATGAACTCAACCCATTTAGCTAAGCGCCTATGCAAGTTAGATTGCGCCTTCAAGTATTTCAAAGATTCATGATTAGAATGTATGATAAATTCTTTTGGCCACAAATAATGTTGCCAAACCTCAAGAACTTGAACAAGTGCATACAATTCTTTATCATAAACATGGTAGTTCAATCTAGCACCAGAAAGTTTCTCACTGAAATAAGAAATAGGTCTACCTTCTTGCATCAACACACCACCAATGCCTATACCACTAGCATCACATTCAACTTCAAATTGCTTAGCAAAATCAGGTAATGGAAGTAATGGTGCGGAAGTAAGCAAACGTTTCAGCTCATCAAAGGCAAGGTCTTGGGCAACACCCCAAACAAAAGTTACACCTTTCTTAGTGAATTCATTCAAAGGTGCAACAATAGTACTAAAGTCTTTCACAAAACGTCTATAAAAACCAGCAAGACCGTGAAAACTTCGTACTTGGCTAACATTCATGGGAGTAGGCCAATTTTGAATTGCCTCAATTTTAGAAGAATCTACTTCTACCCCATGCTTAGAGACAACGTATCCCAGAAATATGACCTTATCTTTTGCAAATGTGCACTTCTCAAGATTAGCATATAATTTAGCATCACGCAACACTTGCAAAACTTGTCTAATATGATCAGCATGCTCAAATTCAGTACGACTGTAAATAAGTATATCATCAAAATACACAACCACAAAACGACCAATAAACTCCCTCAAAACATGGTTCATTAACCTCATGAAAGTACTAGGAGCATTAGTATGACAAAAAGGCATCACTAACCACTCATATAAACCAAACTTAGTTTTGAAAGCAGTTTTCCATTCATCCCCTTCTTTCATCCTAATTTGATGGTATCCACTACGCAAATCAATTTTAGAGAAAATAGCAGCACCACTCAATTCATCAAGCATATCCTCTAAACGTGTAATAGGATGGCGATATCAAATAGTGATATTATTTATAGCTCTACAGTCTACGCACATATGCCATGTACCATCTTTCTTAGGAACCAAAATAACAGGCACAACACAAGGGCTAAGACTGACACGAATATACCCTTTATCCAGAAGTGCTTATACTTGTTGTTGAATCTCCTTAGTCTCTTGGGGATTGGTCCTATATGGTGCCCGGTTGGGAAGGGTAGTACCCGGTATAAGATCAATTTGGTGCTCAATACCACGTAATGGTGGCAATCCCACTGGTACCTCCGCCGGAAACACATCAAATTCCTGCAAAACATTGGACACACCAGGAGAAAGAGGATGATTATCGTTAGAAAGCAAGACCTCGCCTTTGTACATAAGCACAAGTGGCATGGCTGTAGGATCCTCACTAAATTCTCTGATGTCTTCTTTGGTGGCTAATATAAGCAAACTAGACTCTCTCGCACTTTTCATTATAGAATCACGCACAGCTATTACATTGTTCTCTCGTGTGGGTCCTAAATTAATCTCAACTTTTTGACGAGACTCATTCACAATTTGGTGTGGAGACATAGGATGGAGATTAACTTTCTTTCCCTTGAACTCCAAGTGATATGTATTGGCTCGGCCATTGTGTTGCACATGGCGATCATATAACCATGGCCGACCCAATAGAAGATGGCAAACTGTCATAGGCACCACATCAAAATCAATGGAATCCTGGTATGGGCCTATCTCAAAATTCACGCGCACCATATGATTCACCTTCATCTCACCACTGTCACTCAACCATTGGACATAATATGGATTTGGGTGAGGTAAGTATTTCAGATTCAGCTTGGCACATAACTCCTTGCTTGCAAGGTTGCGGCAGCTACCTCCATCGATGATCACTTTGCAAGCTTTGTTGGGACCAACTAATGCCTTGGTATGAAACATATTACAACGCTGAGAATCAGCATGTGGCTGCACAGTGAGGGAACGTTGTGACACAACAATAGTAGGAGCAGGCGACGGAAAAGCATCCATGCCTTCTTCACTATTGTATCCTTCGTCATCAAACGCGGCTGGGTCTTCATCATCACCAGTTTCATACTCGCCGGTTTCTTCATTAATGAACATGACCTTTCGGTTCGGGCAATCTCTCTTGAAGTGGCCCGGATTACCGCAAGAATGACAAGTCATCTCGCGATTGAGAGCTGTGGACATGTTGGAGCCTGCACTAGTGGCAGGGGTAGCTGGCTTCTTGGCCATAGAACCATTGGAGGTTGGCTTGAAAACTGAAGAAGAAGCCCGAGTATTGGCACCATAGTTCTCCATAGGCACGGGAGACGATGTCCTTGGAGAAAAGCAAGACCTTGCCTTTGTACATAAGCACAAGTGGCACGACACACCATTTTTCATCCTAAGCTCCCATGTGAGGTACCATTCATCTAACAGATTTCACATCTACGCATAGCCTTGCTCTGATACCACTGTTGGGGAACGGGGCAGAAAATAATAATTTTTCATAACCTATGCGTCCCGAACCCAAGATCTATGCTATGGAGATGCAAGTAACGGATGGAAATAGGTCACATACCAGTATTTAGTCCGTTAAGCGGGAAACATTCCCGCGTGAACGTGGTTGATGTAGTCGTACCCGCCGATCCTCGATGCGGCGGAGATCCTCGACGACTCCAGAAGCCACCCGGTCCTTGTAGAACGATGACGGGATTATGTCCCCCTCGGAACGTTGTCGGTGAAGACGTCGCGACACGGCCTCGACGATGAAGGAGCACCACAAGTGTAGTGCCTCGCGGGATTACACACATATGGTGTACACGACGTCCCTCCGGGCTCCGAACCAGGCGTGCAGCGAAAAGAAGATGGATTCGGATCCCAGCAGCACGACGGCGTGCGTATAGTGGAGAAACCTCCAACGCAGTGCAACCTCCAAACAAGGGGAGTCCGCCCAAGGAAGGAGAAAATAGAGAGAGAGATCAACAGAATTTTTCTGTATTTTTCTGGAATTTTCTGTGTTGAAAAAGGGGTACCCTCCATATCTATATATAGGGGGGAAAGGGGCTACGCAGGAGGCAAAGTATCATCAAAATAAATTTCCTCATCAAAACTTGGGGGGCTAAAAAGATCATCTTCATAAAACGTAGCATCCCCAAGCTTATCACTTTGCATATCATTAGCATCAAAGGTATTTAAAGAAGACATACTAGAACATTGCTACTAACAAGAGTGTTGTGAAAATAATGAAGCTCCATAGGATTTTTGATTTTATCTTCAAACACTTCATGTCCCAACTCAAGGTAGAGCTCATAAAGCTCTCTCATAATATTTTTGTTGTTTTCCATAAGGCCTAACTAGTGAAAATAAAAACAAGAAACGAAAAGTTTTAATTGCAAGATCTAAAGATATACCTTCAACAGTTACCTCCCCGTCAACGGCGCCAGAAATAGCTTGATGTCTACGCACGCTTCTATTCTTGTAGACTATGTTGGGCCACCGAGCGTAGAGGTTTGTAGGAAAGCAGCAATTTCCCTCAAGTGGATGACCTAAGGTTTATCAAACTAAGGGAAGTAGAGGTTGAATATGGTCTCTCTCAAGCAACCCTGCAATTAAGATACAAGAAGTCTCTTGTGTCCTCAACACACCTAATACAACTAGGAGTTGTATAGGTGCACTAGTTCGGCGAAAAGATGACAAAATATGGGTGATAGGTGTGGCAAAGCAAAGTAATATAAATCTGTAATAAAAAGTGCAGCAAGCAAACAAGTGGTAAACGTGAGCACAAACGGTATTGCAATGGTGGAAACAAGGCCTAGGCTTCATACTTTCACTAGTGGCAACTCCCAACAACATTAACATAGTCTAATCACATGATATTTCCAATAAAACATGCAATGGAGACGTACTCGGAGGCCATTCCTTTATGGTCAAGAGAGGACGAGAATTATGAAGGGCTACAAAAGCACACCTCACAGTTTGTAGTTCCCATCTATGGATTTCACAATGTCACCGTGGTCATCCAAAGAGAGTACCACACTCACCACAACATATCTAAAGGATAGTCAAAGACAAGCACCAAGAGACTCTCAATCTTCAATCTACACACAAAAGAGGAAATCACTCATCAAAATATTCTTCTAACCCATGTCCAATAGACCTCTGTCACCATGGTCTCGGGGATTATACTAGATAGGATCAAGTGAGTACATTAAATCCAATACATAGAAGAAGGGGAAACATCATGGGATCACCATAGATTAACATAGCCAATGATCACAACAAAGATCACATCATGGGAGAGAGAGAGAGAAACTACATAGATCAAGATACAAGCCTTAGGCCCGAGGGGGAACTACTCACACATGGACATGGTGAGAGGGAGAGTTGTTGATGGAGAGGTGCAGCCCGGAGGAGATGAAGGAGACAGCGACGGCGGCCGCCATGGCGGCGGAGGCGCCCACGGCCAAGGCCCTTGGGGGCAGCGGCCCTTGGCCCCTTCTTCTTCCTTGGAGATGGTGCTGCTGTGGAGATTGATCTCCCCCTCAAGACGGCTGCCAAGGGGTAGGAAATTTCGTGGTGTCCTTTGACCTAGGTTTCCTCTCTTTATGTAGACTCTCGGATTCCCGTCATCCAGATTACGTATTCTGTATTTCGCGGCTCCAAGGAGCATCCGAACTTCGATTGGGCCCAGTTTTATGTCTAGGTCCACTGGAAAAAAAATTCCCTACAACTTTTTAGTTTCAAGTTTTTCCGTTTGAGGCCGTCTTCTAGTGTTTCCGAGGCGATCTTTTAAACCTGTTTGGTGGGGACAGATTTCGGGAGAGTTAGAGTCCAACTCTTACAAGGCTTCTTTTTGTGATTTTTCCTTTATCAAAGTAATTCGTACACATAAAGTAAAAAAAAACAATAACTTGTGCACTCTTGCAACCATTAATAAGTTAGTTCCAAAATATGTTATAAAAAGATAAGAAAGTGTAGTAAACACATAGCAATAACACCCAAAACATGCATGGAGCAAGCAGAAATTATAGATATGTTTGGGACGTATTAGCATTATGATGCTGCCAACTGGAGTTGTCATTCAAATAAACAAATATCTCAGATCCTTCTTCTGGAGAAAATTTGGTAGTGACCAAGGAGGATCTCCCCTGATAGCCTGGCAAAAGGTTTGCAGGCCCAGGGATAAAGGTGGGCTAGAATTATTGATTTGGCTCTACACAACAAAGCACTTTTAATCAAGAACATCCACAAGCTCCTCAACAGAGAAAACATACCATGGGTGAAACTTATTTGGGAAACTGCCTACAGAAATGGCCCACCTGATGAGAATTCTACTAGATCATTCTGGTGTAAGGCACACATTCCACTTATCCAAATTTACAAGCGCCATGCAACAATTCAAATTGGAAAAGGTGACACTGTTTCACACTGGCAGGACAAATGGCTTAAGAACTGCTTGCAACAGGAATACCCAGAACTTTATTCATTCACCTAATAGAAGAATTGCACAGTTCAGTTTGCTAATCAGATAGCCAACTGGGAAGAGCTCTTTCACACACCCCTCTCAATACAGGCAGGAGACGAGTTGCAGCAATTCACTCTCTCTCTCTTACAACTTCCTCAATGGAAAAAGATGTCTGGCTCTGTAATGGACTACTGGAATATTCATTCAGGAAAATGCACCAAAACCTCATAGAATACAATCATGCTAACAGCCTAACCAGAAAGTTATGGAAGAGTGCTTGCAGATTGAAACACAAATTATTCTTCTGGCTTCTGATAAACAACTGAATAAACACCAGAACTCTGCTCCAAAGAAAGAATCTTCTACTTGATTGTTATGGATGTGCCTGCTGTAATGCCAAAGCACCAGAAACATCTCTGCACCTCTTTTGGGACTGTAATTTTTCTCATAGATGCTGGATCACCTTATTTCCCTTCAAACACAGAGGGACATCAATTTTGGAAGAAACTCTGCTCGCTCTAAAGCATATACCTCCAAGATTCGGATTGAAAATCATCACTCTTGGTTACTAGAGCATTTGGAACCAAAGGAAGGGGAAGATACACAAGGGATTAATGGAGGGAATCAAACATCCTTTGGTGAAAGTGTAGATCTAGGCCTACTCTTCCAATCCCTAGAGAATCAACAAGTTTTGATGGCTAGGGAGGGTGTCAGGGTAATGATACCCGGGTAGGGTCACCCAGACGAAAGAAATATTTCAAGACAAGGATGAGGCCGATTGTGCTGCTGCTGGGCCGAGCTAGGCGGTCGCATGGCCGATTTCCATCAAGCAATCGACCATGCCGAATGCGAGTAGTCGGCCCAGGAGCAATCGGCCCACCCTTCAATCAGCTCAAGAGTTGACCTTGTCCAGATCGGATGCCTCTGGTACAAGGTCATAAATGCATGATCCCGAGAGATCCGGGTGGCAGTAAGCTAAGTCACTTCGCCGATCTGTCAGTGGAGTGTTGTCACTCTTTTCCTCTGAATCCGGAGACAGGACGACAAGACCAGAGATCATAGCTCCACTGTTCACTCATCATTACCTAGAAGCTACAGCATGGGCAGCCGCTTGACAAGTCCGGATCAACCGGAGATTTGCAGTCGGTGGACCCCAGCCGACGAGAGGATGACAGCTGGGGCCAGCACCTTACTGAAATGACCATAGTACCCCGAGCTCACACTACCAGAGCCCGGGGTACCCCTCCTGTGAGAGGGACGCCCATTCACATTTACTTCCCACAGTAGTTCCCGTAGAGAAGCAGAGGAGAGCCATGCCCACGGCAGGTCTCTTCTTCCTCTGAATAGCTCCATGAGCATTGATTGTAGTTCTTGAGATCATTTATAGCAAGCAGACAAGCAAGAGTAGGGTTGTTATCTCTCCAGAGAGCCCCAAACCTGGGTACATTGTGGTGTCCTTCACCGTGCTTGTGCCCAACCCGTTTCCGGCACCATCGACATAGTTCTCCCTCAAGTCTTCCCCTCTCTTTATCCATCCCTATGGCATCTGTTGTTACTAAATGACGACAGTTGGCGCCCACCGTGGGGCAGACCGAGGCGTTGACTGGAGTTCTGATCCGGTTGGGATCTTCCTCGTCGTCGAGCGTGAGGCACGCCTCCGGCCTGATCTTTAGGCATGGGGCAGTGGACTTTGTGGTGGACTACACTGCGCGGTTCGGGGTCGGCGCACCCCTGCCGCCCGGTGTTTCGCTGCAGATCGGCAGCCATCGCCTCTTCATCAGCTGCTTCCCCGAGGCGTATCTGATGGCTCCTCGCCCCTCGTTGGTTACCCCAAGTGGAAGGTTTGATATGCAGTGCAGCAGCAAGTTTCCCTCGGTGAAGATACCAAGGTTATCGAACCAGTAGGACTCAGCAGATACAAGTAGGTGGCAACGTCGCCAGAAATTGCTTCCTGACTAGGGTGTTGTCGTGGACCTGCACACAGCAACAAATAACTTTGCTCCCAACGAGTACAAAGGAGATGTCAATTCCTCCGGCCTTATCGTTTACAAGCGATCAACGCAAGAGATAAAAGGTGCAAAGGAAAGTAAAAGCTGAAAGTAAATTGATGGTGTGAACAATAATGTGAAGATGGACCGGGGTCCTGTGATTTTCAGTAGTGATGTCTCTCTCCCAAAA
This sequence comes from Bromus sterilis, assembly GCA_950022295.1. Taxonomy (NCBI): domain Eukaryota; kingdom Viridiplantae; phylum Streptophyta; class Magnoliopsida; order Poales; family Poaceae; genus Bromus; species Bromus sterilis. The sequence goes on along the minus strand of OX465596.1, from coordinate 27,168,756 downwards.
GACGATAAAAGTGCTAGCGAGGTAAGAAAATCACAGTTGGGAAATTGACAGGATTATGAAGGCACCGCAATGCTAACTATGCTGCAAAGAAAGGAAGGGCTCAAAAGCAATGGGCAGTACGACAAGGTAAGTAGATCGAAATCCATCTGCATCTACTACGAATCATCCACCTTGAGATATCTATCCAGAACATCTAGCTGGTATTAAGTTGCGAATCCCACCCAAAGTGTAAACTCAAAGCAACAGACAAATGCATTAAAAGAACTTTGCGTAAAGTAAACAATCCTTGCACCCGCAGGTACAAGCACCGTAGTTTTATCCCTGGTGGCAACAACGCATCCCCTAGTCTCATGTTTCTGTCACTCAAGCTAGACATCAAGGGGCTGAACCCACAATCGAGCATAACACTCTCTCTTGGAGTTGCAAATAAAATACTTGGCCAAAGCAAATACCGCAACGGAGAACATGCAAGAATTTACTCAAGAACAAAATATAAAAGAGAAGAACCAAATATATTACTCATCACAATCTGAACATAGTCTCATAATCCATCAGATCCCAACAAACTCAGCATAGCAACAACAGAAATTACATAGATTCCTCAATCATGTGAGGCAGCTCACGAGGACTCGAAAGTGGAAGCACAAAAGGGGGAGAGATTCATCACATAGCTACTGGTCACGGACCCATGGTCCAAGGGAAACTACTCATGGTACATACGGGAGGCGTCCATTGCTATGGATGGTCTCCCGGAGGGGGTTCCTCCTTCCGGCAGGGTGCCGGGGCAGCTTCTCCACGCAGCCCCGATCTTGAAACGGCGGCAGCGGTACAGAGGGGAGTTCACGAGAAAGAGATCGGTATTAGGGGTTTCCTGTCACAACCCCAAGTTAGGTATGTGCTAGGGTAAGCTTAGGCCTTTGCATCATGTTAAAATTTTCAAAAGAAATTCAAAAATGGGGAAAAGAAAAGCCCTAAAGAATTTAATTCAAAAGGCCAGATAAAAAGTTGCTCCAAAAATTCCTTTTGCATTTTTAAAAAGTCTTATAAATGAGTGGGATCACATATAAAATGATGTGGTAGCAATCCCAGGCTCATGGATTTTTCAAATATTCAAACAGGAGCATGGATTTAAATTTAAACCCCTATTTGATTTAAAGTTCAAATTATTTGAATTTTAAAAGTGTTCAAATTTTATAAGTTGCTAACCTAATATATTGTGAGGCCACATAAAAATTTGCAGAATTTTAGAAAATGTCTAGCTATTTTTTTAGCAAGACAAAACAAAAGACAGAAAAGAAAACAGAAAAGAAAAGAACATCTAACTTACCTGACGCCTAGGCGAGGCCCACCTCTTCTGGCCCAGTCCAGCCCACCTGGACTCCTCCCTTGTCTTCTACCTCCCCGCGCCTCCAAGCTGCTCGGTGGAATGCCACCGAGCCAGCCGAGCACGCCTTGCTCTCCCCAGCCTTCACCTGCCCTCCCGAAGCTTCTAGATGCGCCACGCCGCTGCTGGACGAGCCGCACGTCCTTTCCCCCTCCTCCCAACCCCTCTGCGTCTCTCCCTAGCTCGCCCGCGAAGGCTCCCGAGAGCATCGCCGACCATGGCCATGGAAACTCGTAGCCCGAGCTCGACATAGCCACCGAGAACGTGTCCATCGTCTTCGCCGTTGTCGTCTACGCCAAGAAGCAGAAGGAATCGAACAGGGACGCTCTAGGATCGTCGCCCCCTTCTTCGTCTTCACCTCCGGCCGCCGCCTGTCGCCGTTCAATTCCGGCCGTCGTGAAGCATCCCCGACCGCTCCGACGCCTCCGTTGCATTCGTGGCGAGCTTCTGCTTCACCCTAGCTATTCCCTGGCCACCCCCTCGCTCTCTGTCGCCGTTCGTGATGAAAGCCGAGGAGCACCGCCGCCATGGTCGACGCAGCGCAAGCTCTGGTGCCCCTGGCGTTGCCCCAGTGCGCGCATTTGGACCCTGGCTTCGTCAGCTTTCGAACGCACCACTAGTTGGCCCAAGCCATGCACCACAACCCCGTGCCCGAGCTCGCCGTGGTTCTGTCGCCGCCAAGCTCATCGCCGCCGTCGCTCTAGACCCTCCCCGAGCCCCTGATGCCACCACTCGACGCGGATGAAGCCCAGGAGCATGTAGATGGCCTCGGCTCGTCTTCTAGCGCACTGCGCCGCCGTCCCGAGCGGACTCCGCCGTGTCCAGTGGACACCGGCGTTGAGCCGCCGGCGGGTGACGTGGTCGTGGTTAAGTTAACCACTAATCAGCCCACCCAGCCACTGACAGTGGGCCCCCTGGCCCCCTAATCCCTCTGTTAGTTTAAACGGAGAGGGATTAATTCCCCTCTCACTGACAAGCCGGACCCAGCCGTCAGAGCCCCCCCCCCCCCCACGTCAGCATGACCTCATGCTGATGCAATAAACCATTTTCCAGAGAATTAAAAATCCAAAAAATTCCAGAAAGTAGCTTAAACTTCAATAATTCATAAAAAATTCATTTTAACTCCAAATTGGACAAATAATATGTCTAAAATTATCAGAAAAATACAAGGATTATGAATATGCAACTTGTTTCTATGTTTGACCATTTTAAAATGGGTGAACAGTAGAAAACATGCATATGGATCCTTTTCAAATTCAAATTTGGAGTGAATTTGCAAATGACTTTGCAACACATTTATTTTAGATGGATTCATCCACACATCAGAAGCTTTATCTCAACTATACCACATCACTTCATGCTAAACCTTTTCAAATGAACTTTCATGCATTCAAATGCATTTGAAAATCATCGATAAATCAAATGGAGTTTGAATTTGCATTTCAACCATGAACAACAGATGCAACCATGAACATCACCATTAAATAGAAGTGTCCACACAATGCAACCATGAACATCACCATTACAATATTATTCATGTGATTGTGCATTGTACATTATGTTGATCCTATGATTGTCATGTTGCTGATAGACGTGCAACCGGAATCGGAGGCCACCCACTTCGTTGAAGACACCGTTATCGAAACCTCGTCAGCAAGGCAAGCAAACCCCCATTGATCATGTCTATAAAATCCCAATTCCCTCTCAGTCTCTCTTATGCATGTTTAGGAGATCACCTTGTATCGATGCTACCGCATAGTTGAACCCATGTCCTTTGCATGACCTATCATCTTGTCATAGTAGTAGGCAAACCACAATCCTAGCAGATGTAGGAGTTGGTTGATATCATGTGGCCCCTGCAACTGTTACTGCTTACTGCATGCTTAGTGGTACAATGAGGTTGTTTTTGATGTGAGTCTGGATGATAGTGAACATGGTGTTGATGAAAGTGAAACTGTGTTGGTGAATCTACCCTAATACAAGGTGAACGATGAGAGGCTGTGTAGGAGTACATAGTGGGTTGTCTCATTGAACACCGCCTTAAGTCCGAGTTCTTGTGTGGTGATCCAAGAAGAAGAGTACAACCACACATTGGGCTCACTGACCCCTCTCATCCTGGTACCTCACCCCGTTCGAACCCCAAGAGTCACAGTAGTTCGAAGTTCTGGTAGGGCTGTGGCACGGTCTGCGAAGTGGATGAACGGCTTTTCAAGACCGGCTTGGGACCCTGCACACATTGTTTGAGGCTGTACTGGAACCTCAGCCGGACTTCCATACGGATCCCCCTCAGATAGGCGACTCTCTGGACTAGAACGGAGCTGTGGGCGAAGTGTTGTGGTGAACATCCTCGCCGACACCCCTTGAATGGCGTCGAGGCCAAAGGCGGTAACTGATGGTCATGTGTGTGTAGTAGTACACCCCTGCAGGGTTAACAAAACTATTCGAATAGCCGCGTCCGCGGTTATGGACTTCTTGGAAAGCTTAGCTTGATTATTAGACAACTTGAACTGGATACTTCTAAAATACACCAAGATAAGTGTCAGTGCTATGGTGTGCTCCTACTGGGGAAGTCGAGGAAGTAACCATAGTGGTGTATTGGTTGGAGATGTAGTGGACTCGTGTACGCTTCTTACCTCAAGTCTGGTAATCGTAATTCAGGACTAGCCAAGTCAAAGTTGGCACTTCTGCAAGTGAAACCCCACCTCCCTTTACCTTGATACATGTGCATGAGTAGTATAGTTCCTATGTAAGTCTTGCTGAGTACAACTTTGTACTCACGTTTTCTTATTCTATGTTTTAGATGAACCCACCGACCCTGATGGTGGCTTCTACCCGAAGCTCGAAGATTGAAGACTCAGACCAAGACCAAGCTAGTGTAGTCCCAGTCAGACGACTGGTTCCCTCGTGGAGGGCTTGTTTTTAGATAAGGCTTCTCTAAGCCATTTGTTAAAATTGTCTGTACTCAGACCTACTTTGCTTCCGCTTGTCTGTTGTAATGTTGGATCACATGCTTGTGATATCTGTGTGCACTCTGTAAGAGTTATCAATAAAGATGTATACTTTGTACAGAATTGCAATGATACCTGCTGTTCATACAAGGCATGTGTGCTGCGTGTATGTTTATAACATGCATGTCTTTGTATGGGTTTTCGAGACCTTAGTTGTGATCTGGCTGGCGGTCTTTTATACACCAAGTGGCACTTAGATGTGCGCAGCTTGGGGCATCGCGATGCGATTGTTCGAGACTCTGTCTCGTGCACACTTTTATGTATGATCGAGCCCGCCCTAGACCCCGACTAAGTGATCGGGCTGGAGTAAGTCTATATAAGAGTTATGAGATAGTCGATAGTATGGTTGAGGCGACTTGTCTGTGAATATGGGAGTTCATCACCCATATGATTTAGACTTGTGTGCGGACGATGAGGACCCATCTCAGTTGATCATCCGGCCTGGATGGGATGCCCCTCACGTACGATGCTTTCCAAGAACGTTCTGTTCTTGGCCTTGTCTGCTTAGACAAGTGGGTACGGTTCTCGGCTCTCCATATGGCTATGTTGTAGCGGGACTTGCATACGCTAACCCCGGGTCCCGACAGACTTGGTATCAGAGCAGGACTGACTGTAGGATTATCAGCCTTGTCCGAAGTCGAGTCTAGCCTTCTATAGTTATATAGTTACTCTGGGTATATAAGGGAACAACGTAAGGCTTATTTTTCTCCTTACCCTCATCGTTCTGAGTTCTGAATCACCCTTACCTTTTCTACGGGAAGATAGGACTAGGGTCATCTATGTCTTACTAGAACATCTCGTTGATTGCCTCCTTATAGCCGTAGGATGGTTGTGGTTGTCCAGAGTCTCCGTGTTTTGTGTTCCTTGAAGAAGTTCTGTCCAATTTCTTCGAGGTTGTTTCAATTTCCATCCCAGTGTAGCCATTATGCTGCCGGATTTGTTCCGTGTTTCTTTGAATCATTGCCTTCGCATTATTATCCTTTCCACCTAAACCATATCCTTTTATCTTTGCCTCCATCGTACAACCTGTTCTGATTGTTGAATTTTATCACACAGGATGTCAGGTGGAACTCATAGTGTTGTTCTTCGGAATCGAGACCGTGATCGGAATCGAAATGATGATGAACCTCCACCACCGCCTTCTGCGGCGGAAATCATGATGGAAGCCGAGCGGAATAGACGTGATCAAACACGCCTTTTGGACCTCATCGAGCAGAATACCTCCCACCATCGTAATGTGGTGGTCAGCATTCAGGACTTCATCTTCCTCAAGCCACCGGTATTCCGATGTTCTTCTGAGCCCCTTGAAGCTGATGATTGGCTCCGTTCCATCGAGTGTAAGCTTGATACTGCACATGTTGCTCCCGATGACCGAGTTATTTTCGCGGTATACTTCTTGGAAGGTGCTGCTCTTCAGTGGTGGGAGAACTATGTTGCAATGCAGCCAGATGGTCACGTAGTGACTTGGCAGGAGTTCTGTGTTGCCTTTCGAGGGTACCACATTCTGGATGAGTTGATGGAGCGCAAGAAGGAAGAGTTCTACAATCTGAATCAAGGAGAGATGTCCATTCATGAGTATGTGAGGGAGTTCAACCGTCTTGCTCGTTATGCCCAAGATGAGATCACCACCGATGCCAGAAAGCAGGCAAGGTTCCGCAAGGGTCTTAGCCCCATCCTTTGTCATGATCTCAACCTCCTTGAGTTTGCCACCTTTGAGGATTTAGTCAACAGATCCTTCAGAGCTGAGCATGGCAATGAAGTTTTTGAGAAGTCTCGCAAGCATGCTCTTGAACTTGCCCCTTCTTCCAGTTCACGCCCTCAGAAGCGCATGATCTGGATTCCTAACAGTTTTTTTTCCCAAAAAAACCCACCGAGGCCATCCCTTGTGCCGCCTCGTCCACCAGCTCCACCAAACAACCCAGCTCCCCGCACTATCTTTGGAGCCTGCTTCAGATGTGGCCAGCCTGGACACTATTCTCGTGAGTGCCCCGTCAATCAAAATGCTCCACCCCATGCCAAAGGAAACCCCACTGTTCGTGCCAAACTACCCCCGAAGGTTCCCACCGCTAAGCCTTTCACTTCCACAAATCTTGGACGTGTGAACCAAATCTCAGCTGAGGAAACTGATAATACTTCTGACGTCATTCTTGGTACGCTCCCAGTCAATTTTGTTCCCACTTCTGTTCTTTTCGACCCAGGAGCATCTCACTCATTCATGTCGGAGAGTTATGCACTTCGGCATGATGTATCCTTTGAAGAAATGTTCACCCCTATGATCATTCAAACTCCTGGTTCCAAATGGCAAACTAATAGAGTAAGCCATGGTAATCAAATTTCAATTGAGGGTTTAGTATTCCTTGCTTCACTCATAGCCATCAAATCTTCAGACATTGATGTCATCCTAGGCATGGATTGGTTATCAAGACAACATGCTTTTCTTGATTATAAAGCCAAGACAGTTAGACTTACACATCCTTCAGGCCAGACAATAGATTACTCCTCACCAAGAACAAGAACTCAGGTGCATTCTTTGAATGTTCTTCCCCTTCCCGACCTTGAAGATGTTCCGGTGGTTCGTGACTTCCCGGATGTCTTTCCTGAAGAGCTGCCGGGAATGCCACCCGATAGATGTGTAGAATTCATTGTAGATCTTGCCCCAGGAACCGCACCAATTTCCAGACGCCCATACAAAATGGCCCCACGTGAGTTAGCTGAGCTTAAAACCCAACTTGAAGCTTTGATGGAAAAAGGCTTCATCCGCCCTAGATCATCGCCATGGGGTTGCCCCGTTCTGTTCGTAACGAAGAAAGATGGAACAGAAAGGATGTGCGTAGACTATCGCCCGCTAAATCTAGCGACGATAAAGAACAAGTACCCACTGCCCAGGATCAATGATCTTTATGATCAACTCGCTGGATCCTCTGTCTTCTCCAAGATGGATTTGAGATTAGGTTATCATCAAATCAAAATCCGAAACAAGGACATCCCAAAAACGTCTTTTACTACTCGTTATGGTCTTTACGAGTACACCGTCATGTCCTTTGGTTTAACCAATGCCCCCGCCACTTTCTCGCGCATGATGAATTCGATCTTCATGGAGTACCTAGATAAATTTGTTGTAGTTTATCTCGATGACATTCTCATCTACTCGAAGAACAAAGAAGAACATGCCGAACACCTAAGGCTGGTATTGATGACACTTGGAGAGCATCGCCTGTATGCTAAATTCTCCAAGTGTGAATTTTGGCTACCAGAAGTGACCTACTTAGGCCACGTGATTTCTGCAAAAGGTATTGCTGTGAATCCCGAGAGAGTTCAGGCCGTCCTTGACTGGACTCCACTTTAACAGCCCAGTTTTCAGAAAAATTAAAATTTTGTTTTCGGCGTGAATTGTTTGATTGTCTGATTTGTTTGCGGTGTTTGCATCCCCGATCTATCGATCGGCGATTATTTTTCCCCCTCTTATCTCGTACCGGACGGAGACCGACCCTTGCCACCCTAACACTCGACCTTTGCGACACCGGGTTTCACCCGATCACCGTCGCAAAACCCGCATGAGACCAGCCATCGCCACCGGAACGAAAACCCCGTTTATTTAATAAACGGATTATTTTATTGGGGCGCCGAAAATTGTTGTCAGAATGTCACCGCAGTGAGGTACGATCGACGGGCTCGACGCGCTCAGCGCGTAGGTTGAAGTTTCAACCGAATCGGAGTCCGTACGGAGTCTTGGCGGTCACGAACGCGATCACCGGACACGCGAGAGGGGTACCGAGGGCGTTTGCGTCAACTGACCAGCCAACCTGCCTATATAATGACCCCCACCTCCCAAACCAGCAAATTAGGGTTTACCCTAATGGAAATTTGCAGCCACCCCCCTCACAAACCTCCAGATCTGCAAAAAAATCCTCCTCCCCACGAAACCCTAGATCCCAGTGATTCCTGGCCGTCAGATCTCCAAATCAAGGGCTCTAAGCGTGCCCCGTCGCCCAAACCGCCCCCTCCAGCAGAACCGGGCCCCGCAGGGCCCGAGATCCGTCGCCCCCACCGCCGCGGGCCCTCTAGGGCCCGTGATCCGTCGCCCCCGCCGCCGCGGGCCCGCTAGGGCCCGGATCGTGCCGCCTCTCCTTCTGTGGACGACTCCGGCGAGCCGCTGGCCGAGCCGCCGCCGCCGTGGCGCTCCAGCAGCCGGCACCACCGCGTGCAGGTGAGCCGCCTCCTCCCCTTCTCTCCTCCCCGTGCCTCACCCGCTTCTCCCCTCTGCAGGTCGCCTCCGGCAGCAAAGGAGACCGGCGCCGCCACCGCGCCATAACCACGGGCCGTCCCGACCGTGGCCGGCCGCCACATCGTCCCTCGCCGCAAGCGGCCCTGCTCCGGATCCGTGCGGCCCCGACCAGGCTCGCCCGACTCCTTCGCGCGCCATCCCAACCACCTCCTCGCCGCCGGCTAGCCGGCGAGCCAGCCGCGCCGCCGCTCGACGGGAGGCGCCGCTCGGCCTCCCCGCGCCCGCTCGTTTGCCCGTAGTGGGCCGGCCTGGACGCGGGCCAGGCCACCGCAGCTTCACGGCCCAGCGCAGCCAGGCGCCACCAACCGCCTCAGCCGGCCAGATGGGCTGAGGCCCATGAGGTCTTTATTGTTTTTCCCTAGCCCCTGCAAAATTTTCTAAATCCTGAGAATTTTACTGCTGTATCAGTTTTGCAACGATGATAGCGATCAAACCGTAGCTCCGATGAACGTGCCCCCAAAATGAAAGTTGCTCAGAATTGCGTGTACTTTAATTCATCTTTTGTGAGCATTTGCATTTGAGGTCATCTTGATTGTGTAATTGTGTGCTGAAGTGGGCATCAGGCCGTTAAACTGCTACTTTTCCTATTAAGTGTTGATGTTATTATTTTGTTGCAACTTTGCATGATGATTGTAACAAATCCTTGAGGCCTATTGCATTGATTCTTTTTCCATTGTGCTAAGCATCATGTGTACTTCAATTCCATGCTTTAACTTGCCATGTTTGGGTGCTTTAGCTGATGATATGCTTGCTGGTAATATAGATTTTGAGCTCCAAAGTTGCTATGCTGCTGTTTTTGACAGCCACCTCTGTTTTTCTCTAAGTCTGTTACTTTGCGATGCCATGTTGATTGCTTAATATCTTTTGATCCGTGATGCCTATTTGCATGACTCTTTTTGCCATGCCTGCCTTTTCATGTCTAGTTTAATTTCATATCATTTGTGAGCATGTTTGCATTCATTATGTTGTTTATGCAATGCTCTAAAGTGTGCTTCCTGATGTTGGCAGTTTGTGCCCGTAACTTGTTTTGCTAGTATCTTTTTAACCGTAACTCCGTTTGGGGTGTTCTTTATATGTAACTTGATTAGTTTTTCGTGTACTTTGTGTTTATGCTATTGTTTGCTGTTGTGAAACAACCTAAAATATGGTTTAGGACAGAACAGTACCAAATCTTTTAATCATCGTGCGGCACTTAGTGTTATGCCATGTTTAGGTTGTGCCTCACTTAAATTGACTAGCATAGATAGTTTACTTTGTGCTTCACCTCTTGACATGTTTGTGTGCTATGCCATGCTTGCTTGAGTTGCCATGTTAATAACCGTTGGTTGATCACCTGTAGCTAAGCAACTTGAACCACCGTAAACGTGCGGTATTCGTCGTGTGTGACCGATACCCCACTTAAACTGTTAGTAACCGTTCTCGACGATAGATCCGTATCGCGTTGCCGTGTCGTGTGATGTCTTCTTGATCTTGTATTGCTCCGTAGTAATAGTGGTGCACCGTTGATTGCTTTCCAGTGTTTCCTTCTTGTGTGCTTCCGCGGGTACCTCTCGGAGACGATGCGAGCTCGCGACCACCTACACCTTCGGAACCCGACTTATCAACAGGCAAGGACTTTATATTACTTATGATCCATTCTATTTCAACCAGCGGTTTGCATGCTAGTCTAGTTTAGGTTCGATGTTTGATCCTACCACATGTTTACAGCCTGTTTTAAACCGATACAGCCATGTCCCCTCCCAGCAAACCTTGTACTTCTATGTTACTATTGCTCGTTGCTCAGCCCCTGCTTAGTATGCATGCTTAGGATTCTACGATGTTACCCTGTTACTCCTGGGTTTGGGATATCACATTATTATTATTGTTGTTGATGATATGATTATTAAAATGTTGACTATATTCGACGAAGGATGGAAGGTCTAGGCTATCCCGCCCTGACGCTTTGTTCCATTCGAGTCACCTATGATCCGCGTTCCGGGTATTGGTTTTAAGACTGAGCGTGCCTAACCGCGTGTGGGATTTTATGGGGTCCCCTCTTCTTACCTACCTAGCTTCAAACATTTCTAGTGATCGCCCAAGCTGATTTACCATTTCAAACGTGTGTGTGACTGGTCCGCGGCCGGCAACTTTCAAACAACTTGGGCCAGCGGAGACATGGTTTCTCTAGTTGGTCCACCCCAGGGAGCTAGGGGGTTGTCCACATCTGTTTGGGAAACCTATCCGACCTCGTCCAGACGGTAGAGGCTGATTCGAGAGCGCGGCCGGCATTTGAGTTGGATGTCGACTCACTGGGGGCCACCCGGATTTGTTCGTTGTTAGCTAGAGGGACCTATCGTTCCGGATCTCTTGGGACTAAATCATAAAATGGTTGCCTATCATGGGTAGCAACTGAGAGTGATGGGCGTGCGTGCGGAGCCTTGTAATGGGCAGTTGGTACACCCCTGCAGGGTTAAATCTTTTCGAGAAGCCGTGTCCACGGTTATGGATGACTTGAGACCTACTCCTTGTTCATAGACAACAAGAACTGAAATAATCTTAATATAACTTGATCAACGCGTGTGTGTGTGCCTTGACTGCTTCTTCTTCGTCGGGATGCGAAGAGGAGGACAATGATAGGATAGGTGTTATGTTTGCGTAAGTAGATGATAGCAAGACTTTCTTGGAGGTGATTCCTCATCGAATGCGTGGCTTCTTATCTTACTCTCTAGATCGTTAGCCACTTCATAAATGCTAGTGCGGCAGCAACCTCACCACTTACCCCTTCCTTACCGTAAACTACTAGTTGTCCTAGAATGACGAGTGATGAAGTCCTTGCTGGGTCAGATGACCACTATAGTTGGATGCTGAGTACCTCTGTACTCATGATACTACCCCCAAACTCTTTTCAGGGTTCTTGATCGACAACTGGTATGGTGATCGACGTTTCACGTGGAGACTCGACGACGACTAGTTAGGCGGATCCCGGCGGAGGGCCTGTACCCGTGTGGTTAAGGGATCGATGTTTTTCTCTTTGCCACTAGGCATTTGCTTGTAGTCTGTACTCAGACATGCATCTTTCGCTGTTGTATTGTATTTGAGGCAGTTGTATGCCGAATGTATGAGATGTTGTATCCTTGTATCTGTAATGTTGTGATATCATGTTGGAAATCCGGGGCATATGACTTCGTCATATGTCGCGGTGGGACCGATATGTACTTCGTCCCCGGATCTGGATGGAAACATCTAAATCTGGAACAGTACCGCATATCGGGCCTTACAACTTGGTATCAGAGCCTTACCGACCATAGGATCCCCTCTCTGGCCGAAGTCGAGTCTAGACAAAGTTATTTTGTAGTTACTAAGTTAGTTGTCGGAGAGTAGGAATCTTTTTTACTCCTTACCTTTGCGCTGCTCAGGACAAGTGCCGTAAGTGTTTTAACTCTCGACTTATCCCCTTTCAAACTCTAGGATCTCGATGAGTGTGGAGTATCGGAACCGTTACAATGCCTTGCTTGCAGCGTATTGTCTCGATTCCGAGCTTAGGTGGGAATTCATGTAGTACCTTTAGCTTCTCCGGTTTCGGATATCATCTGGGTCTTCCTTTGCCCTCCATCCTTTTGCTCGGTGTTTTTACGACTTGCGTCGAAAAATCACTATCCCTTGAACCAGGTTTTAGTAACCGTTCTTCCTCTTGGCACCTGATGGTTTCGATCTTCGACGTCGCCATCTCCCTGCGGAAATTTATCTCGACGGAAGCTCGACATCGACATGGAGGAGAGTCCCTTGTTGGTGGTGCTGAAGATCGTCGTCTCTCTTTTCTCTCCCCCCTCTCCCCCAGATCGTCCTGGATCTCGGGACGAGATCCCTTGTTGTTGGTGTTGTATTGTAACAGCCCAGTTTTCAGAAAAATTAAAAATTTCTTTTCGGCATGAATTGTTTGATTGTCTGATTTGTTTGCGGTGTTTGCATCCCCGATCTACCGATCGGCGATTATTTTTCCCCCTCTTATCTCGTACCGGACGGAGACCGACCCTTGCCACCCTGACACTCGACCTTTGCGACACCGGGTTTCACCCGATCACTGTCGCAAAACCCGCATGAGACCAGCCATCGCCACCGGAATGAAAACCCCGTTTATTTAATAAACGGATTATTTTATTGGGGCGCCGAAAAATGTTGTCAGAATGTCACCGCAGTGAGGTACGATCGACGGGCTCGACGCGCTCAGCGCGTAGGTTGAAGTTTCATCCGAATCGGAGTCCGTACGGAGTCTCGGCGGTCACGAACGCGATCACCGGACACGCGAGAGGGGTACCGAGGGCGTTTGCGTCAACTGACCAGCCAACCTGCCTATATAATGACCCCTACCTCCCAAACCAGCCAATTAGGGTTTACCCTAATGGAAATTTGTAGCCACCCCCCTCACAAACCTCCAGATCTGCAAAAAAATCCTCCTCCCCACGAAACCCTAGATCCGAGTGATTCCTGGCCGTCAGATCTCCTAATCAAGGGCTCTAAGCGTGCCCCGTCGCCCAAACCGCCCCCTCCAGCAGAACCGGGCCCCGCAGGGCCCGAGATCCGTCGCCCCCGCCGCCGCGGGCCCGCTAGGGCCCGAATCGCGCCGCCTCTCCTCCTGTGGACGACTCCGGCGAGCCGCTGGCCGAGCCGCCGTCGCCGTGGCGCTCCAGCAGCCGGCACCACCGCGCGCAGGTGAGCCGCCTCCTCCCCTTCTCTCCTCCCCGTGCCTCACCCGCTTCTCCCCTCTGAAGGTCGCCTCCGGCAGCCAAGGAGACCGGCGCCGCCGCCGCGCCATGGCCACAGGCCGTCCCGACCGCGGCCGGCCGCCACGTCTTCCCTTGCTGCAAGCGGCCCTGCTCCGGATCCGTGCGGCCCCAACCAGGCTCGCCCGCCTCCTTCGCGCGCCATCCCATCCACCTCCTCGCCGCCGGGTGGCCGGCGAGCCAGCCGCGCCGCCGCTCGACGGGAGGAGCCGCTCGGCGTCCCCGCGCCCGCTCGTTCGCCCGGAGTGGGCCGGCCTAGACGCGGCCCAGCGCAGCCAGGCGCCACCAATCCCCTCAGCCGGCCAGATGGGCCGAGGCCCATGATGTCTTTATTTTTTTCCCTAGCCCCTGCGAATTTTTCTAAATCCTGAGAATTTTACTGCTGTATCATTTTTGCAACGATGATAGCGATCAAACCGTAGCTCCGATGAACGTGCCCCCAAAACGAAAGTTGCTCAGAATTGCGTGTACTTCAATTCATCTTTTGTTAGCATTTGCATTTGAGGTCATCTTGATTGTGTAATTGTGTGCTGAAAGTGGGCATCAGGCCGTTAAACTGCTACTTTTCCTATTAACTGTTGCTGTTATTATTTTGTTGCAACTTTGCATGATGATTGTAACAAATCCTTGAGGCCTATTGCATTGATTCTTTTTCCATTGTGCTAAGCATCATGTGTACTTCAATTCCATGCTTGAACTTGCCATGTTTGGGTGCTTTAGCTGTATTAAATCTTGCTCCAAAGTGGTGATCCTGATGTTAATGTGCTGTTGTTGCTGAAACTGTTATTTTGTTGCAACTTCGGTTGACGAGTGTGTCGCGACCGTTTATCGGAATTGATTGATTCCAATTGCATATTGTTAAGCATCATGTCTACTTTCATCCCATGTATTGCATTTCCATGATATGCTTGCTGGTAATATAGATTTTGAGCTCCAAAGTTGCTATGCTGCTGTTTTTGACAGCCACCTCTGTTTTTCTCTAAGTCTGTTACTTTGCGATGCCATGTTGTTTGCTTAATATCTTTTGATCCGTGATGCCTATTTGCATGATTCTTTTTGCCATGCCTTCCTTTTCATGTCTAGTTTAATTTCATATCATTTGTGAGCATGTTTGCATTCATTATGTTGTTTATGCAATGCTCTAAAGTGTGCTTCCTGATGTTGGCAGTTTGTGCCCGTAACTTGTTTTGCTTGTATCTTTTTAACCGTAACTCCGTTTGGGGTGTTCTTTATATGTAACTTGATTAGTTTTTCGTGTACTTTGTGTTTATGCTATTGTTTTCTGTTGTTAACCAACCTAAAATATGGTTTAGGACAGAACAGTACCAAATCTTTTAATCATCGTGCGGCACTTAGTGTTATGCCATGTTTAGGTTGTGCCTCACTTAAATTGACTAGCATAGGTAGTTTACTTTGTCCTTCACCTCTTGACATGTTTGTGTGTTATGCCATGCTTTCTTGAGTTGCCATGTTAATAACCGTTGGTTGATCACCTGTAGCTAAGCAACTTGAACCACCGTAAACGTGCGGTATTCGTCGTGTGTGACCGATACCCCACTTAAACTGTTAGTAACCGCTCTCGACGATAGATCCGTATCGCGTTGCCGAGTCGTGTGATTTCTTCTTGATCTTGTATTGCTCCGTAGTAATAGTGGTGCACCGTTGATTGCTTTCCAGTGTTTCCTTCTTGTGTGCTTCCGCGGGTACCTCTCGGAGACGATGCGAGCTCACGACCACCTACACCTTCGGAACCCGACTTATCAACAGGCAAGGACTTTGCATTACTTATGATCCATTCTATTTCAACCAGCGGTTTGCATGCTAGTCTAGGTTAGGTTCGATGTTTGATCCTACCACATGTTTACAGCCTCTTTCAAACCGATACAGCCATGTCCCCTCCCAGCAAACCTTGTACTGCTATGTTACTATTGCTCGTTGCTCAGCCCCTGCTTAGTATGAATGCTTAGGATGCTACGATGTTACCCTGTTACTCCTGGGTTTGGGATATCACATTATTATTATTGTTGTTGATGATATGATTATTAAAATGTTGACTATATTCGACGAAGGATGGAAGGTCTAGGCTATCCCGCCCCGACGCTTTGTTCCATTCGAGTCACCTAGGATCCGAGTTTCGGGTATTGGTTTTAAGACTGAGCGTGCCTAACCGCGTGTGGGATTTTATGGGGTCCCCTCTTCTTACCTACTTAGCTTCAAACATTTCTAGTGGTGGCCCAAACTGATTTACCATTTGAAACGTGTGTGTGACTGGTCCGCGGCCGGCAAATTTCAAACAACTTGGGCCAGCGGAGACATGGTTTCTCTTGTTGGTCCACCCCAGGGAGCTAGGGGGTTGTCCACATCTGTTGGGGCAACCTATCCGACCTCGTCCAGACGGGAGAGGCCGATTCGAGAGCGCGGCCGAATTTTGAGTTAGATGTCGACTCACCGGGGGCCACCCGGATTTGTTCGTTGTTAGCTAGAGGGACCTGTCGTTCCGGATCTCTTGGGACTAAATCATAAAATGGTTGCCTATCATGGGTAGCAACTGAGAGTGATGGGCGTGCGTGCGGAGCCTTGTAATGGGAAGTTGGTACACCCCTGCAGGGTTAAATCTTTTCGAGAAGCCGTGTCCACGGTTATGGACGACTTGAGACCTACTCCTTGTTCATAGACAACAACAACTGAAATAATCTTAATATAACTTGATCAACGCGTGTGTGTGCCTTGACTGCTTTTTCTTCGTCGGGATGCGAAGAGGAGGACAAGGATAGGATAGGTGTTATGTTTGCGTAAGTAGATGATAGCAAGACTCGTTGGAGGCGATTCCTCATCGAATGCTTGGCTTCTTATCTTACTCTCTAGATCGTTAGCCACTTCATAAATGCTAGTGCGGAAGCAACCTCACCACTTACCCCTTCCTTATCGTAAACTACTAGTTGTCCTGGAATGACGAGTGATGAAGTCCTTGCTGGGTCAGATGACCACTACAGTTGGATGATGAGTACATCTGTACTCATGATACTACCCCCAAACTCTTTTTAGGGTTCTTGATCGACAACAGGTATGGTGATCGACGTTTCATGTGGAGACTCGACGACGACTAGTTAGGCGGATCCCGGCGGAGGGCCTGGACCCGTGTGGTTAAGGGATCGATGTTTTTCTCTTTGCCACTAGGCATTTGCTTGTAGTCTGTACTTAGACATGTATCTTCCGCTGTTGTATTGTATTTGAGGCAGTTGTATGCCGAATGTATGAGATGTTGTATCCTTGTATCTGTAATGTTGTGATATCATGTAGGAAATCCGGGGCATATGACTTCGTCATATGTCGCGGTGGGACCGATATGTGCTTCGTCCCCGGATCTGGATGGAAACATCTAGATCTGGAACAGTACCGCATATCGGGCCTTACACCACCTCAATCGGTTAAGCAAGTTAGGAGTTTTCTTGGCCTAGCCAGCTATTGCCGTCGCTTCGTTGAGAACTTCTCCAAAGTTGCAAAGCCTCTAACTGAACTCCTCAAGAAAGATAAGAAATTCCTATGGACTTCCAAGTGCGAGGAAAGCTTTCAAGAGCTAAAAAGAGGATTGACTTCTGCACCCGTACTTGCGCCTCCAGACACCAAAAAGGATTTCGAGATCTTTTGTGACGCATCACGGCAAGGGTTAGGATGCATACTTATGCAAGATAGACATGTGGTAGCTTATGCTTCACGCCAGTTGCGCCCACATGAAGAGAACTATCCTACCCATGATCTTGAACTCGCTGCCGTAGTTCATGCCCTAACAACTTGGCGACATTACCTCCTTGGTAATCGTTATGAGATCTATTCCGACTACCAAAGCCTCAAATATATTTTCACCCAGCCAGATCTTAATCTCAGGCAAAGACGCTAGATTGAGTTGATAAAAGATTATGACTTAGGAATTTCTTACACCCCAGGAAAAGCCAATGTCATGGCTGATGCACTAAGTCGTAAGTCGTATTGTAACAACCTCATGTTACAACAGTATCAACCACTTCTTCATGAGGAATTTTGCAAACTCAATCTTGAGATTGTTCCTCATGGCTATCTTTCTACCTTGGTGGCGAAACCGACACTTGAGGATCAAATCATAGTTGCCCAAAGGCGTGCACGAGGTGTTCGCCGGATCAAGGAGAACATTGCTAGCGGAGTTGCTAAGTGTTTCTCCACAGATAGTAAAGGAACGACATTCTTTGGAAATCGTTTGGTAGTACCTAAGAATAGGGAACTAAGGCAACTCATCCTCAAGGAAGCCCATGACACACCCCTCTCGATTCATCCCGGTAGCACAAAAATGTTCCGAGATCTACGCCAGAGATTCTGGTGGACTAGGATGAAGAGAGACATTGCTCGATTTGTTGCCGAATGTGATGTTTGTCGTCGCATTAAGGCAGAACACCAAAGACCTGCTGGTACACTTCAACCTTTGCCTATTCCAGAGTGGAAATGGGATAAAGTCGGTATGGACTTCATCACCGGCTTTCCGAAAACCCAGAAAGGAAACGATGCCATCTTCGTTGTCATAGATAGGCTTTCCAAAGTTGCACACTTCCTTCCCGTTTGCGAGTCTATAACTGCTAGCCAGTTAGCGGACTTGTACGTCTCTAGAATTGTGTCTCTTCATGGTGTTCCTTTGGAAATCAATTCTGATCGTGGTAGCCTTTTCACCTCTAGATTTTGGGGAAGCTTCCAACATTCTTTGGGAACTCATCTCTCCTTTAGTACAGCTTTCCATCCTCAGTCTTGCGGTCAAGTCGAAAGGGTTAACCAAATTCTTGAAGACATGCTCAGAGCTTGTGTTATCTCATTCGGAAAGAATTGGGAGAAGTCTCTTCCATTCGCCGAATTTTCTTATAACAATAGTTTTCAATCTAGTCTGAACATGGCTCCTTTTGAACTTCTTTTGGGACGACGATGTCGAACACCCCTTAACTGGTCAGAAACCGGTGAAAGACAATTCTTTGGACCGGATATGATCATGGAAGCAGAAGAGCAAGTTCGCATTGTTCGTGATCAATTGAAAGCAGCCCAGTCTCGTCAGAAAAGCTACTATGATCGTCATCATAGGCAAAAAGCTACAATTTGGATGAGAAGGCTTACCTTCGGGTTAGTCCTCTGAAGGGAACCCAAAGGTTCGGTATCAGAGGCAAGTTGGCCCCATGTTACATCGGACCTTTCCGCATTCTTTCTAAACGTGGAGAAGTTGCCTACCAACTTGAACTACCCCCGCACCTTTCCCGAGTACATGATCTATTCCATGTGTCATAACTCAGGCGTTGCTTCAAGGACCCCATCCGCGAAGTCGACCATGAAACTCTTGATCTCCAGGATGACCTTTCTTATCGAGAATAACCTGTTCGTGTTCTTGATTCAGCAGAGCGTGTCACTCGCCGAAAGAAGATCAAGTTTCTGAAAGTTCAGTGGTCACACCACTCTGAGAAAGAAGCCACGTGGGAAAGAGAAGACCGTCTCAGTGCCGAGTACCCCTCCTTCCTCCCGCAGACTTCTGAATCTCGGGACGAGATTCTTTTGAGTGGGGGCGAGTTGTCACAACCCCAAGTTAGGTATGTGCTAGGGTAAGCTTAGGCCTTTGCATCATGTTAAAATTTTCAAAAGAAATTCAAAAATGGGGAAAAGAAAAGCCCTAAAGAATTTAATTCAAAAGGCCAGATAAAAAGTTGCTCCAAAAATTCCTTTTGCATTTTTTAAAAGTCTTATAAATGAGTGGGATTACATATAAAATGATGTGGTAGCAATCCCAGGCTCATGGATTTTTCAAATATTCAAACAGGAGCATGGATTTAAATTTAAACCCTATTTGATTTAAAGTTCAAATTATTTGAATTTTAAAATTGTTCAAATTTTATAAGTGGCTAACCTAATATATTGTGAGGCCACATAAAAATTTGCAGCATTTTAGAAAATGTCTAGCTATTTTTTTAGCAAGAAAAAACAAAAGATAGAAAAGAAAACAGAAAAGAAAAGAACAGCAAACTTACCTGGCGCCTAGGCGAGGCCCACCTCTTCTGGCCCAGTCCAGCCCACCTGGACTCCTCCCTTGTCTTCTACCTCCCTGCGCCTCCAAGCTGCTCGGTGGAATGCCACCGAGCCAGCCGAGCACGCCTTGCTCTCCCCAGCCTCCACCTGCCCTCCCGAAGCTCCTAGATGCGCCACGCCGCTGCTGGACGAGCCGGACGTCCTTTCCCCCTCCTCCCAACCCCTCTGCGTCTCTCCCTAGCTCACCCGCGAAGACTCCCGAGAGCATCGTCGGCCATGGCCATGGCAACTCGTAGCCCGAGCTCGAGATAGCCGCCGAGAACGTGTCCATCGTCTTCGCCGTCGTCGTCTACGCCAAGAAGCAGAAGGAATCGAACAGGGACGCTCTAGGATCGTTGCCCCCTTCTTCGTCTTCACCTCCGTTCGCCGCCTCTCGCCGTTCAATTCCGACCGCCGTGAAGCATCCCCGACAGCTTCGACGCCTCCGTTGCATTCGTGGTGAGCTTCTGCTTCTCCCTAGCTATTCCCTGGCCACCCCCTCGCTCTCTGTCGCCGTTCGCCAAGAAAGCCGAGGAGCACCGCCGCCATGGTCAACGCAGCGCAAGCTCTGGTGCCCCTGGCGTTGCCCCAGTGTTCGCATTTGGACCCTGGCTTCGTCAGCTTTCGAACGCGCCACTAGTTTTCCCAAGCCATGCACCACAACCCCGCGCTCGAGCTCGCCGTGGTTTTGTCGCCGCCAAGCTCATCGCCGCCGTCGCTCCAGACCCTCCCCCGAGCCCCTGATGCCACCACTCGACGCGGACGAACCCCAGGAGCATATAGATGGCCTTGGCTCGTCTTCTAGCGCACTGCGCCGCCGTCCGGAGCGGACTCCGCCGTGTCCAGTGGACACCGGCGTTGAGCCGCCGGCGGGTGACGTGGCCAGGGTTAAGTTAACCACTAATCAGCCCACCCAGCCACTGACAGTGGGCCCCCTGGCCCCCTAATCCCTCTGTTAGTTTAAACTGAGAGGGATTAATTCAACTCTCACTGACAAGCCAGAACCAGCCGTCAGAGCCCCCCCCCCCCACGTCAGCATGACCTCATGCTGACGCAATAAACCATTTTCCAGAGAATTCAAAATCCAAAAAATTCCAGAAAATAGCTTAAACATCAATAATTCATAGAAATTCATTTTAACTCCAAATTGGACAAATAATATGTCTAAAATTATCAGAAAAATACAAGGATTATGAATATGCAACTTGTTTCTATGTTTGACCATTTTAAAATGGGTGAACAGTAGAAAACATGCATATGGATCCTTTTCAAATTCAAATTTGGAGTGAATTTGCAAATGACTTTGCAACACATTTATTTTAGATGGATTCATCCACACATCAGAAGCTTTATCTCAACTATACCACATCACTTCATGCTAAACCTTTTCAAATGAACTTTCATGCATTCAAATGCATTTGAAAATCATCGATAAATCAAATGGAGTTTGAATTTGCATTTCAAATGCAATATACTCCTTTTAAATAGAATTGTCCACACAATGCAACCATGAACATCACCATTACAATCTTATTCATGTGATTGTGCATTGTACATTATGTTGATCCTATGATTGTCATGTTGCTGATAGACGTGCAACCGGAATCGGAGGCCACCCCCTTCGTTGAAGACACCGTTAGCGAAACCTCGTCAGCAAGGCAAGCAAACCCCCATTGATCATGTCTATAAAATCCCAATTCCCTCTCAGTCTCTCTTATGCATGTTTAGGAGATCACCTTGTATCGATGCTACCGCATAGTTGAACCCATGTCCTTTGCATGACCTATCATCTTGTCATAGTAGTAGGCAAACCACAATCCTAGCAGATGTAGGAGTTGGTTGATATCATGTGGCCCCTGCAACTGTTACTGCTTATTGCATGCTTAGTGGTACAATGAGGTTGTTTTTGATGTGAGTCTGGATGATAGTGAACATGGTGTTGATGAAAGTGAAACTGTGTTGGTGAATCTACCCTAATACAAGGTGAACGATGAGAGGCTGTGTAGGAGTACACAGTGGGTTGTCTCGTTGAACACCGCCTTAAGTCCGAGTTCTTGTGTGGTGATCCAAGAAGAAGAGTACAACCACACATTGGGCTCACTGACCCCTCTCATCCTGGTACCTCACCCCGTTCGAACCCCAAGAGTCACAGTAGTGCGAAGTTCTGGTAGGGCTGTGGCACGGTCTGCGAAGTGGATGAACGGCTTTTCAAGACCGGCTTGGGACCCTGCACACATCGTTTGAGGCTGTACTGGAACCTCAGCCGGACTTCCATACGGATCCCCCTCAGATAGGCGACTCTCTGGACTAGAATGGAGCTGTGGGCGAAGTGTTGTGGTGAACATCCTCGCCGACACCCCTTGAATGGTGTCGAGGCCAAAGGCGGTAACTGATGGTCATGTGTGTGTAGTAGTACACCCCTGCAGGGTTAACAAAACTATTCGAATAGCCGCGTCCGCGGTTATGGACTGCTTGGAAAGCTTAGCTTGATTATTAGACAACTTGAACTGGATACTTCTAAAATACACCAAGATAAGTGTCAGTGCTATGGTGTGCTCCTCGTGGGGAAGTCGAGGAAGTAACCATAGTGGTGTATTGGTTGGAGATGTAGTGGACTCGTGTACGCTTCTTACCTCAAGTCTGGTACTCGTAGTTCAGGACTAGCCAAGTCAAAGCTGGCACTTCTGCAAGTGAAACCCCACCTCCCTTTACCTTGATACATGTGCATGAGTAGTATAGTTCCTATGTAAGTCTTGCTGAGTACGACTTTGTACTCACGTTTTCTTATTCTATGTTTTAGATGAACCCATCGACCCTGATGGTGGCTTCTACCCGAAGCTCGAAGATTGAAGACTCCGACCAAGACCAAGCTAGTGTAGTCCCAGTCAGACGACTGGTTCCCTCGTGGAGGGCTTGTTTTTAGATAAGGCTTCTCTAAGCCATTTGTTAAACTTGTCTGTACTCATACCTACTTTGCTTCCGCTTGTCTGTTGTAATGTTGGATCACATGCTTGTGATATCTGTGTGCACTCTGTAAGAGTTATCAATAAAGATGTATACTTTGTAGAGAATTGCAATGATACCTGTTGTTCATACAAGGCATGTGTGCTGCGTGTATGTTTATAACATGCATGTCTTTGTATGGGTTTTCGAGACCTTAGTTGTGATCTGGCTGGCGGTCTTTTATACACCAAGTGGCACTTAGATGTGCGCAGCTTGGGGCATCGCGATGCGATTGTTCGAGACTCTGTCTCGTGCACACTTTGATGTATGATCGAGCCCGCCCTAGACCCCGACTAAGTGATCGGGCTGGAGTAAGTCTATGTAAGAGTTATGAGATAGTCGATAGTATGGTTGAGGCGACATGTCTGTGAATATGGGAGTTCATCACCCATATCATTTAGACTTGTGTGCGGACGATGAGGACCCATCTCAGTTGATCATCCGGCCTGGATGGGATGCCCCTCACGTACGATGCTTTCCGAGAACGTTCTGTGCTTGGCCTTGTCTGCTTAGACAAGTTGGTACGGTTCTCGGCTCTCCATAAGACAATGTCATAGCGGGACTTGCATACGCTAACCCCGGGTCCCGACATTACCACCCCGAGGGGTAAATATAGGCGAAGAGGGCGTCGAGGGGACCCACGAGGCAGTCAGGAGGGTCCCTGGCGCGGCCCAGGGTGGGGCCGCGCCACCTGCCCTCCTGTCTGCCTGGTGGAGGCCCCCCTTCCCTCTCTTGGTGATTCCGGAAGCTTCTATTGCGCTGATTTTTTATATATTTTTCCCGGAATTTTTGGAGCACTTTTAATGGCCGGAAAACCTGAAATAGAAAAACAGCAGAAAAACAGAAACTGGCAACTAGGTGCACTGAGTTAATAGGTTAGTCCAAATAGGTTCAAAAGTGTATGAAAGTTCAAGAAAAACATGGCAAAGTCACACAAAACATGCATGGAGCAGGCAGAAATTATCGATACGTTTGGGACGTATCAACATCTCCAAGCTTAATTCCTGCTCGTCCTCGAGTAGGTAAATGATAACAAGCATAATTTCTGTGGTGATATGCCACACAACCAAATAAGGACTTTTAAGTAAATCAATCAAAGCAAGCAATTTCAATTCAAGTCTTAACAAGCAAGAGTCTATATTAGCATTGACACAAGCAACAAAAGAACAAAGGGTGCAAGATCTCTCGCTGTCCGTGACTCGAATGTCTCCAAATGGTGTTTGCGTGCAAGCAAGGGACTGGGAAGAAAGAGAAAAAGGTTGTTGAGAACAACTATCTACTAAAGCTTCACACTTGGTCTCCTTTGGATTCTTATCTAGACTCGTCCCCAGACCACTAGCCAGGTACAAGTCAAACTGATCCACTCCCTTTCGATACTTTGAGCACTCATGCAATGGATGAGCATGAGCAAGAAAGTTGACACCTAAAAGGCGAAACAGAAAGAAGGTGGAGGAGGAAGACAAAAAGGTGTGAAAGGCTCACATCAATGAGGACAATCATAGGCGAGAGAAGGCCATATGATAGATATGATGTGAGGAGTAGGGATTGCCATACGACGGATGCACATGTGAGCTAAAAGCTCTCCAAGGGAACTAGTGGGGGTGCATCTAACTTTCTTGCTCAAGAAGACCTAGAGCTCGTTTGAGGAGGCTCATCATTGGAATATACAAGCCAAGTTCTATAGTGTGAAGGGTCCCCACATAGCTATATGCATAATGATGATCTCTATGGAGTACAAGGGATAGAAGATGAAGTTCTAGTGTGGATCTCTCAAAAGGAATAGTAGTATTCCCCCTTCTCTCTTTTTATTTTTTTCTTTTTCTCTTTTTTTTTGTGGCCTCAATGGCTCTTTCTATTTAACTCTTATTTTTCCTCATTGGGATCTTTTGATTTTGTCCTCTTTGGGATCTTTTCCTCACTTTAGGGGCAATACTCTATATTTTACGAGAATATAGGAGATCTTTCACACTTTACAAAGGTACTCACATAAAGAAAATGTAACTATCATGATGCAAATGTATGCCTCTTCCAGGGTAGCAGGATATGCAATGATACTAGAGCTTCATGTAGCAATTATTAGGGCAAGGCCCAACTAGCATGAGGCTCATCGATCAAGCTAGTAGCATGTATGAAATGAAGATCAAGTCATGAGAAGGTGGATGTTGCATGGCAATGTATCTCGAAAAGGCTATGGAAATGCCTTGTAGGTAGGTATGGTGGCTGTTTTGATGAAATATATAAGGAGGCTTATGATGACAGAGCGTATCATGCCAAGGGTTTGGATGCACCGGCGAATATGCGCCAACTCTCGAGGTGAGAAAGGGCAATGCACGGTACCAAAGAGGCTAGAAAAAGTATAGGTGGGTGGAAGTGTCAACTTTCGAATACTCACATTAGTCCGAAGAACTCATGCACTTATTATCGGTAACTCTCAATCTAATCAGGAGGTTCACAAAGAGACAGGTACCCCGAGGAGGACTGTATGGGGGTTTGGTTATCCTTGCGCATCCTCGACTCATGGTACGTGAGTGTACTCTAATATTCGAACCCTCCAGAGGTTAGTGATTCATCTAGTAGCTAGAGTTCTCAACAAGGGGTTTTGGTTTTCGAAAAACACATGGATTTCCCAAAATACGACATCTATCACTAATAGGCAAGAGCTCTTGACAACATAAGTTCAAACATTACTCTAGTCAATACCTCAAAACTATTGCAAGTTACTACTACAAAGAGAACATCAACTTTAACTACCTACTTCTAGTGAAGACACAGAACTCAGTGAAACAGGCAAACTCTCTAACAAGATAAAACGTGAAACCTATAGAAAGTTCAACCTAAAACAAAAGAAAAGCTCTAGAAAAACTAAAGCACTACAACTAAACAGAACAGCAGCTAAGAAAAGAAAAAGAACAGCTCACAGCTAAAAGAATAAGCATGCAAATCCTATGAAGAGTTCTAGTTCAAGCGGAGCGTGAATCTCTCCCACACAAAAGAGTAAGTTGGGGTCTAAATTGTTACTACAGAAAAGAAAGCAAAACAAACCTAGAAAAGTAAAGAGCGAGACGCTCCAAGCAAAGCACATAACGCATGAAGTGATAAAAATATAGTGCAACGAGGGACAAACTGATGATTGTTGATGAAGAAGGGGATGAATCTGGGGCATCCCCAAGCTTAGACGCTTGACTCTTCTTGAATATTTATTGGGGGTGCACATGGGTATCCCCAAGCTTGAGTGTTTGACACTCCTGAATCTTCTTTCATCACCTTCCATCGCTCACTTGAAAACTCCTTTCATACATAACTCATTGTAGGCTGATTAGAGAGGTTAGTACCCTAATAAAATAATTTTCCTCTACTGCAAATAAAGATTTCCAGGAAGAGCTACTGTTTATCTTGCCTGACCAAAAAAGTTTGCAAAGAAAAACCAAGCTTAAGGATTGCAAAAGTGCGAAAAGAAAAACCGGGGCAGAAGCTGAGAAAAACAGAACAGCAGAGAAAGGAGAATTTTTTAGAGGTACTTCTGCAATTCAAATCAAAAAACTCAGAACATACGAAAGTTCCGTAATTGTATAGAGCACGCTGTGTAAACAATTCAGCTCAAAAAGATGAACTGGGATTTTTCTATGATTTTTCTAGTCACGAGGACAGAATCTATTTTCTGGACAACATGTCACAACTTTCACTTCCCTTGTCATATGAGGCTAAACTTGGCACAAAGCTTGAAAAGTAAAGAAACAATGATGTTGCTACAGTAGTAACAATCATCAAGACCACTAAGAACAGAACAAAATCAAAAAGAAAAACCTAAATTCGTTGCGGGCTGCCTCCCGAAAGCGCTTCTTTAGAGCCATTAGCTAGGCTTAAAGTAGAAGATCAAAGTTCTCCAAAATCATCGGAAGGTTCACCAAGGATTTCAAAAGGATTTTCAGTAAGTGTCGGGACCCGGGGTTAGCGTATGCAAGTACAGCTAAGACATAGTCATATGGAGAGCCGAGAACCGTACCCACTTGTCTAAGCAGACAAGGCCAAGCACAGAACGTTCTCGGAGAGCATCGTACGTGAGGGGCATCCCATCTAGGCCGGATGATCAACTGAGATGGGTCCTCATTGTCTGCACACAAGTCAAATGATGTGGGTGGTGAACTCCCATATTCAAAGACAAGTCGCCTCAACCATACTATCGACTATCCCATAACTCTTACATAAACTTACTCCAGCCCGATCACTTAGTCGGGGTCTAGGGCGGGCTCGATCATACTACAAAGTGTGCACGAGACGGAGTCTCGAACAATCGCATCGCGATGCCGCAAGCTGCGCACATCTAAGGGCCACTTGGTGTATGAAAGACCGCCAGCCAGATCACAACTAAGGTCTCGAAAACCCATACAAAGACATGCATGTTATAAACATACACGCAGCACACATGCCTTGTATGAACAGTAGGTATCATTGCAATTCTCTACAAAGTATACAATTTTATTGATAACTCTTATAGAGTGCACACAGAGATCACAAACATGTGACCAACATTACAACACAAGCGGAAGAAAAGTATGTCTGAGTACAGACAAGTTTAACAAATGTCTTAAGAAGCCTTATTTAAACACATGCCCTCCACGAGGGAACCAGTCGTCTGACTGGGACTAGAATAGCTTGATCTTCAGTCGTCCAGTTCGATGAAGAAGCCACCTTCGGGGTCAGTGGTTTCATCTAAAACATAGATTAAGCAAACGTGAGTACAAAGTCGTACTCAGCAAGACTTACATAGGAGCTATACTACTCATGCATATGTATCAAGGTAAAGGGAGGTGGGGTTTTACTTGCAGAAGTGCCAGCTTTGACTTCGCTAGTCCTGAACTACGAGTACCAGACTTTGAGATAAGAAGCGTACACGAGTCCACTACTTTCTCCAACCAATTACACCACTATGGTGCCTTCCTCGACTTCCCCACGAGAAAGCACGCCATAGCACTCACACTTATCTTGGTATGTTTTAGAAGTATCCAGTTCAAGTTATCTAATAATCAAGCTAAGCTTTCCAAGCAGTCCATAACCGCGGACGCGGCTATTCGAATAGTTTTGTTAACCCTGCAGGGGTGTACCGCTACACACACATGATCATCATTTACCGCCTTTGATCTCGACACCATTCAAGGGGTGCCAGCGAGGATGCTCACCACAACTGTTACCTCATAGCCGATCTAGTCCGAGAAAGCCGCCTACTTGGGTTGGCTACCACTATCGTGAACCCAGCCGGTTTACCGAAGTGGACCCAAGTGATGTGTGCGTGGTGCATAAGCCGGTCTCGGGTGAGCCGTTCTCTCACTTAGCATCCAGGCCACAAGCCTACCAGAACTCCGAACTATTGCGACATCTGGACATCGAAAGGGATGAGTTAGTAAGCTGAGAGGGGTCAGTGAGCCCAATGTGTGGTTGTACTCTTCATCTTGGATCACCACACAAGAACTCGGACTTAGGGCGGTGTTCAACGAGACAACCCACCGTGTACTCCTACACAGCCTCTCATCGTTCACCTTGTATTAGGGTCGATTCACCAACACTTTTCTACCATCAACATCATGATCACTACCATCCCGACTCACATAACAGTATCATCATGGTATCACTCTAAGCATGCAATAAGCAGTATCATTTGCAGGGGCCACATGATATCACTCAACTCCTACATTTGCTAGGATTGTGGTTTGCTTACTACTGTGACAAAATGATAGGTCATGCACAGGAATGGGTTCATCTATGCGGTAGAAACGTAGCATGGTAATCATCCTATACAATGCATAAGCGAGATATGAGAGGGAAGTGGGATTTTATCGACATGATCAATGGGGGTTTGCTTGCCTTGCTGACGAGGTTCGGGTTCGGGGTCTTCAACGAAGGGGGCAGCCTCCTGTTCCGGTTCCACCTCTACTCGACAAACAACAAACAAGGTAGCAAAGTAAATACAATGCACAATCACATGATGGAAGGTTGAAACTTGATGTATATGTTTTTGATGTGTGAAGCAATTCCATTTAAATGGAGTATATTGCAAATTGAATTGAAAATTCAAACTCCAATTTGAATTCAAACTTGACCAAGTTACATGTGACATTGATTGATCAATTTAAATAATTTTGAAATGTGTATGATATGCCTCTGATGTGTAAGTAAAATGTAGCATGTTGCCATGGTTCAAGTTGCAAACAGTTTTGAATTGAATTTGATTTAATTCCATTTAAATCAAATAGCAAATGCTACTGATCCCAATTTAAATTCAACTCAAACAAAGTTTAAAGTTGGATATTTCGATAGCTTATTTTCTCCTGATCATTTTTCATATATTATTTGTCCAATTTGGAGTTGATATGAAATTTCTATGAATTTCCAAAGTTTGGGCTATTTTCTGGATTTTCTGGAATTATATAAATCATTTAAACGAATTACTGCGCCAGCATGGCGTCAGCAGGGGGATTTGACCAGTGGGGCCGGGGTGTCATTGGGAGGGTTAAATTACCCGGTTAGTTAAACTAACCAGGGGGATTAATTAGTGGCCTTGGGCCCACTGTCAGTGACACCAGGGAGGGATTAAGGTTAATTAACCCGGGGTGGTTTAACCTGACAGACCGGCGGTTAGCCGCCGGCGGTCCTGTACGCGGCGGCGCTGCTCGGATCCGCAGCTCCCGTGCATCATTCGATGCGCTAAGACCACGGGAACGTAGCCCGTGGTCTCGCGCGTCGTCTGGTGCACGCGGGCGGCCTCGGGGGTGACCAGGACGATGGCGTCTTCAAAGGTGGCGGCGGCCGGAGCCACGGGCTCGACGGAGAGGTGTCTGTGAGGGGAGAACTTGGGCTTGCGCTACTGCTAGGTGACCCTGGGAGCACTAGGAATGCAACGGACGTCACGGACGAGACGGAGGAGCACTGGAGCCTCCTCGACGTCGATCATGGCGGCGGTGCTCCACGGCTTTCATGGCGAATCGAGCTAGAGAGCAAGAGGGGTGACGGGAGCTTGGGGGGAAACGCTCACCAGAGCTAAAGGAACACGAAGAGGTGGTCGTTGGAGGCGGGGAGGTCACGGCGACGGAGAATTCGACGGAGATTGCTTGCGGGTCAGGTGATGATCCGACGAGCCTGACGTCGCGTCTGGTCCGAATTGGAGTTCCAGCTTCTGCGAGAAGACGAAGTCGAGGACGAGGAACACGTTGTACTTGCGGGTTGGAGCTCTAGGGCACGGTGGCCACGTCGTCTGTCGGGACCCGGAATTAGCGTATATAAGCCTCGCTACAACACAATCATATGGAGAGCCGAGAACCGTACCCACTTGTCTAAGCAGACAAGGCCAAGCACAGAACATTCTCGGAAAGCATCGAACATGAGGGGCATCCCATTCAGGCCGGATGATCCACTGAGATGGGTCCTCATCGTCCGCACACAAGTCTAACTGATATGGGTGGTGAATTCCCATACTCATAGACAAGTCGCCTCAACCATACTATCGATTGTATTATAACCCTTACATAGACTTACTCCAGCCCGATCACTTAGTCGGGGTCTAGGGCGGGCTCAACCATACATCAAAGTGTGCATGAGACGGAGTCTCGAGAAATCGCATCGCGATGCCCCAAGCTGCGCACATCTAAGGGCCACTTGGTGTAGAAAAGACCGCCAGCTAGATCACAACTAAAGTCTCGAAAACCCATACAAAGACATGCATGTTATAAAACATACACGCAGCACACATGCCTTGTATGAACAGCAGGTATCATTGCAATTCTCTACAAAGTATATATATTTATTAATAACTCTTACAGAGTGCAGACAGAGATCACAAGCATGTGATCCAACATTACAACAAGCATGCGGCAGCAAAGTAGGTCTGAGTACAGACAAGTTTAACAAATGGCTTAGAGAAGCCT
This sequence comes from Bromus sterilis, assembly GCA_950022295.1. Taxonomy (NCBI): domain Eukaryota; kingdom Viridiplantae; phylum Streptophyta; class Magnoliopsida; order Poales; family Poaceae; genus Bromus; species Bromus sterilis. The sequence continues at coordinate 27,138,337 of OX465596.1, read as the reverse complement.
TATCTAAAAACAAGCCCTCCACGAGGGAACCAGTCGTCTGACTGGGACTACACTAGCTTGGTCTTGGTCTGAGTCTTCATTCTTCGAGCTTCGGGTAGAAGCCACCATCGGGGTCGGTGGGTTCGTCTAAAACATAGATTAAGCAAACGTGAGTACAAAATCGTACTCAGCAAGACTTACATAGGAGCTATACTACTCATGCACATGTATCAAGGTAAAGGGAGGTGGGGTTCACTTGCAGAAGTGCCAGCTTTGACTTGGCTAGTCCTGAACTACGAGTACCAGACTTGAGGTAAGAAGCGTACACGAGTCCACTACATCTCTTCAACCAATTACACCACTATGGTTACTTCCTCGACTTCCCCACGAGAAGCACACCATAGCACTCACGCTTATCTTGCGAGTTTTAGAAGTATCCAGTTCAAGTTGTCTAATAATCAAGCTAAGCTTTCCAAGCAGTCCATAACCGCGGACGCGGCTATTCGAATAGTTTTGTTAACCTTGCAAGGGTGTACCGCTACACACACGTGTCATCAGTTACCGCCTTTTTCGTGTCACCGTTCAAGAGATGACAGCGAGGATGCCACCACAACCGTTACCTCATAGCCGATCTAGTCCATGAAAGCCGCCTATCTGGGTTGTCTGCCACTATCGTGAACCCGGCCGGTTTACCGAAGTGGACCCAGACGATGTGTGCGTGGTGCGAAAGCCGGTCTCGGATGAGCCGTTCTCTCACTTGGCTACCTGGCCAAAATACCTACAGAAATCCGAACTATTGCGACATCTGGACATCGAAGGGGATGAATTAGTAAGCCGAGAGGGGTCAGTGAGCCCAATGTGTGGTTGTACTCTTCATCTTGGATCACCAAACAAGAATTCATGTTAGGGCGGTGTTCAACGAGACAACCCACCGTGTACTCCTACACAGCCTCTCATCGTTCACCTTGTATTAGGGTAGATTCACCAACACATTTCACTTTCATCAACACCATGTTTATCATCATCTCGACTCACATCATAAGCAACCTCATTGTACCACTAAGCATGCAATAAGCAGTAACAGTTGCAGGGATCACATGATATCAATCAACTCCTACATCTGCTAGGATTGTGGTTTTCTTACTACTGTGACAAGATGATAGGTCATGCAAAGGACATGGGTTCAAGTATGCGATAGAAACGTTATCATGGTGATCATCCTAAACAATGCATAAGCGAGACATGAGAGGGAAGTGGGATTTTATCGACATGATCAATGGGGGTTTGCTTGCCTTGCTGACGAGGTTCGGGTTCTGGATCTTCAGCGAAGGGGGTAGCCTCCTGCTCCGGTTCCACTTCTATCAGCAACATGACAATCATAGGATCAACATAATGTACAATGCACAATCACATGAATAAGATTGTAATGGTGATGTCCAAGGTACTGGTGTGTTAAGCATTCCATTTTAAAGGAGTATATTGCATTTGAAATGCAAATTCAAACTCCATTTGATTTATCGATGAATTTCAGATGCATTTGAATGCATGAAAGTTCATTTGAATTTGTTGATCATGGACTGATGTATTATAGTTGAAGTAAAGCTTCTGATGTGTGGATGAAACCATTGGAATTAAGGGTGTTGCAAAATCATTTGCAAAATCACCCCAAATTTGAATTTGAAAAGGATTCATATGCATGTTTGCTACTGTTCACCCATTTTAAAATGGTCAAACATGAAAACAAATTGCATATTCATAATCCTTGTATTTTTCTGATAATTTTAGACATATTATTTGCTATATTTGGAGTTAGGATGAATTAATTATGAATTTCCAAAGTTTAACCTATTTTCTGCCATTTTCTGGAATTTCTGTAATATTTTAAATCTCTGGAAATTCTTTACTGCGTCAGCATGACGCAGTTCTGATGTCACCAGGGGGCCTGACAGGTGGGGTCGGTTGGTCAGTGACAGTGGAAGTTAACCCCTGTTAGTTTAACTAACAAAGGGGATTAAGGGGCCGTGGGTCCCACTGTCAGTGAGGGAGGGGGTTAGTTTAGGGGGGTCATTAGCTTAGGCTTAGGGGGGTTAATGGCAGACGTCGCCGGCGGCACTGTTGCTGGCCGGAGTTTCGCTGGAGTAGGGTTCTAGGGCACGGGGGGTTCACCTGGGGGCACTGGGAGGAAGCCCTAGAGCTTGCGCACCCCCTGGAGCTAGCCACGGCTCACGAGGAGGCCCGAGGCCATGGCTATGACGGCAATGGCGACGGCCGGAGCCACTGGAAGAAGGCGACGGCGTTTGAGGGCACGGGAGGAGCCGGGGTTAGGGCGAAAAGGACCGCAGAGCTCACCAGAATCCAACGACGGGCACGGCGAGGCTTGAGGGAGCTCGGAGCAAACGAATTGCTCGCCGGAGTCGAAGGCGGCCGGCGGTGAGGAAGATGAAGGGGACGTCGCTTCCAGAGGGCTTCGGCTCGAATTGAGACTGCAGCTAGACGAAGTCGACCTCGAGGAGCTCCATGGACATGCTTGTTCGCCGTTAGGAGGCTGCTGGCCACGCAGTAGCTCGCCGGTGTCCGCTTGCTGTGCTCGGGCTGGCGCGAGATCCGCGAGGAAGAGGAACAGGGGCGACCCGTGGGTGGGGAGGACGAGCTCGAGGGGGCTTCTGGAGTTGTGCGGCGCCGAGAAGGAGCAAGGGAGGGCTAGGTGGCTCGGCGGCCGTGGGCATGCTTGCCACGGCGCGAGCTTCCTGCTCTGGCGTCGGCGGGGAAGACGACAGGGGAGGAGTCCAGCAGGCTGGACTGGGCCAAGGGAGTTGGGCCTCGCCCAGGCGCCAGGTAGGTCTGCTGTTTTCTTTTTCCTTTTATATTTTCTGTAATTTTGTTTTGCCTCAGTATTAAATACCTAGGCATTTTATAAAATACCCAAAACTTTTATGTGGTCTTAGAAAATAAGTAGCTAGCCACTTATAACCTTTGGGCATTTTTGAAATTCAAACAATTTGAAATTCAATTCAAATAGGGTTTTATTTAATTTCCAAAGCCACTGTTTGAATATTAGAAAATTCCATGAGCATGGGATTGCTCCCAAACCATTTTTAAAATGATCAGCACCATTTATAGGAATTTTCCAAATACTCAAATGATTTTTGGAAAAAGATTTTTATCTGGCCATTTGATTTAAATTCTCAGGGCTTTTCTTTTCCCCATTATTGATTTTCCTTTTGAGTTTTTTGGCATGAATGCAAGGTACCTCTGATCCTAGCACATACCTAACTTGGGGTTGTGACATCGTCCACGGCGGTGCGCTCCGGTGAAGCTTCGGGCGCCGACGAAATCGAGCGAGGGAGACGAGGAGGGGGTTCGTGGAGAGGGGGAAATGAACGGGGAAGCTCCTAGGCGTCTCCAGCTGTGAAGATGTGGCGCGGGGGAAGCAGGAGGTGGCCAGGCGTCGCCGGCATGCTCGCCACGGCGGCAGCAGCCTGGCTGGCGCGAGGAAGAAGACGGGCTTGCCCCTGGGCTGGGCTGCCTCGGTAAGTTGGGCCCGTTTTCCTGCGAGCCCTTTTTCCCTTTTTCTTTTCTGTTTTCTTTTCTGTATTTTGTTTTGCTGGGCTAATTAAAAAGCTAGGCATTTTATTAAATGCTGAAATTTTTTATATGGCTTCATAATAATATATACTAGCCACTTATAAAGTTTCAACATTTTTAAAATTCAAATAATTTGAATCTTAACTCAAATAGGGTTATTTGATCAATTCCAAGGCACTGTTTGAATATTTGAAAAATCTATCAGCATGGGATGGTTCCCACATCACTTGATATGTGATCACACTCATTTATAAGACTTTTCAAAAATCTAACAAGAATTTTTGGAGAAGATTTTTATCTGGCCTTTTGAATTAATTCATCTGGGGGGGGTTCCTTCTCCCATTTTTCTTTTGAAATTGAAATTTCCTTTGATTTCTTTCAAGAATGCAAAGTGAAATTGATCCTAGCACATTACCTAACAGAGGGTTCTGACAGTAAGCTCATCCTTGTTCTTTCGAGGGAAGAGTTACGTACCTTTTGCCTTACCATGCAAACGTATTTGTCCTTTACCTATATCAATGAAGCCTTTCATGGCTCGGAGGAAGTCCCTTCCGAGCACTATATTTCCTTTGTTGGCCTTCATGATGGCAAAGTCAATTTCTACACTCCTTTTAAGAAACATGACCTGGACATCTTTTAATCTTCCATGGATCTCAGAAATATCACCATTGGAATGTTCATGGAAAGATGTAAATTTGTCCATGCTTGCAAGGTACAAAGAATCATAAATAAAGCTTGGCATTATAGAAACTGTAGATCCAATGTCACAAAAAGCAAGGAAGTTTTGATTAGAGATAACAACCCTAACAAAAGGCTCCCAGTCATTTTCTATTTCCAAAATCTCCTCTCTAGGGGGATTTAACTTCTCTACTTCTTTTAAGTCTAGAGTATCAAGTCTCTTCTCAATAGTAGCAATTCTGTCTACAATAGTGTTAAGACCATCATAAACAAAATAACCGGATAAACCATGTATAATTTCAAGAGCTCTAGGTTCATCACACTCTAAAAAGTCTCCTTCAGCTATAAGATCAAGAGAGTGCTTACACCACTTAAAAAGGCCAAAGTAAAATTTCTAAGCACAATTCTTATAGGTAACCAGGTCATATTTGCCTTATGTGCTTCAGAAATTCTGTCTCATGCCTTCTTCATATTCTCCCCGTTCCTTTGATTCAAATCCAAGACTTCGGATTCCCTCATAGTACCAACTCCTAACATACTTAACCACATAAGAAGGGTAACATGTATTTTTGGTATTTTTGATTAAGGACACAAAAGTAAAAAACTGAAAGGTAAACTAACAAGACTAAAAAGCAAAGGTAAAAGATAGTGTGCAACTCCCCTATCTTGTAGACCTGAGTCCCCGGCAACGGCGCCAGAAATTTTCTTGATGGCTTCTCGCCCCTCGTTGGTTACCCCAAGTGGAAGGTTTCAGATGCAGTGCAGCAGCAAGTTTCCCTCGGTGAAGATACCAAGGTTATCGAACCAGTAGGACTCAGGAGATACAAGTAGGTGGCAACGTCGCCAGAAATTGCTTCCTGACTAGGGTGTTGTCGTGGACCTGCACACAGCAACAAATAACTTTGCTCCCAACGAGTACAGAGGAGTTGTCAATTCCTCCGGCCTTGTCTTTTACAAAGGATCAACGCAAGAGATAAAAGGTGCAAAGGAAACTAAAAGCTGAAAGTAAATTGAGGGTGTGAACAATAATGTGAAGATGGACCGGGGTCCCGTGATTTTCACTAGTGATGTCTCTCTCCCAAAAGACGATAAAAGTTCTAGCGAGGTAAACAAATCACAGTTGGGCAATTGACAGGATTATGAAGGCACCGCAATGCTAACTATGCTGCAAAGAAAGGAAGGGCTCAAAAGCAATGGGCAGTACGCCAAGGTAAGTAGACCGAAATCCATATGATCAACTACGAATCATCCACCTTGAGATATCTATCCAGAACATCTCGCTGGTATTAAGTTGCGAATCCCACCCAAAGTGTAAACACAAAGCAACAGACAAGTGCATTAAAAGAACTTTGCATAAAGTAAACAATCCTTGCACCCGCAGGTACAAGCACCGTAGTTTTATCCCTGGTGGCAACAGCACATCCCCTAGTCTCATGTTTCTGTCACTCAAGCTACACATCAAGGGGCTGAACCCACAATCGAGCATAACACTCTCTCTTGGAGTTGCAAATAAAATACTTGGCCAAAGAAAATACCGCAACGGAGAACATGCAAGAATTTACTCAAGAACAAAATATAAAAGAGAAGATCCAAATATATTACTCATCACAATATGAACATAGTCTCATAATCCATCAGATCCCAACAAACTCAGCATAGCAACAGCAGAAATTACATAGATGCCTTGATCATGTGAGGCAGATCACGAGGACTCGAAAGTGGAAGGACACAAGGGGGAGAGATTCATCACATAGCTAATGGTGACGGACCCATGGTCCAAGGGAAACTACTCACGGTACATATGGGAGGCATGCATGGCTATGGATGGTCTCCCGGAGGGGCTTCCTCCTTCCGGCAAGGTGCCGGGACAGCTTCTCTAGGCAGCCCCGATCATGAAATGGCGGCGGCGGCGGTACAGAGGGGAGTTCGCGAGAAAGAGATCGATATTAGGGGTTTCCACCCCGAGGGGTAAATATAGGCGAAGGGGGTGTCGAGGGGACCCACGAGGCAGTCAGGAGGGTCCCTGGCACGGCCCAGGGTGGGGCCTCGCCACCTGCCCTCCTGGCTGCCTGGTGGTGGCCCCCTTCCCTCTCTTGGTGATTCCGGAAGCTTCTGTTGCGCTGATTTTTTTATATATTTTTCCCGGAATTTTTGGAGCACTTTTAATGGCCGGAAAACCGGAAATACAAAAACAGCAGAAAACAGAAACTTGCAACTGGGTGCACTGAGTTTATAGGTTAGTCCAAATAGGTTCAAAAGTGTATGAAAGTTCAAGAAAAACATGGCAAAGTCACACAAAACATGCATGGAGCAAGAAGAAATTATAGATACGTTTGGGACATATCAACATCCCCAAGCTTAATGCCTGCTCGTCCTCGAGTAGGTAAATGATAACAAGCATAATTTCTGTGGTGACATGCCACACAACCAAATAAGTACTTTTAAGTAAAGCAATCAAAGCATCAATTCAATTCAAGTCTTAACAAGCAAGAGTCTATATTAGCATTGACACAAGCAACAAAAGAACAAAGGGTGCAAGAGCTCTAGCTGTCCGTGCCTCGAATGTCTCCAAATGGTGTTTGCGTGCAAGCAAGGGACTGGGAAGAAAGAGAAAAAAGGTTGTTGAGAATAACTATCTACTAAAGTTTCACACTTGGTCTCCTTTGGATTCTTATCTGGACTCGTCCCCAGACCACTAGCCAGGTACAAGTCAAACTGATCCACTCCCTTTCAACATTTTGAGCACTCATGCAATGGATGAGCGTGAGCAAGAAAGTTGACACCTATAGGCGAAACAGAAAGAAGGTGGAGGAGGAAGACAAAAAGGTGTGAAAGGCTCACATCAATGAGGACAATCATAGGCGAGAGAAGGCCATATGATAGATATGATGTGAGGAGTAGGGATTGCCATACAACGGATGCACATGTGAGCTAAAAGTTCTCTAGGGAACTAGTGTGGGTGTCATCTAACTTGCTTGCTCAAGAAGACCTAGAGCTCGTTTGAGGAGGCTCATCATTGGAATATACAAGCCAAGTTCTATAGTGTGAAGGGTCCCCACATAGCTATATGCATGATGATGATCTCTATGGAGTACAAGGGATAGAAGATGAAGTACTAGTGTGGATCTCTCAAAAGGAATAGTAGTATGCCCCCTTCTCTCTTTTTATTTTTTATTTTCTCTTTTTCTCTTTTTATTTTTATTTTTTGGTGGCCTCAATAGCTCTTTCTATTTAACTCTCATTTGTCCTCTTTGGGATCTTTTGATTTTTTCCTCTTTGGGATCTTTTACTCACTTTAGGGGCAATACTCTATATTTTACAAGAATATAGGAGATCTTTCACACTTTACAAAGGTACTCACATAAAAAAAATGTAACTATCATGATGCAAATGTATGCCTCTGCCAGGGTAGCAGGATATGCAATGATACTAGCGCGTCATGTAGCAATGATTAGGGCAAGTCCCAACTAACATGCGGCTCATCGATCAAGAAAGTAGCATGTATGACATGAAGGTCAAGTCATGAGAAGGTGGATGTTGCATGGCAATGTATCTCGGAAAGGCTATGGAAATGCCTTGTAGGTAGGTATGGTGGCTGTTTTGAGGAAAGATATAAGGAGGCTTATGATGACAGAGCGTATCATGCCAAGGGTTTGGATGCACCGGCGAAGTATGCGCCAACTCTCGAGGTGAGAAAGGGCAATGCACGGTACCGAAGAGGCTAGAAAAAGTATAGGTGGGTGGAAGTGTCAACTTTCGAATACTCACATTAGTCCGAAGAACTCATGCAGTTATTATCGGTAACTCTCAATCTAATCAGGAGGTTCACAAAGAGACAGGTACCCCGAGGAGGACTGTATGGGGGTTCGGTTATCCTTGCGCATCCTCGACTCATGGTACGTGAGTGTACTCTAATATTCAAACCTTCCAGAGGTTAGTGATCCATCTAGTAGCTAGAGTTCTCAACAGGGGTTTTGGTTTTTGAAAAACACACGGATGCCCAAAATACTACATCTATTACTAATAGGCAAGAGCTCTTGACACCATAAGTTCAAACATTACTCTAGTCAATACCTCAAAACTATTGCAAGTTACTAATACAAAGAGAAAAGCAACTTTAACTACCTACTTTCAGTCAAGACACAGAACTCAGTGCAACAGACAAACTCTCTAACAAGATAAAACATGCAACCTATAGAAATTTCAACCTAATAAAAAAGAAAAGCTCTAGAAAAACTAATGCACTACAACTAAATAGAACAACAGCTAAGAAAAAAACAGAACAACTCACAACTAAAAGAATAAGCATGCAAATCCTATGAGGAGTTCTAGTTCAAGCGGAGCGTGTAACTCTCCCACACAAAATAAAGTAAGCTGCGATCTAACTTGTTACTACAGAAAACAAAGCAAAAGAAAACTAAAAACAAAACCTAAGAGCGAGACGCTTCAAGAATAGCACATAACGCATGAAGTGATAAAAATATAGTGCAACGAGGGACAAACTGATGATTGTTGATGAAGAAGGGGATGCATCGGGGGCACCCCCAAGCTTAGACGCTTGAGTCTCCTTGAATATTTATTGGGGATGCACATGGGCATCCCCAAGCTTGAGCGTTTGCCACGCGCACTTGAAAATTCCCTTCATACATGACTCATTGTAGACTGATTAGAGAGGTTAGTACCCTAATAAAACTATTTTTACTTTGCTGGAAATAAATATAATCTTGAATAGCTACTGTTTCTCAAAATTTCCAAAAAGCTTTTGCAAAGAAAAATCAAGCTTAAAGTTTGCAAAAGTGAAGAGAGACAAAACGTGGCAGAATCTGTGAAAAACAGCACAACAGGTAGAAAAGAATTTTTTAGGGGTACTTCTGCAACTCAAATCAAAAAACTCAGAACATACAAAAGTTCCGTAATTGTATAGAGAACGCTATGTAAAAAATTCTGCTCAAAATGATGAACTAGGATTTTTTATGATTTTTCTAGTCACGAGGACAGAATCTGGTTTCTGGACAGCATGTTACAACTTTCACTTTCCTTGTCATATGAGGCTAAACTTGGCACAAAGCTTGAAAAGTAAAGATACAATGATGTTGCTACAGTAGTAACAATCATCAAGACCACTAAAAACAGAAGAAAAGCAAAATGAAAAACCTAAATTCGTTGCGGGCTGCCTCCCGAAAGCGCTTCTTTAGAGCCATTAGCTAGGCTTAAAGCAGAAAATCAAGTTGCATCTATTGAACCATCATCATGATCATCAAAAAGCTCTTCAATAGTACAACTAGTCTTAATGGGTTTCTCAAATAAAGGACGAATGAAAATGCTTCTTGGAATAAAATCAAAAGGAGGGAAATCAATTGGAGTTTCATTAAAGTTAAAGATAGGTGTCTCCTCCAATGTTTTCACCGTTTCAACTCTCTTGGCACTGGGTGTGCTAGCTTTAGCTCGGGGAACCTTGGGTACGTAAACGGACTTAGGTTCCTTCTTTGCTGGAGTTTCATCCTTTTTGGTTTTGATTGAGGAAAAGTTAGTTCCTAAAGTTTCAATATCTTCCTCAATCTTTTCTATCCTAGAAGACTTTTCATCAAGGGATTTGATAGTCTCCAAAGTTTTGACATTTTTCTGCATGGAATTATCTAGCCTATTCAAATTCCCTTGAATCTTACGATCCAACTCATTCACCCTATCAATACTTGGCATCTCTAGCTCTATTTTTTCAAGTTTTCTCATAATGTGAGCTAAAGTAATGTCCTCCTTAATACTAACAATGGGGAGACTTCCAACAAGATTTTCAATAACATTAAGGGCTTCCCAAACTGGGGCCTCTATGAAGTTCCCATTGATAGCAGTGTCTAAAAGAAACCTATTCCAAGAAAAAATCCCAACATAAAAATTTCTAAGTAGGATAGTAGTGGATTGCTTCTTGGTGGCTCTTTTTTGAGAATCATTAATTCTATATCAAGCATCTTTCAAACTTTCACCACCTCTTTGAGTAAAGGTAAGCACTTCTGCCTCACCAAAGGCAAAAGGGCCAGCCATAGTGGTAACTACTGACAAAGTAACAGGTGTTTTTGGTATTTTTCATTAAGGACACAAAAGTAAAAACTGAAAGGTAAACTAACAAGACTAAAAAGCAAAGGTAAAAGATAGTGTGCAACTCCCCTATCTTGTAGACTTGAGTCCCCGGCAACGGCGCCAGAAATTTTACTTGATGGCTTCTCGCCCCTCGTTGGTTACCCCAAGTGGAAGGTTTGAGATGCAGTGCAGCAGCAAGTTACCCTCGGTGAAGATACCAAGGTTATCGTACCAGTAGGACTCAGGAGATACAAGTAGGTGGCAACGTCGCCAGAAATTGCTTCCTGACTAGGGTGTTGTCGTGGACCTGCACACAGCAACAAATAACTTTGCTCCCAACGAGTACAGAGGAGTTGTCAATTCCTCCGGCCTTGTCGTTTACAAAGGATCAACGCAAGAGATAAAAGGTGCAAAGGAAAGTAAAAGCTGAAAGTAAATTGAGGGTGTGAACAATAATGTGAAGATGGACCGGGGTCCCATGATTTTCACTAGTGATGTCTCTCTCCCAAAATACGATAAAAGTGCTAGCGAGGTAAACAAATCACAGTTGGGCAATTGACAGGATTATGAACGCACCGCAATGCTAACTATGCTGCAAAGAAAGGAAGGGCTCAAAAGCAATGGGCAGTACGCCAAGCTAAGTAGACCGAAATCCATCTGCATCTACTAAAAATCATCCACCTTGAGATATCTATCCAGAACATCTCGCTGGTATTAAGTTGCGAATCCCACCCAAAGTGTAAACTCAAAGCAACAGACAACTGCATTAAAAGAACTTTGCGTAAAGTAAACAATCCTTGCACCCGCAGGTACAAGCACCGTTGTTTTATCCCTGGTGGCAACAGCACATCCCCTAGTCTCATGTTTCTGTCACTCAATCTAGACATCAAGGGGCTGAACCCACAATCGAGCATAACGCTCTCTCTTGGAGTTGCAAATAAAATACTTGGCCAAAGAAAATACCGCAACGGAGAACATGCAAGAATTTACTCAAGAACAAAATATAAAAGAGAAGATCCAAATATATTACTCATCACAATATGAACATAGTCTCATAATCCATCAGATCCCAACAAACTCAGCATAGCAACAGCAGAAATTACATAGATGCCTTGATCATGTGAGGCAGATCACGAGGACTCGAAAGTGGAAGGACACAAGGGGGAGAGATTCATCACATAGCTAATGGTGACGGACCCATGGTCCAAGGGAAACTACTCACGGTACATATGGGAGGCATGCATGGCTATGGATGGTCTCCCGGAGGGGCTTCCTCCTTCCGGCAAGGTGCCGGGACAGCTTCTCTAGGCAGCCCCGATCATGAAATGGCGGCGGCGGCGGTACAGAGGGGAGTTCGCGAGAAAGAGATCGATATTAGGGGTTTCCACCCCGAGGGGTAAATATAGGCCAAGTGGGCATTGAGAGGACCCACGAGGCAGTCAGGAGGGTCCCTGGCGTGGCCCATGGTGGTGCCGCGCCACCTGCCCTCCTGGCTGCCTGGTGGTGGCCCCCTTCCCTCTCTTGGTGATTCCGGAAGCTTCTGTTTCGCTGATTTTTTATATATTTTTCCCGGAATTTTTGGAGCACTTTTACTGGCCGGAAAAACTGAAATACAAAAACAGCAAAAAACAGAAACTGGAAACTGGGTGCACTGAGTCAATACGTTAGTCCAAATAGGTTCAAAAGTGTATGAAAGTTCAAGAAAAACATGGCAAAGTCACACAAAACATGCATGGAGCAAGCAGAAATTATAGATACGTTTGGGACGTATCAACATCCCCAAGCTTAATTCCTGCTCGTCCTCGAGTAGGTAAATGATAACAAGCATAATTTCTGTGGTGACATGCCACACAACCAAATAAGGACTTATAAGTTAAGAAATCAAAGCATGCAATTCAATTCAAGTATTAACAAGCAAGAGTCTATATTAGCATTGACACAAGCAACAAAAGAACAAAGGGTGCAAGAGCTCTCGCTGTCCGTGACTCGAATGTCTCCAAATGGTGTTTGCGTGCAAGCAAGGGACTGGGAAGAAAGAGAAAAAAGGTTGTTGAGAACAACTATCTACTAAAGTTTCACACTTGGTCTCCTTTGGATTCTTATCTGGACTCGTCCCCAGACCACTAGCCAGGTACAAGTCAAACTGATCCACTCCCTTTCGACATTTTGAGCACTCATGTAATGGATGAGCGTGAGCAAGAAAGTTGACACCTAAAAGGCGAAACAGAAAGAAGGTGGAGGAGGAAGACAAAAAGGTGTGAAAGGCTCTCATGAACGAGGACAATCATAGGCGAGAGAAGGCCATATGATAGATATGATGTGAGGAGTAGGGATTGCCATACAACGGATGCACATGTGAGCTTAAACCTCTCCAAGGGAACTAGTGTGGGTGCATCTAACTTGCTTGCTCATGAAGACCTAGAGCTCGTTTGAGGAGGCTCATCATTGGAATATACATGCCAAGTTCTATAGTGTGAAGGGTCCCCACATAGCTATCTGCATGATGATGATCTCTATGGAGTACAAGGGATAGAAGATGAAGTACTAGTGTGGATCTCTCAAAAGGAATAGTAGTATGCCCCCTTCTCTCTTTTTATTTTTTCTTTTCTCTTTTTCTCTTTTTTTTTATTTTTTGGTGGCCTCAATGGATCTTTCTATTTAACTCTCATTTGTCCTCTTTGGGATCTTTTGATTTTGTCCTCTTTGGGATCTTTTCTTCACTTTAGGGACAATACTCTATATTTTACAAGAATATAGGAGATTTTTCACACTTTACGAAGGTACTCACATAAAGAAAATGTAACTATCATGATGCAAAAGTATGCCTCTGCCAAGGTAGCAGGATATGCAATGATACTAACGCGTCATGTAGCAATGATTAGGGCAAGGCCCAACTAGCATGCGGCTCATCGATCAAGCAAGTAGCATGTATGACATGAAGATCAAGTCATGAGAAGGTGGATGTTGCATGGCAATGTATCTCGGAAAGGCTATGGAAATTCCTTGTAGGTAGGTATGGTGGCTGTTTTGAGGAAAGATATAAGGAGGATTATGATGAAAGAGCGTATCATGCCAAGGGTTTGGATGCACCGGCGAAGTATGCGCCAACTCTCGAGGTGAGAAAGGGCAATGCACGGTACCGAAGAGGCTAGAAAAAATATAGGTGGGTGGAAGTGTCAACTTTCGAATACTCACATTAGTCCGAAGAACTCATGCACTTATTATCGGTAACTCTCAATCTAATCAGGAGGTTCACAAAGAGACAGGTACCCCGAGGAGGAGTGTATGGGGGTTTGGTTATCCTTGCGTATCCTTGACTCATGGTATGTGAGTGTACTCTAATATTCGAACCCTCGAGAGGTTAGTGATCCATCTAGGAACTAGAGTTCTCAATAGGGGTTTTGGTTTTCGAAAAACACACGGATTTCCCAAAATACGAAATCTATCACTAACAGGCAAGAGCTCTTGACACCATAAGTTCAAACATTACTCTAGTCAATACCTCAATACTATTGCAAGTTACTACTACAAAGAGAAAAGCAACTTTAACTACCTACTTTCAGTCAAGACACATAACTCAGTGCAACAAGCAAACTCTCTAACAAGATAAAACATGCAACCTATAGAAAGTTCAACCTAAGAAAAAAGAAAAGCTCTAGAAAAACTAAAGCACTACAACCAAACAGAACAGCAGCTAAGAAAAGAAAAAGAACAACTCACAGCTAAAAGAATAAGCATGTAAATCCTATGAGGAGTTCTAGTTCAAGCGGAGCGTGTAACACTCCCACACAAAAGAAAGTAAGCTGGGATGTAACTTGTTACTACATCAAACAAAGAAAAAGAAAACTAAAAACAAAACCATAACGCATGAAGTGATAAAAATATAGTGCAACGAGGGACAAACTGATGATTGTTGACGAAGAAGGGGCTGCATCGGGGGCATCCCCAAGCTTAGACGCTTGAGTCTCCTTGAATATTTATTGGGGGTGCACATGGGCATCCCCAATCTTGAGCGTTTGACACTCCTGAATCTTCTTTCATCACCTTCCATCGCGCACTTGAAAACTCCCTTCATACATGACTCATTTTAGACTGATTAGAGAGGTTAGTACCCTAATAAAATAATTTTTCCTTTACTCAAAATAAAGATAATCTTGAAGAGCTACTGTTTCTCAAGATTTTCAAAAAGTTTTCGCAAAGAAAAAGCAAGCTTAAAGTTTGCAAAAGTGAAGAGAGACAAAACGTGGTAGAATCTGTGAAAAACAGAACAGCAGGTAGAAACGAATTTTTTAGGAGTACTTTTTCAACTCAAATAAAAAAACACAGAACATACGAAAGTTCCGTAATTGTATAGAGCACGCTGTGTAAACAAATCATCTTAAAAAGATGAACTGGGATTTTTCTATGATTTTTCTAGTCACGAGGACAGAATCTGTTTTCTGGACAACATGTCACAACTTTCACTTCCCTTGTCATATGAGGCTAAAATTGGCACAAAGCTTGAAAAGTAAAGATACAATGATGTTGCTACAGTAGTAACAATCATCAAGACCAATAAAAACAGAAGAAAAGCAAAATGAAAAACCTAAATTTATTGCTTCTTTAGAGCCATTAGCTAGGCTTAAAGCAGAAGATCAAGTTGCATCTATTGAACCATCATCATGATCATCAAAAAGCTCTTCAATAGTACAACTAGTATTAATGGGTTTCTCAAATAAAGGACGAATGAAAATGCTTCTTGGAATAAAATCAAAAGGAGGGAAATCAATTGGAGTTTCATTAAAGTTAAAGATAGGTGTCTCCTCCAAAGTTTTCACCGTTTGAACTCTCTTGGCACCGGGTGTGCTAGCTTTAGCTCGGGGAACCTTGGGTACGTAAACGAACTTAGGTTCCTTCTTTGCTGGAGTTTCATCCTTTTTGGTTTTGATTCAGGAAAAGGTAGTTCCTTAAGTTTCAATAACTTCCTCAATCTTTTCTATCCTAGAAGACTTTTCATCAAGGGATTTGATAGTCTCCAAAGTTTTGACAATTTTCTGCATGGAATTATCTAGCCTATTCAAATTCCCTTGAATCTTACGATCCAACTCATTCACCCTATCGATACTTGGCATCTCTAGCTCTATTTTTTCAAGTTTTCTCATAATGTGAGCTAAAGTAATGTCCTCCTTAATACTAACAATGGGGAGACTTCCAACAAGATTTTCAATAACATTAAGGGCTTCCCAAACTGGGGCCTCTATGAAGTTCCCATTGATAGCAGTGTCTAAAAGAAACCTATTCCAAGAAGTAATCCCAACATAAAAATTTCTAAGAAGGATAGTAGTGGATTGCTTCTTGGTGGCTCTTTTTTGATAATCATTAATTCTATACCAAGCATCTTTCAAACTTTCACCACCTCTTTGAGTAAAGGTAAGCACTTCTGCCTCACCAAAGGCAAAAGGGCCAGCCATAGTGGTAACTACTGACAAAGTAACAGGTGTTTTTGGTATTTTTGATTAAGGACACAAAAGCAAAAACTGAAAGGTAAACTAATAAGACTAAAAAGCAAAGGTAAAAGATAGTGTGCAACTCCCCTATCTTGTAGACTTGAGTCCCCGGCAACGGCGCCAGAAATTTGCTTGATGGCTTCTCACCCCTTGTTGATTACCCCAACTGGAAGGTTTGAGATGCAGTGCATCAGCAAGTTTCCCTCGGTGAAGATACTAAGGTTATGGAACCAGTAGGACTCAGGAGATACAAGTAGGTGGCAACGTCGCCAGAAATTGCTTCCTGACTAGGGTGTTGTCGTGGACCTGCACACAGCAACAAATAACTTTTCTCCCAACGAGTACAGAGGAGTTGTCAATTCCTCCGGCCTTGTCGTTTACAAAGGATCAACGCAAGAGATAAAAGGTGCAAAGGAAACTAAAAGCTGAAAGTAAATTGAGGGTGTGAACAATAATGTGAAGATGGACCGGGGTCCCGTGATTTTCACTAGTGATGTCTCTCTCCCAAAAGACGATAAAAGTTCTAGCGAGGTAAAAAAATCACAGTTGGGAAATTGACAGGATTATGAAGGCACCGCAATGCTAACTATGCTGCAAAGAAAGGAAGGGCTCAACAGCAATGGGCAGTGCGCCAAGGTAAGTAGACCGAAATCCATATGATCAACTACGAATCATCCACCTTGAGATATCTATCCAGAACATCTCGCTGGTATTAAGTTGCGAATCCCACCCAAAGTGTAAACTCAAAGCAATAGACAACTGCATTAAAAGAACTTTGCGTAAAGTAAACAATCCTTGCACCCGCAGGTACAAGCACCGTTGTTTTATCCCTGGTGGCAACAACACATCCCCTAGTCTCATGTTTCTGTCACTCAAGCTAGATATCAAGGGCTTGAACCCCCAATCGAGCATAACGCTCTCTCTTGGAGTTGCAAATAAAATACTTGGCCAAAGAAAATACCGCGACGGAGAACATGCAAGAATTTACTCAAGAACAAAATATAAAAGAGAAGAACCAAATATATTACTCATCACAATCGGAACATAGTCTCATAATCCATCAGATCCCAACAAACTCAGCATAGCAATAACAGAAATTACATAAATGCCTCGATCATGTGAGGCAGCTCACGAGGACTCAAAAGTGGAAGAACAAAAGGGGGAGAGATTCATCACATAGCTACTGGTCACGGACCCATGGTCCAAGGGAAACTACTCACGGTACATACGGGTGGCGTCCATGGCTATGGATGGTCTCCCGGAGGGGGTTCCTCCTTCCGGAAGGGTGCCGGGGCAACTTCTCCAGGCAGCCCCGATCTTGAAACGGCGGCGGCGGCGGTACAGAGCGGAGTTCGCGAGAAAGAGATCGATATTAGGGGATTCCACCCCGAGGGGTAAATATAGGCGAAGGGGGGCATCGAGGCGACCCACGAGGCAGTCAAGAGGGTCCCTGGCGCGACCTAGGGTGGGGTCGCGCCACCTTCCCTCCTTGCTGCCTGGTGGTGGCCCCCCTTACCTCTCTTGGTGATTCCGGAAGCTTCTGTTGCGCTGATTTTTTATATATTTTCCCGGAATTTTTGGAGCACTTTTAATGGCCGGAAAAACTGAAATACAAAAACAGCAGAAAACAGAAACTGGCAACTGGGTGCACTGAGTTAATACGTTAGTCCAAATAGGTTCAAAAGTGTATGAAAGTTCAAGCAAAACATGGCATAGTCACACAACACATGCATGGAGCAAGGAGAAATTATAGATACGTTTGGGACGTATCACTCAAGATCAAGTAGATGTGAACTTTATCTCTAGAAACAACTTCAACAATAATGCTCATAGGAGTAATTTTGGTAGCAACAATCCTAGACCTTTCCCATCCAACAACTATGGGAACAACAACTCTTATCCTAGCACCAAAAACTCCACCTTTGAACTAGAGACCTTTCTCAAAGACTTTATCACTACCCAAAAAGCCTTCAACAAGAGTGTGGAAGAGAAATTAGATAAATTAGATACCCTCTCGTCGAAGGTAGACAATTTAGCCCACGAAGTAGAATTGCTTAAAATTAGAACTTCTCCCCTCGAGGAGAGGAAGGTCACTCCTATGAATTCTATCCAATTAAAAATTAATGAAAACATTAGGATGATGGCTAAACTTAAAGAAAGATGGGCTAGAGAAAAGGAGGAAGAAGATAGAATTAAGAGCCTTCCTACTTACCACACAGTAGCCACTATCCAAGTAGTTGAGGATGTCCAAACTGTTAGCACCCATCACACCCCTAGTCCCACTGGACCTACCAATGGTGATGCTACCACCTCAACCATAGATGAAGAAACCTCTATGAACATAGAGGGTTTCAAACAAGTGAGCCTAAATGATATCACTACCTCCTTGATAGATAGTAGTGACCTAGACTTTGACAACTGCACTTTACCTGAAGTTATTGGTTTCCTACACAAGATGTCTAGAGACCGCCACACTAGCACACTTAATCTTGCCTTCACAGAGCATATCACCAATGCTCTAATCAAAGTTAGGGAGGAAAAGCTTAGACTAGAAGCCTCCATACCTAGGAAGCTAGAAGATGGTTGGGATCCTATGATAAAAATCAAATAGAATAACTTCTCTTGTTATGCTCTTTGTGATGTTGGAGCAAGTACCTCTGTTATGCCCAAAAGAATGTATGATATGCTTGAATTGAAACCTTTTGATCTTTGTTCTTTTGGTGTTCGTCTCGTCAATTCTTCCGTAAAGATACCTTTGGGGAAGATTGATGATGTTCTTATCATTGTCAATGACAATTATGTTCCCGTTGATTTTACTATTATGGACATTGAATGTGAACCTTCTTGTCCAATTATTTTGGGACGTCCTTTTCTTCGCACCGTGGGTGCTATTATTGACATGAAAGAGGGGAATATCAAATTCCAATTCCCTCTAAAGAAAGGGATGGAACACTTCCCTAGGAAAAAGATTAAGTTGCCTTTTGAGTCCGTCACACGGGATAGTTATTCTCTTGAAAATACTTGATATTCTGCTTTAAGCCTAGCTAATGGCTCTAAAGAAGCGCTTTCGGGAGGCAGCCCGCAACGAATTTAGGTTTTTCTTTTTTCTTTTATTCTGTTCTTAGTGGTCTTGATGATTGTTACTACTGTAGCAACATCACTGTATCTTTACTTTTCAAGCTTTGTGCCTTTTGTAGCCTCATACGACAAGGGAAGTGAAAGTTGTCACATGCTGTCCAGAAAACAGATTATGTCCTCGTGACTAGAAAAATCAGAGAAAAATCCCAATTCATCTTTTTGAGCTGAATTGTTTACACAGCGTGCTCTATACAATTACGAAACTTTCGTATGTTCTGAGTTTTTTGATTTGAGTTGCAGAAGTATCCCTAAAAAATTCTTTACTACCTGCTGGTCCGTTTTTCACTGATTCTGTCCTGTTTTGCCTTTTCTTCGTTTTGCAAACCTTAAGCTTGCTTTTTCTTTGCAAAAACTTTTTGGCACTCTAGAGAAACAGTAGCTCTTCAAGGTTTTCTTTATTTCCAGTAGAGAAAAATTATTTTATTATGGGTACTAACCTCTCTAATCAGTCTACAATGAGTAATGTATGAAGGGATTTTTCAAGTGCACGATGGAAGATGATGAAAGAAGATCTTGGAGTGTCAAACGCTCAAGCTTGGGGATGACCATGTGCACCCCAATAAATATTCAAGGAGACTCAAGCGTCTAAGCTTGGGGATGCCCCCGTGCATCCCCTTCTTCATCGACAATTATCAGTTTGTCCCTTGTTGCATTATATTTTTATCAATTTTCTAGGTTTTTTTTTTGCTTTGTTTGATGTAGTAACAAGTTAGACCCCAGCTTACTCTTTTGTGTGAGAGAGATACACACTCCTCTTGAACTAGAACTCCTCATAGTATTTGCATGCTTATTCTTTTAGCTGTGAGTAGTTCCTTTTCTTTTCTTAGTTGCTACTCTGTTTAGTTGTAGTGCTTTAGTTTTTCTAGATCTTTTCATTTTTGTTTTAGGTTGAACTTTCTATAGGTTGCATGTTTTATCTTGTTAGAGAGTTTGCCTGTTGCACTGAGTTTTGTGTCTTGACTAGAAGTTGGTAGTTGAAGTTGCTATTCTCTTTGTAGTAGTAACTTGCAATAGTTTTGAGGTATTGACTAGAGTAATGTTTGACCTTTTGGTGTCAAGAGATCGAGCCTATCAGTGATAGATGTCGTATTTTGGGCAATCCGTGTGATTTTCGAAAACCAAAAACCCCTGTTGAGAACTCTAGCTACTAGATGGATCACTAAACTCTGGAGGGTTCGAATATTACACTCACGTACCATGAGTCGAGGATGCGCAAGGATAACCAAACCCCCATACACTCCTCCTCGGGGTACCTGTCTCTTTGTGAACCTCCTGATTAGATTGAGAGTTACCGATAATAAGTGCATGAGTTCTTCGGACTAATGTGAGTATTCGAATGTTGACACTTCCACCCACCTATACTTTTTCTAGCCTCTTCGGTACCGTGCATTGCCCTTTCTCACCTTGAGAGTTGGCGCATACTTCGCCGGTGCATCCAAACCCTTGGCACAATACGCTCTGTCATCATAAACCACCTTATATCTTTCCTCAAAACAGCCACCATACCTACCTACAAGGCATTTCCATAGCCTTTCCGAGATACATTGTCATGCAACATCCACCTTCTCATGACTTGATATTCATGTCATACATGCTACTTGCTTGATCAATGAGCCGCATGCTAGTTGGGCCTTGCCCTAATCATCGCTACATGACACGCTAGTATCATTGCATATCCTGCTATCCTGGCAGAGGCACACATTTGCATCATGATAGTTATATCTTCTTTATGTGTCACAACCCCAAGTTAGGTATGTGCTAGGGTAAGCTTAGGCCTTTGCATCATGATAAAAATTTCAAAAGAAATTGAAATGGGAGAGAAAAACCCCCAGATGAATTTAATTCAAATGGCCAGATAAAAAGTTGATCCAAAAATTCTTTTTGCATTCTTGAAAAGTCTTATTAATGAGTGGGATCACATATGAAGTGATGTGGGACCAACCCCATGCCCATGGATTTTTAAAATATTCAAATAAGACCTTGGAATTAATCAAAAACCTCTAGTTGATTTAAAATTCAAATGTTTTGAATTTTAAAAATGTTCAAATTTTATAAGTGGCTAGCCTAATATATTGTGAGGCCACATAAAAATTTGTAGCATTTTAGAAAATGTCTAGCTATTTTTTTTAGCAAGACAAAACAAAAGACAGAAAAAGAAACAGAAAAGAAAAGGAAAAAAAGGCTTACCAAGCAAAACTGGCCCAACTTATCCCCACTGGCCCAACACCACGGCCCAGCCCAGCCTCTCTCCTTGTCGTCTTCTTCAAGCTCCTCGGTGGCGAGCCGAGAGCACGCGGCGACGCCACCGCGACGACGGGGTACTTCCAGGCCCTCCCCCTCGCCTTCCAGCACGCCACGGAGACGCCACGAGTCCCGTGTGTCACTTCCCCCTCCTCTAGCTTGCTCTCCCTCCCCTGCGTCGCCATTTTCGTCGCCTCCAGGGAGCAGCCGAGAACTTCCGGCGACGATTCCGGCAACGCTGACCCCACCCCGCCCCTGTCATCTGCTTTATCGCGCTCCTGGTGAGCCGCTGATCATTTCCCCCAACTTCTTTTAGCCCCGCTCTTCCTCTAAGCATGACCGCCATGGGAGCCGAGCTCCGTCGCCGCCGTGGTTGACCATGCGCACGCCCCGTGCGTCCTCCGTCCACCCCCGGCTGTCCATCGTGCTCCTGGGCTCTCCAGGAGTACAAAGAGCTATCGCCCGCGTCTTCTTGCGCTTTGTGTCCTCGCGCCGCCCACGCCCGTGGCTCCGTCGCCGCCGAACTCGTCGCCGGCCAAACTCTGGCGCCTCCCGGTGGCCCTTTCCAGCACCTGTCGACGCGCGCAGGCACGGGCTGTCTTCTGGTGCTCTTGGCGCATCGATTGATGGCCGAGGACGCCTTCCCCGTGCAGCGCCGCCGTGCCCGTGGCCACCGGCGACTAGCCGCCGGCGAGGCCACTTAATTAGGGGCTAACCCCCCTGTT
This sequence comes from Bromus sterilis, assembly GCA_950022295.1. NCBI lineage: Eukaryota > Viridiplantae > Streptophyta > Magnoliopsida > Poales > Poaceae > Bromus > Bromus sterilis. The sequence goes on along the minus strand of OX465596.1, from coordinate 27,116,430 downwards.
AGTTGACCCCGGGTCAATTACAGGTGGGGCCCCCAGGCCTTAACCCCCCCTCTGTTTAATTTAAACAGAGGGATTAAGCCCAGTGTCACTGACAGCCTGACCCCACCAGTCAGACCCCCCCCCCACGTCAGCATGACCTCATGCTGACGCAATAAACCTTTTTTCCTTTTTAAAAGAATCAGAATATTTCACAAAATTGATTAAACTTTAGAAATTCATAGGAAATTCATATTAACTCCAAATTGGGCAAATAATATGTCTAAAATTATCAAAAAAATACAAGGATTCTGAATATGGACTTTGTTTGTATGTTTGACCAATTTAAATTGGATGAACAGTGGCAAACATCCATATGGCTTTAATTTGAATTAAATTTTGGAGTGAATTTGCAAATGATTTTGCAACACACTTCTTTTAGATGGATTCATCCACACATCAGAGGCTTTACCTCACCTTTACAACATCAATTCATGATCAACCTTTTCAAATGAACATTCATGCATTCAAATGCATTTGAAATTCATCGATAAATCAAATGGAGTTTGAATTTGCAATTCAATTGCAATATACTCCTTTTAAATAGAATTTTCCACACAATGCAACCGTGAACATCACCATTTCAATCTTATTCATGTGATTGTGCATTGTACATTATGTTGATCCTATGATTTTTATGTTGCTGATAGAAGTGGAGCCGGAACCCGAGATCACCCCCTTCGTTGAAGACCCCGTGACTGAACCTCGTCAGCAAGGCAAGAAACCCCCCATTGATCATGTCTATAAAATCCCATTTCCCTCTCAGTCTCGCTCATGCATGTTTAGGAGATCCCCTTGTATCGATTCTACCGCATAGTTGAACCCATATCCGATGCATGACCTATCATCTTGTCACAGTAATAAGAAAACCACAATCCTAGCTGACATAGGAGTTGATTGATATCATGTGGCCCCTACAACTGTTACTGCTTATTGCATGCTTAGATTTTACAATGAGGATGTTTTGATGTGAGTCAGGATGATAGTGAACATGGTGTTGATGAAAGTGAAACTGTGTTGGTGAATCTACCCTAATACAAGGTGAACGATGAGATGTTGTGTAGGAGTACACAGTGGGTTGTCTCATTGAACACCGCCTTAAGCCCGAGTTCTTGTGTGGTGATCCAAGACGAAGAGTACTACCACATGTTGGGCACATGGACCCCCGCTCAACCTACTAACTCACCCCTTCTCAGTTCAGTGAGTCGCATTAGTTCGGAGTTCTGGTAGGTCTGTGGCACGGTCTGCGAAGTGGAAGAACGGCTATTCAGACCGGCTTGGGACCCTGCACACATCTTCTGGGACCGCATCGGTAAACCGGCCGGGTTCACGATGTGGATTCCAGCCCAGATAGGCGTCTCCGTTGAATTTGAGTTGGCTGTGAGGTAAAAGTTGTGGAAATTATCCTCGCCGACACCCGCTTGAAGGGTGACGAGATCCCGGCGGTAACTGATGGTTTCATGTGTGTAGCAGTACACCCCTGCAGGGTTAATAAACTATTCGAATAGTCGCGTCCGCGGTAAGGGAATACTTGGAGAGTTGTGCTCGATTATTAGACAACTTGAACTGGATACTTCTAAAACTCGCAAGATAAGCGTGAGTGCTATGGTGTGCTCCTCGTGGGGAAGTCGAGGAAGTAACCATAGTGGTGTATTGGTTGGAGACATGTAGTGGACTCGTGTACGCTTCTTATCTCAAGTCTGGTACTCGTAGTTCAGGACTAGCCAAGTCAAAGTTGGCACTTCTGCAATTGAACCCCACCTCCCTTTACCTTGATACATGTGCATGAGTAGTATAGTTCCTACGTAAGTCTTGCTGAGTACGACTTTGTACTCACGTTTGCTTATTCTATGTTTTAGATGAACCCACTGACCCCGAAGGTGGATTCTTCATCGAGCTCGACGACTGAAGACCAAGCTAGTGTAGTCCCATTCAGATGACTGGTTCCCTTGTTGAGGGCTTGTTTTTTTGATAAGGCTTTTCTAAGCCATTTGTTAAACATGTCTATACTCAGACCTACTTTGCTTCCGCATGTTTGATGTAATGTTGGATCACAAACTTGTGATCTCTGTGTGCACTCTGTAAGAGTTATCAATAAAGTTGTATACTTTGTAGAGAATTGCAATGATACCTGCTGTTCATACAAGGCATGTGTGCTACGTGTATGTTTATAACATGCATGTCTTTGTATGGGTTTTCGAGACCTTAGTTGTGATCTGGCTGGCGGTCTTTTATACACCAAGTGGCCCTTAGATGTGCGCAGCTTGGGGAAACGCGGTGCGATTGTTTGAGACTCTGTCTCGTGCACACTTTGATGTATGATCGAGCCCGCCCTAGACCTCGACTAAGTGATCGGGCTGGAGTAAGTCTATGTAAGAGTTATGAGATAGTCGATAGTATGGTTGAGGCGACTTGTCTGCGAATATGGGAGTTCATCACCCATATCATTAGACTTGTGTGCGGACGATGTGGACCCATCTCAGATGATCATCCGGCCTGCATGGGATGCCCCTCACGTACGATGCTCTCCGAGAACGTTCTGTGCTTGGCCTTGTCTGCTTAGACAAGTGGGTACGGTTCTCGGCTCTCCATATGACTATGTCGTAGTGGGACTTGCATACGCTAACCTCCGGGTCCCGACATTATGTGAGTACTTTTGTAAGGTGTGAAAGATCTCCTATATTCTTGTAAAATATAGAGTGTTGCCCCTAAAGTGAGGAAAAGATCCCAAAGAGGACAAAATCAAAAGATCCCAAAGAGGACAAATGAGAGTTAAATAGAAAGAGCCATTGAGGCCACCAAAAAAATACAAACAAAATAGAAAAAAGAGAAAAAGAAAAATAAAAAGAGATAAGGGGGCACACTACTATTCCTTTTGAGAGATCCACACTAGTACTTCATCCTCTATCCCTTGTACTCCATAGAGATCATCATCATGCATATAGCTATGTGGGGACCTTCACACTATAGAACTTGGCTTGTATATTCCAATGATGAGCCTCCTCAAACAAGCTCTAGGTCTTCTTGAGCAAGCAAGTTAGATGCACCCCTACTAGTTTCCTTACAGAGCTCTTAGCTCACATGTGCATCCGTTGCATGGCAATCCCTACTCCTCACATCATATCTATCATATGGCTTTCTCTCGCCTATGATTGTCCTCATTGATGTGAGTCTTTCACACCTTTTGTCTTCCTCCTCCACCTTCTTTCTGTTTCGCCTTTTAGGTGTCAACTTTCTTGCTCAGGCTCATCCATTGCATGAGTGCTCAAAATATGCTAGTGGTCTGGGGACGAGTCAAGATAAGAATCCAACGGAGACCAAGTGTGAAACTTTAGTAGATAGTTGTTCTCAACAACCTTTTTCTCTCTTTTTCCCAGTCCCCTGCTTGCACGCAAACACCATCTGGAGACATTCGAGTCACGGTCAGCGAGAGCTCTTGCACCTTTTGTTCTTTTGTTGCTTGTGTCAATGCTAATATAGACTCTTGCTTGCTAAGACTTGAATTGAATTGCATGCTTTGATTGCTTTACTTAAAAGTACTTATATGGTTATGTGGCATGTCACCAAAGAAATTATGCTTGTTATCATTTACCTACTCGAGGGCGAGCAGGAATTAAGTTTGGGGATGTTGATACGTCCCAAACGTATCTATAATTTCTGCTTGCTCCATGCATGTTTTGTGTGAACTTGCCATGTTTTGCTTGAACTTTCATACACTTTTGAGCATATTTGGACTAATCTATTAACCCAGTGCACCCAGCTGCCAGTTGCTGTTTTCTGCTGTTTTTTTATTTCAGGTTTTCCGGCGATTAAAAGTGCTCCAAAAAATCTGGAAAAATCAGATAAAAAATCAGCGACCCGAAAGCTTCCGGAATCACCAAGGCAGCGGAGGGGGGCCACCACAGGGACTCCAGAAGGGTCCCTGGCGCGGCCCCACCCTAGGTCGCGCCAGGGGGCCTCCTGGCTTCCCTGTGGGTCCCCTCGACACCCCCCTCCGCCTATATTTAGCCCTCGGGGTGGAAACCCCTAAGACGGATCTCTTTTCCGCGAGCTCGCCTCTGTACCGCCGCCGCCGCTGTTTCAAGATCGGGGCTGCCTAGAGAAGCTGCCCCGGCACCCTGCCGGGAGGAGGAACCCCCTCCGGGAGACCATCCATAGCCATGGACGCCTCCCGGATGTACCGTGAGTAGTCCCACTTGGACCATGGGTCCGTGACCAGTAGGTATATGATGTTCCTCTCCCCTCTTTGTGCTTCCACTTTCGAGACCTCGTGAGCTGCCTCACATGATCGAGGCATTTTTGTAATTTCTGCTGTTGCTATGCTGAGTTTGCTGGGATCTGATGGATTATGAGACTATGTTCAGATTGTGATGAGTAATATATTTGGTTCTTCTCTTTTACATTTTTTTCTTGAGTAAATTCTTGCATGTTCTCCGTTGCAGTATTTGCTTTGGCCAAGTAGTTTGCTTGCAACTCCAAGAGGGAGCGTTATGCTTGATTGTGGGTTGAGCCCCTTGATGTCTAGCTTGAGTGACAGAAACATGAGACTAGGGGATGTTCTGTTGCCACCAGGGATAAAACAACGGTGCTTGTACCCGCGGGTGCAAGGATTGTTTACTTTACGCAAAGTTCTTTTAATGCAATTGTCTGTTGCTTTGAGTTTACACTTTGGGTGGGATTCGCAACTTAATACCAGCGAGATGTTCTGGATAGATATCTCAAGGTGGATGATTTGTAGTAGATGCAGTTGGATTTCAGTCTACTTACCCTTGCGTACTGCCCATTGCTTTTGAGCCCTTCCTTTCTTTGCAGCATAGTTAGCATTGCGGTGCCTTCATAATTCTTTCAATTGCCCAGCTGTGATTTGTTTACCTCGCTAGCACTTTTATCGTCTTTTGGGAGGGAGACATCACTAGTGAAAATCACAGGACCCCGGTCCATCTTCACATTATTGTTTGCACCCTTAGTTTACTTTCAGTCTTTACTTTCAGTTGCCACTATTATTATCTCTTGCGTCGATCCTTTGTAAACAACAAGGCCGGATGAATTGACAACTCCTCTGTACTCGTTGGGAGCAAAGTTATTTGTTGCTGTGTGCAGGTCCACGTCAACTACCTAGCCCGAAGTAACTTCTGGCGCTGTTGTCACCTACTTGTATCTCTTGGAATCCTACTGGTTCGATAACCTTGGTATCTTCACCGAGGGAAATTTGCTGCTACGCTACATCTCACCTTCCACTTGGGGTAACCGACAAGAAGTGAGAGAACTATCCTCACCGTATCAGCGAGCTCGAGCTCCTGGAGCACGCCGGTGGAGAGGGCCTTCACTCGGTCATAGGCGGAGCCCATTGTGCCATGGGAGGCCAAAGGAAAGCGGCGCGAGGCGTCGGGCTCGGGGCCAGCAGGACCGGAGCGAGAGTAGGCCACGCGGAAGTGCTCCACTGAATGCATCCGTGATTCAGGAGCGGCAGAGGAGGTCGTCGTCGACGTCGGCTGAAGGATCAGAGCCTTGGAAGCAGTAGCAGCCGAGGGCAGCACCGAGGATGCTGGCGGGGCAGTAACAATTGGGGTCAGTGTAGTTGTTGGAGGAAGAGACACCGTAACACCATAGCAGTTGGGATCTGACCGGAGGACCGCGTCGGGGAAGGAGCAATTGGAGGATCCGACTGCAGTCCCTCGGTATCGACGGCCTCCAGGTCGACGATGTCCTTGGGAACCGCAGAGGCCTTGGGCAGAGGCTTGCTCGGAGGCTTGCTTGGGGGTTTGGTGAGGTCGGCGCGGGCTTTCTTGGCCTTGCGCTCGGCATCCTTCGTTGAGAGAGGAGCAATCGGCGGCCGTTTCCTGGTGCTGTCGGCATGAATGGAGGTTGCAGAAGGAGCTGGGCCGGTGAAGGCAGGAATTTCATGATCGATGTCGTCCAGGTCAATAGCAGCCCTGAGCAGAAAAGAGAGATAAGCAACAGAGGAAAGAAAAATGTCGAGGAAGAGCAGGAAGGATAGATAATTACCCAGCAGACATTGGTGCTCCTCGGGGCATCCGGAAGCGCAGGGGTGGGATATCCAGAGGAGCATCCTGCAGAACGGGGCCGACCTTGGGCTTGGCACCGGGAGCTTTCCCAGTCTGCTGAGCCCGAGTGCGCCCAGTCTGAGGGGCTTTCCCTTTCGGAACAGCCACCGCGGTCTTCGCACCCTTGCTCGATGCCGCTCTAGATGACGAGTCATCAGCTCGGAGTCGTTTGAGTGGCGCCTTCTTGGGGCGGGATGCGAATCTGCACCGGAACCTCCAACTTTTGAGGCGCTGTCATCATCACTCCACTCATCCAGAAAGCGTTTGAAGGAGGAGTCTGATACGTCCAAAATGTATCTATAATTTCTGCTTGCTCCATGCATGTTTTGTGTGGTATTGCTATGATCTAGATACACTTTCATACACTTTTGATCATATTTGGACTAACCTATTAACTCAGTGCACCCCAGTGCCAGTTCCTTTTTTCTGCTGTTTTTCTATTTCAGTTTTCCCGCATATAAAAAGTGCCAGAAAAATTCGGGAAAATTCAAATAAAAATTCAGCGTGACGGAAGCTTCGAGAAGAGTCCAGGAGGGGCCAGAGGGGAGCCAGGGGGGGCCAAGCGGCTACCCGGCGCGGCCCCACCCCTGGCCGTTCCAGGGGGGCGCTTGGGGCCCCTGGTCCACCTCTGGCTGCCCCCTTCGCCTATTTATCCCCCGTCACGGGAAAACTCCAGAAGCAGAACCCTATTCCGCGAACTCGACTCTGTTCCGCCGCCGCCGCCGCGCTTCCAAGATCGGGAGCACCAGAAGACCTCTTCACGGCACCCTGCCGGAGGGAGGATTGACCTCCGGGAGTCTCCTCTCCACCATGGATGCTCCCGGGATGTCTCGTGAGTTGTTTTCCTTGGACCATGGGTCCGTGATCAGTAGCTATGTCATGTTCTGCTCCCCTCTTTGATCTTCATTGTTTAGACCTCGTGAGCTGCCCTACATGATCGAGGCACCTTTGTAATATTTATGTTGTTGCTATGTTGAGTTTGGAGGGATCTGATGGATTATGAGATTATGTTCAGATTGTGATAGAGTAATATATTTTGTTTTTATCTCTTATATTTTTGTTCCTAAGTAATTCTTGCATGTTCTCCGTTGTTGTTTATTGCTTTGGCCAAGTAGTAGGTAGTGACTCCAAGAGGGAACGTTGTGCTAGATTGTGGGTTCATGCCCCTCGATGACATGCTTGAGTGACAGAAACATGAGTCTAGGGGATGTGCTGTTGCCACAAGGGGGAAAACAACAGTGCTTGTAACCGCGGTTACAAGGATTGTTTACTTTACGCAGAGTTCTTTTTAATGCAGTTGTCTGTTGCTTTGGGTTTACACTTTGGGTGGGGCTCGCAACTTAATACCAGCGAGATGTTCTGGATAGATATCTCAAGGTGGATGATTAGTAGTAGATGCAGATGGATTTCGGTCTACTTACCTTGGCGTACTGCCTGTGCTTTTGAACCTCTTCCTTTATTTTGTAGCATAGTTAGCATTGCGGTGCGTTCATAATCCTGTCAATTGCCCTTCTGTAATTTGTTTACTTCATATAGCAGTTTTATCGTCTTTTGGGAGAGAGACATCACTAGTGAACATCACGTATCCCGGTCCATATCCTCATTACTGATTCCAAGCTATATTTACTTTTCTGCATTTACTTTCAAGTTGCTATCATTATCCCTTGCGTTTTATCATTTGTGAACAACAAGACCGGAGAGATTGACAACCTCTCTGAACTTCGTTGGGAACAAAGTTATCTGTGTCTGTGTGCAGGTCCGCGTCAGTTGCGCCGCTGACACCTACTTATCATCTCTGGAGTCCTACTGGAGACAAACCTTGGTATCTTCACCGAGGGAAAACTGCTGCTGCACTGCATCTCAAACCTTCACTTGGGGTAACCAACGAAGGGCGCGAAGCCAATAAGCAGAGTCATGCATACCCCCTTGGTCTGCCGCATCGGTGTCGGCAGGGTCGTTCTTGGCGTCGAAGTCGGAAGTGGGGGAGTCGTCGTACTCGAGGTCAGTTGGGTCCTCTTCCTTGCGATCAGGGGCGAAGGAGCCGGCAACCTGGCCGTCTTGCATCACGGCAGTGGCAACGAAGTACTAGAAGATGAACAAGGTATCAGAAAAGAAAATGAGAAGCCGAGAAATCGGGCGAAGAGAGAAAGCAATCGGAGCATACCTCTAGAGGATGAACTCCGCGGTGAAGGCACTTCAGGCCGAATCTAAATGGTTTTGGTGTCGGCGAGGTGGTGAGTGCTTTTACTCGGAGGCGCAGCGCTCTGTTGCTCAGCTTCTTGGTGCAAATCCGAGTGGGATCCCTCCAAGTTGCCATGTCGCAGATGCGGTGCCCTCGGCGCTGAAGCGGGAGCACTCGGACCTGAAGCCAGGTGGCCACGAGGTCGTACGCCTGCAGGCCATCTTTCTCCAGCTGGGCAATCCGAGCTACCTGGGAGTAAATGTCGCAGTCGCCGACTCCGAGCTTGTTCGACCACTAGTATCTCTTAACTGGTGGATCCAGCTGGAATTCGGGCAGGTTGATGAGGTCGGGGCCTTGGTCGGGAGATCGGACATAGAAGAAGGTGGTCTGCCAGTCCTTGAACGATTGGATGATGGCAGGGGACTCATAGCCCTGTTTGCTGGAGTAGAGAATGCAACCGTCGCAGTCGGTCATGGCGGTCTCATAGATCGGCGGTTTATCTACGCCATCTGGATTCGGCAGCAGATTCCCGGTCCGAGCCATGTGACCTCGGAGGTGGAAGAGGCGCTTCCACAACCTGATGCTCGGCCGGATGCCGAGATAACCCTCGTAGACAGTGACGAATCCCGACATTGTCATAATAAAGTTGGCGGCGAGGTGGTGCGGTTGCAGTCGGTGGAAGTCCAGGAACTCCCGGAAAAACGTGCTCACCGGCAGCCCGAACCCGCGCTCGAAGTGCGCAACAAAGACCACGCGTTCACCGGCGCGCGGCTCTGGCACGATCTCCTCGCTGGGGGCGCGCCATTGGATGTCGGCTGGCATCTTGCGCACGTGAAGCAGTTGGCGGATCTCGCCGTCGTTGACGGTGGAGCCTTTCCACCGGCCACGGCTGGCGGCGGATTTCTCGTCCGCGACGGCCATGGTGTTCTCCAGAGCGGCGGAGGAAGAAACCGAAGAGAAGGCAACGAAGAGGCCGACAACAAGTGCTAGCAAGTGGAGGCGCGGCGGCGGCGGAGTGCGCGAGCGGGACGAAGAGAGGTGGTGCGGTGGCGCCACGAGCACGCGAAACCAAGGTCGCCGGAGCAAGAACACTGCGGCGGCGCGAGGAGGAGAGTCATAACGAAGAAGAAGAAGTGGGAGAGATGAGCCCAAGGAGCCCCCCCCCTTATGGCTTATATGTGCGGCGGGGGTGAGTGGGATCGCGGATGCAGCTCGTGTGGCCCGGTGTAGCCGCTTGTATCAAGAGACAAATCGGCGGTTTAGGCATAGAGGATCGTGGCGCAGAAGGCGAGGCGTGCGCAGTAACGTCCCGTCGCGCGTGGGTCGTGGGGCCTGGAGCATTAACTACCCCGGGGAATCAGAAACGACGTGCAGCGTGGGTCGGTCAGACGTTGGCCAAAAGTAACCGTTGGAGAATCAATCGGTTGAGACAGATCTCAGCTCGGCCGAAGTGTTGCAAAAAAAGGTTTTTTCAGAAAAGCACAAGAGCAATCGTCAAGGTTGTGGTCGAGGTCGGAGAAAGGATATCAAACCAATACTGATCTGGTTGGCCGGGCATGATCTCCGAGCTGAGCGTTCAGCTCGGATTGAGGAACCCGATTAGGCCAGAGCAGTCAAAGTGTGAGGAGAAGAAAAGAAAAACTGCAAAGGCCCCGCAGTCAAGCAACCGTGGGACCTTTACAGCTTTAGGGTCTAGTGTCGGGGGAATGATACCCGGGTAGGGTCACCCAGACGAGAGCAATATTTCAAGACAAGGATGAGGCCGATTAGGTTGCTGCTGGGCCGAGCTAGGCGGTCGCATGGCCGATTTCCCTCAAGCAATCGACCATGCCGAATGCGAGCAGTCGGCGCAGGCGCAATCGGCCCACCCTTAAATCGGCTCAAGAGTTGACCTTGTCCAGATCAGATGCCTCTGGTACAAGGTCATAAATGCATGATCCCGAGAGATCCGGGTGGCAGTAAGCTAAGTCACTTCGCCGATCTGTCAGAGGAGTGTTGTCACCCTTTTCCTCTGAATCTGGAGACAGGATGACAAGACCAGAGATCATAGCGCCACTGTTCACTCATCATTACCTAGAAGCTACAACATGGGCAGCCGCTTCACAAGTCCGGATCAACTGGAGATTTGCAGTCGGTGGACCCCAGCAGATGAGAGGATGACAGCTAGGGCCATCACCCGACTGAAATGACCGTAGTACCCCGAGCTCACACTATAAGAGCCCGGGGTACCCCTCCTGTGAGAGGGACGCCCCATTCGCATTTACTTCCCACAATAGTTCCCGTAGAGAAGCAGAGGAGAGCCATGCCCACGGCAGGTCTCTTCTTCCTCTGAATAGCTCCATGAGCATTGATTGTAGTTCGTGAGATCATTTATAGAAAGCAGACAAGCAGGAGTAGGGGTGTTATCTCTCCGGAGAGCCCCGAACCTGGGTACATCGTGGTGTCCTTCACCGTGCTTGTGCCCAACACGTTTCTGGTACCATCGACATAGTTCTCCCTCGAGTCTTCCCCTCTCTTTAGCCATCCCTATGGCATCTGTTGTTACTAAACGACGACAGAGGGAGATCGGGAAAGAATGGAGCTTGGGCATTAATGGAGGAATGAGAAATAAGTGAGGTGGGTCAACTTGGGGAAGAAGACCCTATTTTATAGGTGGGCATGAAAACAGTCGTTGGCAGCCCACCAACCACTGTACTACCGCCTCGCAGTACTACTGGATAGCTAGTACCGCACTACTATCGCCGAGTCCAGAGGACTTTGCGGTAGTAGCACGGTACTACGATCCGGTACTACCGTGGAGCGGTACTGCTGTGATGCGCATGGTACTACCGCGTGGAGGTAGTACTGAATCACTAGTACCGTGGTGCAAGCGCCGAGTCCAGAGGGATTTGTGGTAGTAGCACGGTACTAGGATCCGGTACTACCACGGTCATCACGGTACTACCGCCCCACGGTAGTACTGAATGTCAAGTACCGTGCTGCCAACGCCGAATCCAGTGAGATTTGTGGTAGTAGCATGGTACTAGCATCCGGTACTACCGTGGTGCGGTACTACCGCGCTGGGCGCGGTACTACTACCCTGGCAACACCAGGGAACCCTTGGCTCAATGCCAAGCTCCTCCAAAATGCAAAACAAAGTATGTGGGTGCAGAGAGTGTGTATGTGTGATGATTCCACCCACCATTTCACAGCGGCACTACTAGGAAAAGCCCTTATAGTGGCGTCCTTTTTTTTCCTTTAGTGGTGCATTATGCAAATAAATCCCTTTAGTGGTGTCCTTTTTTTCCTTTAGTGGTGCATTATGCAAATAAATCCCTTTAGTGGCGTCTTGATAACCCACAACTGCAGGGGATCGAGATAGTCTTCGCGGGTAAGAATAACCCAATTTATAGATTCGACTCAAGGGGAGCCAAAGAATATCCACAAGCTTGAACAGTGGAGTTGTCAATTCCTCCGCACCTGAGATACACTTACTTGCAAGAAGATATTAATAGCTACTGCGATAATAGTGGTGGTGATAGCAACGGTAATAGTAAAACAGCGAAAGTAAACAACTAGTAATCAGTAGAATTAAAAACATTGTAGGCTAGGGAGATGGATGGTTGGGCGCTGCATGGATAAGACACATCATGTATTTAACTTGGGGCAAGGCACACAGAAAAGCAATGATCATCTAGGCATAAATCAAACATCATGCATGTATCCCAAAGGTAGATGTACGTGCTTGCAATAAGAACTTGCACAACATCTTTTGTCCTACCATCCCGCTACGAATGGGGCCAAAAGGAACTTATGGAGATTAAGGTGCTCCTGTCAAAGAGCACCGGAACAAAGCATTAACAATCAATGGATACATGGGATCCTCAAATTATAGTCCATGCCCTTTGGTGTCCCAAGCTGTCACCTTTGGGATCTCCGGTTACGGACTATAACAGGTGCATACAACTCATAGATAGGATCAAGAACACAAATATATTCATGAAAACACAAAGGGTGCAGATTTGAAATCATGGCACTCGGGCCCAAAGTGACAAGCATTAAGAGCAAAAAGTTAAAGCAAAGATGATAAACAACAATCTAGATGATAGGCAACATGCCCCCAACAATCTGATAAACTATTTCATGATCTAACTCATCCAATCCCTACCATCCCCTTTGCCTACAGCAGGGAATTACTCACACATGGATGGAGAAGTCATGGAGGGAGGATGGAGTGGCGATGATGATCGATGACGATGGCGATGATCTCCCCTCTCCGGAGGCCAAAATATCCTCCAGATTAGCCCTCCCGGAGAAGAACAGAGGGTGGCGGCGGCTCCGCAACGTGAATTGGGAAAACGACTTCTGTTTCGGGGTTTCTTCGTCACGGGAATAAATAGGAGTCTTGGTAGGGCACCAGAGGAGGGGGGAGTCGCCCAGGCGGCCAGAGGGCGCGGCCCCACCCCTGACCGCGCCAGCAGGGCGCCTGGGGTCCCCCTGGCTGCCCTCTGGCCCCCCTTCTGGCTCCGGACTCCTTCGGGTGCGTGGATTTTCTGGTATTTTTCTGGGAATTTTCTGAGATGTCCAAAAATTCATTTTCCTGCACACAATAAAACCATACAGACATCTCTGCTGAAAACAGCGTTAGTTCGGGTTAGTTTCGTCCAAATCATGCAAGAATGAGGGCAAAACAATAGCAAAAGTGTTTGGAAAAGTAGATACGTTTGAGACGTATCACATCCTTTTTTTCGATGTCGCGCCTAAGCGTAAGGGAGAAGTATCTTTCTTCATCCCCATCCAAGTTCGGATACTTATCGCACCGACCTGAGTTATCGTCACAATACTCGCACGGGATGATTTTATCGTCGTCAACCATTTTCTGTGTTCATAATTCAAAAGATTAGTTCAAAGTCAATACACAATCATGACAAGTATGAAAGTAATCATGAAAAGTAAAGGTCATGCACAAATTCACGGAAAAATTGGGCATGACCTTTGCTAATTTTCTTAACATGGAAGTGCCCCATTCTCAACTGAAAGATAAATCAATCAACATTTCGGAAGAAAGGGGATAATAAATAGTCCCTGCCAAAAAAGCCTTCATATAGGCACAACCAGCATATAGCAGCTCAACCATTTCTAAATCTCTCTATCTATCTATCTATCTATCTATCTATCTATCTATCCATCTATATATCTATCTATCTATCTATTTGATAAGAACAAATGCTATCCTTTCTACATGGTGAACACTACATTATTTATGTGTTAGATAAATTTTATCTATTTACCACACATTAAACAGCAAGCTCAAACGATTCAAAACAATTAAGCTCCAATTAAATATTTTGCAATACACAGAGCACCATGGCATAAACAGAGCACCATCAAATTCCCCAAAGGGATTGCACAGAGAGCACCATGGCACACTTAAAAAAATCCTAGGCATGACCAATTTGCTAAAGACTTCATCACTATCTCTATATTTTGCCAAACCCTAGAAATTGCAGAACAACTAGGCATCAAATGCCAAACCCTAGGCATCAAATTCCCGAACCAGAGGAGGAGGAGGAGGAGATGAAAACGGGAGGGGGCCTGTACGGTTGCGGGGCGGCAGGGAGGGGTCGCCGGACGCTGGACCTGCACGAGCGGGGGCCACCAGTGGTGGCAGTGACGGCTCGAACGATGGGGGCGGCGACGGCTCGAACGACGGGGGCGGCGATGGTGGTGGACGGTGGCGAGGAGAGGGGGGCTCCTCTGGTGACTGTCGGCGGCAAGGAGAGGGGAGGCACAACGGCAAGGAGAGGGCGACGCTAGGAGATTGGGAGAGCACGGGGAGAGAGGGGAATGGTGTGGATGTGCATGGACAAGGGGATGGGTTGATGGAGGTTAAGGCCCTGTGGCGCATTTCCACCAAGTGGAACCTTATGCGTGGCGCACTTTTTCGAAATGCGCCACCCTAAGCCTTGACCTATTTTTTGTTGAATTAAGCTATCTCTATTAAATATCATGTGACTGGCTTTATCGCTACTAAATAGCGTTCAAGAAAGCATTTTCCCTTCAGTTTTTGGTTGAGCGATAGCAAAACGCTTTGCTTTTACCCTAAGCGGTAGATTAAGCATTTTTTCAAATTTGGTAAATGTTTTGTTGTTTTTGAACTATTTCAATCAACTATGTGCTTTGTTTCCTATTTTTCTGTTCATATTTTTCAAAAGAAGCAAAAATTTAGTCAATTAAAAAAAATGCTTAATAGCGATTAAGCTGCTCTTAAGCGCACATTGCTCTAATCGGTGGCCTTCCTCTTCGCTTACGCTTTCCGCTTTTTTGAACATTGCTACTAAATATCATAGTTGGTATAAATTTTATTATGTGCATCCTTAATTTTTAGAAACCCCGTTGAAAAAACTAAAAATGATAGGAAAAAAATCCATAAGTCCTTGATAGGGGGTGGAGTACATAATAGCAGATCAAGGTTATTAGTGGTGCATTTTCCAAGACTGTAGTGGCGCACCGTAAGATATGCCACTATTAAGGCATGAGGGGTGGCGCATTTTGAGAATGCACCATCCCTAAGGTTTTAATAGTGGCGCATTCTACAAAATACGTCACCCCTAAGATATTTAGGGGTGGCGCATTTTGTAGAATGCGCCACATATAAGATGATCCAGGCTGGCCCACTCTTAGGGATGGCGCACTGGGGGAAAATGCGCCACCCCTAAGCCCTTTGGGGTGGCGCATTTTGAACCAGTGCGCCACCCCTTACAGATGGTGGCGCATTGCTTAAAATATGTGCCACTAATAGAGATTCCATGTATAGCCTTTTCTCTAGTAGTGCAGATCCCCTCTTAATAGTGCGGTTTTCCTACGACTTAATTCACCAAAAAGAAATCGCAAAGAAAACTCCGTATTCATGCTCCATACACCGAGGGGAAGATAACCGTCTTGTGCCATGCATAATATTATCTGAAACGCTCATTGCACACGATTAATCCGGAACCGTATTGTCATCAATCACTAAAACCAACTAAAGGGAAATATATCCTATCAACAAGGATACTAAGTTTTAATGGACAACCAAGTGTGAAGAGAGCTTTTAAGAATAGAAAGTAATTTAGCCACAACTCCAGTGTTAGCCTTTAGATAGTCACAAAGACTTTACAGTCTATTGTGTTGCATATAAGCATGGATGTTCCGTTTAATGCAAGAAGAAAGAGTTGTGGCTTATCTGTCAAGAGAACTGTGCCCTCATGAAGAGAACTACTCTACACATGATTAGAAATTAATAGTCTTTGTACACACTCTTAAGACATGGCGTCGTTACATCATTGGCAATTGCTGCAAAATCTACACAAACACAAGAACTAAAGTAACTAAAGTATATTTTAACTCAGGAGTTGACCTTGAGATAAATAAGATGGATAAAGTTGATCAAAAACCATCATAATGACCTTGTTGGGCCCAACATCTTTATCTTGAGGTAAGCGTAATTGGGGGTCGTATAAAATTGGCAAAGGCTAGTCGTCGAGGAGGACACATGGTAGCCACTCTTAAAGGGGACCCCCTCAAAGCATAAATTTTATAGGAGGTGGTTCTTGGGCGTGTCGAATACCACATCGAGGGTGGCCTAGCTAAGTGGTTGAGCCTCCTTGACTAGGGAAGAAACAAATCAAGAACAAGTGTCATCGAAAACGAGGATCGTAAGTATACCGAGGGATGGTGATAAGGGTGTAGGGTGCCCTTCTTTCTAGCTTCGCCTCGGATTATAAAGGATGTCGGTGCCAAGGGTTACATGAATCCTAATCGGCTAAGGTGGTTTGAGAATCATCCTGGATATCCGGTCTTCTTGTTTTGTATGTTAAGATGCCAGTTCCTTCCTTCTTGAGGAAACACAATCCAAATTGATGGACGAAACCATGTAGCATCCTTGGATCCTCAGTTCGCCCGACTTTCGATGGCTTGAGGCACCCCAGAATCGTAACACAATCAGTTATGATGTTTATATGCATACAAGTATTACAATGATTGGTGATCTTAGGAGCCGTCCATCCACCTTCATCCGATGCTGGAAGAATAAGAGTTACAAAGAGTTGCAAGACTGAAAGTATTAGAAATTTAAAATAACGGTGGAACGAGGCCCATGGGGAATTTAAAAATAATTTGTAACCCGCCAATCACCGTAAAATAAAGACCAAATGTTTCGCTCAATGCATTGCACCCAGCATTTTTGTTACTCAATACAGTACATCCGTAGCTCACACATGTATACGTAGCAAACTTAGTTGGTACAAGTAATTACAACAACACTCCATGTAGAAATCGGAATAAAGTGACACAAGCTGGCAAGTCCTTCCTCATCCACATCAAAAGTACGAACGTACTCCTCTCAACACGTACCTGGCGTACAGACGCTCACGATCTCTCAACTCTCAATCTCTCATATCGCATCGTCGCGCGTCACGGCGAGCGCTGCAACACCGGGGTAAAGCTCTGC
This sequence comes from Bromus sterilis, assembly GCA_950022295.1. NCBI lineage: Eukaryota > Viridiplantae > Streptophyta > Magnoliopsida > Poales > Poaceae > Bromus > Bromus sterilis. Next base: position 27,099,677 of record OX465596.1, on the reverse strand, counting down.
GCCCTGAGCTGCTCATAGAACATGTTGATGAACTCCTCCGCCCTGTAGTCCACGTCAGGCTCAACCTCAAACCCGTAGGATGCCCACCCATCAGCCTCGTCTTCCTCCTCATCGACCACCACATCCTTCCTCTCGGTCACCGGCGGCGGCGACCTGTGCGAGGTCCCAACGGTGGCGCCAAAGCAGTAAGAGACGGCAGCGCCGGCGGCGGCACCCCGTTTCAGCCGTGACTGGAGCCTCTTGACCGCGAGGAACGCCGGGCTAGGGCTGTTGCTGCACGAGAACTCGTGCTCCATTAGCGCGCGAGGAGGCCAGTATGGCGGCAGGCGCTTGTCGCTCTTGCCGTGGTAGGAGGAGAGGACGTCGTGGGTACGCCTCGCCACCCTGCGGAGGAGCCGGCGCCGGTTCATGAAGAGGTACTTGAGGTAGTCGGCGGCGAGGACGAGGAGGCTGCGCAGACGCCTCGCTGCCTTGGAGCTGGAGCGCCGGAGCCGATCTTCTTCCATGCGGTCGGCGCCGGGAAGTTGATGGTGATCCTGGTAGGGTTTTTGTTACTCTTCTACATGTAGCATGAGGAGTTTATGACCTGGACCGTGCTTGCTCAAGGACTATCCTTTTATAGCTAACCTAGTAGAGAGAGGGGTGAAAATCATTGGTGTCAGTGGGCTGCACAATTTCGGGGCAAGAAAGCTTCTTTTAGTGAGCCTCAGAAGCAAGCACAAATTAGCTGGACTAGACTTGTTGCACCGTTTTATTGTGATGTGCTAGACACGCTCAAATTAGCTGCTTTTCTGAAATTCGCGAGGAAAAAAAGTCCGTAATTGAGACGACATTATATAGGGTTTAAACGGCTGAGACGTCTAAACTCTAAACCGAACAAGGAAAAAACATAAGCGAAATGAAGGCTGTGTCTAGAAGTAAATATATGATGGAATTAGTGAGAGTAAGCAAACAACCCCGGCCCTGCGTCGCTCCTGAGGGCGACTCGGGCGGCTCCAACCCTAGCCTACCGCCGTCCCCCTCCTATTCTCTTCCTCCGTCTCATCGCCCTCGGAGTTCGCCGCAGGCTCGCCGCACAGCTGCCGGTGAAGGGGGCGGCAAGGATCTAGCGCCTCCTTGGATGGAGGGATGCTGCCCCGGGGCGGCGGCTCCAGCCAGTGGCGAGTGACGCGTTCCTATGCCGTGGGAGGCGCCGGAGGGTCCTGGTGGGCGGCCTTCCATGGCTGCACGGGCGGCGTGGAGGCCGCGGTCGACGACGCAATGACGGACCCTCGCAGATCGCCGCCACCCCTTGAAGAAGCTTCGTCTCATGGTGCTAGATGGCTGGATCTAGTGTCTGGGTGAGGTTCCGGGGAAAACCATTGACCGGTGCGGTGGCCCCCCAAAGTCGACGCCTTGGCGTTGATCCCCTTCTTGGAGGCTTTGGGTGTGGACCATGTCCCTCCGCCTCTTCCCTGAACTCTGACGAAAGTCGGTACTCCCTTGTGATGGGCGTCAACGGCACCTTGGTGGCGTTCCCCTTCCCGAAGGCGGCGGACGGGATGTGCTCTTGGGAGTGGGGTGGTTGGTGCCTCGGATCCGTAGCATGACGACTTGCTCTTCCAGCTTCATCCTCTTCGAGCTTCTTCATGGTTGTGCTCCTCTGACCGGCAGCTTGCGACTTGTGCTTCGTGCTGCCACGGCCGGCTATGGCGCGTCTGGTTGATCTTCCATTGTTCGTGGGTCAGCGCCGCTTGCTTGTTCTATGGCAGCTCAGAAACCTTGAGATGGATTCAGTAGTAGTCTCTTCGCCAGTCGCCGATGCAGCACCCATCAAGCCTGGGTGAAATGGTAGTGGCCCTTTGCGACGGTGGAGCCAGCTCTAGTGTTGTCCAAGCTTGGCCTGTGGTTGTAGCCGACGCTCAATGCTTGCACGATGTGACCTTTCTCCCGGGCGGTTAGTTGGCCAGTTGATGTTGGCAACAACTGTGTATGTCTTGGCTCCTGTTGTTGCGTTTAGGCTGTTCTTCCTACTATCGTTTATTTTTTCCGCTTTGCTTCCATCTCCTATGTAATGTGATGTGCTTGTACTCCTGGTCGGCTGATGACTTTGTTAATTCAAAATCGGACTAGGTTCGAGCTCTTCTCAGGCTCGATCGTCGCTTTTTATCTAATAAAAAAAAGAGTAAGCAAACAAAACAGATAACACGGTTGGTTTTCTTTTACGAAAAAGATGAGGAATTGGCTTGGCCATCACGATTGCGAGTACGCGCAACTGCGTCCATTTTTCATGCCCAAGCAAAACACACTTGTCAGTTGGCGTCAAACCTTCACCATGATCCACAGTGGACATATTAAAACAATTCCTCACCACCTGCACAATCTCCTCCATGCATGTCCCACACGCACACGCAGATGGCTAGCATGCAATGCAAGGCGGCCCATTTTGCATAAAGCCAGTGAGGAGTTACGTACTTGAGGAGAAGATGCTGGAGAACGGCCAGAAGACCAGGGTTGTAGCTAGCTCGATCTCGCATGGAAGCTACTAGAATTTGCATGCATCGAGCTTATCGCGTGGTCGCGCCGCAAACCAAAGCTAAATTGCGCGTTGTACGTGTGCTTTACCCCATCTCCGTGTATCGGGTTCCTCCCTCCCGACGGCCCTGCTCGATGTAATTGTGGAGGATTTGTGGCTCGCAACCTGTAAGTTTGTGATCGACGAGCGCACTTTTCTCCGCAGTGATATGATGGTGCCTCAACGTGCAGGGGTACGTTGGCTAGTCAAGCTTGACTCAACACGCAAAGGATGTTGTTTGCAGACATGGCGCAACTAGAAAGTGTGCACTGTGGAATACCTCCCGTGTGGCTCTCCAACTAAAATCTCGGTCTCAGGACATCAGGCAAAATTTCTCGGGACTCCCTTCAATTTTCGGGGTAAAAAATCCAGGTCTAGGTGGGATTTGCTAGCCTGGGAAAAAAAATCCCGTTCTACCAAACAAGCCCTAGGCCGGGATCCACCCGGAATCCCCTTGATTTCCCTAAGTAGAAATTCCCGGCTTTAGGATACCAGAATTTTTTTCCCATCTCTTCACCTATCCCCTATGGGATTTGCTCCCCTGGAAAATATTTCCGGGCCTACCAAATGAGCCCTAAGTCCCTTCCTTCCCACCCCTTCATCCTGGCCTCCCCCGAACAAAGCCCACGTGGTGTTTGCCACGGGGCCGTTCTATGTGATTCGACGCGGGGCTCAGTCACCTAGCTCGAGGAGTAGGGCGGAGCTCGTGCAACGACTCATGCCTTCTTCACTGGGCATTGTGATGGTTCTTTGGGTGTGTCCTGACTCCTTTTGCGTGGCGGCAGGTTGTTGCATTTTTGGTGGCGCGAGGTGGCCGGTGGATTTGGGAGTTCCATGCCTAGATCAGCTCGATGGCGGATGGTGGCATCTTAGGGTCGATCGATGATGTCTACGCACGCTTATATTCTTGTAGACTATGTTGGGCCTCCAAGCGCAGAGGTTTGTAGGACAACATCAATTTCCTTCAAGTGGATGACCTAAGGTTTATCGAACTCAGAGAAGTAGAGGTTGAAGATGATCTCTCTCAAGCAACCCTACAATTAAGATACAAGAAGTCTCTTGTGTCCCTAACACACCTAATACAACTAGGAGTTGTATAGGTGCACTAGTTCGGCGAACAAATGGTAAAATATTGGTGATAGGTGTGGCAAAGCAAAGTAATATAAATCTGTAATAAAAGTGCAGAAAGCAAACATGTGACAAAAGTGAGCACAAACGGTGTTGTGGAAACAAGGCCTAGGATTCATACTTTCACTAGTGGCAACTCTCAACAACATTACCATAGTCTAATCACATGATATTTCTCATAAAACATGCAATGGAGACGCACTCCGAGGTCATTCCTTTGTCGTCAAGAGAGGACGAGAATTATATAGGGCTACAAAAGCGCACCTCAAAGTTCGTAGTTCTCAATCTATGGATTTCCCAATGTCACCGCGGCCATCCAAAGAGAGTACCACAATCACCACAACATATCTCAAGGATAGTAAAAGACAAGCACCAAGAGACTCTCAAACTTAAATCAACACACAAAAGAGGAAAGTACTCATGAAAATATTCTTCTAACCCATGTCCAATAGACCGTTGTCACCATGGTCTCGGAGATTATACTAGATAAGATCAAGTGAGTACATCAATCTAATACATATAGGTAGGGGAAATATCATGGGATCATCCTATATTAATATAGCCTATGATCACAACGAAGGTCACATCATGTGAGAGAGAATTGACCACATAGCTACTGTAGAAACCTTAGCCCCGAGGGGAACTACTCACACATTGACATGGTGAGAGAGAGAGAGTTGTTGATGGAGAGGTGCAGCCCGGAGGAGATGAAGGAGACGGCGGCGGCGACGGCTACGCCCACGGCCACGGCGGTGGCCACAGCCCTTGGGGGCAGCGGCCCTTGGCACCCTTCTTCTTCCTTGGAGATGGTGCTGCTGTGGAGATCGATCTCCCCCTCAAGACGGCTGCCAAGGGGGAGGAAATTTCGTGGTGCCCTTTGACCTAGGTTTCCTCTCTTTATATAGACTCTCGGATTCCCGTCATCCAGATTACATCTTCGGTATTTCGGGCTCCGGTGAGCATCCGAACTCCGATTGGGCCGAATTTTCTGTCTAGATCCACCGAATTTTTTCCCTACAACTTTGTAGTTTCAAATGTTTCATTTTGAGGCCGTTTTCTAGCGTTTCTGAGGCGATCTTTAAAATCTGTCTGGTGGGGACAGATTTCGGGAGAGTTAGAGTCCAACTCCTATAAGGATCTTTTTTGTGATTTTTCCTTTATCCAAGTAATTGCTACACATAAGTACAAAAACAAGAACGTGTGCACTCTTTCAACCATTAATAGGTTAGTTCCAAAATATGTTATAAAAAGATATGAAAGTGTATCAAAAGCATAGCAATATCACACAAAACATGCATGGAGCAAGCGGAAATTATAGATACATTTGGGACGTATCAACATCCCCAAGCTTAATTCCTACTCGTCCTCGAGTAGGTAAATGATAACAAGCATAATTTCTGTGGTGAAATGCTACCAACCATATAAGAACTTTTAAGTAAGGTAAGCAAGGCATGTAATTCAATTCAAGTCATAACAGGAAAGAGTCTATATTAGAATTGAAACAAGCAACGTAAGAACATAAAGGTGCAAGAGCTCTCGCTGTCCGTGACTCGAATGTCTCCAAATGGTGTTTGCGTGCAAGAAGCGGGATAGGGAATACGAGAAAAAAGTATTTTTTGTGTTGAGAACTCAATCTACTAAAGTTTCACACTTGGTCTTCTTTGGAATCTTATCTTGACTCGTCCCCATACCACTAGCCAGGTACAAGTCAATTTGATCCACTCCTTTTCGATATTTTGAGCACTCATGCAATGGATGATCGTAAGCACGAGAGTTGACACTTAGGATGGCAAAGAGAGAAATATGGTGGAGGAGGAAGAGAAAAAAGGTGAGAAAGGCTCACATCAATGAGGACAATCATAGGCGAGAAGGCCAAATGATAGATATGATATGAGGAGTAGGGATTTCCATGCAACGGATGCACATGTGAGCTAAAAGCTTTCCAAGGGAACTAGTGGGGGTGCATCCAACTTGCTTGATCAAGAAGACCTAGAGCTCGTTTGAGAAGGCTCATCATTGGAATATACAAGACAAGTTCTATAGTGTGAAGGGTCCCCACATAGCTATATGCATGTATGATGATCTCTACGGAGTACAAGGGATAGAGGATGAAGTACTAGTGTGGATCTCTCAGGGAAAACAGTTCATCAAGGCAAAGATCACCGACCTGATGGTCATCGATCTAATCAAGGCCGAGCTAAACAAGATCAAGCAAGAAGTGGGCCGATCTGTTCCAAGTGAGGGCCGATTGCCCCGGAGAAGGCGCAATCGGCCTCACCAAGGAGCATTCGGCCGAAGTAAGAAGAGCAACATCCGATTAGAGGTCAGGTCGGATACCTGGTACAAGAGCATTTAATGCGCAATCCCTGAAGATCGGGACTGTCAGAGGCGTGCGGTCTCCTCCAGCGCCAATCACGCGGACAGGCCGACATGTCTAAGTATCTAGATTCACTGTTCACTACCGAGGTCTACGTGATAGCGGTATGGCGAGCCGCAAGTCTACACCGGGTCATCCGTAGAAGCACGATGTTAGGTCTCTAGCTGATCTGAGACAGACAGCTGGGCCCTCCCTCTTGTGTATTTACTTTTGTACCCCAGGCTCGTCCTATAAGAGCCCCGGGTACCCCTCCTGCGTGGGCGACGAGAGAGAAATTATTAAGATCTCACCCACCATAGAGAGAGCAAGGAGAGAGTAGAGACCAGAGGCCCTCTTCTTCTTCCTCTCAAACAGCTCAAGGAGCATTCATTGTAGCCAGAGTTATTGCATATAGCTAGCTCGGCAGGACTAGGGGTGTTATCTCTACGGAGAGCCCCGAACCTAGGTACATCGTGGTGTCTCACCGTGTGTTCCCACTCTCGCTTCCGGAAACAGCGACACTAACCTCGGTTTGTCCCCCTCTTTAGCCATCCCCATGGCATCTGCCGTTACATATCGACGTCAGTTGGCGCCCACCGTGGGGCAGGCCGAGGCGTCGACTGGAGTTCTGATCCGGACGGGACCATCATCTGCATCGCGCATACGCTTCGCCTCCGGCCTGGTGATGAGGAGCGGAGCGTGGAACTTCGTCATCGACAACGCCTCGCGGTTTGGGGCTGGAATGCCTTTACCGCGTGGCATCATCATTCCTATTGGCGGCCATCGCGTCTTCGTCGCAACGCTTCCTGATGTGTTTCCCAGGGAGGTACGGGTGTTCTCTGAGCTCATGGATCCGTTGCCAGGAGGGCCGGATGCCGTGGGAACAGACGGCACGACTGCGCACATCTGTGCGGAGGTCATGATGGCGGGAGCGTCAAGTCGCCACAGTTCCACTTCAGCGACCCAAGCCGCGAGAGCAGCAACAACAGCAGCAGCAGGCCCAAGCAACCCACCGGATGTGCTCAGCACTCCCGTGGATCTTCATGCCGATCCAGCCATGGCTCACGCCGAGCTGGAGAAGGTGCGTCAAGCTCAGAAGGAGCAATCAGATCGGATCGACGCTGAAAAGCGCCGGATGGAGGCATCAGTTCGGGAGTACAACGCAGCGCATGGCATTCGGCAGCGTGTTATCCCACCCCCAGTCATTGAGGAGCTTCGGGCAGTAGGCCGAGAGGTCGGCAGAGAGTTGGGAGGAGCCCAACAAACTGTACCGTCCATCATTGTAGCACCACAGATTTCGTATAGTTCTCCTGTGAAGAACATGAGAGCTACCCAGCAGATCTCCACCGACCTGGAGCATCTGGAAGGAGAAGAGTTGCGGGAGAGGATGCGCCGAATGCGCGACCTCATAACCACAGCGAACCAGCAGCAAAGGGCGGCCACCGAACAGCAAGGGCCAGTAGCATCAAAGTCACTCCGGGCAACTGCGGGTGCGAATCAGCCGGATGCGCTGCAGCGGCAGCAAAGGCAGGCATCCTCATCGCATGGCAGTTTGCACCGTAGTCGGAGGAATCAAGGGGCTGCAGGAGGCAGTCGGAGGGATGAGCCAGCAGTCAACAACAGGCGCAACGAGCAACCGGCGGCATCAGTCTGGCCGGCAATAAGCCAGCGGTTAAGTCCCCGAGCAATCGCGGATAATGACGCAAGACACCGAATCGAGAAGTTGCAGCAAGATAAGCAACCGGAAGACGATGCGCCGGCGGGCCCAGCATGTTTTGGCCCACGTATTCGGTAAGAGCAGTTCCCCAAAGGTTTCACATTGCCCAGGGACACCCCCAAGTACAATGGATCAGTCAAGCCAGAAAATTGGCTGGTCGATTATATGACAGCCGTCGGTATCGCAGAAGGTGGTCGGCGCGTAGCTGTGTGCTATGCTCCGCTCATGCTTCAAGGTTCAGCTCGGTCCTGGTTAAACAGCTTGCCCAGCAACAGTGTCAATTGCTGGAAGGATTTTGAGGACGCATTTGTTCGCAACTTCACGGGTACTTATGAGCGCCCAGGCCTGCCCCGGCACCTGGAACTCTGTGTACAAGGAAAGGACGAGCCCCTTCGCGATTACCTTCAGCGGTGGATCAAGCTCAGGAACACTTGCGAGTGAGTTCATGAAATCCAAGCCATCCAGTACTTCACTGACGGCTGCTTGGACGGGTCTTTGTTGAAGCACAAGCTCCTGCGCAAGGAGATAACTTCTTTGGACGATCTGATGAGGATAGCAAATTCGTTCGCCGCATCTGAATATGCAATGCGCCCGATCACGTTAAGTCCCGGTGGTTTTATCCAAGGACAACCATCCGGCCAGCAGCAGCAGTCGGCAGAAGCAAATGGGCCAAATGGTCCCAATCGGCGTGAGAGGCGCGAGATCCAGAGGAACAACAACTTCAACAACAACAGCAACACCCCCAAGTTCAACAACAACAACAACAACACTGGTTTCAACAAGAGGAAGGATGAGCAGCCGGATGCCCAGTATGGCAATCGGCAGGTAGCAACAGTGCAGCACCAAGAAGAAGAAGGGGCTGCGGGGGGCAGTCGGAAGATGAAGCCTGCTGAAAGACCGCCAGGTCAGCCCATGCCCCCATACACATTTGAGGACATGATGAACCAGCCCTGTAAGATGCATAGTGGAGTAGGCAAGACCGCATCGCACACTACTCGGCAGTGCATTTGGGTTGAGCGTTTGGCAAAGGGAGGAGCAGGAAATCCACCCCCACCACCGCCCCCACTGATACGTCCAAAACGTATCTATAATTTCTGCTTACTCCATGCATGTTTTGTGCGATATTGCTAGGTTCTAGATACACTTTCATACACTTTTGATCATATTTGGACTAACCTATTAACTCAGTGCACCCCAGTGCCAGTTCCTGTTTTCTGCTGTTTTTCTATTTCAGTTTTCCCCCATATAAAAAGTGCCAGAAAAATTCTGGGAAAAATACAGGAAAAATCAGCGTACAGGAAGCTTCGCGAAGAGCCCGAGTGGGGCCAGAGGGGAGCCAGGGGGGCCCAGGCGGCCACCCGGCGCGGCCCCACCCCTGGCCGCGCCAGGGGGGTGCTTGGGGCCCCTGGTCCACCTCTGGCTGCCCCCCTTCGCCTATTTATTCTCCGTCACGGGGAAACTCCGAAGACAGAACCCTATTTCGCAAACTCGCCTCTGTTCCCCCGCCGCCGCGCTTCCGAGATCGGGAGCACCAGAAGACCTCTTCCCGGCACCCTGCCGGAGGGAGGGCCGGCCTCCGGGAGTCTCCTCTCCACCATGGATGCTCCCCGGATGTCTCGTGAGTAGTTTTCCTTGGACCACGGGTCCTTGATCAGTAGCTATGTGATGTTCTCCTCCCCTCTTTGTTCTTCATGGTTTAGACCTCGTGAGCTGGCCTACATGATCGAGGCACTTTTGTAATATTTCTGCTATTGCTATGCTGAGTTTGATGGGATCTGATGGATTATGAGATTATGTTTAGATTGTGATAGAGTAATATATTTTGTTTTTATCTCTTATATTTTTGTTCCTAAGTAATTCTCGCATGTTCTCTGTTGTTGTTTATTGCTTTGGCCAAGTAGTAGGTAGTGACTCCAAGAGGGAACGTTATGCTAGATTGTGGGTTCATGCCCCCCGATGACACGCTTGAGTGACAGAAACATGAGTCTAGGGGATGTGCTGTTGCCACAAGGGGGAAAACAACGGTGCTTGTAACCGCGGTTGCAAGGATTTCTTACTTTACGCAAAGTTTTTTTAATGTAGTTGTCTGTTGCTTTGGGTTTACACTTTGGGTCGGGCTCGCAACTTAATACCAGCGAGATGTTCTGGATAGATATCTCAAGGTGGATGATTAGTAGTAGATGCAGTTGGATTACGGTCTACTTATTTTGGCGTACTGCCCGTGCTTTTGAGCCTCTTCCTTTCTTTTGTAGCATAGTTAGCATTGCGGTGCGTTCATAATCCTGTTAATTGCCCTTCTGTAATTTGTTTACCTCGCATAGAAGTTTTATCGTCTTTTGGGAGAGAGACATCACTAGTGAGAGACAGGCCGACAGGTCTAAGTATCTAGCTTCACTGTTCACTACCGAGGTCTACGGGATAGCGGTATGGCGAGCCGCAAGTCTACACCGGGTCATCCGGAGAAGCACGATGTTAGGTCTCTAGCTGATCTGAGACAGACAACTGGGCCGTCCCGCTTGTGTATTTACTTTTGTACCCCAGTCTCAGCCTATAAGAGCCCCGGGTACCCCTTCTGCGTGGGGGACGAGAGAGCAATTATTACGATCTCACCCACCATAGAGAGAGCAAGGAGAGAGTAGAGACCAGAGGCCCTCTTCTTCTTCCTCTCAAACAGCTCAAGGAGCATTCATTGTAGCTAGAGTTATTGCATATAGCTAGCTCGGCAGGACTAGGGGTGTTATCTCTATGGAGAGCCCCGAACCTGGGTACATCGTGGTGTCTCACCGTGTGTTCCCACTCTCGCTTCCGGAACCAGCGACACTAACCTCGGTTTGTCCCCCTCTTTAGCCATCCCCATGGCATCTGACGTTACATATCGACGACAGTGCCCACTTCTCTATTTTTATTTTTTTATTTTTCTCTTTTTTCTCTTTTTTTGTATTTTTTTGGTGGCCTCAATGGCTCTTTCTATTTAACTATCATTTGTCCTCTTTGGGATCTTTCGATTTTGTCCTCTTTGGGATCTTTTCCTCACTTTAGGGCAACACTGTATATTTGACAAGAATATAGGAGATCTTTCACACTTTACAAGGGTACTCACATAAAGAAGATGTAACTATCATGTTGCAAATGTATGCCTCTGCCAGGATAGCAGGATATGCAATGATACTAGCGCGTTGTAAGGCCCGATATGCGGTACTGTTCCAGATCTAGATGTTTCCATCCAGATCCGGGGACGAAGCACATATCGGTCCCACCGCGACATATGACATAGCCACATGCCCCCGATTTCGAACATGATATCACAACATTAAAGATACAAGGATACAACATCTCATACAATCGCCATACAACTGCATTAAATACAATACTTCAGCGGAAGGTACATGTCTGAGTACAGACTACAATCAAATGCCTAGTGGCAAAGAGAAAATCATCGATCCCCATAACCACACGGGTCCAGGCCCTCCGCCGGGATCCGCCTAACTAGTCGCCGTCGAGTCTCCACGTGAAACGTCGATCACCATACCTGTTGTCGATCAAGAACCCTGAAAAGAGTTTGGGGTAGTATCATGAGTACAGAAGTACTCAGCATCCAACTGTAGTGGTCAACTGACCCAGCAAGGACTTCATCACTCGTCATTCTAGGACAACTAGTAGTTTACGGTAAGTATGGGGTAAGTGGTGAGGTTGCTGCCGCACTAGAATTTATGAAGTGGCTAAAGATCTAGAGAGTAAGATAAGAATCCAAGCATTCGATGAGGAATCACCTCCAACAAGTCTGCTATCCACCTACTTACGCAAGCATAACACATATCCTATCCTTGTCCTCCTCTTCGCATCCCGACGAAGAAGAAGCAGTCAAGGCACGCACACGTTGACCAAGTTATATTAAGATTATCTCAGTTGTTGTTGTCTATGAACAAGGAGTAGGTCTCAATTCGTCCATAACCGTAGACACGGCTTCTCGAAAAGATTTAACCCTGCAGGGGTGTACAAACTGCCCATTATGAGGCTCCGCATGCACGCCCATCTCTCTCAGTTGCTACCCATCACAGGAAACCATTATATGATTTAGTTCCAAGAGATCTGAAACAACAGGTCCCTCTAGCTAACAACGAACAAATCCGGGTGGCCCCCGGTGAGTCGACACCCAGCTCAGGAGCCGTCCGCGCTCTCGATCTGGTCTCTACCATCTGTCGCAGGTTTGGATTGCCGGTAATTATCACATGAGGCCGGGTCCTCAGCCGGACAGGTTGGACCAACAAGGAAACTATGCCCCCGCTGGCCTAGGTTGTTTTAAAAGGATGTCTGCCAGGAGCTACCCGGCAGACATATATGCATGGTTTTCAAATGGTAAATCAGCTTGGTCCACCATTAGAAATGTTTGAAGCTAGATAGGTAAGAAAAGGGGACCCCATAAAATCCCACACGCGGTTAGGCACGCTCATTCTTAAAACCAATACCCGGAACTCGGATCCTAGGTGACTCGAATGGAACAAAGCGCCGGGGCGGGATAGCCTAGACCTTCCATCCTTCGTCGAGTATAGTCAACATTAATAATAATCATATCATCAACAACAATATAATAATGTGATATCCCAAACCAAGGAGTAACAGGGTAACATTCGTAGCATCCTAAGCATGCATACTAAGCAGGGGCTGAGTAACGAGCGATAGTAACATAGCAGTACAAGGTTTGCTGGGAGGGGAATGGCAGTATCGGTTTGAAAGAGGTTGTAAACATGTGGTAGGATCAAACATCGAACCTATCCTAGACTATCATGCAAACCGATGGTTGAAATAGAATGGATCATAAGTAATGTATAGTCCTTTCCTGTTGATAAGTCGGGTTCCGAAGGTGTAGTTGATCGCAAGCTCGCATCGTCTCCGAGAGGTACCCGCGGAAGCACACAAGAAGTAAACACTGGAAAAGGCAATCGACGAGCAAGCATCTATTACTACGAAGCAATCACCAGCAAACAACAACAAGAAGGCAACACGAGACATTGCACCTACCGTCGAGAGCGTTTACTAACAGGTTAGGTGGAGTACTCGTCACACACGACGATACCGCACATTTATGATGGTTCAAGTTGTTTAGCTACACAAGATGAGCAAAGGTTATTAACATGGCATCTCATTCAAGCATGGCATATCACACAAACATGACAAGAGGTGAAGCACAAGATAAACTATCTATGCTAGTCAATTTAAGTGAGGCACAACCTAAACATGGCATAACACTAAGTACGCCACGACAATTAAAGGATTTGGTACTGTTCTTACCTAAACCATATTTTAGGTTGGTTAACAACAGAAAACAATAGCATAAAAAAAAGTACACGAAAAACTAATCAAGTTACATATAAAGAACACTCCAAACGGAGTTACGGTTAAAGAGTTATTAAAGAAACAGTTTACAGTGGCAAGGTTGTAATTAGCAGTAAAACAACATGTAAACAAAGTCAAACATAACAAAGAAGCACATTTTATTAAACTACACAAAATTCTAAACAATTTACATGTTTAAAGCGTCGCGATTCGAGCTACCGTTAAAAAGATACGGGCGCCGCAAAATTGTAATACAATAATCTGCAATTTAAATAAACTAGAAAAGTAAAAAAAACATCTAAGGGGCCGAAAGCTACTGGGCTGGCCCGCAGAAAAGAAAAAAAAAGAAAAAGGAAAAACGGGGCGGCCGGATCACCTTGGGCCGAGGCCCAGCTGTAGGAAGGCGTTGGATAGGCGGTAACACCTATGGGCGAGAGGAGGCTGGAGGGGTGCGGCTGGGCCGCTGGGCTACTGTAGGTGGGCCGCCGGGGCGAGCGCACTGGCCCAGCTCGCTGGATCGAGCGAGGCGCTCGTCCTCGGCATGACGGCTGACGGAGCTTGGTGGCATGGCTGCAGCTGCCCGTCGCCGGAGCACGGTGGAGGTAGGGGAGGACCAGAGGAGGGGCCCGGAGGCGACCGGATCGAGGCGTCTCCTCGCCGGATCCGTGGTTGGCGGCGGCCCGGTGAGGTCCAGGGCGACATGGGAGCTCCTCGGGCGTCATCCATGGCGGTTTACACGCAGAGAGGAGAGGGAGGTTAGGGGAGAGGAGGGAGGAGAGGGAAGGAGAGGTCGCGGGCGCGGCGAGGAGGAGGTCACCGGGGCAGCGGCGGGTGGCCGGAGTGGCGCGGCTACCGATGCTGGTGGAGGCGACGGCGTGAGGAGCTCGGGGCTCGGCCGTATCCTGTCCATGGCGTCGTGGATTGCCTGCAGAGAGAGACAGGGAGGTGATGTGGCGCGCTCTCGGCCCTTCGATCTCGCGATCGAACGGCTGCAAACGGATCTGGGCTAGGTTTTTGACAAAATGGGCTAAATTGCAAAAATTGGGGCTATGTTTGAGGGGGTGGCTGCAATTTTTGGTTAGGGAAACCCTAGAAAGGGGTGGGAGAGTGGTGGTCTTTATATAGCCCAGGTGGCTGGCAGTTTGCAAAAACATCCCCGTATTTTCTCTCGCGCGCGCGGTGTTTACGTTTCTGTCCGCCGGGTGTCCGCAGGACCTTCGATTCTGGTAAAACTTTGAACTGCGCGATCAGCGCGTCGAGACGGCGGCGTTCACCTCGCGTTGGAACCGTTCCGGGAACACTTTCCGACGTGCTATTAAAATATCCCGTTTACTTATTAAACGGGGTTTTTCGTTCCGTTGGCTGCGGCTGGTCTCGTGCGGTTTTCACGACGGTGATCGGGTGAAATCCGGTGTTGCAAAGGTCGAGTGTCAGGGTGGCAAGGGTCGGTCTCCGTCCGGTACGAGATAAAAGGGGGGGAAGTAATCACCGATCGATAAATCGGGGATGCAAACATCGCAAATAAATCAGACAATCAAGTAATTCACACCGCAAACAAACTTTTTAATTATTGTGAAATCTGGGCTGTTACATGCGTCATGTAGCAATGATTAGGGCAAGGCCCAACTAGCATGCGGCTCATCGATCAAGCAAGTAGCATGTATGACACTAAGATCAAGTCATGAGAAGGTGGATTTTGCATGGCAATGTATCTCGGAAAGGCTATGGAAATTCCCTGTAGGTAGGTATGGTGGCTGTTTTGAGGAAGGATATAAGGAGGTTTATGATGACAGAGCATATCATGCCAAGGGTTTGGATGTACCGGCTAAGGTGGACGCCAACTCTCGGAGTGAGAAGAAGGCAATTCACGACACAGGAGAGGCTAGCAAATATGAGGAGGTGGAAGTGTCAACTTTCAATACTTACATTAGTCTGAAGAACTCATGCACTTATTATCGGTAACTTTCAATCTAATAAAGAGGTTCACAAAGAGACAAGTACCCCGAGGAGGAGTGTATGGGGTTTGGTTATCCTCGCGCATCCTCGACTCATGGTACGTGAGTGTACTCTAATATTTGATCCCTCCAAAGATTAGCGATCCATCTAGTAGCTAGAGTTCTCAATTAGTTTTGTAGATTTTTGAAAATAAACACGGATTTCCCAAAATACGACACCTATCACTAATAGGCTAGAGCTCTTGACACCAAAAGTTCAAACATTACTCACATCAATACCTCAAAACTATTGCAAGTTACTACTAAAATTAAATAGCAACCTCAATTACCTACTTTCAAGACAAGACACAACTCAGTGCAACAACCAACTCTCTTAACAAGATAGACATGAAAACTAAAGAGAGTTCCAGCAACAAACTAAACAAAATCCAAGGCTCTTGCTAAAGACAAACTAGGACTAGAACTAAACATGACAGTAGCTACGAAAAGATAAAGAACACACAACAGTAAAAAGATAAGCATGAAGAATCCTATGATGTGTTCTAGATTTTGAAAGTGAAGCGTATTTCTCTCCCACACAAAGTAAGCTGGGATCTAACTTGTTATGAATAGCAAGCAAAGCTAAAGAAAACTAAAAGTAAAACCTAAGAGAGGGATGCTCCAAGCATAGCACATAACGCATGAAGTGATAAAAATATAGTGAGACGAAGAACGAACTGATGATTGTTGATGGAGAAGGGGATGCACGGGGGCATCCCCAAGCTTATATGCTTGAGTCTCCTTGAATATTTATTGGGGATGCATGGGTACATCCCCAAGCTTGAGCACCTGACACTCCCGGATCTTCTTTCATCATCTTCCATCGCACACTTGAAAACTCCCTTCATACATAACTCATCATAAGCTGATTAGAGAGGTTAGTACTCTTAATAAAATAATTTTTCCCCACTTGATATAAAGATATTTTTTAAGAGATACTGTTTCTCAAGATTTCCAAAAGGTTTTTGCAAAGAAAAAACCAAGCTTAAGGTTTGCAAAAGTAAGGAGAGACAAAACATGGTAGAATCTGTGAAAAACAGAACAACAGGTAGTAGAGAATTTTTTTGGGGTACTTCTGCAACTCAAATCAAAAAACTCATAACATACGAAAGTTCCGCAATTGTATAGAGCATGTTGTGTAAAAACTTCAGCTCAAACAGATGAACTGGTGATTTGATCCGATTTTTTTCCTACACGAAGACAGAATCTTTTTTCTGGACAACATGTCACAACTTTTGCTTCCCTTGTCATATGAGGCTATAACTTGGCACAAAGCTTGAAAATAAAGATACAATGATGTTGTGTAACACCCCAAATTTTTTTTTGGATGAGTTACTAGAGAGCATATGCATATCATTTTTTTTTTTGTGTGCATTTTGGATCTTATTTGAGAGTTTATTTGAATTTATTGAATAAAGTTTTTCTGTAGTATTTTATTTTGTATAAATAACTTATTGAAAATATTATTTATATTTTTCTAAGATTTTAGAAATTTATTTCGTATTTTTCCGACTTGTATTTTATTTTATAAAACTCTTTGAAGTTTAAAGAAAAGTACGTATATATTTATATAAACGTACTTACGTTTTACGTTTTTTTTTATTTTAAAAAAATAAGATGTTATTTTTTCGGGGCTATTTTTATTATATTAAAAATACCCTTATATATTTTTTTTAAAAGAAATTCGCAAAAAAAAAAAAAAAACTGAACGGGCCGGCCGGCCGAGCTAGCCAGCCGGGCCAGCCAGGCCGCCAGCGGCCGAACCAGGCCGAGCGGCCGAAGCCAGCCAGGCACGTGCGTGCCTGGTTTCTTCTCCAACGCGGACGCAGAGTCCGGAGCGGACTCTGCACAACGCGCCGGCGGCCGTAGTCGCTACGGACTCCTTCCGGTTGCCCTTTTTCCAAGCAAACTTGTCCCTTAAATACCCCATGACCCCCTCCACCGATTCCCCACAAAAATTTCGCAGTAAACCGTTCCAAATCGAGCTAATTTCGGGGTAGATCTACGTCCAACGGAGCTCTAGTGTTGGACGAATTTCGTCACCGGTGAGCCTCCCCTTGACCCCAAATTCTGCAGACCGACTCTTCTCTTCGTTGTGCTTCTAATTGACATCTTTTTCCCTCTTCTTTTCTTGCGCAAGTTCGATCCCCAAATTGTACGCGTACCGCGAGAGTTCATCGGAGCGCGCTCGGTTCACCGCGTTGCCACGCCCGTACGAACGACGTTGGAGATCATCACCACCACCGTTGTGATCTTCTAATCAAGCCCTACATCTTAGACGTCCTCGTTGACGCCAAAGATCGCCGGAGTTGTCGTCTTCGCCGCGTCTAATCTACAAGTCGCGGTTAGTAAAAGCGCCGTAACTTTTTATCCGTTTCTCCGTTTTAGATGAAACAAGCGGCCAAATCGTTGTTTTGAAACCCTCTAAATATTGTGTACTGTAGATCCAAGTTTTGAGAAAATTATTTTTCCGTTCGATAATTTTTTTTTCCTAGATCCTATGCAAAACTGTTTTTGTAATATCTTTTTACTCGTAGATCCGTTTTGCGTGATTCCAAAGCCCACGGTTTTCTTTCGAAGCCCTCTTTTCAGTTCAACCATAAAGTTTGTTTTGTTTTTTTTCGAAAGTATTCAGATCTGATCAGATTCTATTTTCAACTTTAGTTGATCGTAACTTTTGTTTTACAACTCGGATTTGATTAATTCTTTTTGCAAAATAAAACCCTAGCTAAACCCTATATTCTAGACACTTTGCAACTCACTTTTTAAATCAATCTTGATCTGTTTTTGCAAAATCTTTTATTCGGATTTTATTTTGGAGTTCTTGAACATTGTTTTGCCTTTGGTTGTGTATTGATTGTGTGTATCTTTGTTTGCTCACGATAGATTGTCCGGAGTGCGAAGCAGAGTACCACCAATCTTTAGAGTTCTGCAATCAACAGCAAGGCAAGTCATATCTTTGACCATACTTCCTATTACCTATGTTTTCAATGCATTAGTTCTTCTTCTTTAGATTGCATGATAGGTTATGCTATGCTATTACACCCAGTAGTTCATTGAGGTAGGTATGATCCTTACATCATTGTCACCATCGTATATTAAGATATTGCTATGCTAAGTAGACGTGGATTGGGAAGTGAATCATTATGAGGTATGAGTGATAATGTAGTAATTAGGACCAAGATAAAGTTAATGAACTACCTGGGTGGGATGGTTGCAAGCATCCTGGAGGTGGCCAGTGATGACTGCGGAAAGCCACCCAGGCTCAAAGGGACTGATTGTATTGACATACCTAGAAGCTTACGTGTGCAGCCACAAGCTACTATGGGCTCTGGCTTGGTTGATCAGTTGTAGGGACTCTTACTAGGTAGCGCTACGAAAGTAGATGTGAATAGGTGGGATGGGTGCTACCGGAGTAAGGGAAACTCTTCTGAAAGACCATGTCTCGATCTTCCAGTTGTCATACATCGTGCAGTGTGACGAACTACAAAGGAGGCGATCGAGTCTTGTGGGGAAAAGTGCACAAACCTCTGCAGAGTGTAAAACTAATCGATTAGCCGTGTCCCCGGTTATGGACAATTTGAGCAACTAGTTGTGGAAATATTGATTTGTCTCATCATCTTTAATTAACTGATTGGTTTAATCACTTTGGGATAGATTGAGTGGGGTTTCCCATCTCAATCGTATGCTAGTGTAGAACTTAGCTATTATTATTCTATAGGGAAAAATTAGCTTTTTGCAAAAATAAATGTAGAAGCTACACCAGCCAAATTGGATGTATTACAGGGCTTTTACTTCTTTCTGTGATATGGCTTGCCGTACGATCAAAGTACTGACCCCTTTTGGGGCTGTAACTTATTCATGTTGCAGATTGTTCTGACGAGGAGTAAGGTGCGAATAGGTCGCTGTCTTATACTCAACTTTTGCCGTGGAATCGGATGGACTCACTACTACTACTATTATAGCTTCCGCAAGTATTGGATTAGATGGCCTTAAGCCATGTTATTATTGTAATATTTACTTCATTCGATGTAATAAAGACATGTTTTACTTCTGTTATTTCATCGAGTACTGTGTGTGCTAGCAAACTGATCCAGGGACTAGCACGTTAAGCACAGAGACTTGGTCCCTTCGGATCTGGTCGTTACAAGATGGTATCAGAGCACATGTTGACTGTAGGACGTGACCTTAGGAATGGAAAAGCCATAGGATGAAAACCTTATTTTAAAAACCCTCTACAGTTCTAGTGATTCTCATACTCTTTCCTATTCACTTCTAATCTCTTCTCTCCTTACAAATATAGATGTCGATCACCAAGTTCGCTCAGCCTGATGAGACCACACCTTTTGGACAAAGCCTGATGGAGATCGTGAAGTTTTTGAAGATCGCCTTGCCTAGTTTCACCGGGACACTCATGACTACAGGCCCAGGAGCAAAGAGCTGGAAGGTCCAAGTTCACATTCCAGGACGCACCTTTGGAAGGAAAATCAAGCCAATTAACTTCTCGGTGAAAGCACCAAACTGGAGTGTGGGAAGAAGTCGTGCCGCATTGATGAACTTAGGACGTATTCGACAGGAGTACCACGCAGATCTTCAAGGAACCCGCTTCGAGATGTATGGACGCCAAGATCATACTGGAGAATTAGTACGCACTGTTGAGGATACATCAATGGCATCCCACATTCAAGACTTGGGGGAATATGTTCAATGTGTGGAGGAAGAAATGCTTCATTTCATGGACGTTATTGAGGGTTTTAAGAGAGTTCGTGAAGTGTATGAGGAGCAAATCGACACACTACAAGAAAGGAATGAAGAGTTCAAGCTCATGCTGGAGGAAGCAGAAGAACAACTTGACCAAGGAGAAAACATTCAGGAGGATCACTCCGATGGATGCCTCGTTAGCCAAGATGAGGATTACCAGTCAGAGGAAGAGGAAAATGCAAATGATGTCTTGATGATCGATTCTTCTTCCGACTCAAACTAGTCATAGACCACCATTATAGATTTTTTTTTCTTTTAGTTAAACGTTTAGAGTTTCGATCTGAGAGTTTTCTTAGAGTTACCATGTCGGCTCTTGTGACATGGCCTATCTTAGTTAATTGTGTGAATCTTGATTTGAATGAGTGATTGATTGAAATTTCTTGCTATCATGTTGCATATGGGTAGTGTTATCCCCCTTAGGCCTATTTTCTCTCTATAACCTCATCTATTCTAACCCGACAGATGCCGCCAAGACGTGCCCCTTCTGCTAGTGGATCAGGGAATGGAATTCCACCCGGCTTAGAGCAGTTGCTTCAGACCCAGAATCAGATGATGCAGCTTTTGATGCAGAACATGAACAATAACAACAACAACAACAACAACAACAACAACAACAACATTGCACCACCACCACCACCTTTGGGAGACAGCCTCACCCGTTTCCTAAGGTTGAACCCACCTTTGTTCTCTAGCAGCCCGGAGCCGATTGTTGCAGATGACTGGCTCCGCAATATGGGAAGGAAGCTAGCAACCGCTGGATGCACTGATGAGGAGAAAGTGAGATTTGCCTCGCACCAGCTAGATGGACCTGCAGCCGCATGGTGGGATAATTACACCACCACATACCCCATGGCGAATGTGACTTGGGACCAGTTCCAGCAGGCGTTCCGCACTGCTCATGTTTCAGCTGGAGCTATGAGTCTCAAGAAGATGGAGTTTCGCAACTTACGCCAGGGAGGCCGTTCAGTGGCAGAGTATGTGGAGGAATTCAACAAGTTATCCCGTTATGCTCCAGGAGATGTGGCCACAGATGCTGCCAAGCAGGAGAAATTTCTGGAGGGACTAAATGATGAGCTTGGAGTTCAGTTGATGGTGGCAACCTTTACTAACTACCAGGAAATGGTGGATAAGGCTATCATTCTTGAAGGCAAGCATCAGATAATGGAGAATCGCAAGAGGAAGTACGGACAGGGCACGTATCAATCTGGCACTCAACAGAAGCCCCGTTCCGCACCATTCTCAGGATATGGTGGAACAGGACCCAATAAATTTGGAGGGCACAACCATCATAATCATAGAGGCCATTCTCAATATGGAGGTAATGGACACAACCATGGAAACCAGAGGAATGGCAATGGAGAAAATGGAAATCAGCAACGGTCCAACCCATCTACGCCCATGAAGAAGGACCTAAGTCACATCACCTGTTTCAAATGCAACAACAAAGGGCATTACTCCAATGAATGTCCTGAGCTGAAGAATGGCAATGGGAGTTCTGGAAATAAGAAGCCTAACCCTTTTGCTAAGGGACAAGTGAACCATGTCAACGTGGAGGAAGCCTATGAACAACCCGATGCAGTGTTTGGTAAGTTTTTGCTAAACTCTCAACCAGTACTAGTTCTTTTTGACACTGGTGCATCACATTCATTCATATCAAGGGTAGTTGTGGATAAGTATGGATTTTCTACCAAGACCCTTGGTGTACCAATTTTAGTAAGTTCCCCGGGAGCCGAGATGATGGCAGGTTTAGGTTGTCCCCAGTTGAGCCTCGCCATTGGCAATCATGATTTCCCCACAGACCTGATAATTTTGAAGTCCCAAGGTTTGGATGTAATCCTAGTTATGGATTGGATGTCGAAGTATAAAGGCAACATTGACTGTGAGGGAAGATCAATCTCTCTCACCACACCCGAGGGGAAGAGGATCAAGTATGTGACCAAGCACAAGTTTAGAAGGACCCAGGTATATTCTCTTAAGGGGGTTAGCCTGGAGGAAGTGCCGATAGTCAAGGAGTACCCTGACGTATTCCCGGAGGAGTTGCCCGGAATGCCACCGGACCGGGATATTGAGTTTTTGATCGAGTTATTGCCAGGCACCGGACCTATATCCAAAAGGCCGTATAGAATGCCCGCAAATGACTTAGAGGAAATTAAGAAGCAAATTAAAGAGTTATTGGAGAAAGGGTATATTCGCCCGAGTTCATCACCTTGGGGAGCCCCAGTGCTTTTAGTAGAGAAGAAGGATGGATCTCTAAGGATGGTCGTGGATTATCGCTCGTTGAACGAGGTGACTATCAAGAACAAGTATCCACTACCGATGATCAATGATTTGTTTGACCAGTTGGAAGGAGCTAGTGTGTTTTCCAAGATCGATCTCCGATCGGGATATCACCAGTTGAAGATCCGTGAGAAGGATATACCCAAGACCGCCTTCACCACGAGATATGGACTCTATGAGTACACAGTCATGTCTTTCGGTCTAACCAATGCCCCTGCATACTTTATGAACATGATGAACAAGGTCTTCATGGAGTTTTTGGACAAATTTGTTGTGGTGTTCATTGATGATATTTTGATTTATTCCAAGAATGAAGAGGAGCATGAAGAACACCTACGCTTAGTCTTGGAGAAACTTAGGGAACATCAACTTTATGCCAAGTTTACTAAGTGTGAGTTTTGGTTGAAGGAAGTGGGATTTCTTGGACATGTTGTGTCAGGCGAAGGAATCGCAGTGGACCCATCCAAGGTTGAAGCAGTCACAGAATGGCAGGCGCCCACATCCGTTGGTGAAATCCGTAGTTTTCTTGGACTTGCGGGTTATTACAGGAGATTCATCGAGAGTTTTTCCAAGATTGCCAAACCTATGACGGAATTGTTGAAGAAGGACACCAAGTTCGTCTGGACGGAGGAATGTGAAGCCAGTTTTCAGGAATTGAAGAAGCGTTTGGTTACAGCCCCAGTGCTGATTCTTCCCGATGTGCGCAAGGATTTTCAAGTGTATTGTGATGCCTCGCGGCAAGGACTCGGAGGCGTTCTCATGCAAGATGGAAAGGTTGTATGTTACACCTCGCGTCAGCTTCGACCTCATGAGTTGAACTATGCCACACATGATTTGGAGTTAGCAGCCGTAGTACACGCACTCAAGACTTGGAGGCATTTTCTTATTGGGAACAAGTGTGACGTATACACGGATCATAAGAGTTTAAAGTATATTTTTACGCAAAAGGAGTTGAACCTCAGGCAGAGGAGGTGGTTGGAGCTTATCAAGGATTATGATATGAGATTGCATTACCACCCAGGAAAGGCCAATGTAGTGGCAGATGCCCTGAGTCGGAAAAGTTATGTCAATACCCTTATAGCAGGAGGTTTACCTCAGGAGTTGTGTGACGATCTCAGAGATCTTCGCATGGAGATTGTTCCACGAGGATATGTCGCCACACTAGAAATTCAGTCCACGTTATTGGGAAAGATCCGAGAAGCTCAGAAGTTGGACAAGGGTATTGCAGAGATCAAGGAGAAAATGGAGAAAGGAAAAGCAGAAGGATTTCATGAAGATGAGTACGGAACATTATGGTTTGAGAAGCGTATTTACGTGCCCAATGACCCGGAGATCAGGAAGTTGATTCTCCAAGAAGCTCATGATTCGCCTTACTCAATACACCCGGGAAACACCAAGATGTATTTGGACTTGAAGGAAAGTTTTTGGTGGACAGGGTTGAAAAAGGATATTGCTGAGTATGTGGCTATATGTGATGTATGTCCGAGAGTGAAGGCGGAGCATCAGAAACCGGCCGGATTACTTCAACCTTTGCCGATACCTGATTGGAAATGGGACAAACTTGGTATGGATTTTATCACAGGATTACCCAGGACACGAGCAGGCTATGACTCTATTTGGGTAGTGGTTGACCGTTTGACCAAAGTGGCTCACTTCATCCCGGTGAAAACCACCTATACTAGTGCTAAGTTGGCTAAGATATACATGACCAGGATCGTATGTCTGCATGGAGTTCCGAAGAAGATTGTATCAGATAGAGGCACGCATTTTACCTCAAAGTTTTGGCATCAGTTACATGAAACCTTGGGAACTAGGCTGGAGTTTAGCACAGCTTTTCATCCCCAGACAGATGGTCAGACTGAGAGAGTGAATTCAATTTCTGGAGGACATGTTGAGAGCTTGTGCATTGGATTATGGATCCAGTTGGGATGATAATTTGCCTTATGCGGAGTTCTCGTACAACAACAGTTATCAAGCCAGTTTAAAGATGGCCCCGTTTGAAGCGTTGTATGGAAGAAGGTGTAGAACACCGTTAATGTGGGATGAAGTTGGAGACCGCAAGCTATTCGGACCAGATTTGATCAAGGATTCAGAAGAGAAGGTCAAGTTAATCTGTGATAGGCTGAAGATAGCTTAGTCAAGACAGAAAAGTTATGCCGATGCGAAACGAAAGGAAGTAACGTATGAAGTGGGAGATAGAGCATACCTTCGAGTGTCTCCGCTTCGTGGCATTAAGAGATTTGGAGTTAAAGGAAAGTTAGCACCACGATTTGTGGGGCCATATAAAGTCTTGGAACGCAAAGGAGAGGTTGCTTACAAGTTAGAATTGCCCGAAGGTTTGTCTGGAGTTCACGATGTGTTTCATGTGTCCCAGTTGAAGAAGTGTTATGCAGAGATGACAAATATTCCGCTGAGAGACACCGTGCCATTGGAGGCAATTCAGCTGGAGGATGATTTGACATATGAGGAGAAGCCTGTGAAGATTCTCGATACGGCAGACAGAGTCACTCGTACCAAGGTTATTAAATTTTGCAAAGTTCAGTGGAGTTACCACACCGAGGAAGAAGCTACTTGGGAGCGAGAAGAGGATCTCAAGCAGGATCACCCACACCTTTTTGCTGACCAACCCGAATCTCGAGGGCGAGATTCACCTTAAGGGGGGTAGGTTTTGTAACACCCCAAATTTTTTTTTTTGGATGAGTTACTAGAGAGCATATGCATATCATTTTTTTTTGTGTGCATTTTGGATCTTATTTGAGAGTTTATTTGAATTTATTGAATAAAGTTTTTCTTTAGTATTTTATTTTGTATAAATAACTTATTCAAAATATTATTTATATTTTTCTAAGATTTTAGAAATTTATTTCGTATTTTTCCGACTTGTATTTTATTTTATAAAACTCTTTGAAGTTTAAAGAAAAGTACGTATATATTTATATAAACGTACTTACGTTTTACGTTTTTTTTTTATTTTAAAAAAATAAGATGTTATTTTTTCGGGGCTATTTTTATTATATTAAAAATACCCTTATATTTTTTAAAGAAATTCGCAAAAAAAAAAAAAAAAAAACTGAACGGGCCGGCCGACCGGCCGAGGTAGCCAGCCAGGCCACCAGCGGCCGAAGCCAGCCAGGCACGTGCGTGCCTGGTTTCTTCTCCAACGCGGACGCAGAGTCCGGAGCGGACTCTGCACAGCGCGCCGGCGGCCGTAGTCGCTACGGACTCCTTCCGGTTGCCCTTTTTCCAAGCAAACTTGTCCCTTAAATACCCCATGACCCCCTCCACCGATTCCCCACAAAAATTTCGCAGTAAACCGTTCCAAATCGAGCTAATTTCGGGGTAGATCTAGGTCCAACGGAGCTCTAGTGTTGGACGAATTTCGTCACCGGTGAGCCTCCCCTTGACCCCAAATTCTGCAGACCGACTCTTCTCTTCGTTGTGCTTCTAATTGACATCTTTTTCCCTCTTCTTTTCTTGCGCAAGTTTGATCCCCAAATTGTACGCGTACCGCGAGAGTTCATCGGAGCGCGCTCGGTTCACCGCGTTGCCACGCCCGTACGAACGACGTTGGAGATCATCACCACTACCGTTGTGATCTTCTAATCAAGCCCTACATCTTAGACGTCCTCGTTGACGCCAAAGATCGCCGGAGTTGTCGTCTTCGCCGCGTCTAATCTACACGTCGCGGTTAGTAAAAGCGCCGTAACTTTTTATCCGTTTCTCCGTTTTAGATGAAACAAGCGGCCAAATCGTTGTTTTGAAACCCTCTAAATATTGTGTACTGTAGATCCAAGTTTTGAGAAAATTATTTTTCCGTTCGATAATTTTTTTTTTCCTAGATCCTATGCAAAACTGTTTTTGTAATATCTTTTTACTCGTAGATCCGTTTTGTGTGATTCCAAAGCCCACGGTTTTCTTTCGAAGCCCTCTTTTCAGTTCAACCATAAAGTTTGTTTTGTTTTTTTTCGAAAGTATTCAGATCTGATCAGATTCTATTTTCAACTTTAGTTGATCGTAACTTTTGTTTTACAACTCGGATTTGATTAATTCTTTTTGCAAAATAAAACCCTAGCTAAACCCTATATTCTAGACACTTTGCAACCCACTTTTTAAATCAATCTTGATCTGTTTTTGCAAAATCTTTTATTCGGATTTTAATTTGGAGTTCTTGAACATTGTTTTGCCTTTGGTTGGGTATTGATTGTGTGTATCTTTGTTTGCTCACGATAGATTGTCCGGAGTGCGAAGCAGAGTACCACCAATCTTTAGAGTTCTGCAATCAACAGCAAGGCAAGTCATATCTTTGACCATACTTCCTATTACCTATGTTTTCAATGCATTAGTTCTTCTTCTTTAGATTGCATGATAGGTTATGCTATGCTAGTACACCCAGTAGTTCATTGAGGTAGGTATGATCCTTACATCATTGTCACCATCGTATATTAAGATATTGCTATGCTAAGTAGACGTGGATTGGGAAGTGAATCATTATGAGGTATGAGTGATAATGTAGTAATTAGGACCAAGATAAAGTTAATGAACTACCTGGGTGGGATGGTTGCAAGCATCCTGGAGGTGGCCAGTGATGACTGCGGAAAGCCACCTAGGCTCAAAGGGACTGATTGTATTGACATACCTAGAAGCTTACGTGTGCAGCCACAAGCTACTATGGGCTCTGGCTTGGTTGATCAGTTGTAGGGACTCTTACTAGGTAGCGCTACGAAAGTAGATGTGAATAGGTGGGATGGGTGCTACCGGAGTAAGGGAAACTCTTCTGAAAGACCATGTCTCGATCTTCCAGTTGTCATACATCGTGCAGTGTGACGAACTACAAAGGAGGCGATCGAGTCTTGTGGGGAAAAGTGCACAAACCTCTGCAGAGTGTAAAACTAATCGATTAGCCGTGTCCCCGGTTATGGACAATTTGAGCAACTATTTGTGGAAATATTGATTTGTCTCATCATCTTTAATTAACTGATTGGTTTAATCACTTTGGGATAGATTGAGTGGGGTTTCCCATCTCAATCGTATGCTAGTGTAGAACTTAGCTATTATTATTCTATAGGGAAAAATTAGCTTTTTGCAAAAATAAATGTAGAAGCTACACCAGCCAAATTGCATGTATTACAGGGCTTTTACTTCTTTCTGTGATATGGCTTGCCGTACGATCAAAGTACTGACCCCTTTTGGGGCTGTAACTTATTCATGTTGCAGATTGTTCTGACGAGGAGTAAGGTGCGAATAGGTCGCTGTCTTATACTCAACTTTTGCCGTGGAGTCGGATGGACTCGCTACTACTACTATTATAGCTTCCGCAAGTATTTGATTAGATGGCCTTAAGCCATGTTATTATTGTAATATTTACTTCATTCGATGTAATAAAGACATGTTTTACTTCTGTTATTTCATCGAGTACTGTGTGTGCTAGCAAACTGATCCAGGGACTAGCACGTTAAGCACAGAGACTTGGTCCCTTCGGATCTGGTCGTTACATGTTGCTACAGTAGTAAAAATCATCAAGACCACTAAAAACAGTAGTGAAAACAGCTTGGGTTGCCTCCCAACAAGCGCTTTCTTTTTGCGCCTTTAAGCTAGGCATAAGATTTTAATGATGCTCTCATAGGAATAAGGAATAAGAGTTGAAGAACAAAAGAGAGAATCAAGAAGCAAATAACAAACACATTTAAGTCTAACATGCTTCCTATGCAATAGGATCTTTTAGAGAAATCACTCATTAAAACATAAAGATATTAGCATAGGAAGGCAAAATAAGTGCAACTTCAAAACCTTCAACATAAAGAGAGGGAACTTGATATTATTGAAATATCTATATGAATATGTTCCCTTCTCACAATAATTTCCACTAGGGTCATGAATAAACTCAACAATATAAGTATCACATAAAGCATTGTTACCATGATCCACATGCAAAAGGGTACTCTTACTCTCCAAGCATAATCTTTCTCATTGGTAATAGTGGGAGTAGGACTATCATAAAGAACTTGAACACTATAGATTAATTGTGTATTAGGAAGATGGTGTTCTACAAGGGAGTAATTACCTCCATGATTATGACAAGTTTCATAAGGATAATTTCTCCTTATGTCATAGGTACCTTCACTAGTAGAAAAAGGCCCATTTGTCCCGGTTGATGAGGGCCTTCTGTTCCGGTTCTGGAACCGGGACTAAAGGGTCGTTACTAAAGCCCATGACCGTTAGTCCCGGTTCGCTTCCGAACCGGGACAGATGGGCCTCCACGTGGCAGCCGGCTGGAGCGGGGGCTGGAGGACCTTTAGTCCCGGTTAGTGACTAAAGGAATTTTTTCGAAAAAAAAATTTAAATTTTTTTTGGATTTTTTTCATTTTCGAATCTTTGAATTATTTGACAATTTAATCTCTAATCACCCCTCCTCACTACTTCAAAATTTAATCTCTAATCAACACTCATTCCAAATCATCTAACTTCCCGACCGGTCACCCATCCTCTCACTACTCCATCCCGAGCACGCTTAACTTTCAGGTTCTATCTCCCCTAGTTTCCAAGTCTGCACTTGTTGTTTTCCTGAAAATAGTAAGATATCAATCATGTTAACCCTTAGGTCTTGATATCACATGATTTAATTTTTTGAATTCCAAACAATTATTAAAAAAACAATCACGATTAACAAACAACAATGATGTCACACGCTTCACCGTTTGAGTTTGAAATTATTATTCTAAAAAACAATAATTATTTCATATTGAAACAAACCAAATATATATATATATATAACGACTTGAGCTAACTGATCGAAGCTAGATCGAAGCTAGAAGCGTCTAATCTAACGACTTGAGCTAACTGATCACCAAATATATATATATATATATAATTCATAATATTTATTACAGTAGATTGAAGCTAGAAGCGTCTAATCTAACGACTAGAGCTAATTAACTACTCGATCTTCTGCTTCTTGGCGGAGGTCCCGGCGACCTCATCGTCGCCGCTGGGCGCCGCCCGCTTGGTGGCCTCCTCCGACGCGACTTTCGCCTCCACACGCGCCGTCATCTCGGCCCTTTTCTTCTCCTTCTTCTTTGCTCTCGCCTTGGCCAGGTTCGCCGCGGACTTCTTCGCACGTGCGGCACGGCGAAGTTCCCGCGCCTCCAGCCGTTCCAGCGCCTCCAGTCGTTCCAGCGGGCTGTCGTCGGCGGGCGGCGGGCTGTCGTCGGCGGGCGGCGGACTGTCGTCGTCGGCGGGTGGCGGGCTGTCGTCGGCGGCGCGCGATCGTCGCCCGCGCTGAGCTCGAGGCCGCGGCTTCGGAGGCAGGTCGTCGCAGTCCCAAAACATGCGGCTTTCGGGGTGGTTGTCCTCGTTCGACGGGGTGTCGGAGTCGGACGGCCACCGTAGCGGCGACCCCGACATGGCGGTGAGAAGCTCGTCGGGCGCGAGAGGGGAGATCAAGATGAGAATGGAAGAACAAGATAGATCAAGATATATGAGATGAGATGAGTCGGATGAAACCGTCCCCGGCCTTCTAATTATAAAGCCTGAGAAGCTCGTCGGGCGCGCGCCGCACGCGCATGGGAAACTCATCGGACGCCGCACGCGCATGGGAAGCTCATCGGGCGCACGCATATACGAAGAAATCGCCTCGGGATGAAGCGCGGGAAGACCAAGCACCATCATTGGTCCCGGTTCGTAGCTGGCACCGGGACTAAAGGTTGGCCTTTAGTCCCGGTTCCAGCTACGAACCGGGACCAATGGATGGAGGCCCATTCGTCCCGGTTCGTGTCTGGAACCGGGACTAATGGGTCCAGACGAACCGGGACCAATGCCCCACGAGGCCCGGCCGGCGCCCTGGGCGCACGAACCGGGACGTATGCCCCCATGGGTCCCGGTTCCTGACTGAACCAGGACTAATGGGCTGGCCAGGTCTGAACCAAAGCCATGTTTTCTACTAGTGCTTTATAATCACTATAGATAGGAGTTATAACATCATCATAGTAGAGAAGAACATTATCATTGCTAGCAACTATATTTGTAAACATGTTGTCTTTATTCTTACTAACAAAAGAATTGTCAAATACTACATCACTAATGGGTAAAGGACTTGCAATCCTATCATCCCCAAGCTTAGAGATTTCCATATCATCACTCTCAGAGTTTGTACCAAAAAGATTTTCAAGATCATAAGTAGCATTATCATCATTTTCCAAATCACAAAAAGTAACATGCATATCATAATCAAAATAATCTTCAATAGTGCCTACGGACTTAACATCAGGATAATAATGAATGCAATAAAGCTCACCGTCCTCCAAAAATTTCTGTCCTTTAGGATAAAAATTGATGTGAGGAATATGCTCAGGCCAGGTTGATACCCATTCTTCTTCCTTCTTGCTCCTGTTCATCCTCCTCTTCTTTTTCTTCTTCTTTAGCTTAGGAGGGAGTTGTTGGAGATGAAGCTTCTCCACATATCCTGGTTTATCATTAGAAACAATAGGCGAAACTTGGGAGAAACTCTCCTTTTTATTAGTAGAAATATAAGAGACATTTTTATACTTTGGTAAGTTCCCTCCTTTCTAATCTTACTTATGTAATCATTTTCATGGAAATTAACAACACAATAGAGATGGAAATTTTGCAAAGTGTTGTTTATTCCTAAGGGATTAACATCTAGCCAAGAAGTTTTTTCTGATAGCTCTTCACACATAAAAAATAACATAAGTTCATCATAAAGATCAAAAGTGATCATGTTATCACACAACTGATTAACAGTTATGCTTTGAAAGTTCATGCATTGGAAATTAAAGTGACCCTCTATACAACAAAGTTCACAAGTAAAAGGATAAAGGTCACACAATTCTCTAGAAAGTTCATTTAAATATTTTGTTGGGATTTAGAGTAAAAAAAATTCCGACACTACGAAACCAAGTCCCAAGATTGGATCTAGATAGATGCAAACATAGTTAGCGATCTTGTTACCTTAACAACCGTTCAAACGGTAGTTCTCTCGCAGTGGAAGAAGTTGATGGAGAGTTGGGGAAAATTGACGTGGTGCAATCCCTCGAACAGATCTGATCCGTGTGACGCCCCACGAACAGATCTACTCCTCAGAAGAAGATGCAGAAGTCCCTCGAACAAAGATCGAATGCACGATCTCTATATGGTTGATCCACACGTACGGTGTGAAAGATCCAGTAGGGCTCCGCCGTCCAGAGCTCAGCTCCTCCGAAGTAGAGAGGAGGGAGGAGCAGAACTTCGAGATATGGTGGAGATCATAACTACAAGAGAGGAGAGAGGAGGGGCAGCCCTGAGGCAAAAGAACAAACTTGTGTGTCCTTGGGGGTGCCCCCTCCTCATCTATTTATAGTGGGAGGGGAGGGGAGGCCACCTTGGAGGAGGGGGCACCCTACGGTATCCCTCCCCCTGGTGGAGGCGCCCTAGGGTTTCCCCTAAGGGGCCCTTGGCCCTCCAAGTGGAGGCGCCACCTATGGGCCTTCTTGGTCCAAGTGGCTCCCTCCCCACTTGGGCCTTCCAAGTGAGAGGGGGGCCATTGATATTTAATCCCTATTATTAATTCTAAAACAATTCTAGAATTCACAAGAAATAAATATTAAAAATATTTAGACCATCCCGGAACTTTTCAGGCCCTCCGGTTTTACCCGGTTTTCTCAAAACTTTTCCCGGTAATTTACCGGTGCCCCGAAACAATTCTGGATTTCTCTCCGATTAAATCTCAATCACCCCGGAACTTTTCCGGTGTGTTATACTCGTGCTCCTATCACTCTAGTACTCAACAAATGTACCACCCTTAAGTGTGTGACCCCATAGGTTCGGTAGAATACGAACATGAACCGGAAACTGACTTTCCACGGATCAATAACCAATAGCGTAGCCATGGACACCCATAATGGTTCCCGCACCTGCACAAATATGAATTCGAGTGAACCTCTGGTTGAAATGCCAATCCCTTTGCTTCGCGATACTTTACAAAACATGAGGTGAGATTATATAGGTATCCGCATGATCAACTCATTAATCATTATACCAATTATCCTCATATCGGTTTTGTTCTTTTCTCATTCACGTATTCCGTATCCCATGTGATCTATTCACAAAATATCCGGCCGGATGTTGGTGGATACGTAATACCGAGAGGGCCCAAAGAATATCTCTCCTAAGAAGGAGGAGAAAATCCCAACTTGAATCATCAAGTCCCTAGACATACTTTCAAGTGTGAGAGAGCCAAGTCGTTATAGCCACGCCTGTTACGGGTGGTGTTAGGACAGAGTCAAAACCCACCCTCCGGTTTGGAGGTACTTAACATTCTCATGGTCTATAAGGATACATGAAAATGTCAACTCATCTGATGATTTAACTCATAATACAATGATGATGAAATCTCAAAGCAAATCATATAATTGGGTCGGTTCAGCACCCTTGTTCTGGTAACAACGTGCTCCCATGTATTACCGGCATATTCAATGCCCTATGTCAGGAAAACATGACATCCATAATACACAGGTTAGTCCTAGAGGCAGACTAAGAACACTTTGTGTTTATACTCCACACCTGCATATGGATTTTCCTCCGAAGGAAGTTAATATGAACTTGGCAAACCTCCGCATAGGCCATTGCAGTTATAGCACAGACATATAAACATTAATAATGAAACTGGAATTATAATAATACATTTTATTATTGCCTCTAGGGAATAATTCCAATAGTCTCCCACTTGCACTAGAGACAATAATCTAGTTGCATGGTTTTCTCAGACCAATGGCACTTTGGTCTTCATGCTCGCTTGTGGTATAGACTTCGTCAGTGAGCTTAACGCTTTTAGGCTCGTCTCAATCCTGCATATCTTAATGTACCCCTTCATCCTTTATGAAGTATTTAAAGATACGGCACTATCGTTCAACATGTTTGGACTACAGTGAGCTCTTAGCTTACTTTGCTTTGATCATGATGCTCATATCAAAATATGGTTTGTGTAGATCAAGCGTTCGGAACTATGCCTATAACTATGATGGTGTTCCTGATGCAAATACCCTCCTATGCAACTTCCAGAGTTGCCATGTTTCACATCTACGTTGTAGGAATCCCGCTATGTGCCTTAGCTTGAAAAACAATTTTTAACATCCTATTTTGCTACTTAGCTATAGATCGATTAAAACTATTACAAATGATTATGAAACTTTATTTCATCTATTTGTAATGAATTCTTTAGTTTTCCTCATAGAACCTTTCTTCATCTGAGGTACTTCAAGAGAACTAATCTACTATTTAGATTACTATGGTGCTTGTTGCACTTTCAGGACATCCAATACCTTAGTGCTTTATTTTGCTAAAATATTTATTCTCAATCACTCATATGTTATTCACATATATGATTAGAATCGTGCTCCCACTTAATTTCATATTCTTATATGATTATTGATGAAATAATAAATTTTATAACTTCATCAAAAACTATTACTCCAGCTCTGTGATATTTGCTTCAACTATGGACTAATCTTTGAAGCATTCTCACTTTTACCAATATTGTATAGATCATTAAATCCTTTCAGGTTGTATCATGCATACACCCTTTGTTTAATTTTCTCAGAAGAAAAATCCATATGTCATACTTCGGAAGTATGCCGCGATTATCAGTAATTTTCCATATGAACATTTGCATCACTACACATATTGTAGTCAACCTTTTGAACTCTATCAAAAAACTTATTTTGCGATAAGTCGAGCATTATCAACGATGAAACTATCGTCTATGTTCATATCTACGAAAAACCAATCCACTCTAATGATCAGGTATCCTTAGGAGGGTTTTACCAAGTTCTCAACTTGATTTTGGTGGATTACTTTCATTTTGTTTTTATGGTTTTTAAGCCATATAGTGGAGTTAGTGCCCGTCATGAGGTCTTGTAGTTAACAGGTTTATCACACTTCAGAACTACATTGGTTCAATGTGAATTTAAAAAGCTGTGTGATACAACATCAGACTTGATCATTTCATCTCTGGAACGCATTTCAGAGTTTCATCATTCCTTTTCATCAGATGTAGGAATTTCTGGTTTGGTCACATAATTTATCTCTAGATCAAATTTCGAGTTCCATTCTGTAGAACCAAATGATTCATTGTAATCATTATCAAGCTATTAGTCCTCCCACTTAATTGTTTGAAGAGAGCTATTTTCTCAAGGAAAAATCCCATGTCCCTCGATAAACAATTTTCTCGGGTATGGTAGTGGAGGTGTTGTTCGTAACATGATGTTTCTACAATACTTATATTTGAGATCGAGTATATTCTAAATATATATCTCAGAAATTATGAAACAACAATTGGATTTCTTATCCATGCCATATTCTTATAGGGCATTGTTTCAACAGTCATATGACGTCGCTCTATTTAGTTCGTAAGTGGTTTCTCTAAAGCATTAAGCAGTATAGTGAATGGGAGTGCGGTTTAAGTACATCACCGACCTCACCATGTCATGCTGGAATTCAGGATAGAAAACAATTTTAATTCCAATATGTCATATAGGGCTTGGTTATGCATCAAGATACTCCGTAGCTATACAGAGTTTCAGGTGACGCTAGTTTATGAACTGACTTCATACACTCAATGATGTTTGCTAAATTCTTTAACTCATTTATTTTACGATCAGATCGTCAAATATTTGATCTATGTGTGATGATGATTCTCTTTGTGTTGAAACAATATTTCAACTTATTCAAAAATTCAGATACTATGTCTTGTCTAAATATCGGTATATCTATACAAGTCAATATCACAAATTTTTATGTAAAGTACTGTTTATTGGTTCTTCACACATCGATATGTGTTATTACCAATGGTTTACTAAAAACTTGAACAATTCATTTAATCAATGATTTTGTCTATTAAAAAACATTGCATGTGTCAAATGACTCAAATGTTGGGGTGCGCAGCGGAAAACACAATTTTTCCTAACTAGCGTTTCCCATAACCCAAGATCTAGCTAGCCGTATTACCGTAACGGAAAGGAGTGCGGAATAACATACCTCGAGGTGTAGTCCGTTGCACGGGAAACGTTCCCGCAAACTTGGCTGGTGTAGTCGAACAAGTTTCACAGCCCCCTGGCTGTGTTGAGCACCCGGATGGGTGTAGTGCCACACGTGTAGCACTTCGTAGTACTCGCACACGTACGAGACTCGATGACGACCTCCGATCTCCGATTCAGCGAAGGTGGCGAAAGCAGACCTCCGGAACTAGAATTTCAGCAGCACGACGATGTGCGTATAGTGGAGACATCTCCAACCTAGTGCAGCCTCCAAACAAGGGGAGTCCGCTCATAGGAGGAAGAAAGAGGGAGAGAGAGATCAACAGAATTTATCTGTATTTTTCTGGAAATTTTTTATGTAGAAAAAGGGCTACCCACCACATCTATATATAGGGGAAAACCGGGGTGCAATACCTGTCAACTAGCCATGTGGTACTAAACTGCTAGTTTGGCACAAAGCCATGGCGCGCACACATGCATGGCCGCATGTGGTTGCCGGCCACCATAGGCCAAGTGTCCATGTGGCCCACCAAGCCCATAGCGCCATATGCACCTTTTTTTTCTTTTCCTTTTTTTCTTTTTTCTTTCTTCTTCCTTAAAGAAAAAACAAAAACTAAAAAGAATATTATTCCATTAATTATTTAAATTATATTTTAACATTTAATTCATTTGATTAAATAAGAAAATATATCTAAATAACTTTCCGAACAATTCGAAACCACGGAACCTTTACCGTCTCCCTTCAAAATGATTTCGGAGTTCTCTCTCATATCTCCGGTAACTCCGATAGTTCCGAAAAGGTCTCCGAGTTCATCGAGCCCTTAAGTGTGTTACCCTATGGTCCGAGAACACTCCAGTCATGACCGAGATGTGGCTACGGTCAATGATCATCAGCGGGACCTGGATGCCCATAATGACCGCTGTGCATTCCGGATATCAATACCGATTGGACCTTACGTCGTATAGCATTCCCTTTGTCAGTGACACTGGATTAGTCCGAGATTCAATCAATGACATCCTATGTCTGGTTCAACCTCGTTATGAGAAATCCTTATTCACTCGTTCCCGTGATATTCATCCCCGTGACCTAGTCACACGCTGCGCAGCTTTATGGATGGAATCTCACCGAGTGTGCCCTGAGTATCTATCCATCACATGGATTGACAAATCCCGCTCTTATAACAATACTCCTCAACATATCTCCACGGAATACCCAAGATACAACCGTTATGACCCGCATATTTCAGTCAGGTGGTGGGATGTAAGTCAAAGCATCCGAGTAGATAGCAATTATGCACGTACTGATGGTCAAAGGAATAGTCTACTATGTTCTGTAATTACAACACTGAACCTTCATAAGATTGATCATGCTGTAATGCTTACTTTGGGTAATGTTCATCACGTCACTCATCCAGTGAGGTGACCTCATAGTCAAGAGACTTAATTGTCCATGATCGCGAAACCACGACCATCATGTTGACCATGAACTAGTTATTGATATAGAGGCTAACTAGGAACTTTGGGGTTTTCTATACCACACCTGTATCATTTTTTCACTGATACAGTTCTAGCACGGTATGAAACGGGTTATGAACCTGCTTAGATATATTGGAATAATCATATATTATTTGCCTCTAGAGCATATATCCAACAGTCTCCCACTTGCACTAGAGTGCTAATAATCTAGCCGCATTTTCCCGATCATAATCAGCTTATCGCATAGGCGTTCATTGATCATGCTTGCTCATGGAAGAGGGTTCGTCAATGAACTGTACCAATTCAGATTCATATGTTTCCTTCACAACTGGTATAGGTCAACTAGTTTGACATGCCACTCATTATCATATAATGGTCGGATATAAGTTTCGCGGGAGAGTAAGACTGTTATTTCACAGTATCCTTCAGTGATCCTTTGGTTTAGGCTTCAGAAGACTTATCCAGCGTCACATATATTGGGAAATACACTCAGCCAGAAGTCCAAACTTCTTACACCAAACTTTTATCCATACGTCTACTTTATTAAGTAGTATTATGTTTGTAGTGCCGTGAATCTTGCTCACTTTTCTTTCATGTCTTTGGTGATGTCTCTAATTCCATATAGGCCCATAATATGGCTTGCAATTGTAATCTTGCATTACATTCAAGTCTATTATCTTTCTATACTTTGGAGCATAGTCCTCAGTATTCCTCATATACTAAATTCGTGGACTTTATTCAGATTATGTGTTTTACTCCTAAAGCACATCGGAATCTGTTCTTGTTCCAAGAACTTTTGAGTCATTCTGTTGTTGGATTCACAATGCATGTTATATGGTAGAATCATATGTCAAAGTACATATGAGATCACATGTCCTAGTACATGGTGCATCTCTATTCTTCCATCAAGACATTGCTTGTGATATTTGGATTTCATCTGTTATATAATTTCTAGCTACAAGAACCTGTTTCTTGGCTAGAAGATTATTCCAACTTTTCTTTGTTTCATCATACGTATCTATCACTATAGATTTCAACGTGTGATCTGTTTAGTACTTCATATAAAGGAAGATTCTTGTAATCTTGTGTTATATCTACCTTATGTTATATATATATATATATATCATAATGCATATACGTGCATATGAGACGATTCTCCATATACATATATCATTTGCATGTCCATATATACATACACGTGATCATTCTCCACATATGTCATAACATGCATGTCTGAGATAATGATCATGCTCCCACTCAAATATATCCATCATATATTCATATATTTGTGGTTCATCTTTCATCAAGTCATTGTATTGTTACTATGTCTTACATAATGACAATGCTCCCAAAGCTCCCACTCAGAAAATTCCCTCTGCATTCTAAGTTTCCGGAAGTCTTCAAAGGTCCCGCTCAGTTTCATGAAACTGCAGGCCCACTCAATATTTTGTTATTCACAAATAATCACTTGATCAAATCAAGGTTGAGGGTTCCTGTCTTGAGGTACTACAGTCCATCCTTCCAACGAAATAAACCTTCTTCATGCCCATTGCAATTCTCTTTCAAATCCCAATTTGACTGAGACGCAATTTTAGGATATGGTCCATTGTAGTGTAAATGAAATATTTTATTGATTAAAGAATTCCTACGTTTCCGTAGTCAATCATCATTGAACTTTGGTCATAACCGTTTTATGAACCAAAATTATGCCTTATACCCGTTACATTATTCTCAAAAACTTTACAGTTTGTCGAGAATATGAAATAACCGATTTATTTCACAGAACGTGAGCCATCCTATATGTAACTCAATATTATTTCATTTCTCCTCGTGTTCTAGGCTACCATCATTCCTTTGTGTTTCAAGCAATGTTATTCCTTTTGTTTTATTAAGAAGACTCATGATTATTTTTCTGTACAGAATGTATTCATGACAATCTTCTAAATTCAACTAAGGCTTCAAGTCATATACCAAGACCAATCGTCTTTGGCATATCCTTCCTTATATAGCGTCATTACAGCGGAAAACGCTTCCGTTGCAATACTCTGATATTCTGAAGGCAAGGTCCAATACCTTGGTCAAAGTTTCCATTGTCTCCCATTGGATCCGTGTCGAGAGACTTCTTCTCGCACTACCAATCAAGCAACACAAATTTTGCTATTCGGGGAGAATATGTAATTTCAATTGCTTGTAGGTTTATCACAAAGAAATTCTTTCTTTAAGAAACCTTATAACACCATCAATTATGGAGTTATCTTCTCTCATTAGATTCAGGATGGTTTTCCTATTCATGAAGTGGGTGTTTTAACTTAATGAATTAAACAACCTTGTTCGTTAATAATTTTAGTGCAAGGGGAACGAACGTTTAGACCATACTACAGTTTGTATGACTACGAATGGTTTAAGTAGTCTAGCACTTTCAACTTCCATCGTAATTTGTGGTACAATTTCCACAAGTCTCCCATTATGTCATCTTTAATATTTATCACTCAAATCATAGCTTAGTGATTTGTATCCTTATATTCAACTTCACACTGTGATTCCTGAATCTCAGTTTTATGATCTCAATTGAATACAACTTTGAATTAATCATATGAAGTCTGTAATGATAACTCATGTGCCCATTTAGTACATCATTTATGTATAATGATTGGCACAAGTTCTACTTGCTAGAAACTTGTCTTGGTCATATTTATTGCAGAGGTTCATAGATCGTGTATCTAATGCATCTCATGCGATCAAGTTATGACTTTCATTTGATAATGAACTCAAAAGATAATAGATCATACATTTAATGAATTCATCAGTTATGAAATCACCTTATGCAATCAAATCTTTGACTTGTTATAATCAAGACAACTTTATCATTAAACATTGAATATTACTTGACAATAATAGCAGTATTATAAATGCTTTCTATCATAACATAAATCAAGACATAATCAAAGTATAAGCACACTTTTATTCATAAAGATGGAACAACTGACTTGTCTCATTACATGAATAACTTTGTCTCGCGAGATGCAAGACACACAACTAAGTGTTCATACTATAATGATTACATAAGATTTATCTAATACTCTAAGTATCTCCTATGATAGATGTCTCGGTGGAATCCATGCTGGCCATCAACTGACTTGGTTGCCATCAATCCTCGATTTCACCTCTTCCCGTCCATGCAACGGCAGGTCCTGTTTTCATAAAACAGAATAAGTATTAGATACTCATTTACTGCAAGTGTTGTCTAAAGGGAACAAACATTTATAAAGTATATCAAGTATATACCTTCTCCATCCACGACTTTTGCATCCTCGATAGGAGCAATGTCTGCGGCCAAGAGATTAGTCATGGAGTTTTGGAGACTCATATTAGCTCCACTTCCGACATAGCTATGAACATAATCACTATCACTCGGTGGAAGTGAGTGCAATAACGTATTTATCGCAAACTCTTCTGTGGTGGTTTAGTTCATTGTCCAATATTCATAATCATCCACCAGGGTCAGGTACATCTCATACATTCTGTCTAAGTGATCACCAAGGCTTGTGCGTTCTTCCATCTTTGTAGATAGAAACTTGCTTTTTAACTCAAATCTGGCAACTCTGAACTCACGTATGAACATTGTATTTAGCGTGTCCATGATGTCATATGAGTCAATGTCCTGAAACTGAATACTCAAATCCTTTGACATGCTGAAAATCATGACATTCCTGACTACGGAGCACTTCTGTCGACGAGCATAATGATCAAGTATCTCCTGATCGCCAACATGGTTGTCCGGATGTTCTTCCATATGCATTTCTATTGTGAACAAGATGTTTACTCTCTTGAGCGAAGTCCTAAGGTGTGAGTACCAGTCAGCAAAGTTTGACCCATCTACTCTAAGTCTTTCACCCTTCATGAAGAAAAGTAATTCACGTTGCTCTAGAGCATTCATTTTCTTAAAACATAATTGCAAGGAACACAATTAAGACTAGTTCACAACAATGAGTTCATATAATCATATTATAAATGAGCTCACACTAAAACAATCATCCCTAAGAAGTTTTAGTGATTACATAATCCAGATTCACTCCCCGCCCTCGAATATCACACGGTCGACGGGTCAGTTTCAAAGGTAGACAACAACTTGTGCGATCACATTATCTGTATATTGTGACTGATGCTCGATCTTTCGATCTCTAGTATTTCGAGGCCATATCTGTTGTAAGGCCCGATATGCGGTACTGTTCCAGATCTAGATTTTTCCATCCAGATCCGGGGACGAAGCACATATCGGTCCAACGCGACATATGACATAGCCATATGCCCCGTATTTCCAACATGATATCACAACATTACAGATACAAGGATACAACATCTCATACAATCGGCATACAACTGTCTTAATACAATACAACAGCGAAAGATAAATGTCTGAGTACAGACTACAATCAAATGCCTACTGGCAAAGAGAAAAACATCGATCGTGCGATGAGCTAGGGCGGATGAAGCCTTTTGCCAACGAAGCATCAAGTTGGGTTTTTAGCTCAGCTAACTCATGTGGGGCCATTCTATATGGGCGTCTGGAAATTGGGGTTGTGCCTGGTATAAGATCCACTATGAATTCCACAGACCTGTCGGGTGGCATTCCCGGCAACTCTTCTGGAAAGACATCCGGAAAGTCACAAACTATCGGAATATCTTCAAGGTTAGGAAGGGGATGTTCATTCAACGAATATAGCTGGGTGTCTGAACCTTGAGATGTGAAATGGACTATCTTGCCGAAAGGATGAGTGAGTTGGACTGATTTAGTGGCACAATCAATCTTGGCACGGTGTTTTGACAACCAATCCATGCCTAAGATGATATCGATATCTGAAGATTTGAGGTCTATGAGAGAAGCAAGGAATACAACATCCTCAACAACAATCTCATTGTCATGACTTACCCTACTGGTACGCCATGTGGTTCCTGGAGTTTTAATCATGAAAGGGGTAGGCAACTCCTCAAATGAAATGTCATGCAGGAGTGCGAACTTTTCAGACAAAAAGGAATGAGAAGCTCCAGAATCAAATAGAACAGAAGCAGATTTGGAGTTGACAGGAAGTGTACCGAGTACAACCTTAGTATCCTCTTGGGCTTCTTTGATGGTGGCATCGTTCACACGTCCGTATTCAACAATAGCGGACTTGGCTTTGGAAGGCTTTGGTGCCTTAGCTTTGGCTTTAGGTTTTGGATGAGGAGGAACATTCTCATGCAATGAACACTGTCGTGCAATGTGGCCAGGATTACCACACTTGTAGCACAAACGGGTGTTAGGTTGTGGAGTTTGTATGGAAAGCTCTCTACTATCTTTCTGGGTTTTCTTGCTTTGTGAAGATGGTCTTGGAATCAAGTGTGAAGGAAGGGCACTAGTTGGGATCCAAATTCGACGTTTCTGAGAACCCAAACTAGAAGAGGAAGCAAGATCACGATCACGTTTGCGAGACTCTTCAAAGACCTCATTTCCATGCTCAGCTCTGAATGATATATTGACCAAATCCTCGAAGTTGACGAATTCAAGGAGATTGAGATCATGACGAAGGACAGGGCTAAGTCCCTTGCGGAACCTTGCTTTCTTCTTGGCATCGTTTGATATCTTCTCAGGGGCATAACGAGAAAGTCGATTGAACTCAGTCTTGTACTGATGAACAGTCATATTTCCCTGAGATAGGGTGCAGAACTCTTCCCTCTTTCTTTCCATCTGCTCATCCAGAATGTGCTACCCTTGGAAGGCATCACGGAACTCCTGCCAAGTCACTACGTGACCATCAGGCTGCATTGCAACAAAACTTTCCCACCATTCACCAGCAGCACCTTCCAGAAAGTATGCCGCAAACATGACACGATCATCTGGAGAAACATGCGCCGTCTCAAGCTTACGCTCGATGGAACGGAGCCAATCATCGGCATCAAGGGGCTCAGATGAACATCGGAAAACTGGCGGGTTCAAAA
The DNA here is from genome assembly GCA_950022295.1 of Bromus sterilis. NCBI lineage: Eukaryota > Viridiplantae > Streptophyta > Magnoliopsida > Poales > Poaceae > Bromus > Bromus sterilis. Next base: position 27,057,079 of record OX465596.1, on the reverse strand, counting down.
GAATAAAATCCTGGATGGATATTACCGTATCTCGCTGAATAGAAGTATTCTTCTCAATGAGCTCCAAAAGGCGTGTTTGATCACGTCGATTTCGCTCAGCCTCCATCATGATTTCTGCTGCAGAAGGCGGTGAAGGAGGACCATCATCACCACTTTGATTACCGTGACCAGATTCACCACATCTAGTTCCACCTGACATTCTGTGCGATAAAAATCAACAATCAGAGTAGGATTTATGATGGAATCAAAGCAAGATGATACAATTTAAGAGCGGACAAGATTGTAATGCAAAAGCATTGGAATCACTAGAAACACGGGACAATTCGGACAGCATAACGGCTGTACCGGGGTGGAAAAATGAATCAATCTGCAAGAATGATCAGAACCTTCTCAAAAGGCTCGAAGGGATGGTGACTCTAGACAACCAAAACATTCCTACAGCTATGGAGAGTCAAACAACGAGATGTTCTAGTATAGACATAGAAGAGCCTAGTCCTATCTTCCCATAGAAAAGATGAGGGTGACTCAGAACTCAGATCGATGAGGGTAAGGAGAAAAAGAAGCCTTACGTTGTTCCCTTATACCCAAAGTAACTATATAACTATAGAATGCTAGACTCGATGTCGGCCAAGGTTTACTAATCCTACAGGCAGTCCTGCTCTGATACCAAGTCTGTCGGGACCCGGGGTTTGCATATGTAATTCCAGTCACAATTCAATCATATGGAGAGCCGAGAGCCATACCCACTTTTCTAAGCAGACAAGGCCAAGTACAAGACACTCTCGGAAAGCTCAAACGTGAGGGGCATCCCATCCAGGCCCGGATGATCAACTGAGATGGGTCCTCATCGTCCGCTCACAAGTCTAAATGATTATGGGTGGTGAAATCCCATACTCATAGACAAGTCGCCTCAACCATATTATCGATTGAATCATAACACTTACATAAACAGACTCCAGCCCGATCTCTTAGTCGGGGTCTCGGGCGGGCTCAATCATACAACAAAGTGTGCCACGTGACAGAGTCACGAGAAATCGCATCGCGATGCCCCAAGCTGCGCACATCTAAGGGCCACTTGGTGTATAAAAGACCGCCGGCGAGAGCACAACTAAGGTATCGAACCCCACACATGACATGCGCGATATAAACATACACGCAGCATGCATGCCAAGTGTATAACAGCAGGTAACACAACATGAACTCTACAAACTCATAGCTTTATTGCATCTGCTAAATAGAGCAGATATAGTAGTGTTACAAGCACAGATCACATCACTGTGATCCAACATTACATCATACAAAACCGGAAGCAAATTATGTCTTAGTAAAGACAAGGTTAACAAATGGCTTAAGAAGCCTTTAAGAAAACACAACGACCCTCCAGAGGGACCAGGCTGCTGTCTGGGACTACATTACTTCGTCGACGTTGAGCTTGAGGGGAGGCCACCATCAGGGTCAGTGGTCTCGTCTCTAAAACATAGAATAAGCAAACGTGAGTACAAAGTCGTACTCAGCAAGACTTACGTCAAAACTAAACTACTCATGCTCAGGTATCAAGGTAAAGGCAGGTGGGTTTGTACTGCAGAAAGCTTTGACTTGGCTATCCTGTACTACGACTACATAGAGTTGAGATGAGAGGCGCACATGAGTCCATCTATTCTTGATCACCACTTCAATACACCACCAAGGATCCTTCCTCGACTTCCCCACGAGGAAGCAACCCAAAGCACTCACACTTATCTTGAGATTTTTAGAGTATCCATTTGAGTTGTCTAATAATCAAGTAAAGATCTCCAAGTAGTCCATAACCGCGGACACGGCTATTCGAATAGTTCATTAACCCTGCAGGGGTGTACTTCTTCACATACGTAGCTACCACTTATCGCCTAGAACTCGTCACCCTCAAGCGGTGTCGGCGAGGATAGTACCACGACACTTACCTCACGGCTCCAACTCTAGTCCAGGGGATCGCCTATCTGAGTATGTTCCCCAATCGGGAATCCGGCCGGGGTTTCCGTTCAGGACCCAAACGATGTTTGGACGGTCCGACAAGCCCACCTCGACGGATGGTGCTGCGCTTGCCTAAAACCGTGCTACGTTATGAAAGAAAATAGAATAAAGTTAACCCATGCGAATCCTGGACCCTAGTCGGGGTGAGTTAATAGGTCGAGAGGGGTCAATGAGCCCAACATGTGGTAGTAATCTGTGTCTTGGATCACAACACAAGAACTCGGATCCTAGGGCAGTGTAAATGAGACAACCCACTGTGTACTCCTACACAGCCTCTCATTGTTCACTTATATTAGGGTGACTTCATCAACACGTTACCACCTTGTTGCATGTGTTCACTACCATCCCGATACATCACCCAGATGGATCAACTTCATTGTAAACAACTCTAGCATGGCATAGCATAACATGGATGAAGGGCCACATGATGAGCACAAACAATCTTGTATCTGCTAGGTTGAGGTTTGCTTAATACTTTGGCAGCAATGATAGGTCATGAAAAGGATGGGTTCAACTAACGGTAGAACGGTAACATGTGAATCACCTAATCATGCATAAGAGAACAAGAGGGAAACTGGGTTTTTATAGATATGATCAAAGGGGGTTTGCTTGCCTTATTGTCGAGACTCGGGGGGGTGCCACTCTTCGGAGAAAACAAGGACTACGTCCGGCGATGGATCTATCGAGAAGAAGCAAACACCGAGACAACAAAGTATAAACATCACATTGCAATGCACATTCAAGAATGAAACATGGCATGGTACTGATGTGATCTAGGTTCAATTTGCAACAAGTTAATTGAAGTTGATTTGAATAAGAAATTCAAATTCAAACTCCAAATGTGGTTCAAATTAGTCAAAGTTGCATTTGCTAATGTTTGGATATGGTAAACGATGTTGCCATGTGTATGATATGCCTCTGATGTTCATGTGATAAGGTTGGCATTGCAAAGATTTAATTTGAAATGATTTAAACATTTATTTTGAATTATTCCAAATAACCCAAATAGCTAAATGCTACTGGTCCATCATCATAGATGTGTTTTTCATCTATGAAAGTATGATATTTGGAATCCTTGAATTTTTCTGATGATTTTTCATATATAAATTATTTGATTTGGAGTTATGGTTTAAAAGTTATTGAATTTACAAGATTTAACCAATTTCTGGAATTCTGTTAAATAAGAAAAAGGATTTATTGCGCAAGGCTGACGTCAGGATGACATCACGGGGCGCTGACCAGTCAACCTGACGTCTGGGACTCACCTGTCATTGTCTTTGGTGTTAACTCTGTTTTAATTAAAAAAGACAGGGGATTAAGGGGGGCTGGGTCCCACCAGTCAGTGAGAGAGAGAGGGATTAGGAGGGGGGGGTTAGCTCCTAATGACCCAGCCGACCGGCGTTTAGCCGCCGGCGGCACTGGACGCGGCGGCGCCCACTGGAGAGGGGCCGTCCGGCCATGGGAGGCCACGGGGAAGGTGTCGTTCGGCTCCTCTCGAACGCGCGCTTCTCGTGGATGCCAAGGGGAGGCTAGGGGGACGCCGAGAGCACGCCGGCGAGCAAGGGGACGCGGCGGCCGAGCTCGGGCTCGACGTGGCTGGCGACGCCGAGGGCTAGAGCGAGTGGGGTTAGGGGGGAAAGCACGGAGAGCTCACCCTGAACGTGTTGGCACGGACAGGAGAGGCGGAGGAGCTGCGGTGGCCTCGAATTCGACGACGGTGTGCCGGCGGCCGTGGAGGAGACAGAGGTCGCGGGCGTCGTTTTTGAAGCTTCGCGGCTTCGATTGGGGGCTCGAGATGGCGTGGACAACCACGGCGGAGCTTCTGGACAGCACGGCGGGGCGGCTCGACGTCGTTGGCCACGCAGGCGCATGCACGGCGGCGACGACTCCTCTCGGGTGCGGCGGAGAAAACGGCGAGGCGAGAGGGGATAGGTCCAGGGAGAGGGGGAAAAGGAAGAGGAGGCTTCCAGGCGCGTCCACGGCGCCGGATAAGGGAGAGGGGGCAGCCAGGCAGCTGCCTGGCGCGCATGCCGTGGCCGGCGGCGAGCTGCCTGCCTGCCTGGCCTGGGAGGAAGACGACTCTGCCCTTTTGGGTTGGGCCTCCTCTGCTGGGCCAGGTGGGCCAGGTAAGTGGCTTCGGCCTTTTTTGTTTCTTTTCTTTTTTCAGCTTTCTGTTTTATTTGTTTTGCTCTGGAAAAAATACCAAAGCATTTTTTAAAATCCCCAAATATTTATCTTGGACATATGTGACATAGTACTAGCCACTCCCAAGATTTGAAGATTTTTGGAATTCAAATTATTTGAATCCAATTCAAATAGCATTTAAATTTAATTTCCAAGCCTCTGTTTGAATATTTGAAAAATCCATGAGCATGGGTTTGACTCCAAATCATTTTTAAAATGATCATACTCATTTATAGGACTTTTCAAAATTGTTTGGAGGATGTTTGGAAAAACTTTTTATCTGGCCTTTTATTTAAATTCTTTTTGGCTTTTCCAAATCCCCAATTCTTAAACCAAGGAATTTAAACATGATGCAATTATTTCTAGTAATAAGAGCACATACCAAAACTAGGGTTGTGACAACTCGCCCCCACTCAAAAGAATCTCGTCCCGAGATTCAGAAGTAGTCGGGAAGAGGGTGGGGTATTCAACTCGAAGATGATCTTCTCGTTCCCAGGTGGCTTCCTTCTCAGAATGGTTGGACCACTGCACTTTAAGGAACTTGATGTTCTGATGTCTGGTGGTGCGCTCAGCTTCATCGAGGATACGGACGGGATACTCTCGATACGACAGGTTTTCTTGGAGATCAAGCATTTCGTGGTCTACTTCGCGGATGGGATCCATGAAGCAACGCCTGAGTTGAGATATGTGGAAGACATCGTGAACCTGAGAAAGATGCGGGGGTAGTTCAAGTTGGTAGGCAACTTCTCCATGTTTAGCTAGAATGCGAAAGGGGCCTATGTAATGTGGGGCCAATTTTCCTTTGATACCGAAGCGATGGGTTCCATTCAGAGGAGTAACCCGGAGGTAAGCTTTCTCGTCCAGCTCGTAGCTTTCTGTCCTATGATGACGATCATAGTAGCTTTTCTGACGAGACTGGGCTGTTTTCAACTGCTCACGAACAATGCGAACCTTCTCTTCTGCTTCCTGGATCATATCCGGTCCAAAGAATTGTCTTTCGCCGGTTTCTGACCAGTTCAATGGTGTTCGACATTTTCGTCCATAGAGAAATTCGAAGGGTGCCATGCCCAAGCTAGTGTCAGAACCCTCTGATAGGTAATGTGCTAGGATCGATTTCACTTTGCATTCTTGAAAGAAATCAAAGGAAATTTCAATTTCAAAAGAAAAATGGGAGAAGGAACCCCCCCCCCCAGATGAATTAATTCAAAAGGCCAAATAAAAATCTTCTCCAAAAATTCTTGTTAGATTTTTGAAAAGTCTTATAAATGAGTGTGATCACATATCAAGTGATGTGGGAACCATCCCATGCTCATAGATTTTTCAAATATTCAAACAGTGCCTTGAATTAATCAAATAACCCTATTTGAGTTAAGATTCAAATTATTTGAATTTTAAAAATGTTGAAACTTTATAAGTGGCTAGTCTATATTATTATGAAGCCATATAAAAAATTTCAGCATTTAATAAAATGCCTAGCTATTTATTTTAGCACAGAAAAACAAATGTCAGAAAATAAAAACAGAAAAATAAGAAGAAAAGCTTACCTGGCGCCCAGGCGAGAGCAGCCCATCCGGCCCACCCGGCCCAGAGGGGCAGCAGGGTCTTCTTCCCCGCCCCGCGCCTCCAAGCTGCTCGGTGGAATGCCACCGAGCCAGCCATGGACGCCACGTCGCCGCCGAGGACCTTCCAGGCCTTCCCGTGCCCTCTTCTCGCGCCTGGAGACTCCCTGGAGCACGCCACGTCCGTTTCCCCCCTCCAGAGCTTCTTCCCCCTCCTCCTACGCTCGAATTCGTCGTCACCCGAAGCTTCACCGGAGCGCACCGCCGTGGACGACGTGGCCACCGTGCCCTAGAGCTCAAGCCAGCAAGTCCACCGTGCTCCTCGTCATTGACTTCGTCTTCACGCAGAAACTGGATCCCTAATTCCTCCCCGAGCCGACGCCATCGCCTTCAACCTCTCGCCGGACCCACGAGCTCGCCGTCGTCGATTCGCCGCCGTTGGAGCCTCCCCGAGCAAGCCGTCGCTTCCCTTCGACTCAGGGTGAGCTACCGCGCAAGACCCCTCTTGACCCGAACCTTCCCCGCGGCTGTAGCCGGATCCACCATGGGAGCCGAGCAAGCTCGCCGCCATGGTCGAGCTAGAGCTCGCTCTCGTGCCTCTGTTGATGCCCTAGTGCGCGCGTTTGGCTTCTGCGTGCACTAGCGTTCGAATGCGCCAAGTCCCAGCTAAATTCGTGCCCCCTAGCCTCGACTACGACCTCGCCGGTTCTCTGTTTCCGCCGGAGTAGTCACCGCCGTCCATCCCGACCTTCCCGTGACCCCCTGATGCTTCCTCTCGACGCGGACGACAACGCTGCACCCGTTGGTGGTCTGCTCTTCCTCTCTCGTGGCCTCTAGCCGATTCCGGCAAGGGCGCCGCCGTAGCCAGGCCACCGGCGTCAAGCCGCCGGTGGGTTAACCTTAACCCCCGCACTAATCCACCCCTGGGTCACTTACAGGTGGGGCCCCCAGCCCTTAAACCCTCTGTTATTTTTTAAACAGAGAGGGATTAATCCCACTGTGGCTGACCACTGGACCCCACACGTCAGACCCCCCCCCCACGTCAGCCTTGCGCAAGCATGACGCAGTAATTCAATTCCAGAAATTACAAATGAATTAAAGAATTCCAGAAAATCCAGAAAATAACCCAAACTTTGGAAATTCATAGAAAATTCATATCAAATCCAAATTGGACAAATAATATATGAAAAATGATCAGGAGAAAATAACCTATCCAAATATCCAACTTTCAACTTTGTTTGAGGTGAATTTAAATTGGGATCAGTAGCATTTGCTATTTGTTTTTACAACTTGAACCATGGCAACATGCTACATTTTACTTACACATCAGAGGCATATCATACACATTTCAAAATGATTCAAATTGATCAATCAATGTCACATGTAACTTGGTCAAGTTTGAATTCAAATTGGAGTTTGAATTTGCAATTCAATTTGCAATATACTCCATTTAAATGGAATTGCTTCACACACCAAAAACATATACATCAAGTTTCAACCTTCCATCATGTGATTGTGCATTGTATTTACTTTGCTACCTTGTTTGTTGTTTGTCGAGTAGAGGTGGAACTGGAACAGGAGGTTGCCCCCTTCATTGAAGACCCCGAACCCGAACCTCGTCAGCAAGGCAAGCAAACCCCCATTGATCATGTCGATAAAATCCCACTTCCCTCTCATGTCTCGCTTATGCATTGTATAGGATGATTACCATGCTACGTTTCTACCGCATAGATGAACCCATTCCTTTGCATGACCTATCATTTGTCACAGTAGTAGGCAAACCACAATCCTAGCAACTGTAGGAGTTGATTGATATCATGTGGCCCCTGCAAATGATACTGCTTATTGCATGCTTAGAGTGATACCATGATGATACTGTTATGTGAGTCGGGATGGTAGTGATCATGATGTTGATGGTAGAAAAGTGTTGGTGAATCGACCCTAATACAAGGTGAACGATGAGAGGCTGTGTAGGAGTACACGGTGGGTTGTCTCGTTGAACACCGCCCTAAGTCCGAGTTCTTGTGTGGTGATCCAAGATGAAGAGTACAACCACACATTGGGCTCACTGACCCCTCTCAGCTTACTAACTCATCCCTTTCGATGTCCAGATGTCGCAATAGTTCGGAGTTCTGGTAGGCTTGTGGCTTGGATGCTAAGTGAGAGAACGGCTCACCCGAGACCGGCTTATGCACCACGCACACATCACTTGGGTCCACTTCGGTAAACCGTCCGGGTTCACGATAGTGGTAGCCAACCCAAGTAGGCGGCTTTCTCGGACTAGATCGGCTATGAGGTAACAGTTGTGGTGAGCATCCTCGCTGGCACCCCTTGAATGGTGTCGAGATCAAAGGCGGTAAATGATGATCATGTGTGTGTAGCGGTACACCCCTGCAGGGTTAACAAAAATATTCGAATAGCCGCGTCCGCGGTTATGGACTGCTTGGAAAGCTTAGCTTGATTATTAGACAACTTGAACTGGATACTTCTAAAACGCACCAAGATAAGTGTGAGTGCTATGGCGTGCTTTCTCGTGGGGAAGTCGAGGAAGGCACCATAGTGGTGTAATTGGTTGGAGAAAGTAGTGGACTCGTGTACGCTTCTTATCTCAAAGTCTGGTACTCGTAGTTCAGGACTAGCCAAGTCAAAGCTGGCACTTCTGCAAGTGAAACCCCACCTCCCTTTACCTTGATACATATGCATGAGTAGTATAGCTCCTATGTAAGTCTTGCTGAGTACGACTTTGTACTCACGTTTGCTTAATCTATGTTTTAGCTGAAACCACTAACCCCGAAGGTGGCTTCTTCATCGAGCTGGACGACTGAAGATCAAGCTAGTCTAGTCCCAGTCAGACGACTGGTTCTCTCGTGGAGGGCATGTGTTTAAATAAGGCTTCTTAAGCCATTTGTTAAACTTGTCTGTACTCAGACATACTTTGCTTCCGCTTGTGTTGTAATGTTGGATCACATGTTTGTGATCTCTGTGTGCACTCTATAAGAGTTATCAATAAAATTGTATACTTTGTAGAGAATTGCAATGATACCTACTGTTCATACAAGGCATGTGTGCTGCATGTATGTTTATAACATGCATGTCTTTGTATGGGTTTTCGAGACCTTAGTTGTGATCTGGCTGGCGGTCTTTCATACACCAAGTGGCCCTTAGATGTGCGCAGCTTGGGGCATCGCGATGCGACTGTTCGAGACTCCGTCTCGTGCACACTTTGTGGTATGATCGAGCCCGCCCTAGACCCCGACTAAGTGATCGGGCTGGAGTAAGTTTATGTAAGAGTTATGAGATAGTCGATAGTATGGTTGAGGCGACTTTTCTTTGAATATGGGAGTTCACCACCCACATCATTTGACTTGTGTGCGGACGATGAGGACCCATCTCAGTTGATCATCCGGCCTAGATGGGATGCCCCTCACGTACGATGCTCTCTGAGAACGTTCTGTGCTTGGCCTTGTCTGCTTAGACAAGTGGGTACGGTTCTCGGCTCTCCATATGACTATGTCTTAGCTGTACTTGCATACGCTAACCCCGGGTCCCGACAGACTTGGTATCAGAGCAGGACTGACTGTAAGACTAGTAGCCTTGGCCGAAGTCGAGTCTAGCTTGCTATAGTTATATAGTTACTCTGGGAATATAAGGGAACAACGTAAGGCTTCTTTTTTCTCCTTACCCCCTTCGTTCTGAGTTCTGAGTCACCCTCATCTTATTCTACGGGAAGATAGGACTAGTCTCTCCTCTTCCTGATTAGTACATCTCGTTGTTTGCTTCATTATAGCCGTAGGAAAGTTGTGTCCGGTTTTCATAGCATTGTTGTAATGCTGATTTCTTACATAGTATTATGTAAGTGCTGTTTTTCATGATTGCAAGAAATTGTCATTTCTTACAATTACAGCCGTTATGTTGTCCGAGTCATTCCAGGTTTATCTCATAATCTGATGCATTTGTAAACTCCTTCTTCTGTTTCAGATGGAAGATCTTCCCCCTCGGCAGATTGTTCGTTTGACCAGGTGCCTCGGTGTGCGTGGCCATCCCGCCACGTTGATCGAGATGATGTCCTATGTGGGATATCGGTGGTACCCTGAGTACACCGTCGAGGAGCAGTTCCACGACTTCAACCAGACCCAGTTCCACTGCATCGTCAGGATCTACCCGCACCACGTTGGAGTCACTCAGCCTATCCACTTTGGACATGGCATTGGCATTACCGAGAACATGGCTGTGCAGGATGCTGCATACTCATGTATGACACTACTGAGAGAGGAGCACACTTTGCTGAGAGAGACCTCTTTCCGCTATATCCCTGCTGCACTTCCAGGAGAAGAGGGATATTACACCGGACTCTAATCAGATCACTTTGCAGAGGATCCAGCACTTCAGGTGACTGCTAGATTTGCTAGTGATCGAGATCGTGATGCACGCGCTCTCCGTTTTGAGCTCCACGCCACCCGTGTTCGTCTGTATCGAGCACTGACACTTTTGGCACCCTTTGTGAGCGTTGGATCAGTTGAGCATGACGCTATCTACACCGTGAGGACGCAGATGCCTTCTCGAGTTGCTTGGCCCGAGATTGGAGGCATTTTTCCACCCCATGTTCCTTTGCTTCCACCCTACGCCGGACCTAGGCCCCATCCTTTCCCAAATGGATATCAGGGTCCACAGGCTTCCGTGTTTTCCGATGGTCACCTTCAGCTACCGGGATACGCGGGTAACTTTTACGAGGACTACTATGGAGATGGAGATGAGTGAGACCGCCTGTGGTCTTACTTAGTGAGGATGTAGTAGTATCTTAGTGTATTGTACGCAAGGTGTCTAAGTTCCAGAGGCTTAGATGAATAATGTATAGGAAGTCAGAGTACCTCTGAAGGATGTATCATCTTCATCACGTTTGTATTAGCTTGGTGCTTGTACTAAAACGTTGTATGGTTTGTATGACAGCTTGTGAATATATGGCTTGTATGCTTTTATCACCATGTTGTCAAGATGATTACTTCCTTTGCTCTGTAATCCTTCCAGTACTTCAATACCTTGTTTAGACTCTCCCAATCAATTCTGTTTGACTTTGGTTTTTCACCTTCAGGATGTCTCAAGGAACCCGTGGCCAGCTTGGTCGTAACCAGGGTCGTGGGAATGATCAGGAGGAAGGCAACCTTCCACCCCCACCCACGATGGCTCAGGTTCTAATGGAGGTTGAGAGGAACCGCCGAGACTCTCACCACCTGTTGGAAGTCATTGCACGCAACACCACTCAGCAGCGCAATGAATTGGTGTCCCTGAACGACTACATCCGACTTCATCCCCCGGTTTTCAATTACTCCACCGAGCCCCTTGACGCCGATGACTGGCTTCGCAGCATCGAGAGGAAGCTCCAAGCAGGCCATGTTGCAGATGGCGACAAGGTCAACTATGCCACCTATCACCTTGAAGGTGCGGCTAGCTCTTGGTGGGAGAACTTTCTGAATATGCGTCCCGTTGGACCGCCTGCATCTTGGGATGAATTCTGCACTTCCTTCCGTGAGCACCACATTCCCAAGGGTCTTATGGACCGCAAGCATGAGGAGTTCTGTAACCTCACCCAAGGCAGAAGGACCGTTGACGAGTTTAGTCGTGAGTTCAACCGACTGGCTCGTTATGCTACCGAAGAATTCTCCACCGACTCCAAGAAACAAGAAAGGTTCCGCCGTGGACTCAACTCCGGACTCCGTCGTGAGCTCAACCTACATGACTTTGCCACCTTCCAGGTCCTTGTCAACAAGGCCATCAAGGCAGAGGACATGAACACCCCCAACGACTTTCGCAAACACCCTAGAGACGACAGTTCATCCAGTTCTGGCTCCCAGAAGCGCAAGATCTGGATCCCCAATAGCATGTTCCGCCAGAACAACCCACCGAGGCCATCCTATGTGGCGCCTCGTCCACCAACCCAGTTCCACCCAGCTCCACCAAACAACCCAGCTCCACGCACTGTTTTCGGAGCCTGTTACAAGTGTGGTCAGGCAGGCCACTATTCTCGTGAGTGCCCCCAGAACCAGATCCAGCATCAGAATGCTCCACCCCGTGCCGGAGGCAACAACAATGGTCGTGGCAAGCCACCCCAGAAGGTCTACACCGCCAAACCCGCTCCTCCCGCCACTCGTGGACGTGTGAACCAGATTGCCGCCGAAGAGACTGACGACACTACTGACGTCATTCTTGGTACGCTCCCAGTCAATTATGTTCCTACTTCCGTTCTTTTCGACCCAGGAGCATCTCATTCATTCATGTCGGAAAGTTATGCACTTCGTCATGAGTTATCTTTTGTTGAACTGTCCACTCCAATGATTATTCAAACTCCAGGGTCAAGATGGCAAACTAATAGAGTAAGCCATGGTAATCAGATTGCAATAGAGGGTTTAGTATTCCTTGCTTCACTCATAGCCCTCAAGTCTTCAGATATTGATGTCATCCTTGGCATGGATTGGCTATCAAGACAGAATGCCTACCTGGATTGCAAAGGCAAATCCGTGAAACTCACCCACCCTTCAGGCAAGACCGTCAACTATACCTCACCCAGAACAAGAACCCAAGTGCATTCTTTGAATGTACTTCCCCTTCCCGAACTTGAAGATATTCCGGTGGTTCGTGACTTCCCGGATGTCTTTCCTGAAGAGCTGCCGGGCATGCCACCCGACAGATGTGTAGAGTTTATAGTGGATCTTGTACCAGGAACCGCACCAATTTCTAGACGCCCATACAAAATGGCCCCACGTGAGTTAGCTGAGCTTAAAATCCAACTTGATGCTTCGTTGGCAAAAGGCTTCATCCGCCCTAGCTCATCGCCATGGGGTTGCCCCGTTCTGTTCGTAAAGAAGAAAGATGGAACAGAAAGGATGTGCGTAGACTAACGCCCGCTAAATTTAGCGACGACAAAGAACAAGTACCCATTGCCCAGGATCAATGATCTTTATGATCAACTTGCAGGATCCTCTGTCTTCTCTAAGATGGATTTGAGATTAGGTTATCATCAAATCAAAATCCGAAACGGGGACATTCCCAAAACGGCTTTTACTACTCGTTATGGTCTTTACGAGTACACCGTCATGTCCTTTGGTTTAACCAATGCCCCCGCCACTTTCTCACACATGATGAATTCGATATTCATGGAGTACTTAGATAAATTTGTTGTGGTTTATCTCGATGATATTCTCATCTACTCGAAGAACGAAGAAGAACATGCCGAACACTTAAGGCTGGTATTGATGAAACTTAGAGAGCATCGCCTGTATGCTAAATTCTCCAACTGTGAATTCTGGCTACCAGAAGTGACCTACTTAGGCCACGTGATTTCTGCAAAAGGCATTGCTTTGAATCCCGAGAGAGTTCAGGCCGTCCTTGACTGGACTCCACCTGAATCGGTTAAGCAAGTTAGGAGTTTTCTTGGCCTAGCCAGCTATTGCCGCCGCTTCGTCGAGAACTTTTCTAAAGTTGCAAAGCCTCTGACTGAGCTCCTCAATAAAGATAAGAAATTCCTATGGACTCCCAAGTGCGAGGAAAGCTTTCAAGAGCTAAAAAGAAGATTGACTTCTGCACCCGTACTTGCACCTCCAGACACTAAAAAGGATTTCGAGATCTATTGTGACGCATCACGGCAAGGGTTAGGATGCATACTTCTGCAAGATCGACATGTGGTAGCTTATGCTTCACGCCAGTTGCGGCCACATGAAGAGAACTATCCTACCCATGACCTTGAGCTCGTTGCCGTAGTTCAAGCCCTAACAACTTGGCGACATTACCTCCTTGGTAATCGTTGTGAGATTTATTCCGACCACCAAAGCCTCAAATATATCTTCACCCAACCAGATCTTAATCTCAGGCAAAGACGCTGGATTGAGTTGATAAAAGATTACGACGTAGGAATTTCTTACACCCCAGGCAAAGCCAATGTCATGGCTGATGCACTAAGTCGTAAGTCGTAAGTCGTATTGTAACAACCTCATGTTACAACAGTATCAACCTCTTCTTCATGAGGACTTTCGCAAGCTCAACCTTGAGATTGTTCCTCATGGCTATCTCTCTACCTTGGTGGCGAAACCAACTCTTGAGGATCAAATCATAGTTGCCCAAAGGCGTGCACGAGGTGTTCGCCGGATCAAGGAGAACATTGTTAGCGGAGTTGCTAAATGTTTCTCCACAGATAGCAAGGGAACGGTATTCTTTGAAAAATTTTTAGTAGTACCTAAGAATAGGGAACTAAGGCAACTCATCCTCAAAGAAGCCCATGACACACCCCTCTCGATTCATCCCGGTAGCACAAAAATGTACCGAGATCTACGCCAGAGATTTTGGTGGACTAGGATGAAGAGAGACATTGCTCAATTTGTTCCCGAATGTGATGTTTGTCGTCGCATTAAGGCAGAACATCAAAGACCTGCTGGTACACTTCAACCTTTGTCTATTCCCGAGTGGAAATGGGACAAAGTCGGTATGGACTTCATCACCGGCTTTCCAAGAACCCAGAAAGGAAACAATTCCATCTTCGTTTTCATAGATAGGCTTTCCAAAGTTGCTCACTTCCTTCCGGTTCGCGAGTCTATAACTGCTAGCCAGTTAGCGGACTTGTACATCTCTAGAATTGTATCCCTTCACGGTGTTCCTTTGGAAATCAATTCTGATCGTGGTAGCCTTTTTACCTCTAGATTTTGGGGAAGCTTTCAGAATACTATGGGAACTCATCTCTCCTTTAGTACAGCTTTCCATCCTCAGTCTAGCGGTCAAGTCGAAAGGGTTAACCAAATTCTTGAAGACATGCTCAGAGCTTGTGTTATCTCATTCGGAAAGAATTGGGAGAAGTCTCTTCCATTTGCCGAATTTGCTTATAACAATAGTTTTCAATCTAGTCTGAACATGGCTCCTTTTGAACTCCTATATGGACGACGATGTCGAACACCACTAAACTGGTCAGAAACCGGTGAAAGACAATTCTTTGGACCGGATATGATCAAGGAAGCAGAAGAGCAAGTTCGCATTGTTCGTGATCAATTGAAAGCAGCCAAGTCTCGTCAGAAAAGCTACTATGATCGTCATCATAGACAAGAGAGCTACAATCTGGATGAGAAGGCTTACCTTCGGGTTACTCCTCTGAAGGGAACCCAATGTTTCGGTATCAAAGGCAAGTTGGCCCCACGTTACATCGGACCTTTCCTCATTATTGCTAAACGTGGAGAAGTTGCCTACCAACTTGAACTACCCCCGCACCTTTCCCGAGTACATGATGTATTCCATGTGTCCCAACTCAGGCGTTGCTTCAAGGACCCCATCCGCGAAGTCGACCATGAAACGCTTGATCTCCAAGATGACCTTTCTTATCGAGAATACCCCGTTCGTATTCTTGATTCCGCAGAGCGTGTCACTCTTCGTCAAAAGATTAGGTTTCTGAAAGTGCAATGGTCACACCACTCTGAAAGAGAAGCTACGTGGGAAAGAGAAGACCGTCTCAATGCCGAGTACCCCACCTTCCTCCCGCAGACTTCTGAATCTCGGGACGAGATTTTTTGAGTGGGGGCGAGTTATCAGAACCCTCTGTTAGGTAATGTGCTAGGATCAATTTCACTTTGCATTCTTGAAAGAAATCAAAGGAAATTTCAATTTCAAAAGAAAAATGGGAAAAGGAACCCCCCCCCTAGATGAATTAATTCAAAAGGCCAAATAAAAATCTTCTCCAAAAATTCTTGTTAGATTTTTGAAAAGTCTTATAAATGAGTGTGATCACATATCAAGTGATGTGGGAACCATCCCATGCTCATAGATTTTTCAAATATTCAAACAGTGCCTTGGAATTAATCAAATAACCCTATTTGAGTTAAGATTCAAATTATTTGAATTTTAAAAATGTTGAAACTTTATAAGTGGCTAGTCTATATTATTATGAAGCCATATAAAAAATTTCAGAATTTAATAAAATGTCTAGCTATTTATTTTAGCACAGCAAAACAAATGTCAGAAAAGAAAAACAGAAAAAGAAGAAGAAAAGCTTACCTGGCGCCCAGGCGAGAGCAGCCCATCCGGCCCACCCGGCCCAGAGGGGCAGCAGGGTCTTCTTCCCCGCCCCGCGCCTCCAAGCTGCTCGGTGGAATGCCACCGAGCCAGCCGTGGACGCCACGTCGCCGCCGAGGACCTTCCAGGCCTCCCCGTGCCCTCTTCTCGCGCCTGGAGACTCCCTGTAGCACGCCACGTCCGTTTCCCCCCTCCAGAGCTTCTTCCCCCTCCTCCTATGCTTGAATTCGTCGTCACCCGAAGCTTCACCGGAGCGCACCGCCGTGGACGACGTGGCCACCGTGCCCTAGAGCTCAAGCCGGCAAGTCCACCGTGCTCCTCGTCATCGACTTCTTCTTCACGCAGAAACTGGATCCCTAATTCCTCCCCGAGCCGACGCCATCGCCTTCAACCTCTCGCCGGACCCGCGAGCTCGCCGTCGTCGATTCGCCGCCGTTGGAGCCTCCCCGAGCAAGCCGTCGCTTCCCTTCGACTCAGGGTGAGCTACCGCGCAAAACCCCTCTTGACCCGAACCTTCCCCGTGGCTGTAGCCGGATCCACCATGGGAGCCGAGCAAGATCGCCGCCATGGTCGAGCTAGAGCTCGCTCTCGTGCCTCTGTTGATGCCCTAGTGCGCGCGTTTGGCTTCTGCGTGCACCAGCGTTCGAATGCGCCAACTCCCAGCTAAATCCGTGCCCCCTAGCCTCGACTACGACCTCGCCGGTTCTCTGTTTCCGCCGGAGTAGTCGCCGCCGTCCATCCCGACCTTCCCGTGACCCCCTGATGCTTCCTCTCGACGCGGACGATGACGCTGCACCCGTTGGTGGTCTCCTCTTCCTCTCCCGTGGCCACTAGCCGATTCCGGCAAGGGCGCCGCCGTAGACAGGCCACCGGCGTCAAGCCGCCGGTGGGTTAACCTTAACCCCCGCACTAATCCACCCCTGGGTCACTTATAGGTGGGGCCCCCAGCCCTTAAACCCTTTGTTATTTTTTAAACAGAGAGGGATTAATCCCACGGTGGCTGACCACTGGACCCCAAACGTCAGACCCCCCCCCACGTCATCCTTGCGCAAGCATGACGCAGTAATTCAATTCCAGAAATTAGAAATGAATTAAAGAATTCCAGAAAATCCAGAAAATAACCCAAACTTTGGAAATTCATAGAAAATTCATATCAAATCCAAATTGGACAAATAATATATGAAAAATGATCAGGAGAAAATAACCTATCCAAATATCCAGCTTTCAACTTTGTTTGATTTGAATTTAAATTGGGATCAGTAGCATTTGCTATTTGTTTTCAATGAAATTAAATAAAATTCAATTCAAAAGTTTTTACAACTTGAACCATGGCAACATGCTACATTTTACTTACACATCAGAGGCATATCATACACATTTCAAAATGATTCAAATTGATCAATCAATGTCACATGTAACTTGGTCAAGTTTGAATTCAAATTGGAGTTTGAATTTGCAATTCAATTTGCAATATACTCCATTTAAATGGAATTGCTTCACACACCAAAAACATATACATCAAGTTTCAACCTTCCATCATGTGATTGTGCATTGTATTTACTTTGCTACCTTGTTTGTTGTTTGTCGAGTAGAGGTGGAACTGGAACAGGAGGTTGCCCCCTTCATTGAAGACCCCGAACCCGAACCTCGTCAGCAAGGCAAGCAAACCCCCATTGATCATGTCGATAAAATCCCACTTCCCTCTCATGTCTCGCTTATGCATTGTATAGGATGATTACCATGCTACGTTTCTACCGCATAGATGAACCCATTCCTTTGCATGACCTATCATTTTTCACAGTAGTAGGCAAACCACAATCCTAGCAACTGTAGGAGTTGATTGATATCATGTGGCCCCTGCAAATGATACTTCTTATTGCATGCTTAGAGTGATACCATGATGATACTGTTATGTGAGTCGGGATGGTAGTGATCATGATGTTGATGGTAGAAAAGTGTTGGTGAATCGACCCTAATACAAGGTGAACGATGAGAGGCTGTGTAGGAGTACACGGTGGGTTGTCTCGTTGAACACCGCCCTAAGTCCGAGTTCTTGTGTGGTGATCCAAGATGAAGAGTACAACCACACATTGGGCTCACTGACCCCTCTCAGCTTACTAACTCATCCCTTTCGATGTCCAGATGTCGCAATAGTTCGGAGTTCTGGTAGGCTGTGGCCTGGATGCTAAGTGAGAGAACGGCTCACCCGAGACCGGCTTATGCACCACGCACACATCACTTGGGTCCACTTCGGTAAACCGGCCGGGTTCACGATAGTGGTAGCCAACCCAAGTAGGCGGCTTTCTCGGACTAGATCGGCTATGAGGTAACAGTTGTGGTGAGCATCCTCGCTGGCACCCCTTGAATGGTGTCGAGATCAAAGGCGGTAAATGATGATCATGTGTGTGTAGCGGTACACCCCTGCAGGGTTAACAAAACTATTCGAATAGCCGCGTCCGCGGTTATGGACTGCTTGGAAAGCTTAGCTTGATTATTAGACAACTTGAACTGGATACTTCTAAAACACACCAAGATAAGTGTGAGTGCTATGGCGTGCTTTCTCGTGGGGAAGTCGAGGAAGGCACCATAGTGGTGTAATTGGTTGGAGAAAGTAGTGGACTCGTGTACGCTTCTTATATCAAAGTCTGGTACTCGTAGTTCAGGACTAACCAAGTCAAAGCTGGCACTTCTGCAAGTGAAACCCCACCTCCCTTTACCTTGATACATATGCATGAGTAGTATAGCTGCTATGTAAGTCTTGCTGAGTATGACTTTGTACTCACGTTTGCTTAATCTATGTTTTAGATGAAACCACTGACCCCGAAGGTGGCTTCTTCATCGAGTTGGACGACTGAAGATCAAGCTAGTCTAGTCCCAGTCAGGCGAATGGTTCTCTCGTGGAGGGCATGTGTTTAAATAAGGCTTCTTAAGCCATTTGTTAAACTTATCTGTACTCAGACATACTTTGCTTCTGCTTGTGTTGTAATGTTGGATCACATGTTTGTGATCTCTGTGTGCACTCTATAAGAGTTATCAATAAAATTGTATACTTTGTAGAGAATTGCAATGATACCTACTGTTCATACAAGGCATGTGTGCTGCGTGTATGTTTATAACATGCATGTCTTTGTATGGGTTTTCGAGACCTTAGTTGTGATCTGGCTGGCGGTCTTTCGTACACCAAGTGGCCCTTAGATGTGCGCAGCTTGGGGCATCGCGATGCGATTGTTCGAGACTCCGTCTCGTGCACACTTTGTGGTATGATCGAGCCCGCCCTAGACCCCGACTAAGTGATCGGGCTGGAGTAAGTTTATGTAAGAGTTATGAGATAGTCGATAGTATGGTTGAGGCGACTTGTCTTTGAATATGGGAGTTCACCACCCACATCATTTGACTTGTGTGCGGACGATGAGGACCCATCTCAGTTGATCATCCGGCCTAGATGGGATGCCCCTCACGGACGATGCTCTCCGAGAACGTTCTGTGCTTGGACTTGTCTGCTTAGACAAGTGGGTACGGTTCTCGGCTCTCCATATGACTATGTCTTAGCTGTACTTGCATACGCTAACCCTGGGTCCCGACAGCTAGATTGGAAGCTGTTGTTATAAGCAAACTCGGCGAATGGAAGAGATTTCTCCCAACTCTTTCCGAATGAGATAACACAGGCTCTGAGCATGTCTTCGAGAATTTGATTGACTCTTTCTACTTGACCACTTGACTGGGGATGAAAGGCGGTGCTAAAGGAGAGATGGGTTCCCATAGCATTTTGAAAACTTTCCCAAAATCGAGAGGTGAGAAGACTTCCATGGTCTGAATTGATTTCCAAAGGAACACCATGGAGAGAAACGATCTGGGAGACATATAAATCCGCTAACTGGCTAGCAGTTATACTCTCGCGAACAGGAAGGAAATGAGCAACTTTGGAAAGACGGTCAATGACCACGAATATGGCATTGTTTCCCTTCTGAGACTTTGGAAAGCCAGTGATGAAATCCATACTGACTTTATCCCATTTCCACTCAGGAATGGCTAAAGGTTGGAGAGTACCAGCAGGTCTTTGATGCTCTGCTTTCACACGACGACAAACATCGCACTCAGCAACAAATTGAGCGACTTCTCGCTTCATCCTAGTCCACCAAAATCTCTGGCGTAGATCTTGATACATCTTAGTACTACCAGGATGAATCGGGAGAGGGGTGTCATGGGCTTCCTTAAAGATTTGCTGCCTTATATTCCTATTCTTCGGAACTACCATCCTATTCTCGAAGTACACAGTACCTTCATTGTCTAGGGTAAAACATTTTGCCTTACCGCTAGCAATGTTCTGTTTGATATATCGGATACCTCGAGCACGTTGTTGAACAGCTTTGATTTGATCCTCAAGGGTTGGTTTCACTACCAAGCTGGAAAGGAATCCATGAGGAACAATCTCGAGATTCATCTTTCGAAATTCCTCATAGAGAAGTGGTTGATATTGTTGTAACATGAGGTTGTTACAATACGACTTACGACCTAGTGCATCAGCCATGACATTGGCTTTGCCTGGGGTGTAAGAGATACACAAGTCGTAATCTTTTATCAACTCTATCCAGCGTCTTTGCCTGAGGTTAAGATCTGGCTGGATGAATATGTATTTGAGGCTTTGGTGATCGGTATAGATTTCACAACGATTAGCAAGGAGGTAATGTCGCCAAGTCTTCAGGGCATGAACTACGGCAGCGAGTTCAAGATCATGGGTAGGATAGTTCTCTTCATGTGGACGCAACTGGCGTGAAGCATAAGCTACCACATGTCGATCTTGCATAAGTATGCATCCTAACCCTTGCCGGAAGCATCACAATAGATCTCGAAATCCCTTTTGGTGTCTGGAGGTGCAAGTACGGGTGCAGAAGTCAATCTTCTTTTTAGCTCTTGAAAGCTTTCCTCGCACTTGGGAGTCCATTGGAATTTCTTATCTTTCTTGAGGAGTTCAGTAAGAGGCTTTGCAACTTTAGAAAAGTTCTCGACGAAGCGGCGACAATAGCTTGCTAGGCCAAGAAAACTTCTAACTTGCTTAACCGATTCAGGTGGAGTCCAGTCAAGGACGGCCTGAACTCTCTCGGGATTGACTGCAATGCCTTTTGCAGAAATCACGTGGCCTAGGTAGGTCACTCCTGGTAGCCAAAATTCACACTTGGAGAATTTAGCATAAAGGCGATGCTCTCTAAGTTTCATCAATACCATCCTAAGATGTTCTGCGTGCTCTTCTTCGTTCTTCGAGTAGATGAGAATGTCATCAAGATAAACCACAACAAATTTATCTAAGTACTCCATGAAGACCGAATTCATCAAGCGCGAGAATGTGGCGGGGGCATTGGTCAAACCGAAGGACATGAGGTGTACTCACAAAGACCATAACGAGTAGTGAAAGCCGTTTTGGTAATGTCCTCGTTTCTGATTTTGATTTGATGATAACCTAATCTCAAATCCATCTTGGAAAAGACAGAGGATCCAGCAAGTTGATCATAAAGATCATTGATCCTGGGCAGCGGGTACTTGTTCTTTATCGTCGCTAGATTTAGCGGACAATAGTCTACGCACATCCTTTCTGTTCCATCTTTCTTCGTTACGAACAGAACGGGGCAACCCCATGGCGATGAGCTAGGGCGGATGAAGCCTTTTGCCAACGAAGCATCAAGTTGGGTTTTTAGCTCAGCTAACTCATGTGGGGCCATTCTATATGGGCGTCTGGAAATTGGGGTTGTGCCTGGTATAAGATCCACTATGAATTCCACAGACCTGTCGGGTGGCATTCCCGGCAGCTCTTCTGGAAAGACATCCGGAAAGTCACAAACTATCGGAATATCTTCAAGGTTAGGAAGGGGATGTTCATTCAACGAATATAGCTGGGTGTCTGAACCTTGAGATGTGAAATGGACTATCTTGCCGGAAGGATGAGTGAGTTGGAAAAATTTAGTGGCACAATCAATCTTGGCACGGTGTTTTGACAACCAATCCATGCCTAAGATGATATCGATATCTGAAGATTTGAGGGCTATGAGAGAAGCAAGGAATACAACATCCTCAACAACAATCTCATTGTCATGACTTACCCTATTGGTACGCCATGTGGTTCCTGGAGTTTTAATCATGAAAGGGGTAGGCAACTCCTCAAATGAAATGTCATGCAGGAGTGCGAACTTTTCAGAAAAAAAGGAATGAGAAGCTCCAGAATCAAATAGAACAGAAGCAGGTTTGGAGTTGACAGGAAGTGTACCGAGTACAACCTTAGTATCCTCTTGGGCTTCTTCGATGGTGGCATGGTTCACACGTCCGTATTCAACAATAGCGGACTTGGCTTTGGAAGGCTTTGGTGCCTTAGCTTTGGCTTTAGGTTTTGGACGAGGAGGAACATTCTCATGCAATGAACACTGTCGTGCAATGTGGCCAGGATTACCACACTTGTAGCACAAACGGGTGTTAGGTTGTGGAGTTTGTATGGAACGCTCTCTACTATCTTTCTGGGTTTTCTTGCTTTGTGAAGATGGTCTTGGAATCAAGTGCGAAGGAAGGGCACTAGTTGGGATCCAAATTCGACGTTTCTGAGAACCCAAACTAGAAGAGGAAGCAAGATCACGATCACGTTTGCGGGACTCTTCAAAGACCTCATTTCCATGCTCAGCTCTGAATGATCTATTGACCAAATCCTCGAAGTTGACGAATTCAAGGAGATTGAGATCATGACGAAGGACAGGGCTAAGTCCCTTGCGGAACCTTGCTTGCTTCTTGGCATCGTTTGATATCTTCTCAGGGGCATAACGAGAAAGTCGATTGAACTCAGTCCTGTACTGATGAACAGTCATCTTTCCCTGAGATAGGGTGCAGAACTCTTCCCTCTTTCTTTCCATCAACTCATCCAGAATGTGGTACCCTTGGAAGGCATCACGGAACTCCTGCCAAGTCACTACGTGACCATCAGGCTGCATTGCAACAAAACTTTCCCACCATTCACCAGCAGCACCTTCCAAAAAGTATGCCGCAAACATCACACGATCATCTGGAGAAACATGCGCCGTCTCAAGCTTATGCTCGATGGAACGGAGCCAATCATCGGCATCAAGGGGCTCAGATGAACATCGGAAAACTGGCGGGTTCAAAAGGATAAAATCCTGGATGGATATTACCGTATCTCGCTGAATAGAAGTATTCTTCTCAATGAGCTCCAAAAGGCGTGTTTGATCACGTCGATTTCGCTCAGCCTCCATCATGATTTCCGCTGCAGAAGGCGGTGAAGGAGGACCATCATCACCACTTTGATTACCGTGACCAGATTCAACACATTTAGTTCCACCTGACATTCTGTGCGATAAAAATCAACAATCAGAGTAGGATTTATGATGGAATCAAAGCAAGATGATACAATTTAAGAGCGGACAAGATTGTAATGCAAAATCATTGGAATCACTGGAAACACGGGACAATTCGGACAGCATAACGGCTGTACCGGGGTGGAAAAATGAATCAATCTGCAAGAATGATCAGAACCTTCTCAAAAGGCTCAAAGGGATGGTGACTCTAGACAACCAAAACATTCCTACAGCTATGGAGAGTCAAACAACGAGATGTTCTAGTATAGACATAGAAGAGCCTAGTCCTATCTTCCCGTAGAAAACATGAGGGTGACTCAGAACTCAGATCGATGAGGGTAAGGAGAAAAAGAAGCCTTACGTTGTTCCCTTATACCCAAAGTAACTATATAACTATAGAATGCTAGACTCACTTCGGCCAAGGTTTACTAATCCTACAGGCAGTCCTGCTCTGATACCAAGAATGTCGGGACCCGGGGTTTGCATATGTAATTCCAGTCACAATTCAATCATATGGAGAGCCGAGAGCCATACCCACTTGTCTAAGCAGACAAGGCCAAGTACAAGACACTCTGGGAAAGCTCGAACGTGAGGGGCATCCCATCCAGGCCCAGATGATCAACTGAGATGGGTCATCATTGTCCGCTCAGAAGTCTAAATGATTATGGGTGGTGAAATCCCATACTCATAGACAAGTCGCCTCAACCATATTATCGATTGAATCATAACACTTACATAAACAGACTCCAGCCCGATCTCTTAGTCGGGGTCTCGGGCGGGCTCAATCATACAACAAAGTGTGCCACGTGACAGAGTCACGAGCAATCACATCGCGATGCCCCAAGCTGCACACATCTAAGGGCCACTTGGTGTATAAAAGACCGCCGGCGAGAGCACAACTAAGGTATCGAACCCCACACATGACATGCACGATATAAACATACACGCAGCATGCATGCCAAGTGTATAACAGCAGGTAACACAACATGAACTCTACAAACTCATAGCTTTATTGCATCTGCTAAATAGAGCAGATATAGTAGTGTTACAAGCAGAGATCACATCACTGTGATCCAACATTACATCATACAACAACGGAAGCAAATTATGTCTTAGTAAAGACAAGGTTAACAAATGGCTTAAGAAGCCTTTAAGAAAACACAACGACCCTCCAGAGGGACCAGGCTGCTGTCTGGGACTAGATTACTTCGTCGACGTCGAGCTTGAGGGGAGGCCACCATCAGGGTCAGTGGTCTCGTCTCTAAAACATAGAATAAGCAAACGTGAGTACAAAGTCGTACTCAGCAAGACTTACGTCAGAACTAAACTACTCATGCTCAGGTATCAAGGTAAAGGCAGGTGGGTTTGTACTGCAGAAAGCTTTGACTTGGCTATCCTGTACTACGACTACATAGAGTTGAGATGAGAGGCGCACACGAGTCCATCTAATCTTGATCACCACTTCAATACACCACCAAGGATCCTTCCTCGACTTCCCCACGAGGAAGCAACCCAAAGCACTCTCACTTATCTTGAGATTTTTAGAGTATCCATTTGAGTTGTCTAATAATCAAGTAAAGATCTCCAAGTAGTCCATAACCGCGGACACGGCTATTCGAATAGTTCATTAACCCTGCAGGGGTGTACTTCTTCACATACGTAGCTACCACTTATCGCCTAGAACTCGTCACCTTCAAGCGGTGTCGGCGAGGATAGTACCACGACACTTACCTCACGGATCCAACTCTAGTCCAGGGGATCGCCTATCTGAGTATGTTCCCCAATCGGGAATCCGGCCGGGGTTTCCGTTCAGGACCCAGACGATGTATGGACGGTCTGACAAGCCCACCTCGACGGATGGTGCTGCGCTTGCCTAAAACCGTGCTACGTTATGAAAGAAAATAGAATAAAGTTAACCCATGCGAATCCTGGACCCTAGTCGGGGTGAGTTAATAGGTCGAGAGGGGTCAATGAGCCCAACATGTGGTAGTAATCTGTGTCTTGGATCACAACACAAGAACTCGGGGCCTAGGGCAGTGTAAATGAGACAACCCACTGTGTACTCCTACATAGCCTCTCATTGTTCACTTATATTAGGGTGACTTCATCAAAACGTTTCCACCTTGTTGCATGTGTTCACTACAATCCCGATACATCACCCAGATGGATCAACTTCATTGTAAACAACTCTAGCATGGCATAGCATAACATGGATGAAGGGCCACATGATGAGCACAAACAATCTTGTATCTGCTAGGTTGAGGTTTGCTTAATACTGTGGCAGCAATGATAGGTCATGCAAAGGATGGGTTCAACTAACGGTAGAACGGTAACATGTGAATCACCTAATCATGCATAAGAGAACAAGAGGGAAACTGGGTTTTTATAGATAAGATCAAAGGGGGTTTGCTTGCCTTATTGTCGAGACTCGGGGGGGTGCCACTCTTCGGAGAAAACAGGGACTACGTCCGGCGATGGATCTATCGAGAAGAAGCAAACACCGAGACAAAAAAGTATAAACATCACATTGCAATGCACATTCAAGAATGAAAAATGGCATGGTACTGATGTGATCTAGGTTCAATTTGCAACAAGTTAATTGAAGTTGATTTGAATAAGAAATTCAAATTCAAACTCCAAATGTGGTTCAAATTAGTTGTCATGTGTATGATATGCCTCTGATGTTCATGTGATAAGGTTGGCATTGCAAAGATTTAATTTGAAATGATTTAAACATTTATTTTGAATTATTCCAAATAACCCAAATAGCTAAATGCTACTGGTCCATCATCATAGATGTGTTTTTCATCTATGAAAGTATGATATTTGGAATCCTTGAATTTTTCTGATGATTTTTCATATATAAATTATTTGATTTGGAGTTATGGTTTAAAAGTTATTGAATTTACAAGATTTAACCAATTTCTGGAATTCTGTTAAATAAGAAAAAGGATTTATTGCGCAAGGCTGACGTCAGGATGACATCACGGGGCGCTGACCAGTCAACCTGACGTCTGGGACTCACCTGTCATTGTCTCTGGTGTTAACTCTGTTTTAATTAAAAAAGACAGGGGATTAAGGGGGGCTGGGTCCCACCAGTCAGTGAGAGAGAGAGGGATTAGGAGGGGGGGGGGGTTAGCTCCTAATGACCCAGCCGACCGGCGTTTAGCCGCCGGCGGTACTGGACGCGGCGGCGCCCACTGGAGAGGGGCCGTCCGGCCACGGGAGGCCACGGGGAAGTTGCCGTTCGGCTCCTCTCGAACGCGCGCTTCTCGTGGATGCCAAGGGGAGGCTAGGGGGACGCCGAGAGCACGTCGGCGAGCAAGGGGACGCGGCGGCCGAGCTCGGGCTCGACGTGGCTGGCGACGCCGAGGGCTAGAGCGAGTGGGGTTAGGGGGAAAGCACGGGGAGCTCACCCTGAAAATGCTGGCGCGGACAGGAGAGGCGGAGGAGCTGCGGTGGCCTCGAATTCGACGACGGCGTGCCGGCGGCCGTGGAGGAGACAGAGGTCGCGGGCGTCGTTGTTGAAGCTTCGCGGCTTCGATTGGGGGCTCGAGATGGCGTGGAAGACCACGGCGGAGCTTCTGGACAGCACGGCGGGGCGGCTCGACGTCGTTGGCCACGCAGGCGCATGCACGGCGGCGACGACTCCTCTCGGGTGCGGCGGAGAAAACGGCGAGGCGAGAGGGGATAGGTCCAGGGAGAGGGGGAAAAGGAAGAGGAGGCTTCCAGGCGCGTCCACGGCGCCGGATAAGGGAGAGGGGGCAGCCAGGCAGCTGCCTGGCGCGCATGCCGTGGCCGGCGGCAAGCTGCCTGCCTGCCTAGCCTGGGAGGAAGACGACTCTGCCCTTTTGGGCTGGGCTTCCTCTTCTGGGCCAGGTGGGCCAGGTAAGTGGCTTCGGCCTTTTCTGTTTCTTTTCTTTTTTCTGCTTTCTGTTTTATTTGTTTTGCTCTGGAAAAAATACCAAAGCATTTTTTAAAATCCCCAAATATTTATCTTGGACATATGTGACATAGTACTAGCCACTCCCAAGATTTGAAGATTTTTGGAATTCAAATTATTTGAATCCAATTCAAATAGCATTTAAATTTAATTTCCAAGCCTCTGTTTGAATATTTAAAAAATCCATGAGCATGGGTTTGACTCCAAATCATTTTTAAAATGATCATACTCATTTATAGGACTTTTCAAAATTGTTTGGAGGAATTTTGGAAAAACTTTTTATCTGGCCTTTTATTTAAATTCTTTTTGAGGCTTTTCCAAATCCCCAATTCTTAAACCAAGGAATTTAAACATGATGCAATTATTTCTAGTAATAAGAGCACATACCAAAACTAGGGTTGTGACATGATAAGTCGGGTTCCGAAGGTGTAGTTGATCGCAAGCTCGCATCGTCTCCGAGAGGTACCCGCGGAAGCACATGATACGTCCAAAACGTATCTATAATTTCTGCTTGCTCCATGCATGTTTTGTGTGATATTGCTATGATCTAGATACACTTTCATACACTTTTGATCATATTTGGACTAACCTATTAACTCAGTGCACCCCAGTGCCAGTTTCTGTTTTCTGCTGTTTTTCTATTTCAGTTTTCCCCCATATAAAAAGTGCTAGAAAAATTACCAACAACAAGGGACTCTGCTCCATGTCGATGTCGAGCTTTCGTCGAGAAACTTTCCGCAGAGAGACGACATCGTCGGAAAAACGAAACTGTCAGTGACAAGAGGAAGAACAATAACGAAAACCAGATCAAGGGATAGTGATTTTCGACGCAATTCGTAAAAACACCTGTAAAAGGAGGGATGAAAATGGATGACCCAGATGATACCCAAAATCGGAGAAGCTAAAGATACTACAGGAATTCCCAAACCTGAGATTGGAATCGAGACAATACGCTGCAAGCAAGGCATTGTAACGGTTCCGAAACTCAACACACTCGAGATCCTAAAGTTTGAAGGCGATAAAACGAGGATAAAACACTTACGACACTTGTCCTGACGAGGGCCGGTCCTGGGGGGCGGGAGGGGCGGCCGCCCCGGGCCCCCAAAAGTTGAGGGGGCCCCGAGGTTGGCATTAGTTAGTTAGCGGTAGCCAGCCTTCGCCGCTGATCACGCCTGAATCACAGAGGTTTTCCTTCTTCGATTGCTAGTGCCGAACGTAGTTTTCGATCGGTAGTTTTCGAGTACGTATAGGTTATTGGGCCTAGCCCAATCGACACTAGCTACACAATAGATACACACGTACCTAGGGCATCTGATGCGCATCACCCCCTCAAAAAAAAACTGATGCGCATCAAGAGGCTCGACGCACCTAGCAGCGCCGCCCTTTCGCTTCCTATTCACATCACGATCGAGGAACAGAGGTGATATGGACGGGAGGAGGAGCCTCAGATTGCATGGTACATGGCTACGCTGCCTACGCATAGGACCCCTTGGCGGCGGACCAGCATGTTGTTTCTAGGTATGGGCATCTCCGGCTAGTCAAATTCTTTCGACGTATAATTAGTCCTTCTGTTTTTCAAGTTTAATATTGATGGTTGTAAACTTGTAGTGCAGATCTGAACTGAAACAGATTAAGAAGGGAGTGATGTTTTGAATGCTAATATTGGCGAGTAGTATTCAGATGAACTGTGGTAACGACATCAATGAGGTAACGATCATCTATCTGAATTTCTAAGTCACTACTAATTAGAATAACGATCCTATCATTAGTCATTCCGAAAATTAATCTGCATGTTAATGCAAATTTCTTTAAAAACTATTTATAGTCACATGTATCAAACCATTTTACTTCCATGGTTGTATAGTAAGCCTGACAATAAACATGGCTTTGCATTCCCACCAAAAAGGATTTGTATTTCAAAGGACGTCTTGTGATAAACAAAGACATCTTTGTTTATTTTAATCATATGCCATCATATATACCTTGGACTATTTGCGAGGTTATAGAATACAGATCAAGTGTTTATCAGTAATATTTTCACATATACATATATATTGTCTATTATTCTTATGGAATTTATATTAAGGGGGCCCGAAATTTTACTTCGCCCCGGGCCCCCAAAATCTCAGGACCGGCCCTGGTCCTGACCAGAGCAAGGGTAAGGAGTAAAAATATTCCTACTCTCCGATAATTAATTTAGTAACTACAAAATAGTTTTTGTCTAGACTCGACTTCGGCCAGAGAAGGGATCCTACGGTCGGTAAGGCTCTCATACCAAGTTGTAAGGCCCGATATGCGGTACTGTTCCAGATCTAGATGTTTCCATCCAGATCCGGGGATGAAGCACATATCGGTCCCACCGCGACATATGACATAGCCATATGCCCCGGATTTCCAACATGACATCACAACATTACAGATACAAGGATACAACATCTCATACAATCGGCATACAACTGTCTTAATATAATACAACAGCGGAAGATACATGTCTGAGTACAGAATACAATCAAATGTCTACTAGCAAAGAGAAAACCATCGATCCCCATAACCACAGGGGTCCAGGCCCTCCGCCGCGATCCGCCTAACTAGACGTCGTCGAGTCTCCACGTGAAACGTCGATCACCATACCTGTTGTCGATCAAGAACCCTGAAAAGAGTTTGGGGGTAGTATCATGAGTACAGAAGTACTCAGCATCCAACTGTGGTGGTCATCTGACCCAGCAAGGACTTCATCACTCATCATTCTAGGACAACTAGTAGTTTACGGTAAGGAAGGGGTAAGTGGTGAGGTTGCTGCCGCACTAGCATTTATGAAGTGGCTAACGATCTAGAGAGTAAGATAAGAAACCAAGCATTCGATGAGGAATCGCCTCCAACAAGTCTTGCTATCAGCTACTTACGCAAACATAACACCTATCCTATCCTTGTCCTCCTCTTCGCATCCCGACGAAGAAGAAGCAGTCAAGGCACACACACACACACGTTGATCAAGTTATATTAAGATTATCTCAGTTGTTGTTGTCTATGAACAAGGAGTAGGTCTCAAGTCGTCCATAACCGTGGACACGGCTTCTCGAAAATATTTAACTCTGCAGGGGTGTACCAACTTCCCATTACAAGGCTCCGCACGCACGCCCATATCTCTCAGTTGCTACCCATCACAGGCAACCATTTTACGACAGGTCCCTCTAACTAACAACGAACAAATCCGGGTGGCCCCCGGTTAGTCGACACCCAACTCAAATGCCGGCCGCGCTCTCGAATCGGTCTCTACCGTCTGTTGCAGGTTTGGATAGCCAGTTAATCACACATGGGACACCGGGTCCTCAGCCGGACAAGGTGTACCAAAAGGAAACTATGTCCTCACTGGTCCGGATTGGTTGGAGCACACACACACGTTTCAAATGGTAAGGAAGCTTGGGACACCACTAGAAATGTTTGAAGCTAGTTAGGTAAGAAAAGGGGACCCCATAAAATCCCACACGCGGTTAGGAACGCTCAGTCTTAAAACCAATACCCGGAACTCGGGTCCTAGGTGCCTCGAATGGAACAAAGCGTCGGGGCGGGATAGCCTAGACCTTCCATCCTTCGTCGAATATAGTCAAAATTATAATAATAATATCATCAACAACAATAATAATAATGTGATATCCCAAACCAAGGAGTAACAGGGTAACATCGTAGCATCCTAAGCATGCATACTAAGAAGGGGTTGAGCAACGAGCAATAGTAACATAGCAATACATGTTTGCTGGGAGGGGACATGGCTATATCGGTTTGAAAGAGGTTTAAACATGTGGTAGGATCAAACATCGAACCTATCCTAAACTAGCATGCAAACCGCTAGTTGAAATAGAATGGATCATAAGTAATGTATAGTCCTTGCCTATTGATAAAGTCGGGTTCCGAAGGTGTAGTTGATCGCAAGCTCACATCGTCTCCGAGAGGTACCCGCGGAAGCACACAAGACGGTAAACACTGGAAAGCAATCAACGAGCAAGCATCTGTTACTACAAGGCAAACACGAGCAAGAATCAGCAAGAAGGCAACGCGAGACATCGCACCTACCGTCGAGAGCGGTTACTAACAAGTTAAGTAGTGTACTCGTCACACACGACGATACCGCACATTTAGAAAGGTTCAAGTTGTTTAGCTACAGGTCATCAACAAAGGTTGTTAACATGGCATCTCACTCAAGCATGGCATAGCACACAAACATGGCAAGAGGTGAAGCATAAGGTAAACTATCGGAGCTAGTCAATTTAAGTGAGGCACAATCTAACATGGCATATCACTAAGTACCGCACGACAATTAAAACATTTGGTACTGTTCTGTCCTAAACCATATTTTAGGTTGGTTAACAACATCAAACAATAGCATAAACACAAAGTACACGAAAAACTAATCAAGTTACATATAAAGAACACTCCAAACGCAGTTACGGTTAAAAAGATACAAGCAAAACAAGTTTGGAACACAATCTGCCAACATCAGGAAGCACACTTTACAGCAATGCATAAACAGGATAATGAATGCAAACATTCTCACAAATGATATGCAACTAAAGTATACATGAAAAGGAAGGCATGGAAAAAAGAATCATGCAAAAAGGCATCATGAACAACTAATTATAGCTTATACAAAATACAATAAAACATTACTGGTCTAGGACTTAGTGAAAATCACAAAAACAGGGCAGAAACTGTTATTTTTATGCTATATAAACAGGAGCAAAACTATATGCAAAAGTGTAGCAACATGACATAGCAATATATGAGCATGAACTAGACATGATGGTGATCAGGTACAAACAAGAATCAAGGTCATAGGCATAGCAGATCAAAAGATATTAAGCCTGCAACATGGCATCGGAACATTACAGACTTAGAGAAAAACAGAGGTGGTTGTCAAAAACAGTGGCATAGCAACTTTGGAGCTCAATAACTATATGACCAGCAAGCATATCATGACAATGCAATACATATAATGGAAGTAGACATGATGCTTAACAGTATGCAAAAAAGAATCAATGCAATATGCATCATGGATGTGTCACAATCATCATGCAAACTTGCAATCAAATAACAGCAGCAGCACTTAACAGAAATTAGTAGCAGTTAATAACCTGATGCCCACTTCAACACAGATTTGCACCATCAAGATGGCCTCAAATCAAAATGCTCGCAAAATATGAAGGTTAGAGCACATCAAGCACAACAATTTTCCTTTTGGGCGCAACGTCATCCGGGCTACGGTTTACTCGCAAATTACGTCGCAAAATTTAATCAGCAACACTTTACACATGACTTAGCAAAAATAACAGAAAAATAGAAAAAAACAAAAGAGGAAAAAAAGACGGCTCGGGCTGGCTCACCCAGTGGGCCTCGGCCCAGATCTGCAGTGGAGGTGGCTGGCGGCTGGGCTCTGGGCCTTGGAGGCCAGGCAGGCCGCGCTTGGGAAGGCCGGCCCAAGTGGGCGCGGTTGGTGGCGGCTGCTGGAGCTGGGCGCTCGCCCTCGTCTGCACGACGAGGCCGCCGGCGCCGGTTGGGGTTGCTGGTCTCCGGCAAGGCGGGCGGTGCAGGGGACGACGGGGATGGGCGCAGGGAGGAGCTGGAGAGGCCGGGTCGGGGAGGATCCGATGGCTGGCGGGGTCGCCGGACTCGGCCAAGGTGGTCGCCGGATGCGTGGAGCTTTGAGCTCCGCCTCGTCGTCCATGGCGGCTACGCTTGGCGCTGCGAAGAGAGGAGAACGGTTAGGACGGGGAGGGGAGAGGAAGGAGAAGGGAGGAGGCCGTGAGGGAGAGGAGGAGGTGGCCGGGGCCTGGCGGCTGCTCTAGCGGCCAGAGTGGAGGCGGCTCGCGACGGATTCCTCATGGGCAGGAGGTGAGAGAAGAGAGAGAGAGAGAGGGGCCGATTCCTGGCCGTCAGATCGGAATATCTGACGGTCCAGATCGCTCAGGGGGACAAATCCAGATCTGCTAGGGTTGGTGGACGAAAATGGGGCAATTTTTGGGGCAAAGTGGAGGGGGTGGCTGCAATTTTTTGCTAGGGAAAACCTAGAAATGGGTGGGAGTGTGGTGGTCTTTATATAGCCCAGGTGGCTGGCAGTTTGCAAAAACATCCCCGGTTTTTCCCTCGCGCGCGCGGTGCTTACGTTTCTGACCGCCGGGGGTCCGCAGGACCTCCGATTTGGGTAAAACTTTGAACTGCGTGATCAGCGCGTCGAGCCGGCGGCGTTCACCTCGCGTTGGAACCATTCCGAGAACACTTTCCGGCGCGCTATAAAATAACCCGTTTAATTATTAAACGGGGTTTTTCATTCCGTTGGCTGCAGCTGGTCTCGTGCGGTTTTCGTGACGGTGATCGGGTGAAACCCGGTGTCGCAAAGGTCGAGTGTCAGGGTGGAAAGGGTCGGTCTCCGTCCGATACGAGATCATAGGGGGAAAATAATCGTCGATCGATAAATCGGGGATGCAAACACCGCAAACAAATCAGACAATCAAACAATTCACACCGAAAACAAAATATTTAATTTTTGTGAAATCTGGGTTGTTACATCTGCATATGCTAGGCTCGCCAAATTAACCTCCATGTTATATGCTGCTCAGCAAGGCCATAACTACATATGCTAGGCTTGCCGAACCCAACCTCATGCGAACGCCGTTTAATATGTGTGACACCCGATATGTACGGAATGTCGGCCATATGGGAGATCCTTCTAGGTGGTGCACACTTTGGTAGAATACTTGTGTTTGGCTTTGTTAAGGAATCATCTTATCATATGCTACCGTCGTGTATCCTATACTAGCAGGTTTTAAGATGTTTGAACTATGGCAACACTAAGTCCACGGTGTCTCCATTTGAGTTTTTTTTATCATGATGACGTTTACTACTTACTAGTAACATATAGCAAAGCTATCACTACATCACAATCAAACAAATGATAGCCCCCACTTAGCAATACAAATTTTAGACGATCTAGTTGTATATTGCAAGTTTTAACCTATGAGTCAACCACAACGTCAACCATACGATTGTCTCTATTACACCCCGCACGGGGCCTTCCGTTGCAAATGCCACATCCGCTAAAGTAGAGAGAAAGACACCCCCCAGAGCCACTTTATACGGTACAAGCCGCATGTCAAGCGTGGAACCAGTCTCGTGTAAGAGTACGCGTAAGGTCGGTCGGGGGCCGCTTCATCAAACGATGTCGCAGATGTGAACGAGTACACGTGGGAGGGTAACAATCATACAATCAACGCCCACATCCCCGATGTGTTCTATCCGTATAGTAATACTAAGCATAGACCTAGCTCTGATACCATTATTGGGGTGCGCAGCGGAAAACACAAATTTTCCTAACTAGCATTTCCCATAACCCAAAATTTAGCTAACCGTATTACCGTAACGGAAAGGAGTACAGAATAACATACCTCGGGGTGTAGTCCGTTGCGCGGGAAATGTTCCCGCAAATGTGGCTGGTGTAGTCGAACAAGTTTCACAGCCCCTGGCTGTGTTGTGCGCCCGGATGGGTGTAGTGCCACACGTGTAGCACCTCGTAGTACTCGCACACGTACGAGACTCGATGACCACCTCTGATCTCCGATCTAGCGAAGGTGGCGGAAGCAGACCTCCGAAACCAGAATTTCAGCAGCACGTCGATGTGCGTATAGTGGAGACATCTCCAACCTAGCGCAGCCTTCAAACAAGGGGAGTCCGCTCATAGGAGGGAGAAAGAGGGAGAGAGAGATCAACAGAATTTATCTGTATTTTTCTGGAATTTTTTGTGTAAAAAAAAGGCTACCCACCACATCTATATATAGGGAAAAACCGGGGTGCAATACCTGTCAACTAGCCATGTGGTACTAAACTAGTAGCACATGTGTGCTAATTTGGCACAAAGCCACGGCGCACACACATGGCCGCATGTGGCCGCCGGCCACCATAGGCCAAGTGGCCATGTGGCCCACCAAGCCCATGGCGCCATATGCACCTTTTTTCTTTTATTTTATTATTTTATTCTTTCTTCTTTCTTAAAGAAAAAACAAAACTAAAAAGAATATGATTCCATTAATTATTTAAACTATATTTTAATATTTAATTCATTTAGTTAAATAATAAAATATATCTAAATAACTTTCCGAACAATTCGAAACCACGGAACCTTTTCCGTCTCCCTCCAAAACAATTTCGGAGTTCTCTCTCATATCTCCGGTAACTCCGATAGTTCCGAAAAGGTCTCCGATTTCATCGAGCCCTTAAGTGTGTTACCCTACGGTCCGAGAACACTCCATTCATGACCGAGATGAGGCTACGGTCAATGATCATCAGCGGGACCTGGATGCCCATAATGACCCCTATGAATTCCGGATATCAATACCGATTGGACCTTACGTCGTATAGCATTCCCTTTGTCAGCGATACTGGATTAGTCCGAGATTCGATCAATGACATCCTATGTCTGGTTCAACCTCTTTATGACAAATCCTTATTCACTCGTTCCCGTGATATTCATCCCCGTGACCTAGTCACACGCTGCACAACTTTATGGATGGAATCTCACCGAGTGGGCCCTGAGTATCTATCCATCACATGGATTGAAAAATCCCGCTCTTGTAACAATACTCCTCAACATATCTCCATGGAATACCCAAGATACAACCGTTATTACCCGCATATTTCAGCCAGGTGGTGGGATGTAAGTCAAAGCATCTGAGTAGATAGCAATTATGCACGTACTCATGGTCAAAGGAACGGTCTACTACGTTCTGTAATTACAACACTGAACCTTCATAAGATTGATCATGATGTAATGCTTACTTTGGGTAATGTTCATCATGTCACTCATCCAGTGAGGTGACCTCATTGTCAAGAGACTTAATTGTCCATGATCGCGAAACCACGACCATCATGTTGACCATGAACTAGTTATTGATATAGAGGCTAACTAGGAACTCTAGGGTTTTCTATAACACACTTGTATCATTGTTTCACTGATATAGTTCTAGCACGATATGAATCCTGCTTAGATATATTGGAATAATCATATATTATTTGCCTCTAGAGCATATATCCAACATCAAAGTCAAGAGATTGAATGACTTCATCGATATGAAGCTTCCGCATGCCTGTGTTCTAATGTGACTAAGTCATTTATGCTATAACAATGTTAGCATTATCATCACATAACTCAATTTATTTAGCAATCAAGAAAATAGACATAACAGCAAGATTTCAACTTAAGTAATTCACCACGAAGGGTGAAATTCAGAAAGCATTAACTTTGAACAACCATTATTCAAACCGTGGATAAGGCATCCACTGTGTAGACGACATAATACGATATTAATGTTTTACACAACCTCTGAATCAAATAAATTTTATGTAAACTCTAAGATAAATCTTGATAGACGAATGCCGACGGCCTTGGGTGACTTGGGCACCACTTCCGACTCGGACTTGCACTTCATTCGTTCTTCTCCTTTGAATTCTGAGAATTCACTGTACCGATTTGCGAACCATTAGTAATCGATATGGTATCAATTATACCTATGAAGGTGAAATAATGAAATTGTCTATTAACTTAGTATAACTTATTTATACCTTTGGTGATCAGACCACTTTTCAGATCTCCCAGATACTTCTTGCAGTAGTGACACTCAGAATCTTTAGTTGGGCCATTCTTGGTCTTTACCTGAGCTTTGGTATTACCACCGCTCTTGGCATTTCTGCCTTTGCCCTTCTTCTTGAAACTGGTAGTGTTCATCACAGCCAACACGTGGCTTGGATCCTTTTGCATAGATGCTTCCGCAGCATAGCGAACAATTCATCTGTGGTCTTGTCG
Organism: Bromus sterilis; assembly: GCA_950022295.1. Taxonomy (NCBI): domain Eukaryota; kingdom Viridiplantae; phylum Streptophyta; class Magnoliopsida; order Poales; family Poaceae; genus Bromus; species Bromus sterilis. The sequence goes on along the minus strand of OX465596.1, from coordinate 27,020,149 downwards.
AGCCCATTCATGTTGTAATTCATGATAAAGCCATTGTAAGACGGGGGAGTGACGCAAGGAGAATGTCAGTGCCGAGTGTCGTAGGGATCGCAAATCCCAGAGCACTCAACCTCTGTGCGTAACCAACAAGTTTGATCACGTGCTCGCTTATGGAGCTACCTTCTGCCATCTTGCATTCCCACAGCTGCTTCGTTATCTCGTAACGTTCAGTTCTAGCCTGCTTTAGATACAAAGCGTTCAGTTGTGTCACCATGTCAAAAATGGTGAAGTTCTCAAACCGTTTCTGGAGCTCTGTATCCATGCATGTAAGCATCAAGCATTGTACCGCGGTGTGGTCATCCACTTTAGTTGCATAGACGTTCTTATCGTCCTGCGATGCATCCTCGGCGGGAGCGGCTGGGAGAGCTTCTTTGATAACATACTCCTTTTATCAACTTTGAGGACAAACCCAAGATAACGGAACCAGTCTGCATAGTTGCCCCCATTTGCAGCAAGCTTCTCTTTTTTCAAGCATCGGTCCTAAGCTAAAAGCATTGTTGTTGCGGGCCATCTCTCTACAAAGATATAAACAGATTGATTTATACATGGTTCAAAATTAATTGCATTAATCTTAACCAGTTTAATCTAATGCTCCAACTAAAACCAATATCTCTCTATAATTGATCTTAGGGTAATCAAGATCCGGATCAATACACCTGCCACTGGTGTAACACTCAGCCATGGAGGAGATCAACCCGGTAGGTCTAACAAAACCAATCATAACCAATTTATGACTCTTGTATTAGTCTTTCGACACTTGTGCTCCGAGCTCAGATCTGATAAGCTAGAACGTCAAGACAACCAAGCGCTATTGTTGTGGAGACAACTCAATCCACCCACCTCTTTGTTAACTTTCCGTTGGTACTCGTGTGACACGACGCACCTCGGGTGGCGTTTATTACAGAAGGTTGCACGGTTGGGAGAGCACGAACTTCTTGATATCTTAAGAGAGATCTACCTATTAAAACACGACTACTTGCGCATTCAAATAGGCAATGAAAAGGATTAACATCACAGGCAATTTAATGTATGTGATATGGTATAGCCCTTTTCTTCAAGAAGCTCCAAGCACCATGCTTTTCTTTCTTCTTCTTCTTTTGGCGGAGAGCATCACCTCCACGCACGACATGTCGTCAAGCACCATGACGTATGATCATCATATTCATGTAGATACTACAACTATTGCTAGCATCTATTCTACTAAAAGAAAATTACATGAAGTTTGGCACGCAGGCCGAATAAATGACAATCATATGGCTCCAGCCATCATGCCGTACCATGACATGCAAGTCATGCAAATTTAACATGTACAAAGTATAATCATCTCATACAACTTTTATCATGACGAAGACTATACCACATCACATGTTCCTGCAAAAACAAGTTAGACGTTCTTCTACTCATTCTTTGCATCTTTTACGTGGCTACTAGGGTTTGCATGGAAAAACGTTTTTCTAGCTACGTAACCACATAAAGCACAATCTTCAAGTTGCTGGATTAACACTCGGGGCGTATCAACCATGAGACTACAATTTAATCTTATGACCCATACTGAACAATCGTCAATACGCGTGATCCCCGTGCTAGATCAACAATATAACACGCCCCTATTGTTGCACAATTTCTCCACACCAAAAGCAAGACCCAAATCATCTTTGCGCGACCAGCATACTCAGGAGAAGCATAGAAGGACCCCGAGGGGCAATATGTTTGTAACAAAATCAAGCAATACAGGAGGGATCAACTTGTGCAATTAGAGGGGAAGCAACTAGAAGATTCAGTTTAGATCTATTATCAAAAAACCGCGCGCAATGAAAATTTTGTGCAATTCCCGTTCATCACTATGAACTCTAAATCGAACCTGCATCTATTACTAGAACTAGCTCATGATACCTCTGTTGGGATTCGGAGTACAAAACAAAAAATTTCCAGCACTACGAAACCAAGTACCAAGATTGGATCTAGATAGATGCAAACACAGTTAGCGATCTTGTTACCTTAACAACCGTTCAAACGGTAGTTCTCTCCCAGCGGAAGAAGTTACTGGAGAGTTGGGGAAGATTGACGCGGTGCAATCCCTCGAACAAATCTGATCCGTTTGATGCCCCACGAACAGATCTACTCCTCAGAAGAAGATGCAGAAGTCCCTCGAACAAAGATCGAACGCACGATCTCTCTAGGTTGATCCACACGTACGGTGTGGAAGATCCGGCAGGGCTACGCCGTCCAGAGCTCGGCGCCTCCGGAGTAGAGAGGAGGGAGGAGCAGAACTTCGAGATATGGTGGAGATCAGATCTACAAGAGAGGAGAGAGAGGAGGGGCAACCCTGAGGCAAAAGAACAAACTTGTGTGTCCTTGGGGGTGCCCCCTCCTCATCTATTTATAGTGGGAGGGGAGGGGAGGCCACCTTGGAGGAGGGGGCAGCCCTAGGGGGTGCCCTAGGGTTTCCCTCCACCTGGTGGAGGCGCCCTAGGGTTTCCCCTAAGGGGCCCTTGGCCCTCCAACTGGAGGCGCCACCTATGGGCCTTCTTGGTCCAAGTGGCTCCCTCCCCACTTGGGCCTTCCAAGTGAGAGGGGGCCATTGATATTTAATACCTTTTATTAATTCTAAAACAACTCTAGAAGTCACAAGAAATAAATATTAAACATATTTAGACCATCTCGGAACTTTTCCGGCCCTCCGGTTTTACCCGGTTTTCTCAAAACTTTTCCCGGTACTTTACCAGTGCCCCGGAACAATTCCGGTTTTCTCTCCTATTAAATCTCAATCACTCCGGAACTTTTCCGGTGTGTTATACTCATGCTCCTATCACTCTAGTACTCAAAAAATCTACCACCCTTAAGTGTGTGACCCCATAGGTTCGGTAGAATACGGACATGAACCGGAAACTGACTTTCCTCGGATCAATAACCAATAGCGGAGCCATGGACACCCATAATGGTTCCCGCACCTACACGAATATGAATTCGAGTGAACCTTTGGTTGACATGCCAATCCCTTTGCTTCGCGATACTTTAAAAAACATGAGGTGAGATTATATAGGTATCCGCATGATCAACTCATTAATCATTATACCAATTATCATCATATCGGTTTTGTTCTTTTCTCGTTCACGTATACCGTATCCCATGTGATCTATTCACAAATTATCCGGTCGGATGTTGGTGGATACGTAATACCAAGAGGGCCCAAAGAATATCTCTCCTGAGAAGGAGGAGAAAATCCCAACTTGAATCATCAAGTCCCTAGACATACTTTCGAGTGTGAGTGAGCAAAGACGTTATAGCCACGCCTGTTACGGGTGGTGTTAGGACAGAGTCAAAACCCACCCTCCGGTATATAGGATACATGCAAATGTCAACTCATCTGATGATTTAACTCATAATATAATGATGATGAAATCTCAAAGAAAGTCATACAATTGGGTCGGTTTAGCACCCTTGTTCTGGTAACAAAGTGCTCCCATGTATTACCGGCATATTCTATGCCATATGTCAGGAAAACATGACATCCATAATACACAGGTTAGTCCTAGAGGCAGACTAAGAACACTTTGTGTTTATACTCCACACCTGCATATGGGTTTTCCTCCGAAGGAAATTAACATGCACTTGGCAAACCTCCGCGTAGGCCATTGCAGTTATAGCACAGACATATAAACATTAATAATGCACCTGAAATTATAATAATACATTCTATTATTGCCTCTAGGGAATAATTCCAACATCTTTGACCCAAGTGATTGTTCTTTCATGCTTATGTTGCTTACAATACTTCTCTTCTTCAATCATAGGCCTTTCACAAGGTCTATCCACTCCACAAAAATTAACATGCTTATATAAAACTTCATTTTCAGGAATTGGATCATGCATGTTGCAATCATCATGAACAATCTCTTTTTCTTTGCAAATCTACTTAAAAGGTTCATGATGCTTGATCCAATTCTCCTTAGGAATATTAAGATGTGAAGCAAAAGATTTGAGGAAATCAACAAGGAGTTGAGAATCAAGCCCAAACTGAGCACTAAACTTATTAAAACTTGCAGTTTCAACAAAGGACTTAATGAAATCATACTCATAACTTATACCTGACTCTTTACCTTTGTCGATCTCCCAATCTTCAGTATTGTGTTGAATTCTTTCAAGCAGTTCCCGTTTAGCATCAATCTTTTCATTTGTGAAAGAACCCATAGAGGAAGCATCGAGCAAGTCTCTATCCTGTCAAGAGAGCCTTGCATAAAAATTAGTAATAATTATATCTTTCGGGAGCCCATGGTTAGGACATTTTAGCATTAAAGTTTTAAGTCTCCCCAAGCTTGAGATATGCTCTCTCCGTCATGAGGATAGAAATTATAAACATAATTCCTATTCTCATGAACTTCATGAAGAGGGTAAAACTTGGAGTAGAAAAGAGACTGGATCTCTTCCCAATCTCGTAGGTGAGAATCATCTAGTAGCCTATACCATTCCAATGCTTTTCCTTTCAGTGACAAGGAAAATAATTTCTTCATGACTTCACCTCTTATCAAACCTGAAATCTTAAATAACTCACAAAGTTCTGTAAGTTTCAACAAATGAATACTATGATTGACTGTCCCATCATAACAATCTTTAATAATTATTTCAACTATCCCAAGTGGTATTTTGAACGGGATACATTCAGTAGGTGGAGGAGACTTCTCTACCACGGGCGTGGTAAAGCGGCCTTCCCCAAACAGCAAACTAAGAGTGCAGTTTTCCATAAGAATAACTAGTGAAAATAAAAACAAGAAACAAAAAGATTTAATTGCAAGATCTAAAGATATATCTTCAACGCTTACCTCCCCGGCAACGGCGCCAGAAATAGATTGATATCTACGCACGCTTCTATTCTTGTAGACTATGTTGGGCCTCCAAGCGCAGAGGTTTGTAGGACAACAACGATTTCCCTCAAGTGGATGACCTAAGATTTATCGAACTCAGGAAAGTAGAGGTTGAAGATGGTCTCTCTCAAGCAACCCTACAATTAAGATACAAGAAGTCTCTTGTGTCCCCAACATACCTAATACAACTAGGATTGTATAGGTGCACTAGTTCGGTGAAGAGATGGTAAAATATGGACGATAGGTGTGGCAAAGCAAAGTAATATAAATCTGTAATAAAAAGTGCAGCAAACAAACATGTGACAAAAGTGAGCACAAACGGTGTAACAATGGTGGAAACAAGGCCTAGGCTTCATACTTTCACTAGTGGCAACTCTCAACAACATTAACATTGTCTAATCACATGATACTTCCCATAAACACATGCAATGGAGACGCACTCGTAGGTCATTCCTTTGTGGTCAAGAGAGGACGAGAATTATGTAGGGCTACAAAAGCACACCTCAAAGTTCATAGTTCTCAATCTATGGATTTCCCAATGTCACCGCGGCCATCCAAAGAGAGTACCACAATCACCACAACATATCTCAAGGATAGTCAAAGACAAGCACCAAGAGACTCTCAATCTTAAATCAACACACAAAAGAGAAAATCACTCATGAAAATATTCTTCTAACCCATGTCCAATAGACCGATGTCATCATGGTCTCGGGGATTATAATAGATAAGATCAAGTGAGTACATCAATCTAATACATAGAGGTAGGGAAAATATCATGGGATCATCCTAGATTAACATAGCCTATGATCACAACGAAGATCACATCATGGGAGAGAGAATTGACCACATAGCTATTGTAGAAGCCTTAGCCCCGAGGGGAACTACTCACACATGGACATGGTGAGAGAGAGAGTTGTTGATGGAGAGGTGCAGCCCGGAGGAGATGAAGGAGACGGCGGCGACGACGCCCACGGCAGCGACGACGGCGGTGGCCACGGACCTTGGCCCCCTTCTTCTTCCTTGGAGATGGTGCTGGTGTGGATATTGATCTCCCCCTCAAGACGGCTGCCAAGGGGGAGGAAATTTCGTGGTTCCCTTTGACCTAGGTTTCCTCTCTTTATACAGACTCTCGGATTCCCGTCATCCAGATTACGTCTTCGGTATTTCGAGGCTCCAGGGAGCATCCGAACTCCCATTGGACCAACTTTTATGTCTAGATCCACCGGAAAAAAAATTCCCTACAACTTTGTAGTTTCAAATTTTTCCGTTTGAGGCCGTCTTCTAGCGTTTCCAAGGTGATCTTTAAAACCTGTCTGGTGAGGGAAGATTACGGGAGAGTTAGAGTCCAACTCCTACAGGGCTCCTTTTCGTGTTTTTTCCTTTATCCAAGTAATTCCTACGCATAAAGTACAAAAACAAGAACTTGTGCAATCTTGCAACCATTAATAGGTTGGTTCCAAAATATGTTATAAAAAGATATGAAAGTGTATCAAAAGCATAGCAATATCACACAAAACATGCATGGAGCAAGCAGAAATTATAGATACGTTTGGGACGTATCAATTGACGACCAAGGTGGATGATGATGGTGCGGTGAGTGTGGGTTGTAGAAGCCCTTCGGGGTTGATCTGGCCAGGGTGTGGTGGCACAAGGGTTCTAGGTCCCTCGTTTCCCCGTGACCATTTTGGAGCGGCACCACCTTGGGTCGGCGTCTTCGGGTAGGACAGAATCATCGGTTTCCCCCCAGATTCGATGTGATGTTGCCACAAGCAGGAAAACAACGGTGCTTGTACTTGCGGGTGCAAGGATTGTTTACTTTACGCAAATTTCTTTTAATGCGGTTGTCTGTTGCTTTGGGTTTACACTTTGGGTGGGGCTCGCAACTTAATACCAACGGGATGTTTTGGATAGATATCCCAAGGTGGATGATTAATAGTAGATGCAGATGGATTTCGGTCTATTTATCTTGGCGTACTGCCCATGCTTTTGAGCCTATTTTTTTCTTTTGTAGCATAGTTAGCATTGCGGTGCGTGTTTAATCCTGTCAATTGCCCAACTGTAATTTGTTTACCTCGCATAGTTGTTTATCGTCTTTTGGGAGAGAGACATCACTAGTGAACTTCATGGGACCCCGGTCCATATTTTCACCACTGTTTACACCATCAATTTACTTGCAGTTTTACTTTCCAGTTGCAGTTATCATTATCTTTATCTCTTGCGTTTGATCCTTTGTAAACAGCAAGGACGGAGAGATTGACAACCTCTCTGTACACGTTGGGAGAAAAGTTATTTGTATCTGTGTGCAGGTCCTTTCTAAGCAAGTGATTTTCAACGGCGCATCACTTGCCGAACCATCTACTTGTCGCTGTTGGAGTCCTACAGGAGACAAACCTTGCTATCTTTGCCAAGGGAAATTTCCACTACGCTACATCTCAACCTTCCACTTGGGTTAGCCAACGAGGGGGCACTCAGCCCTTCATCAGTCGCCACAATGGAGACCTCCGCGCGGCACCTACGCAGGCTCCACCAAGAGATCTGCAAGATCGGAGAGCAGTGGTTTTCGAGCGGGTTTGTTGCCGCAGCGTCCAGTGGCAAGGACTCAATGAAGGGTCGGTTTTCTCCTCCTTCAAAGCCATGGTCGTCCTTGGCCGAGGCCGCCTTCACGCAGCTAAGGAGTACGAGCGGCTCTGCGGCTAGCGGCACACGGTGGTCGGGGATGGCTGTCACGACCCCGCACCCTTTTCCGCTGGAAGGACGATGGTGACAAAAACGACGATGGCATGAACAACAATGGAGATGTTGCGGGGCAGTCCAATCAAGCATTTGAGGTCACAGTCGGCGACTATTTCTAGTTTAATTAGCTCCTTTTTACTTTTCTTAGTTCAAATGATGGAATATCATCTGATTTATGTAATTGTGTATGAATTTGAATAATTCATCTAAATATTATAAACTTTGCCTGTACTTACCCAATCTCAATTAAGCTGCGAGTGGAGGTTTAAGTCTGAAGAATACAATATATGTTTTAATGATCTGCGTTGAAGATGCCCTAGATCATAACAAAACGTGAGATCGATTTCAGAATAGCCTCTCATTCTGATTCAATGAAATGGTTCTTGGGACGAAGCTGCCTTTGTAAGGAATTAGGCCCGAGACGCTTGAAATGCGAACAAATACACTATCGGTTTTAGGAAGGACGTCGATATCTGGCATACATGGAGGCGCTAAAAGGATGGCTTGAACAGATTATAAAATGTCCACATCAGCGATTGCGCAAGCATCTAAAGGGTACAAAATAGATGAAGTCAGCATGAATCTTTTGAGTATTTAAAATGTATTTTATCTTAAATGAAAATTTTTATTAAAAACCCGTTTTCAATGTTAAATCTACTGCGACGAGATATTCAAAACTAGACCTAATGTTGATTTGTTTTAATAAAAAAATTAGGGTTAGAAGTTGCCATGTATATTGCACGTAAATTTTCATGTTGTTTACACTAAAATTGCTGTGATGTATTTCAACTACGTTTTTATACGTTTTCTTCTATGTTTAAACAAAAAAATTATGATTCATAAATAACTTCAAAAACTTGCCTTGGCAAAACACATGTTTATTTGCCATGGCAAGAAAACATCTTAATTGTCATGACAAAAAAGATATTAAAAATTTTATGGTCACAAAAAGTAAATAGTTTGCCATAGAAAGATAGAAAAAATAGTGTGGTCTATAAAGTAGATTGTTATGGACACAAAAAAAGAGTCACCATCGACGTGGCACCACGACGTCGATAGCCGGTACATCCGACCCACAAAACCTTTCTCCCCGGCCACCACACATCGAGATGCATCCATATCCTAGGAGCCCGCCATATCGCACATCACCCCCATCGCTGGATATCCACTCGGAGTCTGCGGACCGTAGCTGCACCATGAACCATAAACTAAAGGTGTCATGGTGAATTACTTAAAATTGCCATGACATATAATTATCGTGGTCATGATACTAAAATTGTCATGGTCAAAATACTGGATCGTAGCCGCACCATGAATCAAAATCTAAAGTTCCATGGTGAATTACTTAAAATTGCCATAATCCATGCACTAAATTTGATATGGCTCATACAAAACAATACAATTGTCATGGTTAAAATACTAAAATTTTCATGGTCAAAATACTGAAATTACAAAAATTTCCATGTTTAATTAATAAAACTGCCTTGGTCAATTACTAATTTTGACATGGTCAATTACTAAAAATTGTCCACATCGTTGATAACCACTCCGCCCGACCCACATCTCTCCTTCGGTCGTCGCACGTCGAGATGGGTCGGAGAACCTCCTCGACGCATTTGTATCCCAGGAGCCCGCCATGCCGCGCATCATCACCCCTACCCCCCCCCCTCACAGGATATCTGCTCTAAGTCCACGGTCCATGAACGTTTGTCGTCGACGATCATGTTGTGCATGATCACACATGCATTCATCACCTCCCTCAAAGTCTCAACACTCCAACATCTCACAGGATGTCGAACAATAGTCCATCGAGATTGTAGCACACCAAAAACACGCTCAACAAGTGTCAAAGCCAAAGATCCTGAGATGCCACATCCTCGAGGATCACCATGCAGCCCTCTGCATGTTCCTTGTACATCCCCTATCAAGAAAATGTACATCTCTTCTACTCCCAATGCATACAATCAATGCTACCAAGCATGTTCGGGAAGCCTCTAGCAACATTGACCTCCAACAACACCGAGTTCTATCCTCATCATTTGTTTGCCGCAAGTACTCGGCACCAAACACATGAACCACAGCCATGCAGAATCTATACAATGCCTCTAGACAAGTGGACTCGCTCATGCGCACATACTCATCAACTAGGCCATCGGGAACTTCATATGTAAGCATTCGAATAGTTGTTGTGCATTTTTTATAAGAGAAGAACCTAACCTTGCCAATACAATCATATATACTTGCATTTGAAATAATCATCATATTCTATTACTCCCTTACGAAAACGGTTCAACATCCGTCTACACATCTGGAAGCATCACAGGAACAACCTTGGAGGGAACGGTGGCTTAGTCTGAAAGTAGTCATCATACATCAAAAGATAACCACGCTCTCTGTTTAGATTCAACGCAGGAGTACGCCTTGGTATTGAAGCTCTAAATTTTTGGCGCTGCCTCGTAAAAATGATCATTCACAAGAAGGGTAGCAACCAAAATATCGGTATCATCATCTACTCTTGATTGTGAGGTAGATAGGTGGGCGAGGACGAACAAGAGGACAAAGGAGAGTGTCCGCCTCGCGTCCACTGCGTGTCCGTACAAACCCAAATCCACCCTAAATTTGGACTGAAAATGGGCCGCGATGAACCAAAAAACGAACACTTATCCGTATGCGGTGCCCCCTTGGGCCGCGATTTTTGTTCGCCCCACCCAAACGAAGATCGGCGAACCAAAATCGAACAAATGGATCATGCCTTTGAAGATACCCTTACATTGAGCGTCCAGGGAAAGGATCGTTCAGCGTCAGCCACATACAAAACTGAAAAAAAAAAGTAAACTCCGTAGCAACACCTCAAATCATGGGCCAAACAGACACTAACCATTTAGTTTCCTTCGACTTCAAAGATATTTAACGATATATACATTTACATAGGCCGTCTGCGCCTCATCTCCCTCATGTTGGCCTCCGTCCTCTTTGTACAAGTTTTTTGGGTAATTTCTTGCCTCCAGGCAACACGAAGGCCCCAAGATCTTCCTCCGCATGAAATGCTTAGACTAATGGGACGGCACAAGGGCGGCCACCACCTCACGGAGAACATGAGTTGTGTCGCTGTAGCACACCTGCGCCAGGGGTGCGCTTCTGTCCTTCACCGCATTGCCCAACTGCCATTTGCGCAACGGCATCTTAACTCGGTCAGCATAATAACCTCAACATATATATCATGACAATTTCCCTAATAATCTTCGTCCTAAAGATTCATTGTATATCGTAGTAAGACATGATAAGGCGCCGCCTGACAACGATTTGGTAAAATTGACCAAAGACTACTCTGAATAAATATTACATTGCCAAAGAGGACTTAGTTCACTTAAACTGTAGTATTAGCTAAAGCCCAGTCATGAACCATAACAACTTCCGCCGAAAGGTGAAAACGACTTGCTTAAGGAGGGTGGACAGGTCTTTCAATGTATTAAACATTTCCGTCAAAATATATGTACTACTATTAAGCATCCATAAGATGAGAATAGTCCATATAGGTTGCGGATAATGCTAACGTAGACCGAGCTACACGTAGCCGTTTAGTTTGAACAAGTCCTAAAATGTATTTTATATTATTCAAAAAACATTGAATTTTTTTATGAATATATATACACATGTATATGACATATGTGCAAATTTTCATACCATTATACTTTCACATGTGGCGTATGAAAAAAAGACAAATATTTGATTTTAAATGAGCCTTTTTGTTGTTGGTTTTGGGCTAAAATTTTGTTTTTTTTTGTGCAGACTTCATATTACAATATTTTCAAGCCAAATTTGACATGTTCATACGGAATACATATAAGTTTTCATAGATTTTTTTTCGAATTTTTTCAGAACTTTTAAATATGTTTTAAGATTTTTTCAAAATAAAGGGCTACGTGTAGCTCGGCCTCCAGAAATTCGCACTCATATAGGCTGCTGCAACATGAACTGAACCAACCCTATACCTTATTAAGAAAATGTTGAGCTGTATAGCAATCAAGACTTACAATAATCTGTTTCAAATTAAGTTGACTTGAGATACTGAGACACTTGTAGAATTTAGTAATCAAATGCAATCATGAAGTCCGATTACTTGCGTAGGTATGATTCGTCATGTAGATTTGCAAAAAATATAAGCCATGATTTGAGCCGAAGGTTGCAAAAAAGGGGAAGGAAGCAATCGTCACCTCGTCCATGAAGCAGAAGAACTTGTTGGCCAGGCCGGTGAGCATCTCCTTGCGCTCCTCACTCTCACAGGAGGAGATCACACGGCTAAGGTCAATATACAAGAAGGTGGCCTTGAGCCGGAGGTCCCTCTCAACCAGGTCCCATGATTCTTCATCTTCAATCACCAAATCCTCCTCCATTGAGAAGAGCTCAACTGCACAGTTGTTGATCCGGCAAACACAACCCTTCAATTCATTGCCGTACTCCATCGCTTTGTGCTAGTACTTCCTCCTCTTACCCCGATTTCTGTATGGAGAAGATCGAAACCTATCAATCAATTTATCCCGATTTCTGTATGAAAAGATCAAAGAACTTATCGGTTGATTTATAGATACGGTCTGGGAAGTTTTGGGGAATCGAGGGGAGGGCAGATGAAGGACAGAGAAGTAAAAGGAAACTGATTCTTCGACAGTAAGGAAGCAACAGGTGTCGCCAAGTGCATGACAAAGACAAAGACCAGGTTGGTCAATGAGGGGTGACGCGTTTGAAACGCAGAAAAGTGGACACGTTCAGGTAACGCGTGCCTTGCAGACTTGCAGGATTGGAGAGCAAGAGCGGTGGCAGCAGAGGAAGCCATAAGAAATTGCAACAGACAATTTATTAGGGTAGTCATATACTCCTGCAACCAACCAACCGTAAGTCCTCTCTCTTCTTTCTCCGAACCAGGCAACAACAATGAGAATTCGATATGCAAAGCTTTTGTAGCTTGCCTTTTTTTTCCATTCTAACAATAAGATTATTTTTCTATTCACGGAGAAATAATAAAAATTCAGCACACGTGCCTTCATTTTTAAGCGAATTCACTTTTGAATATGTGATGAATATGCCAGTTTGTTTTATTATCTCTTGTAATGAGAGAAAAATGTGCTCTCTAGTGTTCATAGAAACAATTGTACAGAACACCCAAATAATGAAGGTGTACTCACAATTGTGATCATCTGCTAAAGCTCGACATATCCTTAAAATGTTCCTTTTTTCTAGATAATGATATCCTTATAAAGTTAAAGCTTAGTATATGAAACTTCTATGAGAAGCCATCCCGGAACTGCCCAACATCAGTTTTAGTCTTTTAGGCAGTTATGCATATTCCCTTGTCCCAAAAAAAACCTAAAAAAAACTTCATCTTATATGGAGGCAAAGGCTGAATGAGTTTTTTCTTCCGTTATGTACAAAGATTCCATATCCAACTTATGCACACAACACATCCACGAATATAAGTACAATTTCTATTACTGTTCTGAAACTATGACAGGTAAAAGCTTTCGACTTTCTGTATCTATACTAAGTACTAATAGCAATTAACAAAGCCTAGTAAGTAAAGGCAAACACTTTCCTAGTTCAGTTTGTATTCACTTTTACATAAAATTTGGCTTTTAACCATCACTAAAAAATTGATTCAAACTGCCATCTTTCTCTTCTCTCCTATCCCCTCCCCATACCTTTCAAGAATGTATGAACTGATGGTCAAGAAAATTCAGAATTACATAGGTAGATTCAGAAGCTGACTTGTGGGTCCTACACATTCTTTTTAGCATGGATTTTGCATATTTTCAGTCACTGTCGGAGTTTTGAGAATAGTAAGAGGATGGAGACCGACAAAGATAGCAACTGATTGCAGTAACTTCCGAAAACGAAATGTGAGGGGCCCAAATGTGGTTCTCTTCTCTCTTTTCCCCTTTGCCTCCATACATGGGCTGGGCTCAGACCAAAATTTTCAGTTCTTAATAATCTATACAGAAGAGATAACCAATGGCATTCCACTCTTTTTGAAACAAAATAAATAAATACAGAAAGAGATAATACCTTTTCGAGGTTGCTGTCTAAGATACTAAGAATGGGAGTTTTGACATATTTAACATAACCCTATAAAACACAGAAAAGTAATGCCACCGAAGAGCAATGGAACAATAGAAACAGTACTACAAACAAAGGAGAACAGGACAGATACTTCCTGTACCTCCATCAAGTTGCAGAAACAGAAAGAAATCCACGGTACCAAGGAGAAATTTAAGAGCCCCGTGTACGACCCGTCAGCGACAATCATTTCCATCCTCTTTTAGGCATTCCCCACCTCTCATAAACACAAAGACATTTGACTCAACGCCCAGGTAAAAAAGAAGAAGAAGAAAGTGCCGCATTGTAATTGTGGAGTTCAGAGAGCAAGCATAATGCATTTGGCATCACAAGTTCAGATTTCAGAACGGAACATGAGGAGGGGATTAAAGAAGCACGCACGGCAGTTAAAAAGACAAGAAACGGCCAAGGATAATCATGTTCCTTTCCACTTTACGCTGATCAAAACACAAAGTTTGGAGATAGGATCCGAGTCCTCTGCTCCCGAATCAAGAATCGGGAGCATGGAAAGGGAACGGGGGAATGAAAGAACAGAGCAATCTCAGATTCCGCCCCCACATTACGATCCACACCCACACCCCGAATCCGATCCAACTTTTAATCTACAAAAAGCGCGAGTGATGCTTTCCGGGCACGAGATGAGATGAGGGCCAAGTAAATCGAACCAACCAACCGAGGAGGAGATAAGATGAGATGAGATGAGATGAGGAGACCTCACTCGTTCCTGTTCTTCATGGAGATGAGATGCTCTACTCCGCTTCCACCCTCCCTACAAGATGAGGCTACCCCTTTTTCTGTATTATTAAACACTTGATCGATGCGATCGAAGTCTAAGATTCAGACGAGGATCACAGTGCTCATGTCCTCCTGTATCTCGCGAAGCAACAGTAGAAAGAATCACGACCTAATGATGATGATTCTCTTAAAGCAGATTAATCACTGTAATTACTTACTACATGTTCCAGTAAGAACGAACTGAGCGAAGGGAAAGAAAGGAGAGGAACATGGCTCGTGTTTGTACCTTGCGCTCCTGCCTTTCTTTACCAGTTTACCGGCGCCGCTGCTGCCCGGATGGATACAGATTGAGAGGGTGCTTAACTAAACTGGCCCCCGACTCTACGGTTGTTTCTACTTCTATCCTGGCCGTGGCCGTCTCTGGGCGTTATATACACGCGACCGTGAACTGCGTGACTTGGCTCTGCGTGCGGGCCCGCTGGTCTTAGCTGAACTCTGATTTGGAACCGTCTGAACATGTTGTCGTCTCTCGGATAAGTAAGTAACCCTGGCATTATTGTTCGACTCAAAAAAGGATGCCTTGGCATCGTAGAATATTGGGTGTTTTTGGATCTGTATAAATAGATGATTCACTGGACTTTTATAGTGCCTTCGATGGTGGCTGGTTTGACCATCATTTAGCAAAGGTCGCCTGAGTATTTTCGTAGGAAAAAATTATATTTGACCGAATTAGAAGGATGCTTAATTAGAAAGTAGCGTGTAGCTATATGAGAGAAAATAGACTTTCACTCATCTTCATATATATGTATAAAACAACAAAGATACACGACCGAAGAATACAAGATGATATAAGTAGCGCTCTGATAAAAGCTGATTCTAAGATATGCGGCGCACGCTACGCAGCCAAAAGGAAACACCAGAAGAACTAAACACAACCCTACTCAACAACCTAGCACACCTGACTCCACGACAACGCTCTCAAGAGGAAAAACGACACAAAGCGCCGCCGTTGCCAAATCCACCGAACAAAGGTCTTCACCCGGAGTCTTGGACTGAAGAGAGGTACCATGACGACGTCTTCAAGATGATCGCGGCACCCATCCGTAGCACCAATGCCGCCAGGAGGATTGTGAGGAGGTCTAGTCCCCAAGATCCGGGTCAGGACACCGCCCCTGTTAGAGATCGCTCCACCACTCGTTGCCCACACAACCGGGGGGGGTCCACCACTGCCACGATGGTGCCTGTCAGAGAGCAATCATGTGGGCCACTGATGACCCACAAGTGTAGGTGATCCATCGTAGCTTTTTCGATAAGTACGAGTGTCGATCCCAACGAGTAGTACAAGGTAAAGACAAGTGACTTTGAGCAAGGAATAACTGCAAGCACTGAAATGTAACTTTTTATGGATTTTTATAATAGTTGATAGGTAAATAAAAGGCAAACAAGATAAAAGATAAATAGGTGCAGCAAGTGGCTCAATCGTTTTGAACACAAAGGATAAGCTGAAAGGTTCTATTTATAAAGGCTAAAGCGCTCCTGAGGACAGACGGGAGAGATAGTCAAGTTACTTTCACCATATTCCTCCTAGTAGTATCTATTGTTTTGATGAGTGTTGTGTGGGTGAACCTATGCTAGCACACCGCCTAGACTAAGACAAGTGAACTCTTACAGTAAAACCTCTTGCAAGCATCCGCAAATACAAGAGAGAAACTAAGGTAAACCTAATTGTAGCAATAAACTCTAGGATCCTACACTCTCTTCTGCAAAAGTACGCAACCCGGGGTTCAGGTTTCTGTCACTCCAGCAACCCATCATAAGCATTCTTTATACACAATGTCTTCCCCTAGGCACTTAAAAGGTGAAGTGTTACATAGTCGACGTTCACATAGAACCACTAGAAGAATGACACCACAACTTAAATATCAAACACATATTACTTCAATATCATATGACTACTAACAACAAGACTTCTCCCATGTCCTCAAGAACTAAAGTAATTACTCACAAGACATAAAAGAGATCATGATCAGAGGCGATAAATATACGATGAACAATCTGATCATAACAATAATTCTCCAACAAAACTTAATAGCATCAACCACAAAGTAGTAATCAACACCAGTAAAGTAGAGGGGATGAATTACGCAAGGTACAACACAAATTGCGATGGTAAAGTGAGATGAGATGGACAGGAGATGGTGCTAATATTGAGGAAGATGGTGATGATGATCTTGATGATGCTTGTGATGATGGTGATGGCGATGATGACGATCTCCCCCTCCGGGAGGAGTTTTCCCAGGCGGAATCTGTCTGCCGGAGAGGCTTTTTATTTTCTGTTGGTTTCCACCTCGCAGCGGAGACAAAAATTATGATCTAATCTTCCCCTAGATTTTTAGGTTTAGGAGAGTATATACGTGGAAGGGGGGGTCGGGAGGCATGGGCCACCACCCAGGCGGCCCCACGACGTGGCCTAAGGAGGGGGTGCCGCAAGGTCGCCTGGACATTGGCCCCCCTCTGGGACTCCTTCTGCGTGCCTTCGTTACTTCTCCCAAAAACGCTTCATGGAAATTTTCACGTCATTTGGAGTTGTGGAGATATGCCCTCTTTATATGCACTTTTTTGGATGTTTCCTGGTTCTGCTGTCTTGGCATCGAAAAGTTATAAACTGTGTAAAACAAACCAAAACACCGTGAGAGATGCATCATAATATGAAATATATCAATGAATAGTGGTAAATTATGATACACAATAGTGATGCATTTTGAACGTATCAACCACCATCCGGGGCCGCCGCCCCAGCATCCATGTCGCCAGATGGCGAACGCCACTCACATCGCAGTGCACTCGCCCCCGTCAGGAAGAGCAACGACACACCATCAGCTCTTCGCCCGGCATCAACCCCGAGTCTGGGTAGGTGCCTCCATCATTGGAAGCACCCACACCTGCATCCTTAGATAGTCCAAGTGAACTCGGGAGGGACACGACCGGGACTACCGACGGCCGCCAACGAGCCAACCAAAGCCCATGGCCCAGCGAGCTCACAGGACACCAAGATCAGGAGACCGACACCGCTTCGTGCCACAATGTATCGCTACCACGACCACCACCAACGACTGATGGCTTCTCGCCCCTCGTTGGTTACCCCAGGTGGAAGGTTGAGATGTAGCACATCATCAAGTTTCCCTCGGTGAATATACCAAGGTAATCAAACCGGAGGACTACGAATTCTGCAAGTAGGTGTCAACGGCGCCAGATATTAAGTTTTTGGATGGAGATGAGGTTGACGTGGACGTGCACACACAACAGATAGCTTTGCTCCAAACGAGTACAGAGAGGTTGTCAATCTATCCGGCCTTGTTGTTTACAAAGGATAAAATTCAAGGGTAGATAGTAGTGATAATTGCGACAGAAAGTAAAAGCGGTAAATAAATTGAGGGTGTAAACAGTGGCGGAAATATGTACCCGGGTCCCATGAAGTTCACTAGTGATGTATATCTCGCAAAAGACGATAAATAACTATGCGAGGTGAACAAATTACAGTTGGGAAATTGATAGGATTAAAAACGCACCGCAATGCTAACTATGCTACAAAAGAAAGGAAGAGGCTCAAAAGCATGGCCAGTACGCCAAGACAAGTAGACCGAAACCCATCTGCATCTACTCACTAATCATCCACCTTGAGATATCTATCCAGAACATCTCGCTGGTATTAAGTTGCGAGCCCCACCCAAAGTGTAAACCCAAAGCAACAGACAAGTGCATTAAAAGAACTTTGCGTAAAGTAAACAATCCTTGCACCCGCAAGTACAAGCACCGTTGTTTCCCCCCTGGTGGCAATATCACATCCCCTAGACTCATGTTTCCGTCACTCAAGCTAGTCATCGGAGAACATGCAAGAATTACTCAAGAACATAAATATAAATGGAGAAGAATAAAATATATTACTCATCACAATCTGAACATAATCTCATAATCCATCAAACCCCAGCAAACTCAACATAGCAACAACAGAAGAATTACAAAGATGCCTTGATCATGTAGGGCAGCTCACAAGGGCTAAGAATTGAAGCATAAGATTGAAGAGAAAACATCACATAGCTACTGATCATGGACCCATGGTCCAAGGTGGACTACTCATGGCTCCTTCGGGAAGCGTCGATGGTGGTGGAGAAGCTCCTAGAGGTCAATCCTCCCTCCGGCAGGGTGTCGGGACAGGGTCTTCTGGCAGCCCCGATCTTGAAACGGCGGCGGCGGCGGAACAGAGGGGAGATCGCGAAAAATGGTTCTGTCCTTGAGGGTTTCGTCCCGAGGGGTAAATATAGGCGAATGAGGGCCGTCAGGGGTGGACCAGGGAGTCTAGGCGGCCCCCGGCGCGACCTAGGGTGGGGTCGCGCCACCAGGCCTCCTGGGCGCCTGGTGGGGCCCCCTGGCCCCCCTTCAGGCGTCCGGAAGCTTCCGTCTCGCTGATTTTTTATATAATTTTCCCGGAATTTTTTGGGCACTTTAAGTAATGGGAATTCCTGGAATACAAAAAATGCAGAAAACAGAAACTGGCACTGAGTTAATAGGTTAGTCCAAATATGATCAAAAGTGTATGAAAGTGCATCAAAAGCATAGCAATGTCACCCAAAACATGCATGTAGAAAGCATAAATTATAGATACGGTTGGGACGTATCAGCATCCCCAAGCTTAATTCCTGCTCATCCTCGAGTAGGTAAATGATAACAAGCATAATTTATGTGGTGACATGCTACAAACCATATAAGAACTTTTAAGTAAGGCAATCAAGTCATGTAATTCAATTCAATTCATAACAAGCAAGAGTCTATATTAGCATTGAAACAAGCAACATAAGAACATAAAGGTGCAAGAGCTCTCGCTGTCCGTGACTCGAATGTCTCCAAATGGTGTTTGCATGCAAGAAGTGGGAGATGAGTTTAGAGCAAAAAACATACTCCCTCTGATCCATAATAAGTGTCGATCATCTAGTACAAAGTTTGTACTAGCTTAGTACAAAATGAGCGACACTTATTATGGATCGGAGGGAGTACTATTTATTTTAGTTGACAACTCAATCTACTAAAGTTTCACACTTGATATCCTTTGGAATCTTATCTTGACTCGTCCCCAGACCACTAGCCAGGTACAAGTCAAACTGATCCACTCCCTTTTGACTTTTTGAGCACTCATGCACTGGATGAGTGTAAGCAAGAAAGTTGACACTTATACGGCAAAAGAGAATAATGATGGAGGAGGAAGACAAAAAGGTGTGAACGTATCACATCAATGAGGACAGTCATAGGCGAGAGAAAGCCAAATGATAGATATGATGTGAGGAGTAGGGATTGCCATGCAATGGATGCACATGTGAGATATGGAAAGCTCTCCAATGGAACTAGTGGGGGTGCATCCAAATTGCTTGCTCAAGAAGACCTAGAGCTCATTTGAGGAGGCTCATCATTGGAATATACAAGCCAAGTTCTATAATGTAAGGGTCCCCACATAGCTATATGAATGTATGATGATCTCTATGGAGTACAAGATATAAGAGGGAGTACGAGTGTGGATCTCTCAAAAGGAATAGTAGTGTGCCCCTTCTCTATTTTTATTTTCTTTCTCTCTTTTTTTATTTTTTTATTTTTTATGGCCTCAATGGCTCTTTCTATTTATCTCTCATTTGTCCTCTTTGGGATCTTTTGGTTTGTCCTCTTTGGGATCTTTTTGTTTGTCCTCTTTGGGATCTTTTCCTCACTTTAGGGGCAACACTCTATATATTACAAGAAGTATAGAAGATCTTTCACAATTTTCAAAAGTACTCAGCATAAAGAAGATGAAGCTATCATGATGTATGCAAATGTATGCCTCTGTCAGTGTAGAAGGATATGCAATGATACTAGCGCGTCATGTAGAAATCATTAGGGCAAGGCCCAACTAGCATGCGGCTCATCGATCTAAGCAAAAGCATGTATGACATGAAGATCAAGTCATGAGAAGGTGGATGTTGCATGGCAATGCATCTCGGAAAGGCTATGGAAATGCCTTGTAGGTAGGTATGGTGGTTGTTTTGAGGAAATATATAAGGAGGTTTATGATGACAGAGGGTATCATGCCAAGAGTTTGGATGCACCGACAAAGTATGCGCCAATCTCTCGAGGTGAGAAAGGGAAATGCAAGGTACCGAAGAGGCTGGAAAAATATGGGTGGTGGAAGTGTCAACAATCGAATACTTACATTAGTCCGAAGAACTCATGCACTTATTATCGGTAACTCTCAATCTAATAAGGAGGTTCACAAAGCGACAAGTACCCTAAGGAGGAGTGTATGGGGTTTTGGTTATCCTTGCGCATCCTCGACTCATGGTACGTGAGTGTACTCTAATATCCGATCCCTCCAAAGATTAGTGATCCATCTAGTAGCTAGAGTTCTCAACTAGTTTTTTTTTAGTTTTTCGAAAATAAACACGGATTGCCCAAAATATGACATCTATCACTAATAGGCTAAAGCTCTTGACACCAAAAGTTCAAACATTACTCAAGGCAATACCCCAAAACTATTGCAAGTTACTACGACAATTGAATAGCAACCTCAATTACCTACCTTAAGTCAAGACACACAACTCAGTGCAACATGCCAACTCTCTAAAAAAGATAAACATGAAGACTCAAGAGAGTTCCAGCAACAACCTAAACAAAAGCTCTAAAAAAGATAAGCATGAATACTAAGAGCTAAGCATGACAGCAGCTACGAAAAGATAAAGAACACACACATCAAAGATAAGCATGAAAATCCTATGATGTGTTCTAGGTTAAAGTGGAGCGTGTTTCTCTCCCACACAAAGAAATTTGGGTTCTAACTTGTTATGAACAACAAACAAAACTAAAACAAACTAAAAATAAAGAGCAAGACGCTCCAAGCATAGCACATAACGCATGAAGCAATAGAAATATAGCATGGAGAAGGACGAACTGATGATTGTTGATGGAGAAGGGGATGCACGGGGGGCATCCCCAAGCTTAGATGCTTGAATCTCCTTGGATATTTCTTGGAGGTGCATGGGGGCATCCCCAATCTTGATCGCTTGACACTGTCGAATCTTCTTTCATCATCTCCCTTCGCATACGTGAAAACTCCCTTTATACGAAACTCATCATAAGCTGATTAGAGTGGTTAGTACCCATGATAAAATAATTTTTCTCTACTGGAAATAAATATATTCTTGAAGAGCTACTGTTTCTCAAGATTTCCAAAAAGTTTTTGCAAAGAAAAAGAAATCTTAAGGTTTGCAAAACGAAGAAAAGGCAAAACGTGGCAGAATCTGTGAAAAATAAACCAGCAGGTAGTAGATAAAAAATTATGGGTACTTCTGCAACTCAAATAAGAAAACTCAGAAGAGATGCACAAAACCTAATTGTATAGTGCACTCTTTCAAAAAAATCAGATCAAAAAGATGATCTAGTGATTTTATCCGAATTTTTCCGTCAAGGGGACATAATTTGTTTCTGGACAGCATGTCAAAACTTTTGAACTTTCTTGCAATCGAAGGCTAAAACTTGGCACAAAGATTGAAAATAAAGATACGATGATGTTGCTACAGTAGTAACAAGCATCAAGACCACTAAAACTGAAAATAAAAACATCTTGGGTTGCCTCCCAACAAGCTCTTTCTTTTATGCCTTTTAGCTTGTCATGAAGATTATAAAAGGTGCTCCCATAAGAATAAGGATTTGAAGCAAAAGAGAGCATAAAGAAGCAAATATGAAACACATTTAATCCTAACTCACTTCCTATGCATGGGAAACTTGTAAACAAATAAATCAAAGAAGCACAAAGTGACATGCATAGGAAGGTGGAACAAGAGCAATTTCAGAACTTTCATCATAAACAGGGGTGTTTTTGTAACATGAAAGTTTCTACAACCAAGTTTTCCTCTCTCAAAGTATTTTTCAGGAGCATCATGAACAACATCAAGAATATAACTATCACACAAAACAAGTTGTTCATGACCTACAAGCACACGTGTAAATTTTTCAACACGGTCTTTAGGAACATAAGATAAATGCAACCCATCACATTGAGCCTTAATAAGAGCACAATTCTCCGGAATATAAGTTGGAGATTTCAAAAGGATAATAGGACAATCAAGTGTGGGTGCAATAGCAACAATTTCATGCTTAACATAAGGAACTATGGCAAGTTCATCTTTGTAAGCATCATCCATAGTGGCATCTTGGCAATAAACACAACAAGTATCAAGTTCTTCAGAAAGGGATATATCAAGTGAGTCCTCAGAATCATAGGATTCCTCATCATAACAATCATTGGCCTCTTCTTGGGCAGCAATCATTTTATTTTTAAAATCCTCAATATAATCATTGCAAATATAATTATCAAAGCAATAAGCAAGAACTGCAAGGTTTTCAGATTTGTGAATAGTATCGTAATACTTTTCAACCAAAGAAGCAATCTCATAAGCACCCTCAAAAGCAACAAACTCTTCAATATTTTCAAAATCAAAGTAATCATAAACACCTTTAATATAAAAAGAGAGGGTCTCATTTTTATTAAATTCACATTGGAAGGGAAGGTGTTTTTGATCTTTTCTAGAGCAGCAAGTAAAATAATAAATGTGGCACAAAGATTCAGCATAGCAATGAGAAACTTGTATTTGATCCCATAAGTGTTTCCCTTTCTGGGATAGTCCGTGCCGCGTATAATGAGCATGCTCATCCAATGATTTTCCCTCAACCAAGTCGGTTAGGTTTTTAGCGCGAGCACAAATAGATCAGAGATGATCCAAGTGAAAAATGTCCAGCCTACCATATTTGGGTGGTTCCACACCCATGGTAAAGATAGTATCAGTAGGTAGACCAAGACAAAGACAAAAGGTAGCAACTATTTTTTTGGTTTTTCATATAAGACACACAAGCAAAAATAAAAACTGGAAAGTAAACTAATAAGACTAAAAAGCAAAGATAAAAGATAGTGTGCAACTCCCCTATCTTGAAGAGTGGAGTCCCCGGCAACGGCGCCAGAAATTAGCTTGATGGCTTCTCGCCCCTCGTTGGTTACCCCAAGTGGAAGGTTGAGATGTAGCACAACAACAAGTTTCTCTCGGTGTAGATACCAAGGTAATCGAACTGGAGGACTCTGAATTCTGCAAGTAGGTGTCAACGGCGCCAGATATTAAGCTGCCGGATGGAGATGAGGTTGACGTGGACCTTCACACACAACAAATAGCTTTGCTCCCAACGAGAACAGAGAAGTTGTCAATCTCTCCGGCCTTGTTGTTTACAAAGGATAAAATGCAAGGGTAGATAGTAGTGATAATTGCGACAGAAAGTAAAAGCAGTAAATAAATTGAGGGTGTAAACAGTGGTGGAAATATGGACCGGGGTCCCATGAAGTTCACTAGTAATGTCTCTCTCCCAAAAGATGATAAACATCTATGCGAGGTGAACAAATTACAGTTGGGAAATTGACAGGATTAAAAATGCACCGCAATGCTAACTATTCTACAAAATAAAGGAAGAGGCTCAAAAGCATGGGCAGTACGCCAACACAAGTAGACCGAAACCCATCTGCATCTACTCACTAATCATCCACCTTGAGATATCTATCCAGAACATCTCGCTGGTATTAAGTTATGAGCCCCATCCAAAGTGTAAACCCAAAGCAACAGACAACTGCATTAAAAGAACTTTGCGTAAAGTAAAAAAATCCTTGCACCCGCAAGTACAAGCACCGTTGTTTTCCCCCTGGTGGCAACATCACATCCCCTAGACTCATGTTTCTGTCACTCAAGCTAGCCATCGGGGGGCATGAACCCACAATCATGCATAACGCCCCCTCTTGGAGTTACGATCCATCACTTGGCCAAAGTAATAAAAAGCATCGGAGAACATGCAAGAATTACTCAAGAACATAAATATAAATGGAGAAGAATAAAATATATTACTGATGGTATGAATTAACGCCCCCTTGTTGGTTACCCAAAGTGGAAGGTTGAGATGTAGACAGCAACAAGTTTCCCTTAGCGAAGATGCTAAGGTTTAGTATCGAACCAGTAGGACTCCAACAGATACAAGAAGGTGGTGAAGTGAACAATGGCGCCGTTTGCAACCAAGGTTGCTAACTTCACCTGGACCTGCACACACAGCAAATAGCTTTTCTTCCCAACGATTACAGAGGAGTTGTCAATTCCTCCGGCCTTGTTGTTTACAAAGGATAAAACGCACGAGATAATAGTGATAGCAACGGAAAAGTAAATAAAGCAGTAAATTGATAGTGGGTGTAAACAGTATTGGAAATATGGACCTGGGTCCTATGATGTTCACTAGTGATATCTCTCTCCCAAAAGACGATAAAAGTAGCCATGCGAGGTAAACACATTACAGATGGGCAATTGACAGGATTATGTGGGCAAACCAATGCTAATTATGCTATAAAGAAAGGAAGAGGCTGAAAAGCATGGGCGGTACGCCAACACAAGTAGACCGAAATCCATCTGCATCTACCTACTAATCATCCACCTTGAGATATCTATCCAGAACATCTCGCTGGTATTAAGTTGCGAATCCCACTCAAAGTGTAAACTCAAAGCAACGGACAACTGCATTAAAGAACTTTGCGTAAAGTAAACAATCCTTGCACCCGCAAGTACAAGCACCGTTGTTTTCCCCCTTGTGGAAATAGAACATCCCCTAGACTCATGTTTCTGTCACTCAAGCTAGTCATCGGGGGGCATGAACCCACAATCATGCATAACGCTCCCTCTTGGAGTCACTACCTACTACTTGGCCAAAGCAATAAACAGCAACGGAGAACATGCAAGAATTACTCTAGAACATAAATATCAAAGAGGAGAATCAAATATATTACTCAAACAGAATTTGAACATAATCTCACAATCCATCGGATCCCAGCAAACTCAGCATAGCAACAGCAGAAATATTACATATGTGCCTCGATCATGTAGGGAAGCTCACGAGGTCTAATCCATGAAGAACAAAGAGGGGAGGAGAACATCGCATAGCTACTGATCATAGACCCATGGTCCAAGGTGGACTACTCATGGTTCATCCGGGAAGCATCCATGGTGGTGGAGAAGCTCCCGGAGGTGGTTCCTCCCTCCGGCAGGGTGCCGGGAAGAAGTCTTCTCGTGCTCCCGATCTTGGAAGCGCGGCGGCAGCGGAACAGAGGAGAGATCGCGAAAAATGGTTCCCGTCACGGGGGTTTCACGTCACGAGGATTATATGGGCGAAGGGGGGCAGCCAGGGGGGCCACCAAGGGTCTGGGCGGCCCCCTGGCGCGGCCCCACCTGATACGGTGAGGATAGTTCTCTCACTTTTCGTTGGTTACCCCAAGTGGAAGGTGCGATGTAGCGTAGATACCAAGGTTTGTCTCCAGTAGGACTCACAGAAATACAAGAAGGTGACAACGACGCCAGAAATTGGCTTCTGGCTAGGGAGATGACAGGACCTGCACACAGAAACAAATAACTTTGCTCCCAACGAGTATAGAGGAGTTGTCAATTCCTCCAGCCTTGATGTTTACAAAAGATCAACGCAAGAGATAATAATAGTGGCAACTGAAAGTAAAGACTGAAAGTAAATTGAGGGTGTAAACAATAATGTGAAGATGGACCGGGGTCCCGTGATTTTCACTAGTGATGTCTCTCTCCCAAAAGACGATAAAAGTGCTAGAGAGGTAAACAAATCACAGCTGGAAAATTTACAGGATTAATAAGGCACCGCAATGCTAACTATGCTGCAAAGAAAGGAAGGGCTCAAAAGCAATGGGCAATACGCCAAGGTAAGTAGACCGAAATCCAACTGCAATACGAATCATCCACCTTGAGATATCTATCCAGAACATCTCGCTGATATTAAGTTGTGAATCCCACCCAAAGTGTAAACTCAAAGCAATAGACAACTTCTATTAAAGAACTTTGCGTAAAGTAAACAATCCTTGCACCCGCGGGTACAAGCACCGTTGTTTTATCCCTGGTGGCAACATCACATCCCCTAGTCTCATGTTTCTGTCACTCAAGGTAGACATCAGGGGGCTGAACCCACAATCAAGCATAACGCTCCCTCTTGGAGTTGCAAGCAAACTACTTGGCCAAAGCAAAATACTACAACGGAGAACATGCAAGAATTTACTCAAGAACAAAATATAAAAGAGAAGAACAAATATATTACTCATCACAATCTGAACATAGTCTCATAATCCATCAGATCCCAGCAAACTCAGCATAGCAACAGCAGAAATTACAAAAGTGCCTCGATCATGTGAGGCAGCTCACGAGGTCTCGAAAGTGGAAGCACAAAGAGGGGAGAGGTACATCACATAGCTACTGGTCACGGACCCATGGCCCAAGGGGGACTACTCACGGCACATCCGGGAGGCGTCCATGGCTATGGATGGTCTCCCGGAGGGGGTTCCTCCTCCCGGCAGGGTGCCGGGGCAGCTTCTCCAGGAAGCCCCGATCTTGAAACGGCGGCGGCAGCGGTACAGAGGCGAGTTCGCGGAAAAGAGATCGATATTAGGGGTTTCCACCCCGAGGGCTAAATATAGGCGGAGGGGGGTGTCGAGGGGACCCACCAGGCAGCCAGGAGGCCTCCTGGCGCGGCCTAGGGTGGGGCCGCGCCAGGGACCCTCCTGGTCTCCTGGTGGTGGCCCCCCTCCGCTACCTTGGTGATTCCGGAAGCTTCCGGTCGCTGATTTTTATCTAATTTTTCTGGATTTTTTTGAGCACTTTTAATGGCCGGAAAACCTGAAATACAAAAACAGCAGAAAATAGCAACTGGCAGCTGGGTGCACTGGGTTAATAGATTAGTCCAAATATGCTCAAAAGTGTATGAAAGTTCAAGATAAACATGGCAAAGTCACACAAAACATGCATGGAGCAAGCAGAAATTATAGATACGTTTGGGACATATCAACATCCCCAAGCTTAATTCCTGCTCGTCCTCTAGTAGGTAAATGATAACAAGCATAATTTTTGTGGTGACATGCCACACAACCATATAAGGACTTTTAAGTAAAGCAATTAAAGCATGCAATTCAATTCAAGCCTTAACAAGCAAGAGTCTATATTAGCATTGACACAAGCAACAAAAGAACAAAAGGTGCAAGAGCTCTCGCTGTCCGTGACTCGAATGTCTCCAGATGGTGTTTGCGTGCAAGTAGGGGACTGGGAAAAAGAGAGAAAAAAGGTTGTTGAGAACAACTATCTACTAGAGTTTCACACTTAGTCTCCTTTGGATTCTGATCTAGACTCGTCCCCAGACCACTAGCCAGGTACAAGTCAAACTGATCCACTCCCTTTCGACATTTTGAGCACTCATGCAATGGATGAGAGTGAGCAAGAAAGTTGACACCTAAAAGGCTCACATCAATGAGGACAATCATAGGAGAGAGAAGGCCATATGATAGATATGATGTGAGGAGTAGGGATTGCCATGCAACAGATGCACATGTGAGCTAAAAGCTCTCCAAGGAAACTAGCGGGGGTGCATCTAACTTGCTTGCTCAAGAAGACCTAGAGCTCGTTTGAGGAGGCTCATCATTGGAATATACAAGCCAAGTTCTATAGTGTGAAGGTCCCCACATAGCTAGATGCATGATGATGATCTCTATGGAGTACAAGGGATAGAGGATGAAGTACTAGTGTGGATCTCTCAAAAGGAATAGTAGTGTGCCCCCTTCTCGCTTTTTATTTTCTTTTTCTCTTTTTTCTACTTTTTGTATTTTTTTTGTTGGCCTCAATGGCTCTTTCTATTTAACTCTCATTTGTCCTCTTTGGGATCTTTTGATTTTTTCCTCTTTGGGATCTTTTCCTCACTTTAGGGGAAACACTCTATATTTTACAAGAATATAGGAGATCTTTCACACTTTACAAAGGTACTCACATAAAGAAGATATAACTATCATGATACAAATGTATGCCTCTGCCAGGATAGCAGGATATGCAATGATATTAGCGCGTCATGTAGCAATGATTAGGGCAAGGCCCAACTAGCATGCGGCTCATCGATCAAGCAAGTAGCATGTATGACATGAGGATCAAGTCATGAGAAGGTGGATGTTGCATGGCAATGTATCTTGGAAAGGCTATGGAAATGCCATGTAGGTAGGTATGGTGGCTGTTTTGAGTAAAGATATAAGGAGGCTGATGATGACAGAGCGTATCATGCCAAGGGTTTGGATGCACCGGCGAAGTATGCGCCAACTCTAAAGGTGAGAAATGGCAATGCACGGTACCGAAGAGGCTAGAAAAAGCATAGGTGGGTGGAAGTGTCAACTTTCGAATACTCACATTAGTCCGAAGAACTCATGCACTTATTATCGGTAACTCTCAATCTAATCAGAAGGTTCACAAAGAGACAAGTACCCCGAGGAGGAGTGTATGTGGGTTTGGTTATCCTTGCGCATCCTCGACTCATGGTACGTGAGTGTACTCTAATATTTGAACCCTCCAGAGGTTAGTGATCCATCTAGTAGCTAGAGTTCTCAAAAGGGTTTTTTTTTGGTTTTCTAAAATCACACGGATTTCCCAAAATATGACATCTATCACTATTAGGCTCGAGCTCTTGACACAAAAAGTTCAAACATTACTCTAGTCAATACCTCAAAACTATTGCAAGTTACTACTACAAAGAGAACAACAACTTCAACTACCTACTTCTAGTCAAGGCACAAAACTCAGTGCAACAGGCAAACTCTCTAACAAGATAAAACATGCAACATATAGAAAGTTCAACCTAAAACAAAAGAAAAGCTCTAGAAATACTAAAGCACTACAACTAAACAGAGCAGCAGCTAAGAAAAGAAAAAGAACAACTCACAGCTAAAAGAATAAGCATGCAAATCCTATGAGGAGTTCTAGTTCAAGCGGAGCGTGTAACTCTCCCACACAAAAGAGTAAGCTGGGGTCTAACTTGTTACTACAGCAAACAAAGCAAAAAAAACCTAGAAAATTAAAGAGCGAGACGCTCCAAGCATAGCACACAACGCATGAAGTGATATAAAAATAGTGCAACGAGGGACGAACTGATAATTTTTTATGAAGAAGGGGATGCACGGGGGCATCCCCAAGCTTAGACGCTTGAGTATCCTTGAATATTTATTGGGGGTGCACATGGGCATCCCCAAGCTTGAGCGTTTGACACTCCAAGATCTTCTTTCATCATCTTCCATCGCGCACTTGAAACTCCCTTCATACATAACTCATTGTAGACTGATTAGAGAGGTTAGTGTCCTACTAAAATAATTTTTTCTCTACTAGAAGTAAAGACAATATTTAAGATCTACTGTTTTTCAAGAGTGCCAAAAGGTTTTTGCAAATAAAAAGCAAGCTTAAGGTTTGCAAAACGAAGAAAAGGCAAAACAGGACAGAACCTGTGAAAAACAGACCAGCAGGTAGAAACGATTTTTTTAGGGATACTTATGCATCTCAAATAAAAAAAACTCATAACATAAGAAAGTTTCGTAATTGTATAGAGCACGCTGTGTAAAACTTTAAGCTCAAAAAGATGAACTGGGATTTTTCTCTGATTTTTCTAGTCACGAGGACATAATCTGTTTTCTGGACAGCATGTCACAACTTTCACTTCCCTTGTCGTATGAGGCTATACTTGGCACAAAGCTTGAAAAGTAAAGATACAATGATGTTGCTACAGTAGTAAAAATCATCAAGACCACTAAGAACAGAAGAAAAGCAAAAATAAAAACCTAAATTCGTTGCGGGCTGCCTCCCGAAAGCGCTTCTTTAGAGCCATTAGCTAGGCTTAAAGCAGAAGATCAAGGCTCTCCAAAATTATCGGAAGGTTCACCAAGGATTTCAAAAGGGTTTTCAATAAGCTCATCCTTGTTCTTCCGAGGGAAGAGGTACGTACCTTTTTCTTTACCACGCAAACGTATTTGTCCTTTACCTATATCAATGAAGCCTTTCATGGCTCGGAGGAAGTCCCTTCCAAGCACTATATTTCCTTGATTTGCCTTCATGATGGAGAAGTCAATCTCCACAATCCTTTTTAGAAACATCACCTGGACATCTTTTAATCTTCCCTGGATCTCAAAAATATCACCATTAGAATGTTCATGGAAAGATGGAAATTTGTCCATGCTTGCAAGGTACAAAGAATCATAAATAAATCTTGGCATTATAGAAACTGTAGATCCAATGTCACAAAAAGCAAGGAAGTTTTGATTAGAGATAAAAATCCTAACAAAAGGCTCCCAGTCATTTTCTATTTCCAAAATCTCCTCTTTAGGAAGATTTGGTTTTTCTACTACTTTTAAGTCTAGATCATCAAGTTTCTTCTCAATAGTAGCAATTCTATCTACAACAGTATCGAGACCATCATAAACAAAATAACTAGATAGACCATGTATAATTTTGAGAGCTCTAGCTTCATCACACTCTAAAAAGTCTCCTTCAGCTATAAGATCAAGAGAGTGCTTACACCACTTAAAAAGGCCAAAGTAAAAATTTCTAAGCACAATTCTTATAGGTAACCAAGGCATATTTGCCTTATGTGCTTCAGAAATTCTGTCCCATGCCTTCTTCATATTCTCCCCGTTCCTTTGGTGGAAATCCAAGACCTCGGATTCCTTCATAGTACCAAATACTAACATACTTGACCACACAAGAAAGATAACAGGTGTTTTTGGTATTTTTTATTAGGGACACAAAAGTAAAAACTGAAAGTTAAACTAACAAGACTAAAAAGCAAAGATAAAAGATAGTGTGCAACTCCCCTATCTTGTAGACTGGAGTCCCCGGCAACGGCGCTAGAAATTAGCTTGATATGGTGAGGATAGTTCTCTCACTTCTCGTTGGTTAACCCAAGTGGAAGGTGAGATGTAGCATAGCAGCAAATTTCCCTCGGTGAAGATACCAAGGTTTGTCTCCAGTGGGACTCGCAGAAATACAAGAAGGTGACAACGGCGCCAGAAATTGGCTTCTGGCTAGGGAGTTGACAAGACCTGCACACAGAAACAAATAACTTTTC
The DNA here is from genome assembly GCA_950022295.1 of Bromus sterilis. Lineage (NCBI taxonomy): Eukaryota > Viridiplantae > Streptophyta > Magnoliopsida > Poales > Poaceae > Bromus > Bromus sterilis. The sequence goes on along the minus strand of OX465596.1, from coordinate 26,988,653 downwards.
TCCCAACGAGTATAAATAAGTTTTCAATTCCTCCGGCCTTCCTGTTTAAAAAAGATCAACGCAAGAGATAATAATAGTGGCAACTAAAAGTAAAGACTGAAAGTAAATTGAGGGTGTAAACAATAATGTGAAGATGGACCGGGGTCCCGTAATTTTCACTAGTGATGTCTCTCTCCCAAAAGACGATAAAAGTGCTAGCGAGGTAAACAAATCACAGCTGGGCAATTGACAGGATTAAGAAGGCACTGCAATGCTAACTATGCTGCAAAGAAAGGAAGGGCTCAAAAGCAATGGGTAGTACGCCAAGGTAAGTAGACCGAAATCCAACTGCATCTACGAATCATCCACCTTGAGATATCTATCCAGAACATATCGCTGGTATTAAGTTGCAAATCCCACCCAAAGTGTAAAACCAAAGCAACAGACAACTGCATTAAAAGAACTTTGCGTAAAGTAAACAATCCTTGCACCCGCAGGTACAAGCACCGTTGTTTTATCCCTGGTGGAAACAGCACATCCCCTAGTCTCATGTTTCTGTCACTCAAGCTAGACATCAGGGGCCGGAACCCACAATCAAGCATAACGCTCCCTCTTGGAGTTGCAAGCAAACTACTTGGCCAAAGCAAAATACTGCAACGGAGAACATGAAAGAATTTACTCAAGAACAAAATATAAAAGAGAAGAACCAAATATATTACTCATCACAATCTGAACATAGTCTCATAATCCATCAGATCTCAGCAAACTCAGCATAGCAACAGCAGAAATTACAAAAGTGCCTCGATCATGTGAGGCAGCTCACAAGGTCTCGAAAGTGGAAGCACAAAGAGGGGAGAGGTACATCACATAACTACTGGTCACAGACCCATGGTCCAAGGGGGACTACTCACGGCACATCCGGGAGGCGTCCATGGCTATGGATGGTCTCCCGGAGGGGGTTCCTCCTCACGGCAGGGTGCCGGGGCAGCTTCTACAGGCAACCCCGATCTTGAAACGGCGGCGGCGGCGGTACAGAGGCGAGTTCGCGGAAAAGAGATCGATATTAGGGGTTTCCACCCCGAGGGCTAAATATAGGCGGAGGGGTGTCGAGGGGACCCACCAGGCAGCCAGGAGGCCTCCTGGCGTGGCCTAGGGTGGGACCGCGCCAGGGACCCTCACGGTCTCCTGGTGGTGGCCCCCCTCCGCTACCTTGGTGATTCCGGAAGCTTCCGGGTCGCTGATTTTTTATCTGATTTTTCATGATTTTTTGGAGCATTTTTAATGGCCGGAAAAACTGAAATACAAAAACAGTAGAAAACATCAACTGGTAACTGGGTGCATTGGGTTAATAGATTAGTCCAAATATGCTCAAAAGTGTATGAAAGTTCAAGAAAAACATGGCAACGTCACACAAAACATGCATGGAGCAAGCAGAAATTATATATACGTTTGGGACGAATCCCCACCCTAGGGCGCGTTGGGAGGGCGCCTGGGGCCCTGGTGGGTCCCCTCTGCCCCCCCCCCCCCCCCCCCCCCTCGGTGATTCCCGAAGCTTCTTGTACGCTGATTTTTTTATTGGATTTTTTCCGAATTTTTGGAGTACTTTTAATATGGGGGAAGCCTGAAATAGAAAAATAGCAGAAAACGGGAACTAGCACTGGGGTGCACTGAGTTAATAGGTTAGTCCAAATATGATCAAAAGTGTATGGAAGTTCATCAATATCATAGCAATATCAGACAAAAGTGGCATGGAGCAAGCAGAAATTATAGATACGTTTTGGACGGATCAACATCCCCAAGCTTAATTCCTGCTCGTCCTCGATTAGGTAAATGATAAAAGCATAATTTCTGTGGTGACATGCTAACAACGATATAAGAACTTTTAAGTAAAGCAATCAAGGCATGTAATTCAATTCAAGTCATAACAGGCAACAGTCTATATTTAGTATTGAAACGAGCAACATAATAACATAAAGGTGCAAGAGCTCTCGCTGTCCGTGACTCGAATGTCTCCAAATGATGTTTGCGTGCAAGAAAGGGGATAGGGATATACGATAAAAAGTATTTTTGTGTTGAGAACTCAATCTACTAAAGTTTCACACTTGGTCTTCTTTGGAATCTTATCTTGACTCATCCCCAGACCACTAGCCAGGTACAAGTCAAAATGATCCACTCCTTTTCGACATTTTGAGCACTCATGCAATGGATGAGCGTAAGCAAGAAAGTTGACACTTAGGATGGCAAAGAGAGAATATGGTGGAGGAGGAAGACAAAAAGGTGTGAAAGGCTCACATCAATGAGGACAATCATAGGCGAGAGAAAGCCAAATGATAGATATGATGTGAGGAGTAGGCATTGCCATGCAACGGATGCACATATGAGCTAAGGTAAGCTCTCCAATGGAACTAGTGGGGGTGCATCCAACTTTCTTGCTCAAGAAGACCTAGAGCTCATTTGAGGAGGCTCATCATTGGAATATACAAGCCAAGTTCTATAGCGTTAAGGTCCCCACATAGCTATATGCATGAATGATAATCTCTATGGAGTACAAGATATAAGGAGTATGAGTGTGGATCTCTCAAAAGGAATAGTAGTGTGCCCCTTTCTCTCTTTTTATTTTGTTTTTCTCTTTTTTCTCTTTTTTTGTATTTTTGGTTGCCTCAAGGGCTCTTTCTATGTCTCTCTCATTTGTCCTCTTTGGGATCTTTTAATTTTATCCTCTTTGGGATCTTTTAATTTGTCCTCTTTGGGATCTTTTCCTCACTTTAGGGGCAACACTCTATATATTACAAGGAGTATAGAAGATCTTTCACACTTTACAAAGTACTCAAATCATAAAGAAGATGTAACTATCATGATGTATGCAAATGTATGCCTCTGCCAGTGTAGCAGGATATGCAATGATACTAGCGCGTCATGTAGCAATTATTAGGGCAAAGCCAAACTAGCATGCGTCTCATCGATCAAGCAAGTAGAATGTATGACATGAAGATCAAGTCATGAGAAGATGGATGTTGCATGGCAATATATCTCGGAAAGGCTATGAAAATGCCTTGATAGGTAGGTATGGTGGCTATTTTGAGGAAGGATATAAGGAGGTTTATGATGACAGAGCGTATCATGCCAAGGGTTTGGATGTGCCGGCGAAGGTGGACGCAAACTCTCGGAATGAGAAGGAGGCAATGCACGACACATAAGAGGCTAGAAAAATATGGGAAGGTGGAAGTGTCAACTTTTGAATACTCACATTAGTCCGAAGAACTCATGCACTTATTATCGGTAACTCTCAATCTAATAAGGAGGTTTCACAAAGAGACAAGTACACCGAGGAGGAGTGTATGGGGGTTTGGTTATCCTTACGCATCTTCGACTCATGGTACGTGAGTGTACTCTAATATTCGACCCCTCAGAAGAGTAGTGATCCATCTAGTAGCTAAAGTTCTCAACTAATTTTGTAAGTTTTGAAAATAAACACGGATTGCCCAAAATACGACATCTATCACTGATAGGCTAAAGCTCTTGACACCAAAAGTCCAAACATTACTCAAAACAATACCTCAAAACTATTGCAAGTTACTACTACAAAAGAATAGGAACCTCAATTACCTACTTCAAGTCAAGGCACAAAACTCAGTGAAACAGGCAAACTCTCTAAACAAGATAAACATGAAAACTCAATAGAGTTCCAGCAACAAACTAAAAAAAAGCTCTTTGAAAAGATAAACATGAAAACTAAGAGCAAAACATGACAGTAGCTATGAAAAAGATAAAGAACACACACAACAAAGATAAGCATGAAAAATCCTATGTTGTGTTCTAGATTTTGGAAGTGGAGTGTGTTTCTCTCCCACACAAAGAAATCTGGGTTCTAAATTGTTATGAACAGCAAGCAAAGCTAAAGAAAACTAAAAATAAAACCTAAGAGCGAGACGCTCCAAGCATAGCACATAACGCATGTAGTGATAAAAATATAGTGAAACGAGCGACGAACTGATAATTGTTGATGGAGAAGGGGATGCACGGGGGCATCCCCAACCTTAGACGCTTGAGTCTCCTTCAATATTTCTTGGGGATGCATGGGGGCATCACCAAACTTGAGCGCTTGACACTTCTTAATCTTCTTTCATCATCTTCCCTCGCACACTTGAAAACTCCCTTCATACATAACTCATCATAATCTGATTAGCGAGGTTAGTACCCATAATAAAATAATTTTTCCTCTAATGGAAATAAAAATATTCTTGAAGAGCTACTGTTTCTCATGATTGCCAAAAAGTTTTTGCAGAGAAAAAGCAAGCTTATGGTTTGCAAAACGAAGAAAAGGAAAAACAGGACATAATCTGTGAAAAACAAACCAGCAGGTAGTAAAGAATTTTTTAGGGATACTTCTGCATCTCAAATAAAAAAACTCAGAACATTCGAAAGTTCCGTAATTGTATAGAGCATGCTGTGTAAAAAATTCAGCTCAAAAAGATGAACTGGGATTTTCTGTGATTTTTCTAGTCACGAGGACAGAATCTGTTTTCTGGACAGCATGTCACAACTTTCACTTCCCTTGTCATATGAGGCTATAAATGGCACAAAGCTTGAAAAGTAAAGATACGATGATGTTGATACAGTAGTAACAATCATCAAGATCACTAAAAACATAAGAAAAACAAAAGGGAAATCCTAAATTCGTTGCGGGCTGCCTCCCGAAAGCGCTTCTTTAAAGCCATTAGCTAGGCTTAATGCAAATAGATCAAGTCTTTTCAAGAAAATAAGTAGCCCTTGTGACGGACTCAAAAGGCAACTTAATATTTTTCCTAGGGAAGTGTTCCATCCCTTTCTTGAGAGGGAATTTGAATTTTATAATCCCTTCTTTCATATCAATAACAGCACCCACGGTGCGAAGAAAAGGACGTCCCAAAATAATTGGACAAGAAGGTTCACATTCAATGTCCATGATAGTGAAATCAACGGGAACATAATTGTCATTGACAATGATAAGAACATCATCGATCTTCCCCAAAGGTTTCTTTACGTAAGAGTCTACAAGACGAACACCAAAAGAACAAGGATCAAAAGGTTTTAATTCAATTATATCATACATTCGTTTGGGCATAACGGAGGTACTAGCTCCAACATCACATAAAGCATAGCAAGAAAAGTTATTCAACTTAATTTTAATCATAGGATCCCAACCATCTTCTTGATTTCTAGGTATGGAGGCTTCTACCCTAAGCTTCTCCTCCCTAGCTTTGATGAGAGCATTAGTGATATGCTCCGTGAAGGCAAGATTAAGTGTGCTACTGTGGGGGTCTCTAGACATCTTGTGAAGGAAACGAATAACTTCAGAAAGGGTGCAATTATCAAAATCAAGGTCACTACTATCAAGTAAAGTAGTAGTGCTGTCCTTTAGGCTCACTTCTTTGGTAGATTTTGTATTCATAGGAATTTCTTCTTCTACGGTTGAGGTCATAGCATCACCATTAATAGGTCCTATGGGACTAGGGGTGCATTGGGTGCTAAGAGTTTGGATATCCTCAACCAATTGGATAGTAGCAATGGTATGGTGTGTAGGAAGGCTCTTAATTCTATCTTCTTCCTCCTTTTCTCTAGCCCATCTCTCTTTAAGTTTAGCCATCATCCTAATGTTTTCATTAATTTTCATTTGGATAGTATTCATAGGAGTGACCTTCCTCTCCTCAAGGGGAGAAGTTCTAATTTTAAGCAATTCTACTTCATGAGCTAAATTGTCTACCTTCGACTAAAGGTTATCTAATTTGTCTAGTTTTTCCTCTACACTCTTGTTGAAGGATTTTTGGGTAGTGATAATGTCTTTAAGCATACTCTCTAATTCAGAAGTGGAGTTTTTGGTGCTAGGATAAGTGTTGTTGTTCCCATAGTTGTTGGAGGGGAACGGTCTAGGATTGCTACCAAAATTACTCCTATAAGCATTGTTATTGAAGTTGTTTCTAGAGATAAAGTTCACATCTACTTGATCTTGAGCAATCAAAGAATTTTAAGGAACATCATGAGGATCAATAGGAGATTGCTTGGTAAGTAGAGACATAATCAAGTCAACTTTTTCATTTAGGGAGGAGATCTCCTCGACAGAGTTTACCTTCCTAACTGTTGGAGCTCTTTCAGTGTGCCATTGGGAATAGTTGGTCATCATCTCATCGAGAAGTTTTGTGGCAGCACCAAGTGTAGTTGACATAAAGGTTCCTCCCGTGGCCGAATCTAGCAAGTTCAGCGAGGTAAAGTTCAAGCCTGCATAAAAAGTTTGGATAACCATCCAAGTAGTCAAACCATGCGTAGGGCAATTCTTAACAAGATATTTCATGCGTTCCCAAGCTTGGGCAACGTGTTCATTATCCAATTGTTTAAAATTCATAATATAACTCCTCAATTGGATAATCTTAGCAGAGGGGTAGTACTTCCCAAGAAAAGCATCCTTGCACTTATCCCAAGAATCTATGCTATTCCTAGGCAAGGATTGAAACCAGATTTTAGCTTCATCTCTCAAGGAGAAAGGAAAAAAGCTTAAGCTTAACAATATCACCATCTACTTCTTTGTACTTTTTCATACCACAAAGCTCAATAAATTATTTAAGTGCAAAGCAGCATCATCTCTAACACCGGAGAATTGATCTTTCATAACAAGGTTTAGCAAAGCAGGTTTAATCTCATAAGAAGGTGCTGAAGTAGCAGGTGTAGCAATAGGAGTGCAGATAAAGTCACTGTTGTTGTGACTAGTAAAGTCACACAAATTGGTGTTCTCGGAGGAACCCATAGTGCAGATAACTATTTTTTTGGTTTTTGATAAAGGACACTAAAGAAAAAACTGAAAGGTAAACTAACAAGACTAAAAATCAAAGACAAAAGATAGTGTGCAACTCCCCTATCTTGAAGAGTGGAGTCCCCGGCAACGGCGCCAGAAATGTCTTTTGATGGTACGAATTAACGCCCCCTCGTTGGTTACCCAAAGTGGACCGAAATCCATCTGCATCTACCTACAAATCATCCACCTTGAGATATCTATCCAGAACATCTCGCTGGTATTAAGTTGCGAATCCCACCCAAAGTGTAAACTCAAAGCAACGGACAACTGCATTAAAGAACTTTGCATAAAGTAAAAATTCCTTGCACCGGCAAGTACAAGCACCATTGTTTTCTCCCTTGTGGCAACATAACATCCCCTAGACTCATGTTTCTGTCACTCAAGCTAGTCATCGGGGGGCATGAACCCACAATCATGCATAACTCTCCCTCTTGGAGTCACTACCTACTACTTGGACAAAGCAATAAACAGCAACGGAGAACATGCAAGAATTACTCTATAAAATAAATATAAAAGAGGAGAATCAAATATATTACTCAAACACAATCTGAACATAATCTCATAATCCATCGGATCCCAGCAAACTCAGCATAGCAACAGCAAAAATATTACATATGTGCCTCGATCATGTAGGGCGGCTCACGAGGTCTAATCCATGAAGAGCAAAGAGGGGAGGAGAACATCACATAGCTACTGATCATAGACCCATGGTCCAAGGTGGACTACTCACGGTTCATCCGGGAAGCATCCATGGTGGTGGAGAAGCTCCCGAAGGTGGTTCCTCCCTCTGGCAGGGTGCCGAGAAAAGGTCTTCTTGTGCTCCCGATCTTGGAAGCGTGGCGGCGGCGGAACAGAGGAGAGATCGCGAAAAAGGGTTCCCGTCACGAGGGTTTCACGTCATGAGGATTATATGGGAGAAGGGTGGCAGCCAGGGGGCACCAGGGGTCCAGGCGGCCCCCTGGCACGGCCCCACCCTAGGGAGCGTCGGGAGGGCGCCTGGGGCCCTGGTGGGTCCCCTCTGGCCCCCCCCCCCCTCGGCGATTCCCGAAGCTTCTTCTACGCTGATTTTTTAGTGGATTTTTCCCGAATTTTTGGAGTACTTTTAATATGGGGGAAACCTCAAATAGAAAAACAGCAGAAAACAGGAACTGGCACTAGGCTGCACTGAGTTAATAGGTTAGTCCAAATATGATCAAAAGTGTATGGAAGTTCATCACTATCATAGCAATATCACACAAAAGAGGCATGGAGCAAGCAGAAATTATAGATACGTTTTTGACGTATCAATTACTCATCAGAATCTGAACATAATCTCATAATCCATCAGATCCCAGCAAACTCAACATAGCAGCAGCAGAAGAATTACAAATATGCCTTGATCATGTAGGGAAGCTCACAAGGGCTAAGAATTGAAGCACAAGATTGAAGAGAAAACATCACATAGCTACTGATCATGGACTGATACGTCCCAAACGTATCAATAATTTTTGCTTGCTCCATGCATGAATTGTGTGACTTTGCCATGTTTTTCTTGAACTTTCATACACTTTTGAGCATACTTGGACTAACCTATTAACTCAGTGCACCCAGTTGCCAGTTCTGTTTTCTGCTGTTTTTGTATTTCAGGTTTTCGGCCATTAAAAGTGCCAAATAAATTCCGAAAAAATCCAATAAAAATCAGGGACCCGGAAGCTTCCCGAATAATCAAGAAAGGAAGGTGGTGGACCCACCAGGGACCCAGTAGGGTCCCTGGCGCGTCCCCACCCTAGGCCGCGCCAGGAGGCCTCCTGGCTGCCCTGTGGCCCCTCTCGGTGCCCCCCTTCGCCTATATTTACCCCCCGTGACGGAAACCCTAATATCGATCTGCTATTCCGGTTCTACTCTCTGTACCGCCGCTGCCGTTTCAAGATCGGGGATGCCAAGAGAAGCTGCCCCGGCACCCTGCCGGAAGGAGGGACCCCCTCCGGGAGACCATCCATCGCCATGGACGCCTCCCGGATGTGTCGTGAGTAGTCCCCTTTGGACCATGGGTCCGTGACCAGTAGCTATGTGATGTACCTCTCCCCTCTTTGTGCTTTAACTTTCGAGACCTCGTGAACTGCCTCACATGATTGAGGAACTTTTGTAGTTTTCTGTATTGCTATGCTGAGTTTGCTGGGATCTGATAGATTATGAGATTATGTTTAGATTGTGATGAGTAATATATTTGGTTCTCTTTTATATTTGTTTTCTTTAGTATATTCTTGCATGTTCTCCGTTGCCATATTTTACTTTGGCCAAGTGATTTGTTGCAACTCCAAGAGGGAGCGTTATGCTTGATTGTGGGTTCAGTCCCCTGATGTCTAGCTTGAGTGATAGAAACATGAGACTAGGGGATGTGATGTTGCCACTAGGGATAAAACAACGGTGCTTGTACTTGCGGGTGCAAAGGATTGTTTACTTTATGCATAGTTCTTTTAATGCAGTTGTCTGTTGCTTTGAGTTTACACTTTGGGTGGGAGTCGCAACTTAATACCAGCGAGATGTTCTGGATAGATATCTCAAGGTGGATGATTCGTAGTAGATGCAGATGGATTTCGGTCTACTTACCTTGGCGTACTTCCCATTGCTTTTTAGCCTCTTCCTTTCTTTTGTAACATAGTTAGCATTGCGGTGCATTTATAATCCTGTCAATTGCCCAGCTGTGATTTGTTTACCTCGCTAGCACTTTTATCATCTTTTGGGAGAGAGACATCACTAGTGAACATCACGGGACCCCGGTCCATATTCACACCATTGTTTGCACCTTTAATTTACTTTCAGTTTTTACTTTTAGTTGCCACTATTATTATCTCTTGTGTTGATCCTTTGTAAACAGCAAGGCCGGAGGAATTGACAACTCCTCTGTACTCGTTGGTAGCAAAGTATTTGTTTCTGTGTGCAGGTCCAGACAACTCCCTAACCAGAAGCCAATTTCTGGTGCCGTTGTTACCTTCTTGTATCTCTTGGAGTCCTAGTGGTTCGATAACCTTGGTATCTTCACCGAGGGAAATTTGTTGCTACGCTACATCTCACCTTACACTTGGGGTAACCAACGAGGAGTGAGAGAACTATCCTCACCGTATCAAGCTAATTTCTGGCGCCGTTGCCGGGTACTCTAGTCTACAAGATAGGGGAGTTGCACACTATCTTTTATCTTTGCTTTTTAGCCTTGTTAGTTTACCTTTCTTCTTTTATCTTCATGTCCTTTATCAAAAATCCACAAAAATAGTATGTCTAGTTCCTTACTTGCCAATCAATGTCTGGCTTCTTTGAAACCAGATCTTATTGGCATGGAGGATTCACCGAGGATCAACAAAAGTGGTACAAGGAACACCGCTTGTCTCAAAAGGGGATACACTTATGGAAACAAATACACCAGTTGTATGAGTATGCTAGAAACTTGTGCTCAATATATAATATATCTTTCTGCAGGGATGAATCTTGTTGCTTTATGAGGCACAAACACCTTGCTTTCCAATGTGAGTACAATGATGATGAAACCTTAGCTTCTTATGCTAAGAGAAACTATGATTTTTATGATGCAGAGGAAATAGAAGAATTTGTTGCTTATAAGGGTGCCTATGAAATTACTTCTCTTCTTAACAATATTGATGATGCCCCTTACAAATCTAAGAGTCTTGCTATACTTAACTATTGTTTGGAAAATTACGATGCAAATTATTATATTACTGATCATCTTGAGAGAATCTCTCCCCCAAAGAAAGAGACTAATGATTTGCAGGACTCTATGAAGAAGAAATTGATGAACCTGAAAGCTCCTTGGATGAAAAAGAAGAGGAGAGTGACGAACAAAAGGAGGAAGAATGGAGCCATCCATGTCTACCTTCTAATGAGAGTAACTCTTTGACTCTTACATTATATGAGTGTTATGATCCCATGGACTCTTTTGAAATATCCCTATTTGATGAAGTTGATGCCTTCTATGCTTATGGCCATGATGCCAATATGGATTATGCTTGCGAAGATGAACTTTCTATAGTTCCTTACGTCAAGCATGAAATTTTTTCTATTGCACCCACACTTGATTTCCCTATTATCCTTTTGAAATCTCCAACTCCGGAGAATTTTCCTCTTATCAAATCTCAATGTGATGGGTTGCATTTATCTTATGATCCTAAAACCCGTGTTGAAAAAAATACACGTGTGTTTGTAGGTCATGAACAATATGATTTATGTGATAGTTATATTCTTGATGTTGTTCATGATACTAATGAAAATTATTTTGATAGAGGAAAGCTTGGTTATAGAAACTTCCATATTACTAAAACACATCTCTTCATGTTGAAAGTTTTGAAGTTGTTCTTGTTCCACTTTCTTATGCTTGTCTCTTTGTGCTTCTTTGATTTATTTTCTTACAAGATTCCTAGGCATAGGAAGTGGTTTAGGCTTAAATATGTTTCATATTTAATTATTGATGCTCTCTTTTGCTTCAAAATTCTTATTCTTATGAGAGCATCTTCTATAATCTTCATGCCTAGCTCAAAGGCGTAAAAGAAAGCGCTTGTTGGTAGGCAACCCAAGATGTTTTTACTTCTGTTTTTAGAGGTCTTGATGATTGTTACTACTGTAGCAACATCATTGTATCTTTATTTTTCAAACTTTGTGCCATTTATAGCCTCATATGACAAGGGAAGTGAAAGTTGTGGCATGTTGTCCAGAAAACAGATTATGTCCTCGTGAAGGGAAAAATCATAGAAAATTACCAGTTCATCTTTTTGAGCTGAATGTTTTACACAGCATGCTCTATACAATCACGGAACTTTCGTATGTTCTGAGTTTTTTGATTTGAGTTGCAGAAGTACCCCTAAAATATTCTTTACTACCTGTTGTTCTGTTTTTCACAGATTCTGCCACGTTTTGTCTCTCCTAACTTCTGCAAACCTTAAGCTTGCTTTTTCTTTGCAAAAACTTTTTGGAAATCTTGAGAAACAGTAGATCTTCAAGAATATATTTATTTCCAGTAAGGGAAAAATTATTTTAATAGGGTACTAACTTCTCTAATCAGTTTACAATGAGTTATGTATGAAGGGAGTTTTCAAGTGTGCGACGAAAGATGATGAAAGAAGATCCTGGAGTGTCAAACGCTCAAGCTTGGGGATGCCCAAGTGCACCCCCAATAAATATTCAAGGAGACTCAAGCGTCTAAGCTTGGGGATGCCCCCGTGCATCCCCTTCTTCATCAACAATTATCAGTTCGTCCCTCGTTTCACTATATTTTTATCACTTCATGCGTTATGCGCTATGCTTGGAGCGTCTCGCTCTTTACTTTTCTTAGGTTTGTTTTTGCTTTCTTTGCTGTTCATAACAAGTTAGACCCCAGCTTTCTTTTGTGTGGGAGAGAAACACGCTTAGCTTGAACTAGAACTCCTCATAGGATTTGCATGCTTATTCTCTTAGCTATGAGTTATTCTTTTTCTTTTCTTAGTTGCTGACCTGTTTAATTGTTGTGCTTTAGTTTTTTTTCTAGAGCTTTTATTTTTTCTTAGGTTGAACTTTCTATAGGTTGCCTGTTTTATCTTGTTTAGAGAGTTTGCCTGTTGCACTGAGTTTTGTGTCGTGACTAGAAAGTAGGTAGTTGAAGTTGCTATTCTCTTCGTAATAGTAACTTGCAATAGTTTTGAGGTATTGATTAGAGTAATGTTTGAACTTTTGGTGTCAAGAGCTCGAGCCTATTAGTGATAGATGTCGTATTTTGGGCAATCCGTGTGATTTTTGAAAACCAAAACCCCTGTTGAGAACTCTAGCTACTAGATGGATCACTAACCTCTGGAGGGTTCGAATATTAGAGTACACTCACGTACCATGAGTCGAGGATGCGCAAGGATAACCAAACCCCCATACACTCCTCCTCAAGGTACTTGTCTCTTTGTGAACCTCCTGATTAGACTGAGGGTTACCGATAATAAGTGCATGAGTTTTTCGGACTAATGTGAGTATTCGAAAGTTGACACTTCCACCTTCCCATATTTTTCTAGCCTCTCATGTGTCGTGCATCGCCTCCTTCTGACTCTGAGAGTTGGCATCCACCTTCGTTGGTACATCCAAACCCTTGGCACGATACGCTCTGTCATCATAAACCTCCTTATATCTTTCCTCAAAACAACCATCATACCTACCTATCAAGGCATTTCCATAGCCTTTCCGAGATACATTGCCATGCAACATCCACCTTCTCATGACTTGATCTTCATGTCATACATGCTACTTGCTTGATCGATGAGCCGCATGCTAGTTGGGCCTTGACCTAATCATTGCTACATGGCATGCTAGTATCATTGCATATCCCGCTACCCTGGCAGAGGCATACATTTGCATCAAGATAGTTACATCTTCTTTATGTGAGTACCTTTGTAAAGTGTGAAAGATCTCCTATACTCTTGTAAAATATAGAGTGTTGCCCCTAATGTGAGGAAAAGATCCCAAAAAGGAAAAAATCAAAAGATCCCAAAGAGGAAAAATGAGAGAAATAGAAAGAGCCATTGAGGCCACCAAAAAAATACAAAAAAGAGAAAAAAGAGAAAAATAAATAAAAAAGAGAAGGGGGCACACTAGTATTCCTTTTGAGAGATCCACACTAGTAATTCATCCTTTATCCCTTGTACTCTATTGAGATCATCATACATGCATATAGCTATGTGGGGACCCTTCACACTATAGAACTTGGCTTGTATATTCCAATGATGAGCCTCCTCAAATGAGCTCTAGGTCTTCATGAGCAAGCAAGTTAGGTGAACCACCACTAGTTCCTTTGGAGAGCTTTTAGCTCACATGTGCATCCGTTGCATGGAAATCCCTACTCCTCACATCATATCTATCATATGGCCTTCTCTCGCCTATGATTGTCCTCATTGATGTGAGCCTTTCACAACTTTTTTCTCTTCCTCCTCCACCTTCTTTCTGTTTCTCCTTTTAGGTGTCAACTTTCTTGCTCACGCTCATCCATTGCATTAGTGCTCAAAATATCGAAAGGGAGTGGATCAGTTTGACTTGTACCTGACTAGTGGTCTGGGTACGAGTCCAGATAAGAATCCAAAGGAGACTAAGTGTGAAACTTTAGTAGATAGTAGTTCTCAACAACTATTTTTTATCTCGTATTCCCTATCACCTTTCTTGCACGCAAACACCATATGGAGACATTCGAGTCACGGACAGCGAGAGCTCTTGCACCTTTTGTTCTTTTGTTGCTTGTGTCAATGCTAATATAGAATCTTGTTTGTTAAGACTTGAATTGAATTGCATGCTTTGATTGCTTTACTTAAAAGTCCTTATATGGTTGTGTAGCATGTCACCACAGAAATTATGCTTGTTATCATTTCCCTACTCGAGGACGAGCAGGAATTAAGCTTGGGGATGTTGATACGCCCAAACGTATCTATAATTTCTTCTTGCTCCATGCATGATTTGTGTTACTTTGCCATGTTTTGCTTGAACTTTCATACACTTTTGAGCATACTTGGACTAACCTATTAACTCAGTGCACCCAGTTGCCAGTTTCTGTTTTTTGCTGTTTTTGTATTTCAGGTTTTCTGGCCATTAAAAGTGCCAAATAAATTTCGGAAAAATACAAAAAAAATCAGCGACCCGGAAGCTTTCCGAATAATCAAGAAAGGAAGGGGGTGGACCCATCAGGGCTCCAGGAGGGTCCCTGGCGCGGCCCCACCCTAGGACGCGCCAGGAGGCCTCCTGGATGCCCTGTGGCCCCTCTCGGTGCCCCCTTCGCCTATATTTACCCCCCATGACGGGAACCCCTAATATCGATCTTCTATTCCCGTTCTCCTCTCTGTACCGCCGCCACCGTCGTTTCAAGATCGGGGCTGCCAGGAGAAGCTGCCCCGGCACCCTGCCGGAAGGAGGAACCCCCTCCGAGAGACCATCCATCGCCATGGACGCCTTCCGGATGTGTTGTGAGTAGTCCCCCTTGGACCATGGGTCCGTGACCAGTAGCTATGTGATGTACCTCTCCCCTCTTTGTGCTTTCACTTTCGAGACCTCGTGAGATGCCTCACATGATCGAGGCACTTTTGTAGTTTTCTATGTTGCTATGCTGAGTTTGCTGGGATCTGATGGATTATGAGATTATGTTTAGATTGTGATGAGTAATATATTTGTGTTCTTTAGTAAATTCTTGCATGTTCTCCGTTGCCGTATTTTACTTTGGGCAAGTGATTTGTTGAAACTCCAAGAGGGAGCGTTATGCTTGATTGTGGGTTCAGCCCCCTGATGTCTAGCTTGAGTGACAGAAACATGAGACTAGGGGATGTGCTGTTGCCACCAGGGATAAAACAACGGTGCTTGTACTTGCGGGTGCAAGGATTGTTTACTTTACGCATAGTTCTTTTAATGCAGTTGTCTGTTGCTTTGAGTTTACACTTTGGGTGGGATTTGCAACTTAATACCAGCGAGATGTTCTGGATAGATATCTCAAGGTGGATGATTCGTAGTAGATGCAGATGGATTTCGGTCTACTTACCTTGGCGTACTACCCATTTCTTTTGAGCCTCTTCCTTTCTTTTGTAGCATAGTTAGCATTGCGGTGCGTTTACAATCCTGTCAATTGCCCAGCTGTGATTTGTTTGCCTCGCTAGCAATTTTATCGTATTTTGGGAGAGAGACATCACTAGTGAACATCACGGGACCCCGGTCCATATTCACACCATTGTTTACAACTTTAATTTACTTTCAGTTTTTACTTTCAGTTTAACTATTATTATCTCTTGCGTTGATCATGTGTAAACAGCAAGGCCGGACGAATTGACAACTCCTCTGTACTTGTTGGGAGCAAAGTTATTTGTTTCTGTGTGCAGGTTCAGACAACTCCCTAACCAGAAGCCAATTTGTGGCGCCGTTGTCACCTTCTTGTATCTCTTGGAGTCCTACTGGTTCGATAACCTTGATATCTTCACCGAGGGAAATTTGCTGCTACGCTACATCTCACCTTCCACTTGAGGTAACCAACGAGGAGTGAGAGAACTATCCTCACCGTATCATGGACCCATGGTCCAAGGTGGACTACTCACGGCTCATTCGGGAAGCGTCCATGGTGGTGGAGAAGCTCCCGGAGGTCAATCCTCCCTCCGGCAGGGTGTCGGGACAGGTTCTTCTGGCAGCCCCGATCTTGAAACGGCGGCGGCGGAGGGAAAGAGGGGAGATCGCGAAAAAGGGTTCTGTCCTTGAGGGTTTCATCCTGAGGGGTGAATATAGGCGAATGTGGGCAGCCAAGGTTGGACCAGGGAGTCCAGGCGGCCCCTGGCGCGTCCTAGGGTGGGGTTGCGCCACCAGGCCCCCTGGACGCCTGGTGGGGACCCCCTGGCCCCCCTTCAGGCGTCCGTAAGCTTCCGTCTCGCTGATTTTTTATATAATTTTCCCAGAATTTTTTGGGCACTTTAAGTAATGGGAAAACCTGAAATACAAAAACAACAGAAAACAGAAACTGGCATTGTGGTGCACTGAGTTAATAGGTTAGTCCAAATATGATCAAAAGTGCATCAAAAGCATATCAATGTGTCGGGACCCGGGGTTAGCGTATGTAATTCCAGTCACGATACAATCACATGGAGAGCCGAGAACCGTACCCACTTTTCTAAGCAGACAAGGCCAAGCACAGAACGTTCTCGGTAAGCATCGAACGTGAGGGGCATCCCATTCAGGCCGGATGATCAACTGAGATGGGTCCTCAACGTCCGCTCAAAAGTCTAAATGCTTATGGGTGGTGAATCCCATACTCATAGACAAGTCGCCTCAACCATGTTATCGATTGGATCCTAACTCTTACATAAACTTACTCCAGCCCGATCACTTAGTCGGGGTCTAGGGCGGGCTCGATCATACAACAAAGTGTGCACGTGACAGAGTCACGAACAATCGCATCGCGATGCCCCAAGCTGCGCACATCTAAGGGCCACTTGGTGTATAAAAGACCGCCAGCCAGATCACAACTAAGGTCTCGAAAACCTATACTAAGACATGCATGTTATAAACATACACGCAGCACACATGCCTAGTATGAACAGCAGGTATCATCACATAACTCTACAACGTAATCTTTACTGATATACACATAGAGCATACAAAGATCACATGTCTGTGATCAACATTACATCATACAACGGAAGAAAATTAGGTCTGAGTACAGACAAGTTTAACAAATGGCTTAGAGAAGCCTTGTACAACAAACATGCCCTTCCACGAGGGACCAGACTGCTGTCTGGGACTATGCTAACTTAGTCAACGTCGAGCTTCACGAAGGTGACTCCATCGGGGTCCAGTTCTTATCTAAAACATAGAATAAGCAAACGTGAGTACAAAGTCGTACTCAGCAAGACTTACATCAGAACTAAACTACTCATGCTCAAGTATCAAGGTAAAGGGGGGTGGGGTTTCAACATGCAGAAGTGCCAGCTTTGACTTGGCTATTCCTGAACTACGAATACCAGACTTGAGGTAAGAAGCGTACACGATTCCACTATCCAAGTCTCCAACCAATACACCACTATGGTTACTTCCTCGACTTCCCCACGAGGAGGCACGCCATAGCACTCACGCTTATCTTGCGAGTTTTAGAAGTATCCACTCAAGTTGTCTAATAATCAGGTACAGGTTCCATGTAGTCCTTAACCGCGGACGCGGCTATTCGAATAGTTTTATTAACCTTGCAAGGGTGTAAACTACACACACATGACCATCGGTTACCGCCAAGTCTCGCCACCGTTCAAGAGGTGACAGCGAGGATGTTCACCACGACACTTCGCTCACAACCGGTCTATTCCAGGAGTCGACTACCTGAGTTGCTACCGCTCGAGAGTCCGGCCGGATCAACGAAACTAACTCAGACAATGTAGGTGACCGAGACGCCACCTTTAGCAGATGGTTTTCCTGCCTCACAGGTGCACCCACATATCTAGGATGATGCAACCATTCCTTCATTCTTTTTCTATGCAGATGCCAAATGGAAAGCCCGAACTAATGTGACTCCTGGACGTCGACACGGATCAAGGTACTAGGCCGAGAGGGGTCAGTGAGCCCAATGTGTGGTTGTACTCTTTGTCTTGGATTACCATACAAGAACTCGATGCCTAAGGCAGTGTTCAACGAGACAACCCACTGTGTACTCCTACACAGCCTCTCATCGTTCACCTTGTATTAGGGTGGATTCACCGACACAGTTTCACTTTCATCAACACCATGTTCACCATCATCCCGACTCACATCAAAAGCATCCTCATGTAACACTAAGCATGCAATAAGCTGTAACAGTTGCAGGGGCTTCATGATATCAATCAACTCCTATGTCAGCTAGGATTGTGGTTTGCTTACTACTGTGACAAGATGATAGGTCATGCATCGGATATGGGTTCAACTATGCGGTAGAATCGATACAAAGTGATCTCCTAAACATGCATAAGCGAGACTGAGAGGGAATTGGGATTTTATAGACATGATCAATGGGGTTTGCTTGCCTTGCTGACGAGGTTCGATATCGGGGTCTTCAACGAAGGGGGTGGCCTCCGGTTCCGGTTGCACGTCTATCGAGCAAACAATCAAACAAGGTATAAATTTATTTGCAATGCTGAAACACATGATCAATATTGAAATGATGATGTTCTTGGTCACAAAGTGGGTACAATTCCATTTAAAAGAAGTCAAATGCAAAGTCATTTGCAAATGTGCTTCAAATTTGAATTTGAAATAAAGCCATATGGATGTTTTGCACTGTTCACCCATTTTAAAATGGTCAAACATGAAAACAGAGCCCATATTCATAATCCTTGGATTTTTCTGATATTTTTAGACATATTATTTGTTATATTTGGAGTTAAAATGAATTACTTATGAATTTCCAAAGTTTAAATGATTTTCTGGATTTTTCTGGAATTTCTTTAATTCACTGGAATTGTTTTAAAACAGAAAAAGATTTATTACGTCATGCTGACATCAGCATGACGTGGGGGGTCTGACTGGTGGGCCATCCCTGTCAGCCTCTCTGTGATTAAACCCGTGGTTTAAACTAAACAGTGGGTTTAATTAGTGGGCAGGGCCCACTGTCAGTGAGTGATTAGGGGGGGTTAGGGGGTTTTAGGGTTAACCTAACCCAACTCGCCGGCGGCTCAACGCCGGCGACGTCGAGCACGGCGGCGCGGCACTGGTTGGCGATTTTGGCCACCAAATCGTGCGCCGTTTGCACGAGAAGAAGCCTCGTGCTCGTCCGCATCTCTTGGTGCCATTAGGGGTTCACGGGGAGCTTCAGGGCCACGGCTACGACGACGTCTGCGGCGGCCGGCCACTGACCTTGGCCGAGATGGCGCTGCACGGCTCGGGAGGAAGGAAGGAGAGGGGGAAAAGAACCACAGAGCTCACCAGAAACCAACGACGGGCACGGCGAGGCTTGAGGGAGCTCGGAGCAGGCGAATTGCTCGCCGGAGTCGAAGGCGGCCTGCGGTGAGGATTCGAAGCAGGGGTCGCCTGGAGTCGTCCTCGGCTTCGATTCGATCTGCAGCGCGATGAAGTCGACCACGGGGAGTCCACGGGACACGGCAGGGCAGCGAGGGGATCACGGCGGCCACGAGTACGCGGTGGTGGTGCTCCGGCGTGGCTTCGGTTCCGCGTAGGAACGGGAGAGGGAGAGGGGGAGGAGGTCCAGAGAGAGGGGGAGAAGAGCGGGGCGTGCTCTGGGCGTGGCGTGGCGGAAGGAGAGAGGCAGGGGAGGCCTAGACGTCTCTCACGGCGGCGACGTGGCGTCGGCGCGCTCCCGTCCGCCACGGAGCAGCTTCGGGGCGAGGGGTAGAAGACGACAGAGCTCGGGCTGGGCTGGGCCAGGCCAGTGGAGAGGTGGGCCTCGCCTGTGGGCGCAAGGTAAGCCTCTCCTTTTGCTTTTCTTTTTAATTTTCTGTAAATAGGTTGGCCCCACTAATTAAATTAGTTAGGCATTTTTAATAAATTTCCAAATACTTTTATAAATACTAGGTGACCAGTAGCTAGTCACATAAATAATTTGGACATTTTTGAAATTCAAAACATTTGAATTTCAATTCAAATAGGGGTAAACTTTAATTTCCAGAGCACTATTTGAATATTAGAAAATTCCATGAGTATGGGAAAATACCCAAACCACTTTTAAAATGATCAGCATCATTTATAGGAATTTTCCAAACATTCAAATGATTTTTGGAAAAAGATTTTTATCTGGCCATTTCAAATAATTTCTCAGGGCTTTCTGCTTCCCCATTTTTGAATTTCTTTTGAATTTTTCATGATGCAAAAGGGTCAAACAAGCCTTAGCACTTACCCTGATTGGGGTTCTGACAACTCGCCCCCACTCAAAAGAATCTCGTCCCGAGATTCAGAAGTCGTCGGGAGGAAGGTGGGGTATTCGTCACGGAGGCGGTCTTCTCTTTCCCATGTTGCTTCTTTCTCGGAATGATGTGACCACTGAACTTTAAGGAACTTGATCTTCTGACGACGAGTGACACGCTCTACTGAATCAAGAATACGAACAGGGTACTCTCGATAAGAAAGGTCATCTTGGAGATCAAGCGTTTCATGGTCGACTTCGCGGATGGGGTCCTCGAAGCAACGCCTGAGTTGTGACACATGGAATACATCATGTACTCGGGAAAGGTGAGGGGGTAGTTCAAGTTGGTAGGCAACTTCTCCACGTTTAGCAAGAATGCGGAAAGGTCCGATGTAACGTGGGGCCAACTTGCCTTTGATACCGAATCTTTGGGTTCCCTTCAGAGGAGTAACCCGAAGGTAAGCCTTCTCATCCAGATTGTAGCTCTCCTTTCTATGATGACGATCATAGTATCTTTTCTGACGAGACTGAGCGGCTTTCAATCGATCACGAACAATGCGAACTTGCTCTTCTGCTTCCTTGCTCAAATCCGGTCCAAAGATTTGTCTTTCACCGGTTTCTGACCAGTTTAGGGGTGTTCGACATCGTCGTCCGTAGAGGAGTTCAAAAGGAGCCATGTTCAGACTAGATTGAAAACTATTATTATAAGTAAATTCGGCAAATGGAAGAGATTTCTCCCAATTCTTTCCGAATGAGATAACACAAGCTCTGAGCATGTCTTCCAAGATTTGATTAACCCTTTCAACTTGACCGCTAGACTGAGGATGGAAAGCTGTACTAAAGGATAGATGAGTTCCCATAGCATTCTGAAAGCTTCCCCAGAATCTAGAGGTGAAAAGGCTACCACGATCATAATTGATCACCAAAGGAACACCGTGAAGAGACACAATTCTAGAGATGTACAAGTCTGCCAACTGACTAGCAGTTATGGACTCGCGAACGGGAAGGAAGTGAGCAACTTTGGAAAGTCTATCAATGACCACGAAGATGGCATCATTTCCTTTCTGGGTTTTTGGAAACCGGTGATGAAGTCCATACCGACTTTGTCCCATTTCCACTCTGGAATAGGCAAAGGTTGAAGTGTGCCAGCAGGTCTTTGGTGTTCTGCCTTAATGCGACGACAAACATCACATTCAGCAACAAATCGAGGAATGTCTCTCTTCATCCTGGTCCACCAAAATCTCTGGCGTAGATCTCGGTACATTTTTGTGCTACCGGGATGAATTGAGAGGGGTGTGTCATGGGCTTCTTTGAGGATGAGTTGCCTTAGATCCCTATTCTTAGGTACTACCAAACGATTCTCAAAGAATACCGTTCCTTTACTATCTGTGGAGAAACATTTAGCAACTCCGCTAGCAATGTTCTCCTTGATCCGACGTACACCTCGTGCACGTCTTTGGGCAACTAAGATCTGATCCTCAAGGGTTGGTTTCGCCACCAAGTTGAAAAGAGATCCACGAGGAACAATCTCGAGATTAAGCTTTCGAAATTCCTCATGAAGAAGTGGTTGATACTGTTGTAACATGAGGTTGTTACAATACGACTTACGACTTAGTGCATCAGCCATGACATTGGCTTTGCCGGGGGTGTAAGAAATTCCTAAGTCATAATCTTTTATCAACTCTATCCAGCGTCTTTGCCTGAGATTAAGATCTGGCTGGGTGAAAATATATTTGAGGCTTTGGTGGTCGGAATAAATCTCACAGCGATTACCAAGGAGTTAATGTCGCCAAGTCTTCAGGGCATGAACTACGGCCGCGAGTTCAAGATCATGGGTAGGATAGTTCTCTTCATGTGGCCGCAACTGGCGTGAAGCATAAGCTACCACATGTCTATCTTGCATAAGTATGCATCCTAACCCTTGCCGTGAAGCATCACAATAGATCTCGAAATCCCTTTTGGTGTCTGGAGGTGCAAGTACGGGTGTAGAAGTCAATCTTCTTTTTAGCTCTTGAAAGCTTTCCTCGCACTTGGGAGTCCATTGGAATTTCTTATCTTTCTTGAGGAGTTCAGTAAGAGGCTTTTCAACTTTAGAAAAGTTCTCAACGAAGCGGCGACAATAGCTTGCTAAGCCGAGAAAACTCCTAACTTGCTTAACCGATTCAGGTGGAGTCCAGTCAAGGACGGCCTGAACTCTCTCGGGATTGACTGCAACACCTTTCGTAGAAATCACGTGGCCTAAGTAGGTCACTTCTGGTAGCCAAAATTCACACTTGGAGAACTTGGCATAAAGGCGGTGCTCTCTAAGTTTCATCAATACCAGCCTTAGGTGTTTTGCGTGCTCTTCTTCGTTCTTCGAGTAGATGAGAATGTCATCAAGATAAACCACAACAAATTTATCTAAGTACTCCAAGAAGATCGAATTCATTAAGCGCGAGAATGTGGCGGGGGCATTGGTTAAACCAAAGGACATGACGGTATACTCGTAAAGACCATAACGAGTAGTGAAAGCCGTTTTTGGAATGTCCTCGCTTCGGATTTTGATCTGATGATAGCCTAATCTCAAATCCATCTTGGAGAAGACAGAGGATCCTGCAAGTTGATCATAAAGATCATTGATCCTGGGCAGTGGGTATTTGTTCTTTATCGTCGCTAGATTTAGCGGGTGATAGTCTACGCACATCCTTTATGTTCCATCTTTCTTCGTTACGAACAGAACGGGGCAACCCCATGGCGATGAGCTAGGGCGGATGAAGCCTTTTGCCAACGAAGCATCAAGTTGGGTTTTTAGCTCAGCTAACTCATGCGGGGCCATCCTATATGGGCGTCTGGAAATTGGGGCTGTGCCTGGTATAAGATCCACTATGAATTCTACACACCTGTCGGGTGGCATTCCCGGCAGCTCTTTAGGAAAGACATCCGGGAAGTCACGAACCACCGGAACATCTTCAAGGTCTGGAAGTGGAAGCACATTCAAAGTATGCATCTGGATTCTAGAGCTGGGTGATGTGTAGTCAATGGTCTGGCCTGAAGGATGGGTGAGTTTAACTGACTTGGCTTTACAACCAAGGAAAGCATTCTGCCTTGATAACCAATCCATTCCTAGGATGACATCAATGTACGAAGACTTGAGGGCTATAAGTGAAGCAAGTAATACTAAACCCTCAATTGCAATTTGATTGCCATGGCTTACTCTATTAGTTTGCCACTTTAAACCAGGAGTTTGAATGATCATTGGAGAAAACATTTCTTCAAAGGGGAACTCATGACGAAGTGCATAACTCTCCGACATGAATGAATGAGAAGCTCCTGGATCGAAAAGAACGGAGGCGGGGACATGATTGACTGGGAGTGTGCCAAGAATGACGTCAGAAGCATCAGTGGTGTCCTCAACTGAGATTTGGTTTACATAACCACTACTTGTGACTGAAAGCTTTGCTAGGGTGGTTTTGGTGGTGGATTTCTTTGGAGGCTTAGGTCGAGAATGACGTGGTGCCATCAAGACCTGAGGGCATTGACGAAAGTAATGGCCTGGAAGACCACACTGAAAGCATACCCTGTCTGGATTGTTGGAAGTGGGATTGCTTGGCTGCACACCATCATTCCGGGGTGGAATAATGTGTTGAGGTGGATGGCATATATTTGGTGGTCTCTGAAGAAAGTTTTGAGGTATGGCTCTGGTTGGAATCCAAATTCGGCGTTTCTGAGGGGCTGAACTTGAAGAAGAAGCAAGCTCAAGAGCATGCTTGCGAGATTCCTCGAAAATTTCATTGCCATGCTCAGCCCTGAAGGATCTGTTGACTAGATCCTCAAAGGTGGCAAATTCGATGAGGTTGAGATCATGACGAAGGATGGGGCTAAGTCCTTTACGGAACCTTGCCTGCTTTCTGGCATCGGTGGTGATCTCATCTTGGGCATACCGGGCAAGACGGTTGAACTCTCTCACATACTCATGCATGGAAATCTCTCCTTGAGTGAGATTGCAGAACTCTTCCTTCTTGCGCTCCATCAACTCATCAAGAAGGTGGTACCCTCGAAAGGCAACACAGAACTCCTGCCAAGTCACTAGGTGACCATCTGGCTGCATAGCAACATAGTTCTCCCACCATTGAAGAGCAGCACCTTCCAAGAAGTATACCGCAAAAATAACTCGATCATCGGGAGCAACATGTGCAGTATCAAGCTTACGCTCGATGGAACGGAGCCAATCATCAGCTTCAAGAGGCTCGGAAGAACATCGGAATACCGGTGGCTTGAGGAGGATGAAGTCCTGAATGCTCACAACCACATTGCAATGACGTGAGGTATTCTGCTCGATGAGCTCCAGAAGACGTGTTTGATCACGTTGATTCTTCTCAGCTTCCATCATGATTTCCGCCGCAGAAGGCGGTGGTAGAGATTCATCATCATTTCGATTCCGAACACGGTCTCGATTCCGACGAACAGCACTACGAGTTCCACCTGACATCCTGTGTGGTAAAGATCAACAATCAGAACATGTTGAATGATGGAATCAAAGATAACAAGGCATGATGAAGGCGGAAAGGATTTATAATGCGAAGGCAATGATCCACAGAAACACGGGATAAATCCGGCAGCATAACGGCTACACCGGGATGGAAAACAAGACAACCTCGAGGAGATTGAACAGAACTTCCTCAAGGAATTCAAAACTCGATGAGTCTGGACGACCACAACAATCCTACAGCTAAAAGGAAGCACTCAACGAGATGTTCTAGTAAGACATAGATGAGCCTAGTCCTATCATCCCGTAGAAAAGATAAGGGTGACTCAGAACTCAGATCGATGAGGGTAAGGAGAAAAAGAAGCCTTACGTTGTTCCCTTATATACCCAAGTAACTATGTAACTATAGAATGCTAGACTCGACTTCGACCAAGGGTTTGATAATCCTACAGGCAGTCCTGCTCTGATACCAAGTCTGTCGGGACCCGGGGTTAGCGTATGTAATTCCAGTCACGATACAATCACATGGAGAGCCGAGAACCGTACCCACTTGTCTAAGCAGACAAGGCCAAGCACAGAACGTTCTCGGTAAGCATCGAACGTGAGGGGCATCCCATTCAGGCCGGATGATCAACTGAGATGGGTCCTCAACGTCCGCTCAAAAGTCTAAATGCTTATGGGTGGTGAATCCCATACTCATAGACAAGTCGCCTCAACCATGTTATCGATTGGATCCTAACTCTTACATAAACTTACTCCAGCCCGATCACTTAGTCGGGGTCTAGGGCGGGCTCGATCATACAACAAAGTGTGCACGTGACAGAGTCACGAACAATCGCATCGCGATGCCCCAAGCTGCGCACATCTAAGGGCCACTTGGTGTATAAAAGACCGCCAGCCAGATCACAACTAAGGTCTCGAAAACCTATACTAAGACATGCATGTTATAAACATACACGCAGCACACATGCCTAGTATGAACAGCAGGTATCATCACATAACTCTACAACGTAATCTTTACTGATATACACATAGAGCATACAAAGATCACATGTCTGTGATCGACATTACATCATACAATGGAAGCAAATTAGGTCTGAGTACAGACAAGTTTAACAAATGACTTAGAGAAGCCTTGTACAACAAACATGCCCTTCCACGAGGGACCAGACTGCTGTCTGGGACTATGCTAACTTAGTCAACGTCGAGCTTCACGAAGGTGACTCCATCGGGGTCCAGTTCTTATCTAAAACATAGAATAAGCAAACGTGAGTACAAAGTCGTACTCAGCAAGACTTACATCAGAACTAAACTACTCATGCTCAAGTATCAAGGTAAAGGGGGGTGGGGTTTCAACATGCAGAAGTGCCAGCTTTTACTTGGCTATTCCTGAACTACGAATACCAGACTTGAGGTAAGAAGCGTACACGAGTCCACTATCCAAGTCTCCAACCAATACACCACTATGGTTACTTCCTCGACTTCCCCACGAGGAGGCACGCCATAGCACTCACGCTTATCTTGCGAGTTTTAGAAGTATCCACTCAAGTTGTCTAATAATCAGGTACAGGTTCCAAGTAGTCCTTAACCGCGGACGCGGCTATTCGAATAGTTTTATTAACCTTGCAAGGGTGTAAACTACACACACATGACCATCGGTTACCGCCAAGTCTCGCCACCGTTCAAGAGGTGACAGCGAGGATGTTCACCACGACACTTCGCTCACAACCGGTCTATTCCAGGAGTCGACTACCTGAGTTGCTACCGCTCGAGAGTCCGGCCGGATCAACGAACCGGACTCAGACAATGTAGGTGACCGAGACGCCACCTTTAGCAGATGGTTTTCCTGCCTCACAGGTGCACCCACATATCTAGGATGATGCAACCATTCCTTGATTCTTTTTCTATGCAGATGCCAAATGGAAATCCCGAACTAATGTGACTCCTGGACGTCGACACGGATCAAGGTACTAGGCCGAGAGGGGTCAGTGAGCCCAATGTGTGGTTGTACTCTTTGTCTTGGATTACCATACAAGAACTCGATGCCTAAGGCAGTGTTCAACGAGACAACCCACTGTGTACTCCTACACAGCCTCTCATCGTTCACCTTGTATTAGGGTGGATTCACCGACACAGTTTCACTTTCATCAACACCATGTTCACCATCATCCCGACTCACATCAAAAGCATCCTCATGTAACACTAAGCATGCAATAAGCTGTAACAGTTGCAGGGGCTTCATGATATCAATCAACTCCTATGTCAGCTAGGATTGTGGTTTGCTTACTACTGTGACAAGATGATAGGTCATGCATCGGATATGGGTTCAACTATGCGGTAGAATCGATACAAAGTGATCTCCTAAACATGCATAAGAGAGACTGAGAGGGAATTGGGATTTTATAGACATGATCAATGGGGTTTGCTTGCCTTGCTGACGAGGTTCGATATCGGGGTCTTCAACGAAGGGGGTGGCCTCCGGTTCTGGTTGCACGTCTATCGAGCAAACAATCAAACAAGGTATAAATTTATTTGCAATGCTCAAACACATGATCAATATTGAAATGATGATGTTCTTGGTCACAAAGTGGGTACAATTCCATTTAAAAGAAGTCAAATGCAAAGTCATTTGCAAATGTGCTTCAAATTTGAATTTGAAATAAAGCCATATGGATGTTTTGCACTGTTCACCCATTTTAAAATGGTCAAACATGAAAACAGAGCCCATATTCATAATCCTTGGATTTTTCTGATATTTTTAGACATATTATTTGTTATATTTGGAGTTAAAATGAATTACTTATGAATTTCCAAAGTTTAAATGATTTTCTGGATTTTTCTGGAATTTCTTTAATTCACTGGAATTGTTTTAAAACAGAAAAAGATTTATTACGTCATGCTGACATCAGCATGACGTGGGGGGTCTGACTGGTGGGCCATCCCTGTCAGCCTCTCTGTGATTAAACCCGTGGTTTAAACTAAACAGTGGGTTTAATTAGTGGGCAGGGCCCACTGTCAGTGAGTGATTAGGGGGGGTTAGGGGGTTTTAGGGTTAACCTAACCCAACTCGCCGGCGGCTCAACGCCGGCGACGTCGAGCACGGCGGCGCGGCAATGGTTGGCGATTTTGGCCACCAAACCGTGCGCCGTTTGCACGAGAAGAAGCCTCGTGCTCGTCCGCATCTCTTGGTGCCATTAGGGGTTCACGGGGAGCTTCAGGGCCACGGCTACGACGACGTCTGCGGCGGCCGGCCACTGACCTTGGCCGAGATGGCGCTGCACGGCTCGGGAGGAAGGAAGGGGAGGGGGAAAAGAACCACAGAGCTCACCAGAAACCAACGACGGGCACGGCGAGGCTTGAGGGAGCTCGGAGCAGGCGAATTGCTCGCCGGAGTCGAAGGCGGCCTGCGGTGAGGATTCGAAGCAGGGGTCGCCTGGAGTCGTCCTCGGCTTCGATTCGATCTGCAGCGCGATGAAGTCGACCACGGGGAGTCCACGGGACACGGCAGGGCAGCGAGGGGATCACGGCGGCCACGAGTACGCGGTGGCGGTGCTCCGGCGTGGCTTCGGTTCCGCGCAGGAACGGGAGAGGGAGAGGGGGAGGAGGTCCAGAGAGAGGGGGAGAAGAGCGGGGCGTGCTCTGGGCGTGGCGTGGCGGAAGGAGAGAGGCAGGGGAGGCCTAGACGTCTCTCACGGCGGCGACGTGGCGTCGGCGCGCTCCCGTCCGCCACGGAGCAGCTTCGGGGCGAGGGGTAGAAGACGACAGAGCTCGGGCTGGGCTGGGCCAGGCCAGTGGAGAGGTGGGCCTCGCCTGTGGGCGCAAGGTAAGCCTCTCCTTTTGCTTTTCTTTTTAATTTTCTGTAAATAGGTTGGCCCCACTAATTAAATTAGTTAGGCATTTTTAATAAATGTCCAAATACTTTTATAAATACTAGGTGACCAGTAGCTAGTCACATAAATAATTTGGACATTTTTGAAATTCAAAACATTTGAATTTCAATTCAAATAGGGGTAAACTTTAATTTCCAGAGCACTATTTGAATATTAGAAAATTCCATGAGTATGGGAAAATACCCAAACCACTTTTAAAATGATCAGCATCATTTATAGGAATTTTCCAAACATTCAAATGATTTTTGGAAAAAGATTTTTATCTGGCCATTTCAAATAATTTCTCAGGGCTTTCTGCTTCCCCATTTTTGAATTTCTTTTGAATTTTTCATGATGCAAAAGGGTCAAACAAGCCTTAGCACTTACCCTAATTGGGGTTCTGACAAATGTCACCCAAAACATGCATGGAGAAGCAGAAGTTATAGATACGTTTGGGACGTATCAACGACCACCGTGTTCGCGAGACGGATTAGACCGCCTCCTGTGGGCACTTCCCGGGCCAAGCCCAAACTCGCCAACCCGGCACATGCTCCGATCCACCCCTCCTCCTAACTGGACCGCTCGAGCATGGACCCTAGACCTGCCCCATCCCCGGGGCGCGTCTGGCGGTGGCCGCCTGATGTCACGAGAGTTTACTTCTCGCCCCTCGTTGGTTACCCAAAGTGGAAGGTTGAGATGTAGATAGCGGCAATTTCCCTTGGTGAAGATACCAAGGTTTAGGATCGACCAGTAGGACTCCAACAGATACAAGAAGGTGGTGAAGTGAACAATGGCGTCGTTCACAATCTCAGGATTGCTTACTTCACCTGGACCTGCACACACAGCAAATAACTTTGCTTCCCAACGAGTACAGAGGAGTTGTCAATTCCTCCGGCCTTGCTGTTTACAAAGGATAAAATGCACGAGATAATAATGATAGTGATAGCAACGGAAAAGTAAATAAAGCAGTAAATTGATAGTGGGTGTAAACAATATTGGAAATATGGACCGGGATCCCATGATGTTCACTAGTGAAGCTCTCTCCCAAAAGACGATAAAATAGCCATGCGAGGTAAACAAATTACAGCTGGGCAATTGACAGGATTATGTGCGCAAACCAATGCTAAATATGCTATAAAGAAAGGAAGAGGCTCAAAAGCGTGGGCGGTACGCCAAGAAAAGTAGACCGAAATCCATCTGCATCTACCTACTAATCATACACCTTGACATATCTATCCAGAAGATCTTGCTGGTATTAAGCTGCGAATCCCACCCAAAGTGTAAACTCAAAGCAACAGACAACTGCATTAAAGAACTTTGCGTAAAGTAAACAATCCTTGCACCCGCAAGTACAAGCACCGTTGTTTTCCCCCTTGTGGCAACATCACATCCCCTAGACTCATGTTTCTGTCAATCAAGCTAGTCATCAGGGGGCATGAACCCACAATCATGCATAACGCTCCATCTTGAGGTCACTACCTACTACTTGGCCAAAGCAATAAACAGCAACGGAGAACATGCAAGAATTACTCTAGAACAAAAATATAAAAGAGGAGAATCAAATATATTACTCAAACACAATCTGAACATAGTCTCATAATCCATCAGATCCCAGCAAATTCAGCATAGCAACAACAGAAATATTACATATGTGCCTCGATCATGTAGGGCAGCTCACGAGGTCTAATCCATGAAGAACAAAGAGGGGAGGAGAACATCACATAGCTACTGATCATAGACCCATGGTCCAAGGTGGACTACTCACGGTTCATCCGGGAAGCATCCATGGTGGTGGATAAGCTCCCGGAGGTGGTTCCTCCCTCCTGCAGAGTGCCGGGAAGAGGTCTCCTGGTGCTCCCGATCTTGGAAGCGCGGCGGCGGCGGAACAGGGTAGAGATCGCGAAAAAGGGTTCCCCTCTCGGGGTTTTTGCGTCACGGAGAATATATGGGCGAATGGGGGCAGCCAGGGGGGCACCATGGGTCCAGGCGGCCCCCTGGCGCGGCCCCACCCTAGGGCGCGCCGGGAGGGCGCCTGGGGCCCTGGTGGGTCCCCTCTGGCCCCTCCTCGGTGATTCCCGAAGCTTCTGCAACACTGATTTTTTATTGGATTTTTCTCGAATTTTTGGAGCACTTTTAATATGGGGGAAACCTGAAATAGAAAAACAGCAGAAAACAGGAACTGGGACTGAGGTGCACTGGGTTAATAAGTTAGTCCAAATATGATCAAAAGTGTATGGAAGCTCATCAATATCGTAGCAATATCACACAAAAGAGGCATGGAGCAAGCAGAAATTATAGATACGTTTTGGACGTATCACCGCCCAGCCCCGCGCATCGACATGACACATCCAGGAGAAGGCAAGCCGCCACCACCGCCCTACGCTGCCACTGTCTTGATCCGCGCAACTCCGCAGAAGCGCTCTCAGCCCACGCCGCCCCACAAGGGAGAACAGCAAGGCCGTCACTAACTAACGGTCGGGCCAAGATCTGTTGCTGCTCCGCCTGGCACACACCACCGCCACTGTCGTCATTTGGTAATGACAGATGCCACGGGGATGGCTAAAGAGGGGGACAAACCGAGGTGAGTGTCGATGGTGCCGGAATCGAGAATGGGAACAAACATAGTGAGACACCGCGATGTACCCAGGTTCGGGGCTCTCCGTAGAGATAACACCCCTAGTCCTGCTGAGCTAGCTATATGCAATAACTCTGGCTACAATGAATGCTCCTTGCGCTGTATGAGAGGAAGGAGAAGAGGGCTCTAAGCACAACTCTCTCCCAGCTCTCTCTGGTGGGTGAAGTGTAGTAAATGCTCCGTCGTCCCTCACGTAGGAGGGGTACCCAGGGCTCTTATAGGCCGAGCCCGGGGTACAAAGGTAAATGTACAATACGGGAGGACCCAGCTGTAAGCCTCAGGCCACGAGCTGGGACCCTCACGACGTGTGCTCTCCGGCTGACCTGGAGTAGACTTTCAACTCCCCATGCTACCGGTTTGTCGGTCTTGCGTAGTGAATAGTGCCCCTGCATACTGAACGGTGATCTGGAGTGCTGGATAGTGGTCCGGAGTACTGAATAGTGGAGATGGGAGCTTGGTCTTGTCGGCCTGTCCGCGGGATCGGCGCTGGAGGGGACAACACGCCTCTGACAGCCCAGATCTTCTAGGATTGCGCATTGTTGAGCTTGTACCAGGTGTTCGACCTGGGATTTAGTCAACTCTTGGTGTTAGCTCGAATGTAGTTATGTCCTCTTCAGCCGAATGAACTTAGGTGAGCAATCGGCCTCTGACCTAATCAGTTCGGCCCTCTGGATATATGTCTTGTGCTTGCTTGATCTTGTTCTGGATCGGCGATCCTTAGATCAGTGATCTTCAGGTCGGCCTTGACTAGATCGGCCTTTCTCCGAATGATGATCTTCAGACCGGCCCAAATTAGCTCGGCTCCTGGGTGACCCCTACCCGGGGGTCATTCCCATGACAGCCACCAACGAGATTTCCACGAACCACCGCATTGCTGACCGCAGCCCACGAGCTCTGCCGGTGCCAGAACCTAGCCAAGACTAGATCTGGCCGAAGGCGAGCATGTCCTCCACGACCCGTGTGACACCCCACCTGAATACCACTGTACACAGATGAGTTTCGCCCACACACCAGCCCAGGAATCACTCTGGTGTGCGCACTTACAACATGTACCAAGAACATAGGCACAACTATAGAAGGATTCATTAGCCAAAGAGGCTTGAATCAACATGTTACAACCATAGATGGTTCCTTACAGAGATGGGGGCAGCGGAATATATATACAATCTACGGCAGCACGGACTTGGAGCGGCTCCAATCCACAGGGATCTGACTGGGTTACTTTCCTAGCTCGCGAACGCTTCGAATCCTCCTAGGAAAAGCGGATCCTTAGGAAAACCTGGAAATCTGGCTACGCGAATAGCCAGGGATGAAAGCCATGTGAGTACGTTTGAATATACTCGCAAGCAAACCAACCAAGTAACATATACACCAAGCAAAGCAATCCATGGCACTCAAGCATGCATTAGTCATTATTAGTTATCATGGCATAACAGTTCCAACAACATTAACATGATGATGAGCATACTACCAGATTATAACTAATGCAAGCACAATCATCGTTTAAGGTCACATGGACCCCGTATGTTCACCGCGTAATCATACGGCTTACCTCGGAGTCCTTGAGGACTCGAACACCGGGTCGCGGGTCATCGCATGACCAGCAACATTAACGGGTCGCCGCACGACCATTCAACGGGTTAGGTGTCTTTCTGATACCACTCAACCAATCCGGTCATCGCATGACCAGCAACTCAGCACCATTATTATTATACAGGTTTGTGTTGACCATTGTGTGACCTAGTACGAACTGTGTCCCATGACCGAGGACGCGGCTATTCGAATAGATTTGTGACTCTGCAGAGTTTGTGCACGTTACCCACACTATGGAGTTCTTCCTCCATCCAGTACCTCGGAACTTGTCCCACAGGATCCTTGGAACTCGTACCGCAGGAGTGGACTAGGACTTCTCCAACGAAACTTGCCTACCGCGTAACCTCCCTACGGTATCATCGAAATACTATCTTGGGTATCCCTGTGTCCTTCCGACACTTGCCATCGCATGGCCCTGACCATCGCATGGTCCATAAACTTTGTCCCCCCCGCAGGGACCCCAGTGTAAATAACTCTGGATGTCGAGATTATCACTACCTACCGGGCCAGGGTAGCGTGCGTGCATAATCCCCCCTCTTTGGTGATACCCGTAGAAGGCACAACGATAGCCCAAGCCAAGGCCTTCCCATTCAGGAAAATGTGGCTGCACGAATAGAGCTCGGTTCGGTGGCACTTGGTCAACAGTTAAATCATGTTCATTAAGTGTCAACATTTTTATCTTGCAACATAAGATCCAAGTCATAGCAACAATGATATGAACATGATAATACCGCTACCATCAAGCATGTGCAACAAATAACATGATATAATACGAACATGGCAAGGCATGATATATACGTAGGTACAACACTTAAGCATGGATATGATCAACACGAACGGGGTGCTAGCATGAACATGATATGAATAACATGAACAACAATAATGATCATCTACGATGAAAGCAACTGTAAAGCATAACGGTAACAACATATCTTCATAACATAGCATATGCAAGTCATTAGTGAAGCAATATTTAAATGGAAAGTTCATATCTTCACAAGTATTAACAACGATCGGTAACCATCTGAACCCTTGCACGAAACCATCAAATAAACCAGCAGCCACCAGAACGGTCTTTACAACGCAGATCTGGGACGTTACCGAAATAACTCAACCACTGCTCAAGACGGCCGAAAAGCGGCTCAGAGCATGAGACAGGGTCGATAAAAAGAATGCGGTGGTCCCCCAAGACGGCCGAAGATTAGCTCAGCTCAGAGCATGGGGTCACCACTGCATAAAGAAACTCAACAATTTCCCAAGACGGTCGAGAAATCAGCGCAGAACACGGGGCGATTGTTGAAAAGAGAAATACAAAGTAGGCATGCCACCCCAGACGGCTGACACAAGAATCAGCTCAGAACCGGGCGTGGTGCCATCATCAAAGAGAAGGCAAGCAAAGGTCCGTCACGGTCACCCACCGCACAACAAATGCAAACATATTCATATTCGTTAGTTAGGCACACAAGAATAACCTGGATCAAATGCTTTAGAGCATATATCAGATGGCTGGCTTGCCTGGGGAGGGTCGATGAATGCCTCGGGGAGAAATGCGAGCACCTCGCGGAAAGAATCGGTGGAACGGTGCGACAACATCGCGGAGAGGTTCGCCGAAAAGGCTCTGGAGGGGGAAGGGAAAAATGGTCATTTCACAATGTGCAAACATTACGAAAGTGGTACCATCGGAGAGGGCTCGGCGATAGGAGAAAATGGGCTTTGGAATCACCTGAATCGGAGTCCCGAGCAAAAAGATACGAGGGGGGAGATCAGGGATCAATCTGTAAACAGGAATTTACTTCTGGGTCCCTGGAGGCTGAGTCCGAACACGCATTTCTGGAAATACGCTTTCAAAGCAGAGAAAGCGTATTTTCGACCGCAACAGATAAAAGTACGCTTTCGGTTAAGGAAAGCGTACTCTCGCCCGAAGGAACAAAAAGGCGCTTTCACATCTCAAAAACTTATTCCGTTAATGTGTGTCCACCCAAACTGACGCGCTGGGGCCTAGGTGTCAGCGGGTGATGCCCCCTTGCGATCGCTGCCATGCGGGGCCTACGCATCTCTCTCTCTCCTCCCCTGTTCTGTCTTCAAACTCCGGCCGATGTAGAGGAGCGCCACGGCCGCGTAGGGCGCCGACGAGGGGAGGCGCCGGGGATGGCCCGCGGCCATCCGGGGCACCGCAGGCCGATGGCGTCGCTGCCCGCACCCAACCCACAGTCCAGGGAGCGCCGGGGCGAGCGGGACGGTGGGTCGTGGCGGATGACAGCCGCGGGGTCACGGCGGCGCAGCTGGGGAGGGGCGCCGACGGGGCTCGGGCAGGGGATTTGCGGCGGCGAGGGGGGAACTGGACTGAGGCAGGGAAAGAGGGGAAGCTCGAGTGCCGCGAATCCGAGGGGAGACCGGAAGGCGGCGGCGGCGCCATGGGAGCTGGAGGGCACGGCGAGGTCGAGAGCTCGATTAACTTGGAGCTAGGGCTACTGGGAGGGAGAGGAGTGCGGTCGGGTGCTCTAAGGGGCTCGGGAACACGCCCTTTTATAGCCAGGCAGAGATGCCCGTGGCCGGAAGCGGACACGGCCATGGTGGGGCGAGGATAAGGCGGCTGCAGGGCGTGCTTCTCGCCGCACTGGCGCTGGAGAGCGACTGGAGAGGAGGCGCGGAGCTCAAGGCAGGGGAAAGCCGCGCGGCGCGGGTCTCCAAGAGCAAGACGACGAGGCGTGCGCGCTCTGGATGCGAACAGTGCGCGCGCATGGCATGCCAAAGCCGTGGCCACCGCGTGTCCTGTAGAAAATGGAGTTATTTGGCGTGGCCAAAGTTGTCCAAAGTGAAGTCCTTTGAACTCTGATCACGCACATGCATTTGGATGGTCAAGGGGAGCTACGGTTTGACCACACCACCTCCTGGAAGTTTGATACAGCAAACTTGGGGAAGAGGTTGGCCTCAAATGGAGAAGAGTGGCTGCAACTGGGGTTGTCTACTAGGCTTAGGGTCGGAAGGACCACAGGTCTAAAAATTTTGGGCTCAAAAATATCAAGGCACATGGCACTTGCTTTGAAAATGTACCTCGGGGCAGAAGGTGTTTGTGCTGGATTGTGGGAGATCTACCTGGTGAAACTTTCTAAAATTGGAGGTAGAGTAATCATACACTAAGATGAGTATATATGCATAATTTTACCTCAAATAGAGCAATATATCTAGCACTTCCTTTGCAAGGGTCCAATTGGACCAGAAATGCAAAGTTGATGTTGGCCTCACCTAGGCTTGGTGGAATTGGCTCAAACTTGGTTTAGGGAGGTCATCTGGATGCGGAAACATGTGTGCAAAGTTTCAACTCAATTGGAAACTCCTAGCTTGCACTTCCTTCACAAAGCTTTGTTCTGGACATAAAATTTGTGAATTTTGTGTGGAAGATTGGCTAGGACAATGGAGCTCAAACTTGACACAACATGATCATATGGATAGGAGAGATGGCACAAAAAGTTTGGGAAGCAATGGACGGACAGAAATAACACTTCCTTCACAAAGTGCCATTCTTCCCTAAAAGATAAATGAATTTTTCTAGAGGAAACATTCACTTGGGCCATGAGATATTTTTGGATATTGTGGCAAGATATGATGTCAAGATCATGTGGGAATTTTTTGGGGATTTATGGAGCAATCTAAATATAAGTTGCTTCACAATCCTCAAATGCAATGAATATCCCTTTTAATGAAAAAGGAATATATGGGATCAAAGAATGGATGGCTTGGGATACATGGGTGGAAGCAAGATGGAAATATCTGGTTTTGGGGAAAGACATAGCCATATAACCATCTTCATACGCCCAAGATCCAAAGAAAATCCACGAACACCGAAAGAAAAAGACGGGAGTCAAATCCCGCGAAGGAAAAACCGAGGGGCGAAAACCAGGGTGTTACAACCCGGGAGGAGCCGCCGCCGCAAAGGACCGCCGTAGCCATCCCCCACCAGCGGAGAGCCAGAGCACGGGTGTCGCCTTACCCACGCCCTCCCGGGCCTTAGCCGCGGTAGACCCGGGCAACCAGAGCCGCCGCTGCCAAACCCTCACGCACCCCACTCCCTAGGCCACTCCACGCCACCAGCTAGCCGGCGCCTCCACTACCACGCCGACGCACCCCCCGGACAACGCTGTGCCTCCGCCCGGCACGAGGGCCCACGCCTACTGGCTATTTAATTTTAAAATAATACATTTTATTTGCTAAATTAAAGAAATAATATAGAGTTTTGAAAATTTTCAAATATATTTTATAGACTGGGCCCAATCGGTCTGCCCAAAGCCGCCAGAGCCAGTCGGCCTACACGGAGCCGACTGGTCGCTCTCCCACCATGAGGCCGTCCTGGCTGTGGCCGACAACCCAACTGGATGCACGCTTGGCTATTAATTGTTTTTCCACATACATTTCCAACTTATTTTTATTCAAAAACATATTTTGTCAAACACATAAATTTTATTAAAATATGAATAAAAAATTTAAGACTATAAATACATTTCCTAAAAGAATTTAAATATTACGTACTACACGAACATATATTAACACATCAAGATTTTTAAAAAATATAATTATAGTATTAATAAAAATATATAAATATTTACAAAAGTATTATTTTTATTACATATATATGAACACTTTTCGAAATTACACAAATACAATAAAATGCATAAGTATTCATAGAATTACATGAATATTTATTGTAATTATAATTATATAAATTCTTTATTTAACAAAAATGAAAAGAATTAATATATAAAATATAGCCAAGTGTCCCCCTATACTAAAAAATTAATAGCCAAGTGCCCCCCCCAAAGATTATATGTCATAAAAGGAACACTTTTTAAATTATTTTAATCACTTGAATTATTATTACAAATTATTTTTATTATTATTACTAAAACAATTTTAGATATCATAAGCCAGTTTAACTCTGAAAGTGCGCTTTAAATTGATAATTAATGCATCAAAGTAGATAATAAAGAAAGGTGGTTGAACTCGTTAGCACAGTGTTAGTTTTTCTTTTTCATTTTTGATAGTTTTTCTGTTCATTCAAGTGATATACTCCCTCCGTTCCTTGATATAAAGCGTCTAAGGTTTTTGGACGGAAATTAACGCGTATGTATAATGCTACAATTGGATTGATCTTTTCCTTGAAAAAATCGGGAGAAAACAGTTTGAATCAGCCAATAATAGAAAATAGACCTTCTGTTCTATCTCTTTCCGTAGGTATATATGCCAAGACGGGTGGTATAATACCGATATGCCATGTGTTTTGGAATTTTTCTCAAAGCCTGAACAGAGGGAGTACAATAAAGAAAGGTGGTAGATAGTGATATTTATGCATTCAAGTGTTAGTTTTTCTTTTAATTTTTTTTAATTATTTTTTATGTAAAATACATAATTTTAGTTGCAATAAATATTCATGTAACTCTATTAATATTTTAATACTTATCATTTTATGTTATTTTTATTATTTTGAAAAATGTTCATATATATGTAATAAAGATAATATTTTGTGAAATGTTTATATATTTTCAATAATAATATTAATATGATTTTTTTAAATCTTCATGCGTTAATAACTGTTGGTGTAGTTTGTAATTTTAAATTCTTTTACGAAATGTATTTATAGTCTTCAAATTGTTCATTATGTTTTAATAATTTTTCTGTTATTGGCAAAATATATTTTTAAATAAAAATAAATTGGAAAATTTGTGTACAAAAATAATTAATAGTCACGCGTACACCCAGTTGGGCTGCCGTTCACAGCTGGGTCGACTGGGCCTTCGGTCATAGCCAGGCCGACTGCATGGTGGGCGAGCCACTAGTCGGTTTCGTCTAGGCCGACTAGGCACTGTCAGCTCTAGCAAGCCGAATGGGCCCAGTCAATTTTGTCCAAGCCGACTATACAATATGTTTTAAAAAATCAAAACCGTATATTATTTCTGTCATTTAGCAAATAGAATATATTATTTAGAAAAAGATTAATCACCCACTGGCGCTTGATACGTCCCAAATGTATCTGTAATTTTTGCTTGTTCAATGCTTATTTTCTGACATTGCTATATGTTTTGATGCATTTTCATATCTTTTTACAACATATTTGGAAACTAACCTATTAACCTAGTGACCAATGCAATTTTATGTCTGTTTTGTTCGTGCATTGCAGAAATAGTTCAAATATCAAAGTGCTTAGAAAAATTCTTAACATTCTTATTCATCGAAAGACCCTAGGATCCAGAAGGACTCCCGGAGGGGGGCCACCACTGGTCCAGGAGACCTGGTGGCATGGTCTGGCCTTGGCTACGTCCTCTAGCCGCCTGGGTGGTTGGGCCCACCTCTCGGGACCTCACTTGGCCCATATTTACCCCCTGATCGTGAAAACCCGGAATATGCAGACGATTTTCCTAGAAGCAATTCCCAAATCCGCCGCCATCTCAAGAAAACTTCGTGGGACCATAAGTTTCTGTTTCGGCAACCCGCCGGTATGGGGAGTTACCCCCGGATCCATCTGCGTCGACGTTGCTTCCTCTCCATGATGATTCGGGATTAGTTCCTCCTCAGGGTCGAGGTCTTCTATAGTAGATATGTGGTTAATTTTCTCTCCCATGATATGATCTTGATTGTGATCATTGGCTATGTTAATCTAGTTGTATCCCATGATATTTCCCCTTATTTTATGTATATAGTTATGATGTGTTTCTTTGATGATATTTCCGGAGTCCACGGTGACGTGGGGACTCCATTATTATGGTAATATTAACCATGAGTTCTTTTTCTTGTGGACTGAATTATGGAATCATGAGAGTTTCTTGATGCTTGTGTTGAGTATAATTTTCATAGTGCTTCGGTGACAGGATGGATGCTTTGTCATATTAAAAAGAGACTATACTTAAGATATGTTGAGGTGTTTGTTCGTACTATCTTTGGATGGCCGCAGTGTCATTGGAACTTCCATAGATGTGAAATTCAAACTCTAAGGTGTGCAAATTAATTTGTTTGCACATTTATAAAAACTGTTGAATACAAAAAAATGTGATATATTGGATGTTCATCATTTATAAATCTATTCATGATCTTTATTGAAATATGCCATTCAATAAAATGTACATAGAGTTTTAAAATTAACAATGACAATATTGAAAAATGCTCATGCAATGTAAAAACTTGTTCGAGCAATTTTTCAAACCAAATTGTGACATGTAAAGAATGTTCAACATGCATTACAAAAATTTACATTGTCTTTATAAAATATTTACTGGGAGTTTTAAAAATACTACACATATATAGAAAATATTTCTTTGTAAATTAGAAACTTGTTCAACATGCATTTGGAGACTGTTTAACATATATTTAAAAGATGATCAATATATCTTCAGAAAATATACAATGTATATCTGAGAAATTTTTAACCTATAGTAAAAATAGCGTGTATTAAAAATGGTCAAATTGTATTCAAAAAATTAAAAATTAAAAAATGAACCTGTCCAGAAAACAATAACTGGACAAAACGTTTCCGAAAACTGTGAATAAAGTAGGTTTCCATAACCTCACTGAACACTGATGGACCAGAGCGCTAAAGAAGTTATCACATCAACGCCTGCAGCGGCGCGATGTGGGCCGACCCCAAGTTCGATGTTTTCGTGTGCTCGCGCTCTGTTTTGTTCTTTGGCTCTGCGTCTTTCTGTTTTTTCTTCTGTGTTTTTTAATTTTAGATTCGTTCTTTCCAATTTTATGTTTCATATTTTCCGATTTTTCCAATTTTTATGGGGTGTTTATATAGGTGTTTGTATTATAAATCTTATATTTAGTACTCCGTGGACATATTCAAATACACGCTGAACAACATTGTATTATAATATAAAAAAATTGAAAATTAAAATTTTTAAATTCATTAATATATTATCAACATTATTTTACAGTAAGTGAACTGTTTTCTCAATATACAATGAATTTTTTTAACACACATTAAAGTTAAAAAAATATTTACGTATTTTCGAAGATTGTGCACGAATTTAAAAAATGTTTATTTATAAAAATACATTCATGAATTTAATAAAATAAATGATGTAAAAGTATTCGTGTTTCCAAATGATAGCTGCAATATGAGAGTTCATTGCAGTATATGAATTCTCGATTCGTTCTCGGTCGCTACAGTAACATGTCTCCTGCTTGCTACAGTTGGTGCAACTAGGCTGGCTCACCCAAGAGGTCCCTGTGTGGCAACACCCTTATTTAACGCCTGCAAGCGTCGATCGGGAATTCTCAAGTTATATATCACTAATCAGAGGATCTCTTACAAAGTTCATTCTCACTTCTCTTCCGATGAAAAATGGTACTCTCTTCGATTCATAATAAATGCCGCTCATTTTATACTAAGTTAGTACAAATTTATAAGATGAGCGACATTTATTATGAATCGAAGGAGTACATTGTTTGTGCAACATTTGTTGCAACATGGGGGTTATATTCTTTTGTACATTTGATTTTAAAAATATTTATCTCTTAAGTCGTGCGTTTAAATCATAAATAAATTGAATTGTTGCATTTTCATGTCTAGATCTTTGGAACTAGGTATCATTTTATAAGTTTGAAGTATTTTATCCCAAAAAATCAAAATATGGAAAAATATCAAAAATTGAAAAATAAAAAATCAAGTAAACTCCAAAAATATATAAAAAACTCAAAACAAATGAAAAAGTATTACAAAATCATGCTCTTGCTAACTGCATCCAACACGAGACACATGACGACACTCGATTTCACCCGGTGGCTCTAAAAAACCTTCTGCGTGTGCGCATTGGGTACGCCCTTGAAGGGGATACCCGCTCATTAGTTGCACCTTTTTCTTGGAACCGCACTTTATTCATTATCAATAACTTGTTCGATGTAAACAAAGTCTGGTGAGTGTATTTGAAGCCCAAATCCCTTGAAGCAATTTGCGTCTAGAGCCAAGTATGACTGCCCTAAAAAGAGCCAAGTATGACGCCCTCGTCCAATTTTCAATATTGACCTCTTTTTAGTCTATATTTGGGGCCAGTTCTTTTGCTAACTTATAGAATAAGATGAAATAAGTTGTCACCTATCCAACTTATTTTAGAAGTCCAACAAAATTTATTTTTTAGAAGCCTACTAATTAAGACTTGACTAGTTGGCTTCTAAAAATATATTTTTGGTTGGGCTTCTACAATAAGCTGGGTAGGGGGCAACTTATTCTAGAAGCCCAAAAAAATCACCAAAAGAACTGGCCCTTGAAGCCCATGACAGTGTACGTCGGCTTTTGGCAAAAGGAAAATACTAATCGACGTTGGCTCACAAAGCATATTTTTTCCTTGTTGGAGTTCAACAGAGCATAATTTTTGCATGATTGGAAAATGCTGCTAACTTTCCCGTAAAATACCCAAAAAAAAGCTTTCCCGTAAAATAAAATAAAATACTGGAAAGGAAATTAAAGACCAATTTCTGTACAGAAAAGGTGAGCAAAGTATACTATCTGGCCTGTATCCTGAAATTGTTGTGATTCTATGGACTGATGGTCCTTTGTGTAAAGGGTATCATTTGCTTTCTTAAGTTTTGTCAGTTCGATGTATACATGATTTATAATGTGATCTTTATTCTATGAATGAGACACGTATTACCACTCAAGAAAATACTATATATGTATATATTATCTATAGACGTGCTCACAAAAGCGCAGGCCACTACTCAGCACAAACAGGAAGATTCACTGCATTGTCTATACAGTTTCTTCTTGCATCAGATGTTAGAGGTTACGACCTACGCGCATGTATTGTACAACTCGTGCACAGCAAACGTGTAGTATAATACTTTCTCAGTTCCATAATTTTCCTCATGGTTTTAATTCAAAATTATGATAAAAATGATGGAACGGAGGAGGTATCATTTTCGGAGAACGAGTTAACCCCAGGGGATGATAACTGTGCCCTGCACATCACGCCAGGGTGTTCGTAGCCGAAAGAGAGTGTGGATGGATCCTCGTGTTGGATAGACAAGGTGACAAGGAGAACGGGAACTCCCGATCTTTTCTCCGGAACCGATCACCGGGGTCACCGTCAGGTCGGACGCGTGCATGCATCGGCGTGCCGACAGGGAGACGGGGAAAGACACGGAGATCTCCATCGAGATAGCCACGGCCCCGGCGTGTTTGACGCTCCGAGGGCATTGCGCCGGTACGTACATGCATCCTGTTGTTTTTTTATTTTTATTTTTTTTTCTAGGCGGAGAAAAAAAATGCATCTCCTGTTGTGTGTGCGTGGAACTCGGGTATCCGCGCCGGTCCTGCGAGCCTGCGGCCCACCCGGGAAACGGCGCCAGCCCGGGAGCTTTACGCTCCACGAAAATGGGAGGTGAGAAGTAGATTGATGGGCATCGTCTCTTCCGACAGGCAGCGCACCCTTGCCCAGCTTGTCCCTCTGCCCCAACCGTATTCTCTTCGGATTTTTTTTTCTCCGCCTAGAAGTTTATCCAAAGTCAAACTTCATAAAATTTAACCAATTTTATATTAAAAATATTAACATTTATAATATCAAAGTTATAATTCCTCTGTAAACTAATATAAGATGTTTTAAATAACTAAAGTAGTGATTTAAAACATCTTATATTAGTTTACGGAGGCAGTACAATATGAAAATTTAGTTCATGATGCATCTAATGATATCGATTTTGTACTGTGAATGTTGATAGTTTTTTAATAAAATTAGTAAAACTTTAAGAAATTTGACTTTAGATAATCTTATAGGCAAAATAAAAAGAAACGGAGCAAGTATCTACCAATGTGCCAAATCTGTCGTCCATGTCTCATTAATATTCATCGATAATTTCTTAATATCTTTTTTTAGGATTAATTTCTTACTACATTTGTGTAGGTTTATCGGTCCTTTCTACAGTTTGCGTTGTACTTTAACCATGATTATTGACTAATAAAATATAAATTATATATCGTAAAATTTATATTATTGGATTCATATTCAAAAGAGTTTCCAATGACATTATTTTTGTGTCATAAAGCTTATTTATTTTTAGTTAAAATAAATAACAAAGTTTAACCAAAAATACTAAAATGACTAATAAACCCGGACGGATGTTAGTACTGTTGTATACCCACTTCTTTTCAAGGTACTATTGTTGTACTTTTATGAGATAAAGGATAAATTTTATTGATTCAAAATAAAATAGTATCAGAAGATACAAATGCAATTATCACATATTCATATTTTAGTTAGTAAAATACACACGGTAAATATCAACATAGATAAAGAACCAAGTCATACATGACCAAAACTATAATTTGGTAGAGAAGAAAGAAATAAAAACTCTAAATCGACCAAAACAACATTTGATGGACTACAATAATGATCACCAACTACGTCTTAACACAATAATAACAATGAGAAAGGCTCTCCAGTAGCAACGACTTCAAGAAGGAAATGACACTCAAGTTTCTTCTTCACAGGATCCAAACACCGATGACCAGATCCTAGATTTTCATTGGGAAGATGGAATTCTAGGAAATTCGAGTAATGCCTCCAACAACATTATGAAACCAAAGCTTTAGCTAAAATTGAAATAATCAAATAACAACATAATTATTTATTGTATAGTTGTGACATGTCAATTGCTATAACGTTACAGTTTACACGCCTTCAAATGTGCAATTCCAAAGGAATATTTTCTAACAAGCACTATAGGTTTCTAATTAAATAAGAGTAATGCGGTTATTTCATTTCATTTTGTATATAAGCTTTGTCTTCAATATTGTTTTGTGAAATTTGACTAAAATTCTAGTAAAGAACCTACAATACCAAAAGTTTGCAATCTAATGATATTAAA
This sequence comes from Bromus sterilis, assembly GCA_950022295.1. NCBI lineage: Eukaryota > Viridiplantae > Streptophyta > Magnoliopsida > Poales > Poaceae > Bromus > Bromus sterilis. Next base: position 26,944,103 of record OX465596.1, on the reverse strand, counting down.
TTTCTATTGTATATGCATTTGATCATTTTTTTATAAAACATAACTTGAAATAAAATTTATATGCAAAAAAAAGAGAAACCTTAGTAACAACAAAGAGAAGGGAAATATAGAGCATAACAGCATCTCCAAGGAGACCACCAAACCTCCCGCGCCCGTTTGGATTGGACTGTCCGGGCCACTTTTTCCATCCAACGCGGCCATGTATTCGTCCGCATACAGGTTCGTTTGTCCGTTTTTTCGCAAACCTGAACCAAACCTGAGGGGGACCGCTTTGCAAGTGTTTGAACCACTGAAATGTCCTCTCTCAACACCCCCCACCCACCCCAAAAATGCTCATATTTCGCCACTTCCTCCTTCCTCTGTATCCGCTTGCTCCTTGATGTCCGTCGACGACGCACCACCCAACGTCGCCCAAGACCTTGCGGGAGCTCAATTTCACTGAGGCCCCACTCCAACGTTGACAGGCCTTGTCGGAGACCTGCTCAGCCCCTCTCACCCCGCGTCTCGCAGGTACCATCCTCCCCTACGGATGTCGTCCATGGTGGTGAACTTTCCCGACTAGTGTTCGTTCAAATGCTCGTGCTAATTTGACTGGATTTTATCTCTTGTTTCAAGAAATGGATTCGGACACGAAGTGCATGTAGAAGAACTTCATCGACTCGTCTAACTATTCGTCCGAAGAGGATGAATATGCGGAAGAAATGATGATGATGTAGGCAACCCTTGCAGATGTGGAGCAAGGGTAAAAGCATGTTCTCAATTTCAAGGGATCGATCAAAGGCCATAGAGTGTTGAATCGGAACAGGTTAGGAGGGCACTTGACACTAGTGGATAATTACTTTGCACCGGATGCCCAGTTCACTAATAATTTTCACCGATGCTTTTGCATGCGGAAGGATGTGTTTGATCACCTCCAGAATGGCGTATGGTCGTACTATAAGTATTTCATCATGAAGAAAGATGCCATGGGGACAATTGGATTCTCCGGCTATCAGAAGTGCACGACTGCATTGCAGGTGTTTGCATATGGAAGGACGTTTGATTCGTGGGACGAATACCTCCGGATGTCCCAAAGAACATGTGGGGACGCCATGGTGCAGTTTACTATTGCGATGGTGGAGGTGTTTGGGCATCAACAGAGGTCTAGGCATCAATACTTGAAAGAACCAACTGTTACGGACACCCAAAGGCTCATGGAAATGTCGAAAGCAAAAGGATGATCAGGCATTCTCGGGTCTCTCAATTTTATGCATTGAAGGTGGAAGAACTAGTCATATGATCTACAAATACAATATTAGGGTCATATAAAGAAACCCACCAGCATTCTTGAAGCAGTTGCTTCACATGACCTTTTGATTTGATATGCTTTTTTTGACATTCCCGAATCTTACAATGATATCATTGTGCTTCAACAGTCTGCATTGTTGGAATAATTGATTGAAGGACAAGCTCTTTCATGCAAGTATTACTATCACTGGGTATGAGTAGAACATGAGCTATTATCTGGTTGATGGTTTATATCTTCCATGGGCGACCTTTGTCAAGACCATCTCCCGGCCAATAGGTTAGAATTAAGCTCATTTTACCCAAAGACAAGAAGCTAGAAAGGATATGCGGAGGGCATTTAGAGTACTCAAAGCTCGATGGAGTTGTCTAAGAACCTGCAAAAATGGGATCCAGAGACATTGTGGGATGTGATGTCATTTTGTGTGATCATGCACAATATGACCATGGAGGATGAGGGTCAAGGTGGTGCCAAAAATTTGGACTCTGAGAACATGGATGACCCTATTCAACTTCCACCTCAGAATCCGGCCACATTTGATGAGTTTGTTAACATGGATCAGCAAATTCAATATCGTGCAACTCATAAGTAGCTTAAAAAAACATAATTGGGCATTTATGAGCTGTTAAGGAAAAAAATAAATATAAATAAGTTGAATTTGTGTTCAAATTATTTTAATTATTAAATTTTAATAAATTTTGTTTGAGTTTTTGTAATTTTGATTGGATTAATGCGGCCAAGGTTAGATGGCAGGTTCCTGCATCAATATCCGCGACTGATCCTCTTGTTTGCAGACGGATGTAGCGTTTGTTCTAAGGATGAGTGTGAAATGCCTTAATATTACTCTCTTCGTTTCAAATTAAATTACTTTATAAATAAAAATAATCTAATTTAAAACGGAGGAATATTATTTTAAAATAGCTGTAACAGTCCTTGGACTTGCAGAGCAAGCAAGCTGATCGGATTCTGTGCAAAAGCATAAGGGCACTCCCCATGCTTGTATCTTAGCACCTAATCATAGACATTTTGCTTATGTGGCATACTATTTAATGAAGAAAGAAAAGGAGGTTGTATCTTAGCTAAGATACAACCCTTGCACGTGGCCATATGCAAAAAGTATGGTTAGACCAATCACATTTATGCATGGAACTAAAATCATTAAATAAGATACAACATCTAAGAAACAATGCATTGTGAGGATTGTATCTTAAGTTTTTATTGCTCCTATAATATTGTGCTAAGAAACAATGCATTGAGAAAACCCTAAGTCGATGGAGTGTATCTACATGGAGACCAGCCCCCTGCAGTCAAAGGGATGTCAAGGAGCAGCAGTTTTGCAGTAAAGGGATGACAAGAGAAGCAGAAAAACGCGTCCAACAAAGTGGTGCTTCTCTGAGACAATGCCAGTCCCATCGCTGTACCACGGCAAGGGGAGCAGTGTCAATTTCTTGTCAGGGGCACGCCGGCGCAAGGGGAGTACTGTATACTGTGCGTGCCGCGTTTATCTGTGTGATGATTTTGACTGATGCCGTGTCTGTGCACATTTGCAGTTCTTGTGACAAAAGGTTTTAAAACAAGATAACTTTTAAACGCGAAAGTTAAAGTTCCATCGAGTTTCAACTATTCCCTTCGATCCATATTAATAAACTTAAATTTGTCTAGATACACATGCATCTAATCTAAATACTTAACTAGATACATATAAATCTAGACAAAATTAAGTCTATTAATATGGATCGGAGGTAATATTAAAATGTACCAAGCGATAATCAAGTTCACAAACTGAAATTTAAAACTTTGCAAAGGATCAAATGAATTCACGAATTGCGAAGCACCTATACGACCGGGCACATGTGTGCCACTGCGAATTTTTGATGTTTTTCAGCATGGCTCCTTTTTTTTGAAACTGTCATCGGGGGAGAAAAAAATCCCCACCTGAATTTGACCTTGTTTCAAAAGAAAATTGATCCAGTTTATAAGGAAAACCGGGTCGAAAACCATACATAGCGACTCTGTTTATGAGGAAAACTGAGCCAAAAAACCGCACAAGCTAAGAAACCTAGTCTACCACATGACAAGGACTTCAATCGCATCATGCACACACCGCCAAATCCGGAACCGCCGCTCCGGCGCCCCCCGCTTGTAAGCAAGCCGCAACGCCTCACGACACGGTCGCCTTATAGCCCGCGCTACACGAGACGACCGGTCATAGACCACAAACATTGCGCCAAAATCCGAGGTCGCTGCCTCGGCGTACCAGCCCAACCAATCCCACGGATCGCGTCGACCGGGCCGACGAGCTCGCCGCCCATGCGGCACAAGATCGTCACCCAAGTAATGTGGAGCATCGACACCACCCCATGGGGCCATCGCCGCATCACCTTCTGAGGCCGCCGCCTCAGCGCACATCAACCGTCCGGAGCCGCCGCTCCGACATCCACAAACCCAGATCAAAAAACCTCCACTCATCAGGCCCTCCACCGCGGAACAAACGCAAGCAGCCGCAATAGCGAGCGGCACCAGATTAGATCGATTCCCAAGCAATCTGGGAGATGGAGGACTCCAAATCAGTTGAAGCCACGACGCCACCTTCGTTAGCGAGCGCACCGGGCGAGGACGAGAAGTCGAGGGAGACGATTTGTGTCGCAGTTACAGCTCCACCACCACCACCACCACCACCACCACATCTGGCACCTCAGCCGCGGCAACCATTGATCTCCACCACGCCCACCACCAACCATCGGAGCAGAGAAGGGCTCACCAAGAAAGGACATCGCCCCCACCACCAACCAGCCGGCCACGGCCAGATCCGGCGTGGCCGCCTCGGATCCGAAGCCGCCGCACCAGCCACCTCCACCGCAGGCCGCCATAGCAGCCCCCCCTGGCCAGGGGGCGTCGTCCCTGAGCCCAGCGCGCGGCGAAAGCCCCACGACGGGGAGCCGCCGCCCAGACCACACCGCCGCGGGCCGCGCGCGCGCCCGCCACCCTGGGCAGCGAGCAACAGCAGCCACGGAACCACGCGACCTGAGGTGGCCGCCGCGCGAGCCGGAGCCACCCCTACAGAGCGCAACGCCACGGGAGAAGCGCCCCGCCGCTGCCGTCCTCAGAGCCTGCCCTGCTTTGCCGGCGGGCGCTTCTGGCAGCGGCGAGACGAAGGGAGGGGGAGGGGGGAAGAGGCTGGCGGAGCTAGGGTTTCACTTCCTATGAGCGAAGTTTCACTTTCGCTTGCGCCACTATTTAATCAACTGACGGCAACCGAACGCTGTTCAAGACTGCAAACGAGTACGTACCGTCAGAGTTAGTTGTGGACTTGTGGTAAGAGCATAGGGATTCCCTGTCCAGCCAGATTTCGTAGAGGACACCAGATTCACTGCCTCACTGTCAGGGCGTCAGGCTCTTGAGCTGGTGCATGTTCCTCATGGCAGAAATTTTCAAAAGCAACCAGCTCCGGATCCTCCGCGATATCTTTGACTAGTTTCTTTTCTGGTCACAAAAGTTTGACTTCTTCTTACAACACCAAGAAATCTACGGCGCTTTCTCATGATTTCAAAAGAGGCTAATTAGTGTTGGAACTAGCGACGTTCAAATTGTCAAAAACACCTGTGAGAAGAGCATCTCGAACAACAGCTCAACCATTTGGTACCTTAAAATTAATTTTAGCTGCGGAGATAAAAAGAATTGTCATGAGAAGTTGTGTTTGCTTTTTCAAAAAACAAAAACCAGCGCCTATTCTTTTTTCGGACACACATATTTGTACATATGCAATGTTATGTCATCTTTAACGCTGACCCAAAACAGATGTTACATCCGTCGATGGAAAGAAATAACCAATTCATGAATATTGATGTGGGAACCGCCATCCAATCCTAACCGCAAATATCCGCCAAAGGTTTGGATAAAATTTTCTAGAGTTGAATAAATTCAAAAGAAATTCATTAAATACAAATATAATTTACATAAACGAACGATATCTCTTTCGTTGAATGCTTAAATAAAAATAAAATGTCAATCGGATTCCACGCCCGTCTTCACGCCGTTGAGGTCCACATCCATCTCCTTGGCCGACTCCTCCCCGCCCTCTAGGCCGTCGAAGGTCTCATTGATCCTCGCATGTTACTCCCGGATGAAGCGGCGGTTTGCTTGCACCTCGCGCTACGACTGAATGGAGTCGATGATCACCTTTTGTTCTACCATGACGGGATTTGCCAAGACGTCCGCCTCGACGACACGCCTGTCCTGGATCTTCGGGGCGAGCTGACATCGGCGCACCGAAGTCAGCTCGTCCTCATCCATTTGCTCAACCTCCTCCTTCTCGTCCTTCTTATCCGCTCGATCCTTCTTCTCCTCCTCATCGTCCTCCTGCTCGTGGTGCGTCGGCACGTCGTCTTGCCCCGGCCATCCACCGGGACTCCTCCTTATCCTCCTCCTGGAGCTCCAGGCACCTTTCCAGAGTGAGCATTTTGTACATCGTGATGCAAGAGCGAACCATATTCATATAAGATTTTTAGGCGCGAATGAGTTTGGAATCTATTGAGTTTAGCCGTGGAGCCTCGCCACGCCGCTTAGGGCATCTCTAGTCGATCCCCTATAATTTAATGGAGCATAACACAGAGTGAATTTAATGTAGTATCGTTTTACCCCACTAAAGGTGGTTGAACCTAGCCGAACACTTGGTACGCGTGCTTCAGGGGCGATCGGACGAACACATAGCTTGCGGGAGATGACTGCGAGGAGCTCGTGGTCTACGTGGTAGCTGACCATGGTGTGTGTGGTGGTTGTGGTGTGCGTGGTGAATAGGTTGTGGTGTGCGTGGTGGATGGCCGTGTTGTCTGTGGTGTGCAAACCGTGGTGTGCTGATTGTCGTGGTCGTGGTGTGTGTGGTGTTCGATGTGTCGATGACTGTGAGAACAGATGCACACCGGTGAGGTCGTTTGTGAGATCAACGAAGGAGGGAAGGGTGCCCGATGCTGCGGGTGGTCGTCGGAGGCAGCGCGGGCAACGTGTGGTTGCAGGGTGAACAAACATAGTAGTAAGAAGAGGCAACAATTTTTACTCCACAATTGTAGAAGTATATTTAGGGGCTGAAGAGGTGGAGGAGTATATTAGTGGAATATATTTTACTTCCCTATATGTTTTTGGGATCGGCTAGGTGTGGTTAATGGAGTATAACGAAAAATATATTCCACTAACCGATTATATGGGATCGCCTACAAATGTTTCATAGCCACGGGCAGGTGGACGGGTAGGTAGCCGACTCCAATAAGATCGGGGGTTAGGCTTCTCGTACACTGCGTCCGCATTGACGCGACGTCGTCACTTCGAAGTTGTTCCGTCGCTTCTCTGGCATTGAACACACACGTACAACATAGCGCTGATGGCATCATCGTCGCTTCAAAGCTGCCCCACCGCATCGCTCCGACAATGAAGGAGCGCGTGAAGGCTGGAGCTTTGACCGAAGCTCTCTAGTATCGTCACCGGTATTGAACACATTCGGACTACGGAGCTATGACACTTCCGAGATGCCTCGTCAAGTCTACCCCGCATCAAAGGCTTGCACGAAGGTCAAAGCTCTGGTGGGAGTCCTTCCGTAGCGTCTCTCCGGCAATGAAGGACATGGCAGCTGCTTCGAGTGTGGTGAAGATATTTGGCGCGGAGGGATTTTGGGTGGGACTTGGGTCTCGAGTGAGGACGTTTCAGCGGTCCGAACTCCCGTAGAGCTTCTCGGTTTCGGTAAGATTTGCAGGAAAACGGACATGTCAACCGGTCTGTGTAGATCTAGGCTTTCTCGGGCCGGGATGAGATCGTGTCGGGCTTGAAAAAGCCCGACACAGAAAAATCTAGGCCCGAGCCCGGCCGGACCCGACCATTACCTGCAGAAATCGGGTCCGAGCCTGGCAAAGCCTGACACGGCCCGACTGGCCCGACTCGAGCCTGGCAAAGCCCAACACGGCCCGACTGGCCAGGTCCGAACCTTCGTTAATTTCTGTTTTTGGTAAACCCGAGACTGGCCTAGCATGTGCATTTTGCCCGAAAGTTAGGCCCAAGCCCAACCCGATGTGCAAGCCCGGCCCGACCCAAGATTCTTGGGTCGGATCCCGTCCAGCCGTCCGGGCCGGGCTGCCCATGGCCAGGTCTAGGTTCATGGGTGAATATACATGACCACGTTTAATGGCAAAAGTGATCCAGATACTCCAATGCAAACGGATGCTGAAGGTTTCAGGATCGATGTTGGAAACGCCCTTACAAAAAATAGTACTCCCTCCGACCCATATTAATGGGCACACACTTAGTACAACTCTAGTACAAACTTGTACTAAGTGTGTGTCCATTAATATGGATCGGAGGTAGTATCATTATCAGCTGCTCATAGTTTTTTTTTTAGCAGCTGATGTTCCATATTAACTATCAGTGTAATTGTAATGGATGTATCTAATGAAGCGAGTATCATTTGTAACGACTTTTTGGCAGGACTTGATAGCTTTTTGTCACCATATAGCCATAAGGCTACTTTTTAAGACAAGTCGTTTTATTGCTTCGAAACTATCAAAAAACTATTGCTTGATACAGCTGCATTTTTAGGGCTGTTGAAGATTCTCCAACGGTTAACTTCATCGTTCTTGACGCACCCAGCTTTATTAGCCTTTAGCGAGCAAACGAGTACATTTCAGAGTGATCGCTCAAAGCAATGGACTCCTTGCCGCCACGAGAGCTGACGAGTGATCAGCTCGATCGGTTCTGTCCCGTCTCCCTCCATGCGCGCCGACCCGGTGGGGACAAGAGCTTGTGCGACGGCCGGCCCACGGCGGCCGCGTCCTTTTCCGGTTTCCCCAACTGAATGATCTAGCCGGGGGGCAGCCTAAACAGCGGCGTGTCACTCCGCCTCGCGCACGCGATGACACACCCCCTACAGCTCCATCTCCCATCATCGATGGAAAAGCATGCATGATGGGCCACTTTGTTGCAACTGCCGACCAGGCCGCGGGAAGGAAAGGATTCACTCATGCACCACCCTTTGCTGCGTAATTCTGGTTTAGGCAACAGCATCTTGAAGCTTTTTGCTACTCCATATAAAGGAAATTAAAGCGAGAGCGAGAGATTAGACGGCAACCTACAACTCTACGGTGGACACTGTTACCCAGTAGAAATGGTTATGCATGACTTCCTAGGCATGCGAACGGCGTTGGGATGTCTTCTTAACGTTGTACCTCGAGAGATTTAACCCCACTTTCCCATCATCATCGTCTTAATCACTAGGAACCATTCCATGCGTATCGAAATATAGGTCTTTGGAGTATATTAAAACTAGTACACTCCAAAAACCTACATTTTGATACAGAGGTAGTAGGTTACTAAGAGCATTTTCAATGCGAATCCTTCCATAAACATTTGGATTGAGTTGTTCTAATATTGTTTTACATTTGATTGCGGCATTTGTTTTCCCGCTAATGAGATGTGAATCGGATAAAATTTTGCGGGAGTTCGGACCATCGCCATATAGGACTCCGATATCCCTAGCTACTTCAAATCCTCTTTCCACACCAGTTTTAGTTCACTCTACTTTGCTCTTTTTTTGCTCTATATTCGTGTTCTCTTCGTTCGACATCATCGTTGTACCTTTTTGATCGCTGCCCAGACAATGTTGAACGTCTGTAGCCCCCACCCATGCGCCTACCCGCCTCAGACTATGTTTTCTTCCATCTCAGATTCAACCGTAGCCAGGTACCCTCTGCATCCTTGTAGACACCATTCATGATGGATACAATACCTTGGAGGTGTTCGATCAAATGCCATTGAGCATTTTTCTTTGACCTTCTTGATGTTTCATTTAGTAAGCATGAAAGAAAGGTACTCGGTGATGAAAGATGAGTTGTTGTGCGACGTTGGTTGGTCGTATCTACGGACTTTCTAGGCATGAGGCAAGGAGCTCGATCTTTTGGCAAAACATGTATTTTTTTTCCATGAGCAAAAGCACATTGCGCCCTACGATTTGCTAGTGATCCATGAAAGTAATGTCAAGTTGCTGGTGATACGCAATCTACAACTTCATCATGAAGTATTGCGATGTGTTTGCCCAAATGAAGAGAAAGTGACCACATCTAACGTTAACAATGGAGTCGTAAGTTTTTTTTTTCTCCTTGCTCTATATGTTGATCAATTCATTGATTCATTTAAAATGTTGCAATTTGATTATCATCATGTTGTATAGCTCGTATATGTTGTCTTGTTGTACCACATAACCGAAGATAGACTATTTGCGCTCATATATTGTTGGATGAAGCTCAAGGTAAATTTTGTGGGACGACATGTGTGTATTCTAAGTTGAATGTTATTGAAATTTAAATCGATGAATTCAACAAAACTATTTAAATCGATGTATTCTAAGTTGGGATATATACGATTGGATGGCCAGCTTTCCTATCCTTGTCTGCAGACTAGATCGTTCATTTTGAGGGTTAATGTCAAAGATGCCATAACTAGGTCATGACTAGGGCTAAGGATTTCAGTAATTTCAAGCCATGATAGTAAGCTTTCGTGTGTGTTTTTACGTTTCCTTAGGGCATGTTGATTTACAGAACTTTCTTATTAATTTTATTAAATGTAGAATATTTATCCATTTGAAAAAGAATGAAGATTACCTCGACCCAATGTACCACTCCCTCTGTTCTCGAAGGGAGTATGTGATAATTATGAACCTAATAACAATGTAGTTTGAGTCTACCGAATTGAAAAAGAACAATCATTACATGAAAAATATAAACCAATGGCATTATGGTCTAAACGTAAATATATTCTATCATAGTAATACATTTTCATGGTGAAAAAGTAGAGAATATGAATTATCATCGATGTGTTGACGAAGTAAAACAACGATAGCCAATTAAAACAGAAAATGGAAATCTCATCTTCAGCGGATCGAACACGCACCTGGATAAAGTTCTTTGGGTCGTCCATGACAAAAAAACGTGGTAGAAATAAGGACGAGAATTGTTGGGATGAATACCTTCTCTCAGTATATGATGAGTGGTCGGGCCAAGCAGTATTGCAGTGTAGTTTCCATTATCTTTGTGATCTTTGGTGTGTGAGACTCGCATTATAGATCAATCATCGATGCAAGACTTTGGCTATTGCTTGGCGATGTGTACTAGGTAGTGATGTGCGATAGTTGAGTGCGAGCACATTGCTACATAATAAGTAGCTTATTGTTGCATAACAAGATACAATAGCTTATTGCTGCATAACAAGATACCCTGCATAACCTAGATGGCCATTGCGAGTCACCAAACATTGTAAGAAACTGGACAATACATATATTTTGATATATGCCCTAGAAACAATAATAAAGTTGCTATTATTTATATTAAAGTTCATAATTTACGTTTTATTTTTTTTGCTATAATTGTAATGACTTAGACTATGAGATTAAGAAGAAAAATCAATTGCATGTGGAAATGTAAACACCAAGAGTTTCTGATATAGCCTCTAAGACCAGATCATGTGGTACTGATGGTTAAGTTTCCTTATCATGGACATTGTCAATGTAACAAGGATGTCGGTAACAATGAGAACATATTGTTAGAAGAACAGTGATATTGATCATACCCCAATTAATGATATACTTCAATATCACATCGTAACAACATTGTAAATCATATCTTAAAGTGTTTATCATATATGTATTTTCTTACACCATGAGAGTACCGGGCTACTTCATATAGGAAGATGTACTTTTGTTCTCATCAGAATTACATCTAACTAGGTGGTGATAGCTGTGAGTTCCAGGTACATTGGATAGTGTGGATAGCGACCGTGATAGCTTGAGACTGGGATTTTCTCCTTCATGATGAAGAGATATTTACTTCGGTTCCACTCGATATGACAATATCCATTATAATCTGGCCAGATGCAGTGACGAGGGGGTGACCCCACGACTCCTACGGATGAGCCTACCTGGTGTCCATGAAGGCAGAAGACCCATGAAGATACAGCCTCGGCCCACTAGTTGGCACCGACGTAGGAGTCCGCGACTCACAAGGAAGGTGCGAAGACTTGCCGTACGGAGCAGGCTAGGGTTAGGAAAGCTTACCTGTAAACATATATGAACTCCCCGAGACCTAGCCCGGTATATAAGGGCTAGGAGGGGCGACGCCAAAGACATCTAATATCACCTGTAACCCTAGCCTTGAGCTCTCCAGCCTTGGCCTCCACTGTAATCGCATCTCCCCCATCAATAATATTGAGCAGGAGCGAGCCTTCCTGTTTGCCGACGAGCTATCGTCCAACCTGTTCATCTCATGACTAAGCCAGGGTCCCTGACCATGGAATTTGCCGGGGTTGATCCCTGTAAATTGGCGCCGTCTGTGGGAACTACACAGGTTGGGATCACGATCTCGGCGGTCCCGTCTTCAGCAAGCTACAACTCAAGGGAAAGAACCAGATCTAGCCCACTCGAAGGATTCAAGATCACGGCGGACATCTCCGCCACCCCATCAAGACCACTCGAGCTACAGTTGTGCCAGGACCGATACTACGGTAACGGCCAAGTGCAGCGCCATCGCCGAAGGAGTCGACGACCCAGAAGAACGGCGAGGGGACTCTACGAAGGAATTCCACTCGACGAACTGCGACGCGCAGCGGAGGACTCGCAAATCTTTCGACAACCCACCACAGCCCGGGCACCCGCCGCACATCAAGACGATGATTACGAGATCGAATCCAGCGATCAGCAGAACAACAGCCAAGGAAGAAGGAATCGACGACCCAAAAGGCATGCATGGGAGATCTACGGCGAGGCCCCAATGAACGAGCCACATCACGCAGCCGCACAGCCGACGACCACCCGACGACACGCCGTCGCGCGAGCACCTGCCGCCAACCAAGACAGCGACTCCGAGACACCTGTAGGCGAGTACTACGACCCAGATCGAAGACCGGATGAATTCGCCAACCTCATCAAGAACCAAGACATGAGTCGAGGAATCGAAACCGACCCTCGTTTCCACGAACACCCGGAGGATCACGAGCAGATCTTCATAATCTCAAGAAGGAAGAGGCACGACGGATCTAGCAAACTCACGGCTAGAGAACAGCTAGCAGGACCCTGCACGATCCACAGCTTCGTGGATGACTGGGGACGCGTCAGGTCAGGTTACACCTTGAGAGACTGCCGCCTGTTCAACGAGCTAGCCGACGACCTCAAGAAAGAGAAGCAGAAAGAAGACAGATGCAATCGGCGACCGGAGCAATCGCCGACCTCAAGCCCGGAAGGACGTCACAGCCCGCCGCAAGAACAAGTGCTCATGATCCAGGAAGGAAGGGTACCGCAAGCACAACGCGACGCCCACACCCTGGAGGCTAGAGCAGCTGAGAGCATAAACATAGTCGAAGTTTACCAGCTACATGACACGGAGACCAGCATCACGTTCTCACAAGACGACCATCCACCAGCAGTCCCAAGACCGGGGCATGCGCCCCTAGTACTCGATGCAGAAATCGGAGGGCACGACATGGATAGAGTCTTCATGGACGGAGGCAGCAGCATGAACATCATCTTCGCTAGCACCCTGCAAAAAATGTTGATCCCACGATCAGTATGGAGAAAATCAAGCACCGAGTTACACGGGGTAGTCCCAGGAGAAGAAGCCACATCCCTCGGAGTCATCGAACTCGAAGTTTTCTTCGGCAACCGACGCAACTTCGCCAAGCACGTCCCTGAGTTCGAGGTACTCGACTGGCAATCGCAGTATCACGCCATATTGGGGCGGCCAACATTCGCGCAATTCATGGCGGTCCCACACTACGCCTACCTCAAACTCAAAATGCCAGGATCATCAGGAGTCCTCACGATCAACGGAAGCTTCATCAAATCAGATCAATGTGATCGTGACTTCCACAAAATCTCCGACACATTCGGAGCCGAACAAGAACTCAGAGAAATAGCCATGGTGACGGACAAGAGTACCTTCCCACTGGTGAACCGAAGCGAATCCAGGGAGTACGGACGCGACTTCAGCATCGACAGCGACACAGTCACTCACCAAGTGCACCCGACGGACCCGGACAAAACAGTCCGCGTGTACGCCCACCTACCAGAGGAGCAGGCGACGACTCTCGTCGCTTTCCTTCGAGACGAGTGGGAAATATTCACCTGGTGCCCAGCCGACATGCCTGGGATACCACGCGAATTCGCGGAACACGCCCTACGCATCAAGCAAAACACGAAGCCGGTGAAGCAAGCGCTGAGACGATTCTCGGAGCCGAAGCGCAGAGCGATCGGAGAGGAAGTCAACCGGTTACTCGACGCTCAGTTCATCCGAGAAACGAAGAAATCCACCTGGATAGCCAACCCAGTGCTGGTGCCCAAGAAAGACACAACCGTGCTGCGCATGTGTGTCAACTACGGACCAGTCAACAAGCATTGCCCGAAGGATCACTTCCCCCTTCCTAGAATCGATCAGATAATCGACTCAACAGCAGGGTGCGATCTACTTTCCTTTCTCGACGCCTACTCAGGATACAACCAGATCAGGATGAAGGAAGAAGAGGAAGAGCACACATTGTTCATCACCCCCTACGGCGTATTCTGCTACAAAACCATGCCCTTCGGGCTCAAAAACGCAGGCGCCACTTACCAACGAATGATGCAGGCCTGCCTGAAGGAGCAAATAGGAAGAAACGTGCAAGTCTACGTGGACGACATCGTCATCAAGACCTACAAAGCAGCCACACTACTCGACGACCTACGCGAAACCTTCGCGGCACTCAACAAATACAGAATCAGACTCAACCCAAAGAAGTGCGCATTCGGCGTACCGGCGGGAAAGCTGCTTGGCTATATGGTCTCTGCCCGAGGAATCGAGGCAAACCCTGAGAAAGTCCAAGCCATCACCCGCATGCAAGAACCAACCAACGTCAAAGGAGTACAGCAGCTCACCGGAAAACCCGCAGCCCTAAGCCGCTTCATCAGCAGGCTGGGAGAACGCACGCTGCCTTTCTATCAGTTGCTCAGGAAAGGAGAGAAATTCAAGTGGCGGAGGAAGCCCGCCAAGCATTCGCGGACCTGAAAAAGACACTCTCGACCCCACCAATCCTGGCGGTACCCAAGGAACGAGAGAAGCTATACCTCTACGTGGCAGCACGTAGCAGTGTAGTAAGTACAGTGCTCGTCGTCGAACGCGCAGAAGAAGGCAAGGTCCAGAGCATCCAGAGACCAATCTACTACCTCAGCATGCTCCTGACCAAATCCCAGCAGCGGTACCCGCACTATCAGAAGCTACTACTGGCCATCGTCATGACCTCAAGAAAGGTGCCCCACTACTTCGACGAGCACCCCATCACAATCGTGAGCAGCGCACCACTCGCCGACATACTCAACAACCCTGGAGCAACCGGGCGAGTCGCCGAGTGGAACATTGAGCTCAGCCCACGGGACCTGCAGTTCAAGCACCCAACAGCCATCAAAGCCCAAGTACTCCCAGATTTCCTGGTCGAGTGGATGGAGGTTCAGACGCCAGGCCCACCAGACCTATCAAGCTCATGGTCAATGTTCTTCGATGGGTCCAAGAGACAACAAGGAGCTGGGGCAGGAGTCGTGCTCATCTCCCCTAAAGGAACAAAGCTGAAATATGTCCTCCAGATCAAGTTCAGTCACGCCTCCAACAACGAAGCAGAATACGAGGCACTCCTCCATGGCATGCGCATGGCCAAAACATGCGGAGCCACTCGCCTTATAATTTATGGGGACTCTAATCTCGTCGTCCAGCAGACGATGAGAAACTGCAATGCAATAGCCGACAACATGGCGGCCTACCAAAAGCTCTACAACGAACTCGAAGGAAGTTTCGACGGTTGCGAGCTCAACTACATCACCAGGGACAACAACACAGAAGCTGACGAGCTCGCAAACATCGGTTCGACCCGAGGGCCTGTACCACCTGGCGTTTTTCTCGAAAGCATCAGTCGGAGATCCATCAAGGTACAGACAGCAACGCCTGAAGCAGTTGTGGACAGCGAAGACGCAACAGAAATGGCGCAGGTGGCAGCAGTAACCCCATCAGAAGGCACAAGCACTAGCACATCCGACAGCATAGCTCCGACGGAGCTCGAAGGACCCTTCTGGACAAAACCGTTCCTCCAATTCCTAATCGAAGGCACGCTACCACAAGACATGGCCGAAGCACGACGCATCAGCCGACGATCCAAGGCATTCACGGTGATCAACAAACAACTATACAAGCGCAACATCACCCAGATACTCCAAAGGTGCATCGACGAAGAGGACGGCAAAGCCCTACTGCTCGAAATCCACGAAGGCACCTGCGGGCACCACGCGAGCAGTCGAGTGCTCATGTCCAAAGCATTCCGAGCTGGGTTCTACTGGCCCACATCCATGAAAAACGCAGAGGAAATCGTGAGACGTTGTGCCGCTTGCCAGAAATTCGCCAACAGGCCACACGCTCCCGCATCAGAGCTCAAGACCATACCACTATCCTGGCCGTTCGCCACCTGGGGACTTGACATGGTGGGCCCACTCAAGAAATCAGCAAAGGGCGGAAGGACACACCTGCTCGTCGCAGTCGACAAGTTCACTAAATGGATCGAAGCAGTGCCCATCACCAGCTCCACAGCCCTCACGGCTGTCAACTTCATCAAGTCGATCATCTTTAGATTCGGAGTACCACACAACATCATCACGGACAACGGCACGAACTTCACAACCGCAGAGTTCCAAAACTTCTGCGAAGAACTGGGCATCAAAATTAATTATGCATCAGTCGCGCACCCGCAGTCCAACGGCCAGGTGGAAAAAGCAAATGGCCTTGTATGCGGGGGAATCAAGAAACGGCTCCTCGCACCACTCGAGCAAGCCTCCGGAAACTGGGTAGAAGAACTCCCCGCGGTCCTATGGAGCCTACGTACTACACCAAACACCGCGACCCAGTACACACCCTTCTTCATGGTGTACGGGGCAGAGGCAGTTCTACCACATGATCTCAAGTTCGGAGCACCTCGGGTCACCGGATATGAAGAAGAAGAAGCAGAAGAAGCACTACAAGATGACAAAGATACGGCCGACGAAGCAAGAGACGCAGCCCTGGAAAAATCAGAGGGGTACCAGGACAAACTACGTACCTACCAAAGCAGTCGATTGCGCACTAGAACCTTCAACAAAGGTGACCTAGTCCTATGACTAATACAAGAGAAGGTCCATAAACTTTCCCCTAATGGGAAGGACCATTCATAATTTCAGAAGTCATCGGAGGTGGCTCCTACAGTCTGAGGAACCCGAAGACAGACGAGGACGTGGGCAACCCATGGAACGTAGCAAACCTGCGACTGTTCTATCCATAGCCCCTATCGGTCGAACATGACTGGCAACTCATGTAACCGCTTGACCGCAATAAATAAATGTTGCCAAAATACTGCCATCTCAAAGCACTCGGGGGCTTAAGAGTAAAATCCCCCCGAGAGACGCTATCGCCTACGCGATCTTAACTAAAGCACTCCGGGGCTTAAGAATAAAATCCCCCCGAGAGACGCTATCGCCTACGCGATCTTAACCAAAGCACTCGGGGGCTTAAGAATAAAATCCCCCCGAGAGACGCTATCGCCTACGCGATCTTAATCAAAGCACTCGGGGTCTTAAGAATAAAATCCCCCCGAGAGACGCTATCGCCTACGCGATCTTAACCAAAGCACTCGGGGGCTTAAGAATAAAATCCCCTTGAGAGACGCTATTGCCTACGCGATCTTAACCAAAGCACTCGGGGGCTTAAGAATAAAATCCCCCCGAGCAACGCTATCGCCTACGCGATCTTAACCAAAGAACTCGGGGGCTTAAGAGCAAAATCCCCCCGAGCAACGCTATCGCCTACGCGATCTTAACCAAAGCACTCGGGGGCTTAAGAGCAAAATCCCGCCGAGCAACGCGATCTTCATCAAAAGCACTCGGGGTCTCGAGTACTACTCCCACCCGAAGGACGCTATCGTCACCCCCGCTACCACTGCATTCAAGCACTCGGGAGCTCGAGGACCATCGCCTCCCGAAGACCGTTCGCGCAGTCTGAAGCTTAAAAACGCTCAAGCAAACAATACCCGACTAGCCCCACCTGCTGAAAACAAGGCTCGAAAAACATGGCCACAATCAGATGGAGCACCCAAGTACTCTGAAGAAACTTTGGAGGAAGCACAGAACACAGGCTCATTTAGTCTTCACCCGATCGCCAACGATCGCCTAAAGACTCGGGGGCTACTCCCATCGGGAGCGCTGCCGCGCACCTGATAAAAGACAGAAACTAACGACAAAGGAAAAAAAATTCAGCCTACGCTCGACCCTTCGACTCAAGCGTAGCCTCGGGGGCTACTCCCATCGGGAGCGCTGTCGCGCACCCGATAGAACCCACAGTGCAAAGACAGACTCAAAGGCAGCTCTCGGCCGCAAAGGACTTGAACACAACTCTCAGTGCCAAAGAAAATATAAAGTTCCATTGCAAAGGATCAAGCACAGTTTATATCATAAGGATCGTCTTCAGTACAAAAAGGACTCAACTACATTTGGATAGAAGGCATCTCCTGTTACAAGAGGGAATCACCCAAGGAATTATGACTTCTACATGTGTGCCCAGGAGGGGTAATCGACTCTAGTACAAGAGCATCATCACAGACAAATGAGGAGTCGAAGCAGCAGGCTCATGATGTCAATGACATAACAAAAGGTGAAGCTCGACTTATTTGCGGAGACATTGGAGACGGTGCTCCACCAGCTTCTTCTCCTGCTCCTCTAGCTTCTTCTCCAGCTCCGCCCAAGCTGCCGGCGAAGATGACGCCGCTGCCTCCAGTTCTACAAGGTCGCCTGCCGCGCTCGTTTAACCGGTGGCTTGACATCGAGGTCTGCGTCAGAGCCAGAGGGGGAAGTAGTTGAAGACGGCTCACCACCAGCACCAGACGAGTCCCTGGAGGAAGAAGCAGTCGAAGACGCCAGCGAAGGACTCCTCGAATTTGTGGAGCTGTCCATGCCCATGCGGATCCATGCTATTGCCACTCGGATCGAATGCGCGGACAGTGACAGTGCTTTCGCCGTCAAAGCGGCAGCTGAGCATATCGCCATCTCGCAAATTCAACCGCCGAGCAAACAAACTCCAACCAAAGCCAAGAAAAATCAAGCGAGAGCTATCAACCTCCAAGTCAACATAAGAAGGAGATCGACAGCTCCCTTGAAGATGCAGAAGCAAGCCATCCAAGCCACGCTCAGAGACAATGGCGGAAAAGCAGAGGGAAGAAGGATGCGATTGGCACTTTGGCCACGAACACGTAAAAGAAAATCATAGCGCCAGAATCCCTCCTCCAAGAGAGAGGAGGAAGGCACTGGCGCCGTACCATGGCGACCACCACGGCATGAGCGTGGTGTGCGGCCACCACGGCCACAACGAACACGGCCACGGCCAACACCTCGCCTGGGAACCATGAGCGGAAGAAGAGATGAAGGAAGAGGCAAAGCAGCGAGTTGGATAGAGGCGTGGAAGAGAAAGGCTTATTTATAGAACAATAATCCTCAAAGCACAGAGAAGCCAAGACGACAGCAGCAATTAATTCAAAGACCAAACGTCCCAGCCGTCTCGGACTCCAAGACGAAGATGCTTTCCCACGGGACGCACTGTACGCCAGACGTGTCAATTCGCGCGCGTTTCCAACGCGCATATGGGAAACTCAACCGGCGCCTGCCGTACGCCACAGCGGTCATTATTATGACCGGTCCTGAAGACGTGACGGTTCACTGGCAGAGCATCCCTGACAGCCATCAAAGGCATCACTATCCCTGACAAGCGGCAAAGAAAACCAAACAGACATCAAGGCCCTGAGATTCCATCTCTCAGATCTTTTCCATAAGGAAAGAAAAATACCTTACTCCCATCGGGAGAGTACATCATAAGAGTCCCAGGTGCTCGCTCACCCTAAAGGTCAGCCATGTGCTCGAGTGACCACTCGCACTTATGAGAGTCTCGGGTGCTCCCTTAACCCGACGTAAGACAAACATGCATTCGCCAAGACCATACGACGCTAAGAGTCTCAGGTGCTCCCTCACCTCAAGAGCCAAAACGGCATTCGAGTGATTACTCGCGAAAAACCCCCCGACTGAGCACTCGAAACAAAGCTCCTCGGGTGAATGAGTGAACATCTCGCTTGATGTTTTGTTCCAAGAGGGTGCAATGCTATAAGGCTCCGCGCCTAAAAAACACACATTCCTGGAACACGATACACTGTGCCCAGATGCCATGCAAGATTAGCGTGTAGGTAAGACCCCGCTGCTAAGTACGGCCGGGCTGGGACTTGCCGAAGAGCGATTTCACTCCCAACCTTTCCCATGCGCTGCGCATGATAGAAAAGCCGGTCGGACGCGCCTTAGGCTGTGCACATTACTGGCGGCAAATGAACACCGTAAGACCTGAAGCGGCCGGACTTTTGCTCGACACCAGTGTTCCAAGCTCACGTCGAGGGACGTGGGTTTGATTGGGCTACTGTGGTATTTGCCCTAGTGCAATTCACCAAGGCTCGACCCGTCGACTCCTTGGGCCCTTTCAGCTTAGTATCCCTCGAAACAGGTTTTGTCATGGCCACCAGACTGCCAGCGACCCGCGGATGAACCGCGCATACCAATAACCGACGAATGAATGTACTCGAGTCCCTGCGCGACTCTCCGAGTCCCCCAGGCACTCGGGGGCTACTCACGAGGGGGTGACCCCACGACTCCTACGGATGAGCCTACCTGGTGTCCATGAAGGCAGAAGGCCCGATACAGCCTCGGCCCACTAGTTGGCACCGACGTAGGAGTCAACGACTCACAAGGAAGGTGCGAAGACCTGCCGTACGGAGCAAGCTAGGGTTAGGAAAGCTTACCTGTAAACATATATGAACTCCCCGAGACCTAGCCCGGTATATAAGGGCTAGGAGGGGCGACGCCAAAGACATCTAATATCACCTGTAACCCTAGCCTTGAGCGCTTCAACCTTGGCCTCCACTGTAATCGCATCTCCCCCATCAATAATATCGAGCAGGAGCGAGCCTTCCTGTCTGCCGATGAGCTATCGTCCAACCTGTGCATCTCATGACTAACCCAGGGTCCCTGACCATGGGATTTGCCGGGGTTGATCCCCGTCATGCAGTATGACCTTATCATGGGGATACCAAAATATGATAACGAGTAAAAGAGACGAACATGCATGGAGGTTAAAGACGACCTTATGTTTAAGTGTTGATTCATATGGAGTGACAAACTTATCGCCTCTAACTTTGTCAGATATCACGAAGCAAAAGAAATGGTGCATGAATAACATAAGGTTCACTCAAAACTTTTTCGTGTATGTACAGGAGTCATCATGGGTCTCCATGGCCCCGCTGTTGATTATTGGCTATTAACAAAACTCTATTGTCCCGTGTCCGAAAAATGTTTATAATCACACACACACTTAACAGTTAGTAGTCTATTAGAGAACTAGCAGATGAAAAAAGAAAGGGTACCAAAAGTGTTCCAAATGGAACCACAAGTGTTCCACATAGCATTGGAAGTGTTCCAGATGGTGCCAGATAGTTTCGGGATATTGAAGAACGTTCTATGATGATTCTGAAATGATTAAGAAGGACCTTGAGTGATCAAAATACATTCGTGATAGTCTCAGATGGTTTTGGAACATTTGGTAATAGTTGCAAAATGGTTTTGAAACATCCGTAAATGGTTTCAGGACCTCTTGAAATGTTCTGGGAGGGTCCGAAAGGTTCCTAGAAGGTTCAGAAAGTGTCCAAGGGTTCCAACACTTCTGTTCTGAGGAAACAGTGGCTAGAAAAAATGGGAAGGGCCACAAGGCCTTAGGTCGGTCGAAAGGGGAGATTCCTTGGGGCCAAAGGCAAAACGGCAGGGTTCATGGCGTTTCCCCTAACACCGGAGTCCCTCCCCCCGCCCACGATGTTATAGATCGTGAAGTTTCTTATTGGAAACCGATGAAATTTACTACTGCCCTAAACTGGCCTTGGGAAGGCCCCTCGCCCAAGATGTGACCCTAGCTTTCCACCTATATATACGAGGGTAGGGCATCCCCAAAATTACACCAGAAATACACCAAGACTTCCCCAGCTAAATCCTATGCCCATCTACTTCTCTTCGGTCTAGATCTTTCTAGATCGTACCCCACTAAGCTCTTATTTCTCTAGTTTTCTCGGTGGATTTTTTGTAAGGATAACAAAGTTGGGCTATACTACTAATTTGGCACATGTGGATAATGATAAATGGATCATCTGTTTGACCCTTCTTCGAGGGAATTGCTCGTGAGACTTGTTCGCGGGACGTGATCCGAAGATGAAATCCTCGCGGCTGAGAGGTTTTAACTTCCTAGCCGCGGGATCAACATCAACGGTCTTCACCCACTCTCCTCCCCGTTGCACTATGTGGTGAGACAGATCTAAACCTGGTATGCATCTTCATGGATCATCTTCAGTTCTTGGATCATAAGCTTAAAATTTTGTTATCTACTATGTTCCTCAACAGTGGCATCATGAGCGATCTATGAGTAAATGGTGGTTTCGATCTAGACCATATGTGTGATACGAGGCATTGGTTTTTTTGTTGCTTCCCTCGTATGTATGTTTTTGTTCTTAACGGAAGGTCGAGGTTTTGCTACAAAGATTGGATTTGCCCTTATCCCTCTATTCTCCACTTAGTATACTGATTTCCTTGACCGTGGATCACTTCAAATACTTTGGATCTCACCTTAGTCTTGCAATATAATATTTACATGGAAGGGCTTGTGGATTTTCATGTACACGATGTCACCCGTTTAACGAAGTTAGTGTGGGCTTGGAGATTTCGATCTCCTTCATCACACACCCTGCATGTTAAACTAGCAAGTTGATCTATCGTGTTTGGCTTGTATAGGAAACGTTATTTTGCATGCAACCGTAGCAACCAAGACAAAACTTGGAACAACCCATATAGATTGCGATGTAACTTATTTTTGCAAGATGTGGATGTGATCTGGTATAGCTTTTTGAGATTTGAAATGTGTTTGTATGAGATGTTATATGTGATGTAATAGTTTATTTGCGACCTGCGTGTTGTGGTACACCATGATAGCATGAGTCATATGATTTTCCATTAATCGTGGCATGTGTGCCCAATTCTATGTATTGTCATTTATTAGGCTAAGCCATAGTGGAAGTAACTTAGGTAGTAACATCACACATTTTAATACAAGTTTGCTTATGTGGCATGAAATTGTTGAGGAGATAAGTATATGTGGTAACTTAGGTTGTTACCGTAACATCACACATACCTGTTGAGAAACGTAGTAGAAAACAAAAAAATCGACCTATGTAGAAACCACCCAAGATCATCATGAAGATTGCACACAAGGTTTAAGTCATGGCTCACCAACCGATGTAGCGGAAGTAGAGTTGGTGAAGACTGTCGGTGCATATCCCCTCAGCTAGGAATTTCAATAACCACCCAATCGCGAGGATATTGTCGGGGGAATGATACCCGGGTAGGGTCACCCAGGCGAAAGAAATCTTTCAAGACAAGATCGGGGCCGATTGGGATGCAGCTGGGCCGAGCTAGGCAGTCGCATGGCCGATTTCCCACAAGCAATGGAACCATGCCGAATGCAAGCAGTCGGCCCAGGCGCAATCGGCTCGCTGTTCATTAGTTTAAGAGTTGACCTTGGACCAGATCGGAGCTCCTGGTACAATGCCATAAATGCGCAATCCCGAGAGATCCGGGTGGCAGCAAGCAAAGTCACTTCGCCGATCTGACAGAGGAGAATTATCACCCTCTCTGCTGATTCCGCGGACAGGACGACAAGATCAGAGATCGTAGCTCCACTTTTCATTCATCATAGCCTACGAGCTAGAGTATGGGCATCCGTATGACTAGTCCGGATCACCGGGGAGTTGCAGTCGGTGGACCCTAGCCGATGAGAGAATGACAGCTGGGGCCAGCCGCCGAATGAAATGACCCGTAGTACCCCGAGCTCACACTATAAGAGCCCGGCCATGGGGTTATTGAAATGATTCGGAGGCGTGTGGAACCGTTCCTGCCGTGGTGAGGGGGTAGGTTGCCTTGGTGGCGTGTACCCTGGAGGAGTCGACTGATGTGTATCCTGGAATAGTATCCGTGCCTGGAGATCGGCGGGAATCCGGCTCACGGGCCCTGCACGGCGTGTGTTGGTGAGACTTAGTTTCTGAGCTTCTATCAATTCCGACTCGTGTCGTAAGCGCCTAGTTTCTTGGGCGAGTCGGGTTTCCCTCTCCACCATTGATGCCCCACAGGCGTAAGGGATCGAGATAGTCTTCGCGGGTAAGTTAACCCAATTTATTGATTCGACACACGGGGAGCCAAAGAGTATTTATAAGCTTTGACAGTTGAGTTTTCAATTCAACCTCACCTAAAATATACTTGCTTGCAACGATAGATAAGTGGTAACGATAATATGATAGTGATAGTGGCAACAACAAAAGTAACAACTAATGACCAGCAGGATTGAAAACACTGTAGGCTAGGGAGATGGATGGTTGGGTGCTGCATGGATGAGAGTAAACATATAATAGATTCTAACATGGGGCAAGGCACACAGAAAAGCAATGATCATCTAGGCAAATATCAAACATTAGGCATGTATCCCGTAGGTAGTTGTGCGTGCTTGCAATAAGAACTTGCACAACATCTTTTGTCCTACCATCCCGCTACGAACGGGGCCAAAAGGAACTTATGGAGATTAAGGTGCTCCTGTCAAAGAGCACCGGAACAAAGCAATAAACTCAATGGATACAAGGAATCCTCAAATTATGGACCATCCCCTTTGGTGTCCCAAGCTGTCACCTTTGGGATCGCCGGTTCCGGACCATAATAGGTGCATACAACTCATAGATAGGATCTAGAACACAAATATATTCATGAAAACACATAGGGTTCAGATCTGAAAACATGGCACTCGGGCCCAAAGTGACAAGCATTAAGAACAACAAGTTGTAGCAAAGATGATAAACACCAAAGTAGATGATAGGCAACATGCCCCCAACAATCTGACGAACTATTACATGATTAAACTCATCCAATCCCTACCATCCCCTTTGCCTACAACAGGGAATTACTCACACATATGAAGAGAAGTCATGGAGGATGGATGGAGTGGTGATGGCGATGACGATGGCGACGATCTCCCCTCTCCGGAGGCCAAATCAGCCTCCAGATTAGCCCTCCCGAAGAAGAACAGAGGGTGGCGGCGGCTCCGCGACGGAAACTGGGAAAACGACCTCTGTTCTGGGGTTTTCTCGTCACGGGGATAAATAGGAGTCTTGGTAGGGCACCAGAGGAGTGGGGAGCAGCCCAGGCGGCCAGAGGGCGCGGCCCCACCCCTGGCCGCGCCAGGGGGGCGCCTGGGGCCCCCAGAGCTCCCCTCTGGTCCCACTTCTGGCTCCTGGCTCCTTCGGGTGCGTGGATTTTCTGGGAATTTTCTGGGACGTCTAAAAATCCATTTTCCTGCGCACAAATAAACCATACAGGCAGCTCTGCTGAAAACAGCGTTAGTCCGGGTTAGTTTCGTCCAAATCATGCAAGAATGAGGGCAAAACAATAGCAAAAGTGTTTGGAAAAGTAGATACGTTTGAGACGTATCAACCATCTGTGCGTTCTGGGAGTTAATTTCCCTCCGTACGCTCATCACCTGGGCCTTGAGTCCATTGACCCTGGTTCTCCAGGCTTCCTGGGTTTCCGTAGTCATTGGGGTAGCTAAGGCTTCGTCCAGGGCGTTTAAGGCATCTGTGAGGACTTCTGCTCCTGTGAGAACTTCTGGCTGCTCCCTATCTGGATTAGGGGATGTGTTGTTAGCCATCTCTACGTTCCGATTTTGTGCTGCGCCCGGAGCCCCCTGACTTCCCTACTCTTCGGTGCCTGCTGATACGTCCCAAACGTATCTATAATTTCGGCTTGCTCCATGCATGTTTTGCGTGATATTGCTATGATATTGATACACTTTCATACACTTTTGATCATATTTAGACTAACCTGTTAACTCAGTGCACCACAGTGCCAGTTTCTGTTTTCTGTTGTTTTTGTATTTTAGGTTTTCCCATTACTTAAAGTGCCAAAAAAATTCCGGGAAAAATATAGGAAAAATCAGCGTACGGGAACCTTCCATAAGAGCCAAAGTGGGGCCCGAGGGGGTCCAGGGGTGGCCCAGGTGGCTACCTGGTGCGGCCACCCCCTAGGCCGCGCCAGGGGGGCGACAGGGGCCCCTGGTCGACCTCTGGCTGCCCCCTTCGCCTATTTATTCCCCGTGACGAGAAACCCTCGGGGACAAAACCATTTTTCTCGATCTCTCCTCTAATCCGCCGCCGCCGTGCTTCCAAGATCGGGAGCACCAGGAGCCCTCTTCCCGGCACCCTGCCGGACGGAGGAATCACCTCCGGGAGCGTATCCACCACCATGGATGCTTCCCGGATGAACCGTGAGTAGTCCACCTTGGACCATGGGTCTATGATCAGTAGCTATGTGATGTTCTCCTCCTCTCTTTGTTCTTCATGGTTTAGACCTCGTGAGATGCCCTACATGATCGAGGCACATATGTAATCTTTCTGCTGTTGCTATGTTGAGTTTGCTGGGATCCGATGGATTATGAGACTATGTTCAGATTGTGTTTGAGTAATATATTTGATTCTCCTCTTTTATATTTATGTTCTTGAGTAATTCTTGCACGTGCTCCGTTGCTGTTTATTGCTTTGGCCAAGTAGTAGGTAGTGACTCCAAGAGGGAGCGTTATGCATGATTGTGGGTTCATGCCCCCTGATGACTAGCTTGAGTGACAAAAACATGAGTCTAGGGGATGTGTTATTGCCAAAAGGGAGAAAACAACGGTGATTGTACTTGCGGGTGCAAGGATTGTTTACTTTACGCAAAGTTCTTTAATGCAGTTGTCTGTTGCTTTGAGTTTACACTTTGGGTGGGATTCGCAACTTAATACCAGCGAGATGTTCTGGATAGATATCTCAAGGTGGATGATTAGAGGTAGATGCAGATGGATTTCGGTCTACTTATCTTGGCGTACCGCCCAAGCTTTTGAGCCTCTTCCTTTCTTTATAGCATAGTTAGCATTGGTTTGCGCACATAATCCTATTAATTGCCCAGCTGTAATTTGTTTACCTCGCATGGCTATTTTATCAGCTTTTGGGAGAGAGACATCACTAGTGAACATCATGGGATCCCGGTCCATGTTTCCAATACTGTTTACACCCACTATTTATTTTCTGCTTTATTTACTTTTCCGTTGCTATCACTATCATTATTACCCCGTACGTTTGATCCTTTGTAAACAACAAGGACGGAGGGATTGACAACCTCTCTGAACTCGTTGGGAGCAAATTTATCTGTTGTGGGTGCAGGTCCACCTCAACCGCCTAATTGCAGGCGCCGTTGTCACCTTCCTGTCGTTGTTGGAGTCCTACTGGAGACGAACCTTGGTATCTTCACCAAGGGAAATTTGCTGCTGTCTACATCTCAACCTAACACTTTGGGTAACCAACGAGGGGCGAGAAGCCATCAAAGCTAATTTCTGGCGCCGTTGCCGGGGACTCCACTCTTCAAGATAGGGGAGTTGCACGCTATCTTTTATATTTTCTTTTTAGTCTTGTTAGTTTACCTTTCAGTTTTTTTAGTGTCCTTTATCGAAAATCAAAAAAATAGTTACCTTGCTTACTGCTGCTATGGGTTCCTCCGAGAACACCAAGTTGTGTGACTTCACTAGTCATAACAACAGTGACTTTATCTGCACTCCTATTGCCCCACCTGCCACTTCAGCACCTTCTTATGAGATTAAACCTGCTTTGCTGAACCTTGTCATGAAAGATAATTTCTCCGGTGTTGGAGATGATGCTGCTTTGCCCTTAAATAATTTTGTTGAGCTCTGTGATATGCAAAAGTACAAAGAAGTAGATGGTGATATTGTTAAGCTTAAGCTTTTTCCTTTCTCCTTGAGAGGAGGAGCTAAAATCTGGTTTCAATCCTTGCCTAGGAATAGCATAGATTCTTGGGATAAATGAAAGGATGCTTTTATTGGGAAGTACTACCCCCCCAGCTAAGATTATCCAATTGAGGAGTAATATTATGAATTTTAAGCAATTGGATAATGAGCACGTTGTCCAAGCTTGGGAACGCATGAAATCTCTTGTTAAGAATTGCCCTACGCATGGTTTGACTACTTGGATGGTGATGACCCTCAACGTAAAGGGATCTATTGTAGCGTTTTTGATAAGTAAGAGTGTCGAACCCAACGAGGAGAGAAATGTACTGATAGGTGATGGTGGACAAGGAATAACTGGAAACACTGAAAGATAACTTTTTAGGGGTTTTCGATATAAGCAACGATAAGATAAAAGCAGGCAAAGTAAATAGCACTGAGGAGAAGAAAATGGCTCAATCCTTTTGTGCAAAAGATAAGCCCGACAACTGAACTTATAAAGACTAAAGCGTTCTTGAGGACACATGGAGAGGTAGTCACGTGCTTTCGCCATATTCCGTATCGATAACAAGTGTTGTGCTGATAAGTGTTGAGTGGGTGGATCTATGCTAGCACACCTTCTAGACTAAGATAAGTGCACTCTTATGATTAAACATCTTGCAAGCATCCACAAATACAAGATAGAAATTAAGGCAAAGCCTAACCACAACAATAAGATCAAGGATCCATTACTCCCTTGTGCAAAAGTGTGCAAACTGGGGTTCAGGTTTCTGTCACTCCGGCAACCCACCGTAAGAATTCTTAATACACAATGTATTCCCCTAGGTCCTTAATAAGGCGAAGTGTTGAGTGTTCGACTCACACAACACCACTAGGAAAATAACAACACAACTTAAATATCAAACAACACAAATTACTTCAACATCGTATGACTACTAACAACTAGACTTCTCCCATGTCCTCAAGAACTAAAGTAACTACTCACTAGACATAAAAGAGATCATGATCAGAGGTGATAAATATATGATAAACAATCTGGACATAATGGTATTTCTCCAACAAAACTCAATAGCATTCACCACAAAGTAGTAATCAACACCGATAGAGTAGAGAGGATAGATAGTACGGATTACAACACAAGATGAACTTGTGAGGTGAGATTGGATGGTGGTAGAGATGGTGCTGATGTTGGGGATGATGTTGATGATGATCTCGATGATGCCCGTGACGATGGTGATGACGATGGCGATGATCTCCCTTTCCGGGAGGTGATCTCCTCGGCGGAATCTGCCCGCCGGAGAGCTCTTTTCTTCTCTGTAGGTTTCCTCCACGGAGTGGCGGCGGAACTCCGTGAAATCTTCTCTCTTTAGGGTTTTCGCGTAACGAGGAGTATATAGGCCAGATGGGTGAGCCGGGAGTGGCCCCAGGGCTCCACCCGCCCTCCCGGCACGGCCAGGGGTGGGGCCGCGCCAGGTGGCCGCCTGGGGACCCTGTGGCCCCCCTCTGACCCCTCTTTGGCGAGTCTTCGTTATTCTCCTGGAAAATACCCCCCGTCGATTTTTAGGTAATTTGGAGGTATTCTTCTTCAGCAACTCAGCGTCCACTTTTTACCGCTGAATATTGCGTCTGCTGCTTCGGCACCGGAAAGTTGCAAACTGTGTAAAATAGGCCAAAACAACATAAGAACATCATCATAATATGAAATATATCAATGAATAAGGATGAATTACGATATAAAATAGTGATGCATTTTGGACGTATCAACTTCCCCAAGCTTAGACCTCGCTTGTCCCCAAGTGAAACATGAGCTCGATAATCCCGTCCACAAGTTTAGAGAGTGAAGTGTCGATAAATAAAATACGGACAAGAAGCATCATGATCTTTTCACCAAACTCAAACATCCTAAACAGCAGTCGCCAACTCATAAAGCCCTTATGAAAGAGTAATAATAATTATAATCAAAAGTAGGGCTAAGGAAACTCATCAAATCATGGAAAACAAGTCCTTTGGTCAAGGGACAACTAAAAGCTTTTACCTTTGCTCTTTCTCTTTGTATTTTGAAGTGATGATTTGGATCTTTTTGAAAGGACAAGCTATTAGTCAAGAAGTGCAAATTCTAACACAAAGGAAGATGTTTGCTTGGCAAAGGCTTTTGCTTATCAAGAGATAATGTCAACAATGATATGGCATGGCCAACTTTAATGCAGCATTATATGGATGAATCTTCATCAACATCAAGTGTCTGTTCTCTTTGGGAAAGGAGGAAGTAGAGAAAACTGACTCAACACAAAAGTAAAGGAACTAACAACCTTGTTAAAGGCAAGCATGGAAAACTCAAGTGCTATCCTTAGATCAAACATAATGAAAACAAGTTTTGAGAGGTGCATGATTTGTCAACGAATGCTAATAGATAACTCAATTGCTTCTCAGATTGGACAAGTTTCGAGGAACGACTCCCAAACGGGGACGATCACATCCCCGCAATCTCCTTTGTTTATCACTGCCAAAGTTTTCTGATTTCTCATGAACAAAGCGTTCGGGAGGGTTGTTGGTTGTGATTATCTTTTGTGAGCTGGGCGCACTCATGCCAGTTCCTCCTCGTATTAGGGGTTTGCAGATTAGACATGCAATCCCGGGGTAAAACTTGTCCAACTTAAGAAGGTCATGAGTTAACTACTACTTCCTCATGAGCTAAAATAGGGGCACAAAACAGAAGATTTCAAACATCCAAGGATAACACAAAAATTCTATGCTTTAGGAGTGGTAGTGGAATACCACGAATAGGAAGGTATAGTGGACTCATTTGGAAGGTACTGGTTTCAGGGTATGGATGTACAAGCAGAATTCCGCTTAGTACCGAGGTATGGCTAGCAAAGGCTTTGAGAGAACAGACAATTGATGATGACTTGGATGCAAAGCAATATAAAGCATAAACATTAAAACAAGCATAACACATCAAGTTGTCTTCCTTGTCAACATAACACTACAAGCATAATAACAAAGAGGGTTTTGGCTATGTCGCTACTTTGAGAAAAATAACATGCTTGTTGTTATGACCAAAGCTATGTTTGCCAAGATTAAATAAAGTTTTCAAAGCCATACCTGATATAAGGTCAATACTCCCCATAAGAATCATCATAAGGTCGATTGCGTGAAGAGAATACCGAGTGCAGAAAAGGGACCAATAAACTTCTCATTAATATTCCATCATAGACGAATCCACACTCACAGATACATAACTCTCCAAAAAGGAGTGATAGACCTCAATGCAAACACCTATTTTATAAGATAACTTCCCTAGACATGATATGACTCTACTTGAGTCTAAAAGACATAGATAAAGATAAAGATACCGGGCACTCCCCCATGCTTGGTACAAGCTAAGGGGATGCCATTACCCGAGGATATTTACTCCTCATGTTGTTGTAGTTGTTTCTTCAGATCCCTGATGACACGACGAAGGGTTCGGTTCTCTGACTCCAAGACTTTCACCTGTACTTGTAGCACACGGAAATCTTCACAGAGTTGGTTGGTGATGCGGTAGGCCTCGGAGATGGTGGAAAGCATACGTTGATCTTCAGGTGAAGTGGAGGGCCCTGAAAGGTTAGGAGAAAGATTGTAATGAGGTTGGACATATCCCACCATGATGGGAGTGCTTTGGCCTCCCTGCTGTTGTGCGGTGATAGTCTTGACTTCCTCCCTCACGGCGTGCTCCATCTCCGCTTTTCTTGCGGCAGCTTCTTCTTTGGTAGCCCAATCGACGTGCTTCCCTTGATTGAGATCCTTCTGGACCTGACGTAGACGCCATCCCAAGAAGTCCTCTCCGCTCGAACCACAAGAAGACATCTCTACTACTCAACTTTTAGTCCTGGCAGAAACAGCTCGAAAATAAAACACACGAAATCACGAGATACGCTGCCGGAACGATCCGGGCAAATATATAGCAAAAATTTCTGCACAGAAAGGAAGGTAACAGGTCAAAGCGGAGTCGGAGACGGGCTCCGGGGTGCCCAGGAGGCCTCCCTGCGCAGCCAGGGGTGGGGCCGCGCCAGGGGGGCGCCTGGGCCCCCTGGAGATGGTCTCCGGCTCCTCTCAGGCCTCAAATTTCTATATTTTGCAAAACCTCATAATCTGGAACTTCTATGGTGGTTTCGCGATGTTTTCTTATCGTAATACATACCTTTCCTTATTCTGCTTCTGCTGGTGTCTGAAACAGGGATGCTAGATGTTCTTCATGAGACTTTGTATATACCAAATCCACATCAACATTGACAGGATCTCCGGCTATGTAATGCTTAAGTCTCTGCCCATTCACCACTTGAGGTTTAGTACCTTCGAAATATTTAATCTTGATCGCACCCGAGCGGTAGACTTCCTCAATATGAAATGGCCCTTCCCACCTGGAAAGTAGTTTACCTGGAGAAAACCTGAAACGGAATCTGATTGAAGAACCTTATGTGCGGTCCTCTCACCGGCATGATGTCCTCCATATGGAATGTCGTGACATTGTTTGAGAATGTCCCTCTGCTCGTGTTCCGGTACGCATCTTCTCATGATTCCATCTGGAACTTCTTTGAAAAGATGTGGGTCATCCCAAAAGTAATGCCTCAAATCATGAAAGAACTTCTTCCTTTGCTGAAATGTTAAAACTGGAGGCAAAAACTTTGCAACGATAAAGTTAGCGTAATCTTCAAACCAAGGGTCGGAGAGAGATTGTACTTTAACAACAGCTAGTTGTTCGTCTAGGAAACTGTCGTTGACTGGAATGGGATCATGCGGTATATCTTCCATCCTTGAAAGATTATCCGCCACCGGATTGTCTGCTCATTTCCTATCGACAATCTGCAAATCAAATTCTTGGAGAAGGTGTACCCATCGGATGAGCCTTGGTTTGGCATCCTTCTTCTCCATAAGATACTTAATGGCATCATGGTCAGTATGAACAATAATCTTAGAATCAACAATATACTGCCTAAATTTATCACAAGAAAACACTACTGCCAAGAATTCCTTCTCAGTAGTAGCATAATTCTTTTGAGCACTATCAA
The DNA here is from genome assembly GCA_950022295.1 of Bromus sterilis. Taxonomy (NCBI): domain Eukaryota; kingdom Viridiplantae; phylum Streptophyta; class Magnoliopsida; order Poales; family Poaceae; genus Bromus; species Bromus sterilis. Next base: position 26,911,776 of record OX465596.1, on the reverse strand, counting down.
GGGTTTTGCTAGCATAAGATATAACATTCAGCTTCTTATCAACCCTTTTCCCTAAAACAGCTCCAACAGCAAAATCACTAGCATCACACATAATTTCAAAAGGTAAATTCCAATCAGGTGGTTGTACTATAGGAGCGGTTATTAAAGCTTTCTAAAGAACTTGAAGGCTTCCTTACAATATTCATCAAAAACAAAAGGAATGTCCTTCTGGAGAAGATTAGTGAGGGGTCTCAAAGTCTTAGAAAAGTCTTTAATAAATCTTCTATAGAAACCAGCATGACCAAGAAAACTACGAATACCTTTGATGTCCCTTGGATAGGGCATCCTTTCAATTGCTTCGATCTTGGCTCTGTCCACTTCAATTCCCCTCTCAGAAATCTTGTGGCCAAGAACAATTCCCTCATTGACCATAAAGTGGCACTTCTCCCAGTTAAGCACCAGATTTGTCTCGTCACATCTCTGCAAAACTTTATTAAGGTTGTGGAGACAATGGTCAAAAGAGGTTCCATAGACGGAGAAATCGTCCATGAATACCTCCACAATTTCTTCACAAAAACCATGAAAGATAGCAGACATACACCTTTGAAAAGTAGCAGGGGCATTACATAAACCAAAAGGCATACGCCTGTAAGCATAAGTACCATAGGGACAAGTAAAAGTGGCCTTCTCTTGATCAGCAGTGTTAACATGAATTTGAGAGAAGCCAGAATAACCATCTAAGTAGAAAAAATGAGTATTTTTGGATAACCTTTCAAGAATTTGGTCGATGAACGGCAACGGGTAGTGGTCCTTCCTGGTTTCCTTGTTCAGCTTCCTGTAATCAATACACATTCGATACCCAATAATAATTCTCTGAGGTATTAGTTCATTCTTATCATTAGGAACTACAGTTGTTCCTCCTTTCTTTGGAACACAATGAACCGGGCTTACCCACTTATTATCAGCTATGGGGTAGATAATACCGGCGGCTAGAAGCTTGAGAATCTCAGTCCTTACAACATCCCTCATTTTCGGATTCAATCGTCGTTGATGATCAACAACCGGTTTATCACCAGGCTCAAGGTTGATGGTATGTTGACAAATAGACGGACTAATCCCCTTAAGGTCATCAAGGGTATAGCCAATTGCACCTCGATGTTTGCGAAGTACTTCCAATAGTCGCTCCTCTTCATACCCTAAAAGGTTAGAATTGATAATAACATGATATACTTTATTTTCATCTAAATAAGCATATTTGAGCGAATCGGGAAGAGGTTTAAGATCAAACATTGGATCTTCTTTTTGTTGAGATAAAATTCCCAAAGGCTCAACTGGAAGGTTGTGCTTTAGGATATTAGATTGTCTTAAGAATATTTCGTCCAGCTCATTCCTCTCCTACATATGCAAATCATTCTCGTGGTCCTCCATATATTGCTGCAAATGATCATTAGGAGGAATAACTATGGAAGCAATATCTTCAATAATCTTATCATTACTAGGTAAATCAGTACCACGAGGCTTCTTAGAGAACTTTGAAAAGTTAAATTCATATGGCTCACCATTGAATTCAACAGAAACTTTACCTTTCTTGCAATCTATTATAGCTCCACAAGTTCTGAGAAAAGGTCTACCAAAAATAATGGGACAAAAATTATCCCTTACTGAACCAAGTACTAGAAAGTCGGTAGGATACTTTACCTTTCCGCATAAGACTTCAACGTCTCTCACAATTCCGATAGGAGAGATAGCTTCTCTGTTTGCAAGGTGAATAGTGACATCAACTTCTTCAAGTTCACAAAGTGAAATTTCACCCATGATCTCTTGATAAAGTGAATACGGGATAGCACTAGCACTCGATCCCAAATCGCATAGCCCATAATAATTGTGATCTCCTATTTTGACAGATACTACTGGAGTACCTGAAATTTGGCCCTTATTCTTGGCTGTGACAAGGTTAGTGGAAACATCACAAAAATTTATATTGGAATCTAAAGCATCATTAGTAATAAGATCCTTAACCAATGCAACTCGAGGATCGACCTTGATCTGGTACTCAGGCTCATCAATTCTTCTCTCACTCTTATTCATTATGCCTGTCACAAAAGAGTGCTCCCTTATTCTTACGGGAAAAGGGGGCTTTTCATGAATAACTGCAGGCACAATAGGATCAGCAACATGAATATCAATAGATGATTCTTTAAAGGGTTTATGATGTTGACTCTGCTTCTTCTTAGAAGAGTCAATATGAGAGGCAAAGTCCTTACAAAAATCAATCATTATATGGGAATCAAGACCAATATTAGAGCAAAAGGTATTAAAGAAATAAGTTTTCACATAGCTCTCTATATAATCATGCTCATAATTTATAGTGGGTTCAATACCTTTATCCATTTCCCAATCTTCGGTATTCTTCTGGATCCTTTCAAGGAGATCCATCTTTCTTCAACGCTTTTCGTCTGGAATACCCCACTAGAGGAGGCATCCAACATCTCCTTATCCTGACGAGAAAGTCTAGCATAAAAATTTGTAAGTATAGTTTCCTTGGGGAGCTCATGAATAGGACATTTGAGCATTAGAGATTTCAATCTCCCCCAAGCTTGAGAGATGCTTTCTCCGTCACGAGACCTAAAGTTATAGATATAATTCCTGTCTTGATGAATTTCATGAAGAGGATAAAACTTGGTGTAAAAGAGAGACATAAGCTCATGCCAATCAAAGAAATGAGAGTTATCGAGAAGCTTATACCAATCTGAAGCTTTATCTATAAGAGATACGGAGAATAATTTCTTCATGACAAACTCCTTTGATACACCTACAAGCTTAAATAACGAACATAGTTGTGATAAATATAGCAAGTGTTCACTGGGGTGTCTATCTCCTACATAACGATTAGCCAAGACACAATCGACAATACCAACTGGTTTTGTAAGGCACAATTTCAGTAGGGGGAGGTACAACCACCACAGATGTGGTGTGTTTCCCCATAAGCAACGATCCAATAGCTAGGTTGTCCATACGGACAAAGAACAATAACAGCAAAATAAAAGCAACAATATAAAAATTCCTTACCAGCTTCACTTACCAGAAAACGTAGCTTGATGACCCTCAACGTAAAGGGATCTATTGTAGCTTTTTCGATAAGTAAGAGTGTCGAACCCAACGAGGAGCGAAAGGTACTGATAGGTGATGGTGGACAAGGAATAACTGCAAACACTGAAAGATAACTTTTTAGGGGTTTTCGATATAAGCAACGATAAGATAAAAGCAGGCAAAGTAAATAGCACTGAGGAGAAGCAAATGGCCCAATCCTTTTGTGCAAACGATAAGCTTAACAACTGAACTTATAAAGACTAAAGCGTTCTTGAGGACACATGGAGAGGTAGTCACGTGCTTTCGCCATACTCCGTATCGATAACAAGTGTTGTGCTGATAAGTGTTGAGTGGGTGGATCTATGCTAGCACACCTTCTATACTAAGATAAGTGCACTCTTATGATTAAACATCTTGCAAGCATCCGAAAATACAAGATAGAAATTAAGGCCAAGCCTAACCACAACAATAAGATCAAGGATCCATTACTCCCTTGTGCAAAAGTGTGCAAACTGGGGTTCAGGTTTCTGTTACTCTGGCAACCCACCATAAGCATTCTTAATACACAATGTGTTCCCCTAGGTCCTTAATAAGGCGAAGTGTTGAGTGTTCGACTCACACAACACCACTAGGAAAATAACAACACAATTTAAATATCACACAACACAAATTACTTCAACATCGTATGACAACTAACACATAGACTTCTCCCATGTCCTCAAGAACTAAAGTAACTACTCACAAGACATAAACGAGATCATGATCAGAGGTGATAAATATATGATAGACAATCTGGACAAAATGGTATTTCTCCAACAAAACTCAATAGAATTCACCACAAAGTAGTAATCAACACCGGTAGAGTAGAGAGGATAGATAGTACGGATTACAACACAAGATGAACTTGTGAGGTGAGATTGGATGGTGGTGGAGATGGTGCTGATGTTGGGGATGATGTTGATGATGTTGGGGATGATGTTGATGATGCCTGTGACGATGGTGATGATCTCCCCTTCTGGGAGGTGATCTCCTCGGCGGAATCTGCCCGCCGGAGAGCCCTTTTCTTCTCTGTAGGTTTCCACCACGGAGCGGCGGCGGAACTCCGTGAATGCTTCTCTCTTTAGGGTTTTCACGTAACGAGGAGTATATAGGACAGAGGGGGGAGCCGGGAGTGGCCCCAGGGCTCCAGGCGCCCTCCCGGCGCGGCCAGGGGTGGGACCGCGCCAGGTGGCCGCCTGGGGCCCCTGTGGCCCCCCTCTGGCCCCTCTTCGGCGAGTCTTCGCTATTCTCCTGGAAAATACCCCCCGTAGATTTTCAGGTAATTTGGAGGTATTCTTCTTCAGCAACTCAGCGTCCACTTTTTACCGCTGAATCCTGCGTTTGCTGCTTCGGCACCGGAAAGTTTCAAACTGTGTAAAATAGGCCAAAACAACATAAGAACATCATCGTAATATGAAATATATCAATGAATAAGGATGAAATACGATATAAAATAGTGATGCATTTTGGACGTATCAGATGGTTATCCAAACTTTTTATGCAGGCTTGAACTTTATCTCGCGATGGCACACCGAAAGAGCTCTAACAGGTAGGAAGTTAAACTCTGTCGAGGAGATCTCCTCCCTAAATGAAAATTTTGACTTGATTATGTCTCTACTTACCAAGCAATCTCCTATTGATCCTCACGATGTTCCTTTAAATTCTTTGATTTCTAAAGATCAAGTAGATGTGAACTTTATCTCTAGAAACAACTTCAATAACAATGCTTATAGGAGTAATTTTGGTAGCAATCCTAGACCGTTCCCCCCCCCAACAACTATGGGAACAACAACACTTATCCTAGCACAAAGAACTCCACTTCTGAATTATAAAGTATGCTTAAAGACTTCATCACCACCCAAAAAGCCTTCAACAAGAGTGTAGAGGAAAACCAAGACAAATTAGATAATCTCTCGTCGAAGGTAGACAATTTAGCCCATGGAGTAGAATTGCTTAAAATTAGAACTTCTCCTCTTGAGGAGAGGAAGGTCACTCCTATTTACGCTATTCAAGTGCAAATTAATGAAAACATTAGGATGATGGCTAAACTTAAAGAGAGATGGGCTAGAGGAAAGTAGGAAGAAGATAGAATTAAGAGCCTTCCCACACACCATACCATTGCTACTATCCAAGTCATTGAGGATATCCAAACTCTTAGCACCCAATGCACCCCTAGTCCCATAGGACCTATTAATGGTGATGCTATGACCTCAACCGTAGAAGAAGAAACTCCTATGACTATAGAAGCTACCAAACAAGTGAGCCTAAAGTATACCACTACCACTTTACTTGATAGTAGTGACCATGATTTTGATAATTGCACCCTTTCTGAAGTTATTCGTTTCCTTCACAAGATGTCTAGAGACCCCCACACTAGCACACTTAATCTTGCCTTCACGGAGCATATCACAAATGCTCTCATTAAAGATATGGAGGAGAAGCTTAGGGTAGAAGCCTCCATACCTAGAAAGCTAGAAGATGGTTGGGATCCTATGATTAAAATTAAGTTGAATAACTTTTCTTGCTATGCTTTATGTGATGTTGGAGCTAGTACCTCCGTTATTCCCAAAAGAATGTATGATATATTTGAATTGAAACCTTTTGATCCTTGTTCTTTTGGTGTTCGTCTTGTTGACTCTTCCGTAAATAAACCTTTGGGGAAGATCGATGATGTTCTTATCATTGTCAACGACAATTATGTTCCCGTTGATTTTACTATTATGGACATTGAATGTGAACCTTCTTGTCCAATTATTTTGGGACGTCCTTTTCTTCGCACCGTGGGTGCTGTTATTGATATGAAAGAAGGCATTATAAAATTCCAATTCCCTCTCAAGAAAGGGATGGAACACTTCCCTAGAAAAAAGATTAAGTCGCCTTTTGAGTCCGTCACACGGGCTAGTTATTTTCTTGAAAAGACTTGATCTATTGCATCAAGCCTAGCTAATGGCTTTAAAGAAGCGCTTTCGGGAGAGAGCCCGCAACGAATTTAGGTTTTCCTTTTTTTCCTTCTGTTTGTATTGGTCTTGATGATTGTTACTACTGTAGCAACATCATTGTATCTTTACTTTTCAAGCTTTGTGCCATTTATGGCCTCATATGACAAGGGAAGTGAAAGTTGTGACATGTTGTTCTGTCCTCGTGACGGGAAAAATCACAGAAAAATCCCAGTTCATCTTTTTGAGATGAAATTTTTACACAGCGTGGTCTATACAATCATGGAACTTTCGTATGTGCTGAGTTTTTTGATTTGAGTTGCAAGAGTATCCCTAAATAATTCTTTACTACCTACTGGTCTGTTTTCACAGATTCTGTCCTGTTTTGCCTTTTCTTCATTTTGCAAACCTTAAGCTTGCTTTTTCTTTGCAAAAACTTTTTGGAAATCTTGAGAAACAGTATCTCTTCACGATTATCCTTATTTCCAGTAGAGAAAAATTATTGTATTATGGGTACTAACCTTTCTAATCAGATTATGATGAGTTATGTATGAAGGGAGTTTTCAAGTGTGCGAGGGAAGATGATGAAAGAAGATTCAGGAGGGTCAAACGCTCAAACTTGGGGATGCCCCCATGCATCCCCAATAAATATTCAAGGAGACTCAAGCGTCTAAGCTTGGGGATGCCCCCATGCATCCCCTTCTCCATCAACAATTATCAGTTCGTCTTTCGTTCCACTATATTTTTATCACTTCATGCGTTATGTGCTATGCTTCGAGCGTCTTGCTCTTTATTTCCCTTTTAGTTTTATTTAGCTTTGCTTGCTGTTCATAAAAATTTAGAACCCAGATTTCTTTGTGTGGGAGAGAAACACACTCCACTTTCAAAACCTAGAACACATCATAGGACTCTTCATGCTTATCTTTGCTGTATGTGTTCTTTATCTTTTCATAGCTTCTGTCATGTTTAGCTCTTAGTTTTCATGCTTATCTTTTTAAGAGCTTTTGTTTTGTTTGTTGCTGGAACTCTCTTGAGTTTTCATGTTTATCTTATTTAGAGAGTTTGCATGTTGCACTGAGTTTTGTGTCTTGACTTGAAGTAGGTAATTGAGGTTGCTATTCAATTGTAGTAGTAACTTGCAATAGTTTTGAGGTATTGCCTTGAGTAATGTTTGGACTTCTGGTGTCAAGAGCTTTAGCCTATTAGTGATAGATGTAGTATTTTGGGAAATCCGTGTTTATTTTCAAAACTTACAAAATTAGTTGAGAACTTTAGCTACTAGATGGATCACTACTCGTTGGAGGGATCGAATATTAGAGTACACTCACCTACCATGAGTCGAGGATGCGCAAGGATAACCAAACCCCCATACACTCCTCCTCGGGGTACTTGTCTCTTTGTGAACCTCCTTATTAGATTGAGAGTTACCGATAATAAGTGCATCAGTTCTTCGGACTAATGTGAGTATTCGAAAGTTGACACTTCCACCTACCCATATTTTTCTAGCCTCTCATGTGCCGTGCAGTGCCTCCTTCTCACTCCGAGAGTTGGCGACCACCTTCGCCGGTACACCCAAATCCTTGGCACGACACGCTCTGTCATCATAAGCCTCATTATACCTTCCTCAAAACAGCCACCATACCTACCTATCAAGGCATTTCCATAGCCTTTCCGAGATACATTGCCATGCAACATCCACCTTCTCATGACTTGATCTTCATGTCATACATGGTTTTTCTTGATCGATGAGCCGCATTCTAGTTGGGCCTTGCCCTAATCATTGCTACATGACGCGCTAGTATCATTGCATATCCTGCTACACTGGCAGAGGCATACATTTGCATACTTCATGATAGTTACATTTTCTTTATGTTGAGTACTTTTGTAAAGTGTGAAAGATCTTCTATACTTCTTGTAATATATAGAGTGTTTCCCCTAAAGTGAGGAAAAGGTACCAAAGAGGACAAAATCAAAATATCCCAAAGAGGACAAATGAGAGAAATAGAAAGAGCCATTGAGGCCACCAAAAAAATAAAAAAAAGAGAAAAATAAATAAAAAGAGAGAAGGGGGCAAACTACTATTCCTTTTGAGAGATCCACACTCGTACTCCATCTTATATCTTGTACTCCATAGAGATCATCCTACATGCATATAGCTACGTGGGGACCCTTCACACTATAGAACCTGGCTTGTATATTCCAATGATGAGCCTCCTCAAACGAGCTCTAGGTCTTATTGAGCAAACAAGTTGGATGCACCCCCACTAGTTCCCTTGAAGAGCTTTTAGCTCACATGTGCATCCGTTGCATGGCAATCCCTACTCCTCACATCATATCTATCATTTGGCTCTCTCGCCTATGATTCTCCTCATTGATGTGAGTCTTTCTCATCCTTTTTGTCTTCCTCCTCCACCATATTTCTCTCTTTGCCATCATAAGTGTCAACTTTCGTGCTTACGCTCATCCATTGCATGAGTGCTCAAAATATCAAAAGGGAGTGGATCAAATTGACTTGTACCTGGCTAGTGGTCTGGGGACGAGTCAAGATAAGATTCGAAAGGAGACCAAGTGTGAAACTTTAGTAGATTGACTTCTCAACAAGTATACTTTTCTCTCGTACTCCCATATCCCCCTTCTTGCACGCAAACACCATTTGGAGACATTCGAGTCACGGACAGCAAGAGCTCTTGCACCCTTTGTTCTTTTGTTGCTTGTTTCAATGCTAATATAGACTCTTGCTTGTTAAGACTTGAATTGAATTGCATGCTTTGATTGCTTTACTTTCAAAGTTCATATATGGTTCCTAGCATGTCACCACCGAAATTATGCTTGTTATCATTTACCTACTCGAGGACGAGCAGGAATTAAGCTTGGGGATGTTGATATGTCCCAAACGTATCTATAATTTCTGCTTGCTCCATGCATGTTTTTTGTGATATTGCTATGTTATTGATACACTTTTGATCATATTTGGACTAACCTATTAACTCAGTGCACCATAGTGCCAGTTTCTGTTTTCTGCTGTTTTTGTATTTCAGGTTTTCCCATTACTTAAAGTGCCAGAAAAATTTCGGGAAAAATATAGGAAAAATCAGCGTACGGGAACCTTCCAAAAGAGCCAAAGTGGGGCCCAAGGGGGGCCAGGGGTGGCCCAGGTGGCCACCTGGCGCGGCCACCCCTAGGCCGCGCCAGGAGGGTGCCTGGGGCCCCTGGTCCACCTCTGGCTGCCCCCCTTCGCCTATTTATTCCCCGTGACGAGAAACCCTCGGGGACAGAACCCATTTTCACGATCTCTCCTCTGTTCCGCCGCTGCCGCGCTTCCAAGATCGAGAGTACCAGGAGCCCTCTTCCCGGCACCCTGCCGGAGGGAGGAATCACCTCCGAGGGCTTCTCCACCACCATGGATGCTTCCTGGATGAACCGTGAGTAGTCCACCTTGGACCATGGGTCTATGATCAGTAGCTATGTGATGTTCTCCTCCCCTCTTTGTTCTTCATGGTTTAGACCTCGTGAGCTGCCCTATATGATCGAGGCACATATGTAACTTTCTGCTGTTGCTATGTTGAGTTTGCTGGGATCCGATGGATTATGAGACTATGTTCAGATTATGTTTGAGTAATATATTTGATTCTCCTCTTTTATATTTATGTTCTCGAGTAATTCTTGCATGTTCTCCGTTGTTGTTTATTGCTTTGGCCAAGTAGTAGGTAGTCACTCCAAGAGGGAGCGTTATGCATGATTGTGGGTTCATGCCCCCTGATGACTAGCTTGAGTGACAGAAACATGAGTCTAGGGGATGTGTTGTTGCCACAAGGGAGAAAACAACAGTGCTTGTACTTGCGGGTGCAAGGATTGTTTACTTTACGCAAAGTTCTTTAATGTGGTTGTCTGTTGCTTTGGGTTTACACTTTGGGTGGGATTCTCAACTTAAAACGAGCGAGATTTTCTGGATAGAAATCTCAAGGTGGATGATTAGTAGGTAAATGCAGATGGATTTCGGTCTACTTGTCTTGGCGTACTGCCCAAGCTTTTGAGCCTCTTCCTTTCTTTATAGCATAGTTAGCATTGGTTTGCGCACATAATCTTGTCAATTGCCCAGCTGTAATTTGTTTACCTCGCATGGCTATTTTATCGTCTTTTGGGAGAGAGACATCACTAGTGAACATCATGGGATCCTGGTCCATGTTTTCAATACTGTTTACACCCACTATTTATTTTCTGCTTTATTTTCTTTTCCGTTGCTATCACTATCATTATTATCCCGTACGTTTGATCCTTTGTAAACAACAAGGCCGAAGGGATTGACAACCTCTCTGAACTCGTTGGGAGCAAAGTTATCTGTTGTGTGTGCAGGTCCACGTCAACCGCCTAATTGCTGGCGTCGTTGTCACCTTCCTGTCGTTGTTGGAGTCCTACTAGAGACAAACCTTGGTATCTTCACCGAGGGAAATTTGCTGTTGTCTACATCTAAACCTTCCACTTTGGGTAACCAACGAGGGGAGAGAAGCCATCACCTGCCATGAACACTGTTACGCAGTATGGAGGCTCGTACTGCGGGAAGTCGGGGTCGTATTCTGCTGTTCCTGGGCCGAGTCTGTTGCTCCCGGCAGATCGTATGGATCCGGCATCTGAGAGGCTTGTTTCACTGGGATGTGAGTCAGCGTCAGATGTTTCTTCTGAGGCGTCGCGTGTCAGGGACTCGACAGGGCGCGCAGACTGTGGAGATCCAGCAAAGAACCCAACAAAAGTGTGCCTTGAGACGGCATATCGCCGAATCGAGGTTTCCATGGGGACTTCAGGATCCGGCTCTGGCTCAGATCCGTCTGTCTTCCCGATGAAGATGTGAATAGACCCGATCGGGACCCGATACCCAGATTCGAAGGAATCAGCCTCAGGGCCCCAAGTTGAGTCGTCGATGTAGAGCTTTCCACGCTGGCTTTTGGTGATTCGCCCAGCAACGAATCCTTCCATACCTTGCAGAGCTCCTCCTATAATCTCAACACCTGCGAGCGCAGGCCCCACGGTGGGCGCCAACTGTCGTGGGGAAATCACGGCAGATGTCCGTAGAGTCGGACTTATCATGGGACCTTTGCTGCGAGGCGAATTCGAAGAGAGAGTCGACATAGATACGAGACTCGGTGTTTTACCCAGGTTCGTCCCCGTCGGTGCGGTAAAGACCTACTCCTGCTTCTTGATTATTGTCGGATCGACTCCTCAATAGGAAGAGCTGATCTTATCGATTACAGTGGTGATGTTTCGCAACCTTAGTCTCGTGGAGATCTAGGTTGTATCGCGAGTTGTCTAGTCCTGGCTTGAGGTAAGTTCTGGCTCTGGCTCCCGTGGACCTCAGCTTATAAAGGTACCGGGTCCCGGGATTCCGCGAGTCCGACTCCTACACGAGGTGGAGTTCTATTCTACTTTACAAATTTACTACGTGCTATACAAGGTAAGTCAAATTCCTTCTAGGGCTTCAATCTTCACGCTTGGCACGTCAGACTCATGGTCGGGTCTTCTTTGTTGGCCTTCATATGTAAGTCGGCCCAGAGGTTTCTAATGCCGGGTCTATGGGCCTGATCCATCCCCCCGACAGTACCCCTCCTGCGAGAGGGACGACGACCCCATTACATTTACTACCCGCAGTTATTTCGCATAGAGAAGCAGGAGAGAACCATGCTCACGGCAGGTCTCTGCTTCCTCTGATACAGCTCCAGGAGCAGTTACTGTAGTTCGAGAGATCATTCATATAGAGCAGACAAGCAGGAGTAGGGGTGTTATCACTCCGGAGAGCACCGAACCTGGGTACATCATGGTGTCCCTCACCGTGCTTGTGCCCAACCCAATTCCGGCACCATTGACACATTTCTCCCTCGAGTCTTCCCCTATCTTTAGCCATCCCTATGGCATCTGTTGTTACTAAGCGACGACAGTTGGCGCCCACCGTGGGGCAGACCGAAGTGTCGACTGGAGTTCTGATCCGGACGGGATCTTCCTCTGCATCGAGCATGAGCCACGCCTCTAGCCTGATCTTTAGGCATGGGGCAGTCGACTACGTGGTTGACTACGCTACGCGGTTTGGGGTCGGCGCACCTCTGCCGCCTGGCGTATCTCTGCAAATCGGCAGCCATCGTCTCTTCATCAGCAGCTTCCCCGAGGCATATCCCAGGGAGGTGCGCGTCTTCTCGAGTGCCACGATTCCGCTCCCGACCAGGGGCTGCACGGCAACTGCCAACGGAGTGGAGTCGCGTGTGCACGAAGCCGTCATGATGGCCGGGACGACTGCATCAAGCAAGCGCAGAAAGGAAAGCCAAGGAGGCAGCGGAGGCTGCGGAAAGAGTCGGCACCAGTGCGTTGCGGGATGTCTTATATACACCCGTGAACAGGAATGGTGACCCTGACCAGGTTTATGCAGACTTGGAGAAGGCACGACTTGCTCTTGCTGGTAGGGCTGAACACGTGCTTGCGGAAGAGCGAAGGCTTGAAGCCATCACCAGAGAGTACAACGCAGCACACGGCCGTCAGCGGCGACTGATTGCACCGGCGGTCTAAGAAGATCTTAAGAGTAGAGGCCGAGCAGTCGGCAGAGAGATGTCGGGAGCCGAGCAGACGGAAGCATCAACATTCGTTCAGCGACCAACATACAGCACACCGGACAAGAATCTGTGAGCTGTCGTGCAGATTGCGATCGAGTTGGAGGACTTGGAAGGAGAGGAGCGGCGTTAGCAGACTCGCCAAATGCGCGAGCTGTTGGCAACTGCAAAGTAGCAGCAGCAAACGGCGTTGGAAGACCCGAATGCAAGACCTAAAGCGTCGAGAAGGACCGCGAGGCCGGTTCCGGAAGCCAACCAGCGACCGAATGCGTCGCGGCAAAACAGGCAGCAGGGCCAATCTCGGCATTAGAGCAAGGCCAGGAGCAATCGGGATTCCCCGGTCATGAGAAGAAGAGCAAAAGAGCCGACTGTTAACAGCAGGCGCAACGACCAACCTCGTCAAACAGAAGCAAGACCGGCAATCAGAAATCGACTCGGTGCTCGTCAGATCGGCGAGAACGATGCCAGGCATCGCATTGAGCTGTTGGAAAGATATGCACAGCAAGAGGAGGAGGGAGCAGCCGACCCAGCGTGTTTTGGACACCGCATTCGGACCGAGAGGTTCCCCAAAGGATTCACCCTGCCCAGAGATACCCCCAAGTACAACGTCTCCGTTAAGCCAAAGGATTGACTGACAGATTACATGACCGCAGTCGGCATTGACGGCGGTAGTTGGCGTGTAGCTATACGCTATGCTCCTCTGATGCTGCAGGGGTCAGCTCGGACTTGGCTGAATAGTTTGCCCAACAATAACATCAATTGCTGGGAAGATTTCTCGGATGCTTTCGTTCGCTACTTCACCGGCACATATGATCGGCCACATCTTCCTCGTCAACTCGCTCTTTGCGTGCAGGGCAAGGACGAGCCACTCCGAGAGTATTTAGCTCGGTGGATCAAGTTGAAGAATTCGTGTGAAGGAGTCCATGAGATTCAGGCCATCCAGTATTTCACAGACGGATGCTTGGCCGGATCGATGCTAAAGCACAAGTTGCTCCGCAAAGATTTCTCGTCATTGGCTGAGCTCATGAAGGTCGCCAATGCGTTTTCCGTCTCCGATTCTGCAATGCTCCCCATTCAGCTTGACATCGGCGGTGTCATCCAGACACAAGGGGCTGTGCAGAATGCAGAGGCAGGAAACCAAGGGCTCAATCGGAGAGAGCGCAGATAAAACAATCAGAACAACAACAACAACCAGCAGAACAATGGGAAAAGAAAGGATGAGCAACCAGATGCTCAGTATGGCAGTCGGCAGGAGGCAGTCAGAAGATGAAGCCAAATGCAAAGCCGCAGTGGCCTGTGAAGCCCAAGTACACATTCGAGGATATGTTGGATCAGCCGTGCAAAATGCACAGCAGTCCTGGCAAGCCAGCAACACACACCACACGGTAGTGTGATTTTGTCAAGCGCATTACGAAGGGAGAAGCATTACCACCTCCACCTCCACCACCACCCCAGAACAGAGGACCACCTCAGTCACAGAACCAGTTTCTACGGCAAGACGCCACATATATGATCTTCACCAGTGAATCAAGTGACAAGGGCAGTCGTAGAGCCTGAGCTCAGGAGGTCAATGCCACCATGCCGCCAACTCCCCATTACATACACTGGTCGAATAGCAAAATTTCTTGGGGCAGGGAGGATCACCCAAGTGTCATGCCGAATCCGGGAACCTATCCTCTCGTGGTGGATGCCCTGTTTGCAGCCCCCAATTTTTATGTCTGTTTTCCCGAGTACTCATTGATGGAGGGAGCACAATCAACATTCTGTACAGAGATACTATGGTCAAGTTGGGTCTCACGGATAGGGATCTTGCGCGCAGTCGGACGACTTTCCATGGGATTGTCCCTGGTCTGTCGTGCACGCCTATGGGTTTCATTCGGCTGGATGTGATTTTTGGCACAGAGGAGAACTTCAGGAGAGAGCCGATCTGGTTCGAGGTTACCGACCTCAGCAGCCCATACCATGCCCTCTTGGGATTGCCTGAAATCGCCAAGTTCATGCTCAATGCACACGAGCCTTACCTGAAGATGAAGCTTCCAGGGCCAAATGGCATCATCACTGTTACCGGGGACTTCAGGAAGTCCCTCGAGTGCTCGTCAGCTGGTGCAAATTTGGCCGATTCCTTGGTGGTCCCCGAAGAGAAGCGTCAGCTCGACAAGGTGGTAGCAATGGTTCAAGCTCAAAGGAAGGTTCCCCTTCCAGTCGGCCCAGCCAAGATAGCAGATGAAGAGACCGATTTTCAGTCGGCCAAGGACAGCAAGAAGATTGCTCTAGATCCCTCCGATCCAACCAAGTTTGTTGTGGTCGGAGCAGGACTTAGCAACAAATAGGAAAGCGAGCTCGTCGAGTTCCTCTTTGAGAACCGGGACATCTTCGCATGGTCTCCACAAGACATGCCTGGAGTGTCGAGGGAACTCGCCGAGCACAAACTCCACACTCGCCCAGGTTCGAAACCGGTCAAGAAACCCCTTCGACGCTTTTCTGAAGACAAGAGAAGAGCAATCGGCGCGAGATCGCCAAGCTTCAAGCTGCAGGCTTCATCATGGAGGTGTTCTACCCCGAGTGGTTGGCAAACCTAGTCCTCGTGATGAAGAAGAACAAGACCTGGCGCATGTGTATTGATTACACTTGCCTGAACAAGGCATGCCCCAAGGATCCATTTGCTCTGCCCCGTATAGATCAATTCATTGACTCTACGGCCGACTACGAGCTTTTGTCATTTCTGGATGCCACTGCTGTCTATCACCAGATCAAACTTGTCGTGGAGGATAAAAAAAACTGCATTTATAACCCCCTTTGGGGCATACTGCTATATCACCATGCCTTTTGGTCTGAAGAATGAAGGTGCTACCTATCAGCGCACCATCCAGCGATGCACGCACACTCAACTCGGAAGAAACTTGCACGTGTATGTAGATGATTTGGTAGTGAAATCGGTCAAAGGAGTCACACTCCTGGACGACCTCAAGGAGACATTCGCTAATCTGCGCACCTACCAGATCAAGCTCAACCCAAAGAAGTGTGTATTCGGTGTTCCAGCTCGCAAGCTCTTGGGATTTCTTGTTTCTGAAAGAGGAATCTAATGCAATCCCGAAAAGATAGCCACAATCGAACTGATGGACCAGCCCAAGAATCTGACGCAAGTGCAGAAGTTCACCGGATGCTTGGCGTCACTCAGCCGATTTCTCAGTCGGTTGGGAGAAAAAGCAATCCCATTATATCAACTACTGAAGAAGACAGAGAGGTTCACATGGACTCCGCAGGCAAATGAAGCATTCAAAGAGCTGAAGCGCATGCTCCCACCGCGCCGATTCTGGCTGCTCCGATTGAGAAGGAGCCGATGATGTTATACATCGCGGCGACCAATCGGGTGATCAGTGCAGTGATGGTGGTAGAGTGTTCTGAGAAGGACAAAGCACAGCCGATTCAGCGGCCAGTATATTACCTCAGCGGGGTGCTCTCAGTGTCCAAGCAAAACTATCCTCATTAACAGAAAATGTTCTATGGAGTCTACATGGCGACCAAGAAATTGAAACCCTATTTCCAAGCTCATCCGATTACAGTGGTCAGCTCGGCTCCACTAGCTGATATCATAGGCAACAAAGATGCAACCGGCAGAGTAGAAAAATGGGCAATTGAGATCGCCTCTCACGGCATCCAATACGGGCCAAGAACAACAATCAAATCCCAAGTACTGGCCGATTTCCTGGTGGACTGGGCCGAAACTCAATATACGCCACCCGCTCCAGGATCAGATCATTGGAGGATGCACTTTGTTGGTTCCAATATGAAGAATGGCCTAGGGGCTGGCATTGTCCTCACTTCACCAAAGGAGACCAATTGCACTATGTACTGCAAATCCAGTTCAGAAGCGTCAAACAATGTTGCCGAGTATGAGGCCCTTGTGCATGACATCAAGTTGGCCAAGGAGATCAACATTCGGAATATAGAGTGTTTTTGTGACTCCGACCTGGTGGTGCAGCAGTGCACATGCAATTGGGACGCAAAGGATGCAAACATGGCAAGCTATCGTTTCTTAGTGCAGCAGCTCAGCGGATATTTCGAAGGTTGTGAATTTCATCATGTGTCCAGAGCAAACAACGAAGCAGCAGATGCACTATCCAAGCTCGGCTCCACAAGTCAAGCTATTCCACTAGGGATATCACTGGAGCACATCAAGAAGCCGTCCATCACACCTTCACCAGAATCCGAATCCATCTTCATATCAGAAACTGACCTAGAGTCCCTGAAGCAGGCACAGTTGGTCCAGTCGGCAAAGATCCCAACTCTGAAGAAGCAACCGAATGCCCAAGGGGCTGCGGCCTCAGCAGAGCCAGTAGCACGAGGGGTTGCCGATTGTAGTCCAGGGGCTACCGATTGCAGCAAAAAGAAGAAATCCAAGGCAAAAACAGCAACGACAACACCAGGTGTCACGGCCTCGTCTGAGACAATGATACCTGGGGCTGCCGACGGCAATCCAGAAGCGTCGATTCCAAGAGAACAGCCAGCAGATCCTGAGGCCTCAGCCTCAGCAGAGCAAGCAGTACCAGGGGATGCCGATTGCGAGCCAGGCGTTGCAGTTGTCAGCTCGGAGATTGATTCCGAGATAAAAGAAGCACAAGCGACCGAGTTGGATGAAGCAGTCGCACCACAGAAGATGATGGTCATGGTGGTTGTCAGCGCTCCAGCCTGGGCACCGCCGATCATAGATTTTCTGGTCGACGGAACCCTTCCCCGAGATGAAGTAGAGGCTAGGCAAATCCAATGCCGATCTGTTGCATACACCATCATCAACAACGAGCTGATACACAGAAGCACAACTGGAATTTTCCAACGATGTGTAGAAGAGGACAGGGGATTGGAGCTGCTCAGGGACATTCATCAAGGTGAATGTGGTCACCATGCATCAGCAACATCAATCGTAGCCAAGGCATTCCGCCATTGTTCTTATTGGCCGACTGCGCGAGCGCAGCGGAGCATCTGGTGAAGCATTGCAACGGTTGTCAGTGATTCAAAGCAAAGAGTCACCTTCCAGCATGAGCACTCAAAACAATCCCAATAACATGGCCATTTGAGGTATGGGGACTGGACATGGTTGGGCCATTCAAGCCGGCCAGGGATGGTCTAACCCACCTACTAGTCGCAGTCGATAAATTCACCAAGTGGATTGAAGCACGTCCGATCAATAAACTGGATGGTCCGACGGCAGTGAGGTTCATCGCCGACATCGCAAGAAGATATGGAATTCCCAATAGCATCATCACAGACAACGGCATGAATTTTGCAAAGGGAGCATTAGCCCGGTATGCATTCGAGTACGGCATTCGGCTCGACGTCGCATCCGTGGCGCACCCCCAGTCAAATGGCCAAGCAGAAAGAGCAAATGGCCTCATCCTGTCGGGCATCAAGCCCCAATTGGTTGAGCCGCTTGAAAGAGCACCCGGAGCATGGGTTGAAGAACTTCCGGCAGTCTTGTGGAGCTTGAGAACCACGCCAAAGCGTTCAACTGGATTCACTCCATTCTTCCTCGTGTATGGCTCAGAAGCAATCATTCCAGCCGATATTGAATTTGACTCACCTCGGCACGCCTTATACACTGAGTCAGAAGCCAAGGAAGCTCGAGAAGATGGCGTCGATCTAAAAGAAGAAGCCTGCCTATTGGACTTATCCAGGTCGGCAATTTATCAACAGAAGCCGCGGCACTACCACAGCAAGAAGATCCGCCCCCTCGCTTTTCGTGAGGGCGATTTGGTGCTCCTCCGAATCCAAAAGTCGGACGGTCGGCAAAAATTGGCCTCACCTTGGTAAGGTCCTTTCTTCATCAGCCGAGCACTCAAGAACAATGCATACTGCCTTATTGATTGCACTAAGGGAACTCGGCACAAGGACACTTCAGGAGTTGAAACGGAGCGTCCTTGGAACGCTGAGCTCTTATGCCCGTTTTATAGTTGAGCGGTACAAGTGTATCCGTGCTGTTTCGCAATCGATCAGTAAAGCCATCATGCATCTAAAGGATAGCATTCTATTGTCTTTATATGATTCTTTCGTTTTCAAGCAAGCCTCACTCGACAACTCTTTGTCATCCCCGAGATGTGTGAAAAACTCACTCGGGGACTGGCCGGCCATACGGTCAGAAAGTACAAGGAGAGAAAGCACGAGGACTGCAGATTCACAACCGAGCTAACGCTTGACACCAGCACAGATCACAAGTTTGTTGTGGCATCGAGGAAAGCCGCGGCTAGTCGGACCTGTGGTTCTATCTCATGAACTCAAAACACTCTAAAAAGAGAACTACGGCCGACTTCGCCGCTCACCGATTGCGTCCCAAACCGACGCACCGAGTAACCGGCAAGGAGCAATCCGTCGTTCATTCTATGTAGAATCCTTTGTGCTAGCTCTCGAGTAGCTTGGGACCATTTACCAAACCCAGGGCGGAGCACGATCTTTGAGCCGACCACAGACCGCACGTCGGCTGTCGGCGGGCAGGGAATCGTGTCCCCAAGGGAAAAGTGGTAAAGAAGAAAGCAAAAAGGCAAAAGCACAAAGTGGGTCGCATAAGAATTTCATGCAAAAAGCAAACATAATGCATAAGATAAAGGGACCAAGCCCGAATAGGTTCATTACATCAAACCACCCCCAGTGGGTGTCCTCGGAATTTTGCAAGTCTTACGAAAGTTTGCAGCAACAGAAAACAAAATAGATCAATCTCTCGTCTGGAGCAGAAGAGACTGGAGCTGTCGGCGGCGCGGCTGTAGCAGTCGGAGCGGTGGGTGGCTCAGTTGAGGTAGTCGGAGCAGTCGACGGCACCTATGTAGTGGCTGGAACTGCTTGCTCAGGCGCAGTCACAGCCGCCTGCGTAGCAGCATTTTCTGATCGCTTCGACACAGTCGAAGCCTCCATTGCTTTTGAAGAATCAGCGTCAACCGTCTTGGCGCTGGTCTTTCCAGAAGAAACTCTTGGTGAAGTTTGATATGAACCGCTAATGGATACATCGTCCTGGTATGAGTGTGAAAGTGCAATCATGCCCTTAATCGTATTTTGATGTTGATAACTATATACATATAGAGGACTAATAATATTTGTCAAGTTTATCTCAGGTTTTAGTCCTCGGTTCGTTGTGACGGTGGATCATAGACCATTGATACTTACAATTGCTCAAGAGATGGAACCAATGAATTTGAAGCGTAAGCTGTTTTCCGGTTATCTTGAGTATAGGGATCCCCGCACTATTAAGAGGGGATCAGTGGGTGTACTGTTTAAGTCTTGCTCAAATACCTCGCAAAACAAACAAATTCAATGTCACACAATCATTTTAAACAAGCTTGATGAATATACACACATCGGACGTCCGGTCCCTATCGGACGTTCGGTACCTGATGCTCTCGGACGTCCGGTCAACGTCGGAATAAGGGTCCGAGAGGTCAGTGGGCTTTTTTCCCCATTTCGTCAGATTGCCGGTCCCTATCGGACGTCCTGTGGTGGGACGTCCGGTTGGCGTCTGAATTAGGATCCGAGGGGTCAGTGGCTTTTCTCTATGTTTTATCGGATTTCCGGCGACCATCGGACATCCAGTCATCGGATGTCCGGTAGTTGTCGGACGTCTGGTGCCTGATGAGTTCTTCTGCGCATGCAGTGTATTAGTAAGTGTCCGGTGCAAACCTGACGTCCGGTCCGAACCGGACCTCCGATACTTATGCAGGCAGAATGCTCCAACGGCCATTTCTGGTCTTGGGCTATAAATATGTCCTCTCCCCCGCTTGAGAGGGTCGACCACTTCATTTGCAACACGCCCAAGAACACAAGTGCTCCCTCTCACTCTCTCCCTCACCTAATCTCAGATCCTGGAGAGCCCCGTGCGAGTTCTTGACGGATCTTTCACCCCGTGATAGATCCGCCCCTTCCCCATCTTTCGACCGAAGCAAATCGTGTTTTGAGCAAGTCTTGTGCTTTCCCCATTGATCTTGTTAATCTTGGAGGTTGGAGACTCCTAGGCGGGTAGGAGTTCTTCTGAAAGGAATCGACCATTGTGATTACCCCCGTTGAGTTTGTGAGGGTTTGGTGACCACCTTTAAAGTCAACCGGTAGTGGTTGGGAATCGCCTTCATGGTGATATCTCAAGGGGAATAGAGTGAGCCTTCGTGGCATTGGTGTGCCTTCGTGGTTTCACCGACTCTCTCCGAACGGTGAGTAGCTTCCCTCCAAGGAAGTGAACATCGGGATACATCATTGTCTTCGCGTCATTCGGTTATCCCTACTCTTTCCTCTTATTACTTGTGCTACCGTATCATTTGCCCCTCACTTGTTGTTAGTATATTGTACTTATTGTTATCTTTTCTTATCTAGGTCAACCTTGCAATTGTTAGGCACACCTTTATCTTCCGCATTATTGCCTCAAATTGCTAAGTAGTGATAAAATTTGTAATAAGATCTATTCACCCTCTAGGTCTATCTCGATCCTTTTAATTGGTATCAGAGCCTCGTGTTCTATTCTTGTGGCTTAACCGCCCTAGAGTGAGATGACCAAGAACGGCATCCCCGAAAGCTCGGGTGCCAATGTGGAGGAGGTCGCAATTGCTGCGGATGCCGCTAGTTCGGAAGCCGAGAGATTGGCTGCCGAACAAAGGGCCGCCGCACAAGTTGTGTTTCCTCCTTCCACGGGGCATGTGATGGCTTCTCGCCCTTCGTTGGTTACCCCAAGTGGAAGGTTGAGATGTAGCACAGCAGCAAGTTTCCCTCGGTGAAGATACCAAGGTTTGTCTCAAGTAGGACTCTAGAGATGATAAGTAGGTGTCAGCGGCGCAATTGACGTGGACCTGCACACAGACACAGATAACTTTGTTCCCAACGAAGTTCAGAGAGGTTGTCAATCTCTCCGGTCTTGTTGTTCACAAAGGGTAAAACACAAAGGATAATGATAGCAACTGAAAGTAAAAAGCAGGAAAGTAAATATAGCGTGGAAACAGTAATAAGGATATGGACCGGGATACGTGATGTTCACTAGTGGTGTCTCTCCCAAAAGACGATAAAACTGCTATGCGAGGTAAACAAATTACAGAAGGGCAATTGACAGGATTATGAACGCACCACAATGCTAACTATGCTACAAAAGAAAGGAAGAGGCTCAAAAGCATGGGCAGTACGCCAAAATAAGTAGACCGTAATCCAACTGCGTCTACTACTAATCATCCACCTTGAGATATCTATCCAGAACATCTCGCTGGTATTAAGTTGCGAGCCCCACCCAAAGTGTAAACCCAAAGCAACAGACAACTGCATTAAAAAGAACTTTGCGTAAAGTAAACAATCCTTGCAACCGCGGTTACAAGCACCGTTGTTTTCCCCCTTGTGGCAACAACACATCCCCTAGACTCATGTTTCTGTCACTCCAGCGTGTCATCGGGGGGCATGAACCCACAATCGAGCATAACGTTCCCTCTTGGAGTCACTACCTACTACTTGGCCAAAGCAATAAACAGCAACGGAGAACATGCAAGAATTACTTAGGAACAAAAATATAAGAGATAAAAACCAAATATATTACTCTATCACAATCTGAACATAATCTCATAATCCATCAGATCCCATCAAACTCAGCATAGCAATAGCAGAAGTATTACAAAAGTGCCTCGATCATGTAGGGAAGCTCACGAGGTCTAAACCATGAAGAACAAAGAGGGGAGGAGAACATCACATAGCTACTGATCACGGACCCATGGTCCAAGGAAAACTACTCACGAGACATCCGGGGAGCATCCATGGTGGAGAGGAGACTCCCAGAGGTCAATCCTCCCTCCGGCAGGGTGCCGGGAAGAGGTCTTCTGGTGCTCCCGATCTCGGAACCGCGGCGGCGGCGGAACAGAGGTGAGTTTGCGAAATAGGGTTTTGTCTTCGGAGTTTCCCCGTGACAGAGAATAAATAGGCAAAGGGGGCAGCCAGAGGAGGACCAGGGGCCCCAGGCGCCCCCCTGGCGCGGCTAGGGGTGGGGTCGTGCCGGGTGGACGCCTGGGCCCCCCTGGCTCCCCTCTGGCCCCACTCGGGCTCTTCGTGAAGCTTCCTGTACGCTGATTTTTCCTGTATTTTTCCCGAAATTTTTTCTGGCACTTTTTAAATGGGGGAAAACTGTAATAGAAAAATAGCAGAAAACAGGAACTGGCACTGGGGTGCAGAAAACAGGAACTGGCACTGGGGTGCCGCGCCAGGGGGGCGCCTGGTCCACCTCTGGCTGCCCCCTTCGCCTATTTATTCACCGTCACGGGGAAACTCCGAAGACAGAACCCTATTTCGCAAACTCGCCTCTGTTCCGCCGCCGCCGCGCTTCCGAGATCGGGAGCACCAGAAGACCTCTTCCCGGCACCCTGCCGGAGGGAGGATTGACCTCCGGGAGTCTCCTCTCCACCATGGATGCTCCCCGGATGTCTCGTGAGTAGTTTTCCTTGGACCATGGGTCTGTGATCAGTAGCTATGTGATGTTCTCCTCCCCTCTTTGATCTTCATTGTTTAGACCTCGTGAGCTGCCCTACATGATCGAGGCACCTTTGTAATATTTCTGTTGTTGCTATGCTGAGTTTGATGGGATCTGATGGATTATGAGATTATGTTCAGATTGTGATAGAGTAATATATTTGGTTTTTTATCTCTTATATTTTTGTTCCTAAGTAATTCTTGCATGTTCTCCGTTGCTGTTTATTGCTTTGGCCAAGTAGTAGGTAGTGACTCCAAGAGGGAACGTTGTGCTCGATTGTGGGTTCATGCCCCCCGATGACACGCTTGAGTGACAGAAACATGAGTCTAGGGGATGTGCTGTTGCCACAAGGGGGGGAAACAACGGTGCTTGTAACCGCGGTTACAAGGATTGTTTACTTTACGCAAAGTGCTTTTTAATGCAGTTGTCTGTTGCTTTGGGTTTACACTTTGGGTGGGGCTCGCAACTTAATACCAGCGAGATGTTCTGGATAGATATCTCAAGGTGGATGATTAGTAGTAGATGCAGTTGGATTTCGGTCTACTTATTTTTGCGTACTTCCTATGCTTTTGAACCTCTTCCTTTCTTTTGTAGCATAGTTAGCATTGCGGTGCGTTCATAATCCTATCAATTGCCCTTCTGTAATTTGTTTACCTCGCATAGCTGTTTTATCGTCTTTTGGGAGAGAGACATTACTAGCGAACATCACGTATCCCGGTACATATCCTTATTACTGTTTCCACGCTATCTTTACTTTATTGCTTTTACTTGCTATCATTATCCCTTGTGTTTTACCCTTTTTAAACAACAAGACCGGAGAGATTGACAACCTCTCTGAACTTCGTTGGGAACAAAGTTATCTGTGTCTGTGTGCAGGTCCACGTCAGTCGCGCCGCTGACACCTACTTATCATCTCTGGAGTCCTACTGGAGAAAAACCTTGGTATCTTCACCGAGGGAAATTGCTGCTGCGCTACATATCCACCTTCCACTTGGGGTAACCAACGAAGGGCGAGAAGCCATCAAGCGAATTTCTGGCGCCATTGCCGAGGACTCCGAGTGATAAGATAGGGGAGTTGCACACTACCCTTTACCTTTGTTTTTTTAGTCTTGTTAGTTTACCTTTCATTTTTTATCTCAGTGTCCTTTATGAAAAACCACAAAAATAGTTGCTACCTTTTTCCTTTGTCTTGCTTTGCCTATTTATGCTATCCTCACCATGGGTGATGAACCACCCAAATATGGTAGGATGGACATGCTTCACTTGGATCGTCTTCGATCAATTTGTGCTCACGCTAAAAACCCAACCGACTTGGTTGAGGGAAAATCATTGCATGAGCATGCTCATTATACGCGGCACCGCCTATCTCAGAAAGGGAAACACTTATGGGATCAAATACATGTTTCTTATTGCCATGCTAAACTTTTGTGCCACATTTATGATTTTACTTGTTGTTCTAATATAGATCATAAACACCTCCCTTTCCAATGTGAGTTTAATGAAAATGAGATATTATCTTCTTATGCTAAAGGTGTTTATGATTACTTTGATGTTGAAAATATTGAAGAGTTTGTTGCTTTTAAAGGTGCCTATGAGATTGCTTCTTTAATTGTAAAGTATCACGATACTATTTTCGACTCTGAAAACTTTGTTGTTCTAGCTTATTTCTTTGAGAATTATACTTCCAATGCTTATATTGAGGATTTTAAAAATAGAATGCTTGCTGCCCAAGAAGAGGCTAATGATTGCTATGAAGAGGAATCTTATGATTCCGAGGACTCACTTGATACTTCCCTTTCTGATGATTTTGATACTTGCTTTGTTGATGGCCATGATGCCACTATGGATGATGCCTACAAAGATGAACTTTCTATAGTTCCTTATGTTAAGCATGAAATTATTGCTGTTACAAAAACACCTCTCTTCATGTTGAAAATTTTGAAGTTGTTCTTGTTCTACCTTCCTATGCATGTCACTTTGTGCTTATTTGATTTATTTTCTTACAAGATGCCTATGCATAGGAAGTGGGTTAAGCTTAAATGTGTTTCACATTTGCTTCTTGATGCTCTGTTTTGCTTCAATTCTTATTCTCTTGTGAGCATCTTTCATAATCTTTATGCCTAGCTAATGGCTCTAAAGAAGCGCTTTCGGGAGGCAGCCCGCAACGAATTTAGGTTTCTTTTGCTTTTGTTGTGTCTTGATGTTTGTTACTACTGTAGCAGCATCATTGTATCTTTATTTTTCAACTTTGTGCCAAGTTATAGCCTCTTACGGCGAGTGAAGTAAAAGTTGTGACATGCTGTCCAGAAAACAGATTATGTCCTCGTGAGCAGAAAAATTCCTGAAAACTCCCCGTTCATCTTTTTGAGCTGAAATTTTTACACAGTATGCTCTATACAATTAAGAAACTTCCGTATGTTTTGAGTTTTTTGATTTGAGTTGCAGAAGTTCCCCTAAAAAATTCTTTACTACCTGCTGTTCTGTTTTCACAGATTCTGCCACGTTTTGTCTCTCCTTACTTTTGCAAACCTTAAGATTGCTTTTTATTTGCAAAAACTTTTTGGAATTCTTGAGAAACATTATCTCTTCAAGATTATATTTATATCCAGTGGGGAAAATTTATTTATTAAGGGTACTAACCTCTCTAATCAGCTTATGATGAGTTATGTATGAAGGGAATTTTCAAGTGTGCGATGGAAGATGATGAAAGAAGATCCAGGAGTGTCAAGCGCTCAAGCTTGGGGATGCCCCCATGCATCCCCAAAAAATATTCAAGGAGACTCAAGAGTCTAAGCTTGGGGATGCCCCCGTGCAGCCCCTTCTCCATCAACAATCATCAGTTCGTCCTTCGTCTCACTATATTTTTATCACTTCATGCGTTATGTGCTATGCTTGGAGCGTCTCGCTCTTAGGTTTTGTTTTTAGTTTTCTTTAGATTTGATTGCTGTTCATAACAAGTTAGATCCCGTCTTACTTTGTGTGGGAGAGAAACACGCTCCACTTTCAAAATTTAGAACACATCATAGGACTCTTCATGCTTATCTTTCTGCTGTTGTGTGTTCTTTATCTTTTCATAGCTACTGCCATGTTTAGTCTTAGTTTTAGTTTGTCTTAGCAAGAGCCTTGGCTTTTATTTAGTTTGTTGCTGGAACTCTTTTTAGTTTTCATGTTTATCTTGTTAAAGAGAGTTGGTTGTTGCACTGAGTTGTGTCTTGTCTTGAAAGTAGGTAATTGAGGTTGCTATTTTCTTCTAGTAGTAACTTGCAATAGTTTTGAGGTATTGATGTGAGTAATGTTTGAACTTTTGGTGTAAAGAGCTCTAGCCTATTAGTGATAGGTGTCGTATTTTGGGCAATCCGTGTTTATTTTTCAAAACCTACAAAACTAGTTGAGAAATCTAGCTACTAGATGGATCACTACTCTTCTGAGGAGTCGAATATTAGAGAACACTCATGTACCATGAGTCGAGGATGCGCAAGGATAACCAAACCCCCATACACTCCTCCTCGGGGTACTTGTCTCTTTGTGAACCTCCTTATTAGATTGAGAGTTACCGATAACAAGTGCATGAGTTCTTCGGACTAATGTAAGTATTGAAAGTTGACACTTCCACCTTCCCATATTTTGCTAGCCTCTTCCGTGCCGTGCATTGCCTTCTTCTCACTCCGAGAGTTGGTGTCCACCTTCGCCGGTACTTCCAAACCCTTGGCATGATACGCTATGTCATCATAAACCTCCTTATATATTTCCTCAAAACAGACACCATACCTATCTATCAAGGCATTTCCATAGCCTTTCCGAGTTACATTGCCATGCAACTTCCACCTCTTCATGACTTGATCTTCATGTCATACATGTTCCTGCTACACTGGCAGCGACATACCTTGCATACATCATGTTAGTTACATCTTCTTTATGATTTTGAGTACCTTGTAAAGTGTGAAAGGTCTCCTTTACCTTCTTGTAAATTAGAGTGTTGCCCTTAAGTGAGGAAAAGATCCCAAAGTGGACACATTAAAAGATCCCAAAGAGGACAAATGAGAGTTAAATAGAAAGAGCCATTGAGGCCACCAAAAAAATACAAAAAAATAGAAAAAAGAGAGAAAGAAATAAAAAGAGAGAAAGGGGCAACACTACTATCCTTTTGAGAGATCCACACTAGTACTCCCTTTATATCCTTGTACTCCATAGAGATGATCTTCATGCATATAGCTATGTGGGGACCTTCACACTATAGAACTTGGCTTGCATATTCCAAGGATGAGCCTCCTCAAACGAGCTCTAGGTCTTCATGAGTGAGCAAGTTAGATGCACCCCCACTAGTTCCTTTGGAGAGCTTCTTAGCTCATATGTGCTTCCGTTGCATGGCAATCCCTACTCCTCACATCATATCTATCATTTGTCATCTCTAGCCTATGATTTTCCAAATTGATGTGAGCCTTTATTATCCTTTTTGTCTTCCTCCTCCACCATATTTCTCTCTTTGCCATTCTAAGTGTCAACTCTCGTGCTTACGCTCATCCATTGCATGAGTGCTCGAAATATCGAAAAGGATTGGATCAAATTGACTTGTACCTGGCTAGTGGTCTGGGGACGAGTCAAGATAAGATTCCAAAGAGGACCAAGTGTGAAACTTTAGTAGATTGAGTTCTCAACACAGAAATACTTTTTTTCTCGTATTCCCTATCCCCCTTCTTGCACGCAAACACCATTTGGAGACATTCGAGTCACGGACAGCGAGAGCTCTTGCACCTAATGTTCTTTTGTTACTTGTTTCAATGCTAATATAGACTCTTGCATGTTATGACTTGAATTGAATCTCTAAACTTGACTACTTTACTTTTCAAAGTTCTTTTATGGTTGCTAGCCTGTCACCACAGAAATTATGCTTTTATCATTTACCTACTCGAGGACGAGCAGGAATTAAGCTTGGGGATGCTGATACGTCCAAAACGTATCTATAATTTCTGATTTCTCCATGCATGTTTTGTGTGATATTGCTATGATCTAGATACACTTTCATATACTTTTGATCATATTTGGACTAACCTATTAACTCAGTGCACCCCAGTGCCAGTTCCTGTTTTCTGCTGTTTTTCTATTTCAGTTTTCCCCCATATAAAAAGTGCCAGAAATTTTTTGGAAAATTCAGATAAAATATCAGCGTGAAGTAAGCTTCGCGAAGAGCCCTGGAGGGTCCAGAGGGGAGGCAGGGGGCCTAGGGGGCCACCCGGCGCGGCCCCACCCCTGGCCGCGCCAGGGGGGCGCCTGGGGCCCCTGGTCCACCTCTGGCTGCCCCCCTTCGCCTATGTATTCTCCGTCACGGGGAAACTCCGAAGACAGAACCCTATTTCGCAAACTCGCCTCTGTTCCGCCACCGCCGCGCTTCCGAGATCGGGAGCACCAGAAGACCTCTTCCCGGCACCCTGCCGGAGGGAGGATTGACCTCTGGGAGTCTCCTCTCCACCATGGATGCTCCCCGGATGTCTCGTGAGTATTTTTCCTTGGACCATGGGTCCGTGATCAGTAGCTATGTGATGTTCTCCTCCCCTCTTTGATCTTCATTGTTTAGACCTCGTGAGCTACCCTACATGATCGAGGCACCTTTGTAATATTTCTGCCGTTGCTATGCTGAGTTTGATGGGATCTGATGGATTATGAGATTATGTTCAGATTGTGATAGAGTAATATATTTGGTTTTTATCTCTTATATTTTTGTTCCTAAGTAATTCTTGCATGTTCTCTGCTGCTGTTTATTGCTTTGGCCAAGTAGTAGGTCGTGAATCCAAGAGGGAACATTGTGCTCGATTGTGGGTTCATGCCCCCCGATGACACGCTTGAGTGACAGAAACATGAGTCTAGGGGATGTGCTGTTTCCACAGGGGGGAAAACAACGGTGCTTTTAACCGCGGTTACAAGGATTGTTTAGTTTACGCAAAGTGCTTTTCAATGCACTTGTCTGTTGCTTTGGGTTTACACTTTGGGTGGGGATCGCAACTTAATACCAGCGAGATGTTCTGGATAGATATCTCAAGGTGGATGATTAGTAGTAGATGCAGTTGGATTTCGGTCTACTTATTTTGGTGTACTGCCTGTGCTTTTGAACCTCTTCCTTTATTTTGTAGCATAGCTAGCATTGCGGTGCGTTCATAATCCTGTCAATTGCCCTTCTGTAATTTGTTTACCTTGCATAGCAGTTTTATCGTCTTTTGGGAGAGAGACATCACTAGCGAACATCACGTATCACGGTCCATATCCTTATTACTGTTTCCACGCTATCTTTACTTTATTGCTTTTACTCGCTATCATTATCCCTTGTGTTTTACCCTTTGTAAACAACAAGACCGGAGAGATTGAAAACCTCTCTGAACTTCGTTGGGAACAAAGTTATCTGTGTCTGTGTGCAGGTCCACGTCAGTCGCGCCGCAGACATCTACTTATCATCTCTGCAGTCCTACTGGAGACAAACCTTGGTATCTTCACCGAGGGAAACTTGTTGCTGCGCTACATCTCCACCTTCCACTTGGGGTAACCAACGAAGGGCGAGAAGCCATCAGAACCTCATCGACTCCGGAAAAGGCTATTATCCCGTTGATCCCCAACAACCTTACACCAAGTGAAGTGTTCGACAGACATCTCAATCTTGCGGCCAATGGGTTCTTGAAAAGAGGAATGGATGAATTTACACGTGCACCTTTCCTCCATATCACCAATGCCAAGGAGATGTGGGATACTCTTCTCATTGCCAAGTCCGGCACCGGCTCTCTTCAAATGACAAGATATGAAACCGTAAAGAATGCATTGCACAACCTTCACATGAAGAAAGATGAGACGCCCCAACAACTTCATATGCATCTCAAAATTCTCTCTGCTCATGTCTAGTCCTTCACATGTGAGAAATCTTTGGATGGATATCAAATCACCAACCGTTGCCTTGTGGACAAGATGTTGAATGCTCTCATGGTGTATTCTCATCAAATGGTGTGGGAATTGAGGCGTATGCCCGACTTCTTCAAGATGACACCGGATGATGTGATTGCCACCTTCTTGCAATATGAAGAGCACCTAAAGGAGTCCAAGAGACTACTTGCCACATATGGTGGTCCGTACTCAAACCTTGCACTCAAGGCTAGGCTCGAGGAGTTTGATGATGATGAGGAAGAAGATGAGTATGAAGATGATGATAACTCCGATGATTCGCCCTCATATGATGATATTGCTCTCTTGGTGAAGAGGTTCACCAAAGGGGACTTCAAGAGAAGATTCGAAAATAAGAAGACAAGAAACAACTACAACTATGAGAAACCGGGACACTTTGCGGAGGATTCTCCGTATGAGAAAAGAGAGGACAAACCTCGATTTCCTCGGAAGGAAGTTTCCAAGAAGATCCCAAACCCTCTCAACAACAAGTTCAAGAAGAAGGAATTGTTGGCTCTAGAAGGATCCGATCCCGAGGATGTTGGTGGTGCGGCCAGAGTTGCTCAAGATACACAAAAAACCTTGAAGCTCCTCAACAAGGAAGGTGAAGTTCTGAACTACAACTACATGAGTGACTACACCGGCAATGCACACAAGTGTCTCATGGCCAAGTTGGTTGATGATGATACTCCCTACTCCTCGGCTAAGATCAAGGTAACTCCTATTGATGAATCCTTCATGTTCTCTTCCGAACCCCATGATGAATTTCATGATGCGGAAAGTGATGATGCACATGCTACTTGTGAAGATTTGTTGTTTGCTAAAGTGAACAAAATGATGAGCTCTCTCAAAGGCAACAAAATCAAAATGTTTCAATTACTTATGGATGGGGTGGGTAAGCACTCCACAACCGTTAAGGATCTTGAAATCCTCCTCACCGAGGAAAAGGAGAACTATACTCTCCTTGAGCGAAAGGTTGACTTTGAGGAAGCTCGAAATGGCAACTTGTGCAAAGTTGCTCACGCATCAAATGACCTAAATGATAAGCATGTTGCCTCCTTGAAAAAGGCAAATGAAATATGTAAGGAACTTGCTAATGATATGAGCAAACTTGTGGAGCTAAACACCTCCCTTTCTAAGGATGTTGAGGTACTCACCTTGTCTCTCAAGACAAAAGATGAGGAACTCACCACCCTTAAGAAGAATCTTGAGGCTCACAAACTTGCTCATATAAAAACTCTTACTAAGATGTCTCCTCCCACTATTATACATATTGATGCTTGTGCTACTAACTCTACTCTTGATCAAGCATCTCTCATTGAGGAGAACTTAGCTCTTCATGCTCAACTAAAGAAGGGCCTCTTGAGTTGTGCCCAAGGCAAGAAAAATCTAAATGATGTACTAAGTCATCACAAGGAGTCCTTTGCTAAGGAGGGACTTGGGTTTGACCCAAGTACGAGTTGACAAAATATGTCACTCTTAGCAAGGTGTCAACTCCCCAAAAGGTGATCTTTGTTCGTGAAGGGCACAAGGACAAGGGTAAGATGAAGGTTGATGAGGTTGGTGTTGGGAATGGGAAGGCCACTAGGGGCAAGCCCATTCCTAACAAAAGGAAGGAAAAGATGCATCCATCCTATGTGCTCCGTAAGGCAAAGGATGGTGAGGTGTTTGCAAAATTCATTGGGCCCAGTAATTCTTTCCGTTTCTATACCATTTGGGTTCCAAAGACCCTTGTTACTAACCTTAGAGGTCCCATTGCAAAATGGGCACCTCTAACCAAAGCTTAAATCTATGTGTAGGATGCTATCTCCGGTGGAGTCAAATGGGTGATTGATAGTGGATGCACCAATCATATGACCGGAGAAAGACGTTTGCTCAAGGACTTCATGGATGCAATTCAACCATATATGAGCATTGTCTTTGGTGGTGGTTCCAAGGGAAGGTTACTTGGGTTGGGCAAGGTGGCTATTACTAATGATATGTCTGTTGCAAATGACATGCTTGTCCAATCCCTTCAATACAATTTGCTTTCCGTTCGTCAATTAGCTTCCGTTAGTTATGGTACACTATTTGGACTAACAAGTGTGAAAGTCTTTAGGAGAGATACTCTCGAAGTGGCCTTTGTTGGAGAGTTGGATGGCAACCTTTACACGGTTGATTTCTCGAAAGAGAGTACTTACCATGCAACTTGTCTAATAGCCAAGGCCGACAAGGGGTGGCTATGGCATTGCCGGCTAGCCCATGTCGGTATGAGAAATCTAAAAGATCTCCTAAATGGTGAACACATCCTTGGACTAACAAACGTGTCTTTTGAGAAAGATCGTGTGTGTAGTGCATGCATAGCCGGGAAGCAACATCAAGCAAAGCATACCCCCAAGAATATCGTGTCAAATTCAAGGCCTTTGGAGCTCCTCCATGTGGATCTCTTTGGGCCTCCATCATGCGATAGTCTTGGTGGGAAGAAATATGGCCTTGTCATTGTTGATGATTATTCAAGATACACATGGGTGTTCTTTCTCAAGTTCAAGGACGAGACGAATGCAACCTTCATTGATTTTGACAAGCAAGCCCAAAGGAAATACAACATGGATATCTTGGCAATACGAAGTGACAATGGCTCTGAATTCAAGAACTACAACTTGGAGGAATTCCTGAGTGATGAGGGGATTGAACATCAATATTCCGCACCTTACACCCCACAACAAAATCGTGTTGCCGAGAGGAAGAACCTCACCCTTGTGGAGATGGCCCGGTCCATGTTGGATGAGTACAAGTCACCATATAGCTTTTGGGCCAAAGCCATCAAAACCGCATGTCATGCGTCAAATCGGCTCTTTCTTCGCAAGATCTTGATGAAGACCCCCTATGAGCTTCTAACCGGTCACAAGCCAAACTTCAAATACTTCCGAGTATTCGGTTGTAAGTGTTTCTTTCTCAATAAGAAAGACTGGTTAGCTAAGTTTCAATCCAAAACAATTGAGGGTATATTTGTTGGGTATGCGTCAAACTCTCACGCTTATAGGGTCTACAACAAATCCACCGGATGTGTTTTGGAAACTTGTGACATGGAGTTTGATGAATTTGATGGCTCCCATGGAAAGCAAGTTGATCTAAGTGATGTAGGAAATAATGAATATTCGTCTCAAGATATCTTGGCTATGGGCATTGGAGATCTTGTGCCCATTGCTCAAGTTCCTAGAGATGATGAGGTGGGTGATGGGCCAAGTGTTCCACCACCACAAGCACCTCCTCCTGCCACTCAAGATCCGATTGCTCATGAGTATCCCATTATCCAAGAACAAGAACTAGACCCTCCACAATCCGATGTGGTTTCTCAACCACATGTTGATGATGCGGTTGATCCAAGAGATCAGCTTGACCGCATTTTCTTTGGATAAAATGACGCAATTGAAGATGGCTCCGCCCTTGATGATGAACCAAATGTTGTTCATGAACCCGAATGGGTGGAGCCTACTGAAACTCCAACTTCCATCATGCGATTGGTGGATAGACATGTTGATGTTGACAAGATTCTCACGGGATTGGGGCAAGGTATAGTTACTCATCGTCAACTTATGAACTTTTGCGCTCACTTCTCGTTTGTGTCTAGTATTGAACCACTTAGGGTTGAACACGCACTTGAGGATGTGGATTGGCTCATTGCAATGCAAGATGAGCTCACTAGTTTCACACGGAATGAAGTATGGTCTCTCGTGGAGAGGCCTCCCGCTCAAGATTGTAACATCATTGGCACCAAGTGGATCTTCAAAAAAAAGAAGGATGAATATGGTAATATCATTCAAAACAAGGCAAGGCTAGTGGCTGATACGTCCAAAATGTATCTATAATTTCTGCTTGCTCCATGCATGTTTTGTGTGATATTGCTATGATCTAGATACACTTTCATATACTTTTGATCATATTTGGACTAACCTATTAACTCAGTGCACCCCAGTGCCAGTTCCTGTTTTCTGCTGTTTTTCTATTTCAGTTTTCCCCCATATAAAAAGTGCCAGAAAAATTCGGGAAAATTTAGATAAAAAGTCAGCGTGGAGGAAGCGTCGCGAAGAGCCCGGGAGGCGCCAGAGGGGAGCCAGGGGGGTCCAGGCGGCCACCCGGCGCGGCCCCACCCCTGTCCGCGCCAGGGGGGTGCCTGTAGGAGATATGCCCTAGAGGCAATAATAAATGTTATTATTTATCCCCATGTTCCTAATTATGTTTATATTCCATGCTATAACTGCTATGGTTCTCGAGTCTGCAATAACCACGAGGCTCGGAGGAAGACTCATATGCACGTGTGGAATAATAAACGGATAAAATATATATTCCTAGTCTCGCCTCTAAGACTAGCTCAAGTGTTGCATGATGGTTCTGTTTTCCTGATCATGGGCATGACTATGCCGGCAATTTTGAGGGCACAATGTTAGAAGAACATTTGTGTTGAATCGACCCAGATTGATGTTATGCTATGAGATACATTCGTCGCCAGTTAATGGATTATAACACAGAGAAAGTTGTGCGTTTGCATAATTCCTTAGACCATGAGAGTATCGAGTTCCTTCGTACTTGCTTCGTGAACTTTGGGGTTTTGTTAAACGTCATCTGTAAAAGGGTGGCTATTACGGCAGCTTGCGGGTTCACGGAAAAGTATGACAAGGAACTAGGTAGCTCGAGATTGGGATTTGCTCCTCCGTCGTTGGAGAGATATTCTTAGGGCCCTCTCGGTGTTACGGTATCCACCATCGTCTGGCCAGACACAGTGTGATTTGATCACAGGGATGCCGGAACGCGGGAACGAGAAAAGAGAACAATACCAGGAACGAGGTAACTGGCATAGTGGACAAGTTGTTGATTCACGGGGATGCCAATAAGTCTCACCTCGGGTATTTGTAATATATCGCGAAGCAACAGGAATAGCACACAACAACTAAAGGTTCACTCGAATAATTCTTCGTATGGGTATAGGGATCAATATGGATGTCCTCGGTTCCGCTATTGATCATTGATCGGAAAGTGTTCCGGTCATGTCTATACTTCATCGAACCTACAGGGTCACACGCTTAAGGGTCATCTATCTGTTGAATACTAGACAGGGAGTCTGAGATAAAGTCACCGGAAAGGTTTCGGAGACGGCGGAAAAGTTCCGAGAGAGAAAACCGAAAAGTTGTTTCGGGGTAAACCACTAAGCCGAAAAGGTTTCGGAGAGCACCTGGTAATTTTGGAGAGTGCCAGAATTGTTCTGGTAACTTCTGGAATTTTTCTGGAGAAAAGATTAAAATATTTTTTTCGGAAATATTTCGGAGCTGCCGGAAATGTTCCGGGAGCTGCCGGAAATGCTTAGGTTGCTTTTCGCAGATGAAAATCACTAATCCGGAATTGTTTCGGAACGCGCCCAAAATCATTTTAGTGGGTGTTGGAATTATTCTAAGACCCACAGAAATATTTTCGGATTTTTCGGACGCGAAAAAGTGGTGTCATGAATAGTAAAAAGTACTACTTGAGATATTTTTGGAAAGCCTTCTAGAAGGACTTGGGAGCCAAGAAAGCCCCCTTGGGTTTCCTATAAATAGAGGTGTGAGGGCAGCCCCATATCCTTGATCCAAGCTCTCCCTTGAGTTCTATACAAATGCCATGCATGATCTGGCTTTCTCTCTCCCTCCCAGCGAAATAGTTTCGTAGAGCCGAAAGGCTGTCTAGGTTCCGGCAGGAACTAGTTCTGGACGGCGAAGCCCTGTCGGATAGCTGACACCGTATGTGTGCAACCCCGTAGAGAGGTCGTAGTTTCGATCTTTTGCCCGAGGGACTGTTCGAGGGTCCTCCCGAAGGGCTGTCCGAGTTACCGTTCAAGTTTCGAGGGTCCTCCCGAAGGGCTGTCCGTGACATCGTCCGAGGGACTGTCCGACCGCCTCTCGGAGCGCTGTCCGAGGAGCAGACGAGGGAGAACATCCTCGCGGTTGGGAGGTTGTAAATCCTAGCTGCGGGGGTCTGCACCAACGATCTACATCGACTCTACTTCCGCTGCGCTACGAGTCGGTAACGATCAGATCAAAACCTTGTATGCAGTCTCCATAGTGGTCCTGGGCTGTTCGTAGTGCGGAATTTTTTTTGTTTTCTGCCGCGTTCCCTACAGTGGCATCAGAGCCGTGCTATGCGTAGATGCATGTTGCGATCTAGAATACATAGAGATGTATGGGTATTGCATAATATAATTTTGGAGTAGATCAGATCTATTGCTGAAAATTATTTATGCGGGTGGCAGATGAAATCTGTTACCCGATGTTCTTGTTGCTTCCCTGGAATTTGTGTATTTCTGATCTCAATAACAGTATGGTGGAGTTTCAAAGTTCTGGCAATCTGCGATCCTGATTGATCAAAGAAGTGCTAACAGTTCGTTGAATTCCACCATAGTTAGAGAAAGAAGAAATTCTGCAGACTAAAGGGCAATGCAGATATGATCTGCACGGGGATCACGCGTATGACGAAGTTCAGTATGGGGCTCGAGATTTTATTATCTCGTGTTTCATACACCCCGCAAAGTTAATCTAGCGACTTGAATAATCATGCTTGATGATAAACGTTGGTAGCTGCGGTTTAAGTCAAAACCTTAGAAACCACGTAAAATAAAATTTTGCATAAACCGATTAGAGGCGTCTAACTTGGTTTTGCAGGATGTGCATGTGATGTGGTATAGCAAAGCTCATATTAATTTGATTATGTATGAGATGACTATATAATGTAAATTTATTAACATGACCTGCGTGTCATGATTCGGCATGATGGCTGGAGCCATATGATTGTCACTTTAATGACCTGCGAGTCAACCTTATGTAATGCACTTATTTTATTAGCTATAAAGATAGCAATATTATTTGGTGCATCGACAAGGTGGTGGCAAACTTCGCGAAGGTGAACTCCGACGCAAATGCCAAAGACGAAGAAATACTTGACTTCTCCGTCAGAAGGGGCTATACCATATCATGCAATTATGAATTACCTGAGATGTTTATCCCTTAAGTTGCACCCTTCTTGATTGCGCGGTAGTCGCCTTTTATTAGGGTGCTCTCTCACTTAAAATATCAAGTAGTTAGTGTTCTCCCAAATGTAGCACCGTCACAGCATCTATCCTTTCGGGGTGCGCCATGGATGCATGGGTACGAACGATTGAAGAAATGTAAGGCGGGTGAGGTCAGACCTCGCAGCAAGATCACTTGGTTGTCTTGACGTTCATGGCAGGATCGTCCTGAGCTCGGAACACACGCATCGAAAGATGAACAAGAGTCACATAGAGATGTGATCGGCAAGTTGGCCTACCAAATCAAAATCCTCGTCATGAGATGATGATTCTATGGCGTTGTATTGATATTTGGATCTTGAATCACTCATAATCAATTTTGAGAGATATTGATTTGAGTGGGAGCGCATTTTAGAATTAACTTGTTTAATTCTGAGTGCAATTAATTATGAACACTGCCTAAGTATAATTTGCTAATAGTTGTAGAATAATGGCTCGCGTTTCCACCTTCCCTATTAAAATTGAATAAGCTGTTAAATATCTGGTTAAAACTTTACGGTTGGTAACGTAATGCGAGGATTGTCCTCAAGAGTGCCGAGAAGGATTTTGTCCTATCGCATGCTTTCGGTGTCCTCCCGCTAATGCTATGGATGATGTGACTCTCGTCCTTCGATCCAAAAGCTAGAATTCCATTGTGGTCAAGTGCAATACGTTTGCTTCCATAAGACCCGAACTTCACAAGTTTGGGATAGTTATGTAATATTCATGGAACTGAAAATTGTTTTCAGATACAGACAAAGGCTAAAAGATATGAGATATCCAGAGCAATATTTGTTTGCAAAGTATTAGTAAAGTGTTTACTGGGCATTTGACTGATAGGAGAGGGATCCAGAAGAACGCCTGTCATATCATGAAGGTGAATAAAACAAACAACTTAAAGAGAAAGGAAATGTCCAAAGGGTGTTAGTGTGACTCACACGCCTAGGAAGTCCGGGGCTAACGCCGCTCTTAAAGTTGGGTGCTTCTTCTGAGAGTAGGAGAAATATTGAAAGTTAAACTGTTAGAAGTATAAAGGCAAAAAGGAAAGAAGACTGGAATATCCAGCTCATGTATGAATGTCATACAAGTTTTTGATGTATAGAAGGCTGGTCAAAAATATAGTTCTTGGGAATTATGGTTAAACATGTTAATCACTAATTCTTGGGTATTGTGAGTTAAATCACAAAGATACCCGCTCGATTGCATTCTGTTGAAACTCGATGTAAGAACTACAACGGCCTAAAAGACTTGCCAGTAATGAGGTTTAGATACGCGCTGGGAACATAGTAAAAGTTACTATACCTTCCATCGGTGTATCACCATCTGTATTTATTTTCATAATTCGTTTTAGAGTTTTATACACTCTAGCCCATTGCATAAAGTATGTTGCAAGAAGGTTGTTCATAAAAGAACAATTGTTGTTCAGTATTATGAATAACATAAAGGGCCATGCTTCCATCGGGGATGGGATGTATGTTACGAATATTGATGGTAATATGATACATCCATAACAATGACGCTAAATGTCGAAAGACTAAAAGAATACCACATATGTGTGGCACTGCATTTGGTCACATTGGAGAAACCCGCATGGAGAAATTCCATAATGATGGATTTTAAAGTCATTTGATTATGAATCATCTGACACTTGCAACCTTCGTCCGAAAGGTCAAGTGACTGAAATACCGTTCACAGGCCATAAGGAACGAGCAACAAACTTATTCGTGATCATACATTTTGATGTATGTAGTCCGATAAATGTTGTTACTAGTAGTGGAAGTTATTGTAACAAGAAAATTATGTTTCTACAATTCGATTGCAGAAAGGAATATTTTGAGTTACAAGTTTAGCGAATGTCTGATGAGTTATGAAAAGAGTTTTCATAACTTACACCTCCCGGAACACCACTGCAAGTGGAAAGTCCGTGAAGAATTAATCGAACCATTCATGACATGGTAAGATCAAAGATGACATAAATAAATTTGCCATTATCCCTTTTAATGTAATGCTTTAGAGACTGCGGCTTTTACACTGAAAAGAGCGCCATCAGGTCTGTTGAAATGACGCCATGGTATGGTACGCCCAACCATGTTTTATCTTTTCTTAACATTTGGAATATGGGGCTTGTGTAAACTGTTTACAAACCTATTCCAAATCAGACAAGTGCTACTTTGTAGGTTATCCCAAATTATTGGGAATTCCTCCACCACTATACCGAGGCAAAAGGTTTTGCCACAAAGAACGGTATGCTTTTAAAGAGAATGGTTCTTGAAAAAAGGTGAGTGGGAGGACAGTGCAACTCGATGAGATAACAGTATCTTCGTCATCAGATCAAAGGAAAGGAACCTTGGAAGTGATTCCAGAGTTTCCTACTGCGACTGATACGGAAGCTCCTACATGAGACGTATGGACTTCGGTCGAACTTGCAGCTGAACCACGTAGGCAAAACTCATGCAAACCTCTCAGGTGCGCAAACTAGATATTGTTGTTAGACAACAGTATACCTACGATAATCAAGGAAGCGATGATGGGCCCTGACTCCGGAATTGGCTAAATGCCAATACAATCCGAGATAGTTTCCTTATAAATAAGTCAAGATTGTATCTTGATGGACCATTCGGAAGACTTTGAGTCTAACGAATATTAATGGAACTATAAACAGATACGGATAAAAATGTTTTATCCATAAAGCTCGACTTGTTGCTTATAAAAAATTCAAGGAATTAACTACAGCGAGATTGTCTCTCCGTAGCGATGCTTAAAGTCGGTTCGGGTTAAACTAGCAATTAATACATATTTCATTCATGAGATATGAAACATGGATGCCAAAAGGATTTCCATAAGATGGAAATACTACCTCGGACTTGCATATGATACATTCCAAGGTATTTTGTCAGTCCAGAGGATGCTAGTGAGTATGCAAACTTCAGAGTTCCTGCGATGGACAAAAGAGAGCATAATGGAGTTGGAATCTTCGATTTTGATGAAATAGTCAAAAGAGTTTGATTTCATCAATGGATAACGAAGATGCTTGTGGCTACAAGAAAGTAAGTGGGAGCATAATAATATTTCTAAAAACCTTGTGTGCCTGACACATTGTTGATCAGAAATAATATAAACTTCTTGACACGAATTAGGACTTCATTGAAAATAGTCTTTCGATGAAGTGCTTGGGCTAAGTAGCCTTGATATTAGGCATAATTATCTAAGAGATAGAATTGCCTAATAGGGCTAAGCCAAAATACATACTGACAAGATGCCAAAACAATTTAGCATTAAAAACGACAAGGAGTGATTCTTGCCAAAGTCACATGGAAAGAGTTTTTGCAAGACCCAGTGTCCCAAAACACTGATGAGCAAATTACATGATGGAGATTCCACACACCTTCGTGTTGGGATTAATCATGTATTCCATGGTATGTAAACAACCAGATATGTCCAATACTCCAAAGTTGTTGCGAGTATAGATACCAAAGTGATCAAAGAACTGATCGTGGGACAACAGTGAAAAATGTCATTGAGTACTAAAGTAGCACTGATGATATGTTTTCTCGCAAGAAGAGATTATGAAGTACTTGTTGTAAGTAATTACATCGATACGGTCTTCATCAATGCTCCATGCGATTTTCGATTTGAGTTAAAGTTTTTTTGTGTGTAATACACAATATGGTGGCACAGTAAGTTGGAATTGTTCATAACAGGTTACTGTGGAGAAATTCTATAACAAATGGCTATGTATGTTGCTGCTTTAGAAGCAACAAAGAAAATGTTGAATCATATAGTTCATTCATGAACTTAGTATGGTTCCAATATGGCTTTGGTCAATGGAACACTATTGAAGATAGGTGCTCCATAGCTCAGTCTGAGGAATCAATGTTCGACCAGTGATTCGCATATATACAAAGCCAAGTCCACACAAAATATGAATTTTGTGAAAGCGTGAAAACGCGAGGATATGCAAAGATACACACGGAGTTGAAGTTGTCAGATTCGTTGGACATCAGGCTATACCACATGTGAAGCATATTTTACACCAGTATGCCATAGGTGTAAAGTGCATTAGCATTGACTAGATTATTGACTCTAGTGCAAGTGGGAGTCTGTAGGAGATATGCCCTAGAGGCAATAATAAATGTTATTATTTATCCCCATGTTCCTAATTATGTTTATATTCCATGCTATAACTGCTATGGTTCTCGAGTCTGCAATAACCACGAGGCTCGGAGGAAGACTCATATGCACGTGTGGAATAATAAACGGATAAAATATATATTCCTAGTCTCGCCTCTAAGACTAGCTCAAGTGTTGCATGATGGTTCTGTTTTCCTGATCATGGGCATGACTATGCCGGCAATTTTGAGGGCACAATGTTAGAAGAACATTTGTGTTGAATCGACCCAGATTGATGTTATGCTATGAGATACATTCGTCGCCAGTTAATGGATTATAACACAGAGAAAGTTGTGCGTTTGCATAATTCCTTAGACCATGAGAGTATCGAGTTCCTTCGTACTTGCTTCGTGAACTTTGGGGTTTTGTTAAACGTCATCTGTAAAAGGGTGGCTATTACGGCAGCTTGCGGGTTCACGGAAAAGTATGACAAGGAACTAGGTAGCTCGAGATTGGGATTTGCTCCTCCGTCGTTGGAGAGATATTCTTAGGGCCCTCTCGGTGTTACGGTATCCACCATCGTCTGGCCAGACACAGTGTGATTTGATCACAGGGATGCCGGAACGCGGGAACGAGAAAAGAGAACAATACCAGGAACGAGGTAACTGGCATAGTGGACAAGTTGTTGATTCACGGGGATGCCAATAAGTCTCACCTCGGGTATTTGTAATATATCGCGAAGCAACAGGAATAGCACACAACAACTAAAGGTTCACTCGAATAATTCTTCGTATGGGTATAGGGATCAATATGGATGTCCTCGGTTCCGCTATTGATCATTGATCGGAAAGTGTTCCGGTCATGTCTATACTTCATCGAACCTACAGGGTCACACGCTTAAGGGTCATCTATCTGTTGAATACTAGACAGGGAGTCTGAGATAAAGTCACCGGAAAGGTTTCGGAGACGGCGGAAAAGTTCCGAGAGAGAAAACCGAAAAGTTGTTTCGGGGTAAACCACTAAGCCGAAAAGGTTTCGGAGAGCACCTGGTAATTTTGGAGAGTGCCAGAATTGTTCTGGTAACTTCTGGAATTTTTCTGGAGAAAAGATTAAAATATTTTTTTCGGAAATATTTCGGAGCTGCCGGAAATGTTCCGGGAGCTGCCGGAAATGCTTAGGTTGCTTTTCGCAGATGAAAATCACTAATCCGGAATTGTTTCGGAACGCGCCCAAAATCATTTTAGTGGGTGTTGGAATTATTCTAAGACCCACAGAAATATTTTCGGATTTTTCGGACGCGAAAAAGTGGTGTCATGAATAGTAAAAAGTACTACTTGAGATATTTTTGGAAAGCCTTCTAGAAGGACTTGGGAGCCAAGAAAGCCCCCTTGGGTTTCCTATAAATAGAGGTGTGAGGGCAGCCCCATATCCTTGATCCAAGCTCTCCCTTGAGTTCTATACAAATGCCATGCATGATCTGGCTTTCTCTCTCCCTCCCAGCGAAATAGTTTCGTAGAGCCGAAAGGCTGTCT
The DNA here is from genome assembly GCA_950022295.1 of Bromus sterilis. Lineage (NCBI taxonomy): Eukaryota > Viridiplantae > Streptophyta > Magnoliopsida > Poales > Poaceae > Bromus > Bromus sterilis. Next base: position 26,869,072 of record OX465596.1, on the reverse strand, counting down.
AGGTTCCGGCAGGAACTAGTTCTGGACGGCGAAGCCCTGTCGGATAGCTGACACCGTATGTGTGCAACCCCGTAGAGAGGTCGTAGTTTCGATCTTTTGCCCGAGGGACTGTTCGAGGGTCCTCCCGAAGGGCTGTCCGAGTTACCGTTCAAGTTTCGAGGGTCCTCCCGAAGGGCTGTCCGTGACATCGTCCGAGGGACTGTCCGACCGCCTCTCGGAGCGCTGTCCGAGGAGCAGACGAGGGAGAACATCCTCGCGGTTGGGAGGTTGTAAATCCTAGCTGCGGGGGTCTGCACCAACGATCTACATCGACTCTACTTCCGCTGCGCTACGAGTCGGTAACGATCAGATCAAAACCTTGTATGCAGTCTCCATAGTGGTCCTGGGCTGTTCGTAGTGCGGAATTTTTTTTGTTTTCTGCCGCGTTCCCCTACAGTGCCTGGGGCCTCTGGTCCACCTCTGGCTGCCCCCTTCGCCTATTTATTCTCCGTCACAGGAAAATACCAGAAGAGGAACCCTATTCCGCGAATTCGCCTCTGTTCCGCCGCCGCCGCGCTTCCGAAGATCGGGAGCACCAGAAGACCTCTTCCCGGCACCCTGCCGGAGGGAGGATTGACATCCGGGAGTCTCCTCTCCACCATGGATGCTCCCCGGATGTCTTGTGAGTAGTTTTCCTTGGACCATGGGTCTGTGATCAGTAGCTATGTGATGTTCTCCTCCCCTCTTTGATCTTCATTGTTTAGACCTCGTGAGCTGCCCTACATGACTGAGGCACCTTTGTAATATTTCTTCTATTGCTATGTTGAGTTTGATAGGATCTGATGGATTATGAGATTATGTTCAGATTGTGATAGAGTAATATATTTGGTTTTTATCTCTTATATTTTTGTTCTTAAGTAATTCTTGCATGTTCTCCGTTGCTGTTTATTGCTTTGGCCAAGTAGTAGGTAGTGACTTCAAGAGGGAACGTTGTGCTAGATTGTAGGTTCATGCCCCCCGATGACACGCTTGAGTGACAGAAACATGATTCTAGGGGATGTGCTGTTGCCACAAGGGGGAAAACAACGGTGCTTGTGACCGCGGTCACAAGGATTGTTTACTTTACGCAGAGTTCTTTTTAATGCAGTTGTCTATTGCTTTGGGTTTACACTTTGGGTGGGGCTCGCAACTTAATACCAGCGAGATGTTCTGGATAGATATCTCAAGGTGGATGATTAGTAGTAGATGAAGATGGATTTCGGTCTACTTATCTTGGCGTACTGCCTGTGCTTTTGAACCTCGTCCTTTCTTTTGTAGCATAGTTAGCATTGCGGTGCGTTCATAATCCTGTCAATTGCCTTTCTGTAATTTGTTTACCTCGCATAGAAATTTTATCGTCTTTTGGGAGATAGACATCACTAGCGAACATCACGTATCCCGGTCCATATCTTCATTATTGTTTCCACGCTATATTTACCTTACTGCTTTTACTTGCTATCATTATCCCTTGCATTTTATCCTTGTGAACAACAAGAACGGAGAGATTGACAACCTCTCTGAACTTCGTTGGGAACAAAGTTATCTGTGTCTGTGTGCAGGTCCGCGTCAGTTGCGCCGCTGACACCTACTTATCATCTCTGGAGTCCTACTGGAGACAAACCTTGGTATCTTCACCGAGGGAAAACTGCTGCTGCACTACATCTCAACCTTCCACTTGAGGTAACCAACGAAGGGGCGAGAAGCCATCAAGCAAAGTTTTCTAGCGCCGTTGCCGGGGACTCCAAGTGCTAAGATAGGGGAGTTGCACACTACCCTTTACCTTTGTTTTTTAGTCTTGTTAGTTTATCTTTCAGTTTTTATCTTTTTGTCTTTTATCAAAATTTACAAAAATTATATTTATCTTGCTGTTAGTAGTCCTCCTCGTTTAGACGAACATGTTAGGACTAGGTTCTTTGCGGGAATCGGAAGTTCTCGATTTCCGTCAAAGGGATGGAGAAAATATGAAGAAGGCATGGGACATAATTTCTGAAGCACATATAAGAGTTATGCCTTGGATATCTATAAAAATTGTGCTTAGAAATTTTTACCATGGTCTTTTTAAGTGGTGTAAACACTCTCTTGACATTATAGCTGAGGGAGATTTTCTAGAGTGTGATGAAGATAGGGCTCTTGAGATTTTGCATAGTCTATCTAGTTATTTTGTTTATGATCGAAGTATTGATACTGTCATAGATAGACTTGCCACTGTTGAAAAAAGACTGGATGCTCTAGATTTGGGGAAAGTAGAGGAACTTAAGTCCAATAAGAAAGAAATGTTGGAGATAGATGATGATTGGGAGCCCTTTGTTAGGATTAGCATCTCTAACCAAGGCTTCCTTGGTCTTTGTGATATTGGATCCACAGTTTCTACTATGCCAAAAATAGTTTATGATTATTTAAAGCTAGATATGGATAAATTATCATCTTATCATGAACATTCTAATGGATATATTTCAGAGATTAAAGGAAAGGTAAAAGAAGTCCAAGTTGCATTCCTTCATAGGACTGCACCAATGGATTTCTTCATCGTGGTGCCAAACCAAAGTAACATTGTGCTCGGAAGTGACTTCCTCCGTGCTATGAAAGGCTTCATTGATATTGGTAATAGGCACATACGCTTACGCGGTATGGCAAAAGGTAAGTATATCTTTCCTAGTAAGAAGAATAATGAGCTTATTGAAAATCAATTTGAAGGTTTTTATGATTCTGATCTTGGATACCCTTGATTCTTCTTTTTGCATTATGCCTAGCTAATGGCTTTAAAGAAGCGCTTTCGGGAGGCAGCCCGCAACGAATTTAGGTGTTTCTTTTTGCTTTTGTTGTGTCTTGATGATTGTTACTTCTGTAGCAACATCATTGTATCTTTATTTTTCAGCTTTGTGCCAAGTTATAGCCTCTTACGGCAAGGGAAGTAAAAGTTGTGACATGCTGTCCAGAAAACAGATTCTGTCCACGTGACCAGAAAAATTCCGGAAAAATCCCAGTTCATCTTTTTGAGCTGAAATTTTTACACAGTATGCTCTATACAATTACGAAACTTCCGTATGTTCTGAGTTTTTTTATTTGAGTTGCAGAAGTACCCCTAAAAAATTATTTACTATCTGTTGTTCTGTTTTTCAACGATTCTGCCACGTTTTGTCTCTCCTTACTTTTTCAAACCTTAAGCTTGCTTTTTCTTTGAAAAAACTTTTTGGAACTCTAGAGAAACAGTACATCTTCAAGAATATCTTTATATCCAGTGGGGAAAAATTATTTATTAAGGGTACTAACCTCTCTAATCAGCTTATGATGAGTTATGTATGAAGGGAGTTTTCAAGTGTGCGATGGAAGATGATGAAAGAAGATCCAGGAGTGTCCAGCGCTCAAGCTTGGGGATGCCCCCATGCATCCCAATAAATATTCAAGGAGACTCAAGCGTCTAAGCTTGGGGACGCCCCCGTGCATCTGCTTATTGGCTTCTCGCCCTTCGTTGGTTACCCCAAGTGAAGGTTTGAGATGCAGTGCAGCATCAGTTTTCCCTCGGTGAAGATACCAAGGTTTGTCTCCAGTAGGACTCCAGAGATGATAAGTAGGTGTCAGCGGCGCAACTGACACGGACCTACACATAGACACAGATAACTTTGTTCCCAACGAAGTTCAGAGAGGTTGTCAATCTCTTCGGTCTTGTTGTTCACAAATGATAAAACGCAAGGGATAATGATAGCAACTTGAAAGTAAATGCGGAAAAGTAAATATAGCTTGGAATCAGTAATGAGGATATGGACCGGGATACGTGATGTTCACTAGTGATGTCTCTCTCCCAAAATACGATAAAACTGCTATGCAAGGTAAACAAATTACAGAAGGGCAATTGACAGGATTATGAACGCACCGCTATGCTAACTATGCTACAAAAGAAAGGAAGAGGTTCAAAAGCACAGACAGTACGCCAAGGTAAGTAGACCGAAATCCATCTGCATCTACTACTAATCATACACCTTGAGATATCTATCCAGGACATCTCACTGGTATTAAGTTGCGAGCCCCACCCAAAGTGTAAACCCAAAACAACAAACAACTGCATTAAAAAGAACTCTGCGTAAAGTGAACAATCCTTGTAACCGCGGTTACAAGCACCGTTGTTTTCCCCCTTGTGGCAACAGCACATCCCCTAGACTCATGTTTCTGTCACTCAACCGTGTCATCGGGGGGGGGGGCATGAACCCACAATCTAGCACAACGCTCCCTCTTGGAGTCACTACCTACTACTTGGCCAAAGCAATAAACAGCAACGGAGAACATTCAAGAATTACTTAGGAACAAAAATATAAGAGATTAAAACAAAATATATTACTCTATCACAATCTGAACATAATCTCATAATCCATCAGATCCCATCAAACTCAGCATAGCAACAGCAGAAATATTACAAAGGTGCCTCGATCATGTAGGGCAGCTCACGAGGTCTAAACAATGAAGATCAAAGAGGGGAGGAGAACATCACATAACTACTGATCACGGACCCATGGTCGAAGGAAAACTACTCACGAGACATTCGGGGAGCATCCATGGTGGAGAGGAGACTCCCGGAGGTCAATCCTCCCTCCGGCAGGGTGCCGGGAAGAGGCCTTCTGGTGCTCCCGATCTTGGAAGCGCGGCGGCAGCAGAACAGAGGAGAGTTCGCGGAATAGGGTTCTGCTTCTGGAGTTTTCCCGTGACGGGGGATAAATAGGCGAAGGGGGGAAGCCAGAGGTGGACCTGGGGCCCCAGGCGCCCCCCTGGCGCGGCCAGGGGTGGGGCCGCGCCGGGTGGCCGCCTGGGCCCCCCTGGCTCCCCTCTGGCCCCTCCCGGGCTCTTCTCGAAGCTTCCGTCACGCTGATTTTTTATCTGAATTTTCCCGAATTTTTCTGGCACTTTTTATATGGGGGAAAACTGAAATAGAAAAACAGCAGAAAACAGGAACTGGCACTGGGGTGCACTGAGTTAATAGGTTAGTCCAAATATGATCAAAAGTGTATGAAAGTGTATCTAGATCATAGCAATATCACACAAAACATGCATGGAGCAAGCAGAAATTATAGATACGTTTTGGACGTATCAGCATCCCCTTCTCCATCAACAATCATATGTTCGTCCTTCGTCTCGCTATATTTTTATCACTTCATGCGTTATGTGTTATGCTTGGAGCGTCTCGCTCTTAGGTTTTTTTTTTAGTTTTCTTTAGCTTTGCTTGCTGTTCATAACAAGTTATATCCTTTCTTACTTTGTGTGGGAGAGAAACACGCTCCACTTTCAAAATTTAGAACACATCATACGATGTTTCCTGCCTATCTTCTTGCTGTTGTGTGTTCTTTATCTTGTTATAGCTACTGCCTTGTTTAGTTTTAGTCTTAGTTTGTCTTTAGCTAGAGCCTTGGCTTTTGTTTAGTTTGTTGCTGGAACTCATTTTAGTTTTCATGTTTATCTTGTTAAGAGAGTTGGTTGTTGCACTGAGTCGTGTCCTGTCTTGAAATTAGGTAATTGAGGTTGCTATTTAATTTTAGTAGTAGCTTGTAATAGTTTTGAGGAATTGATGTGAGTAATGTTTAAACTTTTGGTGTCAAGAGCTCTTGCCTATTAGTGATAGGTGTCGTATATTTGTGCAATCCGTGTGTATTTTACAAACCTACAAAACTAGTTGAGAACTCTAGCTACTAGATAGATCACTACTCTTCTGAGGGGTCGAATATCAGAGAACACTCAAGTACCATGAGTCGAGGATGCGCAAGGATAACCAAACCCCCATACACTCCTCCTCGGGGTACTTGTCTCTTTGTGAACCTCCTCATTAGATTGAGAGTTACCGATAATAAGTGCATGAGTTCTTCGGACTAATGTAAGTATTGAAAGTTGACACTTCCACCTTCCCATATTTTGCTAGCCTCTCCTGTGCCGTGCATTGCCTTCTTCTCACTCCGAGAGTTGGTGTCCACCTTCGCCGGTACATCCAAACCCTTGGCATGATACGCTCTTTCATCATAAGCCTCCTTATATCTTTCCTTAAAACAGCCACCATACCTACCTATCAAGGCATTTCCATGGCCTTTCTGAGTTACATTGCCATGCAACTTCCACTCTTCATGACTTGATCTTCATGTCATACATGTTCTTGCTACACTGGCAGTGACATACATTGCATACTTCATGTTAGTTACATCTTCTTTATGTGTTTGAGTACCTTGTAAAGTGTGAAAGATTTCATTTACCTTCTTGTAAAGTAGAGTGTTGCCCTTAAGTGAGGAAAAGATCCCAAAGTGGACACAATAAAAGATCCCACAGAGGACAAATGAGAGTTAAATAGAAAGAGCCATTGAGGCCACCAAAAAATACAAAAAAATAGAAAAAAGAGAAAAAGAAATAAAAAGAGAGAAAGGGGCAACACTACTATCCTTTTGAGAGATCCACACTAGTACTCCCTTTATATCCTTGTACTCCATAGAGATGATCTTTATGCATATAGCTATGTGGGGATCTTCACACTATAGAACTTGGCTTGCATATTCCAAGGATGAGCTCCTCAAACGAGCTCTAGGTCTTCGTGAGCGAGCAAGTTAGATGCACCCCCACTAGATTCATTGGAGAGCTTCTTATCTCGTATGTGCATCCGTTGCATGGAAATCCCTACTACTCACATCATATCTATCATTTGGCATCTTTTGCCTATGATTGTCCTCATTGATGTGAGCGTTTCTCTTCCTTTTTGTCTTCCTCCTCCACCATATTTCTCTCTTTGCCATCCTAAGTGTCAACTCTCATGCTTACGCGCATCCATTGCATGAGTGCTCGAAATATCAAAAAGGAGTGGATCAAATTGACTTGTACCTGGCTAGTGGTCTGGGGACGAGTCAAGATAATATTCCACAGAATACCAAGTGTGAAACTTTAGTAGATTGAGTTCTCAACACAAAAATACTTTTTTCTCGTATTCCCTATCCCCCTTCTTGCACGCAAACACCATTTGGAGATATTCGAGTCACGGACAGCGAGAGCTCTTGCACCTAATGTTCTTTTGTTACTTGTTTCAATGCTAATATAGACTCTTGCATGTTATGACTTGAATTGAGTTTCTAACCTTAATTGCTTTACTTCTCAAAGTTCTTTTATGGTTGCTAGCATGTCACCACAGAAATTATGTTGTTATCATTTACCTACTCAAGGACGAACAGGAATTAAGCTTGGGGATGTTGATACGTACAAAATGTATCTATAATTTCTGCTTGCTCCATGCATGTTTTGTGTGATATTGCTATGATCTAGACACACTTTCATATACTTTTGATCATATTTGGACTAACCTATTAACTCAGTGCACCCCAGTGCCAGTTCTTGTTTTTTGCTGTTTTTCTATTTCAGTTTCCCCCCATATAAAAAGTGCCAGAAAATGTCGGGAAAATTCAGATAAAAAATCAGCGTGGAGGAAGCTTCGCGAAGAGTCCGGGAGGGGCCAGAGGGGAGCCAGGGGGGCCCAGGCGGCCACCCGGCGCGGCCCCCCCCCCTGGCCATGCCAGGGGGGCGCCTGGGGCCCCTGGTCCACCTCTGGCTGCCCCCCTTCTTCTATTTATTCTCCGTCATGGGAAAACACCAGCAGAGGAACCCTATTCCGCAAACTCGTCTCTGTTCCGCCGCCGCCGCGCTTCCGAAGATCGGGAGCACCAGAAGACCTCTTCCCGGCACCCTGCCGGAGGGAGGATTGACCTCCGGGAGTCTCCTCTCCACCATGGATTCTCCCCGGATGTCTTGTGAGTAGTTTTCCTTGGACCATGGGTCCGTGATCAGTAGCTATGTGATGTTCTCCTCCCCTCTTTGATCTTCATTGTTTAAACCTCGTGAGCTGTCGTACATGATCGAGGCACCTTTGTAATATTTATGCTATTGCTATGTTGAGTTTGATAGGATCTGATGGATTATGAGATTATGTTCAGATTGTGATAGAGTAATATATTTGGTTTTTATCTCTTATATTTTTGTTCCTAAGTAATTCTTGCATGTTCTCCGTTGCTGTTTATTGCTTTGGCCAAGTAGTAGGTAGTGACTTCAAGAGGGAACGTTGTGCTAGATTGTAGGTTCATGCCCCCCGATGACACGCTTGAGTGACAGAAACATGAGTCTAGGGGATGTGTTGTTGCCACAAGGGGGAAACAACGGTGCTTGTGACCGCGGTCACAAGGATTGTTTACTTTATGCAGAGTTATTTTTAATGCAGTTTTCTGTTGCTTTGGGTTTACACTTTGGGTGGGGCTCGCAACTTAATACCAGCAAGATGTTCTGGATAGATATCTCAAGGTGGATGATTAGTAGTAGATGCAGATGGATTTCGGTCTACTTATCTTGGCGTACTGCCTGTGCTTTTGAACCTCGTCCTTTCTTTTGTAGCATAGTTAGCATTGCGGTGCGTTCATAATACTGTCAATTGCCTTTCTGTAATTTGTTTACCTCGCATAGCAATTTTATCGTCTTTTGGGAGAGAGACATCACTAGCGAACATCACGTATCCCGGTCCATATCGTCATTATTGTTTCCACGCTATATTTACCTTACTGCTTTTACTTGCTATCATTATCCCTTGCATTTTATCCTTGTGAACAACAAGACCGGAGAGATTGACAACCTCTCTGAACTTCGTTGGGAACAAAGTTATCTGTGTCTGTGTGCAGGTCCGCGTCAGTTGCGCCGCTGACACCTACTTATCATCTCTGGAGTCCTACTGGAGACAAACCTTGGTATCTTCACCGAGGGAAAACTGCTGCTGCACTACATCTCAACCTTCCACTTGAGGTAACCAACGAAGGGGCGAGAAGCCATCAAGCAAAGTTTTCTAGCGCCGTTGCCGGGGACTCCAAGTGCTAAGATAGGGGAGTTGCACACTACCCTTTACCTTTGTTTTTTAGTCTTGTTAGTTTATCTTTCAGTTTTTATCTTTTTGTCTTTTATCAAAATTTACAAAAATTATATTTATCTTGCTGTTAGTAGTCCTCCTCGTTTAGACGAACATGTTAGGACTAGGTTCTTTGCGGGAATCGGAAGTTCTCGATTTCCGTCAAAGGGATGGAGAAAATATGAAGAAGGCATGGGACATAATTTCTGAAGCACATATAAGAGTTATGCCTTGGATATCTATAAAAATTGTGCTTAGAAATTTTTACCATGGTCTTTTTAAGTGGTGTAAACACTCTCTTGACATTATAGCTGAGGGAGATTTTCTAGAGTGTGATGAAGATAGGGCTCTTGAGATTTTGCATAGTCTATCTAGTTATTTTGTTTATGATCGAAGTATTGATACTGTCATAGATAGACTTGCCACTGTTGAAAAAAGACTGGATGCTCTAGATTTGGGGAAAGTAGAGGAACTTAAGTCCAATAAGAAAGAAATGTTGGAGATAGATGATGATTGGGAGCCCTTTGTTAGGATTAGCATCTCTAACCAAGGCTTCCTTGGTCTTTGTGATATTGGATCCACAGTTTCTACTATGCCAAAAATAGTTTATGATTATTTAAAGCTAGATATGGATAAATTATCATCTTATCATGAACATTCTAATGGATATATTTCAGAGATTAAAGGAAAGGTAAAAGAAGTCCAAGTTGCATTCCTTCATAGGACTGCACCAATGGATTTCTTCATCGTGGTGCCAAACCAAAGTAACATTGTGCTCGGAAGTGACTTCCTCCGTGCTATGAAAGGCTTCATTGATATTGGTAATAGGCACATACGCTTACGCGGTATGGCAAAAGGTAAGTATATCTTTCCTAGTAAGAAGAATAATGAGCTTATTGAAAATCAATTTGAAGGTTTTTATGATTCTGATCTTGGATACCCTTGATTCTTCTTTTTGCATTATGCCTAGCTAATGGCTTTAAAGAAGCGCTTTCGGGAGGCAGCCCGCAACGAATTTAGGTGTTTCTTTTTGCTTTTGTTGTGTCTTGATGATTGTTACTTCTGTAGCAACATAATTGTATCTTTATTTTTCAGCTTTGTGCCAAGTTATAGCCTCTTACGGCAAGGGAAGTAAAAGTTGTGACATGCTGTCCAGAAAACAGATTCTGTCCGCGTGACCAGAAAAATTCCGGAAAAATCCCAGTTCATCTTTTTGAGCTGAAATTTTTACACAGTATGCTCTATACAATTACGAAACTTCCGTATGTTCTGAGTTTTTTTATTTGAGTTGCAGAAGTACCCCTAAAAAATTATTTACTATCTGTTGTTCTGTTTTTCAACGATTCTGCCACGTTTTGTCTCTCCTTACTTTTTCAAACCTTAAGCTTGCTTTTTCTTTGAAAAAACTTTTTGGAACTCTAGAGAAACAGTACATCTTCAAGAATATCTTTATATCCAGTGGGGAAAAATTATTTATTAAGGGTACTAACCTCTCTAATCAGCTTATGATGAGTTATGTATGAAGGGAGTTTTCAAGTGTGCGATGGAAGATGATGAAAGAAGATCCAGGAGTGTCCAGCGCTCAAGCTTGGGGATGCCCCCATGCATCCCAATAAATATTCAAGGAGACTCAAGCGTCTAAGCTTGGGGACGCCCCCGTGCATCTGCTTATTGGCTTCTCGCCCTTCGTTGGTTACCCCAAGTGAAGGTTTGAGATGCAGTGCAGCATCAGTTTTCCCTCGGTGAAGATACCAAGGTTTGTCTCCAGTAGGACTCCAGAGATGATAAGTAGGTGTCAGCGGCGCAACTGACACGGACCTACACATAGACACAGATAACTTTGTTCCCAACGAAGTTCAGAGAGGTTGTCAATCTCTTCGGTCTTGTTGTTCACAAATGATAAAACGCAAGGGATAATGATAGCAACTTGAAAGTAAATGCGGAAAAGTAAATATAGCTTGGAATCAGTAATGAGGATATGGACCGGGATACGTGATGTTCACTAGTGATGTCTCTCTCCCAAAATACGATAAAACTGCTATGCAAGGTAAACAAATTACAGAAGGGCAATTGACAGGATTATGAACGCACCGCTATGCTAACTATGCTACAAAAGAAAGGAAGAGGTTCAAAAGCACAGACAGTACGCCAAGGTAAGTAGACCGAAATCCATCTGCATCTACTACTAATCATACACCTTGAGATATCTATCCAGGACATCTCACTGGTATTAAGTTGCGAGCCCCACCCAAAGTGTAAACCCAAAACAACAAACAACTGCATTAAAAAGAACTCTGCGTAAAGTGAACAATCCTTGTAACCGCGGTTACAAGCACCGTTGTTTTCCCCCTTGTGGCAACAGCACATCCCCTAGACTCATGTTTCTGTCACTCAACCGTGTCATCGGGGGGGGGGGGCATGAACCCACAATCTAGCACAACGCTCCCTCTTGGAGTCACTACCTACTACTTGGCCAAAGCAATAAACAGCAACGGAGAACATTCAAGAATTACTTAGGAACAAAAATATAAGAGATTAAAACAAAATATATTACTCTATCACAATCTGAACATAATCTCATAATCCATCAGATCCCATCAAACTCAGCATAGCAACAGCAGAAATATTACAAAGGTGCCTCGATCATGTAGGGCAGCTCACGAGGTCTAAACAATGAAGATCAAAGAGGGGAGGAGAACATCACATAACTACTGATCACGGACCCATGGTCGAAGGAAAACTACTCACGAGACATTCGGGGAGCATCCATGGTGGAGAGGAGACTCCCGGAGGTCAATCCTCCCTCCGGCAGGGTGCCGGGAAGAGGCCTTCTGGTGCTCCCGATCTTGGAAGCGCGGCGGCAGCAGAACAGAGGAGAGTTCGCGGAATAGGGTTCTGCTTCTGGAGTTTTCCCGTGACGGGGGATAAATAGGCGAAGGGGGGCAGCCAGAGGTGGACCTGGGGCCCCAGGCGCCCCCCTGGCGCGGCCAGGGGTGGGGCCGCGCCGGGTGGCCGCCTGGGCCCCCCTGGCTCCCCTCTGGCCCCTCCCGGGCTCTTCTCGAAGCTTCCGTCACGCTGATTTTTTATCTGAATTTTCCCGAATTTTTCTGGCACTTTTTATATGGGGGAAAACTGAAATAGAAAAACAGCAGAAAACAGGAACTGGCACTGGGGTGCACTGAGTTAATAGGTTAGTCCAAATATGATCAAAAGTGTATGAAAGTGTATCTAGATCATAGCAATATCACACAAAACATGCATGGAGCAAGCAGAAATTATAGATACGTTTTGGACGTATCAGCATCCCCTTCTCCATCAACAATCATATGTTCGTCCTTCGTCTCGCTATATTTTTATCACTTCATGCGTTATGTGTTATGCTTGGAGCGTCTCGCTCTTAGGTTTTTTTTTTAGTTTTCTTTAGCTTTGCTTGCTGTTCATAACAAGTTATATCCTTTCTTACTTTGTGTGGGAGAGAAACACGCTCCACTTTCAAAATTTAGAACACATCATACGATGTTTCCTGCCTATCTTCTTGCTGTTGTGTGTTCTTTATCTTGTTATAGCTACTGCCTTGTTTAGTTTTAGTCTTAGTTTGTCTTTAGCTAGAGCCTTGGCTTTTGTTTAGTTTGTTGCTGGAACTCATTTTAGTTTTCATGTTTATCTTGTTAAGAGAGTTGGTTGTTGCACTGAGTCGTGTCCTGTCTTGAAATTAGGTAATTGAGGTTGCTATTTAATTTTAGTAGTAGCTTGTAATAGTTTTGAGGAATTGATGTGAGTAATGTTTAAACTTTTGGTGTCAAGAGCTCTTGCCTATTAGTGATAGGTGTCGTATATTTGTGCAATCCGTGTGTATTTTCCAAACCTACAAAACTAGTTGAGAACTCTAGCTACTAGATAGATCACTACTCTTCTGAGGGGTCGAATATCAGAGAACACTCAAGTACCATGAGTCGAGGATGCGCAAGGATAACCAAACCCCCATACACTCCTCCTCGGGGTACTTGTCTCTTTGTGAACCTCCTCATTAGATTGAGAGTTACCGATAATAAGTGCATGAGTTCTTCGGACTAATGTAAGTATTGAAAGTTGACACTTCCACCTTCCCATATTTTGCTAGCCTCTCCTGTGCCGTGCATTGCCTTCTTCTCACTCCGAGAGTTGGTGTCCACCTTCGCCGGTACATCCAAACCCTTGGCATGATACGCTCTTTCATCATAAGCCTCCTTATATCTTTCCTTAAAACAGCCACCATACCTACCTATCAAGGCATTTCCATGGCCTTTCTGAGTTACATTGCCATGCAACTTCCACTCTTCATGACTTGATCTTCATGTCATACATGTTCTTGCTACACTGGCAGTGACATACATTGCATACTTCATGTTAGTTACATCTTCTTTATGTGTTTGAGTACCTTGTAAAGTGTGAAAGATTTCATTTACCTTCTTGTAAAGTAGAGTGTTGCCCTTAAGTGAGGAAAAGATCCCAAAGTGGACACAATAAAAGATCCCACAGAGGACAAATGAGAGTTAAATAGAAAGAGCCATTGAGGCCACCAAAAAATACAAAAAAATAGAAAAAAGAGAAAAAGAAATAAAAAGAGAGAAAGGGGCAACACTACTATCCTTTTGAGAGATCCACACTAGTACTCCCTTTATATCCTTGTACTCCATAGAGATGATCTTTATGCATATAGCTATGTGGGGATCTTCACACTATAGAACTTGGCTTGCATATTCCAAGGATGAGCTCCTCAAACGAGCTCTAGGTCTTCGTGAGCGAGCAAGTTAGATGCACCCCCACTAGATTCATTGGAGAGCTTCTTATCTCGTATGTGCATCCGTTGCATGGAAATCCCTACTACTCACATCATATCTATCATTTGGCATCTTTTGCCTATGATTGTCCTCATTGATGTGAGCGTTTCTCTTCCTTTTTGTCTTCCTCCTCCACCATATTTCTCTCTTTGCCATCCTAAGTGTCAACTCTCATGCTTACGCGCATCCATTGCATGAGTGCTCGAAATATCAAAAAGGAGTGGATCAAATTGACTTGTACCTGGCTAGTGGTCTGGGGACGAGTCAAGATAATATTCCACAGAATACCAAGTGTGAAACTTTAGTAGATTGAGTTCTCAACACAAAAATACTTTTTTCTCGTATTCCCTATCCCCCTTCTTGCACGCAAACACCATTTGGAGATATTCGAGTCACGGACAGCGAGAGCTCTTGCACCTAATGTTCTTTTGTTACTTGTTTCAATGCTAATATAGACTCTTGCATGTTATGACTTGAATTGAGTTTCTAACCTTAATTGCTTTACTTCTCAAAGTTCTTTTATGGTTGCTAGCATGTCACCACAGAAATTATGTTGTTATCATTTACCTACTCAAGGACGAACAGGAATTAAGCTTGGGGATGTTGATACGTACAAAATGTATCTATAATTTCTGCTTGCTCCATGCATGTTTTGTGTGATATTGCTATGATCTAGACACACTTTCATATACTTTTGATCATATTTGGACTAACCTATTAACTCAGTGCACCCCAGTGCCAGTTCTTGTTTTTTGCTGTTTTTCTATTTCAGTTTCCCCCCATATAAAAAGTGCCAGAAAATGTCGGGAAAATTCAGATAAAAAATCAGCGTGGAGGAAGCTTCGCGAAGAGTACGGGAGGGGCCAGAGGGGAGCCAGGGGGGCCCAGGCGGCCACCCGGCGCGGCCCCCCCCCTGGCCATGCCAGGGGGGCGCCTGGGGCCCCTGGTCCACCTCTGGCTGCCCCCCTTCTTCTATTTATTCTCCGTCATGGGAAAACACCAGCAGAGGAACCCTATTCCGCAAACTCGTCTCTGTTCCGCCGCCGCCGCGCTTCCGAAGATCGGGAGCACCAGAAGACCTCTTCCCGGCACCCTGCCGGAGGGAGGATTGACCTCCGGGAGTCTCCTCTCCACCATGGATTCTCCCCGGATGTCTTGTGAGTAGTTTTCCTTGGACCATGGGTCCGTGATCAGTAGCTATGTGATGTTCTCCTCCCCTCTTTGATCTTCATTGTTTAAACCTCGTGAGCTGTCGTACATGATCGAGGCACCTTTGTAATATTTATGCTATTGCTATGTTGAGTTTGATAGGATCTGATGGATTATGAGATTATGTTCAGATTGTGATAGAGTAATATATTTGGTTTTTATCTCTTATATTTTTGTTCCTAAGTAATTCTTGCATGTTCTCCGTTGCTGTTTATTGCTTTGGCCAAGTAGTAGGTAGTGACTTCAAGAGGGAACGTTGTGCTAGATTGTAGGTTCATGCCCCCCGATGACACGCTTGAGTGACAGAAACATGAGTCTAGGGGATGTGTTGTTGCCACAAGGGGGAAACAACGGTGCTTGTGACCGCGGTCACAAGGATTGTTTACTTTATGCAGAGTTATTTTTAATGCAGTTTTCTGTTGCTTTGGGTTTACACTTTGGGTGGGGCTCGCAACTTAATACCAGCAAGATGTTCTGGATAGATATCTCAAGGTGGATGATTAGTAGTAGATGCAGATGGATTTCGGTCTACTTATCTTGGCGTACTGCCTGTGCTTTTGAACCTCGTCCTTTCTTTTGTAGCATAGTTAGCATTGCGGTGCGTTCATAATACTGTCAATTGCCTTTCTGTAATTTGTTTACCTCGCATAGCAATTTTATCGTCTTTTGGGAGAGAGACATCACTAGCGAACATCACGTATCCCGGTCCATATCGTCATTATTGTTTCCACGCTATATTTACCTTACTGCTTTTACTTGCTATCATTATCCCTTGCATTTTATCCTTGTGAACAACAAGACCGGAGAGATTGACAACCTCTCTGAACTTCGTTGGGAACAAAGTTATCTGTGTCTGTGTGCAGGTCCGCGTCAGTTGCGCCGCTGACACCTACTTATCATCTCTGGAGTCCTACTGGAGACAAACCTTGGTATCTTCAGCGAGGGAAAACTTCTGCTGCACTACATCTCAACCTTCCACTTGGGGTAACCAACGAAGGGGCGAGAAGCCATCAGTGGCTCAAGGGTACTCCAAAGTTGAAGGCTTGGATTTTGATGAGACATTTTCTCCCGTTGCCCGTCTTGAATCTATACGCATGTTTCTTGCTTATGCCACATTCAATGGATTCCCATTATTTCAAATGGATGTAAAAAGTGCTTTTCTTAATGGTCCACTACAAGAGGATGTATATGTAGCACAACCACCTTTTGTGACCCTCATCACAAGGACCACATGTACAAACTTCATAAGGCATTATATGGTCTTAAGCAAGCCCCTGGGGCTTGGTATGACCATCTTAGGAAGTTTTTACTCGAGGAAGGATTTGTGAGGGGTGTCATTGATGCCACTCTTTTTACCAAGAGAACCAATGGTGAATTGCTTATATGCAAAAACTATGTAGATGACATAATATTTGGTTCTCCTAACCCATCTTTGTGCCAGTGGTTCTCGGAAACTATGACTAAGAACTTCCTTGGATTTCGAATCGAGAAATTTGCCGAAGGAACCTTCATCTCCCAAATAAAGTACATTCAAGACATGCTCGTGAAGTTTGGTATGAAGGATGCCAAGACATGCAAGACACCCATGCCAACCAAGGGATATCTAGATCAAGACCTTTCCGGTATTCTGTTTGATGCTACTCTTTATCGTTCTATGATTGGGTCATTGCTTTACCTTTGTGCATCTAGACCAGATATTATGCTTAGCGTAGGAATGTGTGCAAGATATCAAGCCTCTCCTATGGAGAGTCATCATTTGGCGGTTAAGCGCATTCTTAGATACCTTGTTCATACTCCTTTGTTGGGCCTTTGGTACCCCAAGGAAGCCAAGTTTGATCTCTTGGGTACACCGATGCAGATTGGGCTGGAGACAAGGTGGATTGGAAGTCAACATCCGGTTCATACCAATTTCTTGGGCGCTCATTGGTAAGTTGGCACTCCAAGAAGAAAAATTGTGTCTCCCTCTCCACCGCCGAAGCCGAGTATGTGGCCGCCGCAAGTTGTGCTACTCAAGTTCTATGGATGAGGCAAACTTTGAAGGATTATGGCCTCACCTATAAGAAGGTACCCATCTTATGTGACAATGAAAGTGCTATCAAGATTGCCAACAACCCGTGTCAACATCCTCGCACCAAGCATATTGACATTCATCATCACTTCATACGGGATCATATTCAAAAGGGTGATATTGTTCTTGCACATGTGGGCACCGACAAGCAACTTGCCGATATTTTCACGAAGCCATTGGATGAAGCAAGGTTTTGCCAACTAAGGGGTGAACTTGGTATCTTGGAACGTTATAGATTTTCTTCCTAGGGGTATCTTCCTCTCATTCATGCACATAGCATAGAACTTGTCTAGATGCAGGCATATATGTAGGGGGAGAAACTCAATTAATGAGTTCTCAACTCTCTATGTGATGCACAAAGAGAACCAACATCAACAATCCGCATGCTCACTTCGGTGAATCCATGTGTAGAGGTTAAAGATGGAGTCGTGACTTTGGACCCAAGATACATGTTCGCGGTGTCAAAGCACATACACTCAAATATGGTGGTTTCGGCCACCACCCTTCCCTTTGGAAGGATTGCTTGTGTCATGTGTGCTTGATTGGTTGTTTTCTTTGTATATCTATACATATCCACTATGACCCTATCAACTATATGATCTTGGTATACTAGTATATTATAAATATTATGATCTTGGTATCATTCTCTGCCCCAGCCGGCTCTTTCTCACCCAAGCATCGGACATCCGGTACACACCGGACGTCCGGTTCCTGGAGCACCCACTGTCTGGACCTCACACAACTTTTCAGCCCTGTCGGAAATCCGGTGCCCATCGGACGTCCGACCGACCGGACGTCCGACCCGCATCGGACGTCCGATCCCGCGTAGACTATATAAACATAACCGCGTGGAGAGGAACAGATATTCTCTCCACCCGGTTCTCTCCCAGCCGCCGCCGCCCCTTTCGCCCGCTTGCCGCCGCCGGCCACCCTGGTCGGCTCCCGGCCCCTCTCCTCCGGATCTTCGCGCCACGGGTACCCCTCCCCCCGATCTTTCCTTTCATCCAATTAGTTTTTGGGATGGTGCCCTGATTTGTGCCTCACTGCTTGTTCCCCATCTAGGTTTCGCTATGGTTCGCACGAAGCAATCCGCGCACAAGAGGGCGGGTGGATCCGTCTCCCAGGGTATGCCTCTCCTGCCGTGTGGTGACTATTCCTCGTTTCTCCCAGTCGAAATCATTTTTCTCATCCGCAGTATGTTTTTACTAGGGGGTCCGAGGATTCTGATGAACGTCGTCTTCCCAAACGCCTTGCCCGGCGTGCTACCACCTGTGGGAAGCAGCCCCAACACCCTGAATCATCCGCGGACAGCGATGACACTCATGATGATCCTGGCCTCACTTTTGAGGATGAGTTTGAAGAGGATTTGGATGCTGACTTTGAGGAGGATGATCTCATCCCTGTTCACTCGGCGGCGCGTGCCAAATTGAGATCCCTTCGCGCTGCTCGGGGTTCCTCCTCTACTTCGGGGGCTCATGATGAGTATGAGGTGGCCCCTGATGACGCTCTGCCGGTGGCCCGTGTTCACATCTCTTGTGAACCAGTTGCCACCCATGGACGTCCTGCCTCGGATTATACCACGTCATCATCCACTACCTATTAGAAACTGCGTCGTGATGTCAACCAGTTTGATGCTGAGAAGGATTGTCTGGACACACGTTTTTGGACCAATGTGCAGGCAGATGTGTTCTCTTTTGTTGTTATACACAAAGGGTTGGTCAACTCTCATGCCTGCATTCCACTTGAGTTCATTCGGGATAACCCGTCCAAATTTTCGGGTGTCCATGCTATCATTGATGATATGGGTCTTGATGCGCCCTTTGGGTTTCAGCGTGACTGGAACAAGGCAGCCATTCTTCAATTCTATGCCATGTGCTTCTTTAAAAACAATACCATTTTGTGGATGACTGGTGAGGAGCGTCTCTATGCTACATATGCTCAGTTTGTGAAGGCCCTTGGCTTTCGGGCCTCTGGTTTTCGCATCCATTCTGCCAAAAAGGAGCACAAGACCATGACTCACGAGGACGGCATTCGTCTCATCAAGCCGGATCTGCAAGGTGATGATGCCCACAAGAATCTCAATGATGCGTCCATATGGCTACCACAGTTTCACTCTCTGTTCCAGTGTGTCCTTCGAACTCTATATCCGAAGTGTGGGGACAAGTCCACTTGTAGCAGCTATTCCATTGATCTGATGTGTTGCATGGAGTCGCACCCCACAGAGCTTATTGATATACCATACTTTATCTGGAATGAGTTATGCCTTGCCAGCATTCAGACCAAACGCATTTTCCCTCATGCACCTTTCATCATGGACCTGATTGAGTCCCGTGCATCGCGCCCCATTGAGCTCACTCATTGTCACTCCATGTGGACCATTCCGACCTACATGTACTATGATGCTCCTGCTCCCACGACTCGCACTGTTCCGGAGTCTGCTACTGTTGGTGGCACTCTCTGGCGCCACACTTCTGAGCAGGCGCCCATGCGGAGGATTGCACACTTCTTGGGCAAGGCCCAATCCGCTATGATGAGGGCTATCACTTTCAACTGCACCTCCAACCACGATGTTGTCTCTAGGCTCATATCCCCCAAGAACAAGCTCAAGGCCCGTATCCGTGCAGGTGGTGAGGCCGATGTCAGCGATGATGAGCGTCTTCCGGAGGCTCCTCCTACTGGACTCGGCTTCGACTTCCCCACGTGACCAGAGTGGGCGTATTTCTTCCCGGAGGCTTCGGGTGCTAGTGGCAGTGGCACTCACTAGATCGTGCCTGTTGGTTGATACGTCCAAAACGTATCTATAATTTCTGCTTGCTCCATGCATGTATTGTGTGATATTGCTATGATCTAGATACACTTTCATACACTTTTCATCATATTTGGACTAACCTATTAACTCAGTGCACCCCAGTGCCAGTTCGTGTTTTCTGCTGTTTTTCTATTTCAGTTTTCCCCCATATAAAAAGTGCCAGAAAAAAGCGGGAAAATTCAGATAAAAAATCAGCGTGAAGGAAGCATTGAGAAGAGCTCGGGAGGGGCCAGAGGGGAGCCAGGGGGCCCAGGCGGCCACCCGGCGCGGCCCCACCCCTGGCCGCGCCAGGGAGGCACCTGGGGCCCCTGGTCCACCTCTGGCTGCCCCCTTCGCCTATTTATCCCCCGTCACGGGAAAACTCCAGAAGCAGAACCCTATTCCACGAACTCGCCTCTGTTCCGCCGCCGGCGCGCTTCCAAGATCGAGAGCACCAGAAGGCCTCTTCCCAGCACCCTGTCGGAGGGAGGATTGACCTCCGGGAGTCTCCTCTCCACCATGGATGCTCCCCGGATGTCTCGTGAGTAGTTTTCCTTCGACCATGGGTCCGTGATCAGTAGCTATGTGATGTTCTCCTCCACTCTTTGATCTTCATTGTTTAGACCTCGCGAGCTGCCCTACATGATCGAGGCACCTTTGTAATATTTCTGCTGTTGCTATGTTGAGTTTGGAGGGATCTGATGGATTATGAGATTATGTCCAGATTGTGCTAGAGTAATATAATTGGTTTTTATCTCTTATATTTTTGTTCCTAAGTAATTCTTGCATGTTCTCCGTTGTTGTTTATTGCTTTGGCCAAGTAGTAGGTAGTGACTTCAAGAGGGAGCGTTGTGCTAGATTGTGGGTTCATGCCCCCCCCCCGATGACACGCTTGAGTGACAGAAACATGAGTCTAGGGGATGTGCTGTTGCCACAAGGGGGAAAACAATGGTGCTTGTAACCGCGGTTACAAGGATTGTTTACTTTACGCAAAGTTCTTTTTAATGCAGTTGTCTGTTGCTTTGGGTTTACACTTTGGGTGGGGCTCGCAACTTAATACTAGCGAGATGTTCTGCATAGATATCTCAAGGTGCATGATTAGTAGTAGATGCAGATGGATTTCGGTCTACTTAACTTGGCGTACTGCCTGTGCTTTTGAAACTCTTCCTTTCTGTCGGAGGATTGGTACCCGGGTAGGCTAACCCAAGCGGAAGCAAGCTTTCAAGACAGGGATGGGCCGATTGGGCTGCAGCTGGGCCGAGCTAGGCAGAGGTACGACCGATTGCTCTAAAGCAATCGGCCATACCAAGTGCCGGCAGTCGGCCCAGGCGCAATCGGTCCACCCTTTTGTTCACTGAGGACGATCGTCCGATTGGCCTGCAGCTGGACCGAGGTCGTTTCCTAGAAGACCGATTGCCCAGAGCAATCGACCTTACCCAGGAACCACCAGTCGGTCCAGGCGCAATCGGAGCTACCTGACACCCAGTCGGGGGTATGATTACGAGGTCATAAATGCCATATCCCGAGATATCTGGGTGGCAGGAAGGCCAAGTCACATCGAGGATTTCCGGGAGATACGATGTCGACCTCTCCGCCGATTCCGCGGACAGGCCGACAAGACCGTACCTCATAGCTCCACTATTCATCACTAGACCCTACAAGGTAGTAGCATGGGCCGCCGCTCGTAGGCTCCGGATCACCCGGATAGGAGCAGTCGGTGGGCCCAGGCCGATTAGAGGATGACAGCTGGGCCCTTTAGGCATTGAAGTTACCATAGTACCCTGGACTCATCTTCGAATTATGATTCCCGCCATTAAATAACCTATTACTATTTATGCACTATAAGAGCCAGGGTACCCCTCCTGCGCGAGGGACGACGACGCCACACCTGAGATCTCATTAACTCTTTCTCCTTTCAATTCATTCACTGCTCGTAGTTACTCCTCAGGGAAGCGGGAGAGGACCTTGCCCACGGCGGCGGTGCACTCCTTCCCCTGAGAAGGTAGAAGAGCAGTCATTGTAGCCACTCCATTGATATACAAGAGACAGGCAGGAGTAGGAGTGTTATCTCTCCGGAGAGCCCCGAACCTGGGTACATCGTGGTGTCTTCACCGTGCTTGTGCCCAACCCGACTCCGGCACCATCGACATTCGCTCCCTCGTGTCTTCCCCTCACTTTAGCCATCCCCATGGCATCTGCCGTCACATATCGACGACAGTTGGCGCCCACCGTAGGGCAGACCGAGGCGTCGACTGGAGTCAAGATCCGGACGGGATCAACCTCTGCATCGGGCGGTAGCCACGCCTCTGGCCTGATTCTAAGGCGTGGGGCAATCGACTATGTGGTGGACTACTCGGCGCGGTATAAGGAAGGAGCTCCCTTGCCGCCCGGGGTGTCGCTGCAGGTGGGAAGTCACCGTCTCTTCATCGGTGCCTTCCCTGAGGCATATCCGAGAGACATCCGAGTTTTCTCATGTGCTACAGACCCTCTCTTGACCAGGGGCTGCGCCGCAGCACCTGGCCAAGGGGAGGGCCGACTGCACGCTACAGTCATGATGGCGGGAGCGTCGTCCTCGACCAATCGGGACCCGGCAAGCGCAGCAAGGAAGGCAAAGGAAGTGGCTGATGCAGCAGAGCGAATCGGCACCAGTGCGTTGCGGGATGTGTTGTACACACCCGTGAACAGGAATGGTGATCCGGAGCAAGTGCATACCGAGCTGGAAACGGCACGGCTTGCACTGGCTCGCAGGGCCGAGCAAGTGCTGGCTGAGGAGCGTCGGCTGGGAGCCATCACTCGGGAATACAACGCAGCGCATGTAGGACCGCGTCGGCCGATTGAGCCCGCAGTCCTGGAAGACCTGAGAAGCCGAGGCCGGGCAGTCAACCAGCAGTTGTCTGGGGCGGAGCTACCGGAGCGTCCGATAAGGCCAACACAACCGGAGCAACCGGTGCAATCGGCATTTGTCCAAAGGCCCACATATAGCACACCCGACAAGAATCTGAGAGCAGCCGAGCAGATAGCGCTTGAGCTGGAAGAGTTGGAAGGAGATGAGCGGCGCGAGCAGTCGCGCCGAATGCGTGAACTGATAGCAGCCGCGAAGGAGAAAAAGATCGCGGCAATGGGCAATCAGAATGCTGAGCCAGAGGCATCAAGAGGAACTGTGAGGCCGAATGCGGGAGCCAGCCAGCGGCCGAATGCGTCGCGCCAGAATCGGCATCAGCCCGCGCCATCTCGGCATGACAGCAAGGTCAGAAGCAATCGCCCAGCAGCAAGCAGAAGAATGGAAGAGCCGGCTGTTAACAGCAGGCGCCATGACATGCTGCAGCAGTCGGCACCGAGACCAGCAATCAGCACCCGACTTGGCCCTCGCCAAATCGGTCAGAATGACGCAAGGCATCGCATTGAGCTCCTGGAGAAGGAGGCCCAGGAAGATGAAGAAGGAGAAGCTGGCCCAGCATGTTTCGGTCATCGCATTCGGACGGAGAAGTTCCCCAAAGGCTTTACACTGCCGAGAGATACCCCCAAGTACAATGGCTCGGTAAAGCCTGAGGACTGGCTGTCCGATTACCTGACAGCAGTTCGCATTGCGGGAGGCAATCGGCGTGTGGCAGTTCGCTATGCACCGCTCATGCTGCAGGGTTCAGCTCGGACATGGCTGAATAGTTTGCCCAAGGACAGTGTGAACTGTTGGGAGGACTTCACGACTGCGTTCATCCACAACTTCACAAGCACATATGAAAGGCCCAACCTCCCTCGGCAGTTAGCTTTGTGCGTGCAAGGCAAGGACGAGCCCCACCGAGATTACCTGTCTCGGTGGATCAAGTTGAAGAATTCGTGCGAAGGAGTCCATGAGATTCAGGCCATCCAGTACTTCACTGATGGATGCCTGGCCGATTCAATGCTGAAGCACAAGCTGCTCCGCAAAGACTTCACATCGCTCACCGAGCTCATGAAGGTGGCAAATGCTTTCGCTATGTCCGATTCTGCGATGCGCCCTATCCAACTCGGAGTTGGAGGTGTGATCCAGTCACCAGGGGCTCCGTAGTCGGACACAGGAAACCAAGGCCTCAGTCGGAAAGAGAGAAGAGAGAACAACCGCAACAACAACAACAACAACCAGCAGAACAACGGCAAGCGAAAGGACGAGCAACCGGACACTCAGTATGGCAGTCGGCAGGTGGCCGTTGTTCAGAATGAGGAAGACCCACCGGCTGCAGGAGGCAGTCGGAAGAAGAGATCCAATGTGAGACCCCCAGGGCAGATGAAGCCCAAGTACACGTTTGAGGACATGTTGGATGCACCATGTAAGTTGCACAGCACGCCTGGGAGGCCGTCTGCGCACACCACTCGGCAATGTGATTTTGTGAGAAGGATAGCAAAAGGAGAAGCTTTACCCCCACCACCACCACCACCACCACAGAACAGAGGACTGCCTCAGCAGCAGAACCAGTACCCGCAGCAAGATGCAGCATATATGATTTTTACCAGTGAGTCCACAGATAAGGGCAGTCGGAGAGCCCGAGCCCAGGAAGTCAATGCAACAATGCCGCCGATTCCCCAATTCATGCATTGGTCCGAGTGTCCGATATCCTGGGACAGAGCAGATCACCCCGCTATTTTGCCGAATCCGGGCAACTATCCGCTGGTGGTGGATGCTCTGGTCGCAGAGCCTAAGTTTTCATGCAAGTTTTCAAGAGTGCTAGTTGATGGAGGAAGCACAATCAACATCCTGTACCGAGATACGATGCTCAAGCTAGGACTTACAGAGAGGGATTTGGAGCGCAGTCGGACGACATTCCACGGGATTGTCCCTGGATTGTCTTGCACCCCCTTGGGTCGCATTCGGTTGGACGTCATTTTCGGCACAAAGGAGAATTTCAGGAGAGAGCCGATTTGGTTCGAGGTGGCCGACCTTAGCAGTCCATACCATGCTTTGTTGGGATTACCAGCATTTGCCAAGTTCATGATCAATGCACAGCAGACATACCTGAAGATGAAGATCCCGAGGCCAAGCGGCGTCATCACAGTCACCGGAGACTTCAGGAAGTCCCTCGAGTGCACATCTGCTGGCAGCAGTTTGGCTGAGTCCTTAGTGGTGGAGACAGAGAAGAGTCAGCTCGGCAAGGTGATTGCAATGGCGCAAGCGCAGAGCAAGAATCCACTGCCGGTTGGCCCAACAAAGAGAGCAGATGAGGAATCGGCTTTTCAATCGGCCCAGGACAGCAAGAAAATCGCTCTAGATCCCTCCGACTCGACCAAGTTTGTTGTGGTCGGAGCTGGACTTAGCGACAAATAGGAAAGCGAGCTCGTCGAGTTTCTCCGTGAGAATCGGGACATCTTTGCATGGTCTCCACAGGACATGCCTGGTGTTCCGAGAGAACTCGCCGAGCACAAGCTGCACATTCGGCCAGGCTCGAAGCCGGTCAAACAACCCCTGAGACGTTTTTCTGAGGACAAGAGAAGAGCAATCGGCGAAGAGATTGCAAAGTTACAAGTTGCAGGTTTCATCATGGAAGTGTTTTACCCCGAGTGGCTGGCCAATCCAGTCCTCGTCATGAAGAAGAACAAGACTTGGCGTATGTGTATAGATTACACTTGTTTGAACAAAGCATGCCCAAAGATCCGTTTGCTTTGCCCCGAATTGACCAAGTGGTTGATTCTACGGCCGGCTGTGAGTTGTTATCCTTTTTGGATGCTACTGCTGGATATCACCAGATAAAGTTAGCCGTGGAAGATCAGATCAAGACAGCATTCATAACCCCTTTCGGGGCCTACTGTTATATCACCATGCCTTTTGGTCTGAAAAATGGAGGTGCCACTTATCAGCGCATGATGCAAAGATGCACACACTCTCAGCTCGGCAGAAATATCCACGTTTACGTGGACGACTTGGTGGTGAAGTCGGCAAGGGGAGTCACATTGTTGGACGACCTCAGAGAGACCTTTGCAAATCTGAGAACCTATCAGATCAAGCTCAACCCGGAGAAGTGTGTGTTTGGAGTCCAAGCCGGCAAGCTCTTGGGGTTTCTCGTTTCCGAGAGGGGAATCGAATGCAACCCCGAGAAGATAGCCGCAATAGAGCGCATGGAGCAGCCCAAGACCTTGAAGCAAGTGCAGAAGTTCACCGGTTGCCTCGCGTCCCTCAGCCGATTCCTCAGTCGGCTGGGCGAGAAGGCAATTCCCTTGTACCAGTTGATGAAGAAGACAGAGAAATTTACTTGGACCCCCCAAGCAAATGAAGCATTCCGAGAGCTCAAGCGCATGCTATCCACAGCACCGATTCTGGCTGCCCCGATTGAGAAGGAGCCCATGATGTTGTACATTGCAGCAACCAATCGGGTGATCAGCGCGGTTATGGTGGTGGAGCGGCCCGAGAAGGACAAGGCACAGCAAGTCCAGCGTCCAGTGTACTACATCAGCGAAGTGCTTTCAGCATCCAAGCAGAACTATCCTCACTACCAGAAGGTGTGCTATGGAGTATACATGGCGGCCAAGAGATTGAAGCCATATTTTCAAGCCCACTTGATCACTGTTGTCAGTTCGGCTCCATTAGCCGACATCATGGGAAG
The DNA here is from genome assembly GCA_950022295.1 of Bromus sterilis. NCBI lineage: Eukaryota > Viridiplantae > Streptophyta > Magnoliopsida > Poales > Poaceae > Bromus > Bromus sterilis. Next base: position 26,842,707 of record OX465596.1, on the reverse strand, counting down.
AAAAGATGCAACCGGAAGAGTGGCGAAATGGGCAATCGAGGTGGCCAGTCATGGCATCCAATATGAGCCAAGGACCGCAATCAAGTCGCAGGCACTAGCCGATTTCCTGGTGGACTGGGCTGAAACTCAGTACATGCCACAGCTCCCCATGTCGGATGTCTGGCGAATGCACTTCAATGGCTCCAAGATGAAGAATGGCCTAGGGGCCGGGGTGGTGCTCACGTCCCCAAGGGGAGATCAATTGCAATATGTGCTCCAGATTCACTTTGCAGCATCAAACAATGTAGCCGAGTACGAAGCCCTTGTGCATGGTATCAAGTTGGCCAAGGAAATCGGTATTCGGAATATTGAGTGCTATGGTGACTCCGATCTGGTGGTACAGCAGTGCTCGGGCACGTGGGATGCTAAAGATGCTAATATGGCAAGCTACCGATTCCTGGTGCAGCAAATCAGCGGATACTTTGAAGGTTGTGAGTTCCATCATGTTCCAAGAGCAAATAATGAAGCAGCAGATGCATTGTCCAAGCTTGGTTCCACAAGGCAAGCAATTCCACCAGGCGTATCTCTCGAGCACATCAAGAAGCCATCCATCACTCCGTCACCAGACTCCGAGTCCATATTCATCTCGGAGACCGATCTTGAAGCTCTGAGACCGGCCAGGCCCGCAACCATGAAGAAGCAATCCAGCGCTCAGGGTGTCTCGGCAATAGCACCAGGGGCTGCCGATTGCAAACCAGGGGCTGCAGAAGAGGAGAAGAAGAGCGATACCACAGAGAAGCAAGCAGAGGCTGCGCCAGAGGGCGCAACCTCTGGAGAACAAGTGATATCAGAAGTTGCCGATTGCAGTAATGAAGTTTCAACCCCAGATGAGAAGTCAGCACCAGAGGCTGCCGAATGCGTGCCAGGCGCCGCAGTCGGCAGTTCGCAAACAGAAGAAGAGATAGCAGAGGTTCAAGAGGCCGAGATCGAGCAGGCCAATGCTCAAGAGACCGAAATCCAAGAAGAAGTCTTACCCCAGCAAGCAGCAGTAATGGTAGTGGTCAGTGCGCCATCATGGGCACAGCCGATTCGAGATTTTTTGGTAGACGGGACCCTTACACCAGATTTGGCATTGTCCAGGCAGATCAGTCGCCGATCTTGGGCATATAAAATCATCAACAATGAGCTGATGCGCAAGAGTCCGACTGGTGTTCTTCAGAGGTGTGTTGAAGAGGACAGAGGCTTGGAGCTGCTCAAAGACATCCATTAGGGTGAATGTGGTCATCACGCGTCAGCAAAGGCAATCGCCAACAAGGCTTTCCGGCAAGGTTTCTACTGGCCAACTGCACTCGCAGCAGCTGAAAATCTGGTGAAGCACTGCAAGGGTTGTCAGCGATTCAAGGCAAAGAGTCATCAGCCAGCATCGGCATTGAAGACCGTCCCAATAGCTTGGCCGTTTGCAGTTTGGGGTCTGGACATGGTCGGACCATTCAAGAGAGCTAGAAGCGGCATGACACATCTCCTGGTGGCAATCGACAAATTTACCAAGTGGATCGAGGCAAGACCAATCAAGAAGTTGGATGGACCGACTGCAGTCAAGTTTGTGGCCGACATCGTATGCAGATATGGTGTTCCCAACGGCATCATCACCGATAATGGCACAAACTTTGCAAGGGGGGCATTGGCTCGATATGCATCTCAGCAGGGCATTCGGCTTGATCTGGCATCTGTGGCACACCCACAGTCCAATGGTCAGGTCGAAAGGGCAAATGGACTAATCCTATCGGGTATCAGGCCCAGATTGGTAGAGCCACTTGAGAGGGCACCTGGGGCATGGATTGATGAACTCCCCGCAGTACTTTTCAGTTTGAGGACCACGCCGAATAGGTCGACTGGGTTCACTCCTTTCTTCCTGGTATAGGGTTCAGAAGCAGTCATCCCCTCCGACATCGAGTTTGATTCACCTCGGCACGCTTTATACACCGAAGAAGAAGCCAAGTTAGCAAGAGAAGACGGCGTCGACCTCAAAGAAGAAGCCTGTTTGTTGGCCTTGTCTAGGTCAGCAATCTATCAGCAGAAGTTGCGGCACTACCACAGCAAGAAGATTCGACCTTTCTCTTTCCGAGAGGGGGACATGGTGCTCCGCCGAATCCAGAAATCAGATGGGCAGCACAAGCTATCCTCACCTTGGGAAGGGCCATTTATTGTCAGCAGAGCGCTCAAGAACAACTCCTACTACCTGATCGATTGCACCAAGGGAACTCGGCACAAGGACACATCGGGAGTAGAGACAGAGCGGCCGTGGAATGCCGAGTTGTTATGTCCGTTCTATAGTTGAACGGCATAAGTTCATGTAAGCCATTCGGCAAACAATCAGTTAAAGTTATCATGTCTCTGAAAATGAGCATTCGAGTACTTTTCGTATAATTCCATTCGAAGAGCTAGCCCTAATCGTCAACGCTCCGTCAGACCCGAGACGTGCATAGCATACCCGGGGACTGGCCGACCACGAGGTCAAGAAAATAAGCCATCGTGGCACGGGGACTGCAGGCTGGCTCGCAATCGGACACCCAGCTCAAGCGCAAATCACTAAGGGTTTGTGGCATTGAAAAGGGTGACGATTGAAGCAGTCGGTAGTACAAATCCCGGGAAACAACTCGAAACATGCCACCACAAGCAGCGCCGACGAGATAAAGTCGCCGATTGCGCCGCAAACTCGGACAATCGGCGCCTGCTGTTGCAGAATCCTTTGCGTTAAGAATCTTGTCGTGTAAAAATAAATACTCATCGAACCTTGGCTGGATGTTTACTGTTGATCCGATCGGGGGCCGCATATCGGCAGCAAGATCGACACAGTAAACATTCCCAAGCGCAGCCGATGAAAGAAACCGGCAAAGACGCAAAGTTGATCGCACATGAAAACAGTTAAAACAAGCAATCGATTTGCATCAAAAGTAACAGGCCCAAGGCCGAATAAGGTCATTACATCAAGTGGGTGTCGGCAGAATTAAAATTAACCGATCTAATATCGGCAGGTGGACAGTCCGAATACAAATCAAGATGGCACATCTCAAGCAGTCGGAGGCACCGAGCTGGAGGATGGAGCAGATGGATACGATTGAGCTTCAGAACCGGCAGCATCAGCTCGTTTCGTCTTCGGAGAGGTCTGAGATGAATCGCTGTCGGAAGGCTCCTCGGCTAGCGCAGAGATAGTTGAAGCAGGGAGTGGATTCCCTCCGTCATCAAGATATGGAGTGTAGTCATATGGAGAGAACCAAGTCTTCATAGTACTGGCCAGCCGATTGACTTCAGCGTAGGTTTTCTCAAGAAGGTCCCCGGCACCATCTCGGAGGCTGTATAACTTGGAGAGTTTCACCTGAGGGTACCAAGTCAATATTGTCTGAAGGGCGGTCTCCGCACCAGTACGACCCGCAGAGTTCAGCAGAACGTCGATCCGACGGGGGATAGCCTTGAGGAGAATCCGAGTTTGCTCAGTGGTCGCATTTGGAGTTTCCCCTTGATCAGAATCTTCCTCCTCTTGTGGGTCGTCCTTGCGGACCTCGGCGGAGGAGTCGGCAGCATGTTCCATTCTCTTTAGTCCGGCCTTGAGCTCAGCCGCCGGCCACAGGGCTTCGGCAATCTTCAGAATTCCGAGTTTGAAGGACAGGGCCACTCCCTGGATGACCGGAATGCGAGCTTGAGTGCCGATCAGATATTCATGTCGGGTCCAGACGCTGTCCGCGCGGTCACAAGTCCCTCCGGCAGCGATATGATCCTCCCGAGACTGGGCGACAGTGGCGTAGGAAGCCGCCTCAGATTCGGGCCAGGCCTCTGTGTCAAGAAGGAAAAATGTGAGAAATCAGGTACAAGAAGAAAGCAATCGGAAGATGCAATCGGCATAAAGGAAGACTCACCGCTAAGGATAAGATCCATGTCAGTTAGCGAGTCGCAGAAACCTTTGGCTCGGCGGTGCATTCGGGCATTCTCTTCAAGATGCTGCTTCTCCATTTCTTCATATTTGGCGATCTGCTCGTCGCGATCCTTGCGAATGGAATCCCGCGCGGCGACTGCTTCATCCCTCTCGGCTTGTAAAGCATCTCGGGCGGAGACCGCGGCATCCCGCTCGGCAAGAAGCCCAGCGCTAGTAGCCGTCACAGCAGCAACGTCCGCAAGATGTTTCTTTTCAAGAACTGCCATCTCGGCGCGAAGATTGGGAATAGTCCGGTTCAAGTCAGTCTCTACCCCTTGCAGCCGAGTCACTTCTTCAGAAGCTTTGGCGAGAGCTGGGCTCTGCTGGTTAAGTTCGGCAGTTAATTCAGAAATCTGGCCCTGGAGGTCACCTACCAGAGGAACAGTAGCTAGAAAAGAGCATAGAGATATGAGCGCTAGAGCAATCGGCTAGTGGAGAAAAGGCAGATGGGCTAGAAGATACCTTTCAGTTTGGAGGTCTCGGCTGACAGTTTGTTGACCTGCAGCTGGGCCTGGGCGAGGGTCTGGAGGCTGGCAAATTAAGCTTCAAGAAGTTTCTCGAAGACATTTCGTTTCTCCTCCATAACGGCCTGAGAAGAACAGTACGACAAAGTCAGTGATAAAGAAAAAATGCTAAAAGATCCGAACCGATTGTAACCATTCGGCCCGAATCTCGGGGACTACACCCAGTGGGTGCGCTTGCGCGCACCCACCGGAAGGAAAGTCCACCGATTGAGGAAGGCAAATGAGAAAAGCAAAAATGCTAAAAGATCCGAACCGATTGTAACCAATCGGCCCGAATCTCGGGGACTACACCCACCGGAAGGAAAGTCCACCGATTGAGGAAGGCAAACGAGAAAAGAGAAAGTACTAAGAAGATCCGAACCGATTGTAATCAATCGGCCCGAATCTCGGGGACTACACCCACTGGGTGCGCTTGCGCGCACCCACCGGAAGAAAAATGTCTAAAGTAAAAGAAGGAAAAGAAGGAAAGCAAGAGGTTACCGTATGATGCGAGGCGTGCTGTTGCAGATCCCGAGCAATGGCATTGGCGAAGCGGTTTACTCGGCTCAGCGCGGACGCCATGGGCTCTGGAGGAGGAAGCGCAGCGTCAGCCTCAGCACCAGCACGACAGGCGCGAGAGTACTCGGCCCGGAATTGATCCACCGTGCGCATTAAAACTTCCGAGGCAGTGGGGGTCGACGTCGGCGCTGAGGTTGGAATCGCGATGGAAGTGGCAGTTGTAAGAGCTGGTGGCACCGTCGTCACTTGAAAATCAGAAGCACCCGATTGCGGCGGTGGCACAATCGGGCGAGTCGGAGCAGCGGTAGTAACGATGACTGGGGGAAGAGTTGTGGTCGTCGGCGGCGCTGATAGAACAGTTGGTGGCGTGGTAGCAATGGTTGGCGGTGCTGACATCACAGTCGGCGGCGAGATCTTCACCATTGGTGCATCGGGCACGGCGGTCGACGGAGCGGGAGAAGTTGTAGCAGCGGCGGCCGGGCTGGAGCGGCGTGGCGGCGATGGGGCAATCGGATCTACCGGTTGCGTTCCCCCGACACCAGGAGATACCGGGTCGGCCGCACGCTTGATGATCTTTGGGGCGAGGTCGGAAGGAGACGTCTTCTGGGCTGCTGCGAGCCGAGCTCTCTTGGCAGCACGTTCGGCGTCTTTGGAGGAGTGATGGGTGGCGGTCGGCCGCTTGCGAACAGCTGCAGCAGAAGCAGCGGGCGAGATGATGGCGCCGACACGAGCCGGAATCTCGAGGTCGATGTCATCAAGCCCAATAGGCTCGCTGAATGGAGAAAGGGAGAAGAGTCAGTAGAAGCAGAGGTAGCAAAGTACTGCGCAGAAAGTCAGAAGCATACCCGATCGTCCGAGGTGCGCCGGTAGGCATTCGGCAGCGGAGTGGGGCGACATTCAGTGGCGCCTGAGTGGTCGGCCTTTGAGCTGTCGTCTTCTGGGCCTGCTTGCCTTTGTGGGCAGTCGGCGCGGTTTGGATGACCTTGGAGGGAGCGGTACCAGAGGAAGAGCCAGCTGCCGAGATGCGTTTGGCTGGCACCCTGGGAGGCTTATCCCGAGGAGCTGCATCAGGAGCAGCACCCGTTGAGATACTATCATCGTCACTCCAGTCAGCCAAAAGTCGCTCAAGGGAAGAGTCGGGCGTACCCCCTTGAGCTGGCAGCCGAGTAGTGGTCCTTGGAGGGATGGCGCGCGCAGCATCATCATCTTCGGCGTCCATGGGGTCGGAGGATTCCCCAGAGGACTCATCTTCATCCTCATCGTTTTCACTGAACTCGGCGGAAGGGATCTCGCCATTGTACTCAAGGTCAACGGGGTCCTCTTCCGTGCGATCAGGGGCAAACACACCAGCTTCCTGGCCGTCCTCCATGAGGTCGGACTGAATGAAGTGCTAAAAGGGGCACAAGTGATCAGAGCAATCGGAAGAGCATGTAGTTGGAAGAAAAAGCAATCGGAAGAGCGGGCAGTCGGACTGAATGAAGTGCTGAAAAGAAGGCACAAGTAATCGGAGCATACCACAGGAGGTTTCCGCTGTCGGGTAAGGTAGGCAAGCCCGAACCGGAAAGGATCAGGCAGCGCACTGGCGGTGATGGCTTTCACTCGGGCGCAGAGGATCTCGGTCTTCATTTCCCACGTGCAGAGCCGAGTGGGGTCCCGAGGCCCTGACACGTCGCAGAGACGGTGCACTCGGCGCTGCAGGGGAAGAATTCGCGCGTGAAGCCATGCCGCTATCAAGTCGGTGGGAAGGAGTCCCTGTCGCTCCAGCTGGGTGACCCTGGTGGCTTGAGCGTCGACGTCGCAATCCCCAGCACCGTGCTTCAGAGCCCATTGATGCTTCTCAACCGGCCTAGCGAGTAAGAACTCGGGCAGGTTGAGGAGGTCGGGGCCTTGATCGGGAGACTTGACGTAGAAGAACGACGTCTGCCAGTTTTTGCAGGACTGGACGATGTCGGGGCTGGGATATTTTATCTTGCCGGCTGCGGCAAGACAACTGCCGCAGTCGGTCATATCAGTCGGATAGGAGGGTTTGCCGCCTTCGATGGTGGGGGCAACGATCTCTCCTGTTCGATCATTGTGGGCTCGGAGGTTGAAGAAGCGCTTGAAGAGCGCGATGCTAGGTCGGCAGCCAAGATAGCCCTCGCAGAGTGTCACGAACCCGGAAAGGTTCATGATGAAGTTGGCGGCGAGATGATGAGGCTGAAGTCGGTGGAACTCAAGGAACTCGCGGAATAAGGCGCTTGCGGGAAGGCCGAATCCACGCTCAAAGTGAGCGAGGAAGACGACCCTCTCGCCCGTGCGCGCGTTGGGCACGACGTCGGTATTGCCCGGGATCCGCCATTCGATCTCTGCGGGCATCTTTCGGGCGCGAATCAGTGCTTCGATGGCAACGGCGGTGGCTTGGGATCCCTTCTAGCACCCGCGGCTCGCCTGCGAGACGTCCCGTCGTGGCGCCATTGATTCCGCAGAAGAGGAAGGAGAGGAAGCAGATCGAGGTGGAGCGCGAGAACGACGCCGGCAAACTGCTGCGGCGGCGGCGGAGGCGGCGAGGAGCACGAATCAGTTGCCGGAGCAGGTGGGAGAGCAGAGGTCCGCGGGAGAGAAATCTGCGCGAGGAGCGGCAATGGCGCAGAGAGAGAGAGAAAGCTGAGGTTGAAGGAGAGGTGCTGGAGAAGGAAGACGCGAGGCTCCCCCCCCGGTGGCTTATATGGGCGGCGGGGGAGGGGAGTGGGATCACCCCGTGGCCATGTGGCCCGGTGTGGCCTAGGGCACAAGAAGGCCAACCGACAGATCAGCACAGAGGATCCTGGCATAGAAGGCGAGACGTGCGACCTGGGGGCCGGCTTTTGCGGTTATGTCACGTCGCGCGTGGGTCGTGGGTTCCAGCTCATTGATCACGTCGTGGGCAAGTCGGAGGTAACCGTTGGAGCGCAATCGGCAGAAGGTACTGTTCCAGAAAATGAAGATACGAAGCGAGAAGGAACCAAATCCAATCGGATGGGAACGAGGTCATCCGAGTGTGATCTCCGAGTCGGACGACGAACTCGAAATGACGCACTCGAAGAGGCCATAGCAGTCGGAAAACCTCAAGACAAATTGAAAAACTGCAAAGGCCCCGCGGTCAAGTGACCGTGGGACCTTTACAGCTTTAGGGGCTACTGTCGGGGGATTGGTACCCGGGTAGGCTAACCCAAGCGGAAGCAAGCTTTCAAGACAGGGATGGGCCGATTGGGCTGTAGCTGGGCCGAGCTAGGCAGAGGTACGGCCGATTGCTCTAAAGCAATCGGCCATACCAAGTGCCGGCAGTCGGCCCAGGCGCAATCGGTCCACCCTTTTGTTCACTGAGGACGATCGTCCGATTGGCCTGCAGCTGGACCGAGGTCGTTTCCTAGAAGACCGATTGCCCAGAGCAATCGACCTTACCCAGGAACCACCAGTCGGTCCAGGCGCAATCGGAGCTACCTGACACCCAGTCGGGGGTATGATTACGAGGTCATAAATGCCATATCCCGAGATATCTGGGTGGCAGGAAGGCCAAGTCACATCGAGGATTTCCGGGAGATACGATGTCGACCTCTCCGCCGATTCCGCGGACAGGCCGACAAGACCGTACCTCATAGCTCCACTGTTCATCACTAGACCCTACAAGGTAGTAGCATGGGCCGCCGCTCGTAGGCTCCGGATCACCGGGATAGGAGCAGTCGGTGGGCCCAGGACGATTAGAGGATGACAGCTGGGCCCTTTAGGCATTGAAGTTACCATAGTACCCTGGACTCACACTATAAGAGCCAGGGTACCCCTCCTGCGCGAGGGACGACGACGCCACACCTGAGATCTCATTAACTCTTTCTCCTTTCAATTCATTCACTGCTCGTAGTTACTCCTCAGGGAAGCGGGAGAGGACCTTGCCCACGGCGGCGGTGCACTCCTTCCCCTGAGAAGGTAGAAGAGCAGTCATTGTAGCCACTTCATTGATATACAAGAGACAGGCAGGAGTAGGGGTGTTATCTCTCCGGAGAGCCCCGAACCTGGGTACATCGTGGTGTCTTCACCGTGCTTGTGCCCAACCCGACTCTGGCACCATCGACATTCGCTCCCTCGTGTCTTCCCCTCACTTTAGCCATCCCCATGGCATCTGCCGTCACATATCGACGACACTTTCTTTTGTAGCATAGTTAGCATTGCGGTGCGTTCATAATCCTGTCAATTGCCCTTCTGTAATTTGTTTACCTCGCATAGCAGTTTTATCGTCTTTTGGGAGAGAGACATCACTAGTGAACATCACGTATCCCGGTCCATATCCTCATTACTGATTCCAAGCTATATTTACTTTTCTGCATTTACTTTCAAGTTGCTATCATTATCCCGTGCGTTTTATCTTTTGTGAACAACAAGACCGTCGAGATTGACAACCTCTCTGAACTTCGTTGGGAACAAAGTTATCTGTGTCTGTGTGCAGGTCCGCGTCAGTTGCGCCGCTGACACCTACTTATCATCTCTGGAGTCCTACTGGAGATAAACCTTGGTATCTTCACCGAGGGAAAACTGTTGCTGCACTGCATCTCAAATCTTCACTTGGGGTAACCAACGAAGGGCGAGAAGCCAATAAGCAAGAGTATTTCTGGCGCCGTTGCCGGGGACTCCGAGTGCTAAGATAGGGGAGTTGCACACTACCCTTTACCTTTGTTTTTTAGTCTTGTTAGTTTATCTTTCAGTTTTTATCTTTGTGTCTTTTATCAAAATTTACAAAAAAAATCTACCACACTTGCTGCTACTATGGGTTCCACTGAAAACACCAAGTTGTGTGACTTCACTAGTCACAACAACCAGGACTTTATCTGCACTCCCATTGCCACACCTGCCACTTCAGCTACCTCTTATGAAATTAAACCTGCTTTGCTAAACCTTGTTATGAGAGATCATGGTGCTGGAGATGATGCTGCTTTACACTTGAATAATTTTGTTGAATTATGTGATATGCAAAAGTATAAAGAAGTAGAAGGTGATGTTGTTAAGCTCAAGCTCTTTCCTTTCTCTTTAAGGGGAGATGCTAAAATCTGGTTTCAATCTTTGCCTAGAAATAGCATAGATTCTTGGGATAAGTGCAAAGATGCTTTTATAGGGAAGTACTACCCTCCTGCTAAGATTATCCAATTGAGGAGTAATATTATGAATTTTAAGCAATTGGATAATGAACACGTTGCCCAAGCTTGGGAACGAATGAAATCTCTTGTTAAGAAATGCCCTACACATGGTTTGACTACTTGGATGGTTATCCAGACTTTTTATGCAGGCTTGAACTTTACCTCGCGGAACCTGTTAGATTCGGCCGCGGGAGGAACCTTTATGTCAACTACACTTGGTGCTGCCACGAAGCTTCTCGATGAAATGATGACCAATTATTCCCAATGGCACACCGAACGCGCTCCAACAGGTAGGAAGGTAAACTCTGTCGAAGAAATTACCTCCCTCAATGAAAAGTTGACTTAATTATGTCTCTACTTACCAAGCAACCCTCTATTGATCCTCATGATGTGTGTTTAAATTCGTTGGTTGCTCAAGAACAAGTAGATGTGAACTTTATTGCTAGAAAAAACTTCAACAACAATGCTTATAGGGGAAATTTTGCTAGCAATCCTAGACCGTTTCCATCCAATTATGGGAACAACAACACTTACCCTAGCAACAAGAACCCCCTTCTGAATTAGAAAGCATGCTTAGAGACTTTATCACTACCCAAAAAGCCATCAACAAAAATGTAGAAGAGAAATTATCTAAAATAGATAATCTCGCTCTGAAGGTAGAAAGCTTAGCCCTTGATATTGAGATGCTTAAAATTAGAACCTCCCCCCTTGAGGAGAATAAGGCCACTCCTATTAATGATATCCAGTTACAAATCAATGAAAATATTAGGATGATGGCTAAACTTAAAGAAAGATGGGCTAAAGAAAAAGAGGAAGAGGATAGAATTAAGAGCCTTCCTACACACCACACAGTTGCCACTATCCAAATTGTTGAGGACACTCAAACTATTAGCACCCAATGCACTCCTAGTCCCTTTCGACCTATTAATGGTGATGCCAATACCTCAACCATAGAAAAAGAAACTCCTATGAACATAGAGGGTTTCAAACAAGTGAGCCTAGATGACACTACTACCACCTTTGATAGTAGTGATATTGATTTTGATAGTTGCACCCTCTCAGAAGTTATTAGCTTGCTACACAAAATGTCTAGAGACCCCCACACTAGCACACTTAATCTTGCCTTCACGGAGCATATCACAAATGCTCTCATCAAAGCTAGGGAGGAGAAGCTTAGAGTAGAAGCCTCCATACCTAGGAAGCTAGATGATGGTTGGGATCCTATGATAAAAATTAAATTGAATAACTTCTCTTGCTATGCTTTATGTGATGTTGGAGCTAGTACCTCTGTTATGCCCAAAAGAATATTTGATATGTTTGAATTGAAGCCTTTTGAGCCTTCTTCTTTTGGTGTTCGTCTTGTTGATTCTTCCGCAAAGAAACCTTTAGGGAAGATCGACGATGTTCTTATCATTGTCAATGACAACTATGTTCCCGTCGATTTTATTGTTATGGATATAGAGTGTGAACCTTTATGTCCAATTATTTTGGGACGTCCTTTTCTTCGCACCGTTGGTGCGGTTATTGACATGAAAGAGGGGAATATTAAATTCCAATTCCCATTCAAAAAGAGATGGAACACTTCCCTAGAAAGAAAATCAAGTTACCTTTTGAGTCCGTTACACGGGCTAGTTATTCTCTTTCTCTTGATAAAACATGATTCTTCTTTTGCATTATGCCTAGCTAATGGCTTTAAAGAAGCGCTTTCGGGAGGCAGCCCGCAACGAATTTAGGTGTTTCTTTTTGCTTTTGTTGTGTCTTGATGATTTTTACTTCTGTAGCAACATCATTGTATCTTTATTTTTCAGCTTTGTGCCAAGTTATAGCCTCTTACGGCAAGGAAGTAAAAGTTGTGACATGCTATCCAGAAAACAGATTCTGTCCTCGTGACCAGAAAAATTCCAGAAAAATCCCAGTTCATATTTTTGAGCTGAATTTTTTACACAGTATGCTCTATACAATTACGAAACTTCCTTATGTTCTGATTTTTTTGATTTGAGTTGCAGAAGTGCCCCTAAAACTTCTTTACTATCTGCTGTTCTGTTTTTCACAGATTCTGCCACGTTTTGTCTCTCCTTACTTTTGGAAACCTTAAGTTTGCTTTTTCTTTGCAAAAACTTTTTGGCACTCTTGAGAAACAGTAGATCTTCAAGATTATCTGTATATCCAGTGGGTAAAAAATATATTTATTAAGGGTACTAACCTCTCTAATCAGCTTATGATGACTTATGTATGAAGGGAGTTTTCAAGTGTGCGATGGAAGATGATGAAAGAAGATCCAGGAGTGTCAAGCGCTCAAGCTTGGGGATTCCCCAATGCATCCCCAATAAATATTCAAGGAGACTCAAGCGTCTAAGCTTGGGGATGCCCCCGTGCATCCCCTTCTCCATCAACAATCATCAGTTCGTCCTTCGTCTCACTATATTTTTATCACTTCATGCGTTATGTGCTATGCTTGGAGCGTCTCGCTCTTAGGTTTTGTTTTTAGTTTTCTTTAGATTTTCTTGCTGTTCATAACAAGTTAGATCCCTTCTTACTTTGTGTGGGAGAGAAAAACGCTCCACTTTAAAAATCTAGAACACATCATAGGATTCTTCATGCCTATCTTTTTGCTGTTGTGTGTTCTTTATCTTTTCATAGCTTCTGCCATGTTTAGTTTTAGTCTTAGTTTGTATTTAGCAAGAGCCTTGGCTTTTGTTTAGTTTGTTGCTGGAACTCTTTTTAGTTTTTATGTTTATCTTGTTAAAGAGAGTTGGTTATTGCACTGAGTTGTGTCTTGTCTTGAAAGTAGGTAATTGAGGTTGCTATTTAATTTTAGTAGTAGCTTGCAATAGTTTTGAAGTATTGATGTGAGTAATGTTTGGAATTTTGGTGTCAAGAGCTCTTGCCTATTAGTGATAGGTGTCGTATTTTGGGCAATCCGTGTTTATTTTCAAAACCTACAAAACTAGTTGAGAACTCTAGCTACTAGATGGATCACTAATCTTTGGAGGGATCGAATATTAGAGTACACTCACGTACCATGAGTCGAGGATGCGCAAGGATAACCAAAACCCCATACACTCCTCCTCGGGGTACTTTTCTCTTTGTGAACCTCCTTATTAGATTGAGAGTTACCGATAATAAGTGCATGAGTTCTTTGGACTAATGTAAGTATTGAAAGTTGACACTTCCACCTTCCCATATTTTGCAAGCCTTTCCCGTGCCGTGCATTGCCTTCTTCTCACTCCGAGAGTTGGTGTCCACCTTCGCCGGTACATCCAAACCCTTGGCATGATACGCTCTGTCATCATAAGCCACCTTATATCTTTCCTCAAAACAGCCACCATACCTACCTATCAAGGCATTTTCATAGCCTTTCCGAGTTACATTGCCATGCAACTTCCACCTCTTCATGACTTGATCTTCATGTCATACATGTTCCTGCTACACTGGCAGCGGCATACATTGCATACATCATGATAGTTACATCTTATTTATGATTTTGAGTACCTTGTAAAGTGTGAAAGATCTCCTTTACCTTCTTGTAAAATAGAGTGTTGCCCTTAAGTGAGGAAAAGATCCCAAAGTGGACACATTAAAAGATCCCAAAGAGGACAAATGAGAGTTAAATAGAAAGAGCCATTGAGGCCACACAAAAAATAAAAAAAATAGAAAAAAGAGAAAAAGAAATAAAAAGAGAGAAAGGGGCAACACTACTATCCTTTTGAGAGATCCACACTAGTACTCCCTTTATATCCTTGTACTCCATAGAGATGATCTTTTTGCATATAGCTATGTGGGGACCTTCACACTATAGAACTTGGCTTACATATTCCAAGGATGAGCCTCCTCAAACGAGCTCTAGGTCTTCATGAGCGAGCAAGTTAGATGCACCGCCACTAGTTCCATTGGAGAGCTTCTTAGCTCGTATGTGCATCCGTTGCATGGCAATCCCTACTCCTCACATCATATCTATCATTTGGCATCTCTTGCCTATGATTGTCCTCATTGATGTGATCCTTTCTCATCCTTTTTGTCTTCCTCCTCCACCATATTTCTCTCTTTGCCATCCTAAGTGTCAACTCTCGTGCTTACGCTCATCCATTGCATGAGTGCTCGAAATATCGAAAAGGAGTGGACCAAATTGACTTGTACCTGGCTAGTGGTCTGGGGACGAGCCAAGATAAGATTCCAAAGAGGACCAAGTGTGAAACTTTAGTAGATTGAGTTCTCAACAAAAATACTTTTTTCTCTCGTATTCCCTATCCCCTTTCTTGCACGCAAACACCATTTGGAGACATTCGAGTCACGGACAGCGAGAGCTCTTGCAGCTTTTGTTCTTTTGTTACTTGTTTCAATGCTATTATAGACTCTTGCATGTTATAACTTGAATTGAATCTCTAACCTTGATTGATTTACTTTTCAAATTTCTTATATGGTTGCTAGCATGTCACCACAGAATTTATGCTTGTTATCATTTACCTACTCGAGGACGAGCAGGAATTAATCTTGGGGATGTTGATACGTCCAAAACGTATCTATAATATCTGCTTGCTCCATGCATGTTTTGTGTGATATTGCTATGATCTAGATACAATTTCATACACTTTTCATCATATTTGGACTAACCTATGAACTCAGTGCACCCCAGTGCCAGTTCCTGTTTTCTGTTGTTTTTCTATTTCAGTTTTCCCCCATATAAAAAGTGCCAGAAAAATTCGGGAAAATTCAGATAAAAAATCAGTGTGACGGAAGCTTCAAGAAGAGCCCGGGAGGGGCCAGAGGGGAGCCAGTGGGCCCAGGCGGCCACCCGGCGCGGCCCCACCCCTGGCCGCGCCAGGGGGGCGCCTGGGGCCCCTGGTCCACCTCTGGCTGCCCCCCTTCGCCTATTTATCCCCCGTCACGGGAAAACTCCAGAAGCAGAACCCTACTCCGCGAACTCGCCTCTGTTCCGCCGCCGCCGCACTTCCAAGATCGGGACCACCAGAAGACCTCTTCCCGGCACCCTGTCGGAAGGAGGATTGACCTCTGGGAGTCTCCTCTCCACCATGGATGCTCCCCGGATGTCTCGTGAGTATTTTTCCTTGGACCATGGGTCCGTGATCCGTAGCTATGTGATGTTCTCCTCCCCTCTTTGATCTTCATTCTTTAGACCTCGTGAGCTGCCCTACATGATTGAGGCACCTTTGTAATATTTCTATTGTTGCTATGTTGAGTTTGGAGGGATCTGATGGATTATGAGATTATGTCCAGATTGTGATAGAGTAATATATTTGGTTTTTCTCTCTTATATTTTTTTTCCTAAGTAATTCTTGCATGTTCTCCGTTGTTGTTTATTGCTTTGGCCAAGTAGTAGGTAGTGACTCCAAGAGGGAGCGTTGTGCTAGATTGTGGGTTCATGCCCCCCCCCCCCCCGATGACACGCTTGAGTGACAGAAACATGAGTCTAGTGGATGTGTTGTTGCCACAAGGGGGGAAACAACGGTGCTTGTAACTGCGGTTACAAGGATTGTTTACTTTACGCAAAGTTCTTTTTAATGCAGTTGTCTGTTGCTTTGGGTTTACACTTTGGGTGGGGCTCGCAACTTAATACCAGCGAGATGTTCTGGATAGATATCTCAAGGTGGATGATTAGTAGTAGATGCAGATGGATTTCGGTCTACTTACCTTGGCGTACTGCCTGTGCTTTTGAACCTCTTCCTTTCTTTTGTAGCATCGTTAGCATTGCGGTGCATTCATAATCCTGTCAATTGCCCTTCTGTAGTTTTTTTACCTCGCATAGCAGTTTTATCGTCTTTTGGGAGAGAGACATCACTAGTGAACATCACGTATCCCGGTCCATATCCTCATTACTGATTCCACGCTATATTTACTTTTCTGCATTTACTTTCAAGTTGCTATCATTATCCCGTGCATTTTATCTTTTGTGAACAACAAGACCGGAGAGATTGACAACCTCTCTGAACTTCGTTGGGAACAAAGTTATCTGTGTCTGTGTGTAGGTCTGCGTCAGTTGCGCCGCTGACACCTACTTATCATCTCTGGAGTCCTACTGGAGACCAACCTTGGTATCTTCACCGAGGGAAATTTGCTGGTGCACTGCATCTCAAACCTTCACTTGCGGTAACCAACGAAGGGCGAGAAGCCAATAAGCATTGGTGTCGCCCCTTTTTGGTACTTGCTTCCAAAGGGTAAGAGACATATGTATCCAGTTTTATCTATGTGGCTAGGAGTTGATCTTAAGACTTGTGTTTTTCTACTTTTTCATGTCGTTGTTTGAACTCGGTGTGTGTCTAGGATCTTATGTGAACCGTGTGAACCTTTGGTACTATGCATGGTGTTGTCTTATGTGTCTTGTCTTGCATTGTTGGTGTTCCTTTGGTCATATTTGGTATCATGTGCTTGCAAGTCACATTGTCATTGTTATAATCATGTATTGCTATCTTCAATAATATGACCTTTGGTTGTGTAAGATCATGTGATGGGACTACTCTCAAGGTGTGCATCTTGCTTAAAGTCAAGAATCCTACATGCACACATTGAGGGGGAGTTCATAATAAAACTTGCTCCCATTAAAGTTAAAATGTGTATATCTTTGGGAGCTATATGTATGTTTTCATCAACTACCAAAAAGGGGGAGATTGAAAGTGCAATCATGCCCTTACTCGTATTTTGATGTTGATGACAATATACATATAGAGGACTAATAATGTTTGTCAAGTTTATCTCAGGTTTTAGTCCTCGGTTCGTTGTGACGGTGGATCATAGACCATTGATACTTACAATTGCTCAAGAGATGGAACCAATGAATTTGAAGTGTACGTTGTTTTCCGGTTATCTTGAGTATAGGGATCCCCACACTATTAAGAGGGGATCAGTGGGTGTACTGTTTAAGTCTTGCTCAAATACCTCGCAAAACAAACAAATTCAATGTCACACACTCATTTTAAACAAGCTTGCTGAATATAAACACATCGGACGTCCGGTCCCTATCGGACGTCCGGTACCTGATGCTCTCGGACGTCCGGTCACCGTCGGAATAAGGGTCCGAGAGGTCAGTGGGCTTTTGCCCCATTTCGTCGGATTTCCGGTCCCTATCGGACGTCCGGTGGTGGGACGCCCGGTTGGCGTCGGAATTAGGATCCGAGGGGTCAGTGGCTTTTCCCTATGTTTTATCGGATTTCCGGTGACCATCGGACATCCGGTCATTGGATGTCCGGTAGTTGTCGGGCGTCCGGTGCCTGATGAGTTCTTCTACGCATGCAGTGTATTAGTGAGTTTCTGGTGCAAACCGGACATCCGGTATGCACGTACCGGACGTCTGGTCCGAACGGACCTCCGGTACTTATGCAGGCAGAATGCTCCAACGACCATTTCTGGCCTTGGGCTATAAATATGCCCTCTCCACCACTTGAGAGGGTCGACCACTTCATTTGCAACACGCCAAAGAACACAAGTGCTCCCTCTCACTCTCTCCCTCACCTAATCTCAGATCTCGGAGAGCCCCGTGAGAGTTCTTGACGGATCTTTCACCCCGTGATAGATCCGCCCCTTCCCCATCTTTCAACCGAAGCAAATCGTTTTTTGAGCAAGTCTTGAGCTTTCCCCCATTGATCTTGTTACTCTTGGAGGTTGGAGACTCCTAGGCGGGTAGGAGTTCTTTGGAAAGGAATCGACCATTGTGATTAACCCCGTTGAGTTTGTGAGGGTTTGGTGACCACCTTTAAGGTCAACAGGTATTGGTTGGGAATCGCCTTCGTGGTGATATCTCAAGGGGAATAGAGCGAGCCTTCGTGGCGTTGGTGTGCCTTCATGGTTTCACCCACTCTCTCCGAACGGTGAGTAGCTTCCCTCCAAGGAAGTGAACATCGGGATACATCATTGTCTTCGCATCATTCGGTTATCCCTACTCTTTCCCCTTATTACTTGTGCTACCGTATCATTTTCCCCTCACTTGCTATTAGTATATTGTACTTATTGTTATCTTGTCTTAGCTATGTCAACCTTGCAATTGTTAGGCACACCTTTATCTTCCGCACTATTGCCTAAAATTGCTAAGTAGTGATAAAATTTGTAATAAGACATATTCACCCCCCCCTCTAGGTCTATCTCGATCCTTTTAAAGTGGCTACTGGAGGAGCGAGTTGGCTGAGCGCCATGAACTCCTCTTGCGCGGCTACCAGTGGAGAGGTTTTCATCGGCCAAGGCGGATATTGACAATGGAGGCATCGACACCCCAGTGCTGTCAAGATATGGAGTATAATCCGTATGGGGAACCACCCAGCTATTTTCCTCGCAAGACGATTCACCTGAGGATAAGTGCTCTGAAGAAGCTCCGACGCCCCGTCACGCATTGCGTAAAGTCGAGCTAGATTCAGCTTGGGATACCAGCTCAACACAGTTTGGAGCGCCGTCTCCACACCAGTCCGAGCCACCGAGTCAAGCAAAGCCTTGACCCTACGGGGAGCAGTCTTGAGAAGAATCAGCACTTGTTCATTAGTCGCATCCTGAGCTTCTCCTTGGTCCGAATCCTCCTCTTCCTCGTCGGAATCCTCATAAGTGCCAGCAGAAGATCCCTCATCATGGCACATGCGCGTTATTGCTTGCTTCAGCTCGGCAGGTTTCCAAAGAAGCTCGGCAAGGTTTTGGACGCCCATTTTGAACGCAAAGACGCTGCCGTGAATCATGGGAATACGAGCTTCGGTAGCAAGGATGAATTCCAAAGACTCCATCCCTCATCGTCAGTCCTCACAGGCCAGCCCTCTGCTGCTCGGACTCGCGGTTCTTCAGGAACCTCTTGCTCGGCAGCGGATTCGGAGGCGGGCCAGTGCTATGTATCAGAAGATTGATTTAAGAAGATTCAAGAGATAAGAAGAGCAATCGGCAAGAAAGTCAAGGCAAACAGAATAGCTCACCAGAAAGGAGGGAATCCATCTCACGCATTCCCTCGAGAGAAACCCTGGCCGAGCGTCGGGCTTTGGCTAGCTCGTCGTTGTGGCGCAGTGTCATGGCCTCCAGCTTGGCCACGACATCATCTCGTTCTCCTTGCAGAACGCCTTTAGCAGTCACCGTAGCGTCGCGCTCTGCGCGCAGTGCGTATCTGTCCGCAAGTTGGGCCGAGACCACCCCCTCTAGCTCGGCCTTATGACTGGCCTTCAGAGCGGTGATCTCTCCCCGCAACTGCTCGGAAGATTGGGATAAATCGGCCTCAACAGTGCGCAGTCTTTCAAGATCCTGCCGAGAGGTAGCAAGTTCAGGGCCCTGACGGTCGAGCTGATCCACCAGCTCGGCTACCGGGCCTGAAGAGCGGTGATAGTCGGCAAGCATGCAGCAGCATCTGAAACATTTTGTTTGAAGGAAAATGTCAGAATCAGAGGACAAAACCAATCATGGTGTGGTCGGCGAGGTTACCTGTCAATTCGGCAACCTTGGTCGTCTGTTGATTCACCTGGAGCTGAGCAGAGGCGAGAAGTCGCAAACTGGCAGAATAAGATTCAAGAAAGTTCTCTAAGACCTTGCGTCTTCCCTCGGAGATAACCTGAATAAATGGAGAAGTTAGTCACAGAAAAAAGCAAAAATCAAGAAAAGATCCGAGCTGATTACATGCAATCGGCCCGAATCTCAGGGACTAAGCGCACCCATCTGAGGGCAGATCCACCGATCTGAGGAAGGCACGAGAAAATAAGAATCAGAAGAATATCGGAGCTGATTGCAAGCAATCGGCTCGAATCTCGGGGACTACACCCAGTGGGTGCGCTTGCGCGCCCCCACTAGAGAAAGAAACTTACAGTATGATTGCGGCCGACGAGTTCGAGCTCCTGAAGGATGCCGGCGGAGAATTCCTTCACTTGGTTGAAGGAAAAATTTATAGGGCCATGAGAGGCCATAGGATAGCGGTACGAGCAGTCAAGATCAGCGCCAGCGTGCCCAGTGCGAGAATATTCCACTCAGAATTGCTCCACCGAGTGCAGCTGCGGTTCAGGAGCAGAGGACGACGTCATCGCCGACGTCGACTGAGGAATCAGAGCCGTGGAGATGGCAACGGACGAAGGCGGTACTGAAGTCACCGGAGGAGCGACAACGCTTGGAGTCGGCGCAGTAGAATGAAGAAGGCAAACTGTCACGATCGGCGGGGTGGTCGTGGCGACGGTGCGGTGGATCTGATCGGAGGACCGTGGCGGGGATGGAACAATCGGAGGATACGATTGCGGCCCCTCGGTGCCGGTGGCTTCCAGATCGACGATTTCCGTGGTGGCGGCAGCGGACGCAGAGACCTTGGGAAGAGGCTTGCTCGGAGGTTTGGCGAGGTCGGCACGGGCTTTCTTGGCCTTGCGCTTGGCCTCCTTTGACGAGTGAAGAGCGGCAGGTGGCCGTTTTCGGGTGCCCTCGGCATGGACGGAGGCGGCAGAGGCAATCGGGCCGGTGACCGCGGGATTCACGCGGTCAATGTCGTCCAAGTCGACAGGAGACCTGGGAAGAAGAAGGAGATAAGCAACATAGAGGTCAGAAGAAGGTAAAGGCCAAGTTGGAGGGACAGATCGTTACCCAACGATCGTCGGAGCTCCTCGAGGCATTCGGGAGCGCTACGGTGACTGCTCCAAAGGGAAGGCCCCTTAGACTGGGCGCACTCGGGCGCAGACTGGGAAGTCTGCATAAACTCGGGTGCCTTTTTCCGCGCCAAGCCAGCAGCCCCTCGAATCGTCCCGAAGTCTAGTCCCGCGAACAAGTCCCACGAACAAGCTTCTCGAAGAAGGGCCGAAGGCACGACCCCTCTAATAGTATCCACACATCCCGTAGCAGCAATCCAACAGTGCTCCTCCGTCCAGAGAAGAACGCCACCGAGAAAACTAGAGGGAGAAAATCCTAAAGGATTCCGATCTAGAACAACGTCTAAACAGGGGTCTAAAATTGGAGCAACGGGATTTAGAGGGAGGAGGGGGTGGCGCAGGGGGGCTTAGGATCAAGTGTGTTGCGCCCCACCCCCTCCCATCATTATATAGGTGGAAAGGGCCTCCTTGGCCGACCTCAAGGGGGTTGGAGTCCTTCCAGGACTCCAACCCCCTTTGGGGGGGGGGGGGGGCTTTCCCCTAGGACTCCCTCCTAAAGGGAGTCCTTCCCGTAATACCGAGTGGGCCCGAAGTAAATATCTCTTCATCCTGAATGAGAAAATCCCAGTCTTGAACTATCGCAGTTACTAGACACACTATCTGATGTACCTGTAACTTATTTTACTACTACCAAGTGACTGGAAGATTCATCTAAGAACAAAAGTACATCTTCCTGTGTGAAGCAACTCGATACTCTCATTGTCTAAGGAATTATGTATATGATAACATTTCATGATAATACTAGTTACGATGTGATCTCTAAGTATCTCATTCAATACTGGGGTCGGTTCAACATCATTGTTCTGCTAACAATATGTTCTCATTGCTACTGACATCCTTGTTACAAAAACAATGTCCATGAATAAGAAAACTTAATAATCAGTTAGCACATGAGCCGGTCTTAGATGCTAAACCAAGAACTCTTAGTGTTTACATTTCCACACATGCAAATGAGTTTTCTTCTGAATCTCACAGTCAGGGTCATTGCAATTGTAGCATAGAAATATAAACATTAATTATGAACGTGGAAATATATATATAATAACATTCTATTATTGCCTCTAGGACATATTTCCTACAATACCAAGATAGGATGAGTCTATAACATAATAAATAAGGTGTTCCATGACACTACATATTGTTGGATATGTGCCCTAGAGACAAATTAATAAAGATATTTGTCACATATCCGTTTTTTTCATAATACGTTTTATACTGTGCTATAACTGTATTACTTGGAAATACTAATACAGGTGTAGTATAAAACATGGTCCGTAGTTTAACTCGGGTAAACTATCTCATTGGGCAATTGATTGATCAAGCTTTCCTGATCATGGTGACACTTAAGTCCATTGACAATGAGGTCATATCGTTAAGGGGAATGATGTGATGGACGTACACCCACCTAAAGTATTGCAATGTGATCGAGTCACATAGTTCAGCGTTGCTATGAATTTGTAACATATGGCTTAGTCCTTAGACCGTAACGATCATACGTAATTTTCATCTATGAGGAGACTTTGATTTGTATCCCACCGCCTGACTGAAATATGTTGGCTATAACGGTGCACTTTGGGTATTCCGAAATAGATGGTTGATGAGTATGTTAATAGATCAGAGCGGGATTTGTCAGTCCTTGTGACAGGACAGGTACTCTGGGCCCACTCGGTGATATTGCATCAACACCTTGCAAGGACGTGACTAGGTCACAAGAGATGCAATGATCATGGACGAGAGAAGTTGTTTGTTGTGAACGAGATGTGAACACGGTATGTAGGATACCGACGATCAAACCTCGGACAAACAAAGTACCGCAGCACAAAGGGATTACGTCGTATCGTTAACGGTTTCCAAAAGCGATCGAAGTTCATTCGATGGAAGCGCAGGGGCTGTCAAGGATTGTAACCAGGTCCAACTGACTAGTCATTGGTCAATGAGAAGAGTCTCGACCATGTCTGCTGTTTCCCGGACCGTTAGGGTGTTACACTTAAGGGCAATCGATGCATAGGACAGTTACGGGATCAATCGGTGAAATAGGAGGAATCACCGGAATAGTTCCGGAGGAGGACAGAATGGTTTCCGGACATTTTGAATAGTTCAAAATAAATTTTAATTGTTTTAATATTTTTTTATTATTTAATTATCTGAATTAAATATTTAAAACATATTAAATAAATTAAAAAAAATGGGAAAAAGGCTAAATGGGCCCATAGGGCCCATTAAGGGAGGAGGGGATCTCCCCCCTTGGGCTTGGCGCCAAGGGTGGGGCCCACCACCCCCCTTGGCCGGTGCACTCCCCCCCCCCTTGGGAGTTTAGTCCCACATGGGGGAGGGGAGGAGGATGGCACCCCCCCCTTGGCCTATATAAGGAGGGGTAGACCCCCCTTTTTCCAACACACCAATATCTCCTTCTTCCTCCTTCTCCTTCCCGGAAGTGGACTCCCCTTGTTTCGAGTTTGCACCTGGATTGGATTTCTCCACCATAAGGCAGGTCGTCGTTCTGCTGTAGTCGGGATCCGTAGCCGTCTTTCTTCCGCTGCTCGCCTGGTTCGGGCCCGGGAGGAACATCGATTGTACCGTACGTGTATAATCTCTTCGAGGCACTACACCTGTGGTGCTACTTCGTCGCTGGAGGTTTACCGGGAGTCATCCTCGCCGGTGGTGGTCTTCTACACGACAGGGAGGTCGTAGTTCCGAGTCTACGCCAGCCACGTTCGCAAGAACGTTTCCCTCTTTCGGTCTTCAAAGGTATGAACACCGATTCCCTCCGTTACTTTACATCGCCATAGCATAGATCTTGGGTTCGGGTACCGTAGGTATGAAAAATTTGTGTTTTCTGCCCCGTATCCCAACAGTGGTATCATGAGCTAGCTATGCGTAGATGTATTGTACGGGTAGAACATATATAGGATGTGGGCATCGAATCTTCATTCGTTACCCTCCCACGTGTACTCATTTAGCGTTGCGGCAATGTTTGATGAAGCGGCCCCCGACCGACCTTACGCGTTTACGCGAGACTGGTTCAACGCTTGACATATGGCTTGTACCATATAAAGTGGCTGGGGGGTGTCTGTCTCTCTGCATTAGCGATGCGAAGATGTTTGCAACGGAGGGCCCCGACAGGAGTGTAATAGAGACGGATGGGAGACGGTGTTGTGGCATGTTTTTCGCAGGATAGAAACGGTTCTCTCTCTCAAAACCCCTAGCAGCCACGTAAAACTTGCACAAGCTAAAGTAGAAAGGCGTTTAACTTTTCTTTGCATGAAGGGTGGTCATAGGTTGTATGATTTACAGTTTTACTTCCTGTTTTATGCTATTATGCTAGATATATCGACGGTAGCACGAAACAGGACCATCTCTCACAATACCAACATTGTGTTCTCCCTTGGTGGGCACCGCCTGGAAGGTTCTCCCATATGGCTTGATGCTCCGTGCATACTGGAGTTGTCCTACATATTCAACGGAGTTCGCATGAGGTTGGGTTCGGCAAGCCTGGCATATGCAGATATGGCCTTGCTGAACAGCTAACATCAAGGTTCGATTGGAAGGCTTGACGTATGTAGATGCGGGCCTGGAACACAGGAGACCGAAAGGTCGAGCACGAGACACATGCCTGATGTGATTGGCTTAGAGGCCTACCTGGTTCGCATACTGATGTCCGTGACGATCGGGGGAGGTATGGGGGCTGGGATTGTGTAATCACTTAGTTAAATTGAGAGGTGTTTATCTAAGTGGGAGCTTTCTAGAATTTTGAGATTAAATTGAAACTACACATTATGAACAAAAGTCTAAATATGTATCCTTATGAATCAACCTTGTAGATGGCAGCACCTCGCCCCTCGTTCAACTTAGGATCATTCCTAGAGAAAGATAAGCTAAAAGCAGATGGGACAAACTTCACCAACTGGTTCCGCACCCTGAGGATTCTCCTCGTTCCCCTCAAGATGGCATATGTACTAGAGGGCGTGTTAGGTGACGCACCAGCAGATGATGCCAGTCAGGACGAGAAGAATGTCTATCTCTCCAGGACTGATGATTACAACCTTGTCCAGAGTGGCATGCTCTACTCCATGGAGGCTGAGCTGTAGAAACGCTTTGAGAGGATGGGTGCATATGAGATTATCACCGACCTCAAGGCGGTCTTCGCAACTCAAGCCAGGGCTGAACGGTACGAGGCTTCTGAAGCCTTCTTCTCAGCAAAGATGGACGAGCACGGCAGCGTGAGTGAGCACGTAGTCAAAATGTCTGGCTACGTTCAGCGCTTGAATGCTCTGGAATGCCAGATTCCAGATGAACTTGCTGTTGATAGGGTATTGCAGTCGCTTCCCCCTAGCTACAAAGGCTTTGTGCTGAACTACAACATGCATGGGATGACCAAAACCCCTTCTGAGTAGTTCGCCATGCTAAAGAGCGTCGAGGATGAGATCAAGAAGGAGCACGCCGTCTTCATGGTCAATAAGACCACTGACTTCAAGAAGTCAAGCAGGCGGGAGAAGGCCAAGAGAGGTGGCCCCAAGAGGGATGGAAGTCAGTTTCCGCTCCTCCCAAAGGAACCCAAGCCTAAACCCGGAGTGGAGTGCTTCTACTGCAAGGATGAAGGTCACTGGAAACGCAACTGCCCCAAGTACCTAAAGGACAAGAAGGCTGGCAAGGTCGCCAAGAGAGACGAAGGTATATTTGATATACACATTGTTGATCTTCTCTTGACAAGCACCGGGAACACATCCTGGATACTTGATACAGGATCTGTCGCTCATATTTCTAATTCCATTCAGGGACTAAGGAATAGGAGACGCTTGCTCAAGGATGAAGTGACGATGCGCGTGGGGAATGGCTGTCAAATTGAAGTCTTGGAGATCGGCACGAAGCATCTTAGTCTCCCTTCGGGATTGGTTTTAATTCTGAATAATTGCTACTATGTACCCGCGTTGAGTGTGAACATCTTTAGTGGCTCTTGATTGAAGTGAGACCGCTATTCTTTTAAGTCTGATACAATTGGTTGTTCGATTTATAAGGATGAAATGTTTTATGTTCACGCACCGGAGTTGCATGGTTTATTCGTACTTGATCTCGATGGTGACGTGTGTCACATTAACAATATTGAGGCCAAAAGATTGAAGAATGATGAAGATCACATGAAGATGTGGCATTGCCGACTTGGTCATATTGGTATAAAGCGCATGGAGAAGCTCCATAAGGATGGACTACTTGAGTCATTGGATTTTGGATCCCTTGATACATGTGAACCATGCCTCATGGGCAAAATGACAAGGACTCCATTCAATGGGATAATGGAGTGTGCGGATGACTTATTGGGGATCATACACACGGATGTATGTGGACCCATGAACGTCCCCACTCGCAATGGTCTTCGTTACTTCGTGACCTTTACTGATGACTTGAGCAGATATGGGTATATTTACTTGATGAAGCACAAGTCTGAAACCTTTGAAAAGTTCAAGGAATTTCAGAATGAGGTTGAAAATCAACTCGGAAAGAAAATCAAGCACCTTCGATCGGATCGAGGTGACGAGTATTTGAGTCACGAGTTTGGAAATCATCTGAAGTCTTGTGGCATAGTACCACAGCTTACGCCGGCAGGCACACCTCAGAGAAACGGTGTGGCTGAGCGACGTAATCAAACCCTATTGGATAGCGTACGATCTATGATGTCTCATACTGATTTGCCTGTGTCATTCTGGGGGTATGCATTAGAAACTGCCACTCATATTCTTAATAGGGCACCATCCAAATCTGTAAAGACAACACCATTTGAATAATGGCATGGCACGAAACCTAAGTTGTCTCACCTGAAGATTTGGGGTTGTGAGGCTTATGTTAGGAAACTACAGCCTGACAAACTTGAATCCAAGGCGGATAAGTGCATCTTTGTGGGCTATCCCAAGGAAACATGTGGATACACCTTCTACAACAAGTCTGACAGCAAAACGTTTGTTGCCAAGACGGGACACTTTCTTGAGAAGGATTTTCTCGTGAAAGAGTTGAGTGGGAGGAAAATAAACCTCGATGAAGTGACTGACCAATCACTCCAATTGGAAGAAACGGCTACTGAAATTGTTCTGGAACCATCTTCCACAGTGGGAGCTGAAGAGAATGGCCAGAACGACATTCATAACGATCATGAAATTGATGATGATCATGATGAGAATGAAGAGGAACCTTTTATGCCCCGTAGGTCATCAAGAGTCCGTCAACCTACTGAGTTCTACGGACAACTTGTGAATGCAATCTCGACTGATGAGTCGGATGAACCTACAAGTTACAAAGAAGCAATGGAGGGACCCGAGTCCGACAAATGGCTTGAAGCCATGAAATCCGAAATAGACTCCATGTACACCAACAAAGTATGGACTTTTGTGGTTATTCCCAAGGACCGCAAGGCCGTCGAGAATAAATGGATTTTCAAGAAAAAGACTGACGCAGACGGAAACGTATCTGTCTACAAAGCTCGACTTGTCGCGAAGGGGTTCCAACAAATTCAAGGAGTTGACTACGAGGAGACGTTCTCTCCTATAGCGATGATAAAGTCTATTCGGATCCTACTAGCAATAGTTGCATATCATGATTACGAGATATGGCAGATGGATGTGAAAACTGCATTCCTAAATGGCAACATTGAGGAAGAGTTGTATATGATGCAACCAGAGGGATTTGTCGATCCAAGGAACGCTGGTAAGGTGTGCAAACTTCAACGGTCCATCTATGGGTTGAAGCAAGCATCTCGGAGCTGGAATCTTCGATTTGATGAGGTCATTAAAGCTTTTGGATTTGTCCAAAACGTCGAAGAGTTCTGCGTCTATAAGAAACTGAGTGGGAGCTCTGTAGCATTCCTTGTGTTATATGTAGATGACATATTACTAATAGGGAACGATAAGAAATTCTTAGAGGAAGTGAAGGAATATCTGAATGGACAATTTTCCATGAAGGACCTAGGTGAAGCTGCGTACATATTGGGGATTAAGATCTATAGAGATAGACCTAATCGACGGTTGGCCTTGAGTCAGAGCACTTATATTGACAAGATATTGAAAAGGTTCAGTATGGGTAACTCCAAGAGAGGCCTCTTGCCAGTTATAAAAGGTGTCAAATTAAGCGTGACTCAATGCCCAACCACAGCAAAAAGAGAAGGAGGAGATGTCCTCAAAGCCCTATGCCTCAGCCATAGGTTCTCTCATGTATGCTATGTTATGTTTCAGACCGGATTTAGCGCTGGCCATTAGTATGACTAATCGCTACCAGAGAAACCCGGGAATGGCTCACTGGACAGCAATAAAGAACATCCTTAAGTACTTGAGAAGAACCAAGGATCTCTTTCTCGTTTATGGAGGAGTTGATGAGGAGCTCACCGTAAAGGGTTACATTGAAGCAAGCCTCGGCTCGGATCTAGATGACTCGAAATCCCAGACGGGATATGTTTTCATGTTGAACGATGGCGCAATTAGCTGGAGGAGCGGCAAACAGTCAGTCGTCGCCCAATCTACAATGGAGTCGGAGTATATTGCCGCTTGCGAAGCGTCTAACGAGGCGTTGTGGCTGAAGAAGTTTGTGATCGAGCTTGGCGTCTTTCCCAGCTGCACTGACCCCGTGGGAATCTTCTGCGACAACACGGGTGCCATTGCTAACGCGAAGGAGCCAAGAACTCACTCTACAGCCAAGCACATCCTCCGAAAGTTCCATGTGACGCGAGACTACGTCAGAGATGGACACACTAGGATTCACAAGATACATACGGATCTGAACGCAGCAGACCCGATGACTAAACCTCTTCCACAGGGCAATTTTGAAGAACACCGAGAGACCATTGGTGTTAGATACATACCTGATGTAAACTAGTGTAATTTGTACTCTAGTGCAAGTGGGAGACTGTTGGATATGTGCCCTAGAGACAAATTAATAACGATATTTGTCACATATCCGTTTTGTTCATAATACGTTTTATACTGTGCTATAACTGTATTACTTGGAAATACTAATACAGGTGTAGTATAAAACATGGTCCGTAGTTTAACTCGGATAACTATCTCATTGGGCAATTGATTGATCAAGCTTTCCTGATCATGGCGACACTTAAGTCCATTGACAATGAGGTCATATCGTTAAGGGGAATGATGTGATGGACGTACACCCACCTAAAGTATTGCAATGTGATCGAGTCACATAGTTCAGCGTTGCTATGACTTTGTAACATATGGCTTAGTCCTTAGACCGTAACGATCATACGTAATTGTCATCTATGAGGAGACTTTGATTTGTATCCCACCGCCTGACTGAAATATGCTGGCTATAACAGTGCACTTTGGTATTCCGAAATAGATGGTTGATGAGTATGTTAATAGATCAGAGCGGGATTTGTCAGTCCTTGTGACAAGACAGGTACTCTGGGCCCACTCGGTGATATTGCATCAACACCTTGCAAGGACGTGACTAGGTCACAAGAGATGCAATGATCATGGACGAGAGAAGTTGTTTGTTGTGAACGAGATGTGAACACGGTATGTAGGATACCGATGATCAAACCTTGGACAAACAAAGTACCGCAGCACAAAGGGATTACGTCGTATCGTTAACGGTTTCCAAAAGCGATCGAAGTTCATTCGATGGAAGCGCAAGGGCTGTCAAGGATTGTAACCAGGTCCAACTGACTAGTCACTGGTCAATGAGAAGAGTCTCGACCATGTCTGTTGTTTCCCGGACCGTTAGGGTGTTACACTTAAGGGAAATCGATGCATAGGACAGTTACGGGATCAATCGGTGAAATAGGAGGAATCCCCGGAATAGTTCCGGAGGAGGACGGAATGGTTTCCGGACATTTGGAATAGTTCAAAATAAAGTTTAATTGTTTTAATAATGTTTTATTATTTAATTATCTGAATTAAATATTTAAAACATATTAAAAAAATTAAAAAAATGGGAAAAAGGCTAAATGGGCCCATGGGGCCCATTAAGGGAGGAGGGGGTCTCCCCCTTGGGCTTGGCGCCAAGGGTGGGGCCCACCACCCCCCTTGGCCGGCGCACTCCCCCCCCCCACACACCCTTGGGAGTTTAGTCCGGCCGACGCACTCCCCCCCCCCTTGGGACCTTAGTCCCACATGGGGGAGGGGAGGAGGATGCCCCCCCTTGGCCTATATAAGGAGGGGTAGACCCCCCCTTTTTCCAACACACCAATATCTCCTTCTTCCTGCTTCTCCTTCCCGGAAGTGGACTCCCTTTGTTTCGAGTCTGCACCTGGATTGGAGTTCTCCACCATAAGGCAGGCCGTCGTTCTGCTGGAGTCGGGATCCGTAGCCGTCTTTCTTCCGCTGCTCGCCTGGTTCGGGGCCCGGGAGGAACATCGATTGTACCGTATGTGTATAATCTCTTCGAGGCACTACACCTGTGGTGCTACTTCGTCGCTGGAGGTTTACCGGGAGTCATCCTCGCCGGTGGTGGTCTTCTACACGACAGGGAGGTCGTAGTTCCGAGTCTACGCCAGCCACGTTCGCAAGAACGTTTCCCTCTTTCGGTCTTCAAAGGTATGAACACCGATTCCCTCCGTTACTTTACATCGCCATAGCATAGATCTTGGGTTCGGGTACCGTAGGTATGAAAAATTTGTGTTTTCTGCCCCGTATCCCAACACATATATGTTACCATCCACTTTGAAGGTAGTAACATAGACTAGTAACATATACCATGTTACTAGTCTAAGTTACTCCCCACTATGGCTAGTCTTAGCTTGAGGCATAACAATAGATTTTAGCCAGGTGATGATCAATGTTGCGAAGGTTGATCCCGACGCACATGCTGAATGACGTGTAGCTGTTTTCGGTGTTAGTAACTATGGATGTGAATTTTGATCGAAACAACCGCATCAGGAATGATTTCGAGAAGGCACCGTTTTCACCACAACCACGTGTAGACAACGAAGACTTCACATATTGAAGGGGATATACCATATCACATATAGTATGAACTGCATGTGGTGCTTATCCTTTTTATTCACACTTGTATGATGTGGGGTAAACGTGTTATATTAAGGTGATCTCTCGCAAAAATATCAAGTTGATAGTATTCTTCCGACTGTAGCAACCGTTTGAAGTGTGTTTCATCTCAGGGTGCGCCATGTGACATGAGCACGAACTATATGACGTGCATGAGGCGGGTGTGTTTGGACAACATAACATATTACATTTGATTGACTTGACGTTCTGGATAAGAGTTTAAGCTCAGAACACACCCATCAAAAGATGAATAAAAATCACATGTGTTCTGATTGGAAATTTGACCTACCGATCTAGCCTAAGTCATAATAGTGATGTCACATCAGTAACAGACGAATGCAATCTGTTTATTACATCAGCACACACAACAAGTTGTATCATACTGAGCATATACAGTTCTAGTATACCAATGCTATCGATTTATGACATTCCACTAAGTATAATAAGACAAAAATATTCTTTAAAGTATTCTTGTTGATCTAATGTGTCTACCCCTATCAAGCATTTTTGGATGTATTGTATGGCACTACAAAGGTGATATTTTTGACCCAAAATTGTACAACATTTTTATCTATTGTGAACTTTTTTAGTTATTATATATTTACAAAAGTAAAGAAAAATTATACATAGACAAAGAGAAATTACAGGCTAGCTATGATCGATCCAAGTAGTCAGTTGGATGTTTTGCTCTATATACAGCAAACTTGGGACTCTCACTAGGATTATTATTACACCACCCTTGACTAAATGTGGGCATATACTTGAAAATCTTTTCATTTATCAGGACACAAATATTACAGCTCCTCGTAATCGAAATGCCAAGTGCTATTTTCTACGATAGTACATCTGGGGCTAACAAGGTCTCATCAAAGAAGGAAATGCCCCTGTTCTTTTCAGGTCTAACAAAAATTTCTAGCACCCCAAGGCAAATGGACAATCCCATATAAAGTGTTGCAGGGTCTTCCCGGAATGATCAACACAGAGAGCACATATGTAGTTTTTGCATATGGAATCCTTTGTAAGTAGATTCCTTGTGTTTAATCTATTGTAAAGTCAGAGCCAGAACAAAACCGAAAGTGTCCCTTTGCTCGTGAGCACAAATGCTCCCTCATGGATAGTAAGTAAAAACACTGATTTTTTTTTGGGGTAACAAATATTGATGAGTTTTGTACATATGTGGATTTTTTTTGTAAAGAAACAATATTTCTAATGCTTTGGGCAAAAAAAAAGAACTCATCCAAAATGCTTTTAAAAAGAGTACTTTTAGAGCATCGATTTTCTTTACTTTTGAAAGATATTAGTGATGCTTTTTTTCTTCACCAAAATTTATACGACGTAGACAATCCCTCAATATCTGTTGCCAATTTTACAAAATCTATTTCATTTTTCATTTTTACTACTCATGGTGAAGCATTGATCGAACTCATGAGCAGATACTCCATGTCCAAACAAAAACCAATAAGGGAAGAAGAAAACGAAGTCGATAGACATCATATCTTTTGATGACGTGTATGGAGAGCACCGTAGCAGATGAATCCCCCAGCGGCCAGTCTATCTATCGGTCTAGTCACACACTTGCGATCTTTTCCTCCATCTCATTTCACTGCAAGAACTGGAGGACAATATTTCCATCGAGAGAGACCACAACACCACTCAGGCTCATCCATCATGACCCCGCGAGGAAGATTTGCTCTCTGAGGTCTAGAAGTATCTAGCACACTCCCCGGAGATTTTTGTCACATCTCTATAGAAGAATCTGAGAATGCTAAGGCGCCAGTTATTGCTATATCGCAGGCTAGGTCAATCGCTAGTAGAGCAGGATAGGTACAGGGATGGCGGCGCGCGTACGTACATGCGCCTTTATAGCGGCGGAACATGGCGTGTTGGCCAGATTGTGAGTCTTCCAGCTCCTTCTCTTCAGTTGGCTTGGCACCCTAAAATATTAGTACGACGACGACGAAGCCTACGCGTGATCCTATTGTGCGTTGTCAGCGTGTGAAGCCGTTGAATTCCTCTACTCTGAGTATAATACTATAAACTGGCACAAATCTAGTAGAATACAAATATCTTCGTACATGATTTCAGTACAGGAGTATTTAATGTGTACAGTTGTTTGGCAAAGGAGGATTTGTCTAGTCTAGCTACTAGTACGTACTGGAGTCGAACACACTGGAGTACTCCCGGGCCACTAGCTGGTCAATGCTGTGGCCGATGGTCAATCACTCAACATGAGCGTAGTCTCCTCAGTTTAGTTTATAAGTTGGCCATGCATTTTTAGCTCTTCAATTTGGTTAATAAAACGTGTATAATATATGATAAAAAAAGTGTACGTTCTAAACCTGTATTTGACACCGACTCCAAAAATATATACGATTTAAAATTTTGTTTGATGAATACCTGTAAATTCATGTTTGAGTTATAAACCCGATAGATGACAATACATGGTACTCCATCCGTAAAAAAAATGTAAAAACATTGTGATCTAAACGCTTTTACATTTTTTTACAGAGGAAGTACTTTGAATAATATATTTTCGTTAGAGAAGCAGATCTGTGATTGACGCAACTGAATCGGTTAATCCTGGGCTGCTCTGCGTTGCTGTTTCTCTTCATGTGCACTTGCCCAACTTGTTTGTACTCGTGCCTCTTGTGAGGCTGGACAGGGATGCCAAAACCCAAGTCTAAAGAGCAACCTCTGTCGGGCTGTCAGCCTGCCCAGTGCCCACGAGGACCCATCATGCCGCACTGCTCAAAACTGAACGGCAGGATGCAACGGGTCACGGCGTACTACCTTGTCCCTGCCCTGCTGCTTTCTCTCCATCCAAGTGGGGTAAAAGGAGATCGAGAAGAAGAGGTCACTTAACTTCATGTAATAAACAATGCGAAATTTAGGCTCTAATTGATTAACTCTTAGAGATGATGGTGCAACCATCATGCATCTAACTTTGTGGGCTCGTGGATGCAAAACATTTGAGATTCTTGATACCGTGAGAGTACATTGATGGTTCCCGACCGTTCATGGGAGTAATATGTAAGAAATAAATTAATTAATGCGATGAGGTACTAGTTTTTCGTTAAGAAAAATTAACCATTAGTATGTATAGCTGAAAGTTACTTATACAACGCAGAAGAAATGAAACAAGCTTTAATGCAGATCAACCCACTGGCTTAAGTATAGCCGAACTTACACCCCATAGACCTAATCAACCCTTGCCACGTCATAAAAATTCCCTTTATGATTTTGAAACATGATTTCAAAAAAGCCTTTTACTCGATCTCTTGGAACTCGGTTCTCAAAATCGTTAACTTCAGATGCTTCCTGCCAAAATTCTGCTCCTGGGTCCACAACATTCTAAACACGGGGAAAACGCCGATCCTTTTAAAAGGGGTTTCGGGATTTTGGATCACGTGCAAAAATGAACTCAGGCAGGGGGGGACCCACTGCCCACCCTCCCCCTAGCTATTCATCATTTCCGCGAATCTTCTTTGGAGAATGACTGCAAAAGCTCCCCCCCAGACAACTTTCGACATTCGGTCCTACCACCTATAACCCTGCAATATGCTGACGACACACTAATTATTACACACGCTTCAGCAGACGTTGCTGCTATCCTCAAGGACATCCTAGACTCCTTTGGCCTAGCCACCAGACTACCCATAAATTTCAATAGAATAACTTTTGTTCCACTCCACACAAACAACGACACGGTTGTGGCAATTTCAGTAACCATGACCTGCCCCATTGCAACCTTCCCACAAGAATACTTGGGACCCCCCCCCCCTCCCTTCACCTTTTAAATTAAACTCGTGAGTCTTCAACCCTGTTGTACAATCATATTAAAACACTTCGATACAAGGATGGATGGCTAGACTTCTCTCCAAAGGAGCAAGATTTACTTACATCAATTCGGTTTTGGACTCATTAGTTGTTTATTTTATGTCATTTTTTAAAATTCCAAACAAAATAATTTACAAACTCGATAATCTTCACATAACCTTTTTTTGGACAACTGAAAGTAATTGCACAGGTGCTACTTGCCTTGTTGTATGGAAGGAGGTTTGCAAACCCAAAAAATTTGCTGGCCTAGGTTTAAAAAATCTAAACATTCAAAACAAATGCTTGTTAATGAATATTACTATCAAGATGATACAAAACCCTGATCTACCCTGGGTACATTGGTTCCACCATAGGTACTCCACTAACATAGCTTCACGCCAAACAAACCCCTCCTTTCTATGGAAAATTGTAAACAAACAACTAAGTGATCTCATTAATATAACTATTGTCCTATCTAATGAAGGTTCCTCCACATTCTTTTGGCATGACATTTCTCCAGCCTCTTGTCCCTAACCTCTTGTCTCACTCAACTAAATATATGGTTCTAGTAAGTACTATATGACAAAATGGCTTACAAGCTAACCCCAAGAATCGTCTTACCTTGGCTGCTTCTACGGAGTTGGTTGTCGTGTTGTCTCTTTTGCAGGATCTACCCAACTCATTTGCCTACGGAGGAATTGTCGGGACCCGGGGTTTGCGTATGTAATTCCAGTCACGATGCAATCACATGGAGAGCCGAGAGCCGTACCCACTTGTCTAAGCAGACAAGGCCAAGCACAGAACACTCTCGGAAAGCATCGTACGTGAGGGGCATCCCATCCAGGTCGGATGATCAACTGAGATGGGTCCTCATCGCCCGCTCACAAGTCTAAATGATTATGGGTGGTGAAATCTCATACTCATAGACAAGTCGCCTCAACCATGTTATCAATTGAATCATAACTCTTACATAAACAGACTCCAGCCCGATCACTTAGTCGGGGTCTAGGGCGGGCTCGATCATACCACAAAGTGTGCACGTGACAGAGTCACGAGCAATCGCATCGCGATGCCCCAAGCTGCGCACATCTAAGGGTCACTTGGTGTATAAAAGACCGCCAGCCAGATCACAACTAAGGTCTCGAAAACCCATACTAAGACATGCATGTTATAATCATACACGCAGCACACATGTCTAGTATGAACAGCAGGTATCATCACATAACTCTACAAAGTACTTCTTTATTGACATACACATAGAGTAT
Source organism: Bromus sterilis (assembly GCA_950022295.1). Classification (NCBI taxonomy): domain Eukaryota; kingdom Viridiplantae; phylum Streptophyta; class Magnoliopsida; order Poales; family Poaceae; genus Bromus; species Bromus sterilis. Next base: position 26,806,924 of record OX465596.1, on the reverse strand, counting down.
ACAAAGATCACATGTCTGTGATCAACATTACATCATACAACGGAAGCAAATTAGGTCTGAGTACAGACAAGTTTAACAAATGGCTTAGAGAAGCCTTGTTCAACAAACATGCCCTTCCACTAGGGACCAGACTGCTGTCTGGAACTATACTAGCTTAGTCAACGTCGAGCTTCAGGAGGGTGTCTCCATCGAGGTCTGGGTTTCCATCTAAAACATAGAATAAGCAAACGTGAGTACAAAGTCGTACTCAGCAAGACTTACATCAGAACTATACTACTCATGCTCAAGTTTCAAGGTAAAGGGAGGTGGGGTTTCATCATGCAGAAGTGCCAGCTTTGACTTGGCTAGTCCTGTACTACGAGTACCAGACTTGAGGTAAGAAACGTACACGAGTCCACTACCAAGTCTCCAACCAATACACCACTATGGTTACTTCCTCGACTTCCCCATGAGGAGCACACCATAGCACTCACGCTTATCTTGCGAGTTTTAGAAGTATCCATTCAAGTTGTCTAATAATCAAGCACAGCTTTCCAAGTAGTCCATGACCGCGGACGCGGCTATTCGAATAGTTTTGTTAACCCTGCAGTGGTGTACCGCTACACACACATGACCATCAGTTACCGCCAGGTCTCGGCACCATTCAAGGGGTGTCGGCGAGGATGTTCACCACAACACTTCGCCCACAGCTCCGTTCTAGTCCAAGGAGTCAACTGGCTGAGTTCCAAACCTAACTGGAGTTCCGGCCGAGCTTCCAGTCAAGACTCAAACCATGTAGGCACGACTGACAAGCCCACCTCGACGGATGGTTCTCCGCTTGACAAGCCATGTTCTACAAGCCCTACCATGAATGCCACATTTCATTTCCTTTATCTTTCTATTCATATGCCGAATGGAAATCCCGAACTAGGTGTGACTCCTGGACTTGGATCGGGGTGAGTTACTAGGTCGAGAGGGGTCAGTGAGCCCAATGTGTGGTTGTACTCTTTGTCTCGGATTACCATACAAGAACTCGGGCTTAAGGCGGTGTTCAACGAGACAACCCACAACACATAACACTTCAATGGCTTCCACCCCGCTCCCACCCCCTTATCCCTAGCCGCCACCTCGTCGCCGGCGATCTCTACGTCCAACCGTGAGATTTGAAATCGGCTCCCACCCTTCTCTTCACTGCGCTGTTTTGCATCGACTGGTCTCCATTTCTATGGCGGTCCATGCATCAATCTCCTTGGGGCTTGACTTTGCCCCGGGGATCAAGATGGCTGATCATGTTCACCGGATCTTCAAATGCACGGTACACCCTGATGAATATGTCCATTTTACCCTGGTAGTTTCTTTTGTGCGACATTACTTTCGTTTGAATGAAGATAATGTCAGTCTGGCGTTGGAAGCTTCCATTGGAGGGTTTTGTTCCAGGCTCAAGGTTTTCCATTTGCAAGATCGGGTTTATGGTTTTCATGTATCTTGCAAGGATGTGGGTTTCTTCATATACCATCAGAAGACTTTTGTTTGCCCTCAGTTTCATTGTTTGTTTCATCTTTGGGGTAATGGTGGTCCTGACTGGAAGAAGGAATTTCGTTGTTGGCAAGTGGAATGTGATGAAGAATGGACTCTGGTTAGTCCCTCTAAACGTCGAGCTAAATTAGGTTTAGCTGCGATGGAGAAATCTCCATCCAAGTCGGCGTTCAAGTCCCCGATCCCCAAGCACAAAAAAGTTAAATTTGCGACTTTTTGAACTATGAAGCTTGTAAGGGTTATCGTTTTCTCCCTACTGGTAGGGACACCCAAATTGTTCTTGAAGCTGGTTACTCTTTTTCACGTCATGAAATTTCCCATCTTCATGTCAATACTGATGTTCATGATCGCCCTCCATCGCCACCTACGTCTCCGGTGACTTCTGCACAGACGGTGATTCAGTTTGGTAGTTTTTCCGCCACCCCTATCGGTTCGGAAACTGTTGATTCTAGCCTGGATCAGTCGGGATCACCTTCCGTGCAAAATTAGGTAGTATCTCCTACCAATGCGGAACTTGAAGATAGGGTTGCTTCGGCTGAGATTTTTTCGGAGGAGATCAGGACTCCTTTCTCGTCTAGGTTGGTGGACTATGATTCTGATCGGAATTCCCCGGTTAAAATTCCGTCACCTAAAGAAGCAGTTAAGCAATTACAAAGTTTTAACGAGATGATTGAGGAGATGGCTGCTAGTTTCTGGGATTGCCAAAACTGCACCAGCATGGGCCATGCAACAAACGCGTGTACTAACCGGGTGCGTTGTAGACTGTGCTTCCGGTCAGGTCACGTAAAAAAATAATGCCCAGGCCTCATTAATGTAGCTCCTATCTGGGTGCCTAAAGTCCCATCTAAAACCTTTGGGAGTCGAGCCCCAGCTTTGTCCTCTCCCGACGATTCGGTTTCACCTCAGATACGCACGAGCTCTCCCGCAAAAAACCCCAATCTTAGCAGCGGCGGCTCCCCTGCTTCATCCTCATCGCCGCTTTGCTCCCCTGCTCGGCCTCACAGTGCTCCGACGCTTGCATCGCCGCAGAGTTCCTCTGCATCCATGGCTAACTTCGAGCTAGATCCTCGCCGTTTCCTCCCTGCGGGTCATGACATTGTGGATGGAGGCCCTGAGAGATTTCCTCGGACTTTCTACTCTGCATCGCAACCACCGTCTCGGATGCATGAGCACTACATGGTGGCGATTGTTGAGCCACCACCGCCGGCGCACTTGGTTCGCTTCCGACGCGAGCAAGTGCTGCACTTCCTCACCCAGGAGCTTCAGGTGATTGTTCCCTCCGCACAGACCTGGTTCCAAGGGGTAGGATTGTTTGAAGTTGAGAGTCCTGTGGTTCGGGCATCTTTTGTTGGGCATGCACCTTTTGCGCTGGGATTTGATGAAGAAGGTGACGAGTTTTTCGTTAGATTCATTCCTCACAATGAAGGAGAAGGTTTACGGGCTATTCATGGTCATCGCACTGGATGGCTCATGCTTATTGGTGTGCCTCTGGATTATAGGAATACTCGCTATCTTTCTGAGGTTATTGGCACTTTTGGGAAGTTCATCGAGTGGGATCACAGTGACAGGCGCATGGTCCGCTGATACGTCCAAAACGTATCTATAATTTCTGCTTGCTCCATGCATGTTTTGTGTGATATTGCTATGATCTAGATACACTTTCATACACTTTTGATCATATTTGGACTAACCTATTAACTCAGTGCACCCCAGTGCCAGTTCCTGTTTTCTGCTGTTTTTCTATTTCAGTTTTCCCCCATATAAAAAGTGCCAGAAAAATTCGGGAAAATTCAGATAAAAAATCAGCGTGACGGAAGCTTCGAGAAGAGCCCGGGAGGGGCCAGAGGGGAGCCAGGGGGCCCAGGCGGCCACCCGGCGCGGCCCCACCCCTGGCCGCGCCAGGGGGGCGCCTGGGGCCCCTGGTCCACCTCTGGCTGCCCCCCTTCGCCTATTTATCCCCCGTCACGGGAAAACTCCAGAAGCAGAACCCTATTCCGCGAACTCGCCTCTATTCCGCCGCCGCCGCGCTTCCAAGATCGGGAGCACCAGAAGACCTCTTACCGGCACCCTTCCGGAGGGAGGATTGACCTCCGGGAGTCTCCTCTCCACCATGGATGCTCCCCGGATGTCTCATGAGTAGTTTTCCTTGGACCATGGGTCCGTGATTAGTAGCTATGTGATGTTCTCCTCCCCTCTTTGATCTTCATTGTTTAGACCTCGTGAGCTGCCCTACATGATCGAGGCACCTTTGTAATATTTCTGTTGTTGCTATGTTGAGTTTCGAGGGATCTGATGGATTATGAGATTATGTTCAGATTGTGATAGAGTAATATATTTGGTTTTTATCTCTTATATTTTTGTTCCTAAGTAATTCTTGCATGTTCTCCGTTGTTGTTTATTGCTTTGGCCAAGTAGTAGGTAGTGACTCCAAGAGAGAGCGTTGTGCTAGATTGTGGGTTCATGCCCCCCGATGACACGCTTGAGTGACAGAAACATGAGTCTAGGGGATGTGTTGTTGCCACAAGGGGGAAAACAACGGTGCTTGTAACCGCGGTTACAAGGATTGTTTACTTTACGCAGAGTTCTTTTTAACGCAGTTGTCTGTTGCTTTGGGTTTACACTTTGGGTGGGGCTCGCAACTTAATACCAGCGAGATGTTCTGGATAGATATCTCAAGGTGGATGATTAGTAGTAGATGCAAATGGATTTCGGTCTACTTACCTTGGCGTATTGCCCGTGCTTTTGAACCTCTTCCTTTCTTTTGTAGCATAGTTAGCATTGTGGTGCGTTCATAATCCTGTCAATTGCCCTTCTGTAATTTGTTTACCTCGCATAGCAGTTTTATCGTCTTTTGGGAGAGAGACATCACTAGTGAACATCACGTATCCCGGTCCATATCCTCATTACTGATTCCAAGCTATATTTACTTTTCTGCATTTACTTTCAAGTTGCTATCGTTATCCCTTGCATTTTATCATTTGTGAACAACAAGACCGGAGAGATTGACAACCTGTCTGGACTTCTTTGGGAACAAAGTTATCTGTGTTTTTGTGCAGGTCCGCGTCAGTTGCGCCGCTGACACCTACTTATCATCTCTGGAGTCCTACTGGAGACAAACCTTGGTATCTTCACCGAGGGAAAACTACTGCTGCACTGCATCTCAAACCTTCACTTGGGGTAACCAACGAAGGGCGACAAGCCAATAAGCATCCGCTCGCTGGTTCATGCCTCTTTCCCTGAAAATGCTCTTGTGCCAAGGGATGTGGTCTTCATGGAATTTGCTCCATGGGGGGCGAGTGGTTTCTTGGACTGCAGCAATCTATATTCTCACTGCCAATTTTGCGGATGCTGTCCTACCTGCGGATGAGGACTTTATGCCACTGGATGGAAATCCACATCCCATGCCAGGTCATATTCCACCCCCTTTTCCTGCCTGGGGTGCCCCATCGTACCCTGCATTGGGTTGGAATGAAGCTGAATTGCAACATCAACCACAGCATGAACAAGGTAACAATGATGCTGCACCTGATGCCGATGCTAGATGGCCTGCTTGGGAGGATGAGGTGGCAGCTGAGAATGAGCCGGTTGATGTTATGCCCCCACAGGACCAGATTTCTATAGAGAACAATTCTTCTGCGGACTCCAGTTCCTCTTCTGACTCTGAGGTGATTGAAGTACATGCGCCAATTGTGGAGGATCATGAGCCAGTTTATAATGTGCAGGACTGGGCCATTGTGCCATATCAGCCACAGATCATTATTCTGGATCCAATTGAGGAAATGGTCAATCGTGTTCAGTTTGGTCCAGTTCTCCCTTCTCAGATGATCCTGGAACGAACAATGATGGATTTACTTCCCACTATCTCTGAACGGTTCATCCCTAAGAGTATTAATATCCTGCCCTCAACACTTCTTCCTTCTGGAGACTGGTCCTTATTTCTACAGGTTGCTGATGAGGGCCCAGTGTTGGTTTCTGAACCATTGAGAATTGAACCTCCCCCTGTGGACAGTTCTTCAGTGCCTGCTGTACTGCTTGCTGCTATGGAACCCACTGTTGGTAAGAAGCGTCGCAATCGGCCCCCACTGGTGCGTGATGATGTTGATTTCTCCACACGAAGAATTACCAGAAGCTGCGCAAAAAATTCTGGCTTCAAGCCTACCTCTGCTGTTCAGATGAAGCCCAGCCCTTTGAGGAAGCCACGTGCAAAAAAGCCAAGACTGCAAGCTCCTCCTGCTGCATATTCTGAAGATGAAGTTCAAATCCCTCCGCCCACCCCAATCCGTGCAATGCAGGATCTGGGCATCGCCCTGGGCATCGCTCCAGAAGAACTTACTACGTCCAAGCTTATGGCGGGACCGTCTTCTCCAGCCTCTCCTGATATTTAATCATGTTTAATACAACTTTTATCTTCTATAGGGGTGTGGAGTGTAGTAATTGTGGTCTTTTGCTTAGTCTGAACTATGGTTTCTATGCCTTGGTCTTTTGGTACGACTGCACTGGATATTATCATGTCTGTTATGCAAACATGAGCTCCATTTTATTCAACTTCGTTCAGTATGAATAGTTCTCATTATCGTAATTGGCGTGTTATGTGCTGGAATGTGCGTGGTCTGAATTCTGCTGAGAGGCAGCGTGATGTACGCGCGAAGATAGATGAAAGTGGTTGTTCTATTCTTTGTCTGCAAGAAACCAAATGTGAAGATTTTGATCTTCATCTGGTCAGAAAGTTTTGTCCTCGTAGATTTGATAATTTTGCTTTCTCCCCTTCAGTGGGAGCTTCTGGTGGTCTTATTGTGGTCTGGTGTTCATCCATGTTCCATGGAACCCTGGTGGAGTCTAATCGTTTTGGTATTACAATCTCCTACACCTTTGTCCATAATGCTGAAGTTTGGACTTTGGTCTCTGTCTATGGACCTTGTCAGGGTCCAATGAGGGATGAATTTGTGCAATGGTTATATGATCTTAACATTCCTGATGGTGATAATTGGTTATTGTTAGGTGATTTCAATTTCATCAGATCTCTAGAGAACAGAAACAGGCCTGGTGGTGATCTTAATGACATCTTTCTGTTCAATGAGATAATTGGCCACCTTGGGATTCTTGAGTTGCCACTTAAAGGTAGAGCTTTTACCTGGTCTAACATGCAGGATGAGCCATTGTTGGAACAATTGGATTGGTTTTTTACTTCTAGTTCTTGGATCTCTGTTTATCCAAACACAGTTGTTCTTCCCATGGACAAGACCTCATCTGATCATGTGCCTTGTATTGTGTCCATTGACACAGATATCCCAAAGAGTAATCTTTTCATGTTTGAGAACTTTTGGGCTGAGCTACCAGGGTTCTTGGAATGTGTGCAGAACTCTTGGAATGCTCCTATTGATGCTGATTCTGCTGCTTCCATTCTGTCTAAGAAATTTAAAAGGCTCAGATATGCTCTCAAGAAGTGGTCCTTCAATATGGCATCTCTTAAGAAAGTCATTCTAAAGTGCTCACAGGTGGTGTTAGTTTTTGATTCTTTGGAGGAATTAAGACCCCTAACTAGACCTGAGTTCAATTTCAGACAAATTGTGAAATCTCACCATGAACATCTTCTCAGATTACAATTTTTATATTGGAGACAAAGGTGTACTATCAGGGACATTAAAGTAGGAGAGGAAAATTAAAAATTCTTTCATGCTATGGCTTCTGAAAGAATGAGGAAGAATTCCATTTCCTCTTTACATGCTCCTGATGGGGCTATTCTCTCTGATCATGAGCAGATGGCCAACTTGTTGTGGAGTTCTTACAGAGAGAGAATGGGGGTTTCCCAAGGTATCCAAATGGAGTTCAATCTCCATGAATTAATCCACCCAGTGGAGGGTTTACAGGATTTGACCACTCCCTTCTCTCAGTCTGAGATTAATGAGGTTATCAAAGATCTCCCTGTAGACAGAGCTCCTGGGCCAGATGGTTTCAATGGTTTATTCCTTAAGAAATGTTGGCCCATCATTCAATCTGATTTTATGAACCTGATTTCTCAGTTTGCTGATGGCTCTCTCAAGTTGGAATGTCTAAATGGTTCTTTAATCACCTTGATTCCAAAAATGCTAGCTCCTGTTTTCCCTAATGATTTTAGGCCGATATCACTGACTAACACCTGCCTGGAATTTATCACAAAGTTGCTTGCTAATAGACTTCAGAAGGTTATACTTCAGTGTATTCACTTGAATCAATATGGCTTTCTTCAGTCTAGATCTATTCAAGATTGCTTAGCATGGGCTTTTGAGTACATCCACCAATGCAAACAGTCTAAAAAGCCTCTACTTATTCTGAAGTTAGACTTTGCAAAAGCTTTCGACACCATTGAAGATGAGGTTGTCCTTCATGTTTTGGAACACAAGGGGTTTTGTCAGAAATGGATCAGTTGGATTAGAGAGATTTTAGGCTCTGGATCTTCATCCATCCTGTTGAATGGAGTGCCTGGTAAACAGTTCTATTGCAAGAGAGGGGTTAGACAAGGAGATCCTTTGTCTCCTTGCTTATTGGCTTCTCGCCCTTCGTTGGTTACCCCAAGTGAAGGTTTGAGATGCAGTGCAGCAGCAGTTTTCCCTCGGTGAAGATACCAAGGTTTGTCTCCAGTAGGACTCCAGAGATGATAAGTAGGTGTCAGCGCCGCAACTGACGCGGACCTGCACACAGACACAGATAACTTTGTTCCCAACGAAGTTCAGAGAGGTTGTCAATCTCTCCGGTCTTGTTGTTCACAAATGATAAAACGCAAGGGATAATGATAGCAACTTGAAAGTAAATGCAGAAAAGTAAATATAGCTTGGAATCAATAATGAGGATATGGACCGGGATACGTGATGTTCACTAGTGATGTTTCTCTCCCAAAAGACGACAAAACTGCTATGCGAGGTAAACAAATTACAGAAGGGCAATTGACAGGATTATGAACGCACCGCAATGCTAACTATGCTACAAAAGAAAGGAAGAGGTTCAAAATCACAGGCAGTACGCCAAGGTAAGTAGACCGAAATCCATCTGCATCTACAACTAATCATCCACCTTGAGATATCTATCCAGAACATCTCGCTGGTATTAAGTTGCGAGCCCCACCCAAAGTGTAAACCCAAAGCAACAGACAACTGCATTAAAAAGAACTTTGCGTAAAGTAAACAATCCTTGTAACCGCGGTCACAAGCACCGTTGTTTTCCCCCTTGTGGCAACAACACATCCCCTAGACTCATGTTTCTGTCACTCAAGCGTGTCATCGGGGGGCATGAACCCACAATCTAGCACAACGCTCCCTCTTGGAGTCACTACCTACTACTTGGCCAAAGCAATAAACAGCAACGGAGAACATGCAAGAATTACTTAGGAACAAAAATATAAGAGATAAAAACCAAATATATTACTCTATCACAATCTGAACATAATCTCATAATCCATCAGATCCCTCCAAACTCAACATAGCAACAGCAGAAATATTACAAAGGTTCCTCAATCATGTAGGGCAGCTCATGAGGTCTAAACAATGAAGATCAAAGAGGGGAGGAGAACATCACATAGCTACTGATCACGGACCCATGGTCCAAGGAAAACTACTCATGAGACATTCGGGGAGCATCCATGGTGGAGAGGAGACTCCCGGAGGTCAATCCTCCCTCCGGCAGGGTGCCTGGAAGAGGTCTTCTGGTGCTCCCGATCTTGGAAGCGCGGCGGCGGCGGAACAGAGGCGAGTTCGCGGAATAGGGTTCTGCTTCTGGAGTTTTCCCGTGACGGGGGATAAATAGGCGAAGGGGGGGCAGCCAGAGGTGGACCAGGGGCCCCAGGCGCCCCCCTGGCGCGGCCAGGGGTGGGGCCGCGCCGGGTGGCCGCCTGGGCCCCCCTGGCTCCCCTCTGGCCCCTCCCGGGCTCTTCTCGAAGCTTCCGTCACGCTGATTTTTTATCTGAATTTTCCCGAATTTTTCTGGCACTTTTTATATGGGGGAAAACTGAAATAGAAAAACAGCAGAAAACAGGAACTGGCACTGGGATGCACTGAGTTAATAGGTTAGTCCAAATATGTTCAAAAGTGTATGAAAGTGTATCTAGATCATAGCAATATCACACAAAACATGCATGGAGCAAGCCGAAATTATAGATACGTTTTGGACGTATCACTCCTCTGTTGTTTGTATTGGCTGCTGATCTGTTACAAATAGTAGTTAATAAAATGCTCCATGATCAAATCCTGACACTGCCTATTGATTCCCATGATCCAAATTACCCCATCATTCAGTATGCTGATGACACTATAATGGTAATTCATGCTGATGAATCTCAGCTGTTGGATATCAAGGATATGCTTATCAGGTTCCATGCTTCCACTGGTCTCAAAGTCAATTTCAATAAATCCTCTTTAATCCCCCTGAATGTTGATGAGGATATGACTGCTCACCTTGCTGAAGTTTTTGAGTGCTCCATTGGACAAATGCCCTTCACTTACCTTGGTTTACCTCTGGGTACTACCAGGCCTAAAATTCATGATTTAATGCCTTTGGTAGATAGGGTGGAAAGAAGACTCTTTCCTAGTTCTGCTATGCTGAACCAAGGGGCCAGGCTACAGTTACTCAATTCAGTCCTTTCCTCCATGCCTATTTATCACCTTTGCAATCTTGCTATCCCTCAGGGCATCTTCAAACAGCTAGAGAGAATTCAGAGACAATGCCTCTGGAGAGGGAACTCTGACACCCCAAGACAATCTCTTGCTGCTTGGGAGCTTGTTTGCAGGCCCAAAAATAAAGGTGGTCTGGGTATTGTCAACTTGCAAATACAAAACAAAGCTCTACTCCTGAAGCACTTGCATAAGTTTTATAATAAGGAGAATGTTCCTTGGGTTTCTCTTATTTGGAACACTTACTATAATGGCAATGTCCCACATGCAACTATGCTTTGTGGATCCTTTTGGTGGAAGGATATCCTCAAACTAAGTGATCTATATAGACCTGTGGCCTCTGTCATGATTAATGTTGGGGATTCTGCTCTTTTTTGGTCAGATGGGTGGCGCATCAATGGCTCATGTAGACCTCTGCGAGATAGGATGCCTCATCTCTTCTCTTTTGTGAGAGATGACAAACTATCTGGTAATGACTTTTTGAGCTTGGAGGATGAAGATCTTTTGTTTTACTTGCCACTCACACAACAAGCTGCTGATGAATACTTCTGTCTTAAGGACTGGCTTCTTGATCTTCAGAGAGATCCTCAAGCTGCTGATTCTTGGCACTGGCCTGGTAAGTATGGTTATACTACCAAAGGGTTCTACAATCTTATGCATTCTCACATGCCATCTGATCAATCTTGTGCCTGGATATGGAGGAGTAAGTGTACCATGAAGATCAAAGTTTTTGGGTTGGCTCCTGATGTTTGACAGATTAAACACTAAAGATCTACTTGTTAGGAGACATTGGAAATCACCCACTGAGGACAACTCCTGTGTGATGTGTCACTCAAATGCTCTGGAAGACAGATTGCATATGTTCTTCTCTTGCAACTTTAGTTTCAGAGTTTGGAACTATCTGCAAATTACATGGGGGGCACTGGATCCTTGCATTCCTGTTTACAACAGGCCAAAGATTCATTTGGTCAGTCCTTCTTCATGGAAGTCATGCTTACTGCCTCTTGGTGTATCTGGATAGTCAGAAATGGGAAGACCTTCAGGAATGAGAGACCTTCTTTTCATTCCTGGAGAAGGAACTTTTTGCATGATATCACCTTGCTTTCACATAGATTGCAGGGAGATCCTAAAACCAGATTGATTTCTTGGATCAATTCCCTGCAATAGTATAGGTAGGATCAGATTACTTCCTTTACTTTCCTGTTTTGCTTTATTTTTTCTTGTACTATTCTTTGAGAACCTTTGGTTCTCCCATGCAATAAATCACTGTGGAGCTCATGCTTCACAGTCTTAAAATTCAAAAAAAACGAGACAACCCACTGTGTACTCCTACACAACCTCTCATCGTTCACCTTGTATTAGGGTAGATTCACCAACACAGTTTCACTTTCATCAACACCATGTTCACTATCATCCCGACTCACATCAAAAGTATCCTCATTGTAAACTCTAAGCATGCAATAAGCAGTAACAGTTGCAGGGTCCACATGATATCAATCAACTCCTATGTTAGCTAGGATTGTGGTTTTCTTACTACTGTGACAAGATGATAGGTCATGCATCGGATATGGGTTCAACTATGCGGTAGAATCGATAACAAGGTGATCTCCTAATCATGCATAAGCGAGACTGAGAGGGAAGTGGGATTTTATAGACATGATCAATGGGGTTTGCTTGCCTTGCTGACGAGGTTCAGTACAGTGTCTTCAACGAAGGGGGTGGCCTCCGGTTCTGGCTCCACCTCTAACTAAGCAAACATCACAAACATTGCAATCAATATAATGTACAATGCACAATCACATGATCAAGTTGTAGAACATGATGTATATGGTGCTGATGTGTTGCAAATTCAATTTAATTGAAGTGTATTGCAAAAGGTTTGCAAATTCAAACTTCAAACTCAAATTCAAATTATGCCATATGCATTTTTTCTACTGTTCACCCATTTTAAAATGGTCAAACATAGAAACAAGTTGCATATTCATAATCCTTGCATTTTTCTGATAATTTTAGACTTATTATATGCCCTATTTGGAGTTGTGGTTAATTAATTATGAATTTCCAAAGTTTATATGATTTTCTGCAATTTCTGTAATTTCTCTGGAATTGTTTTATTTCTGGAAAAAGGTTTATTGCATCAGCCCCACGTCATCATGACGTCAGGGGGGGCTCACCTGTGGGCCACCCATGTCAGTGGGAGAGGGGTTTAAACCCTGTTAGTTGAACTAATAGAGGGGGTTAAGGGGGTCTAGGGCCCACTTGTCATAGACCCCAGGGGGTGATTAAGGGGGGGTTAACCCTTAACTAAACCGCCCACCGGTGGTTAACCGGCGGCGGCCACCATGCACGGCGGCGACACACCGGGGTGGCCTTCCGGCCACAGTTTGGCACGGGGAAAGCACGGGGAGGTGCCCCTTGCTCGCCCGCATCACCTCCTGCCCACGGGGAGGCATGGGGTGCGCCGGAGCCTCGCCGGCCTTGAGGCACGCGGCGGCCGGAGCACTGCACAGGCGGGATCGGTGATTTCGACCACGGGGAGACGCGCGGGAGGGGGCCAAAAGAAAGAGGGTCTCACCCTGGTGCTAATGGAGAGGACGGGGAGGCCAGAGGGACACCGGAGGCGGCGAATTCGACGACGAGCTCCACGGCGTCCGGCAGCGTCTCGGTGAAGATGGTGTTGCACACGGGGCGTATCAGACCGATTCCATGCGCTGGTAGATGAAGTCGACGGCGGTGAGTCTTCTGGACATCACGGCGCACCTCGAGGAGGACGATGGCCACGCAGGTTCGACGGCGGTGCTCCGGCGTGTGCTACGGGTGTGCGCGGAACGGCGAAGCAGAGAGGTGGAGAGCGAGCAGGGAGAGAGGGGAAGGTATGCGGGGTGCTCTGGCTGCTGCGTGGCGCCAGGAGAGGGCAGGGGAGGGCCTAGAAGCCTGTCGGCGGCCACGGCGGCGTCGCCATGCTCTCCCAGCTCGCCACCGAGCTGGTTGAGGAAGAGGACAAACGGCGAGGTGGGCTGGGCCGTGGTGCTGGGCCAGACAGGTTTGAGTTGGGCCGAATGGCCACGTAAGCCATTTTCCTTTTCTTTTCTGTTTTTGTTTTTGTTTTTCTTTTTCTGCCTTTTGTTTTGCCCCAAATAAAATAGCAAGGAAATTTGTAAAATCTTGAAAACTTTTATGTGGGCTTATAATACATATAGCTAGCCACTCACAAGTTTTGGAGATTTTTGAAAATCAAACAATTTGAATTTTAATTCAAATTGGAGTTTAATTTAATTTCCAAGCCCTGTTTGGAATTTTTGACAAATTTTGGTGCATGCAGTGGGACCCACTTCACTTTATATGTGATCATGTATATTTATAAGACTTTTCAAAAATAACAGAGCAATTTTTGGAAGAAATTTTTGTCTGGCCATTTAATTAAATTCTTTAGGGCTTTTCTTTTCCCCATTTTTGAATTTCTTTTGAAATTTCTTCATGACGCAAAGGGATCAACAAGCCCTAGCACTTACCCTAGTTGGGGTTCTGACAGGAATGTCAACTTTCGCTTAGACGACCCTTCTCCAATAAGCACACTTATGATAACATAATGGATGACCTGGTTGTTGACCTCAACGCTGACTGGATTTGATCCACTAAGGTACGAATCAAGGTGATTTTTTTGCTTGGCTACTTTGTCGTGATAGGTTAAACACTAAGGGGGATCCACTGCGGAAGACAATAGCATCCAACGCCTGCTATAACGTATGTGATGCCCCGTTCGAAGATGTGGGACATATTGCTCTCCACTGTCCGGTTGTACTGGATATCTAGTCCTTGCTAGCCCTACCGCATCCTGCCTACTTCACTCTATTATGGACTCCACCAACGATGAACGACCCACATGCAACAATCCGGCCTTCGGTACTGCTAATGATTCGCTGGAAAATTTGGGAGGTTCCAAACTCTATCACATTTAAAGGTATATAAAAAGCACCTTTAATCTCGGTCAAAAATATTGTTCAGGACTTCTCTCTTTGGATGAACAGATTCAAAAATGTAATCTCTAGGGGTCAAGCGAGATGTTGGGTTGCTTTCCTCTCCTCTAGCCTACCCCCTCTAAACATTTAATAAATGTGCACTGACTCTTAATTGGAAATATATCGAGGTGGGATAACTCACCCCCCGATGACCATCCATGTTTTTTATGAAGCAAAGAATGATCAAAATAGAATGATGTAGCATGGAATGAACAAAATCACACTTACCCATCGTCGAAAATCACATTAATTGAGCCATACATGCACTCACGCGATCGATACATACATACATACATACATACATACATACATACAGTACACTAGCAGTACTATCGAAGAAGAGAGAGACCAATATTATGTGATGTGCACACCTAATAATAACATCATAAATGGGACGCTTTGCATCGCCACGCATGCAATGTACCGAGTCCTCCCGGAGCTTCCTTCCACTTCTTTAAATTAAATTAAAATCAATCAACCTCTCTTCTTGCACTTTTGGCATTGAATCGAGCCGATCTCAAGTTGCGCGGTCAAAGACAAGGCCCCCATAACGTGTTGCGCCCCACACGACGCCGCCCCAAGTGTCGCTCAGTCCTAGTCGCGCGACGTCTCAAAAGATCCCTCACCCGCGCCCTCCCCGTCGAACCGGCTTGCCTAGCCTGTTCTCTCTCCCGATGGATCCATGCATACCCTAGAGCGTGCGATCGAGCACATGTCCAGCTCTTCGCCCACCGGGCAACCACTAGCTAGCGTCTACTAGTCTATCGCCCCTCCCAGCCTCCCTTGCCCTATATATATGGCCGGCTCGCTTCCCGGATCTTTCATCCAACCCCGACTCGCCATAGATAGCCAGTGCATGCCCAGCCTAGCTACCAGTGGTATCTTCTAGCTCAGCTAACGAGTGTGCACTGCGTGTGACACGACGACTGCTCCACTCCATCCATCACAAGCTAGCTAGCTACACCTACGTGTCCTCTAAGCTGCCCATCGCTCCGTCTCCGGCCGTCCACCATGCCGGCCTTCGCCGACCCAGCCATTGATCCGCCCCTGGTGGAGAGCTACCGCGCGCTGCTGCGCGCCGACGAGCTCGACCGCGGCGGCATTGCCGCGCCGGTGACGGAGAGCATGGCCGACGTGCTGGAGCGCGACCTGCCGACGATCGACCTGAGGCGCCTGACGAGCGGCGACGCGAGGGAGAGGAAGGCGTGCTCGGACGCCATGGCCACCGCGGCGTCGGAGTGGGGCTTCTTCCAGGTGATCAACCACGGCGTGGCGCGGGAGGTGCTGGAGGAGATGCGGCGGGAGCAGGCGCGGCTGTTCCGCCTCCCGTTCGACACCAAGGAGAAGGCCGGCCTCCTCAACGGCTCCTACCGCTGGGGCAACCCGACGGCGACGTCGCTCCGGCAGCTCTCGTGGTCGGAGGCCTTCCACGTTCCACTCGCCAGCATCTCCCGCCAGGACTGCGACTACGGAAAGCTCTGCTCCTTGAGGTATGTACTACGTGCTCACGTATCTACGCTTCCCTTCCCCTATATGCATGCTTTGGTGTTCCTCTTAGTGTAACACGTTTAATTAGTTGCATTAATCAGTTGTGTTCGCCGGAGAGATTTTTATGCAGTATTTGTGACGGGTCCAAGGACGAAAGCACGCTTTTCATAGTTATTACACGCGCGCGATCGCTATATTCGTTTTCCTGTCGGCATAATTATATATGTACTACTACAGTATTCTAGAAGCTGGAGGCGTGCGGCAAAACTTTCCTGTCAAGTACATTAATTCCGCTTGTTCGGGTCGATGAGTGACGATATCATGTGTGCGGCTGCATATGTGCCCACGAAACATGGGCGCTAACCGAATTTAAGGCCTTCGTGTCCATCACACCAGCCTACCAACTCCATCCCAGGACCATCATACGCCGAATATTATTTTGTGTGCTGCTAGGTACCCTTCCGTGTACAGTCTCCGGATAGAGAAATATCTCCAGCTTGGAGTATACGTGTATGAACGAACCATGAACCTAATCTGTGTGCATGCATGAGCACTAGTTTTAGTACATGACCATGAACCTAATCCGGTACATACGTGTGTTTTCCATGATCACCAGTCACACTAGGCTAGAATCTTACCAACAGTACAGTATGTAGTGGTACTGATGGCTGATGAGCAGAGTTTGTGTGATGCGAGCAGGGGAGTGATGCAGGAGGTGGCAGACGCCATGGCGCGTGTGGCGGACACGGTGGCCGGCGCGCTGGCGGAGAACCTCGGGCGCGGCGCGGCCTTCGGCGAGTCGACTTTCCCGGCGGGGTGCGACGGCACGACGTGCTTCCTGAGGCTCAACAGGTACCCGGCGTGCCCGTTCGCGCCGGACACGTTCGGCCTGGTGCCGCACACGGACAGCGACTTCCTCACCATCCTGTGCCAGGACCAGGTCGGGGGCCTGCAGCTCAGGAAGGACTCCCGCTGGGTCGCCGTGAAGCCCCGCCCCGACGCGCTCATTGTCAACGTCGGCGATCTGTTTCAGGTAACAGTTCCCTCCCCGGCGTCTTATTACCCCCATAGTACATGTTATGCTACGTGCTGGAGTTTTGACCAAGCAGCGAGGTGTACCCGACCGTCGCATCAGATGGCATTTTCTTTTGTGTGTGTGGATGCATTTTTTCAGGGGGGTTTTGTCATTCTCAATTTGGGTTCTCTCTGTTTGGATGGATGTTTCAGGCGTGGAGCAACAACAGGTACAAGAGCGTGGAGCACAAAGTGGTGGCCAACTCCAAGGCGGAGCGCTTCTCCGTCGCCTACTTCCTGTGCCCGTCCTACGACTCGCCGGTCGGGACGTGCGGCGAGCCGTCGCCGTACAAGCCCTTCACCTTCGGGGAGTACAGGAGGAAGGTGCAGGACGATGTCAAGAGAACCGGGAAAAAGATCGGGCTCCCAAACTTTCTCAAACTTCCTCCCGTCGACGGCCTTGAATGACAACACCATCAGGGACCTCTGTTCTTAATTAATTAACTCTGTGAACTCGAATCTCGACGTAGAAGCGCGCCCCCGCAGTTTGGAATCGGAGATAATCTCATTTCCATTTTATTCTTTCCTTTCTAGTAGTTTTGTTTCGCCCCTTTTGGGCCTTAGGTGATAGGTACTATACCACACGATAATGATGGAGGAATATCAATAACTGATAGATCGAATATAACATTGCTTCAATGGCTCATTTTGTGTACGCATTAGGTGATACACCTACCCATTTGCTCACCTTTTGTTTGTTTCTCGTTCCTTTTTTAGTTTTGTCATGCCTATACTACTCCTATAGGCTATGATGAACAAACGTGGACGGACGAGGACCTAAGCTTCAACGTTGTTCCAAACGATGCTTTCATTAAGGTTGTGGCTATGTTTCAATCGATTGAGATTTAATTAAATTTAAGTCAAACGACATAACATGAATGAAAGAAAAAAAAAGAAAAAATTTGTACATACCTTCGTGTAAAATCTCACAAATATAACATCGATTCAGAAATTGGCAAGTTTCTATGCACTCCCATCAAATGCCAGCGTACATCTAATTTTATCCTCCCCCAATCATAATAATCTCTTTGCATATCTGCTAAGACAATTAAAGAATTGAAGTGATTCTCCGATTGAAACCATCCTCACCATTAAGCAAGGGTTCAACAACAATAATGTTATGATAAAAAAATACCATGTATAATCAGGCTTAGCAAAAGTAACAGGTATATCAGGAACCTTCCGATCTTTCCAAAAGTTTAGTGTTCTCCACATCTGAAATCTATTTTTACAATGCTGGTAAACCATTTTCTTAACTTTTAATGAGTGAATTGCAGAAAACCACCATATTGAAGCAAAGATTTGCAGGAAAGACTCTTCTATGATTTTGTGCCAAAAAATACTAATTTTGAGCTTAATCTTTTTCAGAAAACACTGATCCATTATGCTGAGCATTTTAATGCCATTTATAACAGGTGAACCCCTGTTTCGTCGATGTGGCGTAACGGCCAACACCTGACGCCGTTACGGGTAAAAAAAGTAATTTTTGATCGATTTTTTTATTGGTTAAAAAATTGTTTTTTCCCTGTAATTTTTTCCAAGTTAAAAAGTATTTTTCGGGCTAAAAATTATTTTTATTTTTTGCGAAATAAAATTTTTAGGCAAAATGCTTTTTTTGAGTTAAAATATGCTTTTTATGATAAAAATGAATTTTCAGGTAACAAAAGTTTTTCCTTGGGTTTAAAAGTTTCTTTTCGGCAAAAAATATATTAAGGTGAAATAAAGTTTTCCAGTAAAATGTTTTCCAGGTAAAAAATGTCTATTTCGGGTTAAAATGTTTTTTCATTCTAGGGAAAAACAAATTTGTCGGGGCAAAAATAAAAATAATTGGGTTTAAAAGTTTCTTTTCTGAAAAAAAATCAGATAAAATAATGTTTTCCCCGTAAACTATTTTCCAGGTAAAAGTGTTTTTTTGGGTTAAAAATAATGTTTTTTCTTACAGGAAAAGTCATTTTTTTGTCAGGTAAAAGATGATTTTTTTTCTGGTAAAAATGTCTTTTGGTACCTTTTTCGCTAGTTAAAAATGACACGTGGACCCCACCCAGTCATAACGATCAAAGCTCATGGCCGGTATGCCAAGTCAACAAAACCGGGGGCCACATGTCATAAATAACATTAAAATGCCCAACATACCGGATAAGTGTTTTCTACAAAAGATTAAGTACAAAATTAGTGTCTTCTAGTACAAAATCGCGGAAGAGTCTTTCTTGCAAACCTTCGCTTCAGTGTGGTGGTTTTCTGCAATTCACTCAACTTTTAACAGACCGGACTACACAAGTGTGAGTCTCTCACTTTAGGCTTGATCCTAGTGGTACATTTATTGGGGTCAAATTTATTTAAAATAACATATTTTCACAGTTCGGATCCCATTTCTAACTTCTTGAATCATTTAGCTAACAGAGCTTTATTCATGATATCGGAATTCAAGATTCCTCAAAAAAAATTAAATTGATTCCTCAAAAAAATATCTGAATTAAAAACCCTCAAACCTCCCACTTGTATCCGTGTTCATGGCACTATGGATACTTGGTGTTGTTGGCGTACTCATCTACTATTCTTAAGAAGTTGTTCCCCATTACCTCTATTCTAATAACATGCACACATGACACCTCATCAAAGGCCCACCACAATATGCATGAGAACAAGCTATTTATTACTCCCTCCGTTCCTTGATATAAGGTGCCTAAGGTTTTGAATTTTTTTCCAAAACACATGGCATATTGATATTATACCATCCTTCTAGGAAAATATATCTACTGAAAGAGATATAACGGAGGGTCTCTTTCCTATTATTGACTGATTCGAACTGTTTTATCTCGATTTATTCTACGGAAAGATCAGCCCAATTGTAGCATTCTATGTACGTGTTAATATCCGTGCAAAAACCTTAGGCACCTTATATCAAGGAACGAAGGGAGTATTAGTTCTTTTCATGCACACATCCATTTCATGACACATGCCACCTCACTCAACATGAATGATTTTTTTTCCATTATATTAAATGGCCCACCACAATATGCATGAGAACAAACTATTTATTATTAGTTCTTCTCATACACACATCCATTTCATGATACATGCCACTTCACTCAACATGCATGAAAAAGTTTTCCATTATATTAAATAAATATTTCCAACTTCACAATAATAAAATAAAACACATGTAGTATAAGTGTATAACATGTATTTTTTTAATTTTAGTTTATATATTATTAATTTAAATATTCATGTTTCATACAATCGAATCATCCAAAATATATTTCAATCGATTCCCGCGGCAATGCGCGGGGTATCCTCTAGTTCTTATAAATGACATAGTCATTGACACACACATGATATCTTTCATACAGCAAGCCCGAGAAGGCACAACTTGGCCTCATGGATATTACTAGGTAACGTGGTTCCCTTGGGGAAAACTTCGTGTAGATACTCCAATAGCTAATCGATGTTTGTGTCTGAACCCTTCTATTCCGCCTTGATTTCAAGTAGTTTGAGCGTTCCATTAAATTTTATTTGCTCCTCTTTGCAACCGGTATACAATGGAGTTTGCGAGGCTTCCTCCAATTCAGCCAACTTTACAGCCACTCAATGAGCCGCTCCTTCGTTATTCGTCTTATTCAGAATCAGCTCTAGATCATGCAGGTCCTAGAGTATTGTGGCCAACGTGTTCTGAGTGTCTCCCTCCTCTTCTTATTCTTCATCAAGTCCGCCCACCTCATCTTCAATATGTCTGTCCTCTTCATCATTTTCGGGCGCCTGTTGGTGCTTTATCTCTGGCTCTTCATTTCCCCACTTCTTCTTATTCAACATCCTCAATAAAATGCTCCTCTTCGTGACGTGTCCACCAAATTTAGCCGACTTACACAAATTTTGTTTGACTTTTGTTTGAATTTGAATGAAATGTGTTAAACTGCTACCAGACGAATGCGGCTAGGGTTGGAGGGTCGGCTCCCGCAACACTGTTCACGGACTAGTCTGCAGACTGATGCGATGTCCTTTTTAGGGGATGACGATGGAGATGCCCTTAAAAACGTAGACAGACAAGGGTCTAAGGGCATCTCCAACGTGGTCCCTAAAAAGGGAGTCGTAAATGTTCGCAGACAACATCCATGCAGGTTCACAAACGTGATATGGAAACCAACCATCCAACTGTATGCATTAAATTCGAAAATAAAGGTGTGTTAGACTTATTTAAAATAAATATTATTTGGACCGTGGTTGTTGGAAAGAAAGAGAAATGAAAAATAGGGGTAGCATGTTTGCTTTTTGTTGCGCATGCAGATGTCCGAACTCCCGCAAATATTCATCTTTCACATCATAATCCGGCCACATTTGATAAATTTGTTCATATGCACCAATAAATTTGACATCGAGCAACTAATACGCACCTCAAAAAAGATTTGATTGAGCATCCATGATTGGTTAAAAGGGTCAATTAGAACACGTGTGCGAGTAGAATTCAAATTGAAAATATTTTATTTAAACACATTATTGAATTATTAATATTTAGATTTAAACTATTACCATATTTTGATATTTTAATAGTTGTGGATTTAAAAGGAAAGAAACATGCGTATAGAAGACGTGTTGGATAGCGGGCTTCCATATATTGTGTCTGTAGATTATTTCATGTTGAAATATAAATATGTTGTCTAGCCTTTTTCTTCCGTTTGAATTTCATATGGTATCCAAGCCCTAAGGTTTTGAGTTCAAGACTCTGTCAACGCAGTATCAAAAAAGAATTTTGTAGCCTACATCGAACCCAAGCTAAAAACTAAATAGCCTAGGCATGGAGGGTGTGCATTGTGTACATCCAAAAGTCGCCGTTGAAGATGCTCTAGGTTTTTATTAGATAGTCTAGTTTTTTGTTTTATATACCGGTCTACATTGTTGGTCCAGTTTGTTGAACCCCTAAAGCAAATTTTATGCTTTCTTCAACAACAACAACAACAACAACAACAACAACCTCCCACTTGTATCCGTGTTCATGGCACTATGGATACTTGGTGTTGTTGGCGTACTCATCTACTATTCTTAAGAAGTTGTTCCCCATTACCTCTATTCTATTAACATGCACACATGTCACCCCATCAAAGGCCCACCACAATATGCATGAGAACAAGCTATTTATTACTCCCTCCGTTCCTTGATATAAGGTGCCTAAGGTTTTGAATTTTTTTCGAAAACACATGGCATAATGATATTATACCATCCTTCTAGGAAAATATATCTACTGAAAGAGATATAACGGAGGGTCTCTTTCCTATTATTGACTGATTCGAACTGTTTTATCTCGATTTATTCTACGGAAAGATCAGCCCAATTGTAGCATTCTATGTACGTGTTAATATCCGTGCAAAAACCTTAGGCACCTTATATCAAGGAACGAAGGGAGTATTAGTTCTTTTCATGCACACATCCATTTCATGACACATACCACCTCACTCAACATGAATGATTTTTTTTCCATTATATTAAATGGCCCACCACAATATGCATGAGAACAAGCTATTTATTATTAGTTCTTCTCATGCACACATCCATTTCATGATACAAGCCACTTCACTCAACATGCATGAAAAAGTTTTCCATTATATTAAATAAATATTTCCAACTTCACAATAATAAAATAAAACACATGTAGTATAAGTGTATAACATGTATTTTTTTAATTTTAGTTTATATCTTATTAATTTAAATATTCATGTTTCATACAATCGAATCATCCAAAATATATTTCAATCGATTCCCGCGGCAACGCGCGGGGTATCCTCTAGTTCTTATAAATGACATAGTCATTGACACACACATGATATCTTTCATACAGCAAGCCGAGAAGGCACAACTTGGCCTCATGGATATTACTAGGTAACGTGGT
This sequence comes from Bromus sterilis, assembly GCA_950022295.1. Classification (NCBI taxonomy): domain Eukaryota; kingdom Viridiplantae; phylum Streptophyta; class Magnoliopsida; order Poales; family Poaceae; genus Bromus; species Bromus sterilis. The sequence continues at coordinate 26,784,311 of OX465596.1, read as the reverse complement.
TCCCTTGGGGAAAACTTCGTGTAGATACTCCAATAGCTAATCGCTGTTTGTGTCTGAACCCTTCTATTCCGCCTTGATTTCAAGTAGTTTGAGCGTTCCATTAAATTTTATTTGGTCCTCTTTGCAACCGGTATACAATGGAGTTTGCTCTAGGTTTTTATTAGATAGTCTAGTTTTTTGTTTTATATACCGGTCTACATTGTTGGTCCGGTTTGTTGAACCCCAAAAGAAAATTTTATGCTTTCTTCAACAACAACAACAACAATTTTTATACCAGTTTGCTTCTGGTACAAGCACCATCATCGTGACGAACCTGCTTAATCGAGCGATAGCATGACATTCCCACAAGGCTGTACCTGCAGCCACGCCATAGGAGGATATGCCCATATTCCTTCTGTCCATCATGAGTATGGGTTCAAAGCCTATCGTGTATGTGAGTGTTTGAGTTATACTGTATTTCTTAAAAAAAAAACCTATCGTGTGTGGTTACATGCAATGTCTACCGCAAAAGTTGCACGCCACAGGTTTAGAGACGTTGCCGCGCGCCCAGGCTGGGTAGCGACAGTCCAAAAATGAAAATCCGAGCCCCTCGTTGTGGCCGCTCTTGGGTGGGCATCCGGAGCTGCAGCGATCGATCGGAAAGATGTGCAAAGGCAACCTTCTCTATCTGCCATGCCATCGATCTCATCATCACACAAGTGTCCGAGGGAGCCCTTTATACTGCCGCCAATATGAGCGGCAGGCCTCGTCGCGTCTCTTGGGGCCTCTTGCTTCTTGGGATGCGTTCGTGGACCGTAGCCGCCGGCGCGTCGTTGCTGCCATCTTCCTTTCTTGGTCTAAAGAAATGCCATTGCTGCATCTTTCTTTCTTTCTTTCAATGAGAAATGCCGTTTCTGCCTTTGTATCCGGAATATGTTTGACGATCCTATTGATGTCTCATTGCTGTACGTCGTGGGAATAAACACTATAAAAGTGCTCTTGCCATTGGTCCATATTAGGAGGGACACGCCTCAGCCCACAGGTACCTGACATGGACGCGAGGTCGAGGGCGATGTCGTGTACGGTCCGTATGACACTAAAGGACACGGACTGAAAGTGGTACAACTTTTACGGGATGCACCTCCCCACCCACGTGAAGGATCGACGTGTTTTTTTTTTTTTTTTTTGAAAGGAGGATCGACGTGTTGTCATACGACCCGTGCACCGGCCGCGTTCAGCATGTGCCCTTGAATCGGCCCGGTCGGACGCTCGAATCTACCTCGGATAGTGCCATCGCCGGAATCTTGAATTGTCAAACTCGTTATTGCGCGTCTACGTATGCTTGCAGTTGCAGGTCGATCCGGCCGCCTTCTTGTGGCGGGGGAGACGAGCACGACATGGGGAGTTTGAAGCTGCTTCGGTGGACCAGCGCACGTCCACCAGCGCGGGCTGCCCGTCGAATACGAGTACGTGGGTGGCTACGTGTTTGGACGATGATCGTCTAGTAATGATTGGACTGATGCACCGTCCAACTATACACTACGTAGACGGCTCAGGGATCAGACACATCAGCCACACTGAGGCTCCCCGGCCCATTCGACGATGCACAAACGCTAATTAAAAGAGCTAGAGGACTCACCTGATTTGTTCCACTATTTGTGTGATTTTCATGATATCTTTTCCTCATACAAGCAGGAGAACAAACGTCCAGCTCAGATTTTTGTAACAAGGAATTTACCCAAAAAGATAGCTTTTTTTAGGAAACCAAAAAAGATAGTTGACGGCATAATAGTTACTATATCATAGGTTGAAAAAGAAATCTTATCCCACGTTCGGGTGTTGGCGGTCCTTCTCACCAAGCCTCGGTGGCTCGGCGAGCCATGGTAGTAGCCCTCTCAACTGATGCGGAATTAAAATTCAAAACTCATGACCTAAATGAGTGATGCCTTTTTTGACCTATCTGGTATGGTTCAGAATCTAGAATTCATATACCGAAGAACCCTATATTCCAATTTGCAGAGGATTCCCGTGTCCCATCCTTGAAAGTAGAGGAGGCGTGAGAGTCACTAATTTCGAACCTTGCGTCCACCACACCTTGCCTTTTCATCTCTAGCTTTGTTCTCTATCCCCGAAGCCCTATCTTTGCAGTCTAGTGGAGGAGCGGTGTCGTACTCGTGCCCAAAGTGGCGCCTTCTCATCCTCTTTTGGTTGTTCTATCTCGCACCATCCAACTTTCAGCAGAGATCGTCATCGGTTCGATAAGCATGTCCTCATGTGACCACTGCGCCATGGAGGACCAATCGAGCATAGAGTAAGGTATGGGAAGTAGGTAGTTTGATCCCACCCCTGCCTCTGTATCTGCATCATTGATGGGCTCGATCAGGGGCACACACACACCATAGCGTCACGAGGGCTTGACTTAGCGAAGCTGCTCAATATGTCCATCTTACAGGCTTAACTAATAATTTTAACTATACAATTAAGCATTATTGCTCGCATTTATAACAATCTAACTCACAAACACATGGGTCGGACCTCTAGTCTTTGTTATTTATAGTGAGTTGAGCTCAGACAACTCGATTTTATTACAATATTGACATGCATTGGTTATCCTTAATGGTGCACGATACCCAAAGTGGCAATATTTCGTAGGGATGGTTGGGTAACATGTTTGTGCATGGATTCTCGACCAACGCAAGATTGAGGCCCTATGCCCATTCAAGCCAACCTTTGCTACCCTACATGGTGAGGACTAGTGTCGGGGGCAGCCAAATAATACCTCCTATTTGAGCTCTTTGCCTCAGAAAGGAGGGTTGACACTGATGGCGCCTTCGACTGAGTTGGCTTATTAGTGCTCCGAGTGTAAGCATCAGTTTTCCTTTACATGTATTTGATTTTCTAGACGATTTTCTCAAAAAATCGACACCACTACAAAAATGAAATTTTCCAAATTAATAAAATTATCTCAAATTTACAAAATTGATCACAATTATTAAAATGTTGTCTTTTGAGAAAAAAAAACTCAAGTTTCATGAATTGAATAAAATGTTTATGTTTACAAAAAAATCTCAAATGTAGGAAAAGATTCTCAAAAACAAAAAAGTTATTCTTAAATTTTAGAAACTTTATCAAATTTTGAAAATTGTGTTTGAATTATTTTTTCATGTTTCCAAAACACATCCTAAAGAATATAAAACAGTATCAAATTTAAAATATTGTTCTTGAAAAAAATGAAGTTCTCAAATTTATAAGATGTTGTAGAATTTTAAATTTTCTTCAATTAAATTTTTTCCCAAATAAAACATGTACTCAAAATTTTAAAAAACATATATCGATTAAATATTCTCAAATATAAAAGTGACAATATATTTTTAAACTTGAACATTGAAAATCATTTTTTGAATGAAAAGAAAATAAAACCTCTATTAAAATAAATTAAATAAACAAATGAAAAAACTAGATCAAGACATTATAGAAGGTTCCTACAATCAGAAAAACCATTGTCAAAAACATCTCACTAACTAACTAAATGGATCTCATCTCAGCATGTCTATGTGTTGTTAAACAAGAAAATCCTAAACATCATGTCTATTGCACGCCCAGTTTGGAGCTTCGGGTGTAGGGCTTGTTTGAGGTTTCCTCCAATGCCGGCGTTCGCGTGGTGTTGACGGCCCGTTTGGTGTTGTGTTGTTATATTGACGGTCCACCTGAATTTTAATAGTTGTAGCGCTTTGTGAGCTCGACTTGTAGCTAAAATGCTTGCGATACTGGCGAATCGAAGATTTTTAACTTGGTATCCGGAGTAATAACATAAAACATAAAAACTTACAGGAAAGAAAATGAAACTAAAAATTATTCCTCGGCACCTGGAAATGAACCTATGCAAATTGTTACTCAATAAAAAGTATTGAAGTGAGTGCTAAAATAAATCAATCAGTAAATTCAGGAATAAAGACAACACTCTATTTTCAACCAATAATTTTGGAAAACTAAATTTGAGAACAGTCAAAACAATACATTGGAGATGAGGTATGACACATATGGGATGACACGGTACATTGGCAAATATAGTTTTTCTTCATCACTTCCATATTTTATTTTGCTTTTATTAATTTTACTAGGACAATGACTGTGTGTTGCAATGATATATAAATATTTTAGTATCTTAGTTTATGATTTACTTGTACATATTGATGTGATTTGTATAAATAAATGTTGATCAAATTGGTTCATGATTTATCTTATAGTTTGCTGAGAAATTTGGCAAGTAAATTAAAGTAGAATTAGTTCAGATGTAAGTAAATTAAAATGATTGCTTATCATACGAGGAAGCTTGGATGAAAAGGATGGTGGAAAAATAAGCTGGATATGAAAGCTTATATTCTTTTTATGTAGTCCCTCTGTTCCATAATAATTGTCGTTAAGATAGATGTATTTTTATACTAGATACATCCATTTCAACGATAGTTATTATAAAACGGAGGGAGTAGTATATATGGTACTGAAGAGATTCTTCCTCTTCATTTGTCTTTTTTCATGTTTTTTTTTATTTTAATTTATTGTGTACTAAAATGCTTATTTCGTATTTCAATTTTTTTAATGCATTACAGAATAATGGTGTATGAAAATAGTTCATAGGAGTATTTGAAAATAGGTTTTATTGTGCATTCAAAAATATTCACCATGTACTTCAGAACTAATAATTGTGTACTTACAATATGTTTATTATTTATTTTAAAAAACTAATTATGCATCTTCAAAAATCTTCGCATGTATTAGTTTTTGAATTACATAATTTAAAAAGGTTCAACATGTACATTAAAAATATTCACGATATACTTCAAACTTTTTTTAAAAAAATTAACAATGCACCCTCGTGTATTTAAAAAAATGTTTATCATGTATTAAAAAAGCATCATCGTGCATTAAAAATGTTCATCATGTAATTTTAAAAAATTGTATTAATTTTAATTAAAACCATCATGTGTTTACAAAATGTTTGTCATTTTTTTTAAAATATACATTTACTTTTTATTTATTTTATTTATCTTATTTCTATTATTTTCTCATTTTATTTTTATTTTCCTTGTAGTCTTAATTGAAGTGATAATCCCATGATTAACACTCTCAATCTCCAGCACACCCCCCTATAAAATTAATCACATTTCTCCTCCAAATAAAACTTACCTAATCCCAAAACATATGAACTCAACATGCAAGCCATCTAGACCTACAACCTTATTATGTTTTAGACCAAATACAACCTCTTTGATCTCCTCCATACCAAACTCCTTGGTAAAAAACAATCTAGCTTTTTCACTCAGCTATGAGCACTCAATCCCATCCAATCTGACGGAAGTAACATCAGGAGCTCCAACCCAATACTTATAAATTCAAGAATGTTTTTTACCATATTATCTTGTTCTTTAATCTCCTCTCCCTATGATTGTGGAGTAGAGAGATATAGTTCTTCTTCTTACTACCATTGGCCTTCACATGAAAGTACTTTTGTTACCATCTTCCTCCTTCAAATCATTATGCTTTGCTCTTTGTCTCCATTTAAGATCTTCATCTCTAAGAAATTTCTTTAAAATGGTATAAAAAACTAATTTAAGCTATCTGCATCTCACACCAAGAGGAATCATTTTATTCTATTTCTCAAGAGTATCCAACTTAGTCATTTTTTCATATTTATGTAAGCACCTTCCACATTAATATATCAATCTTCCAAATGTTTGTTCAGCCTCCTTTCTTGCTCTTGCCATTTATCAATATCATGACTACAAAACTAGGAGCGCACCAACTCTTCTAAACAACATACGTAAACCCTTATCTCTCCAGCCTACATGACTCAAACTTGAAAATACCGTTGTGCGGCGGTGGCATCCTGGAATTCATATGTAATGAAACATGATCAACGATGTCTTTGTTCATTCCAGCTACAATAGCCAGAGGGAATGCCAGGTCCTATGCAGAGGTAACCAAAAGCTTAAACGACTTCTCAAAGGTGGAGGCATGGCAGTGTGTATCCATTGCTAGTTTGGGCGCCATGAATTTAAGGATGTGTGTTTCTCATATAGGCATGCTTCGTATGTACTTTATTTTTTCTGATCTCAAGTGTGTGTTTGCGGTTCCCTCTTATAAAGAGGTTAAAACCATGTATCTTTTATCGTATTGGCCATTATTACTTTAGCGTCTAGTTATGTTCCTTTCTCTAATAATAGAAGGAAAATGACATATCTTATCTGGCTGGCGTTCTTCACGAGTCCAATCTTAGCGAATGCCCTTCCAACCATTCGATCTGCACTACTAGGAAAAGCCCTTTTAGTGGCGTCCTTTTTAGGGATTTAGTGGCGCATTATGGATGTGCCACTAAAATCAAGCCGCTAATAAGGGCTTAGGGGTGGCGAATTCTGAATGTGCCACCCGTAAGACTTTTATGGGTGACGCATTTTAAAATGCGCCACCCATAAGCCCTTATGGGTGGCGCATTTTGAAAATGCGTCACCCATAAGAGTCTTAGGGGTGGCGCATTTTGAAAATGCGTCACTATTAATTTTTTTGAATTTTGAATTTTGAATCTCGATCTGGATCTGGATAACGTTTATTATTTTTTTCTTAAACTCAGGTTAGTATGCTTAATCTCGGGTCAAACTGACCTCCGTGAGGGTCACCCATCCTAACACTACTCCAGTCCTAACACACTTAACTTCTCGGTTCTATTCAACTCCCACCCTAACTCACTTAGCAGACACTTATTGATATATCTATCATATCAATCCTATTAAACCATGTTGATGTCTAAGACCTTGTTGATGTTCATCGGTGTGCTAAATTTTTTTACATTTTTTCGAAACTTCTCGATCAGTCCTCTAGCCTATTTTGAACTTTTAAAAAAAATTTAAAAAAGATATATTTTTTTATCTTACTAGCTACTTTTTTTTAAACTCCCCGGTTAGTCCTCTAGCCTATTTTGAACTTTTAAAAAAATTAAAGAAATATTTTTTTCTGTTATTAGTGGCGCATTTCATACAAAATGCGCCACTAATAAGTTTGAATTTTTTTCAATTTTTTTGGCTCTAGATCTTGAAACGCCCATAACTATTTTTCTATTAGGTTTTTGAGGATTCTAAAAATGTTCAATGGGGTTCCCATTTTACAAAATTCTCGAGAGATTTTGCAAAAAAAGTCGAAATTCATGTTTCTAAATTTTCCTAATAACTAGACCACATATTACATGGAAATCTTATTTTATTTTATTTTTTTGACATTTCTATCATTTTATTTTATTTATTTTCAAACTGAAAAGGCGGTCCACGGGAGGGGGTGTATTTGTGTATTGGGAATTTTCCCCTCACATTTTTTAGGTTAGTAGTGGCGCATATGCAGGATGCGCCACTAATAAGTCCTTATGGGTGGCGCATTCTGAATGCTCCACTAATAATTTCTTAGGGGTGGCGCATTTCCAGAATGCACCACCTATAAGGTTCTTAGGGGTGTCGCATTTCTCCAAATGCGCTACGTATAAGAGGATCCAGGGCTGACCCAATCTTAGGGGTGGCGCATTTAAAAAAATGCGCCACCTATAAGAGCTTATAAGTGGCGCATTTTGAACCAGTGCGTCATCCCTTATAGCATAGTGGTGCATTACATATAAAATGCGCCACTAATAAGAATTTCATGTATAGCCTATTCTCTAGTAGTGCTGGTAGCATGGTTCTCGACATAAATATGATACCAGGTCAGCTTCCTGGGTCATTTGTATCCCACATCTCCCAGTGAACAATCTGTTTTTATTTCTCTACTAACTCAAAAAGAAGCTAAGGTTCCATATTACCTCTGAATTTTCTTCCCACACTCCATCGTCTGGCCTTTCACGTATGGCTCTATGTATACTACTTAAGCTTTTATATTATGTTAAGATTTTCTTCCCACACCCCTTCGTTTTCAAAACTTTTATGTACGATCTACACCTTTAATGATTTCAACATAGTTTTTATGGAAGGAATGAATCATAGATTAAAAACAAATAAATAGTAATTAATCTTTTATCTTTTGTAACCTAATAAATCAAATCAATCACGAGGATATACTAATTTTGTCAGTTTAATAAATGACAAAAAATAGTTTTTATGGTTCTCTTATTGCATTAAAAGCACATGCACATACCCAGCCTTAAAAAATGTGCATGTACAGATTCGAACTCACACATCCTACTGGAGCACCATCTACATGCATCAAGTGGGTTGAAGCAAGGTTTTGTGAGCACTAGCCCTCAAAACTATATGTACTAGAGGACACCCCGTGTGTTGCTGCGGGAATCAACTAAAATATATTTTGATTATATGAAGCATAAATAGCTGAATTAATAATATATAAACTAAAACTAAAAATATTATCGTGTATTGTATCCGATTATTGTGTAGTTGAAAATATTTATTTAATATAAGTGACATGACACAATGAAAAAAATTCTCATGCATGTTGATTGTGCCTTGATGTGGTGCCATGTGTGGTGAGATAGATTTTTGCATGGTATTAACTATTAATGAAAACCTTTATCTCATGCATATTATTGTGGGCCTTTGATGATGTGTCATGTGTGCATGTTGAGGTATTGGCTTAGTGGGAATGTTGAGGTGGACATTTTGCATGTTGAGAGAATTGGGAGAAACTTCTTAAGAATGTAAGATTTGAGTCAATTTGCTTTTAACTTAGTTTTTCTTGAAAAAATATTTTTGAAAGAACAAATTTCTTTTTTTCTAAACTTGGTATGTGCATTTTTATATTACCGATAACATGGAAACCATTTATTATTCAAATAATAGAAATTGTTGTCTTCCGAAACTTAGCATCATTAATTTATCAATGATATTTTTATTATTTGAAACCATGCAATTTAAGTAATTAATAGCATGGCATTTTTCATTAATAAGAGGATGTCAATCTTTATTACTAAGAGTGTAATATTCTAATAGTCCATAACATGCAATTTTATTTTTCAGAGGATGGCAAGTTTATCATTAACATGATGTCACTTTTATTAATAAAAGGAGGAATCTTTCATTATTGAGAGCATGGCATTATTCGTTACAAAAGGATTACAATTTTATTACTGAAAGCGTGAAATTTTATTATTAACATTATGGAAAAGTTATTATTGAGAGCATGATATTTTATTATTAAAAGGATGAAAATTTTATTATTAAGAGGAAATTAATTTTTATATTATCCTGAAATTTTTATTTTTAAATGACATGGAATTTTTTAAGAATTTTTACACAATGAATCAAATGAAGTAAAACTTTAGAACATGGCATTTTTTGTCCTTGGTAAAAATAAAAAACATTGTTTTACAGAACATGGCATTTTTTGCACATGAAAAAAACATTAATTTATTTTTATAGACCACACAACACATCTTTTAATCATACTATTTTATGAATTTATAAATTATAAATGGCTGTTTTATAAAGTAGCATAGCATTTTTACATTTTTTAGATCATGCTAATTACACATTTATGTTTTCTTTGCTTTTTATATAGAAATATGTTTGTTCGTGCTATTAAAAAAATAGTAAACTGGGCCAACGGGGTTTTCGTCTTCCCTCCTCTATTGACCGGGGTCAAAAGGTGGCAAAAGATTCGTTGAGAGCGAGCAACTATTTAGGGGGCGTGGCTATGCGCGAATCAATAGGGTACCCCATGGAGGTCACGCGCGAGCTTTGGATGCAAAAAGTGTCACGTTTTGGTGCGTTTCAGTGTTTTTCTTTAATCCATTCGCAATCGACATATGTCATCTTTTGGACGCACAACACGCAGCCACGACCACAACACACAACCACAGTTTCTGCGCAGCCACAGTTGCAGCCGCGCACATCCACAGATTCTGCGCATCCATAGTTTGCTGCCACGCGCAACTACAGTTCTCGCTTAGCCACAGGTACAACCACATGTCGAGTGGGACGCTGTAAGAGCGCGACACGTGGTCGCTCCGGAGCGCACCAAAGTGACCTCTGCGGGGACGCGTGAGGGGTACCCCTTAAATAGTGATTCCCGCGAACTGTGGCTGCGTCTGTGGTTGCGCAGGAACTCTGGCTCCATCTGTGATTGCGGTTGTGGCTGCGCATGTGGCTGCACTTGTGGTTATGTCTCTAACTGTGATTGGGGTTGTGGTTGCACCCATGGTCGTGCCCGTGATCGTGGTTGCGCGAAACTCCTCTCAACTCGACATGTGTCGTATGCGGTGGGACTGAAAATCCCTTAAAATGCACTAGAACGCAACACTTGGCGCACTCGAAGCACGCGCAAGTAACCTCTGCGCGGGGTATCCCTCAACTAGTGATTAGGGTTCCTTAGGGTAAATCCTATTTGCCGCACATGTGCGGCAGGATTTCATCCTTTCGCAGAAGCATTCGTCCTAACGGGCCGGTCCACTTCGCTCCGAAAGCGTTTCATTTTTTTCTGTTTTGTTTTTTTCCTGTTTTTCTATTTTTAAAATATAACTTTTTGTAATATACAATGAACTTTTTTTTATACATGTCGAACATTTTTAAAAATATTTTGCAAACACGGAGGGAGGGGGTTTGCGAGAACATTCCTTCCAAGCACACCAATGACCCACTTTTATTAGTACTCTAGCACTAGCACATTACACCTTACGAAGCAAATTGACGATCTGAAGGAGGCACACGGCATACATCATCGATAATAATAAGGAAAACGGTACACGAACACGGGCGGAACACTGCGAAGGAGACACTATCGACGGCGGTGGCTAACTAGCAAGCTTAGCTTAGGTGATCCGTGGATTAGGTGGCTGGCTAGCAGAGTTTCTTGCAGAAGCACTTGAGTTCGATGCCGTGGAACTTGCACTTGCCATGGGCGAAGCCCTCGGTGTTGCAGACGGTCGCGCAGTTGCTCTCGCTCCAGCAAGCTCCATGGAACTTGTGGCTCTGCGACTCGCAGTGCCTGTGCCTCGCCTCCGCCACCCTCGTCGCCCCCATCTCTGCAGATTTACCCTGTCCGTCAGACACAAACGACGTATACCATAATACCAATACATGTACGCCTACTAGATTTGTTATGTACTTCCTTCAATTTATAATAAATATCGTTTTTATTTTGTACTAAGTTAGTACAAATCTTATACTATTAGATAAGTGATATTTATTATATGGAGTAATGGATCAAAAGGAATACTATTTATGAACATATGCAGCTTCAGAATGACTTAGTAAATTGAGATCACCTACGGCGACGAGCAGGAGAAGAATGAAGAGGGCGGCCGCGGCCATATGGCGAGAGGTCGACGCCGCTCTGCGTAAAATATCTAACTTATGGCGCTGGTGGTTTTGCAAGGGGTGCTGTCTGCTGTGGCTCGAACTGTATGATGTGACGGGACGATGGGGTTTATATAGGAGGTTCAGAGCCTGAATTCAGTTCAAATTCAGCTCAAGTCTGAAGTACAAATAACAATGCAGGAAGGATGGGCGGCTTTATCAGTGGTTAAAATATTCCAGTGCAAGCATGACGGTGCAAGGCTCGGTTCGTTGCTCCTCGACGTGTTCAGTGTTCCAACAATCTCATCGGCACCGGGTTAGATTCCCTGCAGGCCGTGCAAGAAAGTATAGTATCGTACACGGGTTCAGAGGTTCCTGCGTGGATGTCTTGAGAATATATGTAGGGCCAATTCTTTTCAGTTGATTCTGGAGAATCACGGTTCCAGAAATCAAAATCGCAAAAGAACTCGTTTGCTATCACAGGAATCATGTGAGAATCACCGGAATCGGCAGTGCAACTGAGAATCGCCCCGGAACCACGATTCTGGCGATCCCACAAAAGAAAACTCTTCGATAACTGGCTCATACCCTGTTAAACACAGCTATTTACCGAGGGATTGCCACCCCACCCGGTTCCCCTCCCCTCCCCCTCGAACGCCTGTCTCCCCTCCACTCCTCTCTCCTCCCCTGGATCTCGAGGCCACGGCGCGGTGGGGTGCCACGGCGAGGCCACGCCACGGCCATGGCGCGGTGGGGCGCCACGGCGAGGCCACCTGGGTAGCGGCGGGGCTGGGTGGCTCGGGGAAAGGGCGAGGCCCCGGTCTTCGGCCAGCGGAGCGGCTATTCGCTGCCGACGGAGCAGCGGAAGGCGTGCTCGTCGTCGAGGCCGTCCGCCGCCCGGTCCGGATCCGCCACCGTCCGCCCCGGATCTGCCGGTGCAGGGCGAGGCGAGGTGGAAGACGCCGGAGCAGCCGCGCGCGGCGGCGAGCATGACGGCGCCGTCGAGGAGGTCGCAGGGGAAGAAGCGGACGCGGGCCTCGTCGCCGCCGGCGAGCGCCAGGAGGTGGTCCGTCTCCTCCTTGTCATCTGCGCGAAGCGACTTGCTGCGGGCGGGATGGGACACGGATGGAGGGTGGCACTGACCGGGGTTGAGGACGGCGGCGTGGACGGAGTAGCCGCGGGCGAGGAGGAGGCGCACGGTGCAGGAGCCGATGAAGCCGCTGGCGTCGGTGACCAGCACCGTCTCCCCCCTGGCCTCCCCTTGCATCTCTCTGTCTCCTGTTCCCTCAGTGCAATGCAGGGGTGTTATAGACATTTCAGTATACAAGTCATACAATAATCATATACCAGAATCACAGAAAAGAACTGGGCAACTGATTCTGTAGGCAGATGATTCTGTGGCCAGTTTTCCAGAATCAGATTCTGGAGAATCATGGGGTGAAAAGAACTGGCCCGTAGTGTGGAGATGCATAGAGCATACAGGCAGGGGTCTCTCGTGTGCAGGTATGGAGTGTTTGCCTTATTACGGGAGCTGAGCTACCGACCTGACAGTGCCAGTGGGACGGGCGGTGCACGTGAGATGCACGGTGGTCGGTGGAAGCAGCAGTTGATCAGGCCGTGCTGCGTGCAAGACAACTGGTCGGTGCCTGGTGTATCGTGCCCATCCACTCGGAGCCCTGCAATTGGCAGTTTGAGCGTGGTTTTATTGAAGCCTAGTTGGAGAGTTTTGAGCTAGCGAGCTTCCCAAATTTGGCGGAAAACCAACGATCAGTTCAATCAATGGATCTGAGGCTGTTTGATTTATGACTTAGTTTGCCATATTTAAAGTTGGATCCGACTTCGTAGCGGCGCCGCATATTGCCATTTGATGTGCGGCGGCTGACTAGTACACTAGCAAAGTGTGCTAGCTTTTGTATTTTTGTATTTTTGAAATGTTTTATCTCTCAAACCGTTATTCCGATTGATGATCCGTTTTCACCATTAGCTTTCTCGCGACGAGATCTTCGAAACTAGATCCCATGTCAATATGTTTTGAAAAACTTTTTTTTTCATCAGTAGTTGCCACATTACTGTTCTACTTGCCTGATAAATATTCATATAGTTGTCAGATTATACCAACTTGATTGTTAAAACTTTGTTTTCATCAGTACTTGCCACATTGTTGTTCTACTTATCTGATAATTATTCATTTAGTTGTCAGATTATACCAACTTGATTGTTAAAACACTATACACTAACATATACAAATGAAAAACTTATTTTATGGTATTTGTATGTGTTTCTCTTTAGAATCACCTAAAAAGCATTCATACTTATCATGTTATTTGTACCAAAAATGTCATAATAAGTTGTTGTGCTTGAACAATTGATTACCGGTTACTTATGTTCAGTTGTCGTATTCTTTACATCTAATTCACATCATGTTTATAGTTTTGCCATTTTTATCAGTTTGAGTTGCCATTTTATTTTATCAGATTGTATCCTAAGCTTAAGTATACGGAACTATTCTTCCGACAACTATGTACAAACATTTGTGACAACAGTTCACGTTAAAAATGGCAACTAGGGTGACATAATCTGGCAACTGACGGTAACGAAAAAAATATCATCAAAACATATCAATATGGGATCGTGTTTCGAAGCCCCCGTGAAAACAAACTCAACGGTGAAAACGGAACGCAAATCGGATTACTGGTTTGTAAGATAAATCATTTTTAAAATTCACAAAACGTATTTAATGCGATGATGTCAGCATGTTGTACTAATCTTGCATGCCCATCCTTTGCATGGGCAGCCGCCGCACAAGGGCACTAGTGATGTGGCGGATGTGCTTAGCTTTTCCCTTTAAAGTTAAGTAAGTTAAATTAGTGTTTGGTTCAAGCCTTATCTTAGATAAGATATTTTTAGCCACACTAGGAACCCATATCTAATACACATAAAAAGTGTGATAAGATTTTTTTTAGGTTTGTCAACTTGTGCTTTTCATTTTTTTAACTAACCTTATGTAACTTTGGCAAAAAAAATATGGCATGGCAAAGCCTAGAACCAAACAGACCAGCAAGTTTCGTCTCAACTCTTGCCGTAGAATGCCCTCCCAACGGGGGTCCGCTCGGAAAGGAGCTTGAAGGTCTGCGGTGGCGGATGTGGTCGGGAAGGACAAACCAGATCCAAGGCGAATCATTTCGTTGGATGGAGTGCATGAGGGCGTTGAGGGAAGCAAGGGAGAGAGGGAGGGAGAAGGTTCTGATCTGGAGGGATGACGATCCATGGAATCCTATGCTGCCAGCGGGGAATGAATGCAGCTCTGATGCAGTTAGTGAAGTGATTGTTGGCGACACAAAATATTGGAAGAGAGCTTGAATGCATCACCAGCCATGGCGATGTCGCTCGAAGGAGATTCTCAAAGGACAATGGAGGAGGCAAAATTGTCGGGTACGATTCAGAGGTCGCGTTGGGGGATGCACTTTGGGTTACATGACCTACCCACCGTCCCCACCTTTGGGACAACAATCGGCGTGCATCCGTAAGAAGTGAATCTCTAACCGTTGCCAGGAATCCAGTGGATTGGGAAACGACGACGTTTGTGCATTGTTTCCTTCATGAAGACGTTGCCTTTGGAGACCTTTTATGTTTTTTGGGTGTTGTATTTGGTGGTGGTTGATGTGCTACTGCTAAGAGAAGTTGATAGCTGTGGTGGGATCTTTGTTTTTTCTTCTTCTTTGAATGTGTGCATCCTGGATATCTTGCGACATCTTGTAGGTTCAAAGGCTGAGTGTAATTTGTATCTTCGCGATATTAATAAGAAAAGAAACAAAAGGAATCCTGTGGAGGCTGCTATGGCACAACTCATTGAATCAAGTGGTGTGGTCCAAATCCATCACGTGGTTGAAGATGGATATGAGGACGTCTTGTGTCACGCCTTCGTTGCAATGAAACAAACCTCACGAGCAAGGATAAAAAAGTATGTCTCCTCTCATCCTACCGGCACGACCTCAATTGTCCTCATGGATCCAAGAAAGATAGGATTGGAAGAGGAGAGGTTGTGGATAAACACAAAGAACGTCTGAGCATCATGCTAAGATTTATAAGACCATGTTGAGCTTTGACTAAGAAATTGGTCATGAGTATTTGTGTTGTGGAGTCAAAATAGGAGTTGCGACAAATGGCTTTTGATCATCTCAAACATATTTACTTTTTCAAACACTTTTGCTATTGTTTTGACCTCATTCTTGCATGATTTGAATGTAACTAACCCGGACTGACGTTGTTTTCAGCAGAGCTGCCTGTATGGTTTTCTTATGTGCAGAAAAATGGATTTTTAGGTGTCTCAGAAAAATCCAGGAAAATGATAGAAAATCCACGCACCCGAAGGGCCATTGTGCCAGAAGTGGGGCCAGAGGGCAGCCAGGGGGGCCCAGGCGTCCTGCTGGCGCGGCCCCACCCTTGGCCGCGTCGGGAGTCTGCCTGGGTGGGTCCTCCCCCCTCTGGTGCCCTACCGAAGCCCCTATTTATTCCCGTGGCGAGGAAACCCCAGAACATAAGTCATTTTCCCAGTTTCCGTCGCGGAGCCACCACCACCCTCTGTTCTTCTTCGGGAGGGCTAATCTGGAGGCTGTTTTGGCCTCCGGTGAGGGAGATCATCACCATCGTCATCATCACCACCATTCCATCCTCCCTCCATGACTTCTCCTCTCATGTGTGAGTAATTCCCTGCTGTAGACAAAGGGGATGGTAGGGATTGGATGAGTTAGATCATGTAATAGTTCTTCAGATTGTTGGGGGCATGTTGCCTGTCATCTACTTTGGTGTTTATCATCTTTGCTACAACTCGTTGCTCTTAATGCTTGTCACTTTGGGCCCGATTGCCATGTTTTCAGATCTGAACCACTTGTGTTTTCATGAGTATATTTATGTTCTTGGTACTATCTATGAGTTGTATGCACCTATTATGGTCCGGAACCGGCGATCCCAAAGGTGACAGCTTGGGACACCAAAGGGGATGGACTATAATTTGAGGATTGCATGTATCCATTGAGTGTTAATGCTTTGTTTCGGTGCTCTTTGACATGAGCACCTTAATCTCCATAAGTTCTTTTTGGCCCCGTTCATAGCGGGAGGGTAGGACAAAAGATGGTGTGCAAGTTCTTATTGCAAGCACGCACAACTACCTACGGGATACATGCCTAATGTTTGATATTTGCCTAGATGATCCTTGATTTTCTGTGTGCTTTGCCCCATGTTAAAATCTATTACATGTTCACTCTCATCCAAGAAGCACCCAACCATCCATCTCCCTAGGCTACAGTGTTTTAATCCTGCTGGTTACTAGTAGTTTACTTTCGCTGTTTTACTTTCATTGGTGCCACTATCACTTTCATACCACCGTTGCTATTAATATTTTGTTGCAAGCAAGTATATTTCAGGTGCAGTTGAATTGACAACTTAACTATTAAAGCTTATAAGTATTCTTTGGCTCTCCTTGTGTCGAATGAATAAATTGGGTTATCTTACCCGCGAAGTCTATCTCAATCCCCTACAATTGAGGGTCATCAAGTACTGTTTTCTGGCGCCGTTGCCGGGGAGCATAGCTTTATTTACAAGTCTACTTGAAGTATTCTACCTGCTGCACTTCATCCACTATGGGTAAGAAAGGAGACCCCAAGGTTCCGATCTTACCATCCACTACAAGAAAAGGTACTATTCTGAGCACTAGTGCTACGCTTGATTCACCTTCAGTTATAAGTAAGTTTGCTTCACCACCACCACCACATGCTACTTCCACCGAGTCAGTTACTATGTTCGATACTTTTGATGATGCTTCTACTAATTTTGAGGAAATTGGTTTTCTTGGTCGCTATCTTGAATCTCAAAGGGCTAAGGTTGCAACACAGTCCGACACTGAGACTCCTGCTACCTATTTTCCTACTTGAAAAGTCTTTGGTTACCCAGACTTGGACAAACTCAAGGAGAGACTCCTTGAGGATGATTATGTTATTCTTGATGATGATTTATGCAGGGAACTTACATAGTGTGCCGACTCTAACCCTGGTGCTGTTAGTAAGCTTCTTGAAAAGCACTCCATGAAGAACAAGATTACTCCTGATCCTAAATTTGCTACATCTCCTATATGCATCACTGATCCTGATTATGATTTCTCTGTTGATCTTTCACTTATATCTACAGCTAAAGCTGACTCCTTTTATGGCAGAGAAAATGATGATGCTATAGCACACCAGACCAAACTCACTGAGTTAGGTAGATTATTTACTACTAATGAGAGGATACGAAACTTTTATGTGGCTAAGCTTTTTCCTTTCTCTTTGAAGGAAGATGCTAAAGCATGGTATGATGCTGCTTTACAAAGAATTTATAACTTCAAACAGTTGCAGGATGAGCACCTCCCTAAAGCTTGGGGGAGGTATTGTAGTTTAATTAAGGCTATACCGGGACGTGGAGTCCCTAAAAATGAATTACTTGATATATTTTATGCTGGTCTAACCGATGAGTCTAGATCCTATTTGGATAGGTGTGCTGGTTGTGTTTTCAGGGAAAGAACATCGAACGACGCTGAAGAACTAATGGGCAAGATTTCCAAAACCACGAAGATTGGTCCGTCCCTGAACCACCGCCATCACCGAAGAAGAGGGGCATGCTTGTCCTGAGCCCCGAAGATATGCAAGAAGCAAAGAAGTCTGTAAAGGAGAAAGGTATTAAAGCTGCAGAAGTGAAGAATCTATCTCCTATTGAGAAGTTGTGTGAGCCTACTACTCACCCTCCCTTGGTAGAGGTACACTCTCTTTTAGATTTCAATGAAAGTGACATCCTAAAGGTAAGCCTACTGATCAATGTTTAGATGAGCTTGATAATTTTATTATGAAGCAAAATCATTTTAATATGAGGATACAAAGTCATTTGCATGATAATACCCTTTCTATCAGAAGCCTGCTTGATGTTCTAGGTAGAACAGTTAATGATGTTAAATGTCTTGTTAAGAATTTTCATATGGTTCAAACTCAACTTGAACAAATTTCCCATGTGCAAAAAGATTTGCTAGCTAACAATGCCAAACAAGATAATTTATAGGCTTAGGGTATAAAGACTCAGGGTGGAACGCACACCCAAGACCCGCTCTATCCAGAGGGGCATCCGAAGAAGATCGAGCAAGATTCTCAAACGCGGGAAGAAGAAATTGTAAGCTCTCCGAAGAAGAAGAAGAAGAAGAAACACAAGGAAGCTGACAATTCAAATGATCCCATAGTGGAAGAAGAGCCTGTTGTTGATCCAAATAGTATATCCACCTCCGATGCTGAAACTGAAGACGATGCTGAGCCTGAAAAAGATGAGGAGAAGAATGATCCTCCCGAGGTACGAGAAGAAGAAGCACCCGATAAATGCAAGAAGTACACTAGAGAAGACTTCATTGCAAGAAGACATGGGAAGGAAAGAGAACCATGGGTATAGAAACCCATGACCTTTCCAGGTAAGTCTCTCAAAACCAAAGAAGAAGAGCACTATAATAAATTTTGTGAATGGATGAAACCTCTTTTTCTTCAAATTCCTTTAACTGATGCTATTAATTTACCTCCTTATTCAAAATATATGAAAGATATTGTTACTAATAAAAGAAAAGTCCCTAATGAGGCAATATCTACTATGTTTGCTAACTACTCTTTCAGTGGCAAGATTCCTGAGAAGCTTGGCAATCCAGGTATACCCACCATTCCTTGCTCCATAAAGCATAATTATGTCAAAACTGATTTATGTGATCTTGCTGCAGGAGTGAGTGTTATGCCTTTTTCTCTCTATAAGAGGCTATGTTTAGATAAACTAATCCCTACAGATATATCTCTTCAGATGGCTGACAAGTCGATAGCCGTCTCGATAGGTATTTGTGAGGATGTTCCTATTAAAGTTGCTAATTGCTTAATCCTTACAGATTTTGTTGTGCTTGACACCGAAGATGGGAGCATGCCCATTATACTTGGTAGACCTTTTCTTAACACCGCAGGTGCTATTATTGATTGCAATAAAGGAAAGGTTACCTTCAACATGGATGATAAAGAACTCACGGTGTATTTTCTGAAGAAGATTGACAAAAGGCATGGCCTTAACTCTATAGAGAATATCGATACCCTGAAGATTGGAGAATGGGATTGTCCTCTACATGTGCACCGCAAATACAAAACCATTATGGTGGGGGACAATGTCCATTAAAGTAAAGGTAAAATTATCACTTTATAAGAGGTGAGACTTTCTACTCTATATATCGCCGGTTTGTTGGTAAGACTTGATCAACCTTGCTAGATAGCATTTTTTTTGAGAACTTAGCTAGCATGTTTTATATAGGTAAAAAGTGGAGCTTGTTATGTTTTCATTTGCTTTAGATTTTGTTCTCTTTGCTGTACCAAGTTTATATGTTTTTGAAACTTCACATTTCTAACCACTGCTTCAAATTTTCAGAAAGTTTCACAGCCTTTTGAACCTCAAAATTTTTTCAACAGTGAAGTTGTCAGAAAAATTCCACAAAAATAAAAATCAAAATTTCCACGACAAAAGCGACCCAGGGGCACCTGGGGCTGACAGGGGGGCACCAGTGGCCCAGGCGGCCAGCTGGCGCGGCCTGCCCCCTGGCCGCGCCCACAGGGCGCCTGCGGCCCACAGGGCAGCCAGCCAGATGAGTCTTCTTCCACTCTCTCTCTCTTTCTTCCCCAAAACACGAGTTCTGCACCTGGAACTTGCGTTGTTGTTTCCCTTCATCCAGAATTTTGATCTCTCTCTACAACCATTTTTTGAGCTGAGATTTTGGGCAAATACTCCCTGGTATGTGACTCCTCCACCCCTCCAATTATATTTTTGATTGGTGGCTTCATTTGTGAGTGTTGATGAAGAATTTGTTCAATGCAACACAGACTTGCACCACGCAATTGTTTAGAGTAAGGGAGTCGCCACTTCGTTTTTCGTTACGAAGAACGGATGATTCACAAGCAAATCAATAAAGAGATCTTCAATTTCGGAGAAGAAACGGGTGCTTTACGAGCAAAACACCAAAGATTACCTAGAACTAGACAAAAAGTAGAAGAACTTGAAAAGTAGATGTGTTTTTGGGTATATGTCGATTGTGTTCTTCAATCGGCCGTCACCTCATCTATATATGAGGAGGCTGGACTCTCCGTACAAGAAAAGGACTCCAAATCCCGTCCAAATCTTTCCATACGGAACCGAACTCGGATTACAGGTGGGCCTGGGACATCAGTTCGGTTTTTGGGAATTTTGGGGCTGCGAACGACCTCGGATGAAAAAAGTCAAAACATCAAAATTGTAGCCCTCGAAATTTCCAAGCTTTTTCATGTTGAACGTTTTTTGATTCGGAGTCATCTTGAGGGCTGAAATCGTCAAACTTTCCGTCAGACATCAGTCGTATACATGTCTGGCTCCGGGCGTCAGTTTTTCCCTCTTGACAGGTATATATCGTTATGGCTACCACTTTTACATACGAACTCGGATTGAGATCCAAAAACCAAAATCGATCGCTTCGCCGAGACCAAGCCTCCCCATGTAGAATATTTTTTCATTTGATAATATCTTGAATGCGTAATTGGAAAAATAGTGCTTCAAATGCGAGGATCCTACTGCTTCAAACATAGTTTCGGCCCTCGAGATTGAGTCGGATGGCGATGGCTCAAACTACAAAAGTGTTCACCTCGATAATACCTATATCTTCCATGTAGAGCATTTCTTCATTTGAGGTCATCTTATATAAGGTCATTGTCGTGCCAAAAACCAGCATCAACACATGCCCCTTGTTTTTCGGCAAAACATGCATGCCGAAAAATAATTTGCATCACATAGGGTCTAAGGACGATGTCAACACTCCATCGGCCATGCATTTTCTTAGGACGATAAATATATATCGGCCATGTTTTGTTCTTAGGGCGATAATCACATATCGGCCATTTCCTACTCAGGCCTCTTGCCACATGCTAGGATAATATTTCTTCAAGTATCTCCCATTGAGAGCTTTGGATAACTTAATTCCCTGCAAAGTTTGTACAAAATATGAATTTCCAGGAACAATACCCACAACTTTATATGGACCATCCCAACTCGGCGACCACTTGCCGAATTTTCTATCTCTAGTTCCAACAGGCAAAACCGTTTTCCACACTAGATCTCCTATTTGAAACGATTTCTCCTTGACCTTTTTATTGTAAGCTTTAGCTACTCTTAAATTTTCTTTCTCAATCTCTTGCAACACTTTTAACCTTTTTTTCTGGAACCTCATCTATTCGGTCCATCATTAAATCATTGTAATCTATAGCCGACAAGTTATTTTGCATGGCTACCCTAAGGGCTTGCAACTTGATTTCTACAGGTAACACTGCCTCTTGGCCATATACTAGCTCAAAAGGTGCAACTTGAGTAGCTCCGTGCTTAGATATTCTATGAGCCCATAATGCTTCCGAAAGGACTTCATGCCACCTTCTCGGTTTCTCTTCAATTTTCTTCTTTATGAGCCGAATCAAAGTTTTATTACTAGATTCGGCTTGTCCATTAGCTTGAGCATAATAAGGTGATGAGTTTAACAATTTAATTCCAAAGGATTCAGCAAACTCACGAAATTGACGAGACATAAAAGAAGAACCTTGATCAGTTGTCAAAGTTTGAGGAATGCCGAATCTATGAATAATATGCTCCAAAACAAAACTAATCAGCTCCCTATGAGTCATATTTCTTAAGGGAAATGCTTCTGTCCACTTAGTAAAATAATCTGTGGCTACTAGGACGAAGCGATGCCCTTTAGAAGACGAAGGATGTATCTCACCAATAAAATCTAAGCCCCACCCTCTAAATGACCATGGTTTGATTATGGGATTCAACATAGCTGCAGGTGCCAATTGTATATTACCAAAATTTTGAAAAGCCTCACAACCTTTGTAGTATCTAAAGCAATCCTCTAACAAAGTCGGCCAATAGAAGCCAGCTCTTTTTATTAACCAACACATCTTATGAGCCGACTGATGCGTCCCACATATGCCTTCATGCACTTCACCCATGGCTAACCTAGATTGATCAACATCCAAGCATTTTAAAAGTAACCCATCTATAGTTCGGCGATGTAACTCATCATTATGCATAATATATTTTAAAGCTTGCCGCTGAACCTTCCTGTGTCTTGTTTTAATCGGATCGCTTAAATGATTGATAAGAGGAACCCGCCAATATACAGCCACAGTTTCCGAATTACTAGGTAACTCGGCAGCTTGTGGTACCTCGGGCATGCGTATCCCTTACACTAAATCTTCTGAGCTGGGTGTGACTTGGTCCACCTTTGTTCCCGAATTAGCAGCAACTCGGTATAACTCGGTGCAACTTGAAGCATCTTCCGAATTACCATCTGTTACTCGGTGTATGTCCCGAATTAGTTGCAACTCGGCCTCATCCTTTGCAGCGACAAGCATTGGTTTTTCTAGTATAAGAAACTTTCCCCTATTGACATGGTAACCAGATGCTTGCTGCGCTAGATAGTTTGCTCTAGAATTTTCCTCCCTAGGTATATGACTAATAGTGAAAGTATCCAGGGATTTGATTATATCTAAACATCGGTCTAAGTAACTATTTAGCAATCCATCAAAACATTGGAATTCTCCTTTAACTTGTTGCACTACCAGAAGCGAATCACCAAAAACATCTATATCTTTGACACCCATATCAGCTAAATATTGTAAACCGAATAGCAAAGCTTCATATTCGGCTTGATTATTAGGACAATTATACTCTAAACGAACCGATGTTTCATGTATCACATTATTAGGAGAAATTAAAACGGTACCAACACCTTGACCTTCCCTACAAACCGATCCATCAAAATAAAGTTTCCATGGGCATACGCTAACATAATCAATGTCTTCTTCATCTTTAACACTATGATCAACAATGAAATCGGCAATAACTTGGCCTTTCATAGCTCGCAACGATTCATATGTCAAGTCATATTCAATTAATGCATAAGCCCATTTTCCAACCCTACCACTAAGGATCGATTTTTGTAACATGTATTTAACTACATCGGCTTGGCAAGTTACTACACAAGTACTAGACAACAAGTAAGGTCGAAATTTGGTACATGCATAATACAAAGACAAACATAATTTCTCAATGAACACATACCGAGTTTCGGCGTCTATCAAGCGGCGGCTTAGATATGAAATAACGTGCTCCTTCCCATCATCTTCTTGCGTCAACACCGCACCGATCACTTTATCTTGTGCAGCAATATACAACCTGAACGGCGTACCAGATTTGGGTGCAAGCAACACTGGAGGATTCAACAAGTATTTCTTTATGTTATCGAAGGCCTTCTGTTGCCCTGCCCCCCAAGTGAACTCGGTTTCATTTTTTAGCCGGAGTATCGGAGCAAACGACTCAATTTTCCCTGAAAGGTTAGATATGAATCGTCTCAAGTAATTAATCTTCCCCAACAATTTTTTCACATCCCTTTTGCAAGTCGGCTGCTCTAAATTTCTAATTGCCTCTACTTTCTTAGGATCAAACTCTATACCATGCTCATGAATTACAAAGCCTAAGAATTTTCCAGCCGACACACCAAAAGCACACTTAAGGGGATTCATCTTTAACCCATACTTATGCATCCTTTCAAAACCTAATTGCAAATCGGCCAAATGAGAATCAAAACCATCCGATTTAACAACTATATCATCAATGTATACCTCTACTATGATGTCGAGCAAATCATGAAATATAAGATTCATAGCACGTTGATATGTAGCACCGGCATTCTTCAAGGCAAAAGTCATGACTACCCATTCAAACAAACCGACAAAACCAGGACACCGAAAAGCAGTCTTAGACATATCCTTTTCGGCCATGAATATTTGGTTATAACCAGCATTACCATCTAAAAAACTGATTACTCTATGCCCTGAAGCATCATTGATAAGTGTGTCGGCTATAGGCATCGGATATTCATCTTTCGGGGTAGCTTTATTCAAGTCTCTAAAATCAATACATACTCTAATTGCACCGGTGTTTTTCTTTTCAACAGGAACAGTATTAGAAACCCACTCAGCATATCTACATGGCCGAATAAACCCAGCTTTTAGCAACCGATCAATTTCCTCTTTGATACGATCATACATAATAGGATTGAAATTTCTGCGAGGTTGTTTATGCGGCCTAAAACCAGATTTAATATGTAATCTATGATCAACTAAATCCCTACTCAAACTAGGCATCTCGGTATAATTCCAAGCAAAGCAATCAACAAATTCTTTAAGTAACTCGGTTACCTTGCTCTTCTCATCGGCCTTCAAATTAGCATTGATAAAAGTAGGCCTTGGAATACTTCCATCACCAATATCTATCTCCTTAAGTGGATCGGCCGATGAGAATCCATGCCCAAGCTTTTCCATGGCTTCAAATTCTCCAATGGTTTCATGCATATCGTTCTTTCCGGAACGATACTCCTCAGTACGTTGTTGGAGCCATTTAATACTACTGTTTTTATTCATCATTTAAATAGACAGATTGTTAAGCCGAGCTACATCAGCCGGCTGTACATTGATAGGAACAAAACCATTCTTACCTATACTAATATAATCATAGTCCGATAGATCTCTACCGGTCAAACACTGCATGTTACCGAGTTGCCAATCTGCTACTTCAGTCACAGCTATACAAGCCGAGTTGTCTGCTTCAACCACCTCCACATTGTCATCCACCCATTGAATTAAACACTGATGTAGGGTAGAAGGAACACAAAAATTCGCATGTATCCAGTCACGTCCCAACAGAAAATTGTATCGGCCTTTGACATCCACCACAAAGAAAGCAGTCGGCAAAGTCTTACTCCCAGCCGTAAGCTCCGTAGAAATAATGCCCTTGGCTTCAGATAGCTCCCCTGAGAATCCACTAAGTCCCATGTTGGTCTTCATTAGCTCACTTTCCTTTCGGTTGAGTTTGGTAAACACCGAATAGGGCATGATATTGACACCCGCACCACCATCCACAAGCATGCGTCCAATAGGCTTTCCATCAGTATGCCCCTTGATAAACAATGGCTTCAAATGTTGATCCGGCTTATCTGGCTTTTCAAACATGGATCTACCCGGACCAAGCACAAGTTCAGCAACCTCTGGCTCGGGTGCACGGAATTCAGCGGGCAATGCAAAGACCATGTTGATATCTATATGGGGATTGCTTTCTGAGTTAATACCACTCTCCGAGTTAATGTTGTCATCCTTATCCTCGGCCATGTCATTGTCCGAGTATTTGTCATCACCCTCTGAGTAGTCTTCATCACCACCCAAGTACTCCCCATAATCCACCGAGTCCTGAGTGGCATCTTCCAAGCAATGATCAACATCCGAGTTGTGAGCAGCTCCTTCCAAGTTGTTAGCGGCATCTGAGATTTGGGCAGCTCCTTCTGATTTGTTAACAGCACATGAGTTACGGGCAGCTCCTTCCGAGTTATTGGCAGCACCTGAGTTATGACCAGCTCCTTCCGAGTTAGTGGTGTCGGCGTTCCTTTCTACCGTGAGATTTTTCCGCCTAACCGAGGTATCAAAGGCCTCTCCTTATTGAACACCTGTTCACGCTCCTTCTCATCAATTTCCTCTCTAATATCCAACGCTCGCAGTCGTTGCACTCGGCGTTTTTGACTGTGAGTTAATCCTTTAGGACACCAACGAGGTTCTGGATGAGTTCCCGGAACAACCGACTTGCTGCCCCCCGAGTAGTTTGGCCTATACCGAGTAACACGATCATTGGCCTGCTGACGAGATACACCTCCTGCTGCAAACTTCTTGCTCCCACTGGTATTCGGTTCCCCATCTTGATTGAGCGAGCCGAAAAAAGTGGAATCTGATTAGGGGTTGCGTGCGAGTTATTTTCTTTGACGAGTGGACCGATGCGCACACCAACTGAACCGGTCTTCCTAGTTGCACCGATGGGCATAACACCACTAGCCTTAGAATCCATCGCAACTTGGTTTGTATTTGCTTCCGAGCGGTGGGCCTCCTTTCCCTGAACTGAATTGTCTCTTGGTTCGCCTACACCCTGTTCATCCAAGTCCTTCCTCGCTCCTCCATCTTCCTTTCCTTTACCGAGTGCTCCTACAGATTTTCGCACCCAAGTGAGCCTACGGCCAGTATTGTCTCGGTCATCCGCCTTGCGCACCGGTGACCGATCCCTCTGAGTCATATCGTCATTGAACCGAACCATTTTCCCATGCTGTTCTTGGTACATAGGACTCGGCTGATCCCATCTTGGTTGAAAGTAAATCGGTGGTCCCATAGGGAAAGGCGCCCAATGGTTAAAACCCCATGGAGGAAAGTGTGGAGGCATAGGAGGTGGGCATCCCCAATAAGCCGGTTGTATTGGAAAACCTGGTTGTTGCTCATATGAATTTCTCTCCCATTGCTCATTGTTATGCCTAGGAGGAGATCTTGGACGTTTAACTCCTCCAAGCCGACTGAACACATTGTTGGTTCTGCGTGAAGTGTATTTTTCCAACAACATGCTAATTGTCGGCTTTGGTCTTGGAGCTTGTTTCTTCTTGCCATTGACCTTCCATACTCCAATCTCTGGATTCTTCGGATTTATCATTCTTGGTGGAGCATTGTCCTCAACTGCATTCTTCTGCTTGGCTGACTTGGCCTGATCTGACCGAATTAGCATCTTCTTGTTTTGAAACTCGATCATATTGACAGGAAAAGGATCACTATCAAGCTTCATCTTGGAGGCTTCTGTAAATGTCAATCGTCCTTCACTAATGGCCGATTGTACCTGCCGTCGAAACACATTACAATCATTAGTAGAATGAGAAAAAGAATTATGCCATTTGCAATATGCTTTTCTACCCAATTCTTCAGGAGATGGAATTATATGTCCTGCTGGCAACCTAATCTGTTTTCCCTGCAACAACATGTTAAAAATCTTATCACATTTACTAATATCAAAAGTATACTTGATCTCCTCTTTCCTGGTAGGTGCAGGCTTCAAGGCAGGACACACAAAAGGTTTTGACTTTGGTGCTTGGATCCATTCGGCTACACAAACTTCCATGTCATCATCACTAGCCGAATCACTATCATACTCTACAATGTTAACCGTAGGAGTAACTTTGTCTTTCCCCCTATTATCTCTAAACCGAGTGGCTTGCTTAAAATCTCTAACTCGATTTTCTTGCGCCAAAGCCTTTTGTAATACTTGATTAACATCTAGAAACTCTTGCCCCTCTAGCTTATCTTTGATGTGAGCGAGTAAACCAGAAAAGGCAAGATCAGCCAAATCCTTTTCGACTATAGTTAAACTAAGGCATCAGTTTTTCGTATCTCTAAACCTTCTAATGTAATCATGTACCGATTCATTATACTTCTTCCTAAACATAGTCAAATCAGAAAGCCCAAGCTCAGTTTCACCACTATAAAAATATTCATAAAATTTCTGCTCCAATTGTGCCCATGTTGTAATAGAATTAGGAGCAAGTGATAAACGGTCAACGGGGAAATCGACGTCGTAGTAGTCGCCTCCGGGGTACTCCTGCTCCTGGGCTCCAACGTCGACTGCAGTGGCCGATCAGGCAAAACAAAAAGGGGAAATAAAGCAAGGGTGAGTATCTAGCATACCCGCGAGTCTTACGTCCGCTACTAAGCATTTATGCATGTATCAAATGGAAAGGGGAGGCTATATATAGTGGACTGCAAGATAGAAATCAGAATAGGGGTAAGAAGCTAGGACTAACAAAGACTAGCATCTTCCGACGAGTCTTGCAGAATGAGGAGAGAATAGCAAACAGTTCAATAGCATGAATGTAATAACAATGCAGCAGAAGTTGCTGCAGCATTGTATAATAGTAAGTTTTAATTATATAACAATTATATATGCCTCCGAGATCCCCTCCTCGAATTCCCTGTGAGGAAGAGAAACCGGAACCAAAAATTTAATAGTAGTAGTTTGTAGTAGTAGGATCTGGCTTTAGCATAAAGCGTCCGGTTACCGTGGACACGGCTATACGAATAGATTATCATCCCTGCAGGGGCTGCACTACTGTTACCCTACACGCTCGGATCTCCAGGGTGGCGTACACCTTGTTAGGGAATGCCCCACCGAGGCTATCCGATACGCCGAAGTCCATCCTTCGAGCTCAACAGAGAGGCCATCCGCCGGTCTAAATCCTAACTACAAAGGAACTTTGGACCCCTGTCCTTTGTACTCCTGCATGGTACGTGGCTGGCCGGTGAAGCAGACCCACTTCCCACTACCGGAGCAAGCGGTCCAAGCCCGGCAATCATCCCGAGGTAAAGCTGACGTCTGAAGAGCCCTCGAACGAGGCTACAACGCAGAGGGCCCACACCGTAATCCCACGTGGAGGTAGTGCGTAAAGGGCACGATGACCCACTCAAGTCATCCACCTGACCCATTAAGCATTTTAATTATTATATGTCGGAACAACCGTTATCATTGTCCTTATTTAGGTGAGCCGCGGACAACGACATCAGTCAGGTCCACCCCTATTACCAGAGCCAGTGGCTGCCTGCCCTGTCGTCCCACCAACTCGTGCGGCTAGCAACAAGGTGAACCGTCTCCTTACCTTGTCTCGCGTTTGCTCTTGGAACATCTCGACTTTCGTACAACACGATATCTATCGGCCACGAACAGTACCAGGCCTGCCGCACACCGGTGGAATACACCTGACCTGTCGTTCCGCTAAGCTACCCTGCGCGGGCACCGTGGGGTCACCCGACTCCTTACCTGTAAGGACAACCGTGGTTCAGTACCCTAGGACGGCTATACAGAGTCAACGACGAGTGGAGTACAAGGATTACTCCTCGATAGCTCACACTTGAGGTGGCTCGGCAGAGCCGGAGTAGGGGCCTGTATCGGTGTCTGCTCTGAACCGTACCTGTAGCAGTTTATAATGTATCGTTTCCACGATCACTCCCAGAGTGATCACGGCCCGCTATCTAATCCTATTGACAAACAAAGCGCAGGGCTAATTTCTGAATATAATATATATAATAGGCAGCATAGGATAAAGGAAGGTACATCAAGGGGCGACAATGACAGGCTATGCAATGAATATGAATGTAACGTAGCAGCAACAACATATGCCTAGTGCAAGAAATGTACGGAAAGGTAGGCGATATCTGGGGAAGAGAATGGCTCTGCTTGCCTGGAAGCTCGACGGTAGGGGTACGGTCGTCGACATAGTAGTCGTACTCAGCGGCGGTGTAGTCGGCGGCAGCAACAAGGTCTACCAGAGAATAAGGGGGGGGGAAGAAACAGTAAATATAAAGCAAACATATGCAAACAGATACAAGACAAGACAGATGAGATGTTAACGGTGCTCTAACGTAGTATGATGCACTCAGCTCGGAGCGGAAATTCATTCGGGGATGAACTGCCAGCTCCGGGTAATTACCGGACAGGGTGTCCGGAGGGGGAAGGTACCATGCCGGAGGTGTCGTGGACATCAGACAAACATACAGATGGTGTATCCGTGTTAGTTGATCCATTCTGAAAAACTTTCGTGTTCGGAATAAATTCATCCGGAGAGTTTTGCGGTATCGGGCAATTATCGGACAAACGGCCCGGAGGGGGGAATGTCGATGTTCGGTAAGTTAGAGGGGGGTGGTTGATATACGGATAGCGTATCCGTATTCGTTATATTTTTCTGATCAATTTTCATGTATAAACTTTTTTAATCCGACTTACGGTTTAAAAGATATTGATTTTTAAAGTTTTATTAGTTTTTAAATCATTTATAATCCTTTTTAATAATTTCTTTTATTATTTTAGTAACATTATCCAGGATAGTGCTGACATGTGGGACCCACATGTCAGCCTCTGTTTAATAATAATTCAAATAATTTAATTTAAATGCCCCTGGACCCACATGTTATACAATGACATAATCAAAAACATTTTTATTAAAAATTCTGACAAGGGGGGCCATCCGTAAGTGAGTGTTAGTTAATTAGATAGTTTATTTATTTAACACAGGCCAGGGGGCCCACATGGCAGCCTCACGGCAAGTTCGCCGGAGGCTCACCAGCGGTGAGGTTGGGCTCGCGCCTCGCGCAGAGCACGGGAGGAAGCAAGGCGGGGGCGTTCGAACGCGCAGCCCGACGCGTATCGTC
Organism: Bromus sterilis; assembly: GCA_950022295.1. Lineage (NCBI taxonomy): Eukaryota > Viridiplantae > Streptophyta > Magnoliopsida > Poales > Poaceae > Bromus > Bromus sterilis. The sequence continues at coordinate 26,753,890 of OX465596.1, read as the reverse complement.
TGGAGGTGGCTGGGGAGGCCGGGCGGGCTCGGGCTCGCCGGAATCGAGCCCGCGGCGGTGGCGGCGTTCTGTCCCGACAGCGACTACGAATTGGGCGCTGGGGGGTGTGGGCGGGCGCACGGGGACGCGGGGAGGCTCACCGGGATGGTAGCCGTTAGAGTGGGCACGGGGTAGGTCGCCGGAGTTGCCGTCCGGAGGGCGGCGGCCGTGGCGGAAGACGACGACGGGGGCGCCTCCTCCAGAACTCCTTGGCATGAATTGGCGGCACCCGTGGACGCAGACGACGACGGTGGCTCTCCTGGACAACTCGGCGGCGTGAGGGGACGCCGGTGGCCGCGTGTGAGCGGCGGCGAGGCCACGGTCGAGCTCGGGCTCGAGGTAGGTGACGACGCGGGCGAGTGGGTGAGGGAGATCTGCGGCTAGGTTTTGCCTGGCGGGGTTAGGGTTCCAGGGCGCGGGGAGGGCGACTTGTAGGCTGCCGGGGAGCCACCGATGGGCGACACGGCGTGTCCCCGGCGTCGCCGGCCACGGGATGCGCGACACGCACGCCATGAACAGGGGGAAGGGAGGGGGGGGGAGCTCGGGTGGGCTGGTTTCTGGGGGTTAGTGGTTAGGTGGGCTTGGCCCAGGGGGAAAACAGGGGGTGGGCTTCGCCCATGGGGTTTTCAGCCTTTCTTTTTATTTTGTTCTTTTCCTCTTTTCTTTTTCTGTAAATTTCCTTTTGTATTTGTTTTAACTATTTTACAATTTTGTAAATTATGTAGTGTGTCTCTAAATTAGTAGTGCACTGTATAACAATGCCAAGATAAGTTTGGTGAAATAATAAACTCATTTATTATTTGTTTTAATTAATAAATGATTAAAATGGACAATTCAAGCTACTATTTTAATTGTTTCAATTAATTTAGAGCTCAATAATTTTCCCAACCTATATGGACATGATCAAGTGAATATTGTGCATTTTGCAAAAACCGGTTTCACAAATTTGGACAAAGTTTTATTTTGCACCTTGGTTTTAATATTCCACCAAAGGCATTTTGAACTTTGATTTGATTTCAAATAGAAATGGTTTGGACTTTGTTATTGATCCATGATGATCAAGGCCCAAGGTTCACATTGCATTCAACAATAACAGAGCGGAATTGAATTTGAGCTGAACCAAGTTGATCAAACAAAATTTTTGAACAGTAGTGATCAACAGTAATGGTGATTACTGTTCACTGACAGTGAGAGTGTTAAAAATCTCCCCCACTACAAGAATTCTCGTCCCGATAATTTAGGTGGTAGAGGGTAAAAGATCGGGGTATTCATCGCGGAGGCGATCTTCGCGTTCCCAGGTGGCTTCATCTTCAGAATGATTCGACCACTGAACTTTGAGGAACCTGGTCGTCTTGTTGCGGGTCTTGCGTTCAGACTAATCAAGAATGCGGCTTGGATGTTCTTGATAAGACAAGTCTTGCTGCAGTTCTATCATATCATGATCCACCTCACGGATAGGATCCTTGAAGCAGCGTCGGAGTTGCGACACGTGGAAGACATCGTGGACTTGGGAGAGGTTCGGCGACAATTCCAATCGGTATGCCATGGGTCCACTCCTGGAAAGGATACGGAACGGGCCAATGTAGCGAGGAGCTAACTTGCCTTTGATTTCGAAACGATGAGTGCCTCTCATAGGAGTGACACGGAGATAAGCATATTCGCCAGGCCGATAGACCATTTTCTTGTGCTCGCGGTCATAGTTGCTCTTCTGATGAGACTGAGCGGCCTTCAGATGTTCACGAATAATGCGAACTTCATCTTCAGCATGTTGGATAATGTCCGGACCAACGAGTGCCCGTTCCCCAGTTTCTGACCAATTCAGAGGGGTTCGACACTTACGTCCATAGAGAACTTCAAAGGGGGCCATCTTTAGACTAGCTTGATAGCTATTGTTATACGAGAATTCAGCAAATGGAAGAGATTCCTCCCATTTCTTACCGAATGAGATGACACAAGCTCGAAGCATATCCTCAAGCACTTGATTGACTCGTTCAACTTGGCCTTGTGACTATGGATGATAAGAAGTACTGAAGCTTAGGTGAGTGCCCATAGCTTCTTGGAAACTATCCCAAAATCTTGAGGTGAAAAGGCTGCCTCGGTCGGAACTGATCTCCAACGGAATACCGTGGAGCGACACGATTCTGGAAACATACAAGACTGCCAACTGACTAGCAGAGATCGTCTCCTTGACAGGCAGAAAATGAGCAACCTTAGAGAATCGGTCAATGACGACAAAGATCGCATCATGACCCTTCTGTGATCGCGGAAAACCGGTGACGAAGTCCATTTCAATCTTGTCCCATTTCCATTCAGGAATAGAAAGTGGTTGCAGAGTTCCATCAGGTCTTTGATGTTCTGTTTTGAAGCGACGGCAAACGTCACACTCATCAACATAACGAGCAATGTCCTGCTTCATGTTAGACCACCAGTACCGCTGACGAATGTCTTGGTACATCTTGGTACTACCAGGGTGAATCAACAAGGGTGTATCATGAGCTTCTTTCATGACATCAATGCCGTAATTCAGGTTTGCCTTGGCTACCGGAACCACTAAGCGACCCTTGAAGTACACCGCATCATCATCATTTGCATCAATAGTGAAGAATGAGGGCCTTCCACTGGCGACAAAGCGCTTAATCTTTGCAATGTCAGAGTCATAATGTTGTACTGTCTTGATGCGGGAGTCGAGGTCTTCTTTGACAACTAGGGAGTTCACATATCCCTACGGAACAACTTTGATGTTCAGCTTCCGGAGCTCTTCATATAGAAGTGGTTGTTGTGCTTGAACTTCAAGTTCACTACAGTAGGCTTTGCGGCTCATGGCATCGACCATCACATAGGTTTTCCAGGGGTATAATGAATATCCATGTTGAAATCGGCTATTGTCTCGAGCCATCTTTGTTGGCGGAGATTCAGATCTGGCTGAGTAAACAAGTATTTCAGGCTTTGGTGGTCGGTATAGATCTCGCAACGATTACCGACGAGGTAATGTCGCCACAGCTTAAACGCATAAATTACTGCTGCCAATTCTAGATCATGTGTTGGATACTTGTCTTCGTGAGCACGCAACTGACGAGAGCCATAAGCAATCACTTTGCGCTCTTGCATTAGGACACAACCTAATCCTTGACGAGACGCATCGCAATATATCACGAAGTCCTTCCGGGTATCAGGGGGAGCTAGCACCGGAGGAGAAGTGAGCTTGTCCTTGAGAGCTTGGAAACTTTCCTGACATTTGTCTGTCCACTCAAACTTGACACCTTTGTGAAGCAGATTGGTCAGAGGCTTGGCAATCTTGGAGAAGTTCTCGACGAAACGGCGTCAATAGCTGGCGAGTCTGAGGAAACATCTGACTTGCTTGACAGTCTTGGGGGGAGTCCAATTGATGTCTACGCACGCTTCTGTTCTTGTAGACTATGTTGTGCCTCCAAGCGCAGAGGTTTGTAGGACAGCAGTAATTTCTCTCAAGTGGATGACATAAGGTTTATCGAACTCAGGGAAGTAAAGGTTGAAGATGGTCTCTCTCAAGCAACCCCGCAATTAAGAAACAAGAAGTCTCTTGTGTCCCGAACACACCTAATACAACTAGGAGTTGTATAGGTGCACTAGTTCGGCGAAGAGATGGTAAAATATGGGTGATAGGTGTGGCAAAGCAAGGTAATATAAATCTGAATAAAAAGTGCAGCAAGGTAGCAAGTGGTAAACGTGAGCACAAACGGTATTGCAATGGTGGAAACAAGGCCTAGGCTTCATACTTTCACTAGTGGCAACTCCCAACAACATTAACATAGTCGAATCACATGATATTTCCCATACAACATGCAATGGAGACGTACTCGGAGGTCATTCCTTTGTGGTCAAGAGAGGACGAGAATTGTGTAGGGCTACAAAAGCACACCTCAAAGTTCGTAGTTCTCAACCTATGGATTTCCCAATGTCACCGCGGCCATCCAAAGAGAGTACCACAATCACCACAACATATCTAAAGGATAGTCAAAGACAAGCACCAAAAGACTCTCAATCTTCAATCCACACACAAAAGAGGAAATCACTCATGAAATTATTCTTCTAATTCCATGTGCAATAGACCAGCTGTCGCCATGGTCTCAGAGATTATACTAGATAAGATCAATTGAGTACATCAATCGAATACATAGAAGAAGGGGAAACATAATGGGATCACCCTAGATTAACATTGCCTATGATCACAATCAAGATCACATCATGGGAGAGAGAGAGAAGACCACATAGCTACTGGTAGAAACCTCAGCCCCGAGGAGGAACTACTCCCGCTTCATGGAGGAGGGAAGCAACGTCGATGGAGATGAATCCGGGGGCACTTCCCCGTGCCGGCAGGGTGCCGGCACAGGAATTCTGTCCCCCCGAAACTTGTTTTCGATGGCGGTGGAGATCGGAATTGCTTCTGGAGAAAAGGGGTCTGGAATCAGGGTTTCCTCCGTGGGGGTAAAGTAGGGGGCAAAGGGGGCAACGAGAGGGGCCACAAGGCACTCAGAAGGGCAGGTGGCGCGACCTAGGACTGGGCCGCGCCAGGCACCCTCCTGGCTGCCTGGTGGTGGCCCTCCCTTCCCTCCTTGGTGATTCCGGAAGCTTCCGGGACGCTGATTTTTTATATAATTTTTCCGGAATTTTTGGAGCACTTTTAATGGTCGGAAAACCTGAAATACAAAAACATCAGAAAACAGGAACTGGCAACTGGCTGCACCGAGTTAATAAGCTAGTCCAAATATGATCAAAAGTGTATGGAAGTGTATGTAAAACATGGCAAAGTCACACAAAACATGCATGGCACAAGCAGAAATTATAGATACGTTTGGGACGTATCAACATCCCCATGCTTAATTCCTGCTCGTCCTCGAGTAGGTAAATGATAACAAGCATAATTTCTGTGGTGACATGCCACAAAATCATATAAGGACTTTTAAGTAAAGCAATTAAAGCATGCAATTCAATCCAAGTCTTAACAAGCAAGAGTCTATATTAGCATTGAAACAAGTAACAAAAGAACAAAAGGTGCAAGAGCTCTCGCTATCCGTGACTCGAATGTCTCCAAATGGTGTTTGCGTGCAAGAAAGGGGATTGAGGAAGAGAAAAACGGTTGTTGAGAACTCAATCTACTAAAGTTCACACTTGGTCTCCTTTGGAATCTAATCTGGACTCGTCCCCAGACCACTAGCCAGGTACAAGTCAAACTGATCCACTCCCTTTCGATATTTTGAGCACTCATGCAATGGATGAGCGTGAGCAAGAAAGTTGACACCTAAACAACGAAAGAGAAAGGTGTAGGGAAAGGAAGACAAAAAGGTGTGAAAGGCTCACATCAATGAGGACAATCATAGGCGAGAGAAGGCCTTATAATAGATATGATGTGAGGAGTAGGGATTGCCATGCAACGGATGCACATGTGAGCTAAAATCTCTCCAAGGGAACTAGTGGGGGTGCATCCAACTTGCTTGCTCAAGAAGACCTAGAGCTCGTTTGAGGAGGCTCATCATTGGAATATACAAGCCAAGTTCTATAGTGTGAAGGGTCCCCACATAGTTATATGCATGCATGATGATCTTTATGTAGTACAAAGATATAAGATGGAGTACGAGTGTGGATCTCATAAAGGGAATAGTAGTGTGCCCCTTTCTCTCTTTTTATTTTTCTTTTTCTCTTTTTTTCTTTCTTTTTGTATTTTTTTGGTGGCCTCCATGGCTCTTTCTGTTTAACTCTCATTTGTCATCTTTTGGATCTTTTGATTTTGTCCTCTTTGGGATCTTTTCCTCACTTTAGGGGCAACACTCTATATATTACAAAAGTATAGGAGATCTTTCACACTTTACAAAAGTACTCAACATAAAGAAAATGTAACTATCATGATGCAAATGTATGCCTCTGCCAGGATAGCAGGATATGCAATGATACTAGCGCGTCATGTAGCAATGATTAGGGCAAGGCCCAACTAGCATGCGGCTCATCGATCAAGCAAGTAGCATGTATGACATGAAGATCAAGTCATGAGAAGGTGGATGTTGCATGGCAATGTATCTCAGAAAGGCTATGGAAATGCCTTGTAGGTAGGTATGGTGGCTGTTTTGAGGAAAGATATAAGGAGGCTTATGATGACAGAGCATATCATGCCAAGGGTTTGGATGCACCGGCGAAGTATGCGCCAACTCTCGAGGTGAGAAAGGGAAATGCACGGTACCGAAGAGGCTAGAAAAGTATGGGTAGGTGGAAGTGTCAACTTTCGAATACTCACATTAGTCCGAAGAACTCATGCACTTATTATCGGTAACTCTAATTCTAATCAGGAGGTTCACAAAGAGACAAGTACCCCGAGGAGGAGTGTATGGGGGTTTTGTTATCCTTGCACACCCTCGACTCATGGTACGTGAGTGTACTCTAATGTTCAACCCCTCCAGAGATTAGTGATCCATCTAGTAGCTAGAGTTCTCAACGGGTTTTTGGTTTTCGAAAAACACACGGATTGCCCAAAATACGACATCTATCACTAATAGGCTAAAGCTCTTGACACCAAAAGTTCAAACATTACTCAAGTCAATACCTTAAAACTATTGCAAGTTACTACTACAAAAAGAATATAAACTTCAACTACCTACTTTCTAGTCAAGACACATAACTCAGTGCAACAGGAAAACTCTCCAAACAAGATAAGCATGCAAATTATAGAAAGTTCAGACCCGAGACAAAAGCTCTAGAGAAACTCTAAAGCACTACAACTAAACATAACAGTAGCTATGAAAAGATAAAGAACACTCACAGCAAAAGATAAGCATAAAATCCTATGAGATGTTCTAGTTTAAAGTGGAGCGTGTTTCTCTCCCAATCAAGGATTGTAATATCTCACAAGATATGACCAGCAGGCAAAGCTAAAGAAAACTAAAAACTAAAGAGCAAGACGCTCCAAGCATAGCACATAATGCATAAAGTGATAAAAATATAGTGCAACGAGGGACGAACTGATAATTGTTGATGAAGAAGGGGATGCACTGGTGCATCCCCAAGCTTAGATGCTTGAGTCTCCTTGAATATTTCTTGGGGGTGCACATGGGCATCCCCAAGCTTGAGCGTTTGACACTACTTGATCTTCTTTCATCACCTTCCTTCGCACACTTGAAAACTCCCTTCATACAAAACTCATCATAAACTGATTAGAGAGGTTAGTGCCCTATTAAAAATAATTTTCCTCTACTGAAAATAAAGATTTCCAGGAAGGGGTACTGTTTCTCTTGCCTACCCAAAGGATTTTGCAAAGAAAAAGCAAGCTTAAGGTTTGCAAAACTACGAAAAGAAAAACAGGGGCAGTAGCTGAGAAAAACAGGACAGCAGAGAGAAAAGATTTTTTTAGGGGCACTTCTGCAACTCAAATCAAAAAACTCAGAATAGAAGCCTGAAAGACAATTGTATGCAGCATACTGTCAAAACAATTCATATAAAAAAGATGATCTGGTGATTTATCATGATTTTTTCCGTCAAGCAGACAGAATCTTTTTCTGGACAACATGTCACAACTTTTGCACTTTCTTGGAATCTGGGGCTAAACTTGGCACAAAGTTTGAAAAGTAAAGATACAATGATGTTGCTACAGTAGTAACAAACATCAAGACCACTAAGAACAGAAAGAACAAACTGAAAGTAAAGAAAACAAGGGTTGTCTCCCTAGAGCTCTTTCTTTATAGCCATAAAGATGGGCTTAAGATTTTAATGATGCTCTCGTAGGAATAAGAGTTGAAGCACAAAAGAGAGCATAAAGAAGAAAATACCAAACACATTTAAGTCTAACATGCTTCCTATGCATAGGAATATTGCAATAGAATAATTCATTGAAGCACAAAGCAATAAGCATAGGAAGGAAAAATAAGTGCAACTTCAAAACCTTCAACATAAAGAGAGGGAACTTGATATTATTGAAATATCTATGAGCATATGTTCCCCTCTCATAATAATTTTCAGTGGGATCATGAATAAACTCAACAATATAAGTATCACATAAAACTTTCTTATCATGATCCACAAGCATAGAAAACTTATTACTCTCCACATAAGCATAATCTTTCTCATTGGTAATAGTGGGAGTAGGACTATCATAAACAACTTGAACACTATAGATTAATTGTGTATTATGAAGATGGTGTTCAGAAAGAAAGTAATTTCCTTCATGATTATGACAAGATTCATAAGGATAATTTCTCCTTATGTCATAGGTATCTTTACAATCACCATAGATAGGAGTTATAACATCATCATAGCAGAGAAGAGCATTATCATTGCTAGCAACTATATTTGTAAACATGTTGTCTTTGTTCTTACTAGCAAAAAGATTATCAACTATCACATCACTAATGGGTAAAGGACTTGCAATCCTATCATCCCCGAGCTTAGAGCTTTCCATATCATCATTTTCAGAGTTGGTACGAAAAAGATTTTCAAGATCATAAGTAGAATTATCACCATCTTCCCAATCACAGTAGGTAACATGCATATCATAATCAAAATCATCTTCAATGGTTCCTATAGACTTATCTTCAAGATAATAATGAATGCAATCAAGCTTACCATCCTCCATAAATTTTTGTCCGTTAGGATAAAAATTTATGCGAGGGATATGCTCAGGACAGGTTGTTACCCATTCTTCTTCCTTCCTGCTCCTCTTCCTCCTCCTCTTCTTTTTCTTCTTCTTCACCTTAGGAAGGAGTGGTTGGAGGGGAAGTTTCTCCACATATCCTGGTTTATCATTAGAAACAATAGGGGAAACTTGGGAGACACTCTCCTTTTTATTAGTAGAAATATAAGAGACACTTTTATACTTTGGTAGAGTTCCCTCCTTTCTAATCTTACTTATGTAATCATTCTCATGGCAATTAACAACACAATAGAGATGGCATTTCTGCAAAGTGTTATTTATTCCCAAAGCATGAACAGCTAGCCAAGAAGTATTTTCTGATAACTCTTCACACATCAAAAATAACATAAGCTCATCATAAAGATCAGGGCTGATCATGTCATCACACAACTGGCTAACAGTTATGTTTTGAAAGTACATGCACTGAAAATTGAAGTGACCCTTTATGCAGCAAAGTTCACAAGTAAAAGGATAAAGGTCACACAATTCTCTAGCAATTTCATTTAAATCTTTGACCCAAGTGATTGTTCTTTCATGCTTATGTTGCTTACAATACTTTTCTTCTTCAATCATAGGCCTTTCACAAGGTCTATCCACTCCACAAAAATTAACATGCTTATATAACACTTCATTTTCAGGAATTGGATCATGCATGTTGCAATCATCATGAACAATCTCATTTTCTTTGCAAATATCTTTAAAATGTTCATGATGCTTGATCCAATTCTCCTTAGGCATATTAAGATGTGAAGCAAAAGATTTGAGGAAATCAACAAGGAGTTGAGAATCAAGCCCAAACTTAGCACTAAATTTTTTAAAACTTGCAGTTTCAACAAATGACTTAATGCAATCATACTCATAATTTATACCTGACTCTTTACCTTTGTCGATCTCCCAATCTTCAGTATTGCGTTGAATTCTTTCAAGGAGTTCCCATTTAGCATCAATCTTTTCGTTTGTGAAAGAACCCATAGAGGAAGCATTGAGCAAGTATTTATCCTGTCGAGAGAGCCTCGCATAAAAATTACTAACAATTATATCTTTGGGGGAGCCCATGGTTAGGACATTTTAGCATTAAAGTTTTCAGTCTCCCCCAAGCTTGAGATATGCTCTCTCCGTCATGAGGATAGAAATTATAAACATAATTCCTATTCTCATGGACTTCATGAAGAGGATAAAACTTGGAGTAAAAGAGAGACTGGATCTCTTCCCAATCCCGTAGGTGAGAATCATCTAGTAGCCTATACCATTCCAATGCTTTTCCTTTCAGTGACAAGGCAAATAATTTCTCCATGACTTCACCTCTTGTCAAACCTGAAATCTTAAATAACTCAAAAAGTTCTGTAAGTTTCAACAAATGAATACTAGGATTGATTGTCCCATCATAACAATCATTAATAATTATTTCAACTATCCCAAGTGGTATTTTCAACGGGATACATTCAGTAGATGGAGGAGACTTCTCTACCACGGGCGTGGTAAAGCGGCCTTCCCCAAAGAACGAACTAAGAGTGCGGTTTTCCATAAGCATAACTAGTGAAAATAAAAACAAGAAACGAAAAGATTTAATTGCAAGATCTAAAGATATACCTTCAACGCTTACCTCCCCGGCAACGGCGCCAGAAATAGCTTGATGTCTACGCACGCTTCTATTCTTGTAGACTATGTTGGGCCTCCAAGCGCAGAGGTTTGTAGGACAGCAGCAATTTCCCTCAAGTGGATGACCTAAGGTTTATCGAACTCAGGGAAGTAGAGGTTGAAGATGGTCTCTCTCAACCAACCCTGCAATTAAGAAACAAGAAGTCTCTTGTGTCCCCAACACACCTAATACAACTAGGAGTTGTATAGGTGCACTAGTTCAGCGGAGAGATGGTAAAATATGGGTGATAGGTGTGGCAAAGCAAGGTAATATAAATCTGAATAAAAAATGAAGCAAGGTAGCAAGTGGTAAACGTGAGCACAAACGGTATTGCAATGGTGGAAACAAGGCCTAGGCTTCATACTTTCACTAGTGGCAACTCCCAACAACATTAACATAGTCGAATCACAAGATATTTCCCATACAACATGCAATGGAGACGTACTCGGAGGTCATTCCTTTGTGGTCAAGAGAGGACGAGAATTGTGTAGGGCTACAAAAGCACACCTCAAAGTTCATAGTTCTCAATCTATGGATTTCCCAATGTCACCGCGGCCATCCAAAGAGAGTACCACAATCACCACAACATATCTAAAGGATAGTCAAAGACAAGCACCAAAAGACTCTCAATCTTCAATCCACACACAAAAGAGGAAATCCACTCATGAAATTATTCTTCTAATTCCATGTGCAATAGACCAGCTGTCACCATGGTCTCGGAGATTATACTAGATAAGATCAATTGAGTACATCAATCCAATAAATAGAAGAAGGGGAAACATAATGGGATCACCCTAGATTAACATTGCCTATGATCACAATCAAGATCACATCATGGGAGAGAGAGAAGACCACATAGCCACTGGTAGAAACCTTAGCCCCGAGGAGGAACTACTCCCGCTTCATGGAGGAGGGAAGCAACGTCGATGGAGATGAATCCGGGGGCACTTCCCCGTCCCGGCATGGTGCCGACACAGGAATTTTGTCCCCCAGAACTTGTTTTCGATGGCGGCGGAGATCGGAATTTCTTCTGGAGAAAAGGGGTCTGGAATCAGGGTTTCCTCCGTGGGGGTAAAAATAGGGGCCAAAGGGGGCACCGGGAGGGCCACGAGGCAGTCAGAAGGGCAGGTGGCGTGGCCTAGGGCTAGGCCGCGCCAGGCACCCTCCTGGATGCCTGGTGGTGGCCCTCCCTTCCTTCCTTGGTGATTCCGGAAGCTTCCGGGACGCTGATTTTTTATATAATTTTTCCGGAATTCTTGGAGCACTTTTAATGGCCGGAAAACCCAAAATACAAAAACAACAGAAAACAGGAACTGACAACTGGGTGCACTGAGTTAATAAGTTAATCCAAATATGATCAAAAGTGTATGGAAGTGTATGTAAAACTTGGCAAAGTCACACAAAACATGCATGTCACAAGCAGAAATTATAGATACGTTTGGGACGTATCACCAATTCAGGATAGCCTGAATACGTTCTAGGTTTATGGAAATGCCATCCTTGGAAATCACATGACCAAGGTAGGTTACTTCAGGAAGCCAGAACTCACACTTTGAATACTTAGCGTAGAGTTTGTGTTCTCGAAGCTTTTCCAGTATAAGACGGAGATGTTCAACATGCTCTCCTTCATTCTTGGAGTATATTAAGATATCATCCAGAGAAACCACGACAAACTTGTCGAGGTATTCCATGAATATATAGTTCATCAATCGGGAAAAGTTGGCTGGGGCATTCGTCAAGCCAAAGGACATGACGGTGTACTCGTTTGAACCATAGCGAGTAATGAAGGCGGTCTTTTGGATGTCCTCTTCACGGACCCGGATCTGATGATAACCCAACCTCAAGTCGAGTTTCGAGAACACCGTGGATCCAGCAAGTTGATCATAAAGATCATTGATCCGAGGAAGTGGGTACTTGTTCTGGATGGTGGCTTGGTTGATAGGTCGGTAATCTTGGACCAAACGGTTTGTACCATCACTTTTCTTGGACCAAAAATACCAGAGAAAAGTTGTTCTGGATGGTGGCTTGGTTGATAGCGAGTAATGAAGGCGCTCCCCAAGCTGAGGAACTTGGGCGAATGAAGCCTTTCCGAAGTGCTTCGTCGATCTCCTTCTTAAGTTCAAGGAGTTCATGTGGCGGCATCTTGTAAGGACGCTTAGCAATAGGGGTAGTGCCGGGCTTCAAGTCGATGACGAATTCAACTTCTCTGGCTGGGGGTATTCCCGGCAGCTCTTCTGGGAAGACGTCGAGGAAATCACAAACGACTGGAACTTTCTCAATGCCTTCAAGAGGTGAGACGTTCAAAGCATTCATCGCATAGATCTGCACTTCAACGTTTTGGGTTATTTGGGCGGTGTGGTTAACAATCTCGCCGGATGGGTGGAAAAGTAGGAAAGACTTGGTGCCACAATACAGTGCGACATCGTGAACTTTCAGCCAATCCATTCCAAGGATAAGGTCTATGGTGGAAGATTTCATAAGGATGGGTGAAGCAAGGAAAACAATTCCCTCGACTTCAACGGTGGTATTGGGCACTAACTTGGATGTTTGGCACTGTCCTATCAGGGTGCGGACAACCATCGGTGGGTGCATCTTTTCAAGCGTGAAGTTATGTGACAATGCAAATGCTTCCGACATGAATGAATGTGATGCTCCTGTATCAAATAAAACAGTAGCAGGTACTGAATTTACGAGAAGGGTACCCATCACGGTAGCGGGTTGTTCCTGAGCTTCCACAACATCGATGTTGTAAGCATGTCCACGAGCATGAGCAGCAGACCCAGTATTATAGTTGGGGGTCCTGTTGTTGCCACGACCATTTCCGCGGCCAGCAGGGTGAACTACCAGTTGATTCTGAGCTTGGGGGCAGTCTCTGGAAATGTGACTGGGGCGACGACACTTGAAGCACAGTCCATCCTCAGGACGGAGGGGAGCAGCATTGGGTGGTGGGGGCAAAGCTCTTGGCCTCGGTGGTGGCGGAGGCATACGGGGTGCAGCATACGAAGGCCTGGGAGCAGGGACAGGTGCCTGGGTCACACTGTTAGGGAGAAAAATGCGATGCTTCTGCGTTGCGCACGAAGATGAGCCAATGTCACGATAGCGCTTAAGCGAGTCCTTATGCTCCATCTGGGCAGTCTCGACGGTGATAGCCTTGTTCACCATGGTGGCGAAGTTGGCGAAATCATGAACGGCAAGAGCAAGCCTGAGGTCTGCGTTGAGGCCACGACGGAACTTCTAGTCAGAAGCCCAACTTGGGTAAGTGCTAGGGTTTGAGTGCCCCTTTGCATCATGTGAAAATTTCAAAAGAAATTCAAAATTGGGGAAAAGAAAATCCCTAGAGAATTTAATTCAAAAGGCGAGATAAAAATTTCTTCCAAAAATTTCTCTGGTATTTTTGAAAAGTCTTATAAATATGCATGATCACATATATAGTGAAGTGGGTCCCACTGCATGCACCAAGATTTTTCAAATATTCCAAACAGGGCTTGGAAATTAAATTAAACCCCTATTTGAATTAAAGTTCAAATTATTTGAATTTTAAAAATGTTCAAACTTTACAAGTGGCTAGCCTATTATATTGTGAGGCCATATAAAAAGTTACAACATTTTATAAAATGTCTGGCTATTTATTTAGCTAAGACAAAACAAATAGCAGAAAATAAAACAAAAAGAGAAATAAGAAAAAGGCCTACCTGGATCAAGCCCAACTTACCCAGGCCGACCCAAGCCCACTCCACCTTCTTGTTGTCTTCTCTAGGACGGCGAGCACACATGTGCGTGTCGAGCATGCCACGGCCACCACCGCCACCGTGGCCAGCTGCCTGCCTCTCCGTCGACGACTACGTGTCTAGGAGGACCCCCCTGGACGCCCCCATCCCTTTCCCTCACTCGCTTCTCTCTCTGTGACCTCCCCCTTGTCGATTTCATCGACTCCCGAGGGCTGCCGCGGAGCGCGCCGCCGTTCCCACGCGGCCAACGACGACAAGACGCCGCACCGCCATGTCCCTCCTCACCGCCACACTCGTCTTCGTCTTCGTGCCGACGCCCGCAAGTTGGGGAGATTCGAAGACAGCGAATCGGACCACGACATCTCGCCGGAGCCGAGGAAGGCCGCCGTCAAATACGTCGCCACCAAGCCCTCCCAGCCTTCTTTGTCGCCTCCGCTGGAATCACGGTGAGGCTGCGACCTTTTCCCCCCCAAAAACCCGCTCGAATCCGTGCCCGATTCGTGGTTCGCCATGTTCCAATCCACCGCCGCCGCTGTCCCTCGTCGCCGACGTGTCTCCAGCCGTCCCCAAGCTCACCTGTGCCCTCCCATCGATGCGCGGGAGCACGGGGGTCATTTTGGTGCGAGCGGCGCACCAAATGGCGGCCGGAATGTCCATCCCATGCCGCGCCGCCGTGCTCGATGTCGCCGGCGTTGAGCCGCCGGCGAGCCGGATTAATTAACCTCTAACCACCCCCTAATTACCCCCTAACCCCACTGACAGGTGGGGCCCCAGGCCCCTAACCCCTATGTTTAAATTAATTTAAACGGGAATTAACCCAGAGCCTATGACACATAGGACCCACAGGTCAGAGCCTCCCTGACGTCATGATGACGCCTTGCTGATGCAATAAAAGAAAAGATTTAAAAGAATTAGAGAAATCAGAGAAAAATCCAGAAAATTGGTTAAACTTTAGAAAATCATAACTAATTCATATTAACTCAAAATTGGACAAGTAATATATGAAAAATGATCAGCAGAAAATTCTCTATCCAAATAACCAACTTGCAACTATGTTGGAGTTGTTTTTAAAATGGGACCAGTACCTTTTGCTATTTGGTTTAATTGGAATTAAATCAAATTAAATTCAAATGCTACTCCAACTTCAACCAATGCAATGCAAATATGATCACTTGTACATCAGAGGCATATCACACACATGATCACATGGATTATAATGAACAAACATTAGCAAATGCAAGTTGACATAATTTGAATACCATTTGGAGTATGAATTTGAATTAACTTTTCAAATCAACTTCAATTAACATGTGACAAATTGAACCTAGGTCACATCAATACCTTTCACATCATGTGACAACATAAACATGTGCTTGTGCATTTAAATTCAAGGTTGGCCCCCTTTGTTGATGATTGTGCCGGTAACAGTGCTTCCGAGACGGTGATCACCCCCTAAGAAGAAGAAGACCACCGTTAAGACCGTGTATCGTCAGCAAGGCAAGCAAACCCCATTGATCATGTCTATAAAATCCTACTTCCCTCTCAGTATCGCTTGTGCATGTTTAGGAGATCAGCAAGACACGTTCTTTCGCATAGTTGAACCCATTCCGATGCATGACCTATCATTTTGTCACCGTATTAAGCAAACCACAATCCTAGAAGATATAGGAGTTGAATGATGAGCATGTGGCCCCTGCAACTGTTACAGCTTATTGCATGCTTAGGGGTTACATTGAGGTTACTTTGATCTATGAGTCGGGATGGCTGTGATCATATTACTGATGAAGGTGAAATTGTGTCGGTGAATCCACCCTAATACAATGTGAATGATGAGAGGCTGTGTAGGAGTACACAGTGGGTTGTCTCGTTGAACATCGCTGTAACAACCAAGTTTACACAAAAAATAAAATTTTTGTTTTCGGTGTGAATTGTTTGATTGTCTGATTTGTTTGCGGTGTTTGCATCCTCGATTTATCGATCGGCGATTATTCCCCCCCTCTTATCTCGTACCGGACGGAGACCGACCCTTGCCACCTTGACACTCGACCTTTGAGACACCGGATTTTCACCCGAGCACCGTCGTGAAAACCGCACGAGACCAGCCGCAACCAACGGAACAAAAAAACCCCGTTTAATAATTAAACGGGATATTTTTATAGCGCGCCGGAAAGTGTTCTCAGAACGGCTCCAACGCGAGGTGAACGCCGCCGGCTCGACGCGCTGATCGCGCAGTTCGAGGTTTCACCCGAATCGGAGGTACTGCAGACCCCCGACGGTCAGAAACGTAAGCACCGCGCGCGCGAGAGAAAAACCGGGGATGTTTCTGCAAACTGCCAGCCACCTGGGCTATATAAAGACCACCACACTCCCACCACTTTCGAGGGTTTCCCTAGCAAAAATTTGTAGCCACCCCCCTAGATCTGCTCCAAATTTTCCCTCACATCCTCCTTCCCCGAAACCCTAGATCTGAAGCAATTTCAGCCCTCAGATCAGCCAACCAGTGGCGCCCAGATGAAGGCCACGTCATCCCGACCGCCGCTCCAGCCGATCCAGGCCCCGCAGGGCCCTCCCCACCGCCGCCGCGGCCCGCCTCGGGCCCGAGCCGTCCGGATCGCCGCCGCCGCGTCTCTTCCCATGGAGGAGCTCCTCCAGACCGGCAAGCCGCCGGCGAGCCGCACGCCGCGCCACCAGCCGAGCCCGGGTCGCCTCTCCTCCCGCGCCTGCGCTCCTCTTCCTTTTCTCTCCCTCACCGCGCCCTCCTCTGTCCTGCAGGAGCGCCGCCGCGCCATGGGAGCTCAGCCTCGCGGGCTCGCGTCGCCGGAGTTCGTTGCGCTGCCCCGGCAAGCCGCCGCCACCCCGCCGCAGATCCGGCGCCCCGCGCCTCCCTTCCCGGCCTGCCACACCACCTGCACGGCCTCGCCGCTCACCGGAGCACCGACGGGGCGCCGCCGCCTCCACCCAGGCGCTCGAGCCAGTCGGGATCGAGTCGGCGGATCCAGCGCCTGCTGGCTGCTGCGCTCGTGGTGGGCCGGCCTCCCAGCCAACGCCCCAACGGCCCAAGGCGCCCCCTCGGCCCATCTCTCCCCCAGCCCTCCTCCTCGCCTGGGCACGCCCAGTGCTATCCGCCGCCCATGCCGCGCCATGGGCCACGGCCCAGAGGTGAGGTGCCCGCTTTTTTTTTCTTTTTTTTCTTTTATTTATTTATTTGTTGATGTGCTGCTGTTGGGCCGGCCCATGAGCATTTTTCGCCCGGTGCAATTTTAATTATCCCGCGCCCACTGTGTTTAGGCCGAACAGTAGCTTTTCGGCCCAGTAGTTTTTTTATTCTTTTTTGGTTTTAATTTATTGGCAGATTGTATTATTATTTTGCGGTGCCCGTATCTTTTAGACCGTAGCTCGGATCGCGATGCGTAAAACATGAAAGTTGCTTAGTTTTTCGTGTAGAATAATAAAATGTTGCTCTTTGCCATGTTTGACTTTGTTTACATGATGTTTGACTGCTAATTACATCGCATGCCACTGTAACTTGTTTATTTAATAACATTTTAACCGTTGCTCCGATTAAAATTTTCTTTATATGTAACTTGACTAGAATTGCATGTAGATTGTGTTTATTTTGTTCTTGCTTGCTAATAAAAATAATAAAATATTGTTTAGGGCAAAACAGTACCAAATTCCATTTTTATCATGGGGTCCGCAATAGTTGCCATGTATAGGTTTTACCCCTCACTTAAAGTGACTAGATTAGATAGTTTATTTATGATTCACCTCTTGCCATGTTTGTGTGCTATGCCATGCTTGAGTGATATGCCATGTTAACAACCTTTTCTCATCTTGTGTAGCTAAGCAACTCGAACCATCGTAAAACGTGCGGTATCGTCGCGTGTGACGAGTACCCCACTTAACCTGTTAGTAATCGCTCTCGACGGTAGGTGCGATGTCTCGTGTTGCCTTCTTGTTGATGCTTGCTCGTGTTTGCTTCGTAGTAATAGATGCTTGCTCGTTGATTGCTTTCCAGTGTTTACCGTCTTGTGTGCTTCCGCGGGTACCTCTCGGAGACGATGCGAGCTTGCGATCCACTTCACCGTCGGAACCCGACTTATCAACAGGCAAGGACTATGCATTACATATGATCCATTCTATTTCAACCAGCGGTTTGCATGCTAGTCTAGGTTAGGTTCGATGTTTGATCCTACCACATGTTTACAACCTCTTTCAAACCGATACATCCACGTCCCCTCCCAGCAAACCTTGTACTGCTATGTTACTATTGCTCGTTGCTCAGCACCTGCTTAGTATGCATGCTTAGGATGCTACGATGTTACCCAGTTAGTCCTTGGTTCGGGATATCACATTATTATATTGTTGTGGCTGATATGATTATTATAAATGTTGACTATATTCGACGAAGGATGGAAGGTCTAGGCTATCCCGCCTCGACGCTTTGTTCCATTTGAGTCACCTAGGATCCGAGTTCCGGGTATTTGTTTTAAGACTGAGCGTGCCTAACCGCATGTGGGATTTTATGGGGTCCCCTTTTCTTACCTATCTAGATTCAAACATTTCTAGCGGTGGCCCAAGCTGATTTACCATTTGAAAACCGTGTGTGTGTCTGTCGGGTAGCTCCTGGCAAATATTCTTTGAAACAACTTGGGCCAGCGGAGACATGGTTTCTCTTGTTGGTCCACCCCAAGGAGCTAGGGGGTTGTCCACATCTGTTTGGGCAACCTATCCGACCTCGTCTAGACGGTAGAGGCCGATTCGAGAGCGCGGCCTTCTTTTGAGTTGGATGTCGACTCACCGGGGGCCACCCGGATTTGTGCGTTGTTAGTTAGAGGGACCCGTCGTTCTGGATCTCTTGGGACTAAATCATAAAATGGCTGCCTATCATGGGTAGTAACTGAGAGAGATGGGCGTGCATGCGGAGCCTTGTAATGGGCAGTTGGTACACCCCTGCAGGGTTAAATCTTTTCGAGAAGGCGTGTCCACAGTTATGGATGACTTGAGACCTACTCCTTGTTCATAGACAACAACAACTGAGATAATCTTAATATAAATTGATCAATGTGTGAGTGCCTTGACTGCTTCTTCTTCGTCGTGATGCGAAGAGGAGGACAAGGATATGATATGTGTTATGTTTGCGTATGTAGGTGGATAGCAGACTTGTTGGAGGCGATTCCTCATCGAATGCTTGGCTTCTTATCTTACTCTCTAGATCGTTAGCCACTTCATAAATGCTAGTGCGGCATTAACCTCACCACTTACCTCATCCTTACCGTAAACTACTAGTTGTCCTAGAATGACGAGTGATGAAGTCCTTGCTGGGTCAGGTGACCACTACAGTTGATGCTGAGTACCTCTGTACTCATGATACTACCCCCAAACTCTTTTCAGGGTTCTTGATCGACAACAGGTATGGTGATCGACGTTTCACGTGGAAACTCGACGACGACTAGTTAGGCGAATCCCGGCGAGGGCCTGGACCCGTGTGGTTATGGGATCGATGTTTTCTCTTTGCCAGTAGGCATTTGATTGTAGTCTGTACTCAGACATTAATCTTCCACTGATGTATTGTATTAAAGGCAATTGTATGCCGATTGTATGAGATGTTGTATCCTTGTATCTGTAATGTTGTGATATCATGTTGCAAATCCGGGGCATATGACATTGTCATATGTCGCGGTTGGACCGATTTGTGTTTCGTCCCCGGATCTGGATGTAAACATCTAGATCTGGAACAGTACCACATATCGGGCCTTACAACTTGGTATCAGAGCCTTACCGACCGTAGGATCCCTTCTCTGGCCGAAGTCGAGTCTAGACATGTCAGAACCGTCTGTTAGGTATGTGCTAGGGTTAGCTAGTGCCTTTGTATCATGTCAAAATTTCAAAAAGAAATCTTGGAAATCAAATTCAAAATCAAAATGGGAGAAGGAACACCCCCCAGATGAATTAATTCAAAAGGCCAGATAAAAATCTTTTCGAAAATTTCATGTTAGAGTTTTGAAAAGTCTTATAAATGAGTGTGATCACATATCAAGTGATGTGGGACCCACCCCATGCTCATAGATTTTTCAAATATTCAAACAGTACCTTGGAATTAATGAAATACCCATATTTGATTTAAAATTCAAATCATTTGAATTTTAAAAATGTTGAAAGTTTACGAGTGGCTAGTCTATATTATTATGAGGCCACATAAAAGTTTTCAGCATTTAATAAAATGATTTGGTATTTTTACCAAAGTCAAAACAAAATTACAGAAAAGAAAGGAAAGATTAAACAGAAAGAAATCAGAAAAGCTTACCTGGCGCCTAGGCGAAGTCGGCCCACCCAGCCCAGCCGGCCCACAGGGGCAGGGGCGTCTTCTTCCCCGATCCCGCGCCTCCAAGCTGCTCGGTGGAATGCCACCGAGCTAGCTGGGGACGACACTTCGTCGTCGACGAGCTTCCAGGCCGCCCCGTGCTTCTTCTCACGTCCTGGAGATGTCACGCAGCCGCCCCAGTCCATTCCCCCCCTCCTCGTCGTCTTCCCCTTCCTCTCTCGCACGTTTCATCGCCGCCCGAGGAACACGCCGGAGCGCCGTCGAGCACACGCGTGGCCATCGACGCCGAGAAGCCCCAAGAACGTGTCCAAGCTCTTCGTCGTCGTCGTCTTCATCGAACTGCAGAAGGAATCGAGCCCGGAGCCCGCGTAGACGCCGGATTCTTCCTCGAGCTCCCGCCGGCCGCCGTGAAGGACTTCGTCGATTCCGCCGCCGTTGAGCCACCCCAGCCCTCGCCACCACCTCTACTGGATTCAGGGTGAGCTTGCGAGAGAAATCCTTCACTTTTCCCCCTCGTTTACTCGCTCTAGCCGGATCCGCCATGGATGTCGAAGCACGTCGCCGCCATGGACGACGATGAGGTCGCCCCTGTGCCCCATCATCGCGTCCAGTGCGCGCGTTTGACTCCCAGTGGTTCCAACTTTCGAACGCACGCAAGGACAGCTCAAACCGTGCACTACGGCCACATCTACGACCTCGCCGTGGTTCTGCTTCCGCCGGAGTCGTCGCCGTCGTCGATTCCGAGCACCCCGCGGACCCCTGTTGCCTCCAGAAGACGCGGACGACCTCCAGGAGCAAGATGGTGTCCTCCCCGTGGCCTCCCGTGGACCCTAGGCCATTCCGGCGAGTGCGCCGCCGTGGCAAGGCCACCGGCGTCAAGCCGCCGGTGGATTAGCCCTTAAGCACTCGACTAATGACCCCCTGGGTCACTGACCAGTGGGCCCAGTGGCTTAATTAAGCCACTGGATTAATTTAACCCACGGGTTAAGTGAACCCAGCCACTGACAGGGTGGCCCCACATGTCAGCCCCCCCTGACGTCAGCTTTGCACAATAAATCATTTAAATGAATTTCCAGAGATTAATTGAATTAAAGAATTCCAGAAAATCCAGAAAATACCCCAAACTTTGGAAATTCATAGAAAATTCATATTAACTCCAAATTGGACAAATAATATATGAAAAATGATCAGGAGAAAATTATATTTCTAAATATGCAACTTTCAACTCTGTTTGAGTTGAATTTAAAATGGGACCAGTAGCATAGGTCAATTGGTTTATTTGAATTTAATTCAAATTCAAACAAAATGCTTTTGCTACTTGGACCATGGAATTATGATGTAATTCAACCACACTTCAGAGGCATATCATACACATTTGAAGTTGATTCAAAAATGATCAAACTATGTCACATTCAACTTGGCTAAGTTAAATTCAAATGTGGATTTTGAAATTCCATTTCAAATGAAATATACTCCACTTAAATGGAATTTCCTCACACACATCAAAACTTATACTTCAAGTTTTAAACATTCAATCATGTGCTTGAGCATTGCATTCATATTGATTGCTACTTCGTGCTTTGTTTGTCGAGTAGAGGTGGAACCGGAGCAAGAGGTCACCCCCTTCGCTGAAGATCCAGAGCCCGAACCTCGTCAGCAAGGCAAGCAAACCCCCATTGATCATGTCGATAAAATCCCATTTCTCTCTCATGTCTTGCTTAAGCATTGTTTAGGATGATCACCATGTTACGATTCTACCGCATAGATGAACCCATTCCTTTGCATGACCTATCATTTTGTCACAGTAGTAAGCAAACCACAATCCTAGCAACTGTAGGGGTTGTTTGACATCATGTAACCCCTGCAATGCTACTGCTTATTGCATGCTTAGTATGATACCATGTTGTTACTGTGATGTGAGTCGGGATGGTAATGATCACGTTGATGATGGTAGAAAAGTGTTGGTGAATCGACCCTAATACAAGGTGAACGATGAGAGGCTGTGTAGGAGTACACAGTGGGTTGTCTCGTTGAACACCGCCCTAGTACGAGTTCTTGTGTGGTGATCCAAGATGAAGAGTACAACCACACATTGGGCTCACTGACCCCTCTCAACCTATTAACTCATCCCTTTCGATGTCCAGATGTCGCAGTAGTTCGGAGTTCTGGTAGGCTTGTGGCCTGGATGCTAAGTGAGAGAACTGCTCACCCGAGACCGGCTTATGCACCCCGCACACATCGCTTGGGTCCACTTCGGTAAACCGGCCGGGTTCACGATAGTGGTAACCAACCCAAGTAGGCGGCTTTCTCGGACTAGATCGGCTGTGAGGTAACAGTTGTGGTGAGCATCCTTGCCGGCACCCCTTGAATGGTGTCGAGATCAAAGGCGGTAAATGATGGTCATGTGTGTGTAGCGGTACACCCTTGCAAGGTTAACAAAACTATTCGAATAGCCGCGTCCGCGGTTATGGACTGCTTGGAAAGCTTAGCTTGATTATTAGACAATTTGAACCGGATACTTCTAAAACACACCAAGATAAGTGTGAGTGCTATGGCGTGCTTCCTCGTGGGGAAGTCGAGGAAGGCCCCATAGTGGTGTATTGGTTGGAGAAAGTAGTGGACTCGTGTACGCTTCTTACCTCAAAGTCTGGTACTCGTAGTTCAGGATTAGCCAAGTCAAAGCTGGCACTTCTGCAAGTGAACCCCACCTCCCTTTACTTTGACACATGTGCATGAGTAGTATAGTTCCTATGTAAGTCTTGCTGAGTACGCCTTTGTACTCACGTTTGCTTAATCTATGTTTTAGATGATGCCACTGACCCCGAAGGTGGCTTCTTCATCGAGCTGGACGACTGAAGTTAAACTAGTCTAGTCCCAGTCAGCAGACTGGTTCCCTCGTGGAGGGATTTGTGTTTAAATAAGGCTTCTTAAGCCATTTGTTAAACTTGTCTGTACTCAGACATAATTTGCTTCCGCCTGTGTTGTAATGTTGGATCACATGTATGTGATCTCTGTGTGCACTCTATAAGAGTTATCAATAAATTTGTACACTTTGTAGAGAATTGCAATGGTACCTGCTGTTCATACAAGGCATGTGTGCTGCGTTTATGTTTATAACATGCATGTCTTTGTATGGTGTCAGATCCCTCTGTTAGGTATGTGCTAGGGTTAGCTAGTACCTTTGCATCATGCAAAAATTTCAAAAAGAAACCTCAAAAATCAATTCAAAATCCAAATGGGAGAAGGAACACCCCCCAGATGAATTAATTCAAAAGGCCAGATAAAAATATTTTCCAAAAATTCATGTTAGAGTTTTGAAAAGTCTTATAAATGAGTGTGATCACATATGAAGTGATGTGGGACCCATCCCATGCTCATAGATTTTTCAAATATTCAAACAGTACCTTGGAAATAAAGAAATCCCCCTATTTGAATTAAAATTCAAATCATTTGAATTTTAAAAATGTTGAAAGTTTATGAGTGGCTAGTCTATTTTTTTATGAGGCCACATAAAAGTTTTCAGCATTTAATAAAATGGTTTGGTATTTTTATCAGAGCCAAAACAAATAACAGAAAACAGAAAGGAAAGATTAAACAGAATAAAAGGAAAAGCTTACCTGTCGCCCGAGCGAAGCCGGCCCACCCAGCCCAGCAGGCCCAGAGGGGCACGGGGGTCTTCTTCCCCGTCCCGCGCCTCCAAGCTGCTCGGTGGAATGCCACCGAGCTAGCCGAGGGCGACACGTCGACGCCGCCGAGCTTCCAGGCCGCCCCGTGCCTCTTCTCGCGCCTGGAGCCTCCCTGGAGTCGTCCGCATCCATTCCCCCCCTAGAGCTTCCTCCTCCTCCTCCCGTGTTTGATTTCTTCACCACCCGAGAGCGCCGCCGTTCGCCGTCGCAAGAAACCGTGGCCATCGACGTCAAGGAGTCCAGCTGAAGTGTCCTTTGTGTTCACCGTCGTCGTCTACGCCAAGTCGCAGGAGGAATCGCCCCGGGACGCCTTGTAGCCGACGTGAGCTTCATCGTTTTCATCGCCGGCCGCCGTGGATCGAGTTCAAATTCCGGCCACTCCAACACCTCCCCGAGCAAGCCACCACTCCAGATCGATTCAGGGTGAGCTCACGGCCGGAACCCCTCGCTTTTCCCCCTCGCTTGTTTCCTCTAGCTGGATCCGCCATGGATTCCGAGCAAGCTCGCCGCCGTGGTCGTCGTCCTCCTCGTTCCAGAGCCCTTCGTGAACCCCCAGTGCGTGCGTTTGGCTTCCCGTGTTGCCAGCATTCGAACGCGCTCAAGTTGGACCCAAACCGTGCTTCCTAGCTCCGGCTACGACCTCGCCGTTCTTCTTTTCCCGCCGGAGTCGTCGCCGTCGCCGATTCCGACCACCCCGAGAACCTCCGATGCCACCAGACGACGCGGAAGACCTCCAGGAGCAAGATGGTGCCCTCCCCGTGCTCTCCCGTGGCCTGTAACGAATTCCGGCGAGTCGCCGCCGTGGTTCTCGTCGCCGGCGTCAAGCCGCCGGTGGCTTAGCCACTAATCGCGAGTTAAGTGACCCCTGTGTCACTGACCAGTGGGCCCAGTGGCTTAATTAAGCCACTGGTTTAAATTTAACCACAGGATTAAACACTAAGTCACAGACAGGTGGGACCCCCTCGTCAGTTTGACTGGTCAAACCCCCCTGCTGACGCAATAAACCAAAAATGATTAAAAAGAAATCCAGAAAATCCAGAAAACACCCAAACTTTGGAAATTCATAGAAAATTCATATTAACTCCAAATTGGACAAATAATATATGAAAAATGATCAGGAGAAAATTATCTTTCCAAATATGCAACTTTTAAATCTGTTTGAGTTGAATTTAAAATGGGACCAGTAGCATATATCATTTGCTTTATTTGAATTTATTTCAAATTCAAACCAAATGATTTTGCCACTTGGACCATGAATTTATGTTGCAAATCAACCACACTTCAGAGGCATATCATACACATTGAAGTTAATTCAAATTGATCAAACTATATCATGTATAACTTGGTTAAGGTTGAATTCAAATGTGGAATTTGAATTTGCATTTTAAAAATGCAATATATTCCACTTAAATGGAATTGCCTCACACATCAAACTTGTACTTCAAGCTTAAACATTCTATCATGTGCTTGAGCATTGCATTCATATTGATTGCTAATTGTACTTGCTTGTCGAGTAGAGGTTGAACCGGAGCAAGAGGTCACCCCCTTCGCTGAAGATCCAGAGCCCGAATCTCGTCAGCAAGGCAAGCAAAACCCCATTGATCATGTCGATAAAATCCCACTTCCCTCTCATGTCTCGCTTATGCATTGTATAGGATGATCACCATGCTTCGTTTCTACCGCATAGATGAACCCATTCCTTTGCATGACCTATCTTTTGTCACAGTAGTAAGCAAACCACAATCCTAGCAACTGTAGGAGTTGTTTGATATCATGTGGCCCCTGCAAATGTTACTGCTTATTGCATGCTTAGTATGTTTCCATGTTGTTACTGTGATGTGAGTCGGGATGGGAATAATCATGTTGTTGATGGTAGAAAAGTGTTGGTGAATCGACCCTAATACAAGGTGAACGATGAGAGGCTGTGTAGGAGTACACGGTGGGTTGTCTCGTTGAACACCGCCCTAAGTCCGAGTTCTTGTGTGGTGATCCAAGATGAAGAGTACAACCACACATTGGGCTCACTGACCCCTCTCGACTTATTAACTCATCCCTTTCGATGTCCAGATGTCGCAGTAGTTCGGAGTTCTGGTAGGCTTGTGGCCTGGATGCTAAGTGAGAGAACGGCTCATCCGAGACCGGCTTATGCACCACGCACACATCGCTTGGGTCCACTTCGGTAAACCGGCCGGGTTCACGATAGTGGTAGCCAACCCAAGTAGGCAGCTTTCTTGGACTAGATAGGCTGTGAGGTAACAGTTGTGGTGAGCATCCTCGCTGGCACCCCTTGAATGGTGTCGAGATCAAAGGCGGTAAATGATGATCATGTGTGTGTAGCGGTACACCCTTGCAAGGTTAACAAAACTATTCGAATAGCCGCGTCCGCGGTTATGGACTACTTGGAAAGCTTAGCTCGATTATTAGATAACTTGAACCGGATACTTCTAAAACACACCAAGATAAGTGTGAGTGCTATGGCGTGCTTTCTCGTGGGGAAGTCGAGGAAGGCACCATAGTGGTGTATTTGTTTGGTGAAAGTAGTGGACTCGTGTACGCTTCTTACCTCAAGTCTGGTACTCGTAGTTCAGGACTAGCCAAGTCAAAGCTGGCATTTCTGCAAGTGAACCCCACCTCCCTTTACCTTGATACATATGCATGAGTAGTATAGCTCCTATGTAAGTCTTGCTGAGTACAACTTTGTACTCACGTTTGCTTAATCTATGTTTTAGATGACGCCACTGACCCCGAAGGTGGCTTCTTCATCGAGTTGGACGACTGAAGTTAAGCTAGTCTAGTCCCAGTCAGCAGACTGGTTCCCTCGTGGAGGGCTTTGTGTTTGAATAAGGCTTCTTAAGCCATTTGTTAAACTTGTCTGTACTCAGACATAATTTGCTTCCGTTCTGTGTTGTAATGTTGGATCACATGTATGTGATCTCTGTTTGTACTCTATAAGAGTTATAAATAAAATGTACACTTTGTAGAGAATTGCAATGGTACCTACTGTTCATACAAGGCGTGTGTGCTGCGTGTATGTTTATAACATGCATGTCTTTGTATGGGTTTTCGAGACCTTAGTTGTGTTCTGGCTGGCGGTCTTTCATACACCAAGTGGCCCTTAGATGTGCGCAGCTTGGGGCATCGCGATGCGATTGTTCGAGACTCGGTCTCGGGCACACTTTGTGGTATGATCGAGCCCGCCCTAGACCCCGACTAAGTGATCGGGCTGGAGTAAGTCTATGTAAGAGTCTAGAGATAGTCGATAGTATGGTTGAGGCGACTTGTCTTTGAATATGGGAGTTCACCACCCATATCAGTAGACTTGTGTGTGTACGATGAGGACCCATTACAGTTGATCATCCGGCCTGGATGGGATGCCCCTCACGTACGATGCTCTCCGAGAATATTCAGTGCTTGGCCTTGTCTGCTTAGACAAGTGGGTGCGGTTCTCGGCTCTCCATGTGACTATGTCTTAACTGTACTTGCATACGCTAACCCCGGGTCCCGACAGACTTGGTATCAGAGCAGGACTGACTGTAGGACTAGTAGCCTTGGCCGAAGTTGAGTCTAGCATTCTATAGTCATATAGTTACTCTGGGTATATAAGGGAACAACGTAAGGCTTCATTTTTCTCCTTACCACCTTCGTTCTGAGTTCTGAGTCACCCTCATCTTGTTCTACGGGAAGATAGGACTAGGCTCTCCTCTGTCTGACTAGAACATCTCGTTGATTGCTTCCTTATAGCCGTAGGAAAGTTGTGTCCAGGTTTTCCTAGCATTTTTGTAATGCTGATTTCTTACACCGTATTATGTAAGTGCTGTTTTGCATGATTGAAAGAAATTGTCATTTCTTACAATTACAGCCGTTATGCTGTCCGAGTCATTCCAGGTTTATCATATAATCTGATGCATTTGCAAACTCTTGCTTTCTGTTTCAGATGGCAAATCTTCCCCCTCGGCAGATTGTTCGTTTGACCAGGTGTCTCGGTGTGCGTGGCCACCCCGCCACGTTGATCGAGATGATGTCCTACGTGGGATATCGATGGTACCCTGAGTACACCATCGAGGAGCAGTTCCACGACTTCAACCAGATGCAGTTCCACTGCATTGTCCGGATTTACCCACACCACGTTGGAGTCACCCAGCCTATCCACTTTGGACATGGCATCGGCGTTACCGAGAACATGGCTGTGCAGGATGCTGCATACTCATGTATCACACTGCTGAGAGAGGAGCACACTTTGCTGAGAGAGACTTCATTCCGCTATATCCCAGCTGCACTTCCAGGAGAAGAGGGATATTACACTGGACTCTACTCAGATCACTCTGCAGAGGATCCAGCACTCCAGGTGACTGCTAGGTTTGCTAGTGACAAAGACCGTGATGCACGTGCTCTCCGTTTTGAGCTCCACGCCACCCGCGTTCGTCTGTACCGAGCACTGACGCTCTTGGCACCCTTTGTGAGCGTGGGATCAGTGGAGTACGATGCGATCTATCCAGTGAGGACCCAGATGCCTTCTCGAGTTGCTTGGCCCGAGATTGGAGGAGTCTTTCCACCCCGTGGTCCTTTGCTTCCACCCTACACTGGACCTAGGCCCCATCCTTGCCCAAATGGATATCAGGGTCCACAAGCCTCCGTGTTTTCCGATGGTCACCTCCAGCTACCGGGATACGCGGGTAACTTTTATGAGGATTACTATGGAGATGGAGATGAGTGAGACCGCCTGTGGTCTTACTTAGTGAGGATGTAGTAGTATCCTAGTATATTGTAAGCAAGGTGTCTAAGTTCCAGAGGCTTAGATAAATAATGTATAGGAAGTCAGAGTGCCTCTGAAGGATGTATCATCTTCATCACGTTTGTATTAGCTTAGTGCTTGTACTAAAACGATGTATGGTTTGTATGACAGCTTGTGAATATATGGCTTGTATGCTTTTATCACCATGTTGTCCAGATGATTACTTCCTTTGCTCTGTAAACCTTCCAGCACTTCAATACCTTAATTAGTCTCTTCAAATCAACTCTGTTTGACTTTGGTTTCTCACCTTCAGGATGTCTCAAGGTACACGTGGCCAGATTGGTCGTAACCAAGGTCGTGGTAACAACCAAGAGGAAGACAACCTTCCACCCCCACCCACGATGGCCCAAGTTCTGATGGAGGTCGAGAGGAACCGCCGTGACTCTCACCACCTGCTGGAAGTCATCGCACGCAACACCACTCAGCAGCGCAATGAGCTGGTGTCTCTGAACGACTTCATCCGGCTTCATC
Organism: Bromus sterilis; assembly: GCA_950022295.1. Taxonomy (NCBI): domain Eukaryota; kingdom Viridiplantae; phylum Streptophyta; class Magnoliopsida; order Poales; family Poaceae; genus Bromus; species Bromus sterilis. The sequence goes on along the minus strand of OX465596.1, from coordinate 26,724,560 downwards.
CCCCGGTTTTCCGTTACTCCACCGAGCCCCTTGACGCCGATGACTGGCTTCGCAGCATCGAGAGGAAGCTCCAAGCCGGCCATGTTGCAGATGGCGACAAGGTCAACTATGCCACCTATCACCTTGAAGGTGCAGCAAGTTCTTGGTGGGAGAATTTTCTGAATATGCGCCCAGTTGGACCACCTGCATCTTGGGAGGAGTTCTGCACCTCTTTCCGCGAGCACCACATTCCCAAAGGTCTCATGGACCGTAAGCGTGAGGAGTTCTGTAACCTCACTCAAGGCAGAAGGACCGTTGACGAGTTCAGTCGTGAGTTCAACCGACTTGCTCGCTATGCAATTGAAGAAGTCTCCACCGACTCCAAGAAACAAGAGAGGTTCCGTCGTGGCCTCAACAGTGGACTCCGTCGCGAGCTCAACCTTCATGACTTTGCCACATTTCAGGTCCTTGTCAACAAGGCCATCAAGGCAGAGGACATGAACACCCCCAATGACTTTCGCAAACACCCTAGAGAGGAAGGTTCATCCAGCTCTGGTTCCCAGAAACGCAAGATCTGGATCCCAAATAGCATGTTCCGCCAGAACAACCCACCGAGGCCATCCTATGTGGCGCCTCGTCCACACACCCAGTTCCACCCAGCTCCACCAAACCACCCAGCTCCACGCACCGTTTTCGGAGCTTGCTACAAGTGTGGTAAGGCAGGCCACTACTCTCGCGAGTGTCCCCAGAACCAGCCCCAACACCAGAGTGTTCCACCACGTGCCGGAGGCAACAACAACAACAATGGTCGTGGCAAGCCACCCCAGAAGGTCTTCACCGCCAAACCCGCTCCTTCCGCCACTCGTGGACGTCTGAATCAGATTGCCGCCGAAGAGACTGACGACACCACTGACGTCATTCTTGGTACGCTCCCAGTCAATTTTGTTCCTACTTCCATTCTTTTCGACCCAGGAGCATCTCATTCATTCATGTCGGAAAGTTATGCACTTCGTCATGAGTTACCTTTTGTTGAATTTTCCAACCCAATGATTATTCAAACTCCAGGGTCAAGATGGCAAACTAATAGAGTGAGCCATGGTAATCAAATAGCAATTGAGGGTTTAGTATTTCTTGCTTCACTCATAGCCCTCAAGTCTTCAGACATTGATGTCATCCTTGGCATGGATTGGCTATCAAGACAGAATGCCTATCTGGATTGCAAAGGAAAATCCGTGAAACTCACCCACCCTTCAGGCAAAACCATTAGCTATACCTCACCCAGAACAAGAACCCAAGTGCATTCCTTGAATGTACTTCCCCTTCCCGAACTTGAAGATATTCCGGTGGTTCGTGACTTCCCGGATGTCTTTCCTGAAGAGCTGCCGGGCATGCCACCCGATAGATGTGTAGAGTTTATAGTGGATCTTGTTCCAGGAACTGCACCAATTTCCAAACGCCCATACAAAATGGCCCCACATGAGTTAGCAGAGCTAAAAACCCAACTGGATGCTTCGTTGGCAAAAGGCTTCATCCGCCCTAGCTCATCGCCATGGGGTTGCCCCGTTCTGTTCGTGAAGAAGAAAGATGGAACAGAAAGGATGTGCGTAGACTATCGCCCGCTAAATTTAGCGACGATAAAGAACAAATACCCACTGCCCAGGATCAATGATCTTTATGATCAGCTTGCAGGATCCGCCGTCTTCTCAAAGATGGATTTCAGACTAGGTTATCATCAGATCCGAATCCGAAACGAGGACATTCCCAAAACGGCTTTCACTACTCGTTATGGTCTTTACGAGTACACCGTCATGTCCTTTGGTTTAACCAATGCCCCCGCCACATTCTCACGCTTGATGAACTCGATCTTCATGGAATACCTAGATAAATTTGTTGTAGTTTATCTTGATGATATTCTCATCTACTCGAAGAACGAAAAAGATCATGCCGAACACTTAAGGCTGGTATTGATGAAACTTAGAGAGCATCGCCTGTATGCTAAATTCTCCAAGTGTGAATTCTGGCTACCAGAAGTGACCTACTTAGGCCACGTGATTTCTGCAAAAGGCATTGCTGTGAATCCCGAGAGAGTTCAGGCCGTCCTTGACTGGACTCCACCTGAATCGGTTAAGCAAGTTAGGAGTTTTCTTGGCCTAGCCAGCTATTGCCGTCGCTTCGTCGAGAACTTTTCTAAAGTTGCAAAGCCTCTAACTGAACTCCTCAAGAAAGATAAGAAATTCTTATGGACTCCCAAGTGCGAGGAAAGTTTCCAGGAACTAAAAAGAAGATTAACTTCCGCACCCGTACTTGCACCTCCAGACACCAAAAGGGATTTCGAGATCTATTGTGATGCCTCACGGCAAGGGTTAGGATGCATACTTCTGCAAGATCGACATGTGGTAGCTTATGCTTCACGCCAGTTGCGGCCACATGAAGAGAACTATCCTACCCATGACCTTGAACTCGCTGCCGTAGTTCATGCTCTAACAACTTGGCGACATTACCTCCTTGGTAATCGTTGTGAGATTTATTCTGACCACCAAAGCCTCAAATATATTTTCACCCAGCCAGATCTTAATCTCAGGCAAAGACGCTGGATTGAGTTGATAAAAGATTACGACGTAGCAATTTCTTACACCCCAGGCAAAGCCAATGTCATGGCTGATGCACTAAGTCGTAAGTCGTACTGTAACAACCTCATGTTACAGCAGTATCAACCACTTCTTCATGAGGACTTTCGCAAGCTCAACCTTGAAATTGTTCCTCATGGCTATCTTTCTACCTTGGTGGCGAAACCAAATCTTGAGGATCAAATTATAGTTGCCCAAAGACGTGCACGAGGTGTTCGTCGGATCAAGGAGGACATTGCTAGCGGAGTTGCTAAATGTTTCTCCACAGATAGTAAAGGAACGGTATTCTTTGAAAATCGTTTAGTAGTACCTAAGAATAAGGAACTAAGGCAACTCATCCTCAAAGAAGCCCATGACACACCCCTCTCAATTCATCCCGGTAGCACGAAAATGTACCGAGATCTACGCCAGAGATTTTGGTGGACTAGGATGAAGAGAGACATTGCTCAATTTGTTGCCGAATGTGATACTTGTCGTCGCATTAAGGCAGAACATCAAAGACCTGCTGGTACACTTCAACCTTTGTCTATTCCCGAGTGGAAATGGGACAAAGTCGGTATGGACTTCATCACCGGCTTTCCAAGAACCCAAAAAGGAAACAATGCCATCTTCGTTGTCATAGATAGGCTTTCCAAAGTTGCTCACTTCCTTCCGGTTCGCGAGTCTATAACTGCTAGTCAGTTAGCGGACTTGTACATCTCCAGAATTGTATCCCTTCACGGTGTTCCATTGGAAATCAATTCTGATCGCGGTAGCCTTTTCACCTCTAGATTTTGGGGAAACTTCCAACGTGCTTTGGGAACTCATCTCTCCTTTAGTACAGCTTTCCATCCTCAGTCTAGCGGTCAAGTCGAAAGGGTTAACCAAATTCTTGAAGACATGCTCAGAGCTTGTGTTATCTCATTCGGAAAGAATTGGGAGAATTCTCTTCCATTTGCCAAATTTTCTTATAACAATAGTTTTCAATCTAGTCTGAACATGGCTCCATTTGAACTCCTTTATGGACGACGATGTCGAACACCTTTAAACTGGTCTGAAACCGGTGAAAGACAATTCTTTGGACCGGATATGATCAAGGAAGCAGAAGAGCAAGTTCGTATTGTTCGTGATCAATTGAAAGCAGCCCAGTCTCGTCAGAAAAGCTACTATGATCGTCATCATAGGCAAGAGAGCTACAATCTGGATGAGAAGGCTTACCTTCGGGTTACTCCTCTGAAGGGAACCCAACGTTTCGGTATCAAAGGCAAATTGGCCCCACGTTACATCGGTCCTTTCCGCATTATTGCTAAACGTGGAGAAGTTGCCTACCAACTTGAACTACCTCCGCACCTTTCCCGAGTACACGATGTATTCCATGTGTCCCAACTCAGGCGTTGCTTCAAGGACCCCATCCGCGAAGTCGACCATGAAACGCTTGATCTCCAAGATGACCTTTCTTATCGAGAATACCCCATTCGTATTCTTGATTCAGCAGAGCGTGTCACTCGTCGTCAGAAGATTAGGTTTCTGAAAGTGCAATGGTCACACCACTCCGAAAGAGAAGCTACGTGGGAGAGAGAAGACCGTCTCAGTGCCGAGTACCCCACCTTCCTCCCGCAGACTTCTGAATCTCGGGACGAGATTCTTTTGAGTGGGGGCGAGTTGTCAGATCCCTCTGTTAGGTATGTGCTAGGGTTAGCTAGTACCTTTGCATCATGCAAAAATTTCAAAAAGAAACCTCAAAAATCAATTCAAAATCCAAATGGGAGAAGGAACACCCCCCAGATGAATTAATTCAAAAAGCCAGATAAAAATATTTTCCAAAAATTCATGTTAGAGTTTTGAAAAGTCTTATAAATGAGTGTGATCACATATGAAGTGATGTGGGACCCATCCCATGCTCATAGATTTTTCAAATATTCAAACAGTACCTTGGAAATAAAGAAATCCCCCTATTTGAATTAAAATTCAAATCATTTGAATTTTAAAAATGTTGAAAGTTTATGAGTGCCTAGTCTATTTTTTTATGAGGCCACATAAAAGTTTTCAGCATTTAATAAAATGGTTTGGTATTTTTATCAGAGCCAAAACAAATAACAGAAAACAGAAAGGAAAGATTAAACAGAATAAAAGGAAAAGCTTACCTGTCGCCCGAGCGAAGCCGGCCCACCCAGCCCAGCAGGCCCAGAGGGGCACGGGGGTCTTCTTCCCCGTCCCGCGCCTCCAAGCTGCTCGGTGGAATGCCACCGAGCTAGCCGAGGGCGACACGTCGACGCCGCCGAGCTTCCAGGCCGCCCCGTGCCTCTTCTCGCGCCTGGAGCCTCCCTGGAGTCGTCCGCATCCATTCCCCCCCCAGAGCTTCCTCCTCCTCCTCCCGTGTTCGATTTCTTCACCACCCGAGAGCGCCGCCGTTCGCCGTCGCAAGAAACCGTGGCCATCGACGTCAAGGAGTCCAGCTGAAGTGTCCTTTGTGTTCACCGTCGTCGTCTACGCCAAGTCGCAGGAGGAATCGCCCCGGGACGCCTTGTAGCCGATGTGAGCTTCATCGTTTTCATCGCCGGCCGCCGTGGATCGAGTTCAAATTCCGGCCACTCCAACACCTCCCCGAGCAAGCCACCACTCCAGATCGATTCAGGGTGAGCTCACGGCCGGAACCCCTCGCTTTTCCCCCTCGCTTGTTTCCTCTAGCTGGATCCTCCATGGATTCCGAGCAAGCTCGCCGCCGTGGTCGTCGTCCTCCTCGTTCCAGAGCCCTTCGTGAACCCCCAGTGCGTGCGTTTGGCTTCCCGTGTTGCCAGCATTCGAACGCGCTCAAGTTGGACCCAAACCGTGCTTCCTAGCTCCGGCTACGACCTCGCCGTTCTTCTGTTCCCGCCGGAGTCGTCGCCGTCGCCGATTCCGACCACCCCGAGAACCTCCGATGCCACCAGACGACGCGGAAGACCTCCAGGAGCAAGATGGTGCCCTCCCCGTGCTCTCCCGTGGCCTGTAACGAATTCCGGCGAGTCGCCGCCGTGGTTCTCGTCGCCGGCGTCAAGCCGCCGGTGGCTTAGCCACTAATCGCGAGTTAAGTGACCCCTGTGTCACTGACCAGTGGGCCCAGTGGCTTAATTAAGCCACTGGTTTAAATTTAACCACGGGATTAAACACTAAGTCACAGACAGGTGGGACCCCCTCGTCAGTTTGACTGGTCAAACCCCCCTGCTGACGCAATAAACCAAAAATGATTAAAAAGAAATCCAGAAAATCCAGAAAACACCCAAACTTTGGAAATTCATAGAAAATTCATATTAACTCCAAATTGGACAAATAATATATGAAAAATGATCAGGAGAAAATTATCTTTCCAAATATGCAACTTTTAAATCTGTTTGAGTTGAATTTAAAATGGGACCAGTAGCATATATCATTTGCTTTATTTGAATTTATTTCAAATTCAAACCAAATGATTTTGCCACTTGGACCATGAATTTATGTTGCAAATCAACCACACTTCAGAGGCATATCATACACATTGAAGTTAATTCAAATTGATCAAACTATATCATGTATAACTTGGTTAAGGTTGAATTCAAATGTGGAATTTGAATTTGCATTTTAAAAATGCAATATATTCCACTTAAATGGAATTGCCTCACACATCAAACTTGTACTTCAAGCTTAAACATTCTATCATGTGCTTGAGCATTGCATTCATATTGATTGCTAATTGTACTTGCTTGTCGAGTAGAGGTTGAACCGGAGCAAGAGGTCACCCCCTTCGCTGAAGATCCAGAGCCCGAATCTCGTCAGCAAGGCAAGCAAAACCCCATTGATCATGTCGATAAAATCCCACTTCCCTCTCATGTCTCGCTTATGCATTGTATAGGATGATCACCATGCTTCGTTTCTACCGCATAGATGAACCCATTCCTTTGCATGACCTATCTTTTGTCACAGTAGTAAGCAAACCACAATCCTAGCAACTGTAGGAGTTGTTTGATATCATGTGGCCCCTGCAAATGTTACTGCTTATTGCATGCTTAGTATGTTTCCATGTTGTTACTGTGATGTGAGTCGGGATGGGAATAATCATGTTGTTGATGGTAGAAAAGTGTTGGTGAATCGACCCTAATACAAGGTGAACGATGAGAGGCTGTGTAGGAGTACACGGTGGGTTGTCTCGTTGAACACCGCCCTAAGTCCGAGTTCTTGTGTGGTGATCCAAGATGAAGAGTACAACCACACATTGGGCTCACTGACCCCTCTCGACTTATTAACTCATCCCTTTCGATGTCCAGATGTCGCAGTAGTTCGGAGTTCTAGTAGGCTTGTGGCCTGGATGCTAAGTGAGAGAACGGCTCATCCGAGACCGGCTTATGCACCACGCACACATCGCTTGGGTCCACTTCGGTAAACCGGCCGGGTTCACGATAGTGGTAGCCAACCCAAGTAGGCGGCTTTCTTGGACTAGATAGGCTGTGAGGTAACAGTTGTGGTGAGCATCCTCGCTGGCACCCCTTGAATGGTGTCGAGATCAAAGGCGGTAAATGATGATCATGTGTGTGTAGCGGTACACCCTTGCAAGGTTAACAAAACTATTCGAATAGCCGCGTCCGCGGTTATGGACTACTTGGAAAGCTTAGCTCGATTATTAGATAACTTGAACCGGATACTTCTAAAACACACCAAGATAAGTGTGAGTGCTATGGCGTGCTTTCTCGTGGGGAAGTCGAGGAAGGCACCATAGTGGTGTATTTGTTTGGTGAAAGTAGTGGACTCGTGTACGCTTCTTACCTCAAGTCTGGTACTCGTAGTTCAGGACTAGCCAAGTCAAAGCTGGCATTTCTGCAAGTGAACCCCACCTCCCTTTACCTTGATACATATGCATGAGTAGTATAGCTCCTATGTAAGTCTTGCTGAGTACAACTTTGTACTCACGTTTGCTTAATCTATGTTTTAGATGACGCCACTGACCCCGAAGGTGGCTTCTTCATCGAGTTGGACGACTGAAGTTAAGCTAGTCTAGTCCCAGTCAGCAGACTGGTTCCCTCGTGGAGGGCTTTGTGTTTGAATAAGGCTTCTTAAGCCATTTGTTAAACTTGTCTGTACTCAGACATAATTTGCTTCCGTTCTGTGTTGTAATGTTGGATCACATGTATGTGATCTCTGTTTGTACTCTATAAGAGTTATAAATAAAATGTACACTTTGTAGAGAATTGCAATGGTACCTACTGTTCATACAAGGCGTGTGTGCTGCGTGTATGTTTATAACATGCATGTCTTTGTATGGGTTTTCGAGACCTTAGTTGTGTTCTGGCTGGCGGTCTTTCATACACCAAGTGGCCCTTAGATGTGCGCAGCTTGGGGCATCGCGATGCGATTGTTCGAGACTCGGTCTCGGGCACACTTTGTGGTATGATCGAGCCCGCCCTAGACCCCGACTAAGTGATCGGGCTGGAGTAAGTCTATGTAAGAGTCTAGAGATAGTCGATAGTATGGTTGAGGCGACTTGTCTTTGAATATGGGAGTTCACCACCCATATCAATAGACTTGTGTGTGTACGATGAGGACCCATTACAGTTGATCATCCGGCCTGGATGGGATGCCCCTCACGTACGATGCTCTCCGAGAATGTTCAGTGCTTGGCCTTGTCTGCTTAGACAAGTGGGTGCGGTTCTCGGCTCTCCATGTGACTATGTCTTAACTGTACTTGCATACGCTAACCCCGGGTCCCGACATATGGGTTTTCGAGACCTTAGTTCTGTTCTGGCTGGCGGTCTTTCATACACAAGGTGGCCCTTAGATGTGCGCAGCTTGGGGCATCGCGATGCGATTGTTCGAGACTCTGTCTCGTGCACACTTTGTGGTATGATCGAGCCCGCCCTAGACCCCGACTAAGTGATCGGGCTGGAGTAAGTCTATGTAAGAGTTATGAGATAGTCGATAGTATCGTTGAGGCGACTTGTCTTTGAATATGGGAGTTCACCACCCATATCATTAGACTTGTGTGCGGACGATGAGGACCCATCTCAGTTGATCATCCGGCCTGGATGGGATGCCCCTCACGTACGATGCTTTCCGAGAATGTTCTGTGCTTGGCCTTGTCTGCTTAGACAAGTGGGTACGGTTCTCGGCTCTCCATATGACTATGCCTTAACTGGACTTGCATACGCTAACCCCGGGTCCCGACAAGACAAAAACTATTTTGTAGTTACTAAGTTAGTTATCGGAGAGTATGATTATTTTTACTCCTTACCCTTGCTCTAGTCAGGACAAGTGCCGTAAGTGTTTTATTCTCGCCTTACCCCCTTCAAAACTCTAGGATCTCGAGTGTGGGGAGTATCGGAACCGTTACAATGCTTTGCTTGGGAAGTATTGTCTCGATTCCGAGCTCAGGTGGGAATTCATGTAGTACCTTTAGCTTCTCCGGTTTCGGGTATCATCTGTATCATCCATTGCAATCCATCCTTTTGCCGGTGTTTTCACGACTTGCGTTGAAAACACTATCCTTTGATCCGTTTATCGTTGTTGTTCTTCCTCTTGATATCTCGATGGTTTCGTTTTCCGACGTTGCTGTCTCCCTGCGGAAATTTGTCTCGACCGAAGTTTGACGTCGACATGGAGTAGAGTCCCTTGTTGGTGGTGTTGAAGATCATCGACTCTTTCCTCTTCCCCGGATCGTCCTGGATCTCGGGACGAGATCCCTTGTTGGTGGTGTTGTATTGTAACAGCCCAGTTTTCAAAAAAATTAAAATTTTTGTTTTCGGTGTGAATTTTTTGATTGTCTGATTTGTTTGCGGTGTTTGCATCCCCGATTTATCGACCGACGATTATTTTCCCCCTCTTATCACGTACCGGACGGAGACCGACCCTTGCCACCTTGACACTCGACCTTTGCGACACCGGATTTTCACCCGAGCACCGTCGTGAAAACCGCACGAGACCAGCCGCAGCCAACGGAACAAAAAAAACCCCGTTTAATAATTAAACGGGATATTTTTATAGCGCGCCGGAAAGTGTTCTCGGAACGGCTCCAACGTGAGGTGAACGCCGCCGGCTCGACGCGCTGATCGCGCAGGTCGAGGTTTCACCCGAATCGGAGGTACTACGGACCCCCGGCGGTCAGAAACGTAAGCACCGCGCGCGCGAGAGAAAAACCGGGGATGTTTCTGCAAACTGCCAGCCACCTGGGCTATATAAAGACCACCACACTCCCACCCCTTTCTAGGGTTTCCCTAGCAAAAATTTGCAGCCACCCCCCTAAATCTGCTCCAAATTTTCCCTCACATCCTCCTCTCCCCGAAACCCTAGATCTGAAGCAATTTCAGCCCTCAGATCAGCCAACCAGTGGCCCAGATGAAGGCCACGTCATCCCGGCCGCCGATCCAGCCGATCCAGGCCCCGCAGGGCCCTCCCCACCGCCTCCGCGGCCTGCCTCGGGCCCGAGCCGGGCCGGATCGCCGCCGCCGCGCCTCTTCCCGTGGAGGAGCTCCTCCAGACCGGCGAGCCGCACGCCGCGCCACCAGCCGAGCCCGGGTCGCCTCTCCTCCCGCGCCTGCGCTCCTCTTCCTTTTCTCTCCCTCACCATGCCCTCCTCTGTCCTCCAGAAGCGCCGCCGCGCCATGGGAGCTCGGCCTCGCGAGCTCGCGTCGCCGGAGTTCGTTGCGCTGCCCCGGGAAGCCGCCGCCACCCCGCCGCAGATCCGGCGCCCCGCACCCCAGCGCCTCCCTTCCCGGCCTGCCACACCACCTGCGCGGCCTCGCCGCTCACCGGAGCACCGACGGGGCGCCGCCGCCTCCACCCAGGCGCTCGATCCAGTCGGGATCGATTCGGCCGATCCAGCGCCTGCTGGCTGCTGCGCTCGTGGTGGGCCGGCCTCCCAGCCAACGCCCCAACGGCCCAAGGCGCCCGCTCGGCCCATCTCTCCCCCAGCCCTCCTCCTCGCCTGGGCGCGCCCAGTGCTATCCGCCGCCCACGCCGCGCCATGGGCCACGGCCCAGACGTGAGGTGCCCACTTTTTTTTCCTTTTTTTCTTTTATTTATTTATTTGTTGATGTGCTGCTATTGGGCTGGCCCATGTGCATGTTTCGCCCGGTGCGATTTTAATTATCCCGCGCCCACTGTGTTTAGGCCCAACAGTAGCTTTTCGGCCCAGTAGTATTTTTTAATTCTTTTCTGGTTTTAATTTATTGGCAGATTGTATTATTATTTTGCGGTGCCCGTATCTTTTAGACGGATCGTGATGCGTAAAACATGAAAGTTGCTTAGTTTTTGTGTAGAATAATAAAATGTTTCTCTTTGCCATGTTTGACTTTATTTACACACTGTTTGACTGCTAATTACATCGCATGCCACTGCAACTTGTTTATTTAATAACTTTTTAACCGTTGCTCCGATTAAAATGTTATTTATATGTAACTTGACTAGAATTGCATGTAGATTGTGTTTATGCTGTTCTTGCTTGCTAATAAAAATAATAAAAATATTGTTTAGGGAAAAACAGTACCAAATTCCATTTTTATCGTGGGGTCCGCAATAGTTGCCATGTATATGTTTTACCCCTCACTTAAAGTGACTAGATTAGATAGTTTATTTATGCTTCACCTCTTGCCATGTTTGTGTGATATGCCATGCTTGAGTGATATGCCATGTTAACAACCTTTGCTTATCTTGTGTAGCTAAACAACTCGAACCATCGTAATACGTGCGGTATCGTCGCGTGTGACGAGTACCCCACTTAACCTGTTAGTAATCGCTCTCGACGGTAGGTGCGATGTATCGTGTTGCCTTCTTGTTGATGCTTGCTCGTGTTTGCTTCGTAGTAATAGATGCTTGCTCGTTGATTTCTTTCCAGTGTTTACCGTCTTGTGTGCTTCCGCGGGTACCTCTCGGAGACGATGCGAGCTTGCGATCCACTTCACTGTCGGCACCCAACTTATCAACAGGCAAGGACTATGCATTACTTATGATCCATTCTATTTAAACCAGCGGTTTGCATGCTAGTCTAGGTTAGGTTCGATGTTTGATCCTACCACATGTTTAAATCCTCTTTCAAACCGATACAGCCATGTCCCCTCCCAGCAAACCTTGTACTGCTATGTTACTATTGCTCGTTGCATAGCCCCTGCTTAGTATGCATGCTTAGGATGCTACGATGTTACCGAGTTCTCCTTGGTTCGGGATATCACATTATTATATTGTTGTGGATGATATGATTATTATAAATGTTGACTATATTCGACGAAGGATGGAAGGTCTAGGCTATCCCGCCTCGACGCTTTGTTCCATTCGAGTCACCTAGGATCCGAGTTCCGGGTATTGGTTTTAAGACCGAGCGTGCCTAACCGCGTGTGGGATTTTATGGGGTCCCCTTTTCTTACCTATCTAGCTTCAAACATTACTAGCGGTGGCCCAAGCTGATTTACCATTTGAAAACCGTTTGTGTGTCTGTCGGGTAGCTCCTGGCAGATATTCTTTGAAACAACTTGGGCTAGCGGAGACATGGTTTCTCTTGTTGGTCCACCCCAGGGAGCTAGGGGGTTGTCCACATCTGTTTGGGCAACCTATCCGACCTCGTCCAGACGGTAGAGGCCGATTCGAGAGCGCGGCCGGCTTTTGATTTGGATGTCGACTCACCGGGGGCCACCCGGATTTGTGCGTTGTTAGTTAGAGGGACCTGTCGTTCTGGATCTCTTGGGACTAAATCATAAAATGGGTAGCAACTGAGAGAGATGGGCGTGCGTGCGGAGCCTTGTAATGGGCAGTTGGTACACCCCTGCAGGGTTAAATCTTTTTGAGAAGCCGTGTCCACGGTTATGGACGACTTGAGACCTACTCCTTTTTCATAGATAACAACAACTGAGATAATCTTAATATAACTTGATCAATGTGTGAGTGCCTTGACAGCTTCTTCTTCGTCGGGATGCGAAGAGGAGGACAAGGATAGGATAGGTGTTATGTTTGCGTATGTAGGTGGATAGCAGACTTTTTGGAGGCGATTCCTCATCGAATGCTTGGCTTCTTATCTTACTCTCTAGATCGTTAGCCACTTCATAAATGCTAGTGCGGCATTAACCTCACCACTTACCTCATCCTTACCGTAAACTACTAGTTGTCCTAGAATGACGAGTGATGAAGTCCTTGCTGGGTCAGGTGACCACTACAGTTGATGCTGAGTACCTCTGTACTCATGATACTACCCCCAAACTCTTTTCAGGGTTCTTGATCGACAACAGGTATGGTGATCGACGTTTCACGTGGAAACTCGACGACGACTAGTTAGGCGGATCCCGGCAGAGGGCCTGGACCCGTGTGGTTATGGGATCGATGTTTTCTCTTTGCCAGTAGGCATTTGATTGTAGTCTGTACTCAGACATTAATCTTCCGCTAATGTATTGTATTAAATGCAGTTGTATGCCGATTGTATGAGATGTTGTATCCCTGTATCTGTAATGTTGTGATATCATGTTGGAAATCCGGGGCATATGACATTGTCATATGTCGCGGTGGGACCGATATGTGAGTCAGGATGGTACTAATCATGTGGAAGATGGTGGAAATGTGTTGGTGAATCTACCCTAATACAAGGTGAACGATGAGAGGATGTGTAGGAGTACACAATAGGTTGTCTCGTTGAACACCGCCTTAAGCCCCAGTTCTTGTGTGGTGATCCAAGACGAAGAGTACTAACTCACCCCAGTCCAAGTCCAGGAGTCACTAGTTCGGGGTTTCCATTTGGCATATGCATAGAAAAAGAATGAATGAAAGTTTGCATCATTTAGATATGTGGGTGGACCTGTGAGACAGTAAAACCATCAGCTAAGGTGGTGTCTCGGTCGCCTGCATCGTCTGAGTCCGTATCGTTGACCCGGCCAGACTCTTGAGCGGTGAGCAAATCAGATGGTTGATTCTTGGATTAGAATTGGCTGTGAGGTAAAAGTTGTGGAAATTATCCTCGCCGACACCCGCTTGAAGGGTGACAAGATCCCGGCGGTAACTGATGGTTTCATGTGTGTAGTAGTACACCCCTGCAGGGTTAACAAAACTATTCGAATAGCCGCGTCCGCGGTAAGGGACTACTTGGAAAGCTGTGCTTGATTATTAGACAACTTGAATGGATACTTCTAAAACTCGCAAGATAAGCGTGAGTGCTATGGTGTGCTTCCTCGTGGGGAAGTCGAGGAAGTAACACATAGTGGTGTATTGGTTGGAGACTTGGTAGTGGACTCGTGTACGCTTCTTACCTCAAGTCTAGTACTTGTAGTACAAGACTAGCCAAGTCAAAGCTGGCACTTCTGCATGATGAAACCCCACCTCCCTTTACCTTGAAACTTGAGCATGAGTAGTATAGTTCTGATGTAAGTCTTGCTGAGTACGACTTTGTACTCACGTTTGCTTATTCTATGTTTTAGATAAGAACCCAGCCCCCGATGGAGGCACCTTCCTGAAGCTCGACGTTGACTAAGCTTGTATAGTTCCAGACAGCAGTCTGGTACCTCGTGGAAAGGCATGTATGTTGAATAAGGCTTCTCTAAGCCATTTGTTAAACTTGTCAGTACTCAGACCTAAGTTGCTTCCGTTGTATGATGTAATGATGATCACAGACATGTGATCTTTGTATGCTCTATGTGTAAGTCAATGAAGATACACTTTGTAGAGTTATGTGATGATACCTGCTGTTCATACTAGGCATTTGTGTTGCGTGTATGTTTATAACATGCATGTCTTAGTATGGGTTTTCGAGACCTTAGTTGTGATCTGGCTGGCGGTCTTTTATACACCAAGTGGCCCTTAGATGTGCGCAGCTTGGGGCATGGCGATGCGATTGCTCGTGACTCTGTCACGTGCACACTTTGTTGTATGATCGAGCCCGCCCTAGACCCCGACTAAGTGATCGGGCTGGAGTAAGTCTATGTAAGAGTTAGGATTCAATCGATAACAAGGTTGAGGCGACTTGTCTATGAGTATGGGATTCACCACCCATAAGCATTTAGACTTGTGAGCGGACGATGAGGACCCATCTCAGTTGATCATCCGGCCTGGATGGGATGCCCCTCACGTTCGATGCTTTCCGAGAGTGTTCTGTGCTTGGCCTTGTCTTCTTAGACAAGTGGGTACGGCTCTCGGCTCTCCATGTGATTGCATCATGACTGGAATTACATACGCATATTCCGGGTCCCGACACTTCTGCTGGTTGCGAGCATCAGTGGTGATCTCTTCTTCCGCATAGCGAGAGAGGTTGAGGAACTCGCGCTGATAGGCTTCAACAGTCATGTTGCCCTGAGTGAGGTTGCGGAATTCTTCCTGCTTGCGATCGATGATCCCCCGAGGAATGTAGCGGGCGTGAAAAGCAGTCTGGAATTCATCCCAGGTGATGAATTCACCGACTGGAAGTGAACGCTTGTGGGTGCTCCACCACTGAGCAGCGACGCCTTTCAGGTGATAGGACGCAAAGTTCACATAGTCGGCTGGATCGACATTAGCAGACTCCAGCTCGTGAGTGATGTCGCGAAGCCAGTCATCAGGATTCAAGGGCTGAACAGAGTTGCGGAACATAGTGGGGTTGAGGCGGGTGAAGTCGTGCAGAGTCATAGTGGCGTGCTGATGGTGGTGCCCATTCTGATTTGGCTGGGGGAACTGAGCCATGACATTCTGCATGAACTGACGGTTCAGCTCGAACTGCTGCATCATCGTGGCCATGTAATCCGGCGGCGGAGGTGGGTCGTTGGCACCACGACCGCGTCCACGACCACGACCACCACGACCAGCCATCCTGCTAGAATTTAATAGGGGTATTTCATCGATGGAAATTTTAACGAGATACCGGAAACAATGCGACAACAAAGAGGAGGCGCAGATATATAGGAGTAGTCATATAAGACGTACACATTCACACACGGATTCAATTGAAAATCGGGCAGCGTAACGTCGTAGAATTTAAGGAAAAAGGACACACTAGGCGGCGCACAGATCGCGGTAAGGATTACACGATGAGACATAGATTCCACTATGTCAATCACGCCGCAAGAAAACTGTTGGCCACAGGAGTTAATGCCAGAGAACACGCGGCCTGCCCAGAATGATAATGGGATCCGTGATCCGGGACCTGGGGTAGAACTCGTGCGACACGACTCAATCAATGGGGTAGCACGAGAACGCCGGGTGGAATCAAGAGAACGTGATCCTAATGTCAGAGTTAGTAAAACTTACCAGCAAGGATAAGAGAGCAGAGTCCCAGATCATAGGTAAGGAGAAAAGGATCCTAATACCATAGATATCACACGTAGTGACATCAATGTGGGCCCGTAAGCCAAACATTAAGTTAGCAAAATAGTTTTTCAAAGACTAGACTCAAGTTCGACCAAGTAGTGGTGGGGTGGCTTCCTATAGGCAGTCGACTCTGATACCAACTTGTGACGCCCCCAAAATCAATCCGTGTACAGTAATCATACACGCAGGGTACACGGCTGAGATTAGGGTGCCACGGCGAGAATATCACAACACAACACTAAACACAAAAGGATAAACCAATATGTTACAATACCTGGGATCACGAGGATCCGAATACATAAGTTATAGAATCATAATATCTGAGTACAGAAATAGTTAGTCAAGTTTTGCCTTAAGAAGGCTAGCACGAATAACATCAGAGATACAGATCGAACATGCGAGGCCTCCTGCCTGGGATCCACCGAACTTCTCCTGGTCAACGGGGAACTCGACGTCGTAGTAGTCGCCTCCGGGGTACTCCTGCTCCTGGGCTCCAACCTCGACTGCAGTGGCCGATCTGGAAAAACAAAAAGGGGAAATAAATGAAGGGTGAGTATCTAGCATACCCGCGAGTCTTACGTCCGCTACTAAGCATTTATGCATGTATCAAATGGAAAGGGGAGGCTATATATAGTGGACTGCAAGATAGAAATCAGAATAGGGGTAAGAAGCTAGGCCTAACGAAGACTAGCATCTTCCGACGAGTCTTGCAACATGAGGAGAGAATAGCCAACAGTTCAATAGCATGAATGTAATAACAATGCAGCAGAAGTTGCTGCAGCATTATATAATAGTAAGTTGTAATTATATAACAATTATATATGCCTCCGAGATCCCCTCCTCGACTTCTCGGCGAGGAAGAGAAACCGGAACCAACAGTTTAATAGTAGTAGTTTGTAGTAGTAGGATCTGGCTTCAGCATAAAGCGTCCTGTTACCGTGGACACGACTATCCGAATAGATTATCAGCCCTGCAGGGGCTGCACTACTGTTACCCTACACGCTCGGATCTCCAGGGTGGCGTACACCTTGTTAGGGAATGCCCCACCGAGGCTATCCGATACGCCGAAGTCCATCCTTCGAGCTCAACAGAGAGGCCATCCAATGGTCTAAATCCTAAGTACAACGGAACTTTGTGTCAGGACCCGAAATATGCGTATGTAATTCCAGTCACGATGCAATCACATGGAGAGCCGAGAGCCGTACCCACTTGTCTAAGAAGACAAGGCCAAGCACAGAACACTCTCGGAAATCATCGAACGTGAGGGGCATCCCATCCAGGCCGGATGGTCAACTGAGATGGGTCCTCATCGTCCGCTCACAAGTCTAAATGCTCATGGGTGGTGAATCCCATACTCATAGACAAGTCACCTCAACCATGTCATCGATTGAATCCTAACTCTTACATAGACTTACTCCAGCCTGATCACTTAGTCGGGGTCTAGGGCGGGCTCGATCATACAACAAAGTGTGCACGTGACAGAGTCACGAGCAATCGCATCGCGATGCCCCAAGCTGCACACATCTAAGGGCCACTTGGTGTATAAAAGACCGCCAGCCAGATCACAACTAAGGTCTCGAAAACCCATACTAAGACATGCATATTATAATCATACACGCAGCACACATGTCTAGTATGAACAACAGGTATCATCACATAACTCTACAAAGTACTTTTTTATTGACTTACACATAGAGTATACAAAGATGACATGTCTGTGATCAACATTACATCATACAACGGAAGAAAATTAGGTCTGAGTACAGACAAGTTCAACAAATGGCTTAGAGAAGCCTTGTACAACAAACATGCCCTTCCACGAGGGACCAGACTGCTGTCTGGGACTATACTACCAGGGTCAACTTCGAGCTTCACGAAGGTGACTCCATCGGGGGTCCGGGTTCTCATCTAAAACATAGAATAAGAAAACGTGAGTACAAATTCGTACTCAGCAAGACTTACATCAGAACTACACTACTCATGCTCAAGTATCAAGGTAAAGGGAGGTGGGGTTTCATCATGCAGAAGTGCCAGCTTTGACTTGGTTAGTCCTGAACTACGAGTACCAGACTTGAGGTAAGAAGCGTACACGAGTCCACTACCAAGTCTCCAACCAATACACCACTATGGTTACTTCCTCGACTTCCCCACGAGGAAGCACATCATAGCACTCACGCTTATCTTGCGAGTTTTGGAAGTATCCATTCAAGTTGTCTAATAATCAAGCACAACTTTCCAAGTAGTCCATGACCGCGGACGCGGCTATTCGAATAGTTTTTTTAACCTTGCAAGGGTGTAAACTACACACACATGACCATCGGTTACCGCCAAGTCTTGCCACCGTTCAATAGGTGACAACGAGGATGTTCACCACTACACTCCGCCCACAGCTCCGTTCTAGTTCAAGGAGTCAACTGTCTGAGTTTCAAACCCAACTGGAGTTCCGGCCGAGCTTCCAGCCAGGACTCAAACCATGTAGGCACGACTGACAAGCCCACCTCGACGGATGGTTCTCCGCTTGACAAGCCATGTTCTACAAGCCCTACCATGAATGGCACATTTCATTTCCTTTATCTTTCTATGCATATGACGAATGGAAATCCCGGACTAGGTGTGACTCCTGGACTTGGATCGGGGTGAGTTACTAGGTCGAGAGGGGTCAGTGAGCCTAATGTGTGGTTGTACTCTTTGTCTCGGATTACATACAAGAAATCAGGCTTAAGGCGGTGTTCAACGAGACAACCCACTGTGTACTCCTACACAGCCTCTCATCGTTCACCTTGTATTAGGGTGGATTCACCAACACAGTTTCACTTTCATCAACACCATGTTCACTATCATCCCGACTCACATCAAAAGCAACCTCATTGTACCACTAAGCATGCAATAAGCAGTAACAGTTGCAGGGGCCACATGATATCAATCAACTCCTATGTCAGCTAGGATTGTGGTTTGCTTACTACTGTGACAAGATGATAGGTCATGCATCGGATATGGGTTCAACTATGCGGTAGAATCGATACAACGTGATCTCCTAAACATGCATAAGCGAGACTGAGAGGGAAGTGGGATTTTATAGACATGACCAATGGGGTTTGCTTGCCTTGCTGACGATACACTGGTCTTAACGGTGGTCGAAGGGGGTAATCGCCGGCTCGGAACGTCTGTCATCGGAGGCAATCATCAACAAAAAAAGGGGGGGGGGGCAACTTCGAAAGTAAATGCACAAGCACATGATAAGGTTGTTCATGATGTATATGGTACTGGTTTGTTAACAATTCAATTTAGTTGAAGTGTATTGCAAAATGTATGCAAATTCAAACTTTAAATTCAATTTCAAAGTATGCCATATGCATGTTTTCTACTGTTCACCCAATTTAAAATGGTCAAACATGAAAAAAATTGCATATTCATAATCCTTGCATTTTTCTGATAATTTTTCATATATTATTTATTAAATTTGGAGTTAGTATGAATTTTCTATGATTTATTGAAGTTTTAAACAATTTCTGGATTTTTCTGGAATTCTTTTAATTCAAATAAACAAAGAAATCTGTTTATTGCGTCAGCATGACGCAGTGCTGATGTCACAGGGGGGGCTGACATGTGGGGTCAGCTTGTCAGTGGGAGAGGGGTTTAATCCCCTCTAATTAAATAATAAAAAGGGGTTATTAGGGGCAGGGCCCCACCTGTCATTGACCTTGGGGTCAACTAACAGGGGGATTAGCCCCTAATGACCGGCGGCTTGACGCCGGTGGCACTGGCCATGGCGGCGTCCTCGCTGGATTTGCCTACAGTCCACGGGAGAGCACGGGACGGCTACCAAATTGAAGCCCGCACACGTCCGCATCGCGCTGCACCCACGGGGAGGCCTAGGATTGGCCGGAGCCTCGCCGGTGTTGTGCTCGGGCGGCGGCCGTGGCTCTGCGAAGACGAAGACGGCGATTTGGGGCACGGGGAGGAGCGCGGACATGGGGGAAAGGTGTAGAAGCTCACCCCGAGCGCGATGGAGGGGTCGGGGAGGCCGGACGAAGCGGGACGACAGCGCAATCAACCACGGCGGCCGGCGGCTTGCAGCGGACGACGGCGATGATGGCGTCGAATACGGAGCTCCTCGGCTCGATTGGCTGCGCGGGAAGACGTAGCCGTCGACGGCGGTTCTTCTGGGCACCACGGCGGGGCAGATGGAGGCCATTGGCCGCGTGGTTAGCTCGGGGCCGCTCCGGCATGCTCTCTGCGATGACCAAAATCGCGATGCAGAGAAGGGGGAGTGGAGCTGGAGGAGGAGGAAAGGATTGCGGGCTCTCGGGGGCATTGTGTGGCATGCACAGGGGAGCTGGGGAGGCCTAGAAGGCGCATGCAGCGGCGACGTGGCGTCGAAGTGCTCCCAGCTCTCCAGCGAGTTGCTTTGGGGCATGGGGAGGAAGACGACACGGGGTCGTGGGCTGGGCCGAGGCCAGATGGGCTGGGGGGGTTTAGTTGGGCCAAAGCCAGGGGCTGTTCCCCTTTTCCTTTTTCTTGTTCTATTCTTTTTCTGTAATTTTTGTTGTGCCTAGATTCAAATAGCTAGACAAATTAATAAAATGCCCAAATATTTTTATAAATCCTAGGTGGTTAGTAGCAAACCACTTATATCTTTTGGGCATTTTTGAAATTCAATTTATTTGAGTTTCAAATCAAATAGGGGTTCTTTTAATTTTCTAAGGCACTGTTTGAATTTTAGAAAATTCCTTGAGTATGGGAATGAACTCAAACCACTTTTGAAATGATCACCATCATTTATAGGAATTTTCCAAATGTTCAAATGATTTTTGGAAAAATATTTTTATCTGGCCATTTATTTAAATTCTCAAGGCTTTCCTTTTCCCCATTTTTGAATTTCTTGTCGGATTTTTCACATGATGCAAAGGAGCAACAAGCCCTAGCACTTACCCTAGTTGGGGTTCTGGCAACTCGCCCCCACTCAAAAGAACCTCGTCCCGAGATTCAGAAGTCGTCGGGAGGAAGGTGGGGTGCTCAGCACGGAGGCGGTCTTCTCTTTCCCATGTTGCTTCTTTCTCGGAGTGATGTGACCACTGTACTTTTAGAAACCTGATCTTCTGACGACGAGTGACACGCTCTGCGGAATCAAGAATACGAACAGGGTAGTCTCGATAAGAAAGGTCATCTTGGAGATCAAGCGTTTCATGGTCGACTTCGCGGATGGGGTCCTTGAAGCAATGCCTGAGTTGTGACACATGGAATAAATCATGTACTCGGGAAAGGTGCGGGGGTAGTTCAAGTTGGTAGGCAACTTCTCCATGTTTAGCAAGAATGCGGAAAGGTCCGATGTAACGTGGGGCCAACTTGCCTTTGATACAGAATCTTTGGGTTCCCTTCAGAGGAGTAACCCGAAGGTAAGCCTTCTCGTCCAGATTGTAGCTTTCTTGCCTATGATGACGATCATAGTAGCTTTTTTGACGAGACTGTGCGGCTTTCAATGGATCACGAACAATGCGAACTTGCTCTTCTGCTTCCTTGATCATATCCGGTCCAAAATTTTTTCTTTCACCGGTTTCTGACCAGTTAAGGGGTGTTCGACATCTTTGTCCATAAAGGAGTTCAAAAGGAGCCATGTTTAGACTAGATTGGAAACAGTTGTTATTAGCAAATTCGGCAAATGGAAGAGATTTATCCCAATTCTTTCCGAATGAGATAACACAAGCTCTGAGCATGTCTTCCAAGATTTGATTAACCCTTTCAACTTGACCGCTAGACTGAGGATGGAAAGCGGTACTAAAGGATAGATGAGTTCCCATAGCATTCTGAAAGCTTCCCCAAAATCTAGAGGTGAAAAGGCTACCACGATCAGAATGGATTACCAAAGGAACACCGTGAAGAGACACAATTCTAGAGACGTACAAGTCTGCCAACTGACTAGCAGTTATAGACTCGCGAACGGGAAGGAAGTGAGCAACTTTGGAAAGCCTATCTATGACAACGAAGATGGCATCATTTCCTTTCTGGGTTTTTGGAAAGCCGGTGATGAAGTCCATACCGACTTTGTCCCATTTCCACTCGGGAATAGGCAAAGGTTGAAGTGTGCCAGCAGGTCTTTGGTGTTCTGTCTTAATGCGACGACAAACATCACATTCAGCAACAAATCGAGCAATGTCTCTCTTCATCCTAGTCCACCAAAATCTCTGGCGTAGATCTCGGTACATTTTTGTGCTACCGGGATGAATTGAGAGGGGTGTGTCATGGGCTTCTCTGAGGATGAGTTGCCTTAGATCCCTATTCTTAGGTACTACCAAACGATTTTCAAAGAATACCTTTCCTTTACTATCTGTGGAGAAACATTTAGCAACTCCGCTAGCAATGTTCTCCTTGATCCGGCGAACACCTCGTGCACGCCTTTGGGCAACTATGATTTGATCCTCAAGTGTTGGTTTCGCCACCAAGTTGAAAAGAGATCCACGAGGAGCAATCTCAAGGTTGAGCTTTCGAAAATCCTCTTGAAGAAGTTGTTGATACTGTTGTAACGTGAGGTTGTTACAATACGACTTACGACTTAGTGCATCAGCCATGACATTGGCCTTGCCTGGGGTGTAAGAAATTCCTAAGTCATAATCTTTTATCAACTCAATCCAGCGTCTTTGCCTGAGATTAAGATCTGGCTGGGTGATTATGTATTTGAGGCTGTGGTGGTCGGAGTAGATCTCACAACGATTACCAAGGAGGTAATGTCGCCAAGTGGTCAGGGCATGAACTACGGCAGCGAGTTGAAGATCATGGGTAGGATAGTTCTCTTCATGTGGACGCAACTGGCGTGAAGCATAAGTTACCACATGTCTATCTTGCATAAGTATGCATCCTAATCCTTGCCGTGAGGCGTCATAAAAGATCTCGAAATCCTTTTTGGTGTCTGGAGGCGCAAGTACGGGTGCAGAAGTCAATCTTCTTTTCAGCTCTTGAAAGCTTTCCTCGCACTTGGGGGTCCATTCGAATTTCTTATCTTTCTTGAGGAGTTCAGTCAGAGGCTTTGCAACTTTAGAAAAGTTCTTGACGAAGTGGAGGCAATAGCTTGCTAAGCCAAGAAAACTCCTAACTTGCTTAACCGATTCAGGTGGAGTCCAGTCAAGGACGGCCTGAACTCTCTCGGGATTGAAAACAATGCCTTTTGCAGAAATCACGTGGCCTAAGAAGGTCACTTCTGGTAGCCAAAATTCACACTTGGAGAACTTGGCATAAAGGCGGTGCTCTCGAAGTTTCATCAATACCAGCCTAAGATGCTCGGCATGTTCTTCTTCGTTCTTCGAGTATATAAGGATGTCATCGAGGTAAACCACGACGAACTTGTCCAAATACTCCATGAAGATCGAGTTCAGCATGCGTGAAAAAGTGGCGGGGGCATTGGTTAGACCGAAGGACATGATGGTGAACTCGTAAAGACCATAACGAGTAGTGAAAGCCGTTTTTGGGATGTCCTCGTTTCGGATCTTGATTTGATGATAGCCTAATATCAAATCCATCTTGGAGAAGACAGAGGATCCAGCAAGTTGATCATAAAGATCATTGATCCTGTGCAGGGGGTACTTGTTCTTTATCGTCGCTAGATTTAGCGGGCGATAATCCACGCACATCCTTTCTGTTCCATCTTTCTTCATTATGAAAAGAATGGGGCAACCCCATGGCGATGAGCTAGGGCGGATGAAGCCTTTTTCCAACAAAGCTTCAAGTTGGATTTTAAGCTCAACTAACTCACGTGGGGCCATTCTATATGGGCGTCTGGAGATTGGGGCTGTTCCTGGGGCAAGATCTACAATGAATTCTACACATCTGTCAGGAGGCATTCCTGGCAGTTCTTCAGGAAAGACATCCGGGAAGTCACGAACCACCGGAATATCTTCAAGGTCAGGAAGGGGAAGCACATTCAAACTATGCATCTGGATTCTAGAGCTGGGTGATGTGTAGTCAATGGTCTGGCCTGAAGGATGGGTAAGTTTAACTGACTTGGCTTTACAATCAAGGAAAGCATTCTGCCTTGATAACCAATCCATTCCTAGGATGACATCAATGTCTGAAGACTTGAGGGCTATAAGAGAAGCAAGGAATACTAAACCCTCAATTGCAATTTGATTACCATGGCTTACTCTATTAGTTTGCCACTTTGAACCAGGAGTTTGAATGATCATTGGAGAAAACATTTCTTCAAAGGCGAACTCATGAAGAAGTGCATAACTCTCCGACATGAATGAATGAGAGGCTCCTGGATCGAAAAGAACGGAGGCGGGAACATGATTGACTGGGAGCGTACCAAGGATGACGTCAGAAGTATCAATAGCTTCCTCAACTAAGATTTGGTTCACACAACCACCAACAGTGGCTAAGGACTTTGCTTGCAAGGAGTTGGAGATTGATTTCTGTGAAAACTTAGCTTTGGAAGACTTGGGTGGGGTGGCATCATGTCTTGGACGAGGATCAACTTTCACTGACAATGAACATTTCCGTGCGATGTGGCCAGGCTGACCACACTTGTAGCAAACTCTGGTGTCAGGGGGTGGAGAAAGGATGGCTGGCTCACTACCATAGCGGTTGGGATTCGTGTTTGGTGAAGGAGGTTGAGGCACCATGTAGGATGGTCTCGCAAAAAGGTGTGAAGGAATGGAACTAGTTGGAATCCATATCCGACGTTTCTGAGGGGCCGAACTAGAAGATGGAGCAAACTCACGAGCATGCTTGCGAGACTCTTCGAACACCTCATTGCCATACTCAGCTCTGAAGGATCTATTCACTAAATCCTCAAAGTTGACAAACTCATGAAGATTGAGATCATGACGAATAACAGGGCTAAGTTCTACAAGCCCTACCATGAATGCCACATTTCATTTCCTTTATCTTTCTATGCATATGCCGAATGGAAATCCCGGACTAGGTGTGACTCCTGGACTTGGATCGGGGTGAGTTACTAGGTCGAGAGGGGTCAGTGAGCCCAATGTGTGGTTGTACTCTTTGTCTCGGATTACCATACAAGAACTCGGGCTTAAGGCCGTGTTCAACGAGACAACCCACTGTGTACTCCTACACAACCTCTCATCGTTCACCTTGTATTAGGGTGGATTCACCAACACAGTTTCACTTTCATCAATACCATGTTCACTATCATCCCGACTCACATCAAAAGCAACCTCATTGTACCACTAAGCATGCAATAAGCAGTAACAGTTGCAGGGGACACATGATATCAATCAACTCCTATGTCAGCTAGGATTGTGGTTTGCTTACTACTGTGACAAGATGATAGGTCATGCATCGGATATGGGTTCAACTATGAGGTATAATCGATACAACGTGATCTCCTAAACATGCATAAGCGAGACTGAGAGGGAAGTGGGATTTTATAGACATGACCAATGGGGTTTGCTTGCCTTGCTGACGATACACGGGTCTTAACGGTGGTCTTCTTCTTCGGGGGTGATCGCCGTCTCGGAACGTCTATAATCGGAGGCAATCATCAACAAAAAAGGGGGGGCAACTTCGGAAGTAAATGCACAAGCACATGATAAGGTTGTTCATGATGTATATGGTACTGGTTTGTTAACAATTCAATTTAATTGAAGTGTATTGCAAAAGGTATGCAAATTCAAACTTCAAATTCAATTTCAAATTATGCCATATGCATGTTTGCTACTGTTCACCCATTTTAAAATGGTCAAACATGAAAACAAATTGCATATTCATAATCCTTGCATTTTTCTGATAATTGTTCATATATTATTTATTAAATTTGGAGTTAGTATGAATTTTTTATGATTTATTGAAGTTTTAAACAATTTCTGGATTTTTCTGGAATTCTTTTAATTCAAATAAACAGAGAAATCTGTTTATTGCGTCAGCATGACGGAGTGCTGATGTCACAGGGGGGGGGGGCTGTCATGTGGGGTCAGCTTGTCAGTGGGAGAGGGGTTTAATCCCCTCTAATTAAATAATAAACAGGGGTTATTAGGGGCAGGGCCCCACCTGTCATTGACCTGGGGGTCAACTAACAGGGGGATTAGCCCCTAATGACCGGCGGCTTGACGCCGGTCGCACTGGCCACGGCGGCGTCCTCGCCGGAGTTGCCTACCGGCCACGGGAGAGCACGGGACGACTACCAAATTGAAGCCGACACACGTCCACATCGCGCTGCACCCACGGGGAGGCCTAGGAGTGGCCGGAGCCTCGCCGGCGTCGTGCTCGGGCGGCGGCCGTGGCTCTACGAAGACGAAGACGGCGATTTGGGGCACGGGGAGGAGCGCAGACATGGGGGAAAGGTGTAGAAGGTCACCCCGAGTGCGATGGAGGGGTCGGGGAGGCCGGAGGAAGCGGGACGGCGGCGCAATCAACCACGGCGGCCGGCGGCTTGCAGCGGACGACGACGATGATGGCATCGAATACGGAGCTCCTCGGCTCGATTGGCTGCGCGGGAAGACGTAGCCGTCGACGGCGGTTCTTCGGGGCACCACGGCGGGGCAGATGGAGGCCGTTGGCCGCGTGGTTAGCTTGGGGCTGCTCCGGCGTGCTCTCTGCGGCGGCCAAAATCGCGATGCAGAGAAGGGGAAGTGGAGCTGGAGGAGGGGGAAAGGATTGCGGGCTCTCGAGGGCGTTGCGTGGCGTGCACATGTGAGCTGGGGAGGCCTAGAAGGCGCATGCAGCGGCGAAGTGGCGTCGGCGTGCTCCGAGCTCTCCAGCGAGCTGCTTTGGGGCAGGGGGAGGAAGACGACACGGGGTCGTGGGCTGGGCCGAAGCCTGATGGGCTGGGGGGCTTTAGTTGGGCCAAAGCCAGGGGCTGTTCCCCTTTTCCTTTTTCTTGTTCTATTATTTTTCTGTAATTTTTGTTGTGCCTAGATTTAAATAGCTAGACAAATTAATAAAATGCCCAAATATTTTTATAAATCCTAGGTGGTCAGTAGCAAACCACTTATATCTTTTGGGCATTTTTGAAATTCAATTTATTTGGATTTGAAATCAAATAGGGGTTCTTTTAATTTTCCAAGGCACTGTTTGAATTTTAGAAAATTCCTTGAGTATGGGAATGAACCCAAACCACTTTTGAAATGATCACCATCATTTATAGGAATTTTCCAAATGTTCAATTAATTTTTGGAAAAAGATTTTTATCTGGCCATTTATTTAAATTCTCAGGGCTTTCCTTTTCCCCATTTTTGAATTTCTTTTTGGATTTTTCACATGATGCAAAGGAGCAACAAGCCCTATCACTTATCCTAGTTGGGGTTCTGACATGCATGATGAGGCAAACCAATTCCATACTCTTTACTAAGTTGCACTTTAAATTCTTCAAACTGATCAGTCATGTTTTTAGCAAGTGCATGCATAGAATTACCATATTTGCTAGCTACAGAGGTATCAATTAGATGAACAAGTTCCTCAGTGGATTTTGTTACCTCATCACCGAGTGGCTTAGATGCACTAGGCGCGACACTTGGTATGGCCGCCTTCTTGACCACGCCATTCCGTGTCTTCTGGAGTCCCGCGAGCCATGCCTTCCTCTGTTCTTCAAGTGCAAGCTCCATCTCCAAACGCAACTCTTCTGAGAGATCTTCAAGTTCAACAGGGATGATGTTGTCGGAGTCGATGTCGCTGCCGTTCTTGAGATCAAAATTCATGGCGCCTGAGTTGATCATGATCTTGTCCTTGTTCTTCGTCCGAGTTAGATCTAACTCAGCCTCATTCCCCCGCGGAGTCGCCAATTTGTGTTGACGAAGAATTTGTTCAACGCAACACAGACTTGCACCACGCAATTGTTTAGAGTAAGGGAGTCGCCACTTCGTTTTTTGTTACGAAGAAATGATGATTTATAAGCAAATCAACAAAGAGATCTTCAATTTCGGAGAAGAAACGGGTGCTTTACGAGCAAAACACCAAAGATTACCTAGAACTAGACAAAAAGTAGAAGAACTTGAAAAGTAGATGTGTTTTTGGGTATATGTCGATTGTGTTCTTCAATCGGCCGTCACCTCATCTATATATGAGGAGGCTGGACTTTACATACAAGAAAAGGACTCCAAATCCCGTCCAAATATTTCCATACGGAACCGAACTCGGATTACAGGTGGGCCTGGGACAGCAGTTCGATTTTTGGGCGTATTGGGGATGCAAACGACCTCGGATGAAAAGTCAAAACGTCAAAATTGTATCCCTTGAAATTTCCAAACTTTTTCATGTTGAACGTTTTTTGATTCGGAGTCATCTTGAGGGCCGAAATCGTCACGCTTTCCGTCAGACATCAGTCGTATACATGTCTGGCTCCGGGCGTCAGTTTTTCCCTCTTGACAGGTATATATCGTTATGTTTAGAACTTTTGCATACGAACTCGGATTGAGATGATCCAAAAACCAAAATCAATCGCTTCGACGAGACCAAGCCGCCCCATGTAGAATATGTTTTCATTTGATAATGTCTTGAAGCCCTAATTTGAAAAATAGTGCTTCAAATGCGAGAATCCTACTACTTCAAACATAGTTTCGGCCCTCGAGATTGAGTCGGATGGCGATGGCTCAAACTACAAAAGTGTTCACCTCGATAATACCTAAACATTCCATGTAGAGAACTTATTCATTTGAGGTCATCTTATATAAGGTCATTGTCGTGCCAAAACCAGCATCAACACATGCCCCCCTGTTTTTCAGCAAAACATGCGTGCCGAAAAATAATTTGCATCGCATAGGGTCTAAGGACGATGTCATCACTCCATCGGCCATGCATTTTCTTAGGGAGATAAATATATATCGGCCAGGTTTTGTTCTTAGGACGATAATCACATATCGGCCATTGCCTACTCAGGCCTCTTGCCACACGCTAGGATAATATTTCTTCAAGTATCTCCCGTTGAGAGCTTTGGATAACTTACTTCCCTGCAAAGTTTGTACAAAATATGAATTTCCAGGAACAATACCCACAACTTTATATGGACCATCCCAACTCAGCGACCACTTGCCGAATTTTCTATCTCTAGTTCCAACAGGCAAAACCGTTTTCCACACTAGATCTCCTATTTGAAACGATTTCTCCTTGAACTTTTTATTGTAAGCTTTAGCTACTCTTAACTTTTCTTTCTCAATCTCTTGCAACACTTAACCTTTTTTCTAGAACCTCATCTATTCGGTCCATCATTAAATCATTGTAATCTACAGCCGACAAGTTATTTTGCATGGCTACCCTAAGAGCTTGCAACTTGATTTCTACAGGTAACACTGCCTCTTGGCCATATACTAGCTCAAAAGATGCAACTTGAGTAGCTCCGTGTTTGATTTTTAGTCTTGTTAGTTTAACTTTCAGTTTTTTGCTTTAGTGTCTTTTATCAAAAATAAAAAAAACTAGTTATCTTGCTTGCTGCTGCTATGGGTTCCTCCGAGAACACCAAGTTGTGTGACTTCACTAGTCATAACAACAGTGACTTTATCTGCACTCCTATTGCTCCACCTGTCACTTCGACACCTTCTTATGAGATTAAACCTGATTTGCTGAACCTTGTTATGAAAGATCAATTCTCTGGTGCTGGAGATGATGCTTCTTTGCACTTCAATAATTTTGTTGAGCTCTGTGATATGCAAAAGTACAAAAAATTAGATGGTGATATTGTTAAACTTAAGCTTTTTCCTTTCTCCTTGAGAGGAGGAGCTAAAATCTGGTTTCAATCCTTGCCTAAGAATAGCATAGATTCTTGGGATAAGTGCAAGGATGCTTTTATTGGGAAGTACTACCCCCCAGCTAAGATTATCCAATTGAGGAATAATATTATGAATTTTAAGCAATTGGATAATGAATACGTTGCCCATGCTTGGGAACGCATGAAATATCTTGTTAAGAATTGTCCTACGCATGGTTTGACTACTTGGATGGTTATCCAAACTTTTTATGCAGACTTAAACTTTACCTCGCGGAACTTGTTAGATTCGGCTGCGGGAGGAACCTTTATGTCCACAACGCTTGGTGCTACCACAAAACTACTCGATGAGATGATGACCAAATATTCCCAATGGCACACCGAAAGAGCTCCAACAGGTAGGAAGGTAAACTCTATCGAGGAGATTTCCTCCCTAAATGAAAAAGTTGACTTGATTATGTCTCTACTTACCAAGCAATCTCCTATTGATCCTCATGATGTTCCTTTAAATTCTTTGATTGCTCAAGATCAAGTAGATGTGAACTTTATCTCTCGAAACAACTTCAATAACGATGCTTATAGGAGTAATTTTGGTAGCAATCCTAGACCGTTCCCCTCCAACAACTATTGGAACAACAACACTTATCCTAGCACGAAGAACTCCACTTCTGAATTAGAGAGTATGCTTAAAGACTTCATCACTACCCTAAAAGCCTTCAACAAGAGCGTAGAGGAAAAACTAGACAAATTAGATAATCTCTCGTCGAAGGTAGAAAATTTAGCCCATGAAAAAGAATTGCTTAAAATTAGAACTTCTCCTCTTGAGGAGAGGAAGGTCACTTCTATGAACGCTATTCAAGTGCAAATTAATGAAAACATTAGGATGATGGCTAAGCTTAAAGAGAGATGGGCTAGAGAAAAGGAGGAAGAAGATAGAATTAAGAGCCTTCCTACACACCATACCATTGCTACTATCCAAGTCGTTGAGGATATCCAAACTCTTAGCACCCAATGCACCCCTAGTCCCATAGGACCTATTAATGGTGATGCTATTACCTCAACCGTAGAAGAAGAAACTCCTATGACTATAGAAGCTACCAAACAAGTGAGCCTAAGGGACACCACTACCACTTTACTTGATAGTAGTGACCTTTTTTTGATAATTGCACCCTTTCTGAAGTTATTCGTTTCCTTCACAAGATGTCTAGAGACCCCCACACTAGTACACTTAATCTTGCCTTCACGGAGCATATCACTAATGCTCTCATTAAAGCTAGGGAGGAGAATCTTAGGGTAGAAGCCTCCATACCTAGGAATCTAGAAGATGGTTGGGATCCTATGTTCAAAATTAAGTTGAATAACTTCTCTTGCTATGCTTTATGTGATGTTGGAGCTAGTACCTCCGTTATGCCCAAAAGAATGTATGATATATTTGAATTGAAACCTTTTGATCCTTGTTCTTTTGGTGTTCGTCTTGTTGACTCTTCCGTAAAGAAACCTTTGGGGAAGATCGGTGATGTTCTTATCATTGTCAATGACAATTATGTTCCCGGTTATTTTACTATTATGGACATTGAATGTGAACCTTCTTGTCCAATTATTTTGGGACTTCCTTTTCTTTGCACCGTGGGTGTTGTTATTGATATGAAAGAAGGGATTATAAAATTCCAATTCCCTCTCAAGAAAGGGAAGGAACATGTCACAACCCCATGTTAGGTATGTGCTAGGATTAGCAAGTCACCTTGCATCATGTTAAAAATTTCAAAAGAAATCAATTGAAATCAAATTCAAACTCAAAATGTAGAAGGAACACCCCCCAGATGAATTAATTCAAAAGGCCAGAAATAAATCTTCTCCAAAAATTCATGTTTGATTTTTGAAAAGTCTTATAAATGAGTGT
Organism: Bromus sterilis; assembly: GCA_950022295.1. Lineage (NCBI taxonomy): Eukaryota > Viridiplantae > Streptophyta > Magnoliopsida > Poales > Poaceae > Bromus > Bromus sterilis. The sequence continues at coordinate 26,693,179 of OX465596.1, read as the reverse complement.
GATCACATTTCAAGTGATGTGGGACCCACCCCATGCTCATGGATTTTTCAAATATTCAAACAGGACCTTGGAATTAATCAAAAACCCCTATTTGATTTAAAATTCAAATGTTTTGAATTTTAAAAAATGCCAAACTTTACAAGTGGCTAGCCTATTATATTATGAGGCCATGTAAAAAGTTTTAGCATTTAATAAAATGCCTAGCTATTTTTTTAGCACAGAAAAACAAATAACAGAGAGAAAAACAGAAAGAAAAGAGAAAATGTGAAGAGGCCCACTCACCTTGGGCCCCAGGCCCAACTTACCTGTACCGCAGCCCAGGTCCGCCAGGCTCTTGTCGTCTTCCAGCGCGGCGGCAAGCACCTCGGTGGCGGCCATGCCGTGGCCACCGACGCCACCCCGACGAGCTGCGTGCTTCCCCGCCTTCTTCCTCGTGTCCAGGAGAAGCCCCTGGACGTCCTCGTCACTCTCCCCCTCTCGCCGCCCTCTCTCGCGCTCTCTGTGCGTTTCCCCCAAATCCTCCGAGAGAATCCACCGTTCGTAGGTAGTGACTCCAAGAGGGAGCGTTATTCATGATTGTGGGTTCATGCCCTCCGATGACTAGCTTGAGTGATAGAAACATGAGTCTAGGGGATGTGTTGTTGCCACAAGGGAGAAAACAACGGTGCTTGTACTTGCGGGTGCAAGGATTGTTTACTTTACGCAAAGTTCTTTAATGCAGTTGTTTGTTGCTTTGAGTTTACACTTTGGGTGGGATTCGCAACTTAATACCAGCGAGATCTTCTGTATAGATATCTCAAGGTGGATGATTAGTAGGTAGATGCAGATGGATTTCACTCTACTTTTCTTGGCGTACCGCCCATGCTTTTGAGCCTCTGCCTTTCTTTATAGCATAGTTAGCATTGGTTTGCGCACATAATCCTGTCAATTGCCCAGCTGTAATTTGTTTACCTCGCATGGCTATTTTATCGTATTTTGGGAGAGAGACATCACTAGTGAACATCATGGGATCCCGGTCCATATTTCCAATACTGTTTACACCCGCTATTTATGTCCTGCTTTATTTACCTTTCCATTGCTATCACTATCATTATTATCCCATGCGTTTGATCCTTTGTGAACAACAAGGCCGAAGGGATTGACAACCTCTCTGAACTCGTTGGGAGAAAAGTTATCTGTTGTGTGTGCAGGTCCACGTCAACTCTCGCGCCACCAAAGCAATTTCTGGCGCCGTTGTCACCTTCCTGTCGTTGTTGGAGTCCTACTGGAGATAAACCTTGGTATCTTCACCGAGGGAAATTTGCTGCTTTCTACATCTCAACCTTCCACTTTGGGTAACCAATGAGGGGCGAGAAGCCATCAGCACCCAGACCCTGATGATATGTCTTTTACTTATTCGAGCTTTGATCTTGCTGCTATGAAGAGGCATGACTTTGTTACCAGGACTTTCGAGTTTGGTAACCTTAATTATATTTTGAGATTTGGACTGACCACTATTCAGGAGATTCGTCTACCTGCACCTCTTTGGTTTGATTATACCGGCAGGAGCAGATGGTCCTTCAACGATACCCAGTTCGACGAGTTCGTGGTCCAGCATCAATTTCATAACCCCGTGGAGGAGGTTGTGCCCGATGAGGAGGAGCATGGTGAGTTTCCACCTTTCCACGGGGAGACCGTCACCCAGTGGGGTGAAGGGTCTTCCTCTGCTTGGAGCGCGGAGCCTTCTGCGTGGGAGGACACGAGGACTTCGGTGTACGCACCTGAAGCCTCGTTCGACCCTTGGACTCACCCATACCACCTCGGAGCTGGAGGCTCCTGGGGACCGCAGTAGCTGTTACCAACTTAGGCCAAAAGCCTAAGCTTGGGGGAGTACGTGCCGTTCTCCCTTTTCCATTGTATTATCCGTTTTATTTTGTTCGCTTTGATCTTTTTGAAGTTTTTTCCCGTTAAATTGCACAAACAACAAAAATATTTCTCTTTATTTTGCTTTCGTTAAACTTAAAAAAACAAAAAGATTTTACTTTCTCTCTTTAGTTTGCTTTGTTTTCAGAGTTCAGCTCAAGTCCGTGATGGCATTTGATTATATTTCCCATGTTAGATCATGCAAGTGAGAAGGCAGTAATGAGGAAGATCGGTGAAAGGGAAGCAACAAGGAAAACCGGTATGAACTCTTCTTGTTTCTACTTTTGTACATATGCCTGTACTTATGATCTAGAGACTAGCTTCTAGCGACATAGTGCTATGTTTACAATGCTTTCCCAGTGTTCATGCTTTCTTTGTGGCTAATCTCAAATAGCTAGAGTGCATAATGTGTTGTTGAAATGATTTACATGCATTGCATTGTTCATGGTTTGGCATACTGAAGTGGTATTTCCCTTCGGAGAATTCTTGGATTGACTTGGCACATGTTCACACATGTTTATGACTAAAAAATCTATCTTGCCTTGATGATCTTTTTATTTCAGAATATTTATATCACTTTCATGCCCGATTCAATGTTGCTTTGTCGCTCTGCATGATTATGAATTTTATTGCTCTCTAGTTGGTCGCTTCCCAGTCTTTTGCTAGCCTTCGCTTGCACTAAGCGGAATTCTGCTTGTGCATCCAAACTCCTTTTCAAACCAGTTATTCCACATGAGTCCACCATACCTTCCTATATGTGGTATTTACCTGCCATCCCTAACTTAGAATTTCTTGTACCATCTCGAAATTTATTCAAAAGCTTCCTTTTTGTAACCGTACAAGCTCATGGTGCGGTGAGGGAAAATCAGTATCTTCCATGCCAAAAATATTTTACTCCTTGACAAAGTTTTAACTAGTCAAATTTAAAAAAAAGAGTTACACCTCCCCCATACTTGATGATGGAATGAAATGGGGCCAATGCTTCTAATGGTAGATGGAACGAGAAACCTCCTTCCATACTTGAGGCAAAATAAAAAGGCACCATAGACTGTCAAAGGATAGGTGGATAAGGGAACAAAAGTGTAAGCAAAAAGCATGGAAATTGGCATTAATATGGTTGGTATGGGAGATATTGAGAGACCTTTACCGTCTACTGTTGACTAGAAGGTTGCACTTCCAAAATTTTTTTATCTCTATTTTCAAAACCAAGAGCTCTGGTACATGTTTAGTCTTTGCTTCCAACCACGGTTTTTCAACCTTGCTATCAAAAGCAACGGTTTGAGAGTCTCCCCTTCTTTCTTCAAAGCACCAACTATTGAGAGCATAATTGTCATTCTTAGTGTAACATGCATTGTCCCAAAGTACCACATTGTCTTCTGCATGATTGTGAATATTGCTTGTTCTGAAATTTTTAGTTCTAGTCTCCTTTAAAACTCCGGAGGAGTTTTTGCATTTACGTTTTGATTCAATCATGGAGGCTAGCGAGATACCACTCTAGTATGTTCAAGCTATGTGCATTGTGGTCTTGTCTTGATTTTCAGCAGCTTATTATTTACTTTTGGTTGTTTTTGATTGATCAGTTGAAAGAAGGATTGCTTCGTGCACTGTCCTCATAGCATTGTTTCAATACTTGCTAAACTCTTTTCGTAGTACATGCTTATTTACATCTTATGAAGCAAACAAGTTTTTCAAAGTTTTCTTTGTCGCGTCCAGTTTGTTGAACTGAATTGCTTGAGGACAAGCAATATGCTAAGCTTGGGGGAGTTGATACGTCTCAAACGTATCTACTTTTCCAAACACTTTTTCTATTGCTTTGACCTCATTCTTGCATGATTTGAACGTAACTAACCCGGATTGACGCTGTTTTCAGCAGAGTTGCCTATATGGTTTTCTTATGTGCAGGAAAAATGGATTTTCAGGTGTCTCGGAAAATTGCAGGAAAAATCACAGAAAATCCATGCACCCGAAGGGCCATTATGCCAGAAGTGGGGCCAGAGGGCAGCCAGAGGGGCCCTAGGCGCCCTGCTGGCGCGGCCCCAACCCTGGCCGCACCGGGAGGCCGCCTGGGTGGGTCCTCCCTCCTCTGGTTCCCTACCGAAGCACCTATTTATTCCCGTGGCGAGGGAACCCCAAAACAGAAGTCGTTTTCCCAGTTTCCATCGCGCAGCCGCCGCCACCTGATTGCTAACTCGTTGGCTACCCCAAGTGGAAGTTTTGAGATGTAGCACAGAAACAAGATTTCCCTTGGCAAAGATCCGAAGGTTGAGATCGACCAGTAGGACTCCAAGGTCGAAGAGTAGGTGGTAAAGTGAACAATGGCGCCGTTCACAATCTCAGATTTCTTACTTCACGTGGACCTGCACACAGAACAAATAACTTTGCTACCAACGAGTACAAAGAGGTTGTCAATCTCTCTGGCCTTGCCGTTTACAAAGGATCAACGCAACAGATAATAGGTAGTGATAATTGCAACTGGAAAGTAAAAACCGGAAGTAAACAGTGGTGGAAATATGGACCGGGGTGCCATGACGTTCACTAGTGATGTTTCTCTCCCAAAAGACGATAAAACGGCTATGCGAGGTAAACAAATCACAGCTGGTCAATTGACATGATTACGGGCGAAAACCAATTCTAACTATGCTACAAAGAAAGGAAGAGGCTCAAAAGCATGGGCGGTACGCCAAAAATAAGTAGACCGGAATCCATCTGCATCTACTACTAATCATCCACCTTGAGATATCTACCCAGAACATCTCGCTGGTATTAAGTTGCGAGCCCCACCCAAAGTGTAAACCCAAAGCAACAGTCAACTGCATTAAAACCAAGAGCTCTGGTACATGTTTAGTCTTTGATTCCAGCCATGGGTTTTCAACCTTGCCATCAAAATCCACGGTTCGAGAGTCTCCACCTTCTTTCTTCAAAGCACCAACTATGAGAGCATAATTGTCATTCTGAGTGTAATGTGCATTGTCCCAAAGTACTACATTGTCTTCTTCATGATTGTGGTATTACTTATTATGAAGTTTTTAGTTCTAGTCTCCTTTAAAACTCCGGAGGAGTTTCTGCATTTATGTTTTGCTTCACTCATGGAGGCTAGCGAGATACCACTCTAATATGTTCAAGCTATGTGCATTGTAATCTTGTCTTGATTTTTCAGTAGCATATTATTTACTTTTAGTTGTTTGTGATTGTTCACATGAAAGAAGGATTGCTTCGTGCATTGTCTTCATAGCATTGTTTCAATACCTTCTGCACTATTTTCATAGTACATGCTTATATACGTCTAATGAAGCAAAAGAGTTTGTCATAGTTTTCTTTGTCGCGTTCAGTTCGTTGAACTGAATTGCTTGAGTACAAGCAATATGCTAAGCTTGGGGGAGTTGATACGTCTCAAACATATCTACTTTTCCAAACACTTTTTCTATTGTTTTTCCCTCATTCTTGCATGATTTGGACTAAACTAACCCGGACTAACGATGTTTTCAGCAGAGCTGTCTGTATGATTTAATGTGTGCAGGAAAATGGATTTTTAGGTGTCTCAGAAAATTCCAGGAAAAATCACAGAAAATCCATGTACTCGAAGGACCATTCTGCCAGAAGTGGGGCAAGAGGGCAGCCAGGGGGCCCTAGGCGCCCTGTTGGCGCGGCCCCACCCCTGGCCGCGCCAGGAGGCCGCCTGGGAGGGTCCTCTCCCCTCTGGTGCCCTACTTCGCCTCCTATTTATTCCCGTGGCGAGAAAACCCTAAAACAGAAGTCGTTTTCCCAATTCTCGTCGCGGAGCCGCCGCCACCCTCTGTTCTTCTCCGGGAGGGATAATACGGAGGCTGTTTTGGCCTCCGATGAGGGGAGATCATCGCCATCGTTATCATCATCACCACTCCATCCTCCCTCCATGACTTCTCCTTCCATGTGTGAGTAATTCCCTGCTGTAGGCAAAGGGGATGGTAGGGATTGGACAAGTTAGATCATGTAATAGTTTATCAGATTGTTGGGGGCATGTTGCCTATCATCTAGATTGGTGTTTATAATCTTTGATTCAACTTGTTTCTATTAATGCTTGTCACTTTGGGCCCGAGTGCCATGTTTTCAGATCTGAACCCTATTTGTTTTCATGAATATATTTGTGTTCTTGATCCTATCTACGTGTTGTATGCACCTGTTATAGTCCGAAACCGGCGATCCCAAAGGTGACAGCTTGGGACACCAAAGGGGATGGACTATAGTTTGAGGATTCCGTGTATCCATTGATTGTTAATGCTTTGTTCTGGTGCTCTTTGACAGGAGCACCTTAATCTCCATAAGTTCCTTTTGGCCCCATTCGTAGCGGGATGGTAGGAAAAAAGATGTTGTGCAATTTCTTATTGCAAGCATGTACAACTACTTGTGGGGTACATGCCTAATGTTTGATATATGCCTAGATGATCATTTCTTTTCTGTGTGCCTTGCCCCAAGTTAAATACATGAAGTATCTTATCCATGCAGCACCCAACCATCCATCTCCCTAGCCTATAGTGTTTTTAATTCTGCTGGTTACTAGTTGTTTGCTTTTGCTGTTTAACTATCGCTGTTTCACCACCACTATTTCCGTTGCCACCATCACTTCCATATCACAGTTACTATTAATACCTTGTTGGAAGTAAGTGTATCTCAGGTGCGTTGGAATTGACAACTCCACTATCAAAGCTTGGGGGTATTCTTTGGCTCCCCTTGAGTCGAATCTATAAATTGGGTTATTCTTACCCGTGAAGACTATCTCGATCCCCTGCAGTTGTGGGTTATCAAGGTTGTTTTTTGGCGCCGTTGCCGGGGAGCATAGCTTTATTCACAAGTATACCTGAAGTATTTTACCTGCTGCAATTTATCCGCTATGGGTAAGAAAGAAGACCCCAAAGTTCCGATCTTACCATCCCGTACAAGAAAAGGTACTGTTCTGAGCACTAGTGCTACACTTGATTCACCTTCAGTTATGAGTAAGTTTGCTTCACCTCCACCACATGATGCTTCTACTGAATCCGTTACTATGTCTGATACTTTTGATGATGCTTCTATACTCTTGATGATATTGGTTCACTTGGTTACGCTCTTGAGAAACAGATCGCTGCTGCAAAAAAATCTGGAAGTGAAATTCCTGTTACTCGCTACCCTATTGGTGGAACTTACGATTATCCTGATTTGAGTAAACTCAAGGAGAGACTTCTTGAGGATGATTATATTATACTTGATGATGGTTTTTGCAGGGAGCTCACAGAGTTTGTCGAATCTGACCCCAGTGCTATTAAGAAGCTTCTCAAAAAACACTCCCTGAAGAACAAGACCGTTCCTGATCCTGAATTTGCTACATCTCCTATATGCATCAATGATCCTGATTGTAATTTCTCTGTTGATCTTTCACTTATATCTATGGTTGAAGATGACCCCTTTTATGGCAGAGAAAATGATGATGCTATTGCACACCTGACCAAACTCACTGAGTTGGGTGGCCTGTTTACTACAGATGAAAAGATACGAAACTTTTATGTTACTAAGCTTCTTCCTTTCTCTTTGAAGGAAGGTGCTAAAAAAGCATGGTATGATGCACTACCATGTGGTTTCATTAAGAGTTCTCAAGACTTAGCTCACTCTTTTGTTGATAAGTACTTTCCTGCTCATATGCAACATACTGCTTTACAAAGAATTTATAACTTTAAACAGTTGCAGGATGAGCACCTCCCTAAAGCTTGGGGGAGGTATTGCAGTCTGATCCAGGATAGACCGGGACATGGAGTCCCTAAGAATGAATTAATTGATATATTTTATGCTGGTCTAACTGATGAATCCAGATCCTACTTGGACAGTTGTGCTGGTTGTGTTTTCAGGAAAAGAACACCGGACGATGCAGAAGAATTAATGGGCAAGATTGCCAAGAACCACGAAGATTGGTCCGTCCCTGAACCACCTCCACCACCAAAAAAGAGAGGCATGCTCGTCCTAAGCCGCGAAGACATGCAAGAAGCAAAGAGTTCTATTAAAGAGAAGGGTATTAAAACTGAAGACGTGAAGAATCTACCCCCTAATTAGAAGTTGTGTGAGCCTACCACTCACCATCCTATGGTAGAGGTACACTCTCTTTTAGATGTCAATGCAAGTGACATCCCTCATCGTAAGCCTCCTGATCAATGTTTAGATGAGCTTGATAATTTTATTTGTAAGAAAAGTCACTTTAATGAGAGCATACAAAGTCAGTTGCATGATAATTCCCTTGCTATCAAAAGCTTGCTTGATGTTCTACGTAGAACAGCTAATGATGTTAAATGTCCTGTGAAGCATTTTCACATGGTTCAAACTCTTCTTGAACAAATTTCCAATGTCAAAAAGATTTTCTTGCTAACAATGCCAAATAGGATATACAGGCCTTCGGGATTAAAAACCGAGGTGGAACTAGCACTCAAGATCCTCTCTATCTAGAGGGGCATCCGAAGAGGATCGAGCAAGATTCTCAAATGCAGGAAGAAGAAATTCTTAGTTCTCCGAAGAAGAAGAAGAAGCCCAAAGAAGCTGACAATTCCAATGATCGAATTGCAAGTGAAGAGCTTGTTATTGATCCAAATAGTATATCTACCTCCGATGCTGAGACTGAAGACGGTGCTGAGCCTGAAAAGGATGGTGAAAAGAATGATCCACCCGAAGTTCGAGAAGAAGAAGCACCCGACAAACGCAAGAAATACACTAGAGAAGACTTCATCGCAAGAAGACATGGGAAGGAAAGAGAACCATGGGTACAGAAACCCATGCCCTTTCCAGGTAAGTCTCTCAAAACTAAAGAAGAAGAGCATTACAATAAGTTTGGTGAGTGGATGAAACCTCTTTTTCTTCAAATCCCTTTGACTGATGCTATTAAGTTACCTCCCTATCCGAGATATATGAAAGATATTTTACTAATAAAATAAAAGTTCCTAATGAAGCAATATCTATTATGCTTGCTAACTACTCTTTTAGTGGCAAGATTCCTGAGAAGCTTGGTGATCCAGGTATACCCACCATTCCTTGCTCCATAAAGAATAATTATGTCAAGACTGCTTTATGTGATCTTGGAGCAGGAGTCAGTGTTATGCCTTTCTCTCTTTACAAGAGGCTTTGTTTAGAGAAACTAATCCCTACAGATATCTCTCTTCAGATGGCTGACAAGTCAATAGCCGTTCCCATTGGTATTTGTGACGATGTTCCCGTTGAAGTTGCTAATTGTTTGATCCTTACTGATTTTGTTGTGCTTGACATGCCCGAGGATGCAAGCATGTCTATTATTCTTGGTAGACCTTTTCTTAACACCGCAGGTGCTATTATTGATTGCAATAAAGGAAAGATTGCCTTTAATGTGAATGATAAAGAACACACGATGTATTTTCCGAAGAAGACTGAAAAAAGGCATGGCCTCAACTCTATAGAGAATATCGAGATCGTGAAGATCGGTGATTGGATTGTCCTCTACATGTGAACCGCAAATACAAAACCATTATGGTGGGGACAATATCAATTAAAGTGAAGGTACCATGAATTCTTCATAGTAAGTGAATTTTTTTCTCTATGTATTGCTTGTTTAGTAGTAGGACTTGATCAACCTTGCTATTAATTGAGTTTTATATAAGTAAAAAGTAGAGGTTGTTATGTTTGCATTTCTTTTAGCTTTATCTTGCTTGCTGGTCCAAAGTTTTATATTTTTGAGGCTTCATGTCGCTAATCACTATTTCAAGTTCTCAGCAAGTTTTGCAGCTTTTGAACCTCGAAATTTTTTCAATAGTGAAGTTGTCAGAAAAATTCCAGAAAAAAAATTCATGCCGAGAGTGACCCAGAGGCACCTGGGGCTGACCAGGGGGGCCACCAGTGGCCCAGGCGGCCAGCTGGCGCGGTCTGCCCCCTGGCCGCGCCCACAGGGCACCTGGGGCCCACAGGACCCATCTCCAGGTGAGTCTTATTCCTCTCTCTCTCTTTCTCTCCAAAAACACGAGTTATGCACTTGTTCTTGCGTTCTTTCTGTTCTTGGAGGCTATTTTCGATCTCTCTCTATAGCCCATCATTCGAGCTGAGATTTTGAGCAAATACTCCCTGGTATGTGACTCCTCCACCCCTCCAATTAGATATTTGATTGGTGGCTTCATTAGTGAGTATTTATTAGCTCTTGGTGTTGTTCATATGAGCTTGCAAGCATGTGTAGAAATTTATTTTCCAAGTGTTGATGCAAGTTTATGGCTTAGGGAATAGAGTAGAGTAGTTTGCCCCAACTTATTTTTATTAAAATATTGTTTTTGTGAATTGTCAAAAATTTCAGAAATGAGTTGGGAAGAAGAAGCCCGACCATACTGATAGAGTAATTAAAGCTGCAACTTCATCCTCAGCTACTAGGGTGAGCTAAAATGAAGATGTTGTGCCCCTGGAGTTTGCTGGAAGATACAAGTCCAGCACGGGAAATAATGTTTCCGTGCAACGATTTTCTTGAAGCGACATGTATTAAGGAGGAGTTTGATAACCTTTGTACTAATGCAGGTTTGACACGGCTTGCAACATGCCGTGTTACTCAATACCGTAAACTCACCTCCTGTTTTATTAATAGTTTTGGATATAACCATGATGCTGGTCTTATTGAGTTTAAAATTTACAATGATCCTTTGACCATGTCTTTGGAAAGATTTTGTGAAATAATAGGTGCGCCGAATGTTGGACGGACGGCAAAGATGATCACTCATCCCACCGAGCTGAGAACACTCTTCAACTCTCTTTGCAGTCAGGATACAAGGGATATCCGACGTTCAAAAATTTCCAGCATCTTCTTTCCCCAGCTCAGGTATTTTGCATATTATATTGCTAGAGGGGTATTATCTCGTGACAACACGAGCAACAGTTCTGCACCGGATATTGCTATCCTGGCAAAAGCCCTCTCAGGGGAAACTACATATAATGTGGGTGCCTTGATTGCTCGCCGACTTGCCCTTAATGGCAATAAGGGAGATCTCTTTGGTGGTGTTTACGCCGCACTTATTCTTGAGTCTCTTGAGCGCACCCCACATCCTGATGATGAGCCTTTTCCTTTTATAAGCTTTGACCTTGCTTCTATGAAGAGGCATGAGTTTGTTACCAGGACTTCCGAGTTTGGTAACCTTATTTATATTCTGAGGTTTGGACTAATCAGATATTCGGGAGATCCGTCTACCTGCTCCTTTTTGGTTTGATTCTACTCGCAGGAACGGATGGTCCTTCAACGTCACTCAGTTTGATGAGTTCGTGGCCCAGCAACAGTTCCATAACCCCATGGAGGGGGTTGTGCATGATGAGGAGGAGGAGCCCGTTACCAAGTGGGGTGAAGGATCTTCTTCGTGGGAGGATCCCAGGACTTCGGTCTATGCACCTGAAGCCCCATACGACCCATGGACACACCAGTACTACCCTGGAGCTGGAGGCTCCTGGGACCACAGTAGCAGATACCAACTTAGTCCAAAAGCCTAAGCTTGGGGGAGTACGTGTCCTTCTCCTTTTTTCCATTGTATTATCCGTTTTATTATTTTTTGTTTTGATCTTTTCGAAGTTTTTGCCTGTTCTTCTTTGATTCTTTCTTTGCAAAAACAACAAAAAGATTTTCTCTTTCATTTTTCTTTCGTTTAACCTTTGAAAAATCCAAAAATATTTCTTTTCTCTCTTTAGTTTGCTTTGTTGCAGAGTTCAGCTCGAGTCCGTGATGGCATTTGCACATGATTATATTTTCCTACGTTCGATCATGCAAGCGACAAGGCAGTGATAACGAAGATCGACGAAAGGGATGCAACAAGTGTTGGGAAACGTAGTAGAAAACAAAAAATTTCGGCCTACGAATCAAGAACCCAAGATCATCCAAGAAGATTGCATACAAGGTTTTAGGTCATGGCTCACCAACCGATGTAGCGGAAGTAGAGTTGGTGAAGCTCGTGGACGTAGTGGAAGTAGATCTCGCAAGTTCTCCCACGAACAGTCCCTCGATCAATCCCACGAACAAGTCCCGCGATCTAGTCCCACGGACAAGTCCCATGAACAAGCTCCTCGAAGAAGGGTCGAAGGTACAACCCCTCCATTAGTATCCACACATCCCGTAGCAGCAATCCAGCAGCGCTCCGCCGTCCAGAGATGAACGCCACCGAGAAAACTAGAGGGAGAAAACCCTAACGGATTCCGATCTAGAACAGCGTCTAAACCGGGGTCTAATTGTGGAGCAACGGGGTTTAGAGGAGGGAGGGTGGCGCATAGGCCTTGGGGACAAGTTGTCTTGCTCTCCCTCTCCCCCTGGCTCACCTTATATAGGTGGCCAAGAGGCCTAGGGCGCAGCTCAAGGAGGATTGGGAGTCCAACTTGGACTCCCAAGCCTTCCAAACCTTCCCACACCTTCCCACCGGAAACCTGCCATAATGTGATTTGGTAATTCCACCTGGAGGAGGATTCCTTCCCTTTGGTGCGCCCCCCACCCCTTGGCCGGCCAGGGCAGCCTAGGTGGCTTTCCCCCCAAGGCTAGGGGCGCAGGGGAGTGGGTGGTACAGCCCGGAACCTTCCGGAACCTTCCATGACCTTCTAGAAGCTTCCGGAACCTTCCGGGACATACCGGGACCGTTTCGGGACATTCAGGACACTTCTGGAGCACTTCCAAGACCTTCCGAGACCGTTCTCGGACGTTCCGGAGCCATCCGGATAGTTTCCAAGACCATCCGAGTTACAGTTTAAGCCACCCGATGACCGCGAAGGTTGTCGGGACGCCCAGCGATTATCCAGAAACTATTCCGGTTGATCCAGGACTTCCCCAGTACCATTCTCATATGTTCCGGAACCACCTGGGACTACTCCAGAGTGATCCGGACATAACCTTAAATACCCAGAACTACTTCTGGTGCCCTTATGAACAATTCCATAAATCTCCGGAACTACTTCCGGTACCCGTATGAACTATTCTGCTTTGCTTCCACTAAACCTTCTACCATACTAGTGTTCTAACAGACTACTGCTCGTTAAGTGTGTGACCCAATAGGTTCGGTATAATGCGGACATGACTCAGAACATCTTCCGGACATAGGTCAACAACCTTTTGTCAATAGCCAATAATCAACAGCGGAGCCATGGACACCCATGTTGACTCCCGCACATACACGAAGAAACTTCGAGTGAACCATTATGTTTAGTCATGTACCATTCCCTTTGCTTCGCGATATATGACAAAGTTAGAGGAGAGAAGTTTGGCACCCATGTGTAACAACTTTTGAACACAAGCCACTCGTTATCCTCTTTGCTCGTTTGTCCCTTTTCTCGTTATCGTATTCCGGTATCCCCGTGACTGAATCACAATGCGTCTGGCCAGACTATAATGGATACCGTCATACCGAGTGGGCCCGAAGTGAATATCTTCTTCATCGTGAAGGAGCAAATCCCATTCTTGAACTATCACAGTCACTAGCCACACCATCTGACATACCCAGAACTTATTTTACTACTTCCCATTTACGGGAGGATTCATCTAAGAACCAAAGCATGTCTTCCTGTGTGAAGCAACTCGATACTCTCATGGTCTAAGGAATTACGTATATGATAACATTTCATGATATGACTTATAACGTAGTTACGATGTGATCTCTAAGTATATCATTCAATACTGGGGTCGGTTCAACATCATTGTTCTGCTAACAATATGTTCCCATTGCTACTGACATCCTTGTTACAAGAACAATGTCCATGATTAAGAAAACGTAATCATCAGTTAGCACATGAGCTGGTCTTAGAGGCTAAACCAGGAACTCTTTGTGTTTACATTTCCACACATGCAAATGAGTTTTCTTCTGAATCTCATAGTCAGGGTCATTGCAATTATAGCACAGAAATATAAACATTAATTACGAACGTGGAAATATATATAATAACATTTTATTATTGCCTCTAGGGCATATTTCCAACAGTCTCCCACTTGCACTAGAGTCAACCTTTGAACTGACTAAAGCATCTCTACAGTCGAAACTATTTCCCCGTAGTCAACCTTTGAACTTGCTAGAAAACAATTTTCCAACGAGTTGAGCTTTATGGATAAAACAATTTCATCCGAATCAATTATAGATCCATATATATATATTCTTCAGACTTTTAGTCTTTCGGAGGGTCTACCAAGTTCAAAACTTGACTTACTTCCATGGATACTATCTCGGATTATTTGGCATTTAGCCAAATCCCGGAGTCAGGGCCCATCAACGCTTCTTTGTATATCACAGGTTTATCATTGTCGAACAACAATATCTCGTTTTACATATCATGAATGTTTGTACGAGTTTTGTCTAACCTGTGTAGTTCAGCTGCGCACTTATTTGAAGATTCAACAATCTTTAACAAGTTGCACTATCCTCTCACTCACTATTTTGCAAGAAACCATTTTCTTCAAAACACATTGTTCTTAACAGCAAACAGTTTTGCTTTTGTGTAGTGATAGAGGAATACCAAACCTTTTGGAATAACCTTCACAAAGTAGCACTTATCTGATTTGGTGTTTTGAGTATGTCAAACATATGTCTCGTACACCCAAATTTTAAGAAAAGACAATATGGTTTTAACAGTCCATACCACATCTAATATGGTGTCATTTCAACAGATTTGATGGTGCTCTTTTCAGTGTAAAAGCCGTAGTCACTAACGCATAACTTTAATAAGTATAATGGCAAATTGATAAACGTCATATTTGATCTTAACGTGTCATACATGGCTTGACTACATCTCTCGAACACTTTACTCATAGTGGTGTTCCGGGAGACGCAAGTTATGACACTTCTTCACAACTCATCAGACGTTCGCTAAACTTGTAACTCAAATATTACTTTCTACAATCTAATTTGCAGAAGCTTTATTTTCTCGTTACAATGAATTTCTATTTCACTCTTAAATTCCTTGAACATTTCAAAGATTTCAGACGTATGTCTCTATTGAACAGATATCCACATATCTACTTCAACTCATGAGTGAAGATAGGGAATCCACTGCACACAACTACACTTATTGGACTACACACATCATCATGTATGATTACCAATGGTTTAGTTGCCCGTTCATGTATGGCCTATCAACGGTGTTTTAGTCACATTACTTCGAGACAAAGATCGCAAGCGTCAAGTGATTCGTAGTCATATGACTCGAAAGTCCATCACTTATGGAAATTCTTCATGCATGTTATGTCACTTGTGATAAACGGCAGTGCCACATCTATGTGGTATTTCTGTCAGTCTTGCGACATTTAGCGTCAGTGTTATGGATGTTTAGTATTATTATCAAGATTCATAACATACAACCTATTCATAATGGAAGTATGGCCTTTACGTTATTCATAGCTTTGAACAACTCTCCTGCAACAAACATGATTCAAAATGATGTTTTGCAACAAGGCTAAAGTGTAGTAACAATTTACTCAACTCTAAAATGAATTATGAAGATAATCATAGAGTCAACACACGGTATAGTAAACCTTTTACCGTGTTCCCGAGCGTGTCAAAACTCATCATTAGCTAGTCATAAAGGCCATAGTATTTCTTGCATCGAGTTGCAACAATATGCAATCGATGTGATATTCCGGTGATCAACAGTTTAATCACAATATACAGAACCCACAATTAACTGCTTAATCATGATTCCCAAGAATTACATCTCTTGACCAGCAATGAATTCATCTATAACTCCGTATGACTTTCATTTCTGAGCTGGTTATTCCAGTCTTCTTTCGTTTTGCCTTTATACGTATCATAGTTCTATTTCCAATGTCACTCCTACTCACAGAAGATCACACATGATCAAGGGTGGCGCAGGCCATGGACTTTCTGGCATGTAAGTCTTACTAACACCCTATCGAACTTCCTTTCCCTTAATCCTCATCATCATATGATCATTGTTCTTCTGGATCCCACACTTATCAGTTTTGTTTAGAGCACAATGAACATTTTCACTAATGCTTACAATCATACATTGTACTAGATATCTTATATCCAACATTAATTGTCTTACTACTGAAAACAATTTTTCAGTTCCATGAATATAACATAACTATCCCAAACTTTTCGAAGTTCGGGTTTCATGGTGGTGAAGACAATGCACTTAGCTGTGGTGGAATTCTAGCATTTTGGATTATGGATGTAAGTCACATCATCCATAGCATCAGTGGGAGAGCATCATAAATTTGCGATAGGACAAGCTCCTTCTCAACACTATTGAGGATAGTCCTCACAATACGGTACCAATCGTAAAGTTTTTACCAGATAAAACAGTTAATCAAAATCAATTGAGAAGGTGGTAACGCGAGCCATTATTCTACAACGATAATGCAAATACTAAGACTTTGTTCATAATTAAGTTGCACTTGTGATTAATCAATTTAATTACTTAGTGCGCTCCCACTCAGATCAATATCTCTCGTAATTGATGCTGGAGTGATTCAAGATCCAACCCAATCGTCCGCCATTGATGTGACATCACTGATGACTTAGACTGGACCGGTAGGCCAACTTGCCAATCACGCCAAAGGTGATTCTTGTTCATCTTTCGATGGGCGTGTTCCGGTAGCAAACGTTTATCCAAACCGTCAAGATAACCAAGTGTAATGTGCTGTGTGTTCTTTTAACACACCCGTCTTTTATGCGTCACACCGTGTGCACCCATGTGACATGACCTGCTCCGGTGTGAAACATAGTATAGATGGTGCTACAGTTGGGAGAACACTATCAACTTGATATTGTTTTGCGAGAGATCACCCTAATAAAACACGACTACCGCGCATCAAACAAGGGTGCATCAAAGGGATAAACATCACAGGCAGTTCATAAAATTATGTGATATAGTATAGCCCTTTGCTTCGTGAAGTCTTCATTGTCTTCACGTCGTCGTGGTTGAAGTCACCGTGTCCACCAACTTTGTCCTTGGCGCCGGGAACATCACCACGGCTTCCGGCATGTGCGTCGGGGTCCACCTCCGCATCGTAGATCATCACCTTGCATCTATCTATTGCTTTGCCTCGAGCTAATAAACAGTTCTGGCACGCAGGCCATAATTAAGTGACAATCATATGACTCCAGTCATCATGCCGTACCACGACACGCAGGTCGCGAATAAATATTACATCATATAGCATCTCATACAAACACATTGCAAATCTTGAAGGCTATACCACATCACATGCATACTCTGCAAAAACGAGTTAGATCGCCATCTACACGGGTTGTTGCAACTTTTATCGTGGTTGTTAAGCAGGTTTACAAGGCAAACGAGAAACCCTAGATAAAACAAAACACGATACTTCTTTTGTTGCTAGTTTAACATACGGGGTGCGTGCAGCAACTAATGCCACAAGCCAAACTTCGTTAAACGCGTGACCCCCGTGTGGATTTGAGTTCATAAAATCCACAAGCCCCTCCATGTTAAATCTTCTATTGCGAGATTAAGATGAGATCCAAGGAGTTTGATGTAGACCATGATCAAGGCAACCAGCATACTGAAAGCAGCATAGAGGGATCGATGGAAAACTCAATCCTTGTAGCAAAACCTCAACTTGCCATCAAGCATAGAAAAAATCACATGACATGGAAGCAACAAGAAAATCAATGCCTCATATCACACATATGATCTAGACCTAAACATGCATCTAATCAAGGATCGCTCATGATACCACTGTTGGGAAACGTAGTAGAAAACAAAAATTTCGGCCTACGAATCAAGAACCCAAGATCATCCAAGAAGATTGCATACAAGGTTTTAGGTCATGGCTCACCAACCGATGTAGCGGAAGTAGAGTTGGTGAAGCTCGTGGACGTAGTGGAAGTAGATCTCGCAAGTTCTCCCACGAACAGTCCCTCGATCAATCCCACGAACAAGTCCCGCGATCTAGTCCCACGGACAAGTCCCATGAACAAGCTCCTCGAAGAAGGGTCGAAGGTACAACCCCTCCATTAGTATCCACACATCCCGTAGCAGCAATCCAGCAGCGCTCCGCCGTCCAGAGATGAACGCCACCGAGAAAACTAGAGGGAGAAAACCCTAACGGATTCCGATCTAGAACAGCGTCTAAACCGGGGTCTAATTGTGGAGCAACGGGGTTTAGAGGAGGGAGGGTGGCGCATAGGCCTTGGGGACAAGTTGTCTTGCTCTCCCTCTCCCCCTGGCTCACCTTATATAGGTGGCCAAGAGGCCTAGGGCGCAGCTCAAGGAGGATTGGGAGTCCAACTTGGACTCCCAAGCCTTCCAAACCTTCCCACACCTTCCCACCGGAAACCTGCCATAATGTGATTTGGTAATTCCACCTGGAGGAGGATTCCTTCCCTTTGGTGCGCCCCCCACCCCTTGGCCGGCCAGGGTAGCCTAGGTGGCTTTCCCCCCAAGGCTAGGGGCGCAGGGGAGTGGGTGGTACAGCCCGGAACCTTCCGGAACCTTCCATGACCTTCTAGAAGCTTCCGGGACCTTCCGGGACATACCGGGACCGTTTCGGGACATTCGGGACACTTCTGGAGCACTTCCAAGACCTTCCGAGACCGTTCTCGGACGTTCCGGAGCCATCCGGATAGTTTCCAAGACCATCCGAGTTACAGTTTAAGCCACCCCATGACCGCGAAGGTTGTCGGGACGCCCAGCGATTATCCAGAAACTATTCCGGTTGATCCAGGACTTCGCCAGTACCATTCTCATATGTTCCGGAACCACCTGGGACTACTCCAGAGTGATCCGGACATAACCTTAAATACCCAGAACTACTTCTGGTGCCCTTATGAACAATTCCATAAATCTCCGGAACTACTTCCGGTACCCGTATGAACTATTCTGCTTTGCTTCCACTAAACCTTCTACCATACTAGTGTTCTAACAGACTACTGCTCGTTAAGTGTGTGACCCAATAGGTTCGGTATAATGCGGACATGACTCAGAACATCTTCCGGACATAGGTCAACAACCTTTTTTCAATAGCCATTAATCAACAGCGGAGCCATGGACACCCATGTTGACTCCCGCACATACACGAAGAAACTTCGAGTGAACCATTATGTTTAGTCATGTACCATTCCCTTTGCTTCGCGATATATGACAAAGTTAGAGGAGAGAAGTTTGGCACCCATGTGTAACAACTTTTGAACACAAGCCACTCGTTATCCTCTTTGCTCGTTTGTCCCTTTTCTCGTTATCGTATTCCGGTATCCCCATGACTGAATCACAATGCGTCTGGCCAGACTATAATGGATACCGTCATACCGAGTGGGCCCGAAGTGAATATCTTCTTCATCGTGAAGGAGAAAATCCCATTCTTGAACTATCACAGTCACTAGCCACACCATCTGACATACCCAGAACTTATTTTACTACTTCCCATTTACGGGAGGATTCATCTAAGAACCAAAGCATGTCTTCCTGTGTGAAGCAACTCGATACTCTCATGGTCTAAGGAATTACGTATATGATAACATTTCATGATATGACTTATAACGTAGTTACGATGTGATCTCTAAGTATATCATTCAATACTGGGGTCGGTTCAACATCATTGTTCTGCTAACAATATGTTCCCATTGCTACTGACATCCTTGTTACAAGAACAATGTCCATGATTAAGAAAACGTAATCATCAGTTAGCACATGAGCTGGTCTTAGAGGCTAAACCAGGAACTCTTGGTGTTTACATTTCCACACATGCAAATGAGTTTTCTTCTGAATCTCATAGTCAGGGTCATTGCAATTATAGCACAGAAATATAAACATTAATTACGAACGTGGAAATATATATAATAACATTTTATTATTGCCTCTAGGGCATATTTCCAACAACAAGGAAAACCGATGTGAACTCTTTTTGTTTCTACTTTTGTACATATGCTTGTACTTATGATTTAGAGACCAGCTTGTAGCGACATAGTGCTATGTTTACAATGCTTTCCCAGTGGTTCATGTTTTCTTTGTGGCTAATCCCAAATAGCTAGGGTACATAATGTGTTGTTGAAATGATTTACATGCATTGCATTGTTCATAGTTTGGCATACTGAAGTGGTACTTCCCTTTGGAGAATTCTTGGATTGACTTGGCACATGCTTACACATGTTTAAGACTAAAAAGTCTGCTATGCCGTGATGATCTTTGAATTTCCGAATAGTTATATCATTTTCATGCCCAATTCAATGTTGCTTTGTCTCTTTGCATGATTATGACTGTTATTGTTCTCTAGTTGGTCGCTTCCTAGTCTTTTTCTAGCCTTCGCTCGCACTAAGCGGAATTCTGCTTATGCATCCAAAATCCTTGAAACCAGTTGTTCCATATGAGTCCACCATACCTTCCTATGTGGTACTTACCGGCGATCCTAACGAAGACTTTCTTGTACCATCTAGAAATTATTCAAAAACACTCCTGTGATGTGCCTCTGCTTTAGCTCATGAGGAAGTAGTAGGTAATTCATGATCTTCTTATGTTAAGACATGTTTTATCCTGCGATTCATGTCTAATCTGCAAACCCATAATACGAGGAGGAACTGGCATGAGTGCGCCCAGCTCACAAAAGATAATCACAACCAACAAACACTCCTTCACTCTTTGTTTATGAGAAATCAGAAAACTTTGGTAGTGATAAACAAAGGAGATTAAGGGGATGTGACCGTCCCCATCTTGGGAGCCGTTCCTCGAAACATGTCTATCATATAAGGTGATTGGGTTGTCTACTAGCATTCGTTGACGAATCATGCACCATACAAAAACTTTTTATCTCTGTTTTCAAAACCAAGAGCTCTGGTACATGTTTAGTCTTTGCTTCCTGCCATGGGTTTTCAACCTTGCCATCAAAATCCACGGTTCAAGAGTCTCCACCTTCTTTCTTCAAAGCACCAACTATGAGAGCATAATTGTCATTCTGAGTGTAATGTGCATTCTCCCAAAGTACTACATTGTCTTCTGCATGATTGTGGTATTACTTATTCTGAAGTTTTTAGTTCTAGTCTCCTTTAAGGAGTTTCTGCATTTATGTTTTGCTTCACTCATGGAGGCTAGTGAGATACCACTCTAATATGTTCAAGCTATGTGCATTGTAATCTTGTCTTGATTTTTTAGTAGCATATTATTTACTTTCAATTGTTTGTGATTGTTCACATGAAAGAAGGATTCCTTCGTGCATTGTCCTTATAGCATTTTTTCAATACCTTCTGGACTATTTTCACAGTACATGCTTATATACATCTAATGAAGCAAAAGAGTTTGTCAAATTTTTCTTTGTCGCGTTCAGTTTGTTGAACTGAATTGCTTGAGGACAAGCAATATGCTAAGCTCGGGGGAGTTGATATGTCTCAAACGTATCTACTTTTCCAAACACTTTTGCTATTGTTTTGCCCTAATTCTTGCATGATTTGGATGAAACTAACCCGGACTAACGATGTTTTCAGCAGAGCTGTCTATATGGTTTTATTGTGTGTAGGAAAATGGAATTTTAGGTGTCTCAAAAAATTCCATGAAAAATCACAGAAAATCCACGCACCCGAAGGACTATTGTGCCATAAGTGGGGCCGGAGCGCAGCCAGGGGGGTGATGGCGGTGAAGTTAATAGGTTTAGTTGGGTTTCCTCCCCTATTAACCGCGCCAATAAATGATTCTTGATAACGCAAAAGTCTAGGGGATCAGCTGTAGCTTTTCGATAAATAAGGATGTCGATCCCAACGAGGAGCAGAAGGTGCTGATAAGTGACACTGGATAAGGAAAGGCTGCACACACTCAAAGGTAAATATTTAGGGGTTTTTGGTTTAAGCAACAGAAAAGTAAAAGACAAGCAAAGTAAACAGGGTAACTGAGGAGTATCAAGTGGCCCAATCCTTTCACAAGGATAAGCCTAGGAACTAAACTTATAAATGCTAAAGCGTTCTCGAGAACACACGGGAGAGATAGCCAAGTTACTTTCACCATACTCCGCGAAGTAATATGTATTGTGTTGATAAGTGTTGGTGGGTGGATCAATGCTAGTACACCTTCTAGACTAAGATAAGTGTACTCTTATGATTACACACCTTGCAAGCATCCGCAAATACAAGGTAGTAATTAAGGCATAAGCCTAACCACATCATTACGATCAAGGATCCATAATTCCCTTGTGCAAAAGTGTGCGAACTGGGGTTCAGGTTTCTGTCACTCCGGCAACCCACCATAAGCACCCTTTGTGCACAATGTATTCCTCTAGGCCCATGAAAGGTGAAGTGTTAAGTGTTCGACTCACATAACACCACTAGAGAAATAACAACACAATTTAAGTATCAAACAACACATAATACTTCAACATCATATAACTACTAACAACTAGACTTCTCCCATGTTCTCAAGAACTAAAGTAACTACTCACAAGACATAAAAGAGATCATGATCAGAGGTGATATATGGGTGGCAAACAATCTGGACACAATGATATTTCTCCAACAAAACTCAATAGCATTCACCACAAAGTAGTAATCAACACCAACAGAGTAGAGAGGATAGATAGTACAGATTACAACACAAGTTGCAATTGTGAGATGAGATGGGATGGAGATGGAGATGGTGCTGATGTTGGGGATGATGTTGATGATGATCTCGATGATGCCCGTGACGATGATGATGATGATGGCGATGATCTCCCCTTCCGGGAGGTGATCTCCCCGGCGGAATCTGCCCGCCGGAGATGGCTTTTCTCCTGTAGGTTTCCGCCCCGTGGCGGCGGCGAAAAACATAAACTCTTCTATATTTGGGGTTTTCACCCCAGGGGGGTTTTATAGGCGAGAGGGGGCACCGAAGGGGGCCACCAGGCATCCAGGAGGGTGCCTGGCACGGCCAGGAGGGGGGCCACGCCAGGCACCCTTTTGGCTGCCTGGTGGGTCCCCTCACCTCCATCTTCGGTGATCCCCAGTCAATTCCCATAAAACTACTCCCAGTAAATTTTCATCGTGTTTGGACTTGATCTGATTAAGCAACTTGGTGTCCACTTTTCACCGCTGAATTCTGGTTCTGCTGCTTCGGCACCGAAAAGTTGTAAACTGTGTAAAACAAGCCAAAACCACATAAGAACAATACTTTAAAGTGGAATATATCAATGAATAGGATGAAATTACAATATATAATAGTGATGCATTCCCCCAAGCTTAGACCACGCTTGTCCCCAAGCGATTGCTGAGCTCGGTAAACCTGTCCACAAGTTTAGAGAGTGAAGCGTCGATAAAAGAATACAGACAAGAAGCATCAAGATTTCTCACCAAACTGAAGCATCCTCAACAGCAACCTCAACTCATAAGGTCCTTATGAGAAAGTAGTAACAATTATAACAAAGTAGGACCTGGAAAACTCATCAAATCATGGCAAACATAGCCTTGGTCAAGGAACAACTAATAACTTTTTTACTTTTGCTCTTTTCACTTATAATGGAACCAGTTGAAGCTTTGGAAAGAACATGTTATTAGTCAAGAAGTGCACATGTTAACACAAAGGAAGATGTTTACTCAGCATAAGCTTTTGCAAACAACTCACTTATCAAAAGATAATGTCAACAAAGATGTAACATGCTAACTTTTAATGCAGCTTTGTATGCAAGAATCTTCATTAACATCAAGTGTTTGTTCTCTCTCAAGAAGGAAGGAAGTAGGAAGGACTGACTCAGCACAAAATAAAGGATAAACCCCGTGCAAAAGGGTAAGCAGGGAAAACTCATGTGCCATCTCTAGATCAAACAGAATAAAAACAGGCCTTTGGGAGGTGCATGATCCGTCAACGACTGCTGATGGATAACTCACTCACTTCATGATTTGGACAAGTTTCGAGGAACGGCTCCCATGTGGGGACGATCACATCCCCTTAAATACCTTTGTTTATCACTCATAAATGGGCGAAGGAACTTGTGTGTTAGTATTTATCTTTTACGAGCTGGGCACTCATGCCAGTCCCTTCTCGTATTAGGGGTTTGTAGATTAGACATGCAATCCCAAGAGAAAACTTGTCCAAATTAAGAAGATCATGGGTTACCCACCACTTCCTCATGAGCTGAATCAGTGGCACAAAACAGAAGATTTTGATCATCTAGAGATAGCACATAAATTATATACTTTAGGAGTGGTAGTGGAATACCACAAATAAGAAGGTATGGTGGACTCAAGTGGAAGATGTTGGTTTCAGGGTATGGAAGTACAAGCAGAATTCCGCTTGGTACAGAGTTTTGGCTAGCAAGGCTTTGAGTGACCAGACAATTGATGACAACTTAGATGCAAGCAATACAAAGCCTAAACATTAAAACTAGTATGAAACATCAAGTTGTCTTCCTTGTCAACATAACACTTCAAGCATAGAAACACAAAAGTTTTGGCTATGAAGCTACTTTGTGAAAAACATGCTTGTTGTTATGACCAAAGCTATACTTGCCAAGATTTAAATAAAGTTTTCGAAGCCATACCTGATATAAGGTCAATACTCCCCATAAGAATCAGCTCATAATGTCGATTGCGTGAAGAGAATACCGAGTGCAGCGAAGAAACCAATAGACTTCTCATTAATATTCCTTCATAGACGACCCCACACTCACGAATAAAAAGCTCTCCACAAAAGGAGTGATAGACCTCAAAGCAACACCTATTTCATAAAGTAACTTCCCTAGACATGATACGACTCTACTTGACTCCTAAAGATAAAGATAAAGATACCCGGCACTCCCCCAAGCTTGGAAAAAGCTAAGGGGATGCCATTACCCGAGGAGATTTCACTCCTCATCTTGTTGTGGTTGTTTCTTCAGATCCCTGATGACTTGGCGAAGGGTTCGGTTCTCTAACTCCAAGACTAGCACTTGTACTTTTAGTACACGGAAATCTTCAAAGAGTTGGTTCGTGATGCGGTAGCCCTCGGAGATGGTGGAAATCATGCGTTGATCTTCAAGTGAAGTGAAGGGCCCTGAAAGGTTAAGAGAAAGATCATATTGAGGTTGGACAGATCCCACCATGATGGTATTGCTTGGTGATACATCCAAAACGTATCTATAATTTCTGCTTGCTCCATGCATGTTTTGTGTGATATTGCTATGATCTAGATACACTTCCATACACTTTTGATCATATTTGGACTAACCTATTAACTCAGTGCACCCCAGTGCCAGTTCCTGTTTTCTGTTGTTTTTCTATTTCAGTTTTCTCCCATATAAAAAGTGCCAGAAAAATTCGGGAAAATTCAGATAAAAAATCAGCGTGAAGGAAGCTTCACGAAGAGCCCTGGAGGGGACAGAGGGGAGCCAGGGGGGCCCAGGAGGCCACCCGGCGCAGCCCCACCCCTGGCCGCGCCAGGGGGGCGCCTGGGGCCCTTGGTCCACCTCTGGCTGCCCCCTTCGCCTATTTATTCTCCGTCACGGGGAAACTCCGAAGACAGAACCCTATTTCGCAAACTCGCCTCTGTTCCGCCGCCGCCGCTCTTCCGAGATCGGGAGCACAAGAAGAACTCTTCCCAGCACCCTGCCGGTGGGAGGATTGACCTCCGGGAGTCTCCTCTCCACCATGGATGCTCCCCGGATGTCTCGTGAGTAGTTTTCCTTGGACCATGGGTCCGTGATCAGTAGCTATGTGATGTTCTCCTCCCCTCTTTGATCTTCATTGTTTAGATCCCGTGAGCTGCCCTACATGATCGAGGCACCATTGTAATATTTCTACTGTTGCTATGCTGAGTTTGATGGGATCTGATGGATTATGAGATTATGTTCAGATTGTGATAGAGTAATATATTTGGTTTTTCTCTCTTATATTTTTGTTCCTAAGTAATTCTTGCATGTTCTCCGTTGCTGTTTATTGCTTTGGCCAAGTAGTAGGTAGTGACTCCAATAGGGAACGTTGTGCTCGATTGTGGGATCATGCCCCCCGATGACACGCTTGAGTGACAGAAAACTACTGTTTTCTGCTGTTTTTCTATTTCAGTTTTCCCCCATATAAAAAGTGCCAGAAAAATTCGGGAAAATTCAGATAAAAAATCAGCATGAAGGAAGCTTCGAGAAGAGCCCTGGACGGGCCAGAGGGGAGCCAGGGGGGTCCCAGGCGGCCACCCGGCGCAGCCCCACCCCTGTCCGTGCCAGGGGGGCGCCTGGCGCCCTTGGTCCACCTCTGGCTGCCCCCCTGCGCCTATTTATTCTCCGTCACGGGGAAACTCCGAAGACAGAACCCTATTTCGCAAACTCGCCTCTGTTCCGCCGCCTCCGCGCTTCCGAGATCGGGAGCACCAGAAGACCTCTTCCCGGCACCCTGCCGGAGGGAGGATTGACCTCCGGGAGTCTCCTCTCCACCATGGATGCTCCCCGGATGTCTCGTGAGTAATTTTCCTTGGACCATGGGTCCGTGATCAGTAGCTATGTGATGTTGTCCTCCCCTCTTTGATCTTCATTGTTTAGACCTCGTGAGCTGCCCTACATGATCGAGGCACCTTTGTAATATTTCTGCTGTTGCTATGCTGAGTTTGATGGGATCTGATGGATTATGAGATTATGTTCAGATTGTGATAGAGTAATATATTTGGTTTTTATCTCTTATATTTTTTTTCCTAAGTAATTCTTGCATGTTCTACGTTGCTGTTTATTGCTTTGGCCAAGTAGTAGGTAGTGACTCCAAGAGGGAACGTTGTGCTCGATTGTGGGTTCATGCCCCCCGATGACACGCTTGAGTGACAGAAACATGAGTCTAGGGGATGTGTTGTTGCCACAAGGGGGAAAACAACGGTGCTTGTAACCGCGGTTACAAGGATTGTTTAATTTACGCAAAGTGCTTTTTAATGCAGTTGTCTGTTGCTTTGGGTTTACACTTTGGGTGGGGCTCGCAACTTAATACCAGCGAGATGTTCTAGATAGATATCTCAAGGTGGATGATTAGTAGTAGATGCAGTTGGATTTCGGTCTACTTATTTTGGCGTACTGCCTGTGCTTTTGAACCTCTTCCTTTCATTTGTAGCATAGTTAGCATTGCGGTGCCTTCATAATCCTGTCAATTGCCCTTCTGTAATTTGTTTACCTCGCATAGCAGTTTTATCGTCTTTTGGGAGAGGGACATCACTAGCGAACATCACGTATCCCGGTCCATATCCTTATTACTGTTTCCACGCTATCTTTACTTTATTTCTTTTACTTGCTATCATTATCCCTTGTGTTTTACCCTTTGTAAACAACAAGACCGGAGAGATTGACAACCTCTCTGAACTTCGTTGGGAACAAAGTTATATGTGTCTGTGTGCAGGTCCACGTCAGTCGCGCCGCTGACACCTACTTATCATCTCTGGAGTCCTACTGGAGACAAACCTTGGTCTCTTCACCGAGGGAAACTTGCTGCTGCGCTACATCTCCACCTTCCACTTGGGGTAACCAACGAAGGGCGAGAAGCCATCAAGCAAATTTCTGGCGCCGTTGCCGGGGACTCCGAGTGCTAAGATAGGGGAGTTGCACACTACCCTTTACCTTTGTTTTTTGTCTTGTTAGTTTATCTTCCAGTTTTTTTCTTTGTGTCTTTTATCAAAAATTACAAAAAAAATCTGCCACACTTGCTGCCACTACGGGTTCCACTGAAAATACCAAGTTGTGTGACTTCACTAGCCACAACAACCAAGACTTTATCTGCACTCCCATTGCCACACCTGCCACTTCAGCTACCTCTTATGAAATTAAACCTACTTTGCTAAACCTTGTTATGAGGGATCAATTCTCTGGTGCTGGAGATGATGCTGCTTTACACTTGAATAATTTTGTTGAATTATGTGATATGCAAAAGTACAAAGAAGTAGAAGATGATGTTGTTAAGCTCAAGCTCTTTCCCTTCTCTTTAAGGGGAGTTGCTAAAATCTGGTTTCAATCTTTTCCTAGGAATAGCATAGATTCTTGGGATAAGTGCAAAGATGCTTTTATAGGGAAGTACTACCCACCTGCTAAGATTATCCAATTGAGGAGTAATATTATGAATTTTAAGAAATTGGATAATGAACACGTTGCCCAAGCTTGGGAACGAATGAAATCTCTTGTTAAGAAATGCCCTACACATGGTTTGACTACTTGGATGGTTATCCAGACTTTTTATGCAGGCTTGAACTTTACCTCGCGGAACCTGTTAGATTCGGCCGCGGGAGGAACCTTTATGTCAACTACACTTGGTGCTGCCACGAAGCTTCTCGATGAAATGATGACCAATTATTCCCAATGGCACACCGAACGCGCTCCAATAGGTAGGAAGGTAAATTCTGTCGAGGAAATTACCTCCCTCAATGAAAAAGTTGACTTAATTATGTCTCTACTTACCAAGCAACCCTCTATTGATCCAATAGGTAGGAAGGTAGAAAGCTTAGCCCTTGATATTGAGATGCTTAAAATTAGAACCTCTCCCCTTGAGGAGAATAAGGCCACTCCTATTAATGCTATCCAATTACAAATTAATGAAAATATTTGGATGATGGCTAAACTTAAAGAAAGATGGGCTAGAGAAAAAGAGGAAGAGGATAGAATTAAGAGCCTTCCTACACACCACACAGTTGCCACTATCCAAATTGTTGAGGACACCCAAGCTATTAGCACCCAATGCACTCCTAGTCCCGTTGGACCTATTAATGGTGATGCTAATACCTCAACCGTAGATAAAGAAACTCCTATGAACATAGAGGGTTTCAAACAAGTGAGCCTAGATGACACTACTACCACCTTTGATAGTTGTACCCTCTTAGAAGTTATCAGTTTGCTACACAAAATGTCTAGAGACCCCCACACTAGCACACTTAATCTTGCCTTCACGGAGCATATCACAAATGTTCTCATCAAAGCTAGGGAGGAGAAGCTTAGAGTAGAAGCCTCAATACCTAGGAAGCTAGATGATGTTTGGGATCCTATGTTCAAAATTAAATTAAATAACTTCTCTTGCTATGATTTATGTGATGTTGGAGCTAGTACCTTCGTTATGCCCAAAAGAATATTTGATATGTTTGATTTGAAGCCCTTTGAGCCTTGTTCTTTTGGTGTTCATCTTGTTGATTCTTCCGTAAAGAAACCTGTGGGGAAGATCGACGATGTTCTTATCATTGTCAATGACAACTATGTTCCCGTTGATTTTATTGTTATGGATATAGAGTGTGAACCTTTATGTCCAATTATTTTGGGACGTCCTTTTCTTCACACCGTTGGTGCAGTTATTGACATGAAAGAGGGGAATATATATTTCCAATTCCCATTCAAAAAGGGGATGGAACACTTCCCTAGAAATATAATAGAGTTACCTTTTGAGTCCGTTACACGGGCTAGTTATTCTCTTTGTCTTGATAAAACTTGATACTTCTTTTGCTTCATGCCCAGCTTAAAGGCATAAAAGAAAGCGCTTTCGGGAGGCAGCCCACAACGAATTTAGGTGTTTCTTTTTGATTTTGTTGTGTCTTGATGATTGTTACTACTGTAGCAACATCATTGTATCTTTATTTTTCAGCTTTGTGCCAAGTTATAGCCTCTTACGGCAAGGGAAGTAAAAGTTGTGACATGCTGTCCAGAAAACAGATTCTGTCCTCTTGATCAGAAAAATTCCAGAAAAATCCCAGTTCATCTTTTTGATCTGAAATTTTTACACAGTATGCTCTATACAATTACGAAACTTTCGTATGTTTTGAGTTTTTTGATTTGATTTGCAGAAGTGCCCCTAAAAAATTCTTTACTAGCTGCTGTTCTGTTTTTCACAGATTCTGCCACGTTTTGTCTCTCCTAACTTTTGCAAACCTTAAGCTTGCTTTTTCTTTGCAAAAACTTTTTGGCACTCTTGATAAACAGTAGCTCTTCAAGATTATCTTTATATCCAGTGGGGAATATTATTTATTAAGGGTACTAACCTCTCTAATCAGCTTATGATGAGTTATGTATGAAGGGAGTTTTCAAGTGTGCGATGGAAGATGATGAAAGAAGATCCAGGAGTGTCAAGCGCTCAAGCTTGGGGATGCCCCCATGCATCCCCAACAAATATTCAAGGAGACTCAAGCGTCTAAGCTTGGGGATGCCCCCGTTCAACCCCTTCTCCATCAACAATCATCAGTTCGTCCTTCGTCTCACTATATTTTTATCACTTCATGCGTTATGTGCTATGCTTGGAGCGTCTCGCTCTTAGGTTTTGTTTTTAGTTTTCTTTAGCTTTTCTTGCTGTTCATAACAATTTAGATCCCGTCTTACTTTGTGTGGGAGAGAAACACGCTCCACTTTCAAAATTTAGAACACATCATAGGATTCTTCATGCCTATCTTTCTGCTGTTGTGTGTTCTTTATCTTTTCATAGCTACTGCCATGTTTAGTCTTAGTTTTAGTTTGTCTTTAGCAAGAGCCTTGGCTTTTGTTTAGTTTGTTGCTGGAACTCTTTTTAGTTTTCATGTTTATATTGTTAAAGACAGTTGGTTGTTGCACTTAGTTGTGTCTTGTCTTGAAAGTAGGTAATTGAGGTTGCTATTTTCTTCTGGTAGTAACTTGCAATAGTTTTGAGGTATTGATGTGAGTAATGTTTGAACTTTTGGTGTCAAGAGCTCTAGACTATTAGTGATAGGTGTCATATTTTGGGCAATCCGTGTTTATTTTTCAAAACCTACAAAACAAGTTGAGAACTATAGCTACTAGATGGATCACTACTCTTCTGAGGAGTCGAATATTAGGGAACACTCATGTACCATGAGTCGAGGATGCGCAAGGATAACCAAACCCCCATACACTCCTCCTCGGGGTACTTGTCTCTTTGTGAACCTCCTTATTAGATTGAGAGTTACCGATAATAAGTGCATGAGTTCTTCGGACTAATGTAAGTATTGAAAGTTGACACTTCCACCTTCCCATATTTTGGTAGCCTCTTCCGTGCCGTGCATTACATTCTTCTCACAACGAGAGTTGGTGTCCACCTTCGCCGGTACTTCCAAACCCTTGGCATGATACGCTCTGTCATCGTAAACCTCCTTATATCTTTCCTCAAAACAGCCACCATACCTACCTATCAAGGAATTTCCATAGCCTTTCCGAGTTATATTGCCATGCAACTTCCACCTCTTCATGACTTGATCTTCATGTCATACATGTTCCTGCTACACTGGCAGCGACATAACTTGCATACAACATGTTAGTTACATCTTCTTTATGATTTTCAGTACCTTGTATAGAGTGAAAGATCTCCTTTACCTTCTTGTAAAATAGAGTGTTGCCCTTAAGTGAGAAAAAGATCCCAAAGTGGACACATTAAAAGATCCCAAAGAGGACAAATGAAAGTTAAATAGAAAGAGCCATTGAGGCCACCAAAAAAATACAAAAAATAGAATAAAAGAGAAAAAGAAATAAAAAGAGAGAAAGGGGCAACACTACTATCCTTTTGAAAGATCCACACTAGTACTCCCTTTATATCCTTGTACTCCATAGAGATGATTATTATGCATATAGCTATGTGGGGACCTTCACACTATAGAACTTGGCTTGCATATTCCAAGGATGAGCCTCCTCAAACGAGCTCTAGGTCTTCATGACAGAGCAAGTTAGATGCACCCCCACTAGTTCCTTTGGAGAGCTTCTTAGCTCGTATGTGCATCCGTTGCATGGCAGTCCCTACTCCTCACATCGTATCTATCATTTGGCATTTCTTGCCTATGATTGTCCTCATTGATGTGAGCCTTTCTCGTCCTTTTTGTCTTCCTCCTCCACCATATTTCTCTCTTTTCCATCCTAAGTGTCAACTCTCGTGCTTATGCTCATCCATTGCATGAGTGCTCAAAATATTGAAAAAGGAGTGGATCAAATTGAATTGTACCTGGCTAGTGGTCTGGGGACGAGTCAAGATAAGATTCCAAATATGTCGTTGATATGTGACGGCAGATGCCATGGGGATGGCTAAAGTGAGGGGAAGACGCGAGGAAGAAGATGTCGATGGTGCCGGAATAGGGTTGGGCACAAACACGGTGACGGACACCACGATGTACCCAGGTTCGGGGCTCTCCGGAGAGATAACACCCCTACTCCTGCTTGTATCTTCTATATCAATGGAACTGAGCTACAATAACTGCTTCTCTATCTATTCAGGGGAAGGTGAGAGCTGCCGTGGGCAAAGCTCTCTCCTGCTTCCCTGAGAAGGAACTACAAGCAGTAAATGAACTGAGCGAGATGTGAGTGATGGTGCGAATGTGTGGATCGTCCCCCACGCAGGAGGGGTACCCCGGGTTCTTATAGTGTGAGCCCGGGGTAAATCGGTAACTTCACTTCCGATTGGGCCCAGCTGTCATCCTCTAATTGGCTGGGGCCCACCGACTGCTCCTCTCCGGGTGATCCAGACCCGACGAGCGGCGGCCCATGCTGTAGACTCGTAGGGCATGATGGTGAACAGTGGAGCTAGGAGGTGCGGTCTTGTCGTCCTGTCCGCGGAATCGGCGGAGAGGTCGACAACGCATCTCTGCCAGATCTTTGATGTGACTTGGCTTCTCTACCACCCCGATCTCTCGGGATTGCGCATTTATGACCTCGTCCTTGTACTTCTGTCTGATCTCGGGGTCAACTTCTCCAGGGGTGGTAAGTCATACCGATTGCGCGTGGGCCGACTGGTGGCCCTCGGCAAGGTCGATTGCTCTAGGCAATCGGCCGCGTCGATGCCCATCTCGGCCTAGATGCGGGCCTATCGGATGCTCGTCTTGGTGATGAATAGGGTGGACCGGTTGCGCTTGGGCCGACTACTGGCATTCGGTACGGCTGATTGCGTTGGAGCAATCGGCCGTACGCCTGCCCAGCTCGGCCCAGATGCAGCCCAACCTGTCCATCCTTGTCTTGAAAGGTTGCTTTCGCTTGGGTGAGCCTACCCGGGTACCAATCCCCCGACAAAAGATGACCAAGTGTGAAACTTTAGTAGATTGAGTTCTCAACACAAAAATATTTTTTTCTCGTATTCCCTATCCCCCTTCTTGCACGCAAACACCATTTGGAGACATTCGAGTCACGAACAGCGAGAGCACTTGCACCTAATGTTCTTTTGTTACTTGTTTCAATGCTAATATAGACTCCTGCATGTTATGACTTGAATTGAATCTCTAACCTTGATTGCTTTACTTTTCAACGTTCTTTTATGGTTGCTAGCATGTCACCACAGAAATTATGCTGTTATCATTTACCTACTCGAGGACGAGAAGGAATTAAGCTTGGGGATGTTGATACGTCCAAAACGTATCTATAATTTCTTCTTGCTCCATGCATGATTTTTGTGATATTGCTATGATCTAGATACACTTTCATACACTTTTGATCATATTTGGACTAACCTATTAACTCAGTGCACCCCAGTGCCAGTTCCTGTTTTTTGCTGTTTTTCTATTTCAGTTTTCCCCCATATAAAAAGTGCCAGAAAAATTCGGGAAAATTCAGATAAAATATTAGTGTGAAGGAAGCTTCGCGAAGAGCCCTGGAGGGGCCAGAGGGGATCCAGGGGGGTCCCAGGCGGCCACCCGGCACGACCCCACCCCTAGCCGCGCCAGGGGGGCACCTGGGGCCCCTGGTCCACCTCTGGCTGCCCCCCTTCGCCTATTTATTCTCCGTCACGGGGAAACTCTGAAGACAGAACCCTATTTCGCAAACTCGCCTCTGTTCCGCCGCCGCCGCGCTTCCGAGATCGGGAGCACCAGAAGACCTCTTCCCGGCACCCTGCCGGAGGGAGGATTGACCTCCGGGAGTCTCCTCTCCACCATAGATGCTCCCCGGATGTCTCGTGAGTAGTTTTCCTTGGACCATGGGTCCATGATCAGTAGCTATGTGATGTTCTCCTCCCCTCTTTGATCTTCATTGTTTAGACCTCGTGAGCTGCCCTACATGATCGAGGCACCTTTGTAATATTTCTGCTGTTGCTATGCTGAGTTTGATGGGATCTGATGGATTATGAGATTATGTTCAGATTGTGATAGAGTAATATATTTGGTTTTAATCTCTTATATTTTTGTTACTAAGTAATTGTTGAATGTTCTCCGTTGCTGTTTATTTCTTTGGCCAAGTAGTAGGTAGTGACTCCAAGAGGGAACGTTGTGCTCGATTGTGGGTTCATTCCCCCCGATGACACGCTTGAGTGACAGAAACATGAGTCTAGGGGATGTGCTGTTTCCACAAGGGGGAAAACAACGGTGCTTGTAACCGCGGTTACAAGGATTGTTTACTTTACGCAAAGTGCTTTTTAATGCAGTTGTCTGTTGCTTTGGGTTTACACTTTGGGTGGGGCTCGCAACTTAATACCAGCGAGATGTTCTGGATAGATATCTCAAGGTGGTTGAATAGTAGTAGATGCAGTTGGATTTCGGTCTACTTATTTTGGCGTACTGCCTGTGCTTTTGAACCTCTTCCTTTCTTTTGTAGCATAGTTAGCATTGCGGTGCGTTCGTAATCCTTTCAATTGCCCTTCTGTAATTTGTTTACCTCGCACAACAGTTTTATCGTCTTTTGGGAGAGAGACATCACTAGCGAACATCACGTATCCCGGTCCATATCCTTATTACTGTTTCCACGCTATCTTTACTTTATTGCTTTTACTTGCTATCATTATCCCTTGTGTTTTACCCTTTGTAAACAACAAGACCGGAGAGATTGACAACCTCTCTGAACTTCATTGGGAACAAAGTTATCTGTGTCTGTGTGCAGGTCCGAGTCAGTCGCGCCGCTGACACCTACTTATCATCTCTGGAGTCCTACTGGAGACAAACCTTGGTATCTTCACCGAGGGAAACTTGCTGCTGCGCTACATCTCCACCTTCCACTTGGGGTAACCAACGAAGGGTGAGAAGCCATCACTTGGACCTCCTTGTTGTTGGGAAGTGATAGTCTTGACTTCCTCTCTAACGGAGCGCTCCATCTCTGCTTGTCTTGCGGCAATTTCTTCTTCCGTAGCCCAATCAACGTGCTTCCCTTGATTAAGATCCTTCTGGACTTGATGTAGACGCCATCCCAAGAAGTCCTCTCCTCTCGAGCCACAAGAAGACATCTGTAGCAACAAATTTTCACCCTGTCAGAAACAGACCGAGAAAGAAAACACGCGAAATCGAGAGATACGGTGCCGGGACTATCCGGGCAAATATATAGCAAAAATTTCTGCAACAGAAGGAAGGTTTCACGCCTAGGTGGAGTCGGAGCCGGAGTACAGGGCACCCAGGAGGGTGCCTGGCACGGCCAGGAGGCCTCCTGGGCCCCCTGGAGCTCCTCTCCGGCTCCACTTGGGCTTGGAATTTTCTTAATTTTGAAAAAACTCTGAAAAGTAAACTTTTATTGACGTTCGCGGTGTTTTCTTACCATAATTCATACCTTTTCTTATTCTGCTCCTGCCGGAGTCTGAAACTGGCTGCAACATGTGTTCTTCGTGAGTCTTTGTATATATCATGTTTGCATCCACATTGATTGGATCACCTGCCATATAATGTTTGAGTCTTTGTCCATTCACAACTTGAGGTTTGGTGCCTTTGAAATTATTGATCTTGATTGCACCAGACCGATATACTTCTTCGATATGAAAAGGTCCTTCCCATCTAGAAAGTAGTTTACCTGGAGAAAACCTGAAACGAGATTTAAACAACAAAACTTTATCACCAACATTAAATTCACGTTTCAGAATTCTTTTATTTTGCCACTTCTTTACCTTTTCCTTGAACATTTTAGCGCTCTCGTAAGCTTCACTCCTCCACTCATCTAGAGAAGTCAAGTTCATGAGACGCTTTTCACCAGCTAACTTTGGGTCAGCATTTAGCTCTCTGACAGCCCAGAAAGCCTTGTGCTCTAACTCTAATGGTAAATGGCAAGCCTTGCCATAGACCATTTTATACGGAGACATGCCCATGGGGTTTTTGTAAGCAGTTCTGTACGCCCACAAAGCATCTCCTAACTTCTTTGACCAGTCCTTTCTAGAACTGTTTACTGTCATCTGTAAGATCAACTTGATCTCCCTATTGGTGAGCTCAACTTTCCCACTAGTTTGAGGGTGGTACGGTGATGTAATCCTATGATTGACATTGTACTTGGCTAGAGCTTTCCTAAAAGCTCCATGCGTGAAGTGTGGACCTCCATCTGTCATGAGGTACCTCGGTACTCCAAACGTAGGAAAAATTACATCCTTGAGAATTTTCAAAGATGTCTTGTGATCAGCACTCTCAGTGGGGATTGCTTCAACCCACTTGGTTACATAATCAACAGCAACTAAGATGTGTGTGTACTTGTGTGAAGGAGGAAAAGGACCCATAAAATCAAAACCCCAGCAATCGAAAGGTTCGATCACTAGTGAGTAATTCATAGGCATCTCATTTCTCCTCCTAATGTTACCAACTCTCTGACACTTATGACAAGATAGAACGTACCTTCGGGCGTCCTTAAAAAGAGTAGGCCAATAAAAACCTGATTGTAAAACTTTATGTGCGGTCCTTTCACCGGCATGATGTCCTCCATAGGGACTATCGTGACATTGTCAAAGGATGTCCTGCTGCTCGTGCTCCGGTATACACCTTCTTACGACCCCGTCCGCACCTTCTTTGAAAAGAGGTGGGTCATTCCAAAAGTAGTGCCTCAAATCCGTGAAGAATTTCTTCCTCTGCTGAAATGTAAAACCCGGAGGCAAAAACTTTGCAAAGATAAAATTAGCATATGATACGTCCCAAACGTATCTATAATTTGTGCTTGCTCCATGCATGTTTTCTGTGACTTTGCCATGATTTTCTTGAACTTTCATACACTTTTGAGCATATTTGGACTAATCTATTAACCCAGTGCACCCAGCTGCCAGTTGCTGTTTTCTGCTGTTTTTGTATTTCAGGTTTTCCGGCCATTAAAAGTGCTCCAAAAAATCCGGAAAAATCAGATAAAAAATCAGCGACACGGAAGCTTCCGGAAACACCAAAGGAGGGAAGGGGGGCCACCACAGGGACTCCAGAAGGGTCCCTGGCGCGGCCCCACCCTAGGCCGCGCCAGGGAGACTCCTGGCTGCCCTGTGGCCCCTCTCGGTGCCCCCTTCGCCTATATTTACCCCCTGTGATGGAAACCCGTAAGACGAATCCCTTTTCCGCGATCTCGCCTCTGTACTATCGCCGTCGCCGTTTCTAGATCGGGGCTGCCTGGAGAAGCTGCTCCGGCACCCTGCCGGAGAAGCTACCCCCGCCGAGAGACCATCCATAGCCATGGACGCCTCCCGTATGTACCGTGAGTAGTTCCCCTTGGACCATGGTTCCGTGACCAGTATCTATGTGATCTATCTCTCCCCTCTTTGTGCCTCCACTTTCGAGACCTCGTGACCTGCCTCACATGATCGAGGCACCTTTGTAATTTTCTGCCGTTGCTATGCTGAGTTTGTTGGGATCTGATGGATTATGAGACTATGTTCAGATTGTGATGAGTAATATATTTGGTTCTTCTCTTTTATATTTTGTTCTTGAGTAAATTCTTGCATGTTCTCCGTTGCCATATTTTACTTTGGCCAAGTGATTTGTTGCAACTCCAAGAGGGAGCGTTATGCTTGCTTGTGGGTTCATCCCCTTGATGTCTAGCTTGAGTGACAGAAACATGAGACTAGGGGATGTGCCGTTGCCACCAGGGATAAAACAACGGTGCTTGTATCCGCGGATGGAAGGATTGTTTACTTTACGCAAAGTTCTTTTAATGCAGTTGTCTGTTGCTTTGGATTTACACTTTGGGTGGGATTCACAACTTAATACCTGCGAGATGTTCTGGATCGATATCTCAAGGTGGATGATTCGTAGTAGATGCAGATGGATTTTGGTCTACTTACCTTGGCGTACTGCCCATTGCTTTTGAGCCCTTCCTTTCTTTGCAGCATAGTTAGCATTGCGGTGCCTTCATAATCCTGTCAATTGCCCAACTGTTATTTGTTTACCTCGCTAGCAATTTTACCGTCTTTTGGGAGAGAGACATCACTAGTGAAAGTGGTAAAGTGAACAATGGCGTCGAGGTTGCTAACCTCACCTGGACCTGCACACAGATACAAATAACTTTGCTCCCAACGAGTACAGAGGAGTTGTCAATTCCTCCGGCCTTGCTGTTTACAAAGAATCAACGCAAGAGATAATAATAGTGGCAACTGGAAGTAAAGACTGAAGGTAATAGGGGTGTAAACAGTGATATGAAGATGGACTGGGGTCCCGTGATTTTCACTAGTGATGTCTCTCTCCCAAAAGACGATAATAGTGCTTGCGAGGTAAACAAATCACAGTTGGGCTATTGACAGGATTATGAAGGCACCGCAATGCTAGCTATGATGCAAAGAAAGGAAGGGCTCAAAAGCAATGGGCAGTACACCAAGGTAAGTAGACCGAAATCCATCTGCATCTACTACGAATCATCCACCTTGAGATATCTATCCAGAACATCTCGCTGGTATTAAGTTGCGAATCCCACCCAAAGTGTAAACTCAAAGCAACAGACAACTGCATTAAAAGAACTTTGCGTAAAGTAAACAATCCTTGCACCCGCAGGTACAAGCACCGTTGTTTTATCCCTGGTGGCAACAACACATCCCCTAGTCTCATGTTTCTGTCACTCAAGCTAGACATCAAGGGGGCTGAACCCACAATCGAGCATAACGCTCTCTCTTGGAGTTGCAAATAAAATACTTGGCCAAAGCGAATACCGCAACGGAGAACATGCAAGAATTTACTCAAGAACAAAATATAAAAGGGAAGAACCAAACATATTACTCATCACAATCTGAACATAGTCTCATAATTCATCAGATCCCAACAAACTCAGCATAGCAACAGCAGAAATTACGTAGATGCCTCGATCATGTGAGGCAGCTCACGAGGACTCAAAAGTGGAAGCACAAAAGGGGGAGAGATAGATCACATAGCTACTGGTCACGGACCCATGGTCCAAGGGAAACTACTCACGGTACATACGGGAGGCGTCCATGGCTATGGAGGGTCTCCCAGAGGGGGTAGCTTCTCCCGGCAGGGTGCCGGAGCAGCTTCTCCAAGCAGCCCCGATCTAGAAACGGCGGCGGCGGCGGAACAGAGGCGAGATCAAGAAAAAGGAGTTCGTCCTAGGGGTTTCCACCCCGAGGGGTAAATATAGGCGAAGGGGGGGCGTCGAGGGGACCCTCCTGGCCTCCTGGTGGTGGCCCCCCTTCGCTCCTTTGGTGTTTCCGGAAGCTTCCGTGACGCTGATTTTTTATCTGATTTTTCCGGATTTTTTGGAGCACTTTTAATGGCCGGAAAACCTGAAATACAAAAACAGCAGAAAACAACAACTGGAAGCTGGGTGCACTGGGTTAATAGATTAGTCAAAATATGCTCAAAAGTGTATGAAAGTTCAAGCAAAACATGGCAAACTCACAATGAATGGAGCAAGCAGAAATTATAGATACGTTTGGGACGTATCACTTGCTACCTGCCGATTGCTCTTGGTCTTCCGATTGCTCTTGATGTTCCGATTACTCTTGATCTTCCAATTGCTCTTGATCTTCCGATTGCGCTCAATTTGCCGACTGCGCTTGACTTCCTCGACCGATCCGCCCAACGGTTGGTTTGACTGGAATGTTGACCGAACTTTCCGCTTCAAATTCGCCGAAGAATACGGGACGTCGTGCCACGATTTGACATGCCATAACCGCTGCCTCGACCCATGCGCGCACGTCCCGTCCCATCCGCCGGATCTTCTGTGCTACGAACTGATGCTGCTCTGGGAATACACGCGGCCACACCATTTGTCAGATCGGCACACCCGATCCCACTACCTCCTTACCGCGTCTTTAAATATCCGACGGGGTGAGAGATGCGTCTCGCACCCCTCACTCCATCCTCTTCCTCAAGCTTTCCTCCCTTGCCTCCGCCGCCGCACCGCTCGCCCCGCCGTGCTGCTGCCGTTTCCTCCGACGCCCAGAGCCGCCGCCCCAAAGACTGAGCTGCCGCACTCCACCGCCCTTGCCACCACTCCTCCTCCGCCACCATAGGTGCGCTTGGATCTAGATTTCCTCCGCCTCCACCGCCGTCTTCTCCGCCGCCGCCGCCTTCTTCCTCGTCTCCGTCTTGCTCCTCTTCGCCCACCACGGAGTCTGACGCCTCCATGGGGGACGACGCCGCCGCCGGCTCCCAGAGGGGAGCTTGGAAGGGCTCCAATGTGACAGAAATGAAGGTTGCGCTCCTCCGCCGGTCTCGCAAGATCTCGGAGGACCTTGATTTCCGCATTCCCGGCGACGAGATCGTGCCCGCGCCCCGGGATGCCGAACGCGTTGTCTTTCTTGCGCATTTCGAGCGCGGATTTGGGCTCCCGGTGAGCCAATTTTTCCACGACTTCCTCGCCTTCTACCGCATGCAGCCGCACCATCTCGGAGCGAACGCCATTATGCTGCTCTCCACTTTTGTGGCATTGTGCGAAGGCTACCTCGGAGTCCGGCCCACCATTGGGCTCTGGTGCCGGATCTTTCAATTCCGCAACTTCCAAGTGGGCACTGGTGTGCACACTTTCAACCCCAAGACCAAGAAGAAAGAGGAGGTCAAGGTGATAGCCGAATGTGGTGCGCCACCATCTACCTCCGCCAGGTCGGACTCTATCCTTATCCCCAACTGCCTCAATCCATCAAGAACTAGCAGACGGGGTTCTTTCATGTTTCCTCACCGTGGAATCAAGATTTGCTGAATCTGCCCAAGTTCTCTCTGCCCCCGCCGACTGAGAAGTATCATTGGGCTGAGAAACCGGGGGACGGGGATACCGATCTGGATCGCCAGATGGCCTATATCCAGAAGCTGATGGAACAAGGACTGCAACCTGCCGATTTTGTGGCGACCTGGCTCTGCCACCGAGTGCTCCCACTGCAGCGCCGCTGCCACCGGATCTGCGACATGCACATGCGCCGCGATCCCACTCGGATTTCCACCTTCCGCATAGACGAAAAAGAGTTCTTCCACCGAATCAACAACATTGCCAATCTTAAAGTTACTAAACCTTTTGAGTTCGGAATGAAGCCGTTCAGCCGATCTCGGCCATGCCCCGAGGTATGCTTCAAATATGATCCTTTGCTCTAGCTTTTTTCTTTCATTCATACTAATTTTGATCGGATCCTTCTCCTCAGGAATTCCTGGCCTCTAGGCTCATGCAGGATGGACAGACCGCTTCGGGCTACCACCCTGACCGAGCTGAAGAGGACGCCCAGGACTTGGAGCTTGAAGAAGAGACCGAATCCGAGACCGAAGCCCGAACTGCTTCCCTCGGACTCGGCTTCAAGAAGCCGGGTGAGTCTGATTCCTCCGTCAAACGCTTCATGGCCGAATGGAGCAGTGATTCTGATCCTCTTGGTGACCTCGGCGCAGAATCTGAGCCCGCCGAACAGACACTTCCCAAGGGGAAACGCCCCCGACCTGATGATGTCGGCCCCTCCAAGATTTCCAAGAAGAAAGGGAAAACGGGCACGCACTGAGCTGCCCCTGAGATTAGTGGCCCTGTGCTTTCTCCTACCCCATTGAATATTGCTCGCCCTGGCTTTTCCATGGCCAAGTTTGCTGCTGAACTTCCTCGAGCTGCCGGGTACATATCTTCACCTCTCCTGCTCTTCTTGACTTTTCCTGTGCTTCTTTGCTCACTTGTATCCTTTTATCACAGGGCTGCCCGATCTGTGGACCCTGCCGGACCTGGGGGTGCGCCGACTGCTCCCCCTGTCCCCTCTGCTGCTCCTGCCCGCACGACCCCGGCAACCTCGGCCACCTCCAACGTGTCTGTACCTGCTCGCAAGAAAGGTGCTGCTGACACCCATAAGGTCGAGCGGGCCAAGAAGAAAGCTGCTGCTGCCGCGACCCAGACGCGACCGATCGCTCCACCGCCGACCTCTACTGCTCTTCCGACTGCTGGCACGCAGTCGGCCACTCCTGCTCCAACCATTGCTGTTGCCTCTCCAATCTTGCTGAACTATTCTGGCATCGCACATGTTGATGTGCCGATGCCAGATCGGCCTACCGCTGATGCTCCTCATCCTGAGGCTTCTCCAGCCCAGGCCACTGCCGCCGATCCATCTCCCGCTGCTGGCTCGGGGAACACCGTTGTCATCTCCACCGATCCCACTACTGCTCCACCTACTGCTCCGCTTGTTACTCATGCCGCTGCCGGATCTAGTGCTTCTACAACACCGTCTTCCGGCGTCCTTGCTCGCCAACAGCCATCCGGCCGCCATCTCGTACTGGCCGACCGGTTCCGCGAGGCATACTTTGGCACCTCCGATGTCTCGCTTGTCCGACCTGCTGGCGACTCGGCCACTCCTCCACCTTGTGGCACCGAGGACCAACTTCCTTCCCAACTTCTGGATCGGCTGGGTGGTCTTGCCACCGACATCCGACGCTTCGCCGATGCCTCGCAGGGTCAAATGCTTGCCTCCAACCACTCTGTTACTGTAAGCTCTCTTTTCAGTTGGGGCGCGCCTAGCGCACCCACTGGGTGTAGTCCCCGAGATTCGGGCAAATTGCTTGCAATCTGTCCGGATCTTCATTTCTATTTATTACCTTATGCTTTTTGCTTTAACTTTGATCGGCCCATTTTTCAAGCCATCTGTGATAGACGTAAAGCTGTATTTGAAGAGCTTTTGGCCGCTTATTCTGCGGGTCAGAAGTCCATTGCTGCTCTGAAGAAGAATGCCGACGCCCAAGCCGCCAAGATTCAGGAACTCACAGGTATATTTTGCTTGCTTTTTCTTGCTTCACCCGATTATGATTACATCCTTACTCCATTGCACACTTGTAGCTGCTGCCACTCGCTCCTCCGAGCTGGAGGCTGCTCAGAAGAGAATCGCCGAACTGGAGACCCAGCTCGGTGAGAAGAATGGCCAGCTCGGCTGTGCCGAACAAGATAACCAGCGCCTAGCTGCTGCCGAAACTGAGCTTCAAGCCAAACTTCAACGAGCTGACGACGACCTCGCCGCTGCCCGACGCGCCCATGAACATGAACTTCAGAGGCTCTCCGATGCTCGAATTGAGGTTGAGGGTCAACTTATGAAGGAAAGGGATGCCGCTGTTAAACGTGCTGAGGACATGGACGCCCAGCAAATCATAGAGATCCAGCGTGCCCAAGCTAGTGTTGATCTTTCCCACACCTGCCTCCACCGAGTAGATCTTGCCCTTGCAGGTAATTTTTGCTTTTGCCACTCCGATCTGACTTTTCCGTTTGCCAAACTAACTTCCTTCACCGATTGCTCTTGCCAGATGCCTGGCCCCATACAACACCGCCGCTGATGAAGCAGTTGCCGCAGCCCACCGAGTGCGGGGTGTGGTGGTTGCTGGTGATGCCGGCTGGGATGCCGAAGACTTCGTGGTTGCCCTGGATGCTCGGATTCCTCATGTGAAAGGTGCCTTGTGCACATACAAGACTTGCATTCAGAAGTTGAATGACAAGCTGTTCAAGGGCAAGCAGAAGACCATTGCATTTGATAAGCATGAAGATGTTGCTCGGAGTTTGAAAGCTGTAGGCCGCCAGGTTGACCATATGCTCGACTCTGCCTTCCGATCTGGGGTGCAGGCCGCCCTCTCTATCGCGAAGAGCTGGTATCCTGGAATTGATCTGCAACTGATGACTGCTCTACGGGAAGGTTCGGAAGAATCCATCGGCGAGCTCTGGACTCAGATCTGCCACATTGCCCAGGAGCTTGCCAATGGTATGGATCTCCTGGAGGTCACTCCCTATGTTGATTCAGCCGGCCAGCCGACTGGAGTTTCCTCCTTCAGCGACCTTCTGTACACCACAAGCAAGGAAAAGGCGCCCCAGTCCCGACCTGCTCGTCAGGTCGGCAGCGGGAACTCCCACTCTTCAGATTACGCCGATGATGAGGTCGAGGAAGAGAGCGAGGGTTCCTCCGACAGGCACTCGGTGAGTGCCGCCCAGGAGCCCCCTCGCGATCAAGCCAAGACCACTGCCTCTTCTGCTCCCGGAGGTGCCACCAGCACGGCTCCGACTGCTCCCTCTGCGCCGGATGCGCCGGACGCTACAGACGCCCCAGCTGCCTAAGCTCGGCACACCGACCT
This sequence comes from Bromus sterilis, assembly GCA_950022295.1. Taxonomy (NCBI): domain Eukaryota; kingdom Viridiplantae; phylum Streptophyta; class Magnoliopsida; order Poales; family Poaceae; genus Bromus; species Bromus sterilis. Next base: position 26,649,316 of record OX465596.1, on the reverse strand, counting down.
CGTTTCCTGCTTTTGCTCGATAAACAATTAAATTCCAAGTGCGCCCGTCGAGGGCCACTTTCATGTAATGAACATCATTCGGCCAACTGGCCCTATCTTTGCTTGTGAACTTGATCTTTGCTTAAATGACCATGGCGTTCCGCCTTTGCGTTTTTCAACCGATTGCCTTTTTCTTTGCCACTTGTTCTCTCTTGGTCGAAACTCTCACCAACCTCACAGCTCACCTGCGGTCTGTGGTCGGATCGGAGAATAGACCTTAAAATAATTTTTTGACAAATACTTCTAGGTTCCCAGTTTTTCTCGCAAAGGTGAAAATTTCATAGCTGGGCCGTTTGCAACCTGCCGATTGCTTGGCCAGCCAGCCTGGTCGCAATCGGCGGGTTGTGAACGGCTTGCTCCGTACTAGATATACTTTGAGTATAAAAATTCTTCGATTGACAATTCAGTTCGGCCGCACCCCCCCGACATTACAGCCGACCTGCGGTGTGCATTCAGTTCAGACCAACTTTCACAAAACCCTTCACTCGTTTCGCTTTTTCTCCAAGTATGCCCTTTTCGGGGCAACCGGCCGGGTCTGCTTTTGCTGACCCCGGAACTGGAACATGCTAAAACAAATAATTTCATAACTCTTGCCGAATGTAGTCTCATGGACGCACGACTATTCTCATTGATAATAATTCCACAAAGGGAGGGGATACAACAATACCATTCAACTGTAAAACGGACATAACAGCTCGGCGTTCCAAGGATGCTCCGTTTCTTGCCCCAAAGTATCCACGTATCGGGTCGGCTTCCTGAGATCAATGAGGTAATACGCATTGTTTTTGTGTGGTCGACTGACGACGAATTGACCTTCCCAAGGAGAGGATAACTTGTGCTGGCCATCCGATTTCTGGATTCGGCACAACACCAATTCACCCTCACGAAAAGCTAGGGGACGGATCTTCTTGTTGTGGTAGTGACGCAGCTTCTGCTGATATATTGCCGACCTGGACAGGGCCAGGAGGCATGCTTCTTCTCTGAGATCAACGCCGCCCTCACAAGCTTCCTTGGATTCTGCTTCCGTGTACATGGCATGACGAGGTGAATCGAACTCGATGTCCCAAGGGAGCGTTGCCTCGGCGCCATATACTAGGAAGAAAGGGGTGAATCCAGTTGAACGGTTCGGCGTGGTGCGCAAACTCCAAAGTACTGCTGGCAGCTCATCAATCCATGCGTCGGGTGCTCTTTCCAGTGGTTCCACCAATCTTGGCTTGATTCCGGACAAAATGAGACCATTCGCCCGCTCTGCTTGGCCATTTGACTGTGGGTGAGCCCCGGATGTGACGTCTAGCCGGATGCCTTGCTGGGAGGCAAACCGAGCTAACTCCCCCTTTGCAAAGCTTGTTCCATTGTCAGTGATGATGCTGTGTGGCACTCCATATCTGACCATGATGTCTGCTATGAACCTGACCGCGGTCGTCCCATCTAGCTTCTTGATCGGCCTTGCCTCTATCCACTTGGTAAACTTGTCCACTGCTACCAGTAAGTGTGTCATACCACCTCTTGCTGTTTTGAACGGCCCTACCATGTCCAGACCCTAGACTGCAAACGGCCATGTGATTGGAATTATCTTGAGTGCTGAGGCTGGTAGGTGGCTCTTTGCTTTAAATATTTGACACCCATTGCAATGCTTGACCAGATCTTCTGCCGCTGCTTTCGCAGTTGGCCAATAAAAACCATGGCGAAAAGCCTTGGTGACTATTGATATTGCTGATGCATGATGACCCAATTCACCCTGGTGGATGTCTCGGAGAAACTCCATCCCCTTGTCCTCTTCCACACATCGTTGAAGAACTCCTGTTGCACTTCGGTGCACGAGCTCGTTATTGATGATTGTATATGCTCCGGATCAGCGCTGGATTTGCCGAGCTTCTACTTCATCTTCTGGGAGTATGCCGTCTACTAGGAAATCTCTGAATGGTTCTGCCCATGATGGTGCTGCCACAATCACCATCACAGTAACTGCTTCTGGCTTTGGTTGTGCGTCTGCCGCTACTGGCAGCTCGGAGGGGGAAGAGCCGACTGCATCTGGCATGGTTTCCTCAGTCCCCAAGCTGATGACAGCAGCCCCTAGTGCGGCCGAATGCTCCTTTTCTTTTTGCTTTTTTGCTTCTAGTTCTGCCATCTTCAGGTCGGCCGGAATAAAGATTGACTCTGATTCTGGGGAAGGCCTTATGGATGGCTTGTGGATATTTTCTAGTGATATTCCTGGAGGAACTTCCTTTCTGGCGGATCCCAACTTAGACAGTACATCCGCTGTTCATTTTCGGCTCTGGGAATGTGATGGAATTCACACCCCTCAAAGAATCCGGACAACTGCTGCACAAGGAATCTGTATCGTGCCATATTTTCATCCTTTGCATCCCAAGTGCCAGTGCATTGCTGCACCACCAGATCGGAATCACCATAACATAGAATTCGCCGAATGCCGATCTCTTTGGCCACTCGGACACCGTGCACCAAAGCTTCGTATTCGGCCACATTCTTTGATGCTGCAAAGTGAATCTGCAGTACATATTCAAGCTTGTCACCTTTTGGGGAAGTGAGAACAACACCATCCCCTAGTCCGGTCATCATCTTGGAGCCATCGAAGTGCATTTTCCAGAACTGAGAGTCCGGGCAGGGGGGTATATACTGAGTTTCTGCCCAATCCACCAAAAAATCTGCTAGAACCTGAGACTTGACTGCCGTCCGAGGCTCATACTTGATCCCATGTGTTGCGATTTCTATGGCCCATTTTGCAACCCGACCGGATGCGTCCCGACTACCAATGATTTCTGCCAATGGAGCCGAACTGACCACCGTGATCAGATGCGCCTGGAAATAAGGCTTCAACTTTTTTGCTGCCATGTACACACCATAGTACATCTTCTGATAATGGGGATAGTTTTGCTTGGAGGTGGAGAGCACTTCACTGACATAATATACTGGCCTCTGGACCGGTTGAGCCTTGTCCTTTTCAGGACGCTCGACCACCATAACAATACTAACCACCCGATTGGTTGCTGCAATGTACAACATCATTGGCTCTTTTTCCTTCGGAGCTGCCAACACTGGAGCAGTGGACATCATACGCTTGAGCTGTTTGAATGCCTCGTCCGCCTGCGGCATCCAGCTGAACTTGTCTGTTTTCTTGATTAGTTGGTATAGTGGAATTGCCTTCTCTCCCAGCTGACTGAGAAATCGGCTGAGCGATGCCAAACATCCGGTGAACTTCTGCACATCTTTGAGATTTCTGGGCTTGCCCATCCTCTCAATTGTTGCAATTTTCTGAGGGTTGCACTCTATCCCTCTCTCGGACACCACAAAACCAAGAAGCTTGCCGGCTGGCACGCCGAACACACACTTCTCTGGGTTGAGCTTGATCTGGTATGCCCGCAAATTTGCGAATGCCTCCTTGAGGTCATCCAACAAGGTTGATCCCAGCACTGACTTGACCATGAGGTCGTCTACATATACATGTATGTTCCGATCTAACTGAGGCTGAACACACCGCTGCATAGTATGCTGATAAGTCGAGCCGCCGTTTTTCAGGCCGAATGGCATGGTGATGTAGCAATAAGCCCCGAAAGGGGTAATAAAAGTTGTTTTAATCTGATCATTTACATCAAGCTTAATCTGGTGATAGCCTACTGTGGCATCCAGATAGCACAGGAGCTGACAGCCAGCCGTAGAGTCAATCACTTGATCGATACGGGGCAACGCAAAAGGATCCTTGGGGCAGGCCTTATTCAGGCAAGTGTAATCTATACACATGCGCCAAGTTCCATTCTTCTTCGGAACCAGAACTGGATTAGCTAACCAGCCTGGGTAGAACACTTCCTTGATAAATCCTGCTGCGAGCAACTTGGCTATCTCATCGCCGATTGCTCCTCTCTTCTCTTCTGAAAAACGCCGAAGTGGCTGCTTGATCGACTTGGATCCAGGTCGGATATGAAGCTTGTGCTCGGCAAGTTCCCTCGGTACACCAGGCATGTCATGTGGGGACCATGCGAAGATGTCACAGTTCTCACGGAGGAACTCGACGAGCTCGCCTTCCTATTTGCTGCTGAGTCCGCCCCCAACAATGACGCACTTGCTCGGGTCGGAGGGGTCCAGGGCAATCTTATTGCTGTCCTTTGCCGCTTGAAATATGGTCTCATCATCCGGCCTCTTGTCCTTCGTGCTCGGCATGGGGTCCTTCATTTGAGCTTGGACTGCTGCTACCACCTTGTCCAGCTGGCGTCGTTCTGCATCTATGACTAGAGCATCAGCTAGCTTGGAACCAGCGGATGAACACTCCAGTGACTTCCTGTAGTAACCACACACAGTGATTGGACCATTCGGCCCTGGGAGCTTCATCTTCAAGTATGGCTGCATGATGTTGAACATGAACTTGGTGATTGCAGGCGACCCAAGCAGAACATGGTATGGGCTGCTCAGATCGGCCACCTCAAACCAGATAGGTTCTCGGCGAAAATTCTCTTCCGACCCGAATACTACCTCAAGCCGAATGCGGCCTAATGGGGTACATGACAGGACGGGCACTATCCCATGGAACGTAGTTCTGCTGGGCTCTAACTCGCTCTCGCTGGTGCCGAGCTTGATCATTGTGTCTCTGTATAAAATGTTGATGGCACTGCCTCCATCAATAAGCGTCCTGGTGAACTTGCACGAATACAATGGTGCCGCCAAGATTGCATCCACCACAAGCATATAACTGCCCGGGTTGGGCATTTCGCTCGGGTGGTCTTCTGGGCCCCATGTTATGGCATTGTCCGACTAATTCAACCTTTTAGAAATTGCTGGCATGGTGGCATTGACTACCTGCTCACGGGCTCTCCGATTGCCCTTGTCATCCGACTCGTTGGTGAAGATCATATATGCTGCGTCATGGCGTGGGAACTGCTGCCGAGCATTTGATGGCGGTGGGCCTGGGGGTGGGGGTGGCGGTGGGGGTGGATTTCCTGCTCCTCCCTTTGCCAATCGTTCAACCCAAATGCACTGCTGAGTGGTGTGCGATGCGGGCTTTCCTACTCCACTGTGCATCTTGCAGGGCTAGTTCATCATGTCCTCAAACGTGTATGGGGGCCTGGGTTGACCTGGCGGTCTCTCTGCAGGCTTCATCTTCCGACTTCCTCCCGCAACCCCTTGTTCCTTTTGGTGTTGCACTGTTGCTACTAGCCGATTGCCGTACTGGGCATCCGTCTGCTCATCCTTTCTCTTGTTGAAACCAGTGTTGTTGTTGGTGTTGTTGAAGTTGGGGGTGTTGTTGTTGTTGTTTCCGAAGTTGTTGTTCCTCTGGATCTCGCGCCTCTCGCGCCGGTTGGGACAGTTTGCTTCTGCCGATTGCTGCTGCTGGCCGGATGGCTGCCCTTGGATGAAACCACTGGGACTTAATGTGATCGGGCGCATTGCAGAGTCAGATGCGGCGAATAAATTGGCTATCCTCATCAGATCAGCCAAAGATGTTATCTCCTTGCGCAGGAGTTTGTGCTTTAACAAAGACCCGTCCAAGCAGCCGTCAGTGAAGTACTGGATGGCTTGGATTTCATGAACTCCCTCGCAAGTGTTCCTGAGCTTGATCCACCGCTGAAGGTAATCGCGCAGGGGCTCGTCCTTTCCTTGTACGCAAAGAGCCAGGTGCCGAGGCAGACATGGACGCTCATAAGTACCCGTGAAATTGCGGACAAACGCGTCCTCAAAATCCTTCCAGCAATTGACACTGTTGCTGGGCAAGCTGTTCAACCAGGACCGAGCTAAACCTTGGAGCATGAACGGAGCATATGATGGCGCGAGAGTTGACGGTGTAGTCTTCTCGCCCTTCGTTGGTGAGCCCCAAGTGGAAGGCGTGATGTAGCACAGCAGCAAATTTCCCTCAGTAAAGATACCAAGGTTTGTCTCCAGTAGGACTCCAGAGATGATAAGTAGGTGTCAGCGGCGTGACTGACGCGGACCTGCACACAGACACAAATAACTTTGTTCCCAACGAAGTTCAGAGAGGTTGTCAATCTCTCCGGTCTTGTTGTTCACAAAGGATCAAACACAAGGGATAATGATAGCAACTGAAAGTAAAAGCAGAAAAGTAAATGAGCGTGGAAACAGTAATGAGGATATGGACCGGGATACGTGATGTTCACTAGTGATGTCTCTTTCTCCAAAGACGATAAAACTGCTATGCGAGGTAAACAAATTACAGAAGGGGAATTGACAGGATTATGAACGCACCGCAATGCTAACTATGCTACAAAAGAAAGGAAGAGGCTCAAAAGCACGGGCAGTACGCCAAAATAAGTAGACCGAAATGAAACTGCATCTACTACTAATCATCCACCTTGAGATATCTATCCAGAACATCTCGCTGGTATTAAGTTGCGAGCCCCACCCAAAGTGTAAACCCAAAGCAACAGACAAATGCATTAAAAAGCACTTTGTGTAAAGTAAAAAATCCTTGCCACCGCGGTTACAAGCACCGTTGTTTCCCCCTTGTGCTAACAGCACATCCCCTAGACTCATGTTTCTGTCACTCAAGCGTGTCATCGGGGGGCATGAACCCACAATCGAGCATAACGTTCCCTCTTGGGGTTGCTACCTACTACTTGGCCAAAGCAATAAACAGCAACGGAGAACATGCAAGAATTACTTAGGAACAAAAATATAAGAGATAAAAACTAAATATATTACTCAATCACAATCTGAACATAATCTCATAATCCATAAGATCCCATCAAACTCAGCATAACAACAGCAGAAAGATTTCAAAAGTGCCTCGTTCATGTAGGGTAGCTCACGAGGTCTAAACCATGAAGAACAAAGAGGGGAGGAGAACATCACATAGCTACTGATCACGGACCCATGGTCATGGAAAACTACTCAATAGACATCCGGGGAGCATCCACTACAAGAAAAAGGGTCATTAGTGGCGCACCTGTTTCGGGTACTAATGGCGCACATATGGTGCGCCATTACTAGCACGCCATTGGTAAGTGATAGTAATGGCGCACATTCGGTGCGCCATTACTACCTTTGACACGAATGGCGCACCTGGAGTGCGCCATTACTGACGGCAAAGGTGCGCTATTACTACTATGAATATTTGTAAAAAATTGCTTCTTCCGTATTTTCAGAGGGGTTATAAAATAAATCACCCATATAATTAAACAACAGCATCAACATGACAGTTATAACATGACATCATCATCATATGAACAGCCACATCGGAATTCTTAACCAACACCATTTATTAACAAGTGGGCAAATCAACAAGTATAGCATGAGAGAGTTCACACATTCTTAACCAACATATTATAGATTACACTAAAGACACTTCACTCCTCGTCGTCAGAAGACGAAATGACGATGAGCTTGTTCTCTTTTTCGGCCTGAGCTGCTTCCCATACAACCGCTTGGCGCGCCAGGTCTGGTATGCCCACCTGGTACTTGCGCTCCCAAACGGCATTGAGCTCCGCTTCCTCTGCAGCGTCCTCCTCTTCTATCTCCCGCCTATTTCGAGACAGCTCTGAAGCAGTGGGCTGAATGTCAGAGCTTGCCGTCGAAAAGCTAGAGACATCCGAGGACGCCGTCGATACAGAGAGGCGCGAGCCCATGGAGCAGCCCGACAAGGCGGACACGGGCGCGGGCGCGGGCGCGGGCACGGGTGCGGGTGCGGGCGGCGCTGGCACGGGCGCAGTCTCCGGCTCGGGGGTGGCGGCTCGGGGGTGGGGTGGTATACGGTTGCCGGTGGTGATGCGGCAGGTTTGGCGAGAGCGAACCATTTCTGCAAGATAAGATGATTAGGCAGATAACTGACATGAGCAAAATCACAGCATCAATTAAAGTAGAGTGCCAAAATTAAAGCATCACTTCTAGATGTGTCAGTTTTTCTAGTGTAGCAAAAATATATTTAGAAAATCTAGATGTGTCGTTCCAGAAGATGTGCAGTTTTTTACATGTGTCAGTTCCAGAAGATGTGCAATTTTGTAGTATAAATGTGCAGTATAGATGTGCAAAAGCAAAAATTAACCAAAACATCTATTGTGTAGTATAGATGTGCAGTTTTTAATAGAACGAGTCCTAGCTACATTGTTCAGACTATGGCATGATTAGTGATTGGGGATCAAATGAGAAGCAAAGTGTTTGCTCGAAAACTTTTTTAAAACCACAGAACTTGATACGTGATTAAAATACTTCTACAGGTCAACTAGATGTACAAAAGCATATATATCTTGATAATGCTAGTATCCAACATGCTAGTATAATAGTTGCTTCCCAGGCCAAAACCAAATAGATAATGCAACATAAATGAATATGAAGACTTAAGAACAAGCACTCAGAGCACAACCCAAGGAGGAGGAAGAAGAGAATTTACTTAATCAGACTACTTCAAACTACTTCAACCTAGGTACACTTAATCAGAAAACACAATTTACTCAATCACAATTTTCACTTAATCAGACTACTTCAAATGAACACTTTACTTATATGATTATTCAGGACAGCTTTATTTCACAACAGAATTAAGTAGGACAAGTGTAGCAGTGATCTATGCGTGCTTAGATTTAGTTCTTGAGACATTTAGAAGTGAAATGATTTGGCTAATGCACATCTCCGGTGGGCGTATGGGATTCATTCATAGCGCAAAGGTACCATTATGCAAACGCAAATTATATGTGGTGACCAGGAGAGCCCGTCATCCATGAACAACATGTCTTTCTCGTTCCTTTTTGGCAGTAAGCAACAACAGTGAGCAGTGAGCACGCGCACGAACGGAAAGGAAAAAGCCACAGCAGCAGGTGGACTACTCACCTAGGGTGGCTAGGAGACGAGCTCGAACACGCTGTAGGGGAAGAAGAAGACGTAGCCGAGGAAGAAGACTCCCGCGACGAGCGTCGATAGCTCGGGGACGCGTCGATGGCGGGCGTCGTCGTCGTCGATGGACGCGTCGATGGCAAACGTCGATAGCTCGGGGATGCGTCGATTCGGGCGTAGGTGGTACCAGACGGGCGGCGACACTATCGGGCGGGTCCGCGACGGGGGAGGGGGAGGGGCGGGAGGGAGAGCGAGGCAACCGGAGCGGTCACCGGAGAGGTGGGGAGGGGGTCGCCGGAGACTGGGAGGGGAGCGAGGGCGATAGGCTAGGGTTGCGGGAGAGGTGGATTGGATCGGGAAGGGGCGGGGGCGATAGGCTAGGGTTAACTTGCGGCGCGAGGGGGGGGGGGATGATGCTAGCTAGGGTTATGGCATTTGGGCCGGCATGTTGCCCAGGCCAGCCCAGAGACATACTAATAGCGCATCCACAAGAAGTCCGCAATTAGTATCCCTGGTTGCTAATGGCGCATTCCAGAGAGGTGCGCCATAGCTCTGTAAGGGGAGGGGGCTGGTCCAGGAGCAATTTATTAGTAGCGCACTAGATGAGGAGTGCGCCATTAGCAAAGTGGATACTAATGGCGCACTTGATGACTGTGCCCCATTGCTATATAGCAGTGGCGCACCTCATGGGCAGTGCGCCATTAGCTGTCATATTATCTATAGCCTATTTTCCAGTAGTGATCCATGGTGGAGAGGAGACTCCCGGAGGTCGGCCCTCCCTCCGGCAGGGTGCCGGGAAGAGGTCTTCTGGTGCTCCCGATCTCGGAAGCGCGGCTGCGGCGGAACAGAGGAGAGATCGCGAAAAAGGGTTCTCCTTTCTGAAGTTTCCCGTGACGGAGAATATATAGGCGAATGGGGGCAGCCAGAGGTGGACCAGGGGCCCCAGGCGCCCCCCTGGCGCTGCCAGCGGTGGGGCCGCGCCGGGTGGCCGCCTGGGCCACCCCTGGCTCCCCTCTGGCCCCACTCGGGCTCTTCGCGAAGCTTCCTGTATGCTGATTTTTCCTATATTTTTCCCGGAATTTTTCTGGCACTTTTTATATGGGGGAAAACTGAAATAGAAAAACAGCAGAAAACAGGAACTTGCACTGTGGTGCACTGAGTTAATAGGTTAGTCCAAATATGATCAAAAGTGTATGAAAGTGTAACTAGATCATAGCAATATCACACAAAACATGCATGGAGCAAGCAGAAATTATAGATACGTTTTGGACGTATCAACATCCCCAAGCTTAATTCCTGCTCGTCCTCGAGTAGGTAAATGATAACGGCATAATTTCTATCGTGACATGCTAGCAACCATATAAGAACTTTGAAAAGTAAAGCAATTAAGGTTAGAAACTCAATTCAAGTCATAACAAGCAAGAGTATATATTAGCATTGAAACAAGTAACAAAAGAACATTAGGTGCAAGTGCTCTCGCTGTCCGTGACTCGAATGTCTCCAAATGGTGTTTGCGTGCAAGAAGGGGGATAGGGAATACGAGAAAAACAATTTATTTGTTGAGAACTCAATCTACTAAAGTTTCACACTCGGTCTTTTTCTGGAATCTTATCTTGACTCGTCCCCAGACCACTAGCCAGGTACAATTCAATTTGATCCACTCCTTTTTTCAATATTTTGAGCACTCATGCAATGGATGAGCGTAAGCACGAGAGTTGACACTTAGGATGGCAAAGAGAGAAGTGCGGAGGAGGAAGACAAAAAGGATGAGAAAGGCTCACATCAATGAGGACAATCATAGGAAAGAGATGCCAAATGATAGATATGATGTGAGGAGTAGGGTTGCCATGCAACGCATGCACATACGAGCTAGGAAGCTCTCCAATGGAACTAGTGGGGGTGCATCTAACTTGCTCGCTCATGAAGACCTAGAGCTCGTTTGAGGAGGCTCATCCTTGGAATATGCAAGCCAAGTTCTATAGTGGGAAGGTCCCCACATAGCTATATGCATAATGATCATCTCTATGGAGTACAAGGATATAAAGGGAGTACTAGTGTGGATCTCTCAAAAGGATAGTAGTGTTGCCCCTTTCTCTCTTTTTATTTCTTTTTTCTCTTTTTTCTATTTTTTTGTATTTTTTTGTGGCCTCAATGGCTCTTTCTATTTAACTCTCATTTGTCCTCTTTGGGATCTTTTATTGTGTCCACTTTGGGATCTTTTCCTCACTTAAGGGCAACACTCTATTTTACAAGAAGGTAAAGGAGATCTTTCACACTTTAAAAGGTACTCAAAATCATAAAGAAGATGTAACTATCATGATGTATGCAATGTATGTCGCTGCCAGTGTAGCAGGAACATGTATGACATGAAGATCAAGTCATGAAGAGGTGGATGTTGCATGGCAATATATCTCGGAAAGGCTATGGAAATGCCTTGATAGGTAGGTATGGTGGCTGGTTTGAGGAAATATATAAGGAGGTTTATGATGACAGAGCGTATCATGTCAAGGGTTTGGATGTACCGGCGAAGGTGGACACCAACTCTCGGAGTGAGAAGAAGGCAATGCACGACACGGGAGAGGCTAGAAAAATATGCGAAGGTGGACACCAACTCTCGGAGTGAGAAGAACTCATGCACTTATTATCGGTAACTCTCAATCTAAAAAGGAGGTTCACAAAGAGACAAGTACCCCGAGGAGGATTGTATGGGGGATTGGTTATCCTTGCGCATCCTCGACTCATGGTACGTGAGTGTTCTCTAATATTCGATCCCTCCAAAGATTAGTGATCCATCTAGTAGCTAGAGTTCTCAACTGGTTTTGTAGGTTTTGAAAATAAACATGGATTGTCCAAAATACGACACCTATCACTAATAGGCTAGAGCTCTTGACACCAAAAGTTCAAACATTACTCACAACAATACCTCAAAACTATTGCAAGTTACTACTAGAATTAAATAGCAACCTCAATTACCTACTTTCAAGACAAGACACAACTCAGTGCAACAACCAACTCTCTTTAACAAGATAAACATGAAAACTAAAAATAGTTCCAGCAACAAACTAAACAAAAGCCAAGGCTCTTGCTAAAGACACACTAAGACTAAAACTAAACATGGCAGCAGCTACGAAAAGATAAAGAACACACAACAGCAAAAACATAAGAAGGAAAAATCCTATGATGTGTTCTAGATTTTGAAAGTGGAGCGTGTTTCTCTCCCACACAAAGTAAGCCTGGATCTAACTTGTTATGAACAGCAAGCAAATCTAAAGAAAACTAAAAATAAAACCTAAGAGCGAGACGCTCTAAGCATAGCACATAACGCATGAAGTGATAAAAATATAGTGAGACGAAGGACGAACTGATGATTGTTGATGGAGAAGGGGATGCACGGGGGCATCCCCAAGCTTAGACGCTTGAGTATCCTTGAATATTTATTGGGGATGCATGGGGGCATCCCCAAGCTAGAGCGCTTGACACTCCTGGATCTTCTTTCATCATCTTCCATCGCACACTTGAAAACTCCCTTCATACATAACTCATCATAAGCTGATTAGAGAGGTTAGTACCCTTAATAAAATAATAAAACATTCCACTGGATATAAAGATATTCTTGAAGAGCTACTGTTTCTCAAGAGTGCCAAAAAGTTTTTGCAAAGAAAAAGCAAGCTTAAGGTTTGCAAAAGTTAGGAGAGACAAAACGTGGCAGAAACTGTGTAAAACAGAACAGCAGGTAGTAAAGAATTTTTTAGGGGCACTTCTGCAAGTCAAATCAAAAAACTCAGAACATACGGAAGTTTCACAATTGTATAGAGCATGCTGTCCAAAAAATTCAGATCAAAAAGATGATCTGGTGATTTGATTCGAATTTTTATGTCAAGGGACAGAATCTGTTTTCTGGACAGCACGTCACAACTTTTGCTTCCCTTATCATAAGAGGCTATAACTTGGCACAAAGCTGAAAAATAAAGATACAATGATGTTGCTACAGTAGTAACAAACATCAAGACACAACAAAAATCAAAAATAAACCTAAATTCGTTGCGGGCTGCCTCCCGAAAGCGCTTTATTTTATGCCTTTAAGCTAGGAAAAATGCAAAAGATCAAGTTGTATCAATCGAATCATTATCAAGATCATCAAAAAGCTCTTCAATTGTACAACTAGTCTTGAGAGATCTTTGAAATAAAGGCCTAATGAAGATACTTCTAGGGAGAGAACCAAAAGGCGGAAAATCAATGGAAGATTCATTTATAAAATCATCAGAGAGAGGTATTTCTTCCAAAGTTTTCACGGTTTCAACTTCTTTAGCAATGGTTGGTTTATTTTTAGGTCGGGGAACTCTAGGGACATTATTTTTTTGAGAATCATTAATTCTATACCAAGCATCTTTTAAACTTTCACCACCTTTTTGTTTAAAGGTGAGAACCTCTGTCTCAACAAAGGCAAAAGGGACAGACATAATGACAACCACTAGTAAGACAAATAAAAAAAAATTGTGATTTTTTTGATATAAGACACAAAGATAAAAACTGAAAGGTAAACTAACAAGACTAAAAAACAAAGGTAAAGGGTAGTGTGCAACTCCCCTATCTTAGCACTCGGAGTCCCCGGCAATGGCGCCAGAAATTTGCTTGATGGCGCGAGAGTTGACGGTGTAGTCTTCTCGCCCTTCGTTGGTGAGCCCCAAGTGAAAGGCGTGATGTAGCACAGCAGCAAATTGCCCTCAGTAAAGATACCAAGGTTTGTCTCCAGTAGGCCTCCAGAGATGATAAGTAGGTGTCAGCGGCGCGACTGACGCGGACCTGCACACAGACACAAATAACTTTGTTCCCAATGAAGTTCAGAGAGGTTTCAATCTCTCCGTTCTTGTTGTTCACAAAGGATCAAACACAAGGGATAATGATAGCAACTGAAAGTAAAAGCAGAAAAGTAAATGAGCGTGGAAACAGTAATGAGGATATGGACCGGGATACGTGATGTTCACTAGTGATGTCTCTCTCCCAAAAGACGATAAAACTTCTATGCGAGGTAAACAAATTACAGAAGGGAAATTGACAGGATTATGAACGCACCGATATGCTAACTATGCTACAAAAGAAAGGAAGAGGCTCAAAAGCACGGGCAGTACGCCAAAATAAGTAGACCGAAATCCAACTGCATCTACTACTAAACATCCACCTTGAGATATCTATCCAAAACATCTCGCTGGTAATAAGTTGCGAGCCCCACCCAAAGTGTAAACCCAAAGCAACAGACAACATCATTAAAAGAACTTTGCGTAAAGTAAACAATCCTTGTCACCGCGGTTACAAGCACTATTGTTTTCCCCCTTGTGGCCACAGCACATCCCCTAGACTCATGTTTCTGTCACTCAAGCGTGTCATCGGGGGGCATGAACCCACAATCGAGCATAACGTTCCCTCTTGGGGTTGCTACCTACTACTTGGCCAAAGCAATAAACAACAACGGAGAACATGCAAGAATTACTTAGGAAAAAAATATAAGAGATAAAAACCAAATATATTACTCAATCACAATCTGAACATAATCTCATAATCCATCAGATCCCATCAAACTCAGCATAGCAACAGCAGAAAGATTACAAAAGTGCCTCGATCATGTAGGGCAGCTCACGAGGTCTAAACCATGAAGAACAAAGAGGGGAGGAGAACATCACATAGCTACTGATCACGGACCCATGGTCCAAGGAAAACTACTCATGAGACATCCGGGGAGCATCCATGGTGGAGAGGAGACTCCCGGAGGTCGGCCCTCCCTCCGGCAGGGTGCCGGGAAGAGGTCTTCTGGTGCTCCCGATCTCGGAAGCGCGGCGGCGGCGGAACAGAGGAGAGATCTCGAAAAAGGGTTCTCCTTTCTGAAATTTCCCGTGACGGAGAATATATAGGCAAAGGGGGGCAGCCAGAGGTGGACCAGGGGCCCTAGGCGCCCCCCTGGTGCGGCCAGGGGTGGGGCCGCGCCGGGTGGCCTCCTGGGCCACCCCTGGCTCCCCTCTGGCCCCACTCGGGCTCTTGACGAAGCTTCCTGTACGCTGATTTTTCCTATATTTTTCCCGAAATTTTTCTGGCACTTTTTATATGGGGGAAAACTGAAATAGAAAAACAGCAGAAAACAGGAACTGGCACTGTGGTGCACTGAGTTAATAGGTTAGTCCAAATATGATCAAAAGTGTATGAAAGTGTATCTAGATCATAGCAATATCACACAAAACATGCATGGAGCAAGAAGAAATTATAGATACGTTTTGGACGTATCAGCATAGCGTACTGCTACGCGCCGACCACCTCCTGCGATACCGACGGCTATCATATAATCGACCAGCCAATCTTCTGGCTTGACTGATCCATTGTACTTGGGGGTGTTCCTGGGCAATGTGAAACCTTTGGGGAACTGCTCTTGCCGCATGCGTGGGCCGAAACATGCTGGACCCGCCGGCGCATCATCTTCCGGTTGCTTATCCTGCTGCAACTTCTCGATTCGGTGTCTTGCGTTGTTGTCTGCGATTGCTCGGGGACCTAACCGCTGGCTTATTGCCGGTCGGACTGATGCCGCCGGTTTCTCATTGCGCCTGCTGTTGAATGCTGGCTCATCCCTCCGACTGCGTCCTGCAACCCCTTGATTCTTCCGACTGCGGTGCAAACTGCCATGCGGTGAGGACTCTTGCCTTTGCTGCCGCTGCGGCGCGTTCGGCTGATTCGCACCCGCAGTTGCTGATATGTCTCAAACGTATCTACTTTTCGAAACACTTTTGCTATTGTTTTTCCCTCATTCTTGCATGATTTGGACGAAACTAACCCGGACTAACGCTGTTTTCAGCAGAGCTGCCTGTATGGTTTTATTGTGTGCAGGAAAATGGATTTTTAGGTATCGCAGAAAATTACGGGAAAATTCACAGAAAATCCACGCACCCGAAGGAGCCAGATGTCAGAAGTGGGACCAGAGGGGAGCCCTGGGGGCCCCAGGCGCCCCCCTGGCGCGGACAGGGATGGTGTCGCGCCCTCTGGCCGCCTGGGAGCCTCCCCCCTCCTCTGGTGCCCTACCGATGCTCTTATTTATTCTCGTGACGGGAAAACCCCAGAAAGAAGTCGTTTTTCCAGTTTCCGTCGCGGAGCCGCCGCCACCCTCTGTTCTTCTTCGAGAGGGCTAATCTGGAGGCTGATTTGGCCTCCGGAGAGGGGAGATCGTCGCCATCGTCATCACCATCACCAATCCATCCCTCCTCCATGACTTCTCTGCACATTTGTGAGTAATTCCCTGCTGTAGGCAAAGGGGATGGTAGGGATTGGATGAGTTTGATCATGTAATAGTTCGTCAGATTGTTGGGGGCATGTTGCCTATCATCTAGATTGGTGTTTATCTTCTTTGCTTCAACTTATTGCTCTTAATGCTTGTCACTTTGGGCCCGAGTGCCATGTTTTCAGATCTGAACCCTATGTGTTTTAATGAATATATTTGTGTTCTTGATCCTATCTATGAGTTGTATGCACCTATTATTGTCCGGAACCGGCGATCCCAAAGGTGACAGCTTGGGACACCAAAGGGGGTGGTCCATAATTTGAGGATTCCATGTATCCATTGAGTTTATTGCTTTATTCCGGTGCTCTTTGACAGGAGCACCTTAATCTCCATAAGTTCCCTTTGGCCCCGTTCGTAGCGGGATGGTAGGACAAAAGATGTTGCGCAAGTTCTTATTGCAAGCACGCACAACTACCTACGGGATACATGCCTAATGTTTGATATTTGCCTAGATGATCATTGCTTTTCTGTGTGCATTTCCCCGTGTTAGAATCTATTACATGTTCACTCTCATCCATGCAGCGCCCAACCATCCATCTCCCTAGCCTACAGTGTTTTCAATCCTGATGGTCATTAGTTGTTAGTTTTGCTGTTTACTTTTGATGTCGTCACCATCACTATCATATTACCTTTACCACTTATCTTTTGTTGCAAGCAAGTATACTTCAGGTGCGGTTGAATTGACAACTCAACTGTCAAAGCTTGTAAATACTCTTTGGCTCCCCTTGTGTCGAATCAATAAATTGGGTTAACTTACCCGCGAAGACTATCTCGATCTCTTATGTTTGTGGGGCATCAAGCAGCGTTTTCTGGCGCCGTTGCCGGGGAGGTGCCTGGCAATATTTACAAGTCTACTTGAAGTATCCTGTCTGCTGCACAACATCCACTATGGGTAAGAAATGAGACCCCAAGGTTCCGATTTTACCATCTCGTACAAGAAAAGGTACCGTTCTGAACACTAGTGCTACACTTGATTCACCTTCTTTTATGAGTAAGTTTACTTCACCACCACCACATGATGCTTCTACTGAGTCTGTCACTATGTCCGATACTTTTGATGATGCTTCCACTACTCTTGATGATACTACTTTTCTTGGTTATTATATTGAAACTCAGACTACTAAGGCTGCAGCAGAATCCAAGACCGAGACCCCTGCTACCTATATTCCTACCTGCAAAACCTTTGGTTACCCGTGCTTAGATGAACTCAAGAAGAGAATCCTTGATGATGATTATGTTACTCTTGATGATGATTTTTGCAGGGAACTCAGAGAGTGTGTCGACTCTAACCCTTGTGCTGTTAAGGAGTTGCTCAAAAAGCACTCCATGAAGAACAAAGTTATTCCTGATCCTAAATTTTCCACATCCCCTATATGCATCATTGATCCTGATTATGAATTCTCTGCTGATCTCTCACTTATATCTACAGTCGAGGCTGACCCCTTTTATGGCAGAGAAAATGATGATGCAATAGCACACTTGACCAAACTCGCTGAGCTAGGTAACCTATTCACTATTGATGAGAAGATACGAAACTTCTATGTGGCCAAGCTTTTTCCTTTTTCTTTGAAGGAATACGCCAAATCATGGTACGATGCACTACCCTATGGTTCCATTAAGAATCCTCAGGACTTAGTACAATTCTTCGTTGATAAATATTTCCCCGCTCATATGCAACATGCTGCTTTGCAAAGAATCTATAACTTTAAACAATTGGAGGATGAGCACCTCCCTAAAGCTTGGGGGAGGTTTTGTGATTTACTTAAGGTTATGCCGGGACATGGAGTCCCAAAGAATGGACTTCTTGATATATTTTTACGCTGGTTTAACCGATGAATCGAGATCCTACCTGGATAGTTGTGCTAGTTGTGTTTTCAGGGAAAGAACACCGTACGATGCAGAAGAATTAATGTGCAAAATTGCCAAGAACTGAAAGTCCAAGTATGTGATCAGAGGGGGAGGGGGTGAATGATCACTTCAAAATTTTCGGCTGAAACTTATGAAGTGAAGAATAAGTAGTGCGGAATAGCGAAGTAAAATTGGAAGCGAAACTAAATGCAGTGAATCTAAACCCATTGAAGCATAACTGTGAAGCAATTGCAATACTGAAGGTAAATGCTTGAAGTAAAACGAATTGGGACTCAGCGATGTTTGTTTGACCAGTTCACGCTCTCTAAAGCGCTACGTCTGGTTGGAGGGACTGGTGATTGAACACCTGGAGCAAATCTCTCTCCGTCCGTTGCTCCACTGCACCAAACTCCTTGAGCTTGGTCAGTTCTTCACTCGTGGTTGATTATTGAGGAAATCACCGAAACCTTTGACAAACTGGACTTCGAGGCGACAATTATTCTTCGCTCTCTGAAGAACAACACTCTAACCGTCTAGGAGAATGGCAGTTCTCCAAGATAAAAAAGGCTAGTAAGCTTTCACCTAAGTCATCTCCAATCTACTCAGATCAATGGGACTTAGGCTTCAGTATTCTGGGTTTTGGGTTTTGCTTCGGTGGCGTTTTTGGGGTTTCTCTCTTCAGTCTCTCTTGGAATGATCTCAGAGCAGCCGCCCTCAAATGGAGGAGGGGGCGGCGTATTTATAGTTGGCGATCCCGAGGTGCGGAATGACCAAACTGACCCGAGGTGACAGCTTGACACGTGTCCACAACGGTCGGATTTGTCATCAATGTGCATCTTTACTTGAGGAACAAGTAAAGCTGACTCACGGTCTTAGTTCTGCTTCAGTTGCCAAAGAACGAAGTCCTTGCTACCAAAACTTAACTTAGTGCACATGAGATTTCTTCACTCAGGCTTCTCACTTGGTTTAGATTTGATCTGAGCATTCTCTCAATGACTTCGATGTCCACAAACTAAATACCCCTCTTGATAGTACGGTTTGTCCTATGACTCAAGGAATAGAAAAAAAGAACTACACAAAAACATCTAAGTCTTGCGCCGTCCTCTTCATTTCCTTCAATGAGTAGAGCTTCAGGACACCTTCAATTTTGGGGGTCATCCTTCGTGATTAAGCTTCGCTCCGTGAGTAATGCTTCGATATCTTGAAGACCTTCCCTGAAGCTTTATCACATAGCTTGTCCTTCAGGAACCTATGCAACTGTTTATACTAGAAAACATTGTTAGTTCCTCTACTGTTTTGTCCAACAATATCCAAAACACACGGGGGCAAAACTTTGCTCTTACAATCTCCCCCTTTTTGGACTATTGTTGACAAAACAGGCATCGATAAAAGATATTGAGGTTTTTGTGAAGAGATGGGACAAACTCTAAGATATGAAGTTTTAGGTTCCCCCTGAATACAAGCATCGAGGATTTATATAATCGAAGTTAATGCTTGAGATAATTTTCTTCGATGGAGAGCAAAACAAAATATCTTAGAGAATACAATTGCATTGAAGATATATATCCAGGAATGAATGCAATTGCTTCCAATGACCTGTGACTTAGAAAATAATAACCACCTGCAAGATAGAAGATACGAAGCAATACTTGCAAGCAAAGGGGTTATTAAAAATTTAAGTGTAGCACAGGAGTAGCATGACCGAAATAAAACTTAAGTTACAACCCAATCGAAAGGAATGGAATGTTTGTCGTAACTTAACCAAACGAAGCAAAAACAGATAGCAAGAACCCTTTCCCCGATGCAAATCTAACTCATCGATGCCCTCATTCTCCCTCTTTTTGTCAATGATTGGACAAAAAGGTTGAGAAAAGGTTCGAGAGATCTATTGCGCGGCATCAGCACCCTGAGAATCCGACGAAGCTGTGCTTGACGAAGACTCATCCGACGAAGACTGATCGCCTGAGGATTCTTCTTCGAAAGAAGATGTAGGAATAGCTTCGTGGCGTGTCTGAGTGATGAGGTTGATGTCGAGGTCGCTGTCGTCGAGGCCATCGTCGTCCTTTGAAGTGATGGAGTCATTATCAGAGACGGTATCTGGCCGGATGGTTTCAGGTTCATTGACGAAGAATACTTCATCAATCTTGTGCAAGGGAGGGATCTTCTGATTCGGGCGGTCCACTGAGTCATCACGAGAAAAGTTTCACTGGAGGTGCGGATACTCTTTGTAGATGCGTTCTTTACGAAGGCCTTTCACAGAGTTGAATTTCCGGAGTCCCTTCCAGGAATGACGCTTGAGAACACGCAAATACTGATTGTTGTTAAGTGCAATGTTGCCAACTCGGTTGATCTCATCAGCAAGAAACTGCATCTGACGCTGATTTGCTTCAATGTAGTTTTCAAGCATTTGCTGCGATCGAAGGTTAACTTCAAAGTGATGGCAGTCTTTCTGGGAGTTCTTTGATAAGTTTCGCTCATTGACTTCATGGCGCACACCAACATATGTGGCAAATTGATCATTGGGTTTCCTCAGCAATCCCAAAGAGTCACGCAATGGTGGCGAGAAAAGCTTCGGGTGATGGCGAGCCACAAAGTCTTCGTTCCTGCCATAGCCACAAATAACTTGCAGCCAGGGAGCATAGGGTTTCAGTGTGACAGGTAGCTCCGCTGCATGAACCAAATTCCTAAGGAAGCAGTCTTCAAACTCAAAGAGAAGACCATGAGTGAGCTTCATAATAGCATGCCTTGTCTCAGGATAAAGATTCGATTCTTCCGAAGCTGTACTCAAAGGAATCAATGAGTTGGACAAGATGTAGAACCAAGTCCTTGAGATGAAATTCAAATGCTTCGGGCGAATGTTTTGAGGAATATAGTTTGCAGTGACTTCAGGATCCAACAGAGTAGCAAATTCTTCTTCAGTCAGATCTGGCTCAATATGAATATTTTCGTGGACTCCAGAATGCCTTGGAATGTTGACAATATCCATGAATTCAACAGAAGACATCCTGAAGACTTTGCCTTGAATCATCCATTCCAGCGTCCATGAGCTGGGTTCATTTGCTTCACCAGAAACATAGAGAGTTGCATAGAATTGCTTGATGAGCTCAGAGTTGAAAGGAGTGCTCAACGCAAACAACCGAGTCAAATTCTGGTTTTCAATAGTTTCGAGGATGTTCTGAAAGCAGGAGGCAGTGGAAAGACTTCGCATGTCCAGAAATCTGTGCCTAAACAGAACTCCTTGCTGACAGAAGACTTTGGTGTATAAGATTTGTTGTTCAGCAGTCCAAGATCAAAGATCATCAGCTGTGCGGTCTGAAGCATACGGACTAATACCAAAGAATCGATGGCGCTTCCGATGTTGTTCCAGGTTGAATTCCGGGCCATGCCTTGAAGAATAACCAGCACCCTTGAATATTGGAAAATTTTCACGAGGGTAATTGGAGTCATGCTGGGTATCTTGGCAGGGGCGCGAACGCTCACGAATCCTTTGCAGAGGAGCAATTTGATTGGCTCTTGAAGGGCCAGCAGATTGAGCGACTATGAGCGCTTGCTCTTGCGACAGATTCAGAATTTTTACTTGTTCTTCTTCGTCATCATGTGCTTCAGTATCGGGCACATGTGCTTCAGAATCTTGAACTGTTCTGGCAGGGGAAAAATCTCGGGAAACACGGGTTCTGGAGTGGGTTGGTGATGGAGCATTAGCTTCATGTGGAGGTGATGGAGGTGGTGCGGGAGCAACTGGTGGAGTGGGAATCCTTTGTGGTTTGGGGATTGGAGCACGGATGGGTGTGGGAACACGAGGTGGTATGGGTGTGGCGGTGCGTGTAGGCGTTGGAGTGGGGTTAGGAGCTCTTTGTGGTGGAGTTTTCTTGGGGGTGGTCCTGGTAGGAGGAGGTGTGGGAGTTTTGGTGGGTGGAGCTGAAGGTTTTGGTGTGGGCTGGGATGGCTTTGGCTTCGATGTAGGAGTGGGAACTGCTTCAGGAGTTTCCTGTGGCTGTTCATCACTTGTATCCATGTCTGCGGCTGAGGCCAAAGTAACCTTGCGCTTCTTTGTGGTTCTTTTCTTGGGTGAAGGACCTGATGCCTAATTTGCAGCAGGCTTAGGGGATGGTGCCGGAGCAACAACATGTTCAGCTTCGGGCAAAGCCTTGCGTTTCCGCGAATCTCTTTCCATAATAGATGCATTATGAGTCTTCACCATATCATCCACAACAGCCTTGATTTTTCCTTTGAAGATTTTGATGTTGTCCTTGGTGGTGGAATTGACATCTGTCACTTGTTGAAGAAACTTCAGGGCGTGCTGTTTGAATTCTTCATCAGGTTCTGATTCAGCACGCTTCTGATAGTTGTGAATCTTTTTGTTTTCAGCCCTGTCTCTTGAATGCAGATCTTTCAGCTGGCTGATCATTGTGGTGATCATTGCTTCGATGGATCTGGAGATGTAAACTTCTCCAAGATCAACAACATCAGGATCTTCAGCTGCACACTTCTCCCAAAGGGCTTCAGTGATGCCCAACTGATCCCAGAGTTCGCCTTCACGTGGGTCAGGGAATTGATGGTCACTCTGACGATCAGCTTCAGCTTGAGCTTCAGGCAGAGATATGCCTTTCTGCTTCGATGGAATAGAGGAGGGAGTCATGTCAACCACGGGCTTCTTCTGACTTGCCCTAGCAGCTTTCTCTGCTTTCTTTGTTCTGAGGCTGTCTAAAGTAGCCTTTCTTTTAGCATCATGCTCTGCCAGCTGTTTAGCTTCAGCGGCAGCTTTTTCTTCGTTCTTTGCGGCTTCGGCGAGCTTGCGCTTCTTCTCAGCCTTCTCCGCAGCCAATCTAGCGGAGTCCAACTCCTTTTGATTTCTGGCAGGATCCTCATCTGCCTTCTTCTGATCAGCTGAGCTTCTGGCAAGGATGTTTCGCTCAAGTGCCTCTTCGAGGTCTTTCTGTCTCAGCTCTTCTTCAGTGAGCTTGTGCTTCGCTGAAGGGTTTGTTGCAGCAGACTGCTTGGGCTTCGTTGATGCTGAAGCCTTTGTAGGTTGTTTCTTGGCGTGGTCGTGCTTCTGCTTCGATCGCCTCTCAGAGTTGAGGGCATCAGACGGTGGCTTGGAGGCCAAGGGCTTCGCAACCACCAAGTTTGAGAGATCAATGGTGGGGCGAGCAGAAGGCTTGTCCTTGGGGTCTTGAAACTTAAGCCCCTTAGCTTCAGGTTTCTCTCCTTGCTTCTTCTTCAGAGGGATCTGAAGCCTTTGCTTCTTGGGGGGAGCAGGATCATCAGATTCATCATCTGCTTCAAATTCTGATTCGTCGTCAGCAGCATTTGATTCGTCCATAATTGAATCTTCCAGAGCAGCTTGCTCTAGCCTGACCTGCTCTTCATCTTCTGTGGTAGCATGGGGAGGAGAAGCATATTTCTTCTTCATCTTCTTCTTATTCTTCGAGCTTGGCCCAGCACCTTGGGCTTTTGCTTCAGCCAACTTGGCTGCCTTCTTCTCTTCTTTCAGCCTCTTGGCTTCAGCAGCGATTCTCAATCGTTCTTGTTCTTCTGGGTAATCATCTGGTGTCTTGAGGGTGCTGGGGTGAGGACGCTTCGGTGGAACTGGGTAGTACAGGTGGAGATTCTGTTCGGTGTACTGACTGCACATGGCCGAAGTGTACTGATAGGGTGGACTGAAGGCAAACTGCATTGCCCACTTCCAAGTAGGGATGCTCTTGTACTTGTACCATCTAACTGCCCAGTACCGGCGAATGTTTTGCAATCGATTCTTGCGCTGATCCTTGGTTTCATCAGGAGGCGTGTCATATCCCAGAGCAATACGAATGGATTCGGGAATGCCTCTGGCGTTGTTGGTTTCCTTCGTTCTGCCTCCTTTCTTCTTCGGAGCAGACCGTTCTGCTTCGTTGATGTGATCAAGGTTTGGTGACTCATTACCGAAGCCTAACTCAGCAGACATCCTGTGAAAAGCATAAAAGTTGCGAGGGAAAAAGGCAAGTATGGAATGAGCACCAGCAAAAGTTTCGATCCAAAAACAAAGATTTTGACAAGAGATTCAGTGAAGAATTTGGGTAGAGATGCTGGTATGTTCTGAGCTAGACTTAATCTCACACAATATGAGCTAAAACCCTAACACATAACAGATGGATTCTAACCCTAATTTCTAACCTGAATCGAGATGGAAACCTTTGGCTAGCAGAAACAGATTTCCCAAGAGTGCAACGATCCAACGGATCAAAGACACCTAAAGAAATCATCCAAAAAGACTAAGAACACGGATCCAATCGGGAAAAGGAAGAACAGATGAGATGGAGATTGGATCGTGGCTCGGCGTACCCTAACTCGGTGGCGTCGAGCAGCTACGGCGGCGAAGAGCGGAGAGGACGAGCTCGTCGACGGCGTGAAGTCCACGGTGGCGTTCTTCCGGCAGTGAAGCGGCGAGAACGGTGACGGGGACGAAGAGCTCGGCGGCGCTCAGGAGAGAGAGGTTTCCGGGGAGATGTGAATGAGGTGGGATGGATTCGCTGGGGTGGGATGCCTTATATAGGCCGGTCTGACAGGAGCTGTCAGATCAGATCGAACGGCCCCCAGCGACTGTCTCTCCGGATTCTACGGCGAGGTTCTTGTGGCGAATCGCGAGAAAATCTCAACGACCCGGATTTGATGGGATCTCAACGACCGAAGAATATGTCCTCGACTTGAGTAAAACTTCGATGAAAATTGGAAGCATTTGATTCGTAACTCAATGATGTTCGAAGCAAATGTTTTCCGTTTCAATTGTGCTCAACCATTTTGGACAGACAGAATAAGAAAGAAAAGGAAACAAAAGGGTAGGGTCCGAAACTTATCACCTCGAAGAAAAACCGAACGAAGCAAAAGGTGATAAGCATAGAGGACTAAAACCAAGCGAAATAAAAATAAGCTAAACGAAAAAAAACAAACAAAGAAACTAAATAGGTAAGCAACGAAGTAAATGAATATATACAAAAGTAAAAAGGTTCGGTCTTACAGTACATGTCGTGAGTCCAATATATTGAGCTCACACCTTAACGTACATAATCTTTTCTCATCCAATAATTTCGTGAAAATGTCTGCCAGTTGATCTTCCGTTCTGACATGACTAATAACAATATCTTCACGCTGAACATGATCACGAAGAAAATGATGGCGAATGTCAATATGCTTCCTGCGAGAGTGTTGTACAGGATTGTGAGCAATTTTGATAGCACTCTCATTATCACATAGGAGAGGGATTTTCTTCACGTGAATACCATAATCCTTCAGCGTTTGCTTCAGCCATAGAATCTGAGTACAGCATGACCCAACAACAATGTATTCGGCTTCAGCAGTAGATATTGAAACACAGTTTTGCTTCTTTGAAGCCCAACACACAAGTGATCTTCCAAGTAAATGACAAGTCCCCGAAGTTGATTTCCTATCCACACGATCACCAGCCCAGTCTGAGTCAGAATAGCCAATAAGATCAAACTGTGCTCCCTTGGGATACCACAAGCCCAAGGTAGGTGTGTGAGCAAGATAACGAAGAATTCGCTTTACAGCAGTGTGATGTGATTCCTTTGGATTTTCCTGAAAACGAGCACAAATACATACTGAAAGCATAATGTCAGGTCTAGATGCACAAAGATATAAAAGGGATCCAATCATAGACCAGTATTTCTTCTGATCGAAGGCTTTGCCCTTCTCATCTGCATCTAAGAAGCCATTGGTAGGCATAGGCGTCTTAATGGTTTTGCATTCAGTGAGACCAAACTTCTTCAGGCAATCCTTGAGATATTTTTCTTGAGAAATAAAGGTGTCATTCTTCTGTTGACGGATTTGAAGTCCAAGGAAGAACTTCAATTCACCCATCATAGACATCTCATATTTCTTTGACATCATTTTGGCAAATTCTTCGCTGATTTCAGTGTTAGTGCATCCAAAAATGATATCATCTACATATATTTGACATACAAACAAATCACCATTATAAGATCGAGTGAAAAGCGTTGGGTCAGTGGTTCCTCGTTTGAAGCCTTTCTTCAGAAGGAAATCCTTCAATGTGTCGTACCAAGCACGAGGTGCTTGCTTCAACCCATAGAGGGCCTTGTGTAACCTGTACACCTTGTCGGGTTTCTTCGGGTCTTCAAAACCTGGAGGCTGCATAACATACACTTCTTCCTCGATTTCTCCGTTAAGAAAAGCACTTTTCACATCCATTTCATAAAGCAGAATACCATTGAAATTTGCAAAAGCAAGCATAACACGAATGGATTCGAGACGAGCAACTGGAGCATAAGTTTCGCCGAAATTGATACCTTCGATTTGAGTGTAACCTTGTGCTACCAGGCGTGCTTTGTTCCTTACCACTATACCGTCTTCATCTTGCTTATTGCGAAAAATCCACTTTGTGCCAATGATGTTGTGCTGCGTGGGATCAGGTCTATCAACTAAGGACCAGACTGTCGGGACCCGGGGTTAGCGGAAAGATTATAATGCGAAGGCAATGATTCATAGAAACTTGGAACAAATCCGGCAGCATAACGGCTACACCGGGATGGAAAATGAAACAACCTCGAAGAATTTGGACAAAACTTCTTCAAGGAACTCAACAGAACCATGAGTCTGGACGACCACAACTGTCCTACGGCTACAAGGAGGCAAACGACGAGATGTTCTAGTAAAGACATAGATGAGCCTAGTCCTATCATCCCGTAGAAAGGATAAGGTGACCCAGAACTCAGATCGATGAGGATAAGGACAAAAAGAAGCCTTACGTTATTCCCTTATACCCAGAGTAACTATATAACTATAGAATGCTAGACTCGACTTCCACCAAGGGTTTGATAAGCCTATAGACAGTCCTGCTCTGATACCAAGTCTGTCGGGACCCGGGGTTAGCGTATGTAATTCCAGTCACGATACAATCACATGGAGAGCCGAGAACCGTACCCACTTGTCTAAGCAGACAAGGCCAAGCACAGAACGTTCTCGGTAAGCATCGAATGTGAGGGGCATCCCATTCAGGCCGGATGATCAACTGAGATGGGTCCTCATCGTCCGCTCACAAGTCTAAATGTTTATGGGTGGTGAATCCCATACTCATAGACAAGTCGCCTCAACCATGTTATCGATTGGATCCTAACTCTTACATAGACTTACTCCAGCCCGATCACTTAGTCGGGGTCTAGGGCGGGCTCGATCATACAACAAAGTGTGCACGTGACAGAGTCACGAGCAATCGCATCGCGATGCCCCAAGCTGCACACATCTAAGGGCCACTTGGTGTATAAAAGACTGCCAGCCAGATCACAACTAAGGCCTCGAAAACCCATACTAAGACATGCATGTTATAAACATACACGCAGCACACATGCCTAGTATGAACAGCAGGTATCATCACATAACTCTACAAAGTATTCTTTATTGATATACACATAGAGCATACAAAGATCACATGTCTGTGATCAACATTACATCATACAACGGAAGAAAATTAGGTCTGAGTACAGACAAGTTTAACAAATGGCTTAGAGAAGCCTTGTAAACAAAAATGCCCTTCCACGAGGGACCAGACTGCTGTCTGGGACTATGCTAACTTAGCCAACGCCGAGCTTCACGAAGGTGACTCCATCGGGGTCCGGTTCTTAACTAAAACATAGAATAAGCAAACGTGAGTACAAAGTCGTACTCAGCAAGACTTACATCAGATCTATACTACTCATGCTCAAGTATCAAGGTAAAGGGAGGTGGGGTTTCATCATGCAGAAGTGCCATCTTTGACTTGGCTAATCCTGAACTACGATGTACCAGACTTGAGATAAGAAGCGTACACGAGTCCACTACATCTCCAACCAATACACCACTATGGTTACTTCCTCGACTTCCCCACGAGGAGGCACACCATAGCACTCACGCTTATCTTGCGAGTTTTATAAGTATCCATTCAAGTTGTCTAATAATCAGGTACAGGTTCCAAGTAGTCCTTAACCGCGGACGCGGCTATTCGAATAGTTTTGTTAACCTTGCAAGGGTGTAAACTACACACACATGACCATCGGTTACCGCCAGGTCTCGCCACCGTTCAAGAGGTGACAGCGAGGATGTTCACCACGACACTTCGCTCACAACCGGTCTATTCCAGGAGTCGACTATCTGAGTTTGCCTCCGCTCGAGAGCCCGGCCGGATCAACGAAACGGACTCAAACAATGTAGGTGACCGAGACGCCACCTTTGGCAGATGGTTTTCCTGCCTCACAGGTGCACCCACATATCTATATGATGCAACCAGTTCCTTCGTTCTTTTTCTATGCACATGTCAAATGGAAAGCCCGAACTAATGTGACTCCTGGACGTCGACACGGATCAAGGTACTAGGCCGAGAGGGGTCAGTGAGCCCAATGTGTGGTTGTACTCTTTG
The DNA here is from genome assembly GCA_950022295.1 of Bromus sterilis. Taxonomy (NCBI): domain Eukaryota; kingdom Viridiplantae; phylum Streptophyta; class Magnoliopsida; order Poales; family Poaceae; genus Bromus; species Bromus sterilis. The sequence goes on along the minus strand of OX465596.1, from coordinate 26,620,922 downwards.
TCTTGGATTACCATACAAGAACTCGATGCTTAAGGCGATGTTCAACGAGACAACCCACTGTGTAATCCTACACAGCCTCTCATCGTTCACCTTGTATTAGGGTGGATTCACCGACACAGTTTCACTTTCATCAACACCATGTTCACCATCATCCCGACTCACATCAAAAGCAACCTCATTAACACTAAGCATACAATAAGCTATAACAGTTGCAGGGGCTTCATGATATCAATCAACTCCTATGTCAGCTAGGATTTTGGTTTGCTTACTACTGTGACAAGATGATAGGTCATGCATCGGATGTGGGTTCAACTATGTGGTAGAATCGATACAAAGTGATCTCCTAAACATGCATAAGCGAGACTGAGAGGGAATTGGGATTTTATAGACATGATCAATGGGGTTTGCTTGCCTTGCTGACGAGGTTCGATATCGGGGTCTTCAACGAAGGGGGTGGCCTCCGGTTCCGGTTGCACGTCTATCGAGCAAACAATCAAACAAGGTATAAATTTATTTGCAATGCTCAAACACATGATCAATATTGAAATAGTGATGTTCTTGGTCACAATATGGGTACAATTCCATTTAAAAGAAGTCAAATGCAAAGTCATTTGCAAATGTGCTTCAAAATTGAATTTGAATTAAAGCCATATGGATGTTTTGCACTGTTCACCCATTTTAAAATTGTCAAACATGAAAACAGAGCCCATATTCATAATCCTTGGATTTTTCTGATAATTTTAGACATATTATTTGTTATATTTGGAGTTAAAATGAATTACTTATGAATTTCCAAAGTTTAAACAATTTTCTGGAATTTTCTGGATTAAATTAATTCATTTCTATTTTCTGGAAATTCTTTACTGCGTCATGCTGAGCTCAGGGTGACGTCACAGGGGGGTCTGACCAGTGGGGCCAGAGTGTCAGCCTCAGGGGGTTAATCCCCAGTTTGAAATAAGTTAGCAGAGGCTTAATTAGGGGCTGGGCCCACCTGTCAGTGGCCCTAGGGTTCATTAGCAGGGGGATTAGTCCTTAACTAAACCGCCCACCGACGGTTAACCGGCGGCGGCTACTGGGCACGGCGGCGACACGCCGGGGGGGTGGGGGGGCCTTCCGGCCACGGTTTGGCACGGGGATTGCACCGGAGTGCTCCTCGTGCAAGTCTGCATCACCTCGTGCCCACGGGAAGGGCTGGGGGTGGCCGTAGTCTCGTCGGCGTGGAGGTGTGGCGGCAGCCGGAGCTCGGCTCGACGGGCACGATGACTGGAAGCGCGGAAAAGGCAGGGGTTAGGGGGTTTCGCTCACCGGAGCACGGGGAGGACGAAGAGGTTGGAGAGGAGGCCGGGGGCGAACTGGTGGCGCCGGAATTCGTCAACGAAGCTCGCGGCGGCCGGCGGTGGAAAGTTGGAGGTGGCGTCGTCGTGGAAGCCTCTCGGCGCCAATTGACCGGGCGCGAAGACGAAGACGGCCGCGGGGATCTCTCTGGACAGCTTGGTGCAGCCCGAGGGGCACGGTGGCCACGTCTTCTCGCAGGGGTGGCCGGCGGTGAGCTTTGGGTCGCGCGGGATCTCGACGAGGAGGAGGTGCAGGCGACCAGAGAGAGGGGGGAAACGGTCTTGGGGCTTCTCCGGGTCTCCACGTCGCCGGATGAGCACGGAAGGGAGCCGTGGGAGGCCTGGCGACGCTGGCATGGACGCCACGCAGCGCCCTGCCTGCCTGGCTCGGGGAAGAAGACGGTGGTGCCCTCGGGCTGGGCCACCTCCCCGAGTTGGGCCAGCTAGGCCTGCTGGCTGGGCCTCTTTCCTTTTTTTTCTAATTTTCTTTGTTTTGTTTGTGCTATTATCTTTTCTGTAATTGGTTTTGCCCCAAAATAAATAGCAGAGCAATTTATTAAAATGCCCAAACAATTTTATAAATCCTAGGTGACCAGTAGCAAGTCACTTATAGAATTTGAGCATTTTTGAAATTCAATACATTTGAATTTCAAATCAAATAGGGGTCAAATTTAATTTCCAGGGCACTATTTGAATATTAGAAAATTCCATGAGTATGGGAAAATACCCAAGCCACTTTTAAAATGATCAGCATCATTTATAGGAATTTTCCAAACATTCAAATGATTTTTGGAAAAAAAATTATCTGGCCATTTCAAAAAAAATCTCAGGGCTTTCTGCTTCCCCATTTTTGAATTTCTTTTGAATTTTTCATGATGCAAAAGGGTCAAACAAGCCCTAGCACTTACCCTAGTTGGGATTCTGACAACTCGCCCCCACTCAAAAGAATCTCGTCCCGAGATTTAGAAATCGTCGGGAGGAAGGTGGGGTACTCGGCACGGAGGCGGTCTTTTCTTTCCCATGTTGCTTGTTTCTCGGAGTGATGTGACCATTGCACTTTGAGGAACTTGATCTTCTGACGACGAGTGACACGCTCTGCTGAATCAAGAATACGAACAGGGTACTCTCGATAAGAAAGGCCATCTTGGAGATCAAGCGTTTCATGGTCGACTTCGCGGATGGGGTCCTTGAAGCAACGCCTGAGTTGTGACACATGGAATACATCGTGTACTCGGGAAAGGTGAGGGGGTAGTTCAAGTTGGTAGGCAACTTCTCCACGTTTAGCAAGAATGCGGAAAGGTCCGATGTAACGTGGGGCCAACTTGCCTTTGATACCGAATCTTTGGGTTCCCTTCAGAGGAGTAACCCGGAGGTAAGCCTTCTCATCAATATTGTAGCTCTCCTCTCTATGTTGACGATCATAGCAGATCTTTTGACGAGACTGAGCGGCTTTCAATCGATCACGAACAATGCGAACTTGTTCTTCTGCTTCCTTGATCAAATCCGGTCCAAAGAGTTGTCTTTCACCAGTTTCTGACCAGTTAAGGGGTGTTCGACATCGTCGTCCGTAGAGGAATTCAAAGGGAGCCATGTTCAGACTAGATTGATAGCTATTGTTATAAGCAAATTCGGCAAAGGGAAGAGATTTCTCCCAATTCTTTCCGAATGAGATAACACAAGCTCTGAGCATGTCTTCCAAAATTTGATTAACCCTTTCAACTTGACCGCTAGACTGAGGATGGAAAGCTGTACTAAAGGATAGATGAGTTCCCATAGCACTCTGAAAGCTTCCCCAAAATCTAGAGGTGAAAAGGCTACCACGATCAGAATTGATCACCAAAGGAATACCGTGAAGAGACACAATTCTAGAGATGTACAAGTCCGCTAACTGGCTAGCAGTTATAGACTCGCGAACGGGAAGGAAGTGAGCAACTTTGGAAAGTCTATCAATGACCACGAAGATGGCATCATTTCCTTTCTGGGTTTTTGGAAAGCCGGTGATGAAGTCCATACCGACTTTGTCCCATTTCCACTCTGGAATAGGCAAAGGTTGAAGTGTGCCAGCAGGTCTTTGGTGTTCTGCCTTAATGCGACGACAAACATCACATTCAGCAACAAATCGAGCAATGTCTCTCTTCATCCTGGTCCACCAAAATCTCTGGCGTAGATCTCGGTACATTTTTGTGCTAACGGGATGAATTGAGAGGGGTGTGTCATGGGCTTCTTTGAGGATGAGTTGCCTTAGATCCCTATTCTTAGGTACTACCAAACGATTTTCAAAGAATACCGTTCCTTTACTATCTGTGGAGAAACATTTAGCAACTCCGCTAGCAATGTTCTCCTGGATCCGGCGTACACCTCGTGCACGTCTTTGGGCAACTATAATTTGGTCCTCAAGGGTTGGTTTCGCCACCAAGTTGAAAAGAGATCCACGAGGGACAATCTTGAGATTAAGCTTTCGAAATTCCTCATGAAGAAATGGTTGATACTGTTGTAACATGAGGTTGTTACAATACGACTTACGACTTAGTGCATCAGCCATGACATTGGCTTTGCCTGGGGTGTAAGAAATTCCTAAGTCATAATCTTTATCAACTCTATCCAGCGTCTTTGCCTGAGATTAAGATCTGGCTGGGTGAAAATGTATTTGAGGCTTTGGTGGTCGGAATAGATCTCACAACGATTACCAAGGAGGTAATGTCGCCAAGTCTTGAGGGCATGAACTACGGCAGCGAGTTCAAGATCATGGGTAGGATAGTTCTCTTCATGTGGCCGCAACTGGCGTGAAGCATAAGCTACCACATGTCGATCTTGCATAAGTATGCATCCTAACCCTTTCCGTGAAGCATCACAATAGATCTCGAAATCCCTTTTGGTGTCTGGAGGTGCAAGTACGGGTGCAGAAGTCAATCTTCTTTTTAGCTCCTGAAAGCTTTCCTCGCACTTGGGGGTCCATTGGAATTTCTTATCTTTCTTGAGGAGTTCAGTAAGAGGCTTTGCAACTTTAGAAAAATTCTCGATGAAGCGGCGGCAATAGCTGGCTAGGCCAAGAAAACTCCTAACTTGCTTAACCGATTCAGGTGGAGTCCAGTCAAGGACGGCCTGAACTCTCTCGGGATTAACTGCAACACCTTTCGCAGAAATCACGTGGCCTAAGTAGGTCACTTCTGGTAGCCAAAATTCACACTTGGAGAACTTGGCATAAAGGCGGTGCTCTCTAAGTTTCATCAATACCAACCTAAGATGTTCTGCGTGCTCTTCTTCGTTCTTCGAGTAGATGAGAATGTCATCAAGATAAACTACAACAAATTTATCTAGGTACTCCATGAAGATCGAATTCATCAAGCGCGAGAATGTGGCGGGAGCATTGGTTAAACCAAAGGACATGACGGTATACTCGTAAAGACCATAACGAGTAGTGAAAGCCGTTTTTGGAATGTCCTCGTTTCGGATTTTGATTTGATGATAGCCTAATCTCAAATCCATCTTGGAGAAGACAGAGGATCCTGCAAGTTGATCATAAAGATCATTGATCCTGGGCAGTGGGTACTTGTTCTTTATCGTCGCTAAATTTAGCGGGCGATAGTCTACGCACATCCTTTCTGTTCCATCTTTCTTCGTTACGAACAGAACGGGGCAACCCCATGGCGATGAGCTAGGGCGGATGAAGCCTTTTGCCAACGAAGCATCAAGTTGGGTTTTTAGCTCAGCTAACTCATGTGGGGCCATTCTATATGGGCGTCTCGAGATTGGGGCTGTGCCTGGTATAAGATCCACTATGAATTCTACACACCTGTCGGGTGGCATTCCCGGCAGCTCTTCAGGAAAGACATCCGGGAAGTCACGAACCACCGGAACATCTTCAAGGTCTGGAAGGGGAAGCACATTCAAAGTATGCATCTGGATTCTAGAGCTGGGTGATGTGTAGTCAATGGTCTGGGCTGAAGGGTGGGTGAGTTTGACTGATTTGGTTTTGCAATTAAGGAAAGCATTTTGCCTTGATAACCAATCCATTCCTAGGATGACATCAATGTCCGAAGACTTGAGGGCTATAAGTGAAGCAAGGAATACTAGACCCTCAATTGCAATTTGATTGCCATGGCTTACTCTATTAGTTTGCCACTTTGAACCAGGAGTTAGAATGATCATTGGAGAAAACATTTCTTCAAAAGGAAACTCATGAAGAATTGCATAACTCTCCGACATGAATGAATGAGAAGCTCCTGGATCGAAAAGAACGGAGGCGGGGACATGATTGACTGGGAGTGTACCAAGAATGACGTCAGAAGCATCAGTGGTTTCCTCCACTGAGATTTGGTTCACACAACCACTACTAGTGGATGAAGGCTTTGCTGGAAAAGCTTTGGTGGTTGGTTTCTTTGGAGGTTTGGGTCGAGAATGACGTGGTGCCATCAAGACCTGAGGGCATTGACGATAGTAATGGCCTGGAAGACCACACTTAAAGCATACCCTGTCTGAATTGCTGGGAGTGGGATTGCTTAGCTGCACACCATCATTCCGGGGTGGAATAATGTGTTGGGGTGGATGACATATATTGGAGGTTGGTCTCTGCAAAAAGTTTTGAGGTATGGCTCTGGTTGGAATCCAAATTCGGCGTTTCTGAGGGGCTGAACTTGAAGAAAGGGCATGCTCAAGAGCATGCTTGCGGGACTCGTCGAAAATTTCATTGCCATGCTCAGCTCTGAAGGATCTGTTGACTAAATCCTCAAAGGTGGCAAATTCGATGAGGTTGAGATCATGACGAAGGATGGGGCTAAGTCCCTTGCGGAACCTTGCCTGCTTTCTGGCATCGGTGGTGATCTCATCTTGGGCATACCGAGCAAGAAGGTTGAACTCTCTCAAATACTCATGGATGGACATCTCTCCTTGAGTGAGATTGCAGAACTCTTCCTTCTTGCGCTCCATCAACTCATCCAGAAGGTGGTACCCTCGAAAGGCAACACAGAACTCCTGCCAAGTCACTACGTGACCATCTGGCTGCATAGCAACATAGTTCTCCCACCATTCAGCGGCAGCACCTTCCAGAAAGTATGCCGCGAATATAACTCGATCATCGGGAGCAACATGTGCAGTATCAAGCTTACGCTCGATGGAACGGAGCCAATCATCAGCTTCAAGGGGGTCAGAAGAACATCGGAATACCGGTGGCTTGAGGAGGATGAAGTCCTGAATGCTCACAACCACATTACGATGACGTGAGGTATTCTGCTCGATGAGCTCCAGAAGGCGTGTTTGATCACGTTGATTCTTCTCAGCTTCCATCATGATTTCCGCCGCAGAAGGCGGTGGTAGGGGTTCATCATCATTTCGATTCCGAACACGGTCTCGATTCCGACGAACAGCACTACGAGTTCCACCTGACATCCTGTGTGATAAAAATCAACAATCAGAACAGGTTGAATGATGGATTCAAGGATAACAAGACATGATGAAGGCGGAAAGATTATAATGCGAAGGCAATGATTCATAGAAACTTGGAACAAATCCGGCAGCATAACGGCTACACCGGGATGGAAAATGAAACAACCTCGAAGAATTTGGACAGAACTTCTTCAAGGAACTCAACAGAACGATGAGTCTGGACGACCACAACTGTCCTACGGCTACAAGGAGGCAAACAACGAGATGTTCTAGTAAAGACATAGATGAGCCTAGTCCTATCATCCCGTAGAAAGGATAAGGTGACCCAGAACTCAGATCGATGAGGATAAGGAGAAAAATAAGCCTTACGTTATTCCCTTATACCCAGAGTAACTATATAACTATAGAATGCTAGACTCGACTTCGACCAAGGGTTTGATAAGCCAACAGACAGTCCTGCTCTGATACCAAGTCTGTCGGGACCCGGGGTTAGCGTATGTAATTCCAGTCACGATACAATCACGTGGAGAGCCGAGAACCGTACCCACTTGTCTAAGCAGACAAGGCCAACCACAGAACGTTCTCGGTAAGCATCGAACGTGAGGGGCATCCCATTCAGGCCGGATGATCAACTGAGATGGGTCCTCATCGTCCGCTCACAAGTCTAAATGCTTATGGGTGGTGAATCCCATACTCATAGACAAGTCGCCTCAACCATGTTATCGATTGGATCCTAACTCTTACATAGACTTACTCCAGCCCGATCACTTAGTCGGGTTCTAGGGCAGGCTCGATCATACAACAAAGTGTGCACGTGACAGAGTCACGAGCAATCGCATCGCGATGCCCCAAGCTGCGCACATCTAAGGGCCACTTGGTGTATAAAATACCGCCAGCCAGATCACAACTAAGGCCTCGAAAACCCATACTAAGACATGCATGTTATAAACATACACGCAACACACATGCCTAGTATGAACAGCAGGTATCATCACATAACTCTACAAAGTATTCTTTATTGATATACACATAGAGCATACAAAGATCACATGTCTATGATCAACATTACATCATACAACGGAAGAAAATTAGGTCTGAGTACAGACAAGTTTAACAAATGGCTTAGAGAAGCCTTGTAAACAAACATGCCCTTCCACGAGGGACCAGACTGCTGTCTGGGACTATGCTAACTTAGCCAACGTCGAGCTTCACGAAGGTGACTCCATCGGGGTCCGGTTCTTATCTAAAACATAGAATAAGCAAACGTGAGTACAAAGTCGTACTCAGCAAGACTTACATCAGATCTATACTACTCATGCTCAAGTATCAAGGTAAAGGGAGGTGGGGTTTCATCATGCAGAAGTGCCAGCTTTGACTTGGCTAATCCTGAACTACGATGTACCAGACTTGAGATAAGAAGCGTACACGAGTCCACTACATCTCCAACCAATACACCACTATGGTTACTTCCTCGACTTCCCCACGAGGAGGCACACCATAGCACTCACGCTTATCTTGCGAGTTTTATAAGTATCCATTCAAGTTGTCTAATAATCAGGTACAGGTTCCAAGTAGTCCTTAACCGCGGACGCGGCTAATCGAATAGTTTTGTTAACCTTGCAAGGGTGTAAACTACACACACATGACCATCGGTTACCGCCAGGTTTCGCCACCGATCAAGAGGTGACAGCGAGGATGTTCACCACGACACTTCGCTCACAACCGGTCTATTCCAGGAGTCGACTATCTGAGTTTGCCTCCGCTCGAGAGCCCGGCCGGATCAACGAAACGGACTCAAACAATGTAGGTGACCGAGACGCCACCTCTGGCAGATGGTTTTCCTGCCTCACAGGTGCACCCACATATCTATATGATGCAACCAGTTCCTTCGTTCTTTTTCTAGGCACATGTCAAATGGAAAGCCCGAACTAATGTGACTCCTGGACGTCGACACGGATCAAGGTACTAGGCCGAGAGGGGTCAGTGAGCCCAATGTGTGGTTGTACTCTTTGTCTTGGATTACCATACAAGAACTCGATGCTTAAGGCGGTGTTCAACGAGACAACCCACTGTGTACTCCTACACAGCCTCTCATCGTTCACCTTGTATTAGGGTGGATTCACCGACACAGTTTCACTTTCATCAACACCATGTTCACCATCATCCCGACTCACATCAAAAGCAACCTCATTAACACTAAGCATGCAATAAGCTATAACAGTTGCAGGGGCTTCATGATATCAATCAACTCCTATGTCAGCTAGGATTTTGGTTTGCTTACTACTGTGACAAGATGATAGGTCATGCATCGGATATGGGTTCAACTATGCGGTAGAATCGATACAAAGTGATCTCCTAAACATGCATAAGCAAGACTGAGAGGGAATTGGGATTTTATAGACATGATCAATGGGGTTTGCTTGCCTTGCTGACGAGGTTCGATATCGGGGTCTTCAACGAAGGGGGTGGCCTCCGGTTCCGGTTGCACGTCTATCGAGCAAACAATCAAACAAGGTATAAATTTATTTGCAATGCTCAAACACATGATCAATATTGAAATGGTGATGTTCTTGGTCACAATATGGGTACAATTCCATTTAAAAGAAGTCAAATGCAAAGTCATTTGCAAATGTGCTTCAAAATGGAATTTGAATTAAAGCCATATGGATGTTTTGCACTGTTCACCCATTTTAAAATGGTCAAACATGAAAACAGAGCCCATATTCATAATCCTTGGATTTTTCTGATAATTTTAGACATAGTATTTGTTATATTTGGAGTTAAAATGAATTACTTATGAATTTCCAAAGTTTAAACAATTTTCAGGAATTTTCTGGATTAAATTAATTCATTTCTATTTTCTGGAAATTCTTTACTGCGTCATGCTGAGCTCAGGGTGACGTCACAGGGGGGGCTGACCAGTGGGGCCATAGTGTCAGCTTCAGCGGGTTAATCCCCGGTTTGAAATAAGTTAGCAGAGGCTTAATTAGGGGCAGGGCCCACCTGTCAGTGGCCCTAGGGTTCATTAGCAGGGGGATTAGTCCTTAACTAAACCGCCCACCGGCGGTTAACCGGCGGCGGCTACTGGGCACGGCGGCGACACGCCGGGGGGGGGGGGCCTTCCGGCCACGGTTTGGCACGGGGATTGCACCGGAGTGCTCCTCGTGCACGTCCGCATCACCTCGTGCCCACGGGAAGGGCTGGGGGTGCCCGTAGTCTCGTCGGCGTGGAGGTGCGGCGGCAGCCGGAGCTCGGCTCGACGGGCACGATGACTGGAAGCGCGGAAAAGGCAGGGGTTAGGGGGGTTTCGCTCACCGGAGCACGGGGAGGACGAAGAGGTTGGAGAGGAGGCCGGGGGCGAACTGGTGGCGCCGGAATTCGTCAACGAAGCTCGCGGCGGCCGGCGGTGGAAAGTTGGAGGTGGCGTCGTCGTGGAAGCCTCTCGGCGCCAATTGACCGGGCGCGAAGACGAAGACGGCCACGGGGATCTCTCTGGACAGCTTGGTGCAGCCCGAGGGGCACGGTGGCCACGTCTTCTCGCAGGGGTGGCCGGCGGTGAGCTTCGGGTCGCGCGGGATCTCGACGAGGAGGATGTGCAGGCGACCAGAGAGAGGGGGGGAAACGGTCTTGGGGCTTCTCCGGGTCTCCACGTCGCCGGATGAGCACGGAAGGGAGCCGTGGGAGGCCTGGCGACGCTGGCATGGACGCCACGCAGCGCCCTGCCTGCCTGGCTCGGGGAAGAAGACGGTGGTGCCCTCGGGCTGGGCCACCTCCCCGAGTTGGGCCGGCTAGGCCTGCTGGCTGGGCCTCTTTCCTTTTTTTTCTAATTTTCTTTGTTTTGTTTCTGCTATTATCTTTTCTGTAATTGGTTTTGCCACAAAATAAATAGCAGAGCAATTTATTAAAATGCCCAAACAATTTTATAAATCCTAGGTGATCAGTAGCAAGTCACTTATAGAATTTGAGGATTTTTGAAATTCAATACATTTGAATTTCAAATCAAATAGGGGTCAAATTTAATTTCCAGGGCACTATTTGAATATTAGAAAATTCCATGAGTATGGGAAAATACCCAAACCACTTTTAAAATGATCAGCATCATTTATAGGAATTTTCCAAACATTCAAATGATTTTTGGAAAAATATTTTTATCTGGCCATTTCAAAAAAATTCTCAGGGCTTTCTGCTTCCCCATTTTTGAATTTCTTTTGAATTTTTCATGATGCAAAAGGGTCAAACAAGCCCTAGCACTTACCCTAGTTGGGGTTCTGACACAGACTTTGTTTCGCTCGAACTGGTTAAGTTCTTCGAGCATTGCAGTTAACCAATCTGGATCCTTCATGGCTTCATCAAACTTTGACGGTTCTAGCATGGAGACAGACGAAAAGTTTCCACAGAAGTTAGCCAAACGAGTACGAGAGCGAGTTGTGGGTCGACCTGGTTGATGAATTTCTTCAAGGATCGAATCAACATCAACTCGTCTTCGGACTCATGATAAAGTTGAACCATTAGCTTCAGGCTCAGCTTCTGCTTCAGGATCAGCTTCAGCTTCAGGATCTGCTTCACCTTCAGCTTCAGCATTTCCTTCGGGATTAGCATTTCCTTCGTTCCTTTGTTCTTCTTCGTCCTGTTCATCATTAGCTTCAGGATGTTGATGTCCAGCGCCCCGGGCTATGTGTGGGAACATTGGACCATCATCATCCCTATTAGCTTGACGAGCATTGGCTTCAACAGGGCGAATCTCTCCAATAGCCATGGACCTGATCACTTCATCAAGAGGAGGTTCATCTAGATCATGAGGCAAATGCTCTTTTTGAGAGCCATTAGTTTCATCAAACCTCACGTTCACAGTTTCCATAACTTTCCCAAAGTGAGAGTTATAGACTCTGTAGGTGTGAGAGTTTGAGCCACAACCTAAGAGAAAACCTTCATGTGCCTTAGGAGCAAATTTGGAGCTATGATTCATATCTCTAATAAAGCATGGAGCACCAAATACCCTAAGGTACGAAACATTTGGTTTGTTACCAGTGATAAGCTCATGTGAAGTCTTCTTCCGAAATTTGTGAAGGTAAACCTTGTTGATGATATGACAAGCTGTGTTAATTTCTTCGGCCCAGAACCTAATAGGAGTCTTGTATTCAGCAAGCATAGTTCTGGCCATCTCAATGAGATTTCTATTCTTCCTTTCAACAACACCATTCTGTTGAGGTGTATAAGCAGCAGAGAACTCATGAGTAAAACCATGATCATCAAGAAAATCTTCAATATGAGTATTTTTCAATTCATTTCCATTATCACTTCGGATATACTTCAGAGATAATTCATATTCTGTTTGAGCTCTCTTGGCGAATGACTTGAAGATTTCAACAACTTTGCTCTTGTCATCCAAAAAGAAAACCCAAGTATAACGAGAGAAGTCATCAACAATAACTAGACCATATGTCAGGACCCGGGGTTAGCGTATGCAAGTCCAGTTAAGGCATAGTCATATGGAGAGCCGAGAACCGTACCCACTTGTCTAAGCAGACAAGGCCAAGCACAGAACGTTCTCAGAAAACATCGTACGTGAGGGGCATCCCATCCAGGCCGGATGATCAACTGAGATGGGTCCTCATCGTCCGCACACAAGTCTAATGATATGGGTGGTGAACTCCCATATTCAAAGACAAGTCGCCTCAACCATACTATCGACTATCTCATAACTCTTACATATACTTACTCCAGCCCGATCACTTAGTCGGGGTCTAGGGAGGGCTTGATCATACCACAAAGTGTGCACGAGACAGAGTCTTGAACAATCGCATCGCAATGCCCCAAGCTGCGCACATCTAAGGGCCACTTGGTGTATGAAAGACCGCCAGCCAGATCACAACTAAGGTCTCGAAAACCCATACAAAGACATGCATGTTATAAACATACTGTTGGGAAACGTAGTAGAAAACAAAAAATTTCGGCCTACGAATCAAGAACCCAAGATCATCCAAGAAGATTGCATACAAGGTTTTAGGTCATGGCTCACCAACCGATGTAGCGAAGTAGAGTTGGTGAAGCTCGTGGACGTAGTGGAAGTAGATCTCGCAAGTTCTCCCACGAACAGTCCCTCGATCAATCCCATGAACAAGTCCCGTGATCTAGTCCCACGGACAAGTCCCATGAACAAGCTCCTCGAAGAGGGTTGAAGGTACGACCCCTCCATTAGTATCCACACATCCCGTAGCAGCAATCCAGCAGCGCTCCGCCGTCCAGAGATGAACGCCACCGAGAAAACTAGAGGGAGAAAACCCTAATGGATTCCGATCTAGAACAGCGTCTAAACCGGGGTCTAAAAGTGGAGCAACGGGGTTTAGAGGAGGGAGGGTGACGCATAGGCCTTGGGGATTGATTGTGTGTCTCTTCCCCCACCCTTGGCTCACCTTATATAGGTGGCCAAGGGGCCTAGGGCGCAGCTCAAGGAGGTTTGGGAGTCCAACTTGGACTCCCAAGCCTTCCAAACCTACACATACCTTCCCACCGGAAACCTTCCATAATGGTATTTGGAAATCCCACCTGGAGGATCTCCCACCCCTTTTTGGTGCGCCCCCACCACCTGGCCAGCCAGGGCAGCCTAGGTGGCTTGCTCCCCAAGGCCAGGGGCGCAGGGCAGTGGGTGGTACTGCCCGGAACCTTCCGGAACCTTCTAGAAGCTTCCAGGACCTTCCGGGACCTACCGGGACTGTTTCGGGACATTCCGGACACTTTTGGAGCACTTCCAATACCTTCCGGAACCTCTAACGAATGTTCCGAAGCCATCTAAATGGGTTTCGGAGCCATTCGGGCAAAGGTTATTATGTCCGGTGAACACAACATATTGTTTAAACTGTCCACCGATCACCGAAACTATTCCGGTTGATCGTAAACTTTCCCATTACCATTTTCATATGTTCCGGAACCACCTGGGACTACTCCAGAGTGATCCGGACATATCCTTAAATACCCAAAACTACTTTTGGTGCCCTTATGAACTATTTCATAAATCCCCGGAACTACTTCCGGTACCCGTATGAACTATTCTGCTTTGCTTCCACTAAACCTTCTACCATTCCAGTATTCTAACAGACTACTGCTCGTTAAGTGTGTGACCCAATAGGTTCGGTATAATGCGGACATGACTCAGAACATCTTCCGGACATAGGCCAACAGCCTTTCGTCAATAGCCAATAATCAACAGCGGAGCCATGGACACCCATGTTGACTCCCGCACATACACGAAGAAACTTCGAGTGAACCATTATGTTTATTCATGTACCATTCCCTTTGCTTCGTGATATATGACAAAGTTAGAGGAGAGATGTTTGGCACCCATGTGTAACAACTTCTTGAACACAAGCCACTCGTTATCCTCTTTGCTCGTTTGTCCATTTTCTCGTTATCGTATTCCGGTATCCCCGTGACTGAATCACAATGCGTCTGGCCAGACTATAATGGATACCGTCATACCGAGTGGGCCCGAAGTGAATATCTTCTTCATCGTGAAGGAGCAAATCCCATTCTTGAACTATCACAGTCACTAGCCACACCATCTGACATACCCAGAACTTATTTTACTACTTCCCATTTACGGGAGGATTCATCTAAGAACCAAAGCATGTCTTCCTGTGTGAAGCAACTCGATACTCTCATGGTCTAAGGAATTACGTATATGATAACATTTCATGATATGACTTATAACGTAGTTACGATGTGATCTCTAAGTATATCATTCAATACTGGGGTCGGTTCAACATCATTGTTCTGCTAACAATATGTTCCCATTGCTACTGACATCCTTGTTACAAGAACAATGTCCATGATTAAGAAAACGTAATCATCAGTTAGCACATGAGCTGGTCTTAGAGGCTAAACCAGGAACTCTTGGTGTTTACATTTCCACACATGCAAGTGAGTTTTCTTCTGAATCTCATAGTCAGGGTCATTGCAATTATAGCACAGAAATATAAACATTAATTACGAACGTGGAAATATATATATAATAACATTTTATTATTGCCTCTAGGGCATATTTCCAACACATACACGCAACACACATGCCTTGTATGAACAGTAGGTATCACTTCAATTCTCTACAAAGTATACAATTTTATTGATAACTCTTATAGAGTGCACACAGAGATCACAAACATGTGATCCAACATTACAACACAAGCGGAAGCAAATTATGTCTGAGTACATACAAGTTTAACAAATGTCTTAAGAAGCCTTATTTAAACACAAGCCCTCCACGAGGGAACCAGTCGTCTGACTGGGACTAGACTAGTTGGTCTTCAGTCGTCCAGCTCGATGAAGAAGCCACCTTCGGGGTCAGTGGTCTCATCTAAAACATAGATTAAGCAAACGTGAGTACAAAGTCGTACTCAGCAAGACTTACATAGGAGCTATACTACTCATGCACATGTACCAAGGTAAAGGGAGGTGGGGTTTCACTTGCAGAAATGCCAGCTTTGACTTGGCTAGTCCTGAACTATGAGTACCAGACTTTGAGGTAAGAAGCGTACACGAGTCCACTACTTTCTCCAATCAATTACACCACTATGGTGCCTTCCTCGACTTCCCCACGAGAAAGCACGCCATAGCACTCACACTTATCTTGGTGTGTTTTAGAAGTATCCAATTCAAGTTGTCTAATAATCAAGCTAAGCTTTCCAAGCAGTCCATAACCGCGGACGCGGCTATTCGAATAGTTTTGTTAACCCTGCAGGGGTGTACCGCTACACACACATGATCATCATTTACCGCCTTTGATCTCGACACCATTCAAGGGGTGCCAGCGAGGATGCTCACCACAACTGTTACCTCATAGCCGATCTAGTCCGAGAAAGCCGCCTACTTGGGTAGGCTACCACTATCGTGAACCCGGCCGGTTTACCGAAGTGGACCCAAGTGATGTGTGCGTGGTGCATAAGCCGGTCTCGGATGAGCCGTTCTCTCACTTAGCATCCAGGCCACAAGCCTACCAGAACTCCGAACTATTGCGACATATGGACATCGAAAGGGATGAGTTAGTAAGTTGAGAGGGGTCAGTGAGCCCAATGTGTGGTTCTACTCTTCATCTTGGATCACCACACCAGAACTCGGACTTAGGGCGGTGTTCAACGAGACAACCCACCGTGTACTCCTACACAGCCTCTCATCGTTCACCTTGTATTAGGGTCGATTTACCAACACTTTTCTACCAACATCAACATGATCACTACCATCCCGACTCACATCACAGTAACAACATGGTATCATACTAAGCATGCAATAAGCGATAACATTTGCAGGGGCCACATGATATCAAACAACTCCTACATTTGCTAGGATTGTGGTTTTCTTACTACTGTGACAAAATGATAGGTCATGCAAAGTAATGGGTTCATCTATGCGGTAGAAACGTAGCATGGTGATCATGCTAAACAATGCATAAGCGAGACATGAGAGGGAAGTGCGATTTTATCGACATGATCAATGGGGGTTTGCTTGCCTTGCTGACGAGGTTCGGGTTCGGGGTCTTCAACGAAGGGGGTGACCTCAGGCTCCGGCTCCACGTCTATCAGCAACATGACAATCATAGGATCAACATAATGTACAATGCACAATCACATGAATAAGATTGAAATGGTGATGTTCATGGTACTGATGTGTTGAGCATTCCATTTAAATGGAGTATATTGCAATTTGAATTGCAAATTCAAACTCCACATTTGAATTCAAATTAACCATGTTGCATGTGACATTGTTTGATCATTTTGAATCATCTTCAAATGTGTATGATATGCCTCTGATATGTGGTTGAATTGTAGCATAATTCCATGGTCCAAGTTGCAAAATCATTTGAATTGAATTTGAATTAATTCCAAATAATTCAAATGTCATATGCTACTGGTCCCATTTTAAAATCAACTCCAACATAGTTGAAAGTTGCATATTTGGAAAGATAATTTTCTCCTGAACATTTTTCATATATTATTTGTCCAAAATGGAGTTAATATGAATTTTCTATGAATTTCCAAAGTTTGGGGTATTTTCTGGAATTTTCTGGAATTCTTTAATTCAATTAATCTCTGGAAATTCATTAAATCGATTTATTGCGTCAGGCTGACGTCAAGCTGACGTCACGGGGGGGGGGGGGCTGACATGCGGGTCCAGGGTGTCAGTGACTGAGTTCAATTAACCGGTTGGTTAATCTAATCCAGTGGCTTAATTAAGCCACTGGGCCCACTGGTCAGTGACCCAGGGGGTCATTAGGCGGGTGATTAACGGGGGGGGGGGGGGGGGTTTGGGCTAATCCGCCGGCGGCTAAATGCCGGCGACCAGACCGCGGCGGCGCTCTGCGTTCTCCCTCTCCTGGCCTCCATTCTCTGCGCCGAGACCACAGGTATGCAGCCCAAGCATTCGCGCGTCACCTGGTGCACGCGGTTGACCTTGGGGGCGACCAAATCGACGATGGCGACGACCTTCCGCGGCGGCCGTGGCACGGGCTCGGGGTGAAACTCGCAGAAGAGCACCATTGAAGCCAACGTTGGGCGCGTTCGAAGCAGAAGACCACGACGGAGGTGAAGGACAAGACGGCGAGGACGATTGATTAGCAGAAGCTCGCCAACGACGACCGTGGCGGCTCGGTACTCCGGCGACAATGGCTAACGGTGACAGAGGAAGCAATCGAGGGGGAGAGGTTGGGGGTTTTGACCGTGAGCTCACCAGGAACTCAACAGAGGTGGTGGCGATGGCTGGGGTGGCTCGACGGCGACGGAATCGACGAAGTCGTGCGGCGGCCGTAGACGAAGACGACGACACGATTCAGCAGCTCCAGGGGGCTTCAGCTCCTCCTATTCCATTTGAAGATGAAGACGACTATGGTGAAGACGATGGACAAGCTCCGGGGGCTTCTCGGCGTCGATGGCTACGCGGGGGCTCGACGGCGCTCCGGCTTTCTTCTCGGGCGACGACGAATCGGGCGAGAGAGGAGGGGAGGGAGCTCGTGGAGGGGGGGAATGGACGTGGCGTGCTCCAGAGCGTCTCTAGGTGCGAGAAGAGGCCACAGGGAGGCCTGGAAGCTCGAAGGCATCGAGGTGGCGTCCACGGCTGGCTCAGCCGCTCCAGCGAGCTGCTTTGGCGCGCGGGGAGGAAGACGACAGGGGAGTTCGCGGGCTGGGCTTCGGGAGAGGTAAGTCGGGCCGAGGTGGCGCAAGTAAGTGGGCTACTTTCTGATTTTCTTTTTCTTTCTGTTTTCTTTTCTGACATTTGTTTGGCTGAGCTAAAATAAATAGCTAGGCATTTTATTAAATGCTGAAATTTTTTATATGGCCCCATAATAATATAGACTAGCCACTTATAAAGTTTCAACATTTTTAAAATTCAACTGATTTGAATTTTAAATCAAATAGGGGTATTTCTTTAATTCCAAGGCACTGTTTGAATATTTGAAAAATCTATGAGCATGGGGTGGGTCCCACATCACTTGATATGTGATCACACTCATTTATAAGACTTTTCAAAACTCTAACATGAATTTTTGGAGAAGATTTTTATCTGGCCTTTTGAAATAATTCATCTGGGGGGTGTTCCTTCTCCCATTTTGATTTTGAAATTGAATTTCCTTTGATTTCTTTCATGAATGCAAAGTGAAATTGATCCTAGCACATTACCTAACAGAGGGTTCTGAAAACTCGCCCCCACTCAACAGAATCTCGTCCCGAGATTCAGAAGTCTGCGGGAGGAAGGTGGGGTATTCGGCACTGAGACGGTCTTCTCTTTCCCACGTAGCTTCTCTTTCAGGGTGGTGTGACCATTGCACTTTCAGAAACCTAATCTTCTGACGACGAGTGACACGCTCTGCAGAATCAAGAATACGAACGGGGTATTCTCGATAAGAAAGGTCATCTTGGAGATCAAGCATTTCATGGTCGACTTCGCGGATAGGGTCCTTGAATAAACGCCTGAGTTGGGACACATGGAATACGTCATGTACTCGGGAAAGGTGCGGGGGTAGTTCAAGTTGGTAGGCAACTTCTCCACGTTTGGCAAGAATGCGGAAAGGTCCGATGTAACGTGGGGCCAACTTGCCTTTGATACCGAAACGTTGGGTTCCCTTCAGAGGAGTAACCCGAAGGCAAGCCTTCTCATCCAGATTGTACCTCTCTTGCCTATGATGACGATCATAGTAGCTTTTCTGACGAGACTGGGCTGTTTTCAATTGATCACGAACAATGCGAACTTGCTCTTCTGCTTCCTTGATCATATCCGGTCCAAAGAATTGTCTTTCACCGGTTTCTGACCAGTTTAAAGGTGTTCGACATCGTCGTCCATAAAGGAGTTCAAAAGGAGCCATGTTCAGACTAGATTGATAACTATTGTTATAAGCAAATTCGGAAAATGGAAGAGACTTCTCCCAATTCTTTTCGAATGAGATAACACAAGCTCTGAGCATGTCTTCAAGAATTTGGTTAACCCTTTCGACTTGACTGCTAGACCGAGGATGGAAAGCCGTACTAAAGGAGAGATGAGTTCCCATAGCATTCTGAAAGCTTCCCCAAAATCTAGAGGTGAAAAGGCTACCGCGATCAGAATTGATTTCCAAAGGAACACCATGAAGGGATACAATTCTAGAGATGTACAAGTCCGCTAACTGGCTAGCAGTTATAGACTCGCGAACCGGAAGGAAGTGAGCAACTTTGGAAAGCCTATCTATGACAACGAAGATGGCATTGTTTCCTTTCTAGGTTTTTGGAAAGCTGGTGATGAAGTCCATACCTACTTTGTCCCATTTCCACTCTGGAATAGGCAAAGGT
Organism: Bromus sterilis; assembly: GCA_950022295.1. Lineage (NCBI taxonomy): Eukaryota > Viridiplantae > Streptophyta > Magnoliopsida > Poales > Poaceae > Bromus > Bromus sterilis. The sequence continues at coordinate 26,601,400 of OX465596.1, read as the reverse complement.
TGAAGTGTACCAGCAGGTCTTTGATGTTCTGACTTAATGCGACGACAAACATCACATTCGGCAACAAATTGAGCAATGTCTCTCTTCATCCTAGTACACAAAAATCTCTGGCGTAGATCTCGGTACATTTTTGTGCTACCGGGATGAATTGAGAGGGGTGTGTCATGGGCTTCCTTCAGGATGAGTTGCCTTAGTTCCCTATTCTTAGGTACTACCAAACGATTTCCAAAGAATACCGTTCCTTTACTATCTGTGGAGAAACATTTAGCAACTCCGCTAGCAATGTTCTCCTTGATCCGACGAACACCTCGTGCACGCCTTTGGGCAACTATGATTTGATCCTCAAGAGTTGGTTTCGCCACCAAGGTAGAAAGATAGCCATGATGAACAATCTCAAGATTGAGCTTGCGAAAGTCCTCATGAAGACGTGGTTGATACTGTTGTAACGTGAGGTTGTTACAATATGACTTACGACTTAGTGCATCAGCCATGACATTGGCTTTGCCTGGGGTGTAAGAAATTACTACGTCGTAATCTTTTATCAACTCAATCCAGCGCCTTTGCCTGAGATTAAGATCTGGCTGGGTGAAAATATATTTGAGGCTTTGGTTGTCGGAATAAATCTCACAACGATTACCAAGGAGGTAATGTCGCCAAGTTGTTAGGGCATGAACTACGGCAGCGAGTTCAAGGTCATGGGTAGGATAGTTCTCTTCATGTGGCCGCAACTGGCGTGAAGCATAAGCTACCACATGTCGATCTTGCAGAAGTATGCATCCTAACCCTTGCCGTGATGCGTCACAATAGATCTCGAAATCCTTTTTGGTGTCTGGAGGTGCAAGTACAGGTGCAGAAGTCAATCTTCTTTTTAGCTCTTGAAAGATTTCCTCGCACTTGGAAGTCGATAGGAATTTCTTATCTTTCTTGAGGAGTTCAGTTAGAGGTTTTGCAACTTTAGAAAAGTTCTCGACGAAGCGACGGCAATAGCTGGCTAGGCCAAGAAAACTCCTAACTTGCTTAACCGATTCAGGTGGAGTCCAGTCAAGGACGGCCTGAACTCTCTCAGGATTCACAGCAATGCCTTTTGCAGAAATCACGTGGCCTAAGTAGGTCACTTCTGGTAGCCAGAATTCACACTTGGAGCGGCATGTTCTTCTTCGTTCTTCGATTATATAAGGATGTCATCGAGGTAAACCACGACAAACTGGTCCAAATACTCCATGAAGATCGAATTCATCATGCGTGAGAAAGTGGCGGGGGCATTGGTTAAACCAAAGGACATGACGGTGTACTCGTAAAGACCATAACGAGTAGTGAAAGCCGTTTTGGGAATGTCCTCGTTTCGGATTTTGATTTGATGATAACCTAATCTCAAATCCATCTTGGAGAAAACAGAGGATCCTGCAAGTTGATCATAAAGATCATTGATCCTGGGCAATGGGTATTTGTTCTTTATCGTTGCTAAATTTAGCGGGCGATAGTGTACGCACATCCTTTTTGTTCCATCTTTCTTCGTTACGAACAGAACGGGGCAACCCCATGGCGATGAGCTAGGGCGGATGAAGCCTTTCTCCAACAAAGCTTCCAGTTGGGTTTTAAGCTCAGCTAACTCACGTGGGGCCATTTTGTATGGGCGTCTAGAAACTGGTGCGGTTCCTGGGGAAAGATCCACTATAAACTCTACACATCTGTCGGGTGGCATGCCCAGCAGCTCTTCAGGAAAGACATCCGGGAAGTCATGAACCACCGGAATATCTTCAAGTTCGGGAAGGGGAAGTACATTCAAAGAATGCACTTGGGTTCTTGTTCTGGGTGAGGTATAGTTGACTGTTTTGCCTGAAGGGTGGGTGAGTTTCACGGATTTGCCTTTGCAATCCAGGTAGGCATTCTGTCTTGATAGCCAATCCATGCCAAGGATGACATCAATATCAGAAGACTTGAGGGCTATGAGTGAAGCAAGGAATACTAAACCCTCAATTGCAATTTGATTACCATGGCTTACTCTATTAGTTTGCCATCTTGACCCTGGAGTTTGAATAATCATTGGGGTGGAAAATTCAACAAAGGATAACTCATGACGAAGTGCATAACTTTCCGACATGAATGAATGAGATGCTCCTGGGTCGAAAAGAACGGAAGTAGGAACAAAATTGACTGGGAGCGTCCCAAGAATGACGTCAGTAGTGTCGTCAGTCTCTTCGGCGGCAATCTGGTTCACACGTCCACGAGTGGCGGGAGGAGCGGTTTTGGCGGTGTAGACCTTCTGGGGTGGCTTGCCACGACTATTGTTGTTGTTGCCTCCGGCACGTGGTGGAGCATTCTGATGCTGGAGCTGGTTCTAGGGACACTCACGAGAATAGTGGCCTGCCTGACCACACTTGTAACAGACTCCATAGACAGTGCATGGAGCTGGGTTGTTTGGTGGGGCTGGGTGGAACTGGGTTGGTGGACGAGGCGCCACATAGGATGGCCTCGGGGGGTTGTTCTGGCGGAACATGCTGTTTGGGATCCAGATTTTGCACTTCTGGGAGCCAGAACTGGATGAACTGTCGTCTCTAGGGTGTTTGCGGAAGTCGTTGGGGGTGTTCATGTCCTCGGCCTTGATGGCCTTGTTGACAAGGACCTGGAATGTGGCAAAGTCATGCAGGTTGAGCTCACGATGGAGTCCAGTGTTGAGTCTGCGACGGAACCTCTCATGTTTCTTTGCGTCGGAGGAGACTTCTTCGGTAGCATAATTAGCAAGTCGGTTGAACTCACGACTAAACTCGTCAACATTCCTTCTGGCTTGAGTGAGGTTGCAGAACTCCTCACGCTTGCGGTCCATAAGACCCTTGGGAATGTGGTGCTCGCGGAAGAACGTGCAGAATTCCTCCCAAGATGCAGGCGGTCCAACGGGACGCATATTCAGAAATTTATCCCACCAAGAGCTAGCTGCACCTTCAAGATGATAGGTGGCATAGCTGACCTTGTCACCAGTTGCAACACGGCCTGCTTGGAGCTTACTTTCGATGCTGCGAAGCCAGTCATCGGCGTCAAGGGGCTCGGTGGAGTAACTGAAAACCGGGGGATGAAGTCGGATGAAGTCGTTCAGGGACACCAACTCATTGCGCTGCTAAGTGGTGTTGCGAGCAATGACTTCCAGCAGGTGGTGAGAGTCTCGGCGGTTCCTCTCGACTTCCATCAGAACCTGTGCCATCGTGGGTGGGGGTGGAAGGTTGCCTTCCTCCTGATCATTCCGACGACCTTGGTTACGACCAACTTGGCCACGGGTTCCTTGAGACATCCTGAGGTGAAAAACCAAAGTCAAACAGAGTTGATTGGGAGAGTCTAAACAAGGTATTGAAGTACTGGAAGGATTACAGAGCAAAGGAAGTAATCATCTTGACAACATGGTGATAAAGCATACGAGCCATATATTCAGAAGCTGTCATACAAACCATACATCGTTTTAGTACAAGCACCAAGCTAATACAAACGTGATGAAGATGATACATCCTTCAGAGGCACTCTGACTTCCTATACATTATTTATCTAAGCCTCTGAAACTTAGACCCTTGCGTACAATATACTAAGATACTACTACATCCTCACTAAGTAAGACCACAAGCAGTCTCACTCATCTCCATCTCCATAGTAGTCCTCGTAAAAGTTACCCGCGTATCCCGGTAGTTGAAGGTGACCATCGGAAAACACGGAGGCCTGTGGACCCTGATATCCATTTGGGCAAGGATGGGGCCTAGGTCCAGCGTAGGGTGGAAGCAAAGGACCACGGGGTGGAAAAATGCCTCCAATCTCTGGCCAAGCAACTCGAGAAGGCATCTGAGTCCTCACTGGGTAGATCGCATCAAACTCAACTGATCCCACGCTCACAAAGGGTGCCAAGAGTGTCAGTGCTCGATACAGACGAACACGGGTGGCGTGGAGCTCGAAACGGAGAGCGCGTGCATCACGATCTCTGTCACTAGCAAACCTAGCAGTCATCTGAAGTGCGGGATCCTCTGCAGAGTGATCTGAGTAGAGTCCGGTGTAATATCCCTCTTCTCCTGGAAGTGCAGCAGGGATATAGTGGAAAGAGGTCTCTCTCAGCAAAGTGTGCTCCTCTCTCAGCAGTGTCATACATGAATATGCAGCATCCTGCACAGCCATGTTCTCGGTAACGCGAATGCCATGTCCAAAGTGGATAGGCTGAGTGACTCCAACGTGGTGCGGGTAGATCCTGACAATGCAGTGGAACTGGGTCTGGTTGAAGTCGTGAAACTGCTCTTCGACGGTGTACTCAGGGTACCACCAATCTCCCACATAGGACATCATCTCGATCAACGTGGCGGGATGGCCACGCACACCGAGGCACCTGGTCAAACGAACAATCTGCCGAGGGGGAAGATCTGCCATCTGAAACAGAAAGGAGTTTGCAAATGCATCAGATTATGAGATAAACCTGGAATGACTCGGACAGCATAACGGCTGTAATTGCAAGAAAATGACAATTTCTTACAACATGGAAACATCACTTACATACGATGTAATAATTCAGGGAGCATAACCACTCTAACAAACCGATCACAACTTTCCTACGGCTACAAGGAAGCAAACAACGAGATGTTCTAATCAGACAGAGGAGAGCCTAGTCCTATCTTCCCGTAGAATAAGATGAGGGTGACTCAGAACTCAGAACGAAGGGGGTAAGGAGAAAAACGAAGCCTTACGTTGTTACCTTATATAACCAGAGTAACTATATAACTATAGCAAGCTAGACTCGACTTCGGCCAAGGCTACTAGTCCTACAGTCAGTCCTGCTCTGATACCAAGTCTGTCGGGACCCGGGGTTAGTGTATGCAAGTCCAGTTAAGGCATACTCATATGGAGAGCCGAGAACCGTACCCACTTGTCTAAGCAGACAAGGCCAAGCACAGAACGTTCTCAGAAAACATCGTACGTGAGGGGCATCCCATCCAGGCCAGATGATCAACTGAGATGGGTCGTCATCGTCCGCACACAAGTCTAATGATATGGGTGGTGAACTCCCATATTCAGAGACAAGTCGCCTCAACCATACTATCGACTATCTCATAACTCTTACATATACTTACTCCAGCCCGATCACTTAGTCGGAGTCTAGGGCGGGCTCGATCATACCACAAAGTGTGCACGAGACAGAGTCTTGAACAATCGCATTGCGATTCCCCAAGCTGCGCACATCTAAGGGCCACTTGGTGTATGAAAGACCGCCAGCCAGATCACAACTAAGGTCTCGAAAACCCATACAAAGACATGCATGTTATAAACATACACGCAGCACACATGCCTTGTATGAACAGTAGGTATCATTGCAATTCTCTACAAAGTATACAATTTTATTGATAACTCTTATAGAGTGCACACAGAGATCACAAACATGTGATCCAACATTACAACACAAGCGGAAGCAAATTATGTCTGAGTACAGACAAGTTTAACAAATGGCTTAAGAAGCCTTATTTAAACACAAGCCCTCCACGAGGGAACCAGTCGTCTGACTGGGACTAGACTAGTTGGTCTTCAGTCGTCCAGCTCGATGAAGAAGCCACCTTCGGGGTCAGTGGTCTCATCTAAAATATAGATTAAGCAAACGTGAGTACAAAGTCGTACTCAGCAAGACTTACATAGGAGCTATACTACTCATGCACATGTACCAAGGTAAAGGGAGGTGGGGTTTCACTTGCAGAAATGCCAGCTTTGACTTGGCTAGTCCTGAACTACGAGTACCAGACTTTGAGGTAAGAAGCGTACACGAGTCCACTACTTTCTCCAATCAATTACACCGCTATGGTGCCTTCCTCGACTTCCCCACGAGAAAGCACGCCATAGCACTCACACTTATCTTGGTGTGTTTTAGAAGTATCCAATTAAAGTTGTCTAATAATCAAGCTAAGCTTTCCAAGCAGTCCATAACCGCGGACGCGACTATTCGAATAGTTTTGTTAACCCTGCAGGGGTGTACCGCTACACACACATGATCATCATTTACCGCCTTTGATCTCGACACCATTCAAGGGGTGCCAGCGAGGATGCTCACCACAACTTGTTACCTCATAGCCGATCTAGTCCGAGAAAGCCGCCTACTTGGGTAGGCTACCACTATCGTGAACCCGGCCGGTTTACCGAAGTGGACCCAAGTGATGTGTGCGTGGTGCATAAGCCGGTCTCGGATGAGCCGTTCTCTCACTTAGCATCCAGGCCACAAGCCTACCAGAACTCCGAACTATTGCGACATATGGACATCGAAAGGGATGAGTTAGTAAGTTGAGAGGGGTCAGTGAGCCCAATGTGTGGTTCTACTCTTCATCTTGGATCACCACACCAGAACTCGGACTTAGGGCGGTGTTCAACGAGACAACCCACCGTATACTCCTACACAGCCTCTCATCGTTCACCTTGTATTAGGGTCGATTTACCAACACTTTTCTACCAACATCAACATGATCACTACCATCCCGACTCACATCACAGTAACAACATGGTATCATACTAAGCATGCAATAAGCGATAACATTTGCAGGGGCCACATCATATCAAACAACTCCTACATTTGCTAGGATTGTGGTTTGCTTACTACTGTGACAAAATGATAGGTCATGCAAAGTAATGGGTTCATCTATGCGGTAGAAACGTAGCATGGTGATCATGCTAAATAATGCATAAGCGAGACATGAGAGGGAAGTGGGATTTTATCGACATGATCAATGGGGGTTTGCTTGCCTTGCTGACGAGGTTCGGGTTCGGGGTCTTCAACGAAGGGGGTGACCTCGGGCTCCGGCTCCACGTCTATCAGCAACATGACAATCATAGGATCAACATAATGTACAATGCACAATCACATGAATAAGATTGAAATGGTGATGTTCATGGTACTAATGTGTTGAGCATTCCATTTAAATGGAGTATATTGCAATTTGAATTACAAATTCAAACTCCACATTTGAATTCAAATTAACCAAGTTGCATGTGACATTGTTTGATCATTTTGTATCATCTTCAAATGTGTATGATATGCCTCTGATGTGTGGTTGCAAAATCATTTGAATTGAATTTGAATTAATTCCAAATAATTCAAATGTCATATGCTACTGGTCCCATTTTAAAATCAACTCCAACATAGTTGAAAGTTGCATATCTGGAAAGATAATTTTCTCCTGATCATTTTTCATATATTTTTTGTCCAAAATGGAGTTAATATGAATTTTCTATGAATTTCCAAAGTTTGGGGTATTTTCTGGAATTTCTGGAATTCTTTAATTCAATTAATCTCTGGAAATTCATTAAATCGATTTATTGCGTCAGGCTGACGTCAAGCTGGCGTCAGGGAGGGCTGACATGTGGGTCCAGGGTGTCAGTGACTGAGTTCAATTAACCGGTTGGTTAATCTAATCCAGTGGTTTAATTAAGCCACTGGGCCCACTGGTCAGTGACCCAGGGGGTCATTAGGCGGGTGATTAACGGGGGGGGGGGGGGGGGGGGGGGGGGTTGGGCTAACCCTCCGGCGGCTAAACGCCGGCGACCAGACCGCGGCGGCGCTCTGCGTTCTCCCTCTCCTGGCCTCCATTCTCTGCGCCGAGACCACAGGAATGCAGCCCAAGCATTCGCGCGTCACCTGGTGCACGCGGTTGACCTTGGGGGCGACCAAATCGACGACGGCGACGACCTTCCGCGGCGGCCGTGGCACGGGCTCGGGGTGAAACTCGCAGAAGAGCACCATTGAAGCCAACGTTGGGCGCGTTCGAAGCAGAAGACCACGGCGGAGGTGAAGGACAAGACGGCGAGGACAATTGATTAGCTGAAGCTCGCCGACGACGACCGTGGCGGCTCGGTACTCCGGCGACAATGGCTAACGGTGACAGAGGAAGCAATCGAGGGGGAGAGGTTGGGGGTTTTGCCCGTGAGCTCACCAGGAACTCAACAGAGGTGGTGGCGATGGCTGGGGTGGCTCGAGGGCGACGGAATCGACGAAGTCGTGCGGCGGCCGTAGATGAAGACGACGACACGATTCAGCAGCTCCAGGGGGCTTCAGCTCCTCCTATTCCGTTTGAAGACGAAGACGACTACGGTGAAGACGATGGACAAGCTCCGGGGGCTTCTCGGCGTCGATGGCTACACGGGGGCTCGACGGCGCTCCGGCGTTCTTCTCGGGCGACGACGAATCGGGCGAGAGAGGAGGGGAGGGAGATTGTGGAGGGGGGGAATGGACGTGGCGTGCTCCAGGGCGTCTCCAGGTGCGAGAAGAGGCCACGGGGAGGCCTGGAAGCTCGAAGGCGTCGAGGTGGCGTCCACGGCTGGCTCAGCCGCTCCAGCGAGCTGCTTTGGCGCGCGGGGAGGAAGACGACAGGGGAGTTCGCGGGCTGGGCTGCGGGAGAGGTAAGTCGGGCCGAGGTGGCCCAGGTAAGTGGGCTACTTTCTGATTTTCTTTTTCTTTCTGTTTTCTTTTCTGACATTTGTTTTGCTGAGCTAAAATAAATAGCTAGGCATTTTATTAAATGCTGAAAAATTTTATATGGCCCCATAATAATATAGACTAGCCACTTATAAAGTTTCAACATTTTTAAAATTCAACTCATTTGAATTTTAAATAAAATAGGGGTATTTATTTAATTCCAAGGCACTGTTTGAATATTTGAAAAATCTATGAGCATGGGGTGGGTCCCACATCACTTGATATGTGATCACACTCATTTATAAGACTTTTCAAAACTCTAACATGAATTTTTGGAGAAGATTTTTATCTGGCATTTTGAAATAATTCATCTGGGGGGTGTTCCTTCTCCCATTTTGATTTTGAAATTGAATTTCCTTTGATTTCTTTCATGAATGCAAAGTGAAATTGATCCTAGCACATTACCTAACAGAGGGTTCTGACACCATATTTGTTTCCTCCCAGGCTAGCATAATTTTGAGGACCAAAAAGATCCATATGAAGCAATTCAAGAGGACGAGTGGTAGTCATGATGGTCTTCCCTGAATGATGTTTCTTCGAAATTTTACCAGCTTCGCAAGCACTGCAGAGACGATCCTTATCGAATTTTACTTCGCTAATGCCAATAACATGATTCTTCTTCACTAAGTTATGAAGATTTCTCATCCCTGCATGACCAAGTCTTCGATGCCATAACCAACCAGATGAAGCTTTTGCAATTAAGCATGTGGATACAGCAGGGCCCGAAGAAAAATCAACAATGTATAAGTCTCCTTTTCGGTAACCCTCGAAGACAAACGCATAGTCACCCTGTGAAAATACAACACAAAGCGAAGCAGAAAATAGAACAAGCATACCCATATCGCATAACTTCGAAATAGACATTAGATTATATCCAAGGGATTGGACTAACATAACCTTGTCAATGTGCTTATCTTTCGATATGGCAACCTTACCCAAACCTAAAACTTTACCCTTGTTGTTATCACCGAAGGTAATGTACTTCTGAGAAGAGTGAGATAATTTTTCTTCGGTGAATAACTCCTTGTCTCCGGTCATATGATTTGTGCAACCACTATCCATGACCCATTCGGATCCACCGGAGACATAGCCCTGCAGAAGAATTAGTTCTTCTTAACCACCCAAAAACGAGCAGGTAACTGAGAAGATGTTGAAGCACTGGTTGAAGCAATATTAAATCGAACAGGAGTGTATTGCTTCGGTGTACCATCAAGCACACCATAAATGTAAGTCCTCTGCGAATGGTTAGCATAAGAATGAGCATATGCAATCTTAGTATGATTATTATGAGGACGATAAGTATGACGACCAGTGCGATAGTATTGCTTCTGCGGAACATTTGATTCGGTCACCAGAGGATCATTTCTCGTTTCAAGAGAATAGAAATGATTCGGTGGTACCGAAGACTTTCCCTGCATGGTATGGTTAGCAGGCAGTTTTTCCACAAGTGCTTTCTGCACCCATATTTACCTCTTATAGAAGCCATTCTTAGGAGGAGTACCAACATACTCAGCTGTAACCTTTCCCTTTTCATCTTTGATGAGCTTGTAGTCAGAATCAAGTGATTCGTCTACAATAGCTTTGTTCATCTTGCAATAAAAACCTGAAAGGTTAGCTATATCAATGGGGTTCCCCTTCGCAAGGACCCAAACAGTCTTAGGATACTGCTCAGGTTCCCAATAGGTGCCATCAGGGTTTATCTTTCTTTCGAAACCAACACCTTCATTCCTGGGATTCCTGTGAAGGAGAGCCTTCCTCAGGATATCACAGAGATACTGGTGACCTTGCACACTTTTGAACATGCCTGTTTCAAATAAGTTTTTCAACCTGAGGAGTTCCTCGGTAACAGCAGGGTTTTCCTCATCAAAGGCAGTAGTATCATCAATAACAATAGGAGCTTTGCCTTTGGAATCAATTTTGCTTCGTTCCAAACAATCCAAACAAGGTGATTCAGTTTTATGATTTGCTTCAGAACCTTGTTGAGCCATGAGAGAGAGATTGACATTTTCCAACTCTTCATGAGCCTCTTTCAGTTTTTCGAGAGCCATTTTCCTCTGAAGAAATTCATAGGTGAGCTTCTCATAATCAACTGAAAGAAGATCATGCCGAGAGGATAATTCTTCAAACTTTTCTTTCATAGCTTCATGCTCATTAGTTAAAGTTTGACCTTTCTCTATCTCATCGATCAACAGAGATTCTGATTTCTTAATGGTTTTGCTTAGTGAATCAAGTTCATCTTTCTGGATTGAAGCAATTTTAGCAAGTTTAGCATAGCTTACCTTTGAATCACTGTCATATGAAGAACAATCAGAAGTATCATAGTTAGATTTCGATGAAGATACCTTCGCCTTGGCCATGAAGCAATATGCAGGAGATTCATCTTCACTACTGTTGTTGGTGAAGAATGAGCTCGAAGCTTTTGCCGAAGCATCTGCTGAAGCGAATGCCAAACCAGCAACACCATCTGATTCGGACCCAGACCCAGACCTTGAGCCTGATTAAGCTTCGGACCCAGAGGCTTCGTCTTCAGGGTTCATCTCCTTTCCCAGATAGGCCTTGGCACGGTGAGGGCTGCTTCGACGAGACGAGTAAGTCTTCGATGAAGAACCCTCACGCTTCTTATGATACTTCTTCCTCTTGTCATCATCAGAATCTTTCTTCTTATCTCTTCTAGAACTAGAATCATGTCTCTTGCATTCATAGCTTCTGGAAGATCTGTGGGACTTGGTTGAGGAGTCTCTGAGCGAATGCTTTGCTTTGTTCTCAGCTTCCCACAGAGGGCAATCAGCAATGTAGTGACCTGGCTTCTTGCACTTGTAGCAACAATTGTCCTTTGAAGGAGAGCTTCTTGAGGATGAGCGGTGAGATGAGTGAGTTGAGCTTCTTGAAGAATAACTTTTCTTCGGTGAAGAAAAACCTTTTCTTTGGAAACGGTTGAAGCGTCTCATGATCAGTGCTAAATCTTTTCCAATGCTTGCAGGATCATCTGATTCGACACCTGAAGCAGAACTGACTTCGGGTGAAGAATGACGCGAAGCTTTTGCTTTCAAGGCATGAGATTTTCTTCGAGAGCCATTTATGTCACGTTTCTCATCTTCTTCCATTTCAAAGGTATTGAGTCTCTCAAAAATATCAGCGGCAACAAGACGTCTGAAATCAGTCCTTTCCTTGATCATCAGCACAATGTGATCAAATGAGTCATCCAATGAGCGAAGCAAAGTTCTCACAACAGAGTGAGGAGTAATGTCATCAGCACCGAGGGAAATCAACTCATTAGCAAGAGCTGTGAGTCTGCTGTAAATGGAGCTGACTTTTTCACCCTCGTTTCTCTTGATGCGATAGAATTTGCTTCGGAGTGTGTCAATTCTGGCATCTTTCTGGGTAGAAACGCCTTCACCAATCTTTTCAAGATAGTCCCAGACACCTTTGGCAGATGGAATATTCTTCACTTCATGATACTTTTCTGGTGTCAAGTGATTGGTGATGAAAACCCAGACTTCAGAATCGAGATCAATCAGTTTTTCTTCTTCAGGAGTGATGGCCTTCTCATCGGCAACTGTGACTCCATACAAGACAACTTGCCAGGCAGTCGAGTTGATAGCCATAATGTTTCTTTTCATCACGTCCTTCTAGTAAGGGTAGTCCTTCCCATTGAAAACAGGAATAGGTTCGCCGGAGCGAATAGCTGCGAAAGACATACTTGAAGACACTCCCGGAGGTTAACCCAAAACACACAGAGTGTAGGGAGTGACTAGCTCTGATACCAATTGAAAGTCCAAGTATGTAATCAGAGGGGGAGGGGGTGAATGATCACTTCAAAAATTTTGGCTGATACTTATGAAGTGAAGCATAAGTAGTGCGGAATAGCGAAGTAAAACTGGAAGCTAAACTAAATGCAGTGAATCTAAGCCCATTGAAGCATAACTGTGAAGCAAATGCAATACTGAAGGTAAATGCTTGAAGTAAAACGAACTGGGACTCGGCGATGTTTGTTCGACCAGTTCACGCTCTGCAAAGCGCTACGTCTGGTTGGAGGGACTGGTGATTGAACACCTGGAGCAAATCTCTCTCCGTCCGTTGCTCCACTGCACCAAACTCCTTGAGCTTGGTCAAATCTTCACTCGTGGTTGATTATTGAGGAAATCACCGAAACCTTTGACAAACTGGACTTCGAGGCGACAATTACTCTTCGCTCTCTGAAGAACAACACTCTAACCGTCTAGGAGAATTGCAGTTCTCCAAGATAAAAAGGCTAGTAAGCTTTCACCTAAGTCATCTCAAATCTACTCAGATCAATGGGACCTAGGCTTCAGTATTCTGGGTTTTGGGTTTTGCTTCGTGGCGTTTTTGGGGTTGCTCTCTTCAGTCTCTCTTGGAATGATCTCAGAGCAGCCGCCCTCAAATACAGGAGGGGGCGGCGTATTTATAGTTGGCGATCCCGAGGTGCGGAATGACCAAACTGACCCGAGGTCACAGCTTGACACGTGTCCACAACGGTCGGATTTGTCATCAATGCGAAACTTTACTTGAGGAACAAGTAAAGCTGACTCATGGACTTAGTTCTGCTTCAGTTGCCAAAGAACAAAGTCCTTGCTACCTAAACTTAACTTAGTGCACATGAGATTTCTTCACTCAGGCTTCTCACTTGGTTTAGATTTGATCTGAGCATTCTCTCAATGACTTCGATGTCCACAAACTAAATACCCCTCTTGATAGTACGGTTTGTCCTATGACTCAAGGAACAGAAAAAAAGAACTACACAAAAACATCTAAGTCTTGCGCCGTCCTCTTCATTTCCTTCAATGAGTAGAGCTTCAGGACACCTTCATTTTTGGGGGTCATCCTTCGTGATTAAGCTTCGCTCCGTGAGTAATGCTTCGATATCTTGAAGACCTTCCCTGAAGCTTTATCACATAGCTTGTCCTTCAGGAACCTAAGAAACTGTTTATACTAGAAAACATTGTTAGTTCCTCTACTGTTTTGTCTAACAATATCCAAAACACACGGGGGAAAAACTTTGCTCTTACAAGAACTATGAAGACTGGTCCGTTCCTGAACCACTTCTACCACCGAAAAAGAGGGGCATGCTTGTTCTGAGCCCCGAAGATATGCAAGAAGCAAAGAAGTCTATAAAGGAAAAAGGTATTAAAGCCGAAGACGTGAAGAATTTACCGCCTATTGAGAAGTTGTGTGAGCCTACTACTCACCCTCCCTTGGTAGAGGTACACTCTTTATTAGACTTTACTGAAAGTGACATCCCTAAAGGTAAGCCTCCCGACCAATTTTATTATTAAGCAAGATCACTTTAATAGGAGGATACAAAGTCAGTTGCATGATAACTCTCTTGCTATCAAAAGTTTGTGTGGTGTTCTAGAAAGAACGGTTAATGATGTTAAATGTCTTGTTAAGCATTTTCATATGGTTCAAACTCAGCTTGAACAAATTTCTAATGTGCAAAAATATTTGCTTGCTAATAATGCCAAACAGGACATACAAGCTTATGGCATCAAAACTAGGGGTGGAACACACACCCAGGACCCACTCTATCCTGAGGGGCATCCAAAGAGGATCGAGCAAGATTCTCAAGTACAAGAAGATGACGAGACTGTTAGCCCTCCGAAGAAAAAGAAGAAGAAGAAACACAAGGAGGCTGACAATCCCGATGATCCTATTATAAGTGAAAAGCCAGCTGTTGATCCTAACAGCATATCTACCTCCGATGCTGAAACAGAAGACGGTGCCGAGCCTGAAGAAAAGGACACGGAGAAGGATGATTCTCCCGAGGTAAGAGAAGAAGAAACACCTGATAAACGCAAGAAGTACTCTAGAGAAGACTTCATCGCAAGAAGACATGGGAAGGAAAGAGAACCATGGATACAGAAACCCATGCCCTTTCCAGGTAAGTCCCTCAAATCTAAAGAAGAAGAGCATTATAATAAGTTTTGTGAATGGATGAAACCTCTTTTTCTTCAAATTCCTTTGACTGATGCTATTAAGTTACCTCCCTATTCAAAATATATGAAAGATATTGTTACTAAAAAAAGAAAAGTTCCTAATGAAGCAATATATACTATGCTTGCTAACTACTCTTTCAGTGGCAAGATTCCTAAGAAGCTTGGTGATCCAGTCATACCCACCATTCCTTGCTCCATAAAGAATAATTACGTCAGAACTGCTTTATGTGATCTTGGTGCAGGAGTGAGTGTTATGCCTTTTTCTCTTTACAAGAGGCTTTGTTTAGAGAAACTAATCCCTACAAATATCTCTCTTCAGATGGCTGACAAGTCAACAGTTGTCCCCATTGGTATTTGTGAGGATGTTCCCGTTGAAGTTGCTAATTGTTTGATCCTTACAGATTTTGTTGTGCTTGACATGCCCGAGGATGGGAGCATGTCCATTATTCTTGGTAGACCTTTTCTTAACACCGCAGGTGCTATTATTGATTGCAATAAAGGAAAGGTCACTTTCAACGTTGATGATAAAGAACACACGGTGTATTTTCCAAAGAAGATCGACAAGAGGCATGGCCTTAACTCTATAGAGAATGTTGAGACCGTGAAGATTGGAGAATGGGACTGTCCACTACATGTGCACCACAAATACAAAACCATCATGGTGGGTACAATGTCCATTAAATTAAAGGTGCAATGATCACTTCATAAGAGGTGAGACTTCTTGTTCTATATATCACCGGTTTGTTGGTAAGACTTGATCAACCTTACTAGTGAGCTTGTTTTATATAGGTAAAAAGTTAAGCTTGTTATGTTTTCATTTCCTTTAGCTTTTATTCTCTTTGTTGTACCAAGTTTTTGTGTTTTTGAAGCTTCACAATACTAATCACCGCTTTAAGTCTTCAGAAAGTTTTGCAGCTTTTTGAACTCCGAGAAATTTTCAACAGTGAAGTTTTCAGAAAAAGTCCAGAAAAATAAAAATAAAAATTTCCATGCCGGGAGTGACCCAGAGGCACCTGGGGCTGACCAGGGGGGCCACCAGTGGCCCAGGCGGCCAGCTGGCGCGGCCTGCCCCCTGGCCGCGCCCACAGGGCGCCTGGGGCCCAATGGGCAGCCAGCCAGGTAAGTCTTCTTCCTTCTCCTTCCTCTCTCTCCAAAAACACGAGTTCTGCACTTTGATCTTGTGTTCTTGCTGCTCTCTGTCCAGAATTTTGATCTCTCTCTACGACCCATCATTTGAGCTGAGATTTTGGGCAAATACTCCCTGGTATGTAACTCCTCCACTCCTCCAACTAAATTTTTGGTTGGTGGCTTCATTTGTGAGTATTTAGTAGTTCTTGGTGCTCTTTAGATGAGCTTGCATGCATGTGTAGAAGTTTATTTTCCAAGTTTTGATGCAAGTTATTGCCTTAGGTAAGTGGGTTGAGTAGTTTGCCTTAACTCACTTTGTTTAAATACTTGTTTTTTTAATTTTTCAAAAATTTCAGAAATGAGTTTGCTAGGAGGAGCAAAGGGGTGGCTTGGGAAGAAAAGGCCCGAGTGCTTCGATCAAGTTACAAGAGCTGCAGCTTCACCCTCGACTGCTAGGGTGAGCTACAACGAAGATCATGTGCGCTTAGAGTTGTTTGAGGACACAAATCTAGCACGTGCAATGACTTTCCCGTGCGATGAATTCCTTGAAGCTGCAGGAATTAAGGAGGAGTTCTATAATCTTTGTGCTAATGCAGGTCTGACGCGGCTCGCAACGTGCCGTGTTGCTCAGTATCAAAAACTCACCTCCTGTTTCATTAATAGTTTTAGATATAACCCTGATTATGGTTATGTTCAGTTTAAAATTTACAATGATCTTTTGACCATGCCTTTGAAAAAGTTTTGTGAAATAATAGGTGTGCCAAACGTTGGACTGGCGGCGAAGATGAGCTCTCAGCCCTCCGAGCTGAGAAATGTCTTCAACTCTCTCTGTAGCATGGATACAAGGGATATTCATCGGTCAAAGATCTCCAGCATCTTATTCCCACACCTCAGGTATTTTGCGTACTATATTGCTAGTGGGGTGTTAGCTCGTGACAACACGAGCAACATATCTGCGCCGGATATTGCTATCCTGGCAACCGCCCTCTCAGGGAGGTTTGATTATAATGTGGGTGCCTTAATTGCTCGACGCCTTGCTATGAACGGTAACAAGGGAGATTTATTTGGTGGCGTTTACGCCACACTTATCCTAGAGTATCTTAATGGCACCCCACACCCCGATGATAGGCCTTTTACTTATTTAAGTTTTGATCTTACTGCTATGAAAAGGCATAAGTTTGTTACCATGACTTCCGAGTTTGGTAACCTTGATTATATCTTGCGTTTCGGAGCCACCACGGAACGCAAGATCCATCTACCTGCACCTCTTTTGTTCGATTTTTCTCGCAGGAACGGATGGTCCTTTGATGCTACCCAGTTCGATGAGTTCGTGGTCCAGCATCAGTTTCATAACCCCATGGAGAGGGTTGTGCCCGACGAGGAGGATCATGGTGAGTTCCCACCTTTCTAGGGGGAGACTGTAACACCCTCAGAATCAGTAACAGTAATCACTACAGTGATTCCACTGTTAGTGATCATTACTGTTGATGATCAAGCCATGATCACCTTTGATCATAGCTCTGTCACTTTCCAACCCAGATAAAATTTTCAAATTGGGTAAATTATAAATTCTCTCCAAGACTTGTGGATTCCTGTCCATCATTTGATCATGGTTAAACCGAAACCACCTTAGTCATTTGCATAATCCCAAGCCAAGAATAATTATGAAAACCCTAGAGTTGGCATATCTAAATTGTCATGGAATTTAAAATGGGAATGAAATCTTAGTAAACCAAAATGGTGGAATCGAATTCTAAAATGCCTAACAATCATTAGGCCACGATTATATAGCAGTAGTTATTTTATTAAAATGGTATAGTAATATTGAGGAATAATAAATGAAATAAAACAATAGCTTTAGGAAACTATTAAGTTGCCATGATAATTTTAATAAACATATGGGAATTTTAAATGCACTAAAAATTATGGAAACAATTTTATAAAATGCCAAATAATCAGTAGGCCATAATAAAAGTGAATTAGGGTTTTATTGTAATGTTTTAATAATGTAGATAAATAAAAAACAGTAGCAAAATAATAGCTTTTACCTCATATTAAATAATTTAAAGGTCTAAAGGATTTTATTTTTGTACCAAACTTTTTGTGGCATCATGTTAAAGTGTAACACTAATATAGGTGCAATTATAACATTTTACAAAAATCAAAACCTAGCTAAACTAAATACAAACAGAAAAGAAAATTTAAAAGAAACAAAACACAGAGAAAATAAAAAGGAACAAAAACCCGCCTGGGGCGAGGCCCACCCTGGGCCCAGCCCCCTTCTCCTCTCTCTCCCTCCCACCTGCTCCCTCCCCTGTTCCCCCACCCCCTCGCACGATGGCATGGCAATGGCCACTGTGGCCATGCGCCCCCCTCACCTGCCCCCTCCTACCTGCTCCCCTACCTGCCCCCCCTCTGAATAAGGCCCTCCTCTGCCCCCTTCAGTCCAAGCCCCCCCACTTCGCCTCCCTTCTCCTCCCAAAGTCCGCCATGGCTGCTCCCCTCGAGCACCGTGGCCACCGCCGGCGAACCAGCGCAGCCTACGGCCACGCCGGGCCGCACCACCGCGCTTAAGCGCCACCCCGGCCGCCTCCACGTCTTCGCGCGCGGCAAGTCGAAGGGAACCCCGCGGCGCCGAATTCGTCACCCCCTCCCGCCACGGCAAGGCCGCCTCGTCGTCAATTGCCGTCCCGGCAAGCCACCCCGACCTCGCCTGAGCTCCCTTCCGAACTCGCAGTGAGCTCTCCCACCGTTCCCCTCTTCTATTCTGCACGCACGCGCCTTTGGCGCCATGCCCGAGCAGCGCCGCCCGTTGCTGCCGCGGGTCGCCGCCGTACCTTTTCTCCCGGCCACGGTAGCCCGTGGCCGTGCGGCAAGTGGGTGCGCAGCGATGCCCCCGTCCGATCCCCACCCTCCGCCGCTCCTATGGCCGCCGGAGACGCCTAGTCGGCCTCGCCGCCGTGTATTCCGTCGCCGGCGTGCACGCACGGTCCAGCCAGTGGACTAACCCCACTGACAGGTGGCCCCCACCCCTTCTAATCCCCCTGGTTAACCTAAACAAAAAAAACTGTTAAGTTAGAAAACCCAGAGGATGACACATGGGCCCCCACCAACTTAACTCTTTGATTAAAATTAATAATAAAACAGTTGGGCTGACATGTGGGACCCCACTGTCAGTGTAGTTATTTTAAATGAAATACAATGTATAAGTCTATGACAGCTGGGGCCCACTAATATTTAAATTTAATTAAATCAATTTATTAACACAGAGACTGACATGTGGGCCCTCTGATAATTTTGATTTAAATAAAATGAGTTAAATGCCTCTGTGTATGACATGTGGGTCCACCCTGTCAGGCACTTGTGGATAATGTTCTGGATAATGTTGGAATTTAATAATAAAAGAAATTCAGAAAATCATTTAATTTGATTTAAAACTTTGAAATTCAATAACTTTTAAACCGTAACTCA
Organism: Bromus sterilis; assembly: GCA_950022295.1. Lineage (NCBI taxonomy): Eukaryota > Viridiplantae > Streptophyta > Magnoliopsida > Poales > Poaceae > Bromus > Bromus sterilis. Next base: position 26,582,380 of record OX465596.1, on the reverse strand, counting down.
GATTAAAAAACTTTATACATGAAAATTGATCAGAAAAATATAACGAATACGAATACGCTATCTGTATGTCTACCAACCCACTCTAACTTACCGAACATCGACATTCCCCCCTTCGGGCCGTCTGTCGATAATTCCCGGTACCGATATACGTTGCCCGGATCGAAAAACTTTGTATATCAAAGTTGCTCAGAACGCATCACTGAATACGAATATGATACCCATAACCCCACCACACCCCTCTAACATGCCGAACATCGAACCGTCCCCTTCCGGACCGACGGTCCGGTAAATTGTCCGGTACTGCTAAAGTACCCGGATGAATTTATTTCGAACACGAAAGTTGTTCGGAATAGATCAACTAACCCGAATACACCACCCACACATGTGTGGGATGTCCACGACACCTCCGGCATGATATCCCCCCCCCCTTCGGACACCTTGTCCGATAATCACCCGGAGCTGGCCGTTCATCCCCGGATGAATTCCCGCTCCGAGCAACGTGCATTGCACTGCGTTAGAACACCGTTAGCATTGCATCTTTCATTTCATTCATCTGTTTGTATATGCTTGCTGTGTATTTATTGTTTCTTCCCCCCTTAATCTCCGGTAGACCCCGCTGCTGCCGTCGACTACACCAATGCTGAGTACGACTACTTCGTCGACGATTGTACCCCTACCGTCGAGCTACCAGGCAAGCAGAGCCATTCTCTTCCCCAGATATCGCCTATCTTTCCGTACATTTCTTGCACTAGGCATTGTTACTGTTGCTGCTACGATTACAATCCTATTCAATTGCATAGCCTGTTTTTGTCGCCCCTTGATGTGCCATCCTTTAATCCTATGCTGCCTATTATTACTTATGCATTATTCAGCAGTAAACCCTGCGCATTGTTAGCTAGGTTTAGAATAGAGGGTCGTGATCACTCTGGGAGTGATCGCGGGAACGATATATTACAACTGAAACAGGTACGGATCAATGCAGACACCCTAGGGAACCTACAACGGCGAGACTCTGCCGAGTCGCTTCGAGTTTGACTTACGAGTGGAATGGACTCGTATTTCACTCTCGTCGGCTCAGTAGCGTAGTATCACCGGGATGATATGAGATTTACCTCTTTAGTTCATTCCGCTGATGTCTCAGTCGAGCCAGCTCAAGTGTACCATCAAGGGTGATTCCTCCTGGTTTCACTTAACGGTAGGGACTCGAACCAACTAGTGTCCTTAAAGGTAAGAAGTCGGGCGACCCAACGGTGCCCGCGAGAAGTATTGCGACGGGACGACAGGGAGGGTACGACCAGTGTACCGGTGTGCTTGGCCCCTGATTGTTGGCCGCGAGAGTTACCAAACTACGAAAGTCGAGCTCCTCTAGGAGCACACGCGAGACAAGGTAAGGAGACGGTTCACCTTGTTGGTAACCGCAGTGACTTGGTGGGACGACAGGGCAGGCACCGATGTACTAGTGGTCCTGGCTGCTGTCGTTGTCCGCGGGACAGTTAAGTCGAGGCAACGATAACGGTTGTCACGCAGGTTAATTAAAATACTAAATGGTTCAGTGAATGTCTTGAGTTGGCTATATGCCATCTACGCACTAGCTACCCGTGGGAATTACGAGTTATGGGCTCCTCTGCTTCGTAGTGTCGTCCGAGGACTCTTCAGACGTCAGTAGTACCGCGGCCTGCGCCGGGAAGTGGTGTTGTCTTATTTGCTCGCGCGGTGGTGTCTTATTTGGATTTGCTTCAACTTCACCGGCCGGCCACGCACCGTGCAGGAGTACGTTCGGGTTGGGGTCCAAGGCTCGGCGTACATAGGATTTAGACCGGCGGATGGCCTCTCTGTTGAGTTTGAAAGATGGGCTATGAAGTGTCGGATAGCCTCGGTGGAGCGTTCTCTAACAAGGTTCCCGCCACCCTGGAGATCCGTGCGTGTAGCGTAACACAAGTGCACCCCTGCAGGGAAGATTAATCTATTCGAATAGCCGTGTCCACGGTAACAGGACGCTTTATGCTGAAGCTGGATCTTACCACTACAAACTATTATTATTAAACTGTATGGTTCTGGGTTTTCATCCTCGCGGGGATGTCGAGGAGGTGAACTCGGAGGCATTGCTAATTATTACAACTTATTATTATACAATGCTGCAGCAACTTCTGCTGCATTGTTACTTTATGCTTTATATAACTGTTGGCTGATTCTTACCTCATGCTGCAAGATATCATCGGAAGATGCTAGTCTTCGATAGGCCTAGCTTCTTACCCTTATTCTGATTTCTATCTTGCAGTCCACTATATACAGCTTCTCCTTTCCGTTGATACAATGCAAAATGCTTAGTAGCGGACGTAAGACTCGCGGGTATGCTAGATACTCACCTGCTTTATTTTCCCCTTTTATTGTTTTGCCTGATCGGCCGCTGCAGTCGACGTTGGAGCCTTGGAGTCCAGGAGCAGGAGATCCTCGATGCCGACCACCACAACGTGAAGATCCCCGATGCCTTCTACGACGTCGAGTTCCCCTTTGACCAGGAGTAGTTTGGAGGTTCCCAGGCAGGAGGCCTCGCCTTTTCGATCTGTTGTTGTTTGTGCTAGCCTTCTTAAGGCAACCTTGTATCCTTGTGTCTGTACTCAGATACTATTGCTTCCGCTGACCTTGTGCTCTCGAGCTGTTGTATTCGAGCCCTCGTAGCCCCTGGCTTGTATTAAACAGCTTGTATTATTTTATTTGTAGAGTTGTGTTGTGATATCTCATCGTGAGTCCTTAATCTCGATCGTGTACCTTGCGTGTATGATTACTGTACACGGTCTGATTTTGGGGGCGTCACAGAGACCTTCACCCAGTTTGGTGAAGGGTCTTCCTCTGCTTGGAGCGCGGATCCTTCTTCGTGGGAGGATCCGAGGACTTTGGTGTACGCACCGGAAGCCTCATACGACCCTTGGACTCACCAGTACCACCCTGGAGCAGGAGGCTCCTGGGGACATTAGCTACTACCAACTTAGGCCAAAAGCCTAAGCTTGGGGGAGTACGTACCCTTCTCACTTTTCCATTGTATTATCCGTTTTATTTTTGTTCGCTTTGATCTTTTCGAAGTTTTTACTTGTTCTTCTTTCTTTCTTTCTTTCTTTGCAAAAACAACAAAAAGATTTTCTCTTTTCTTTTTTCTCTCGTTTAAACCTTTTAAAAACCCAAAAAGATTTATTTTCTCTCTTTAGTTTGCTTTGTTTTCAGAGTTCAGCTCGAGTCCGTGATGGCATTTGATTATATTTCCCACGTTCGATCGTGCAAGTGACCAGGCAGTAATGACGAAGATCGACGGAAGGGAAGCAACAAGGAAAACTGGTATGAACTCTTCTTGTTTCTACTTTTGTACATATGCCTGTACTTATGATCTAGAGACAAGCGTGTAGCGACATAGTGCTATGTTTACAATGCTTCCCAAGTGTTCATGCTTTCCTTGTGGCTAATCTCAAATAGCTAGAGTACATAATGTGTTGTTGAAATGATTTACATGCATTGAATTGTTCATGGTTTGGCATACTGAAGTGGTATTTCCCTTCGGAGAATTTTTGGATTGACTTGGCACATGTTGACACATGTTTATGACTAAAAAGTCTATTATGCCTTGATGATCTTTTTGTTTCAGAATAGTTATATCACTTTCATGCCCGATCAATGTTGCTTTGTCGCTCTGCATGATTATGACAGTTATTGCTCTCTAGTTGGTCGCTTCCCAGTCTTTTGCTAGCCTTCACTCACACAAAGCGGGATTCTTCTTGTGCTTCCAAACTCCTTTTCAAACCTAGTTGTTCCATATGAGTCCACCATACCTTCCTATATGTGGTATTTACAGGCCACTCCTAACTTAGACTTTCATGTTCCATCTCGAAATTTATTCAAAAGCTTCCCTTTTGTAACCGTACAAGCTCATGGTGCGGTGAGGGGAAATCAGTATCTTGCATGCCAAAAATATTTTGACGGAAGTTTTAACTAGTCAAGAAAAAAAAATGAGAGTTACACCTCCCCCATACTTGATGATGGAGTGAAATGGACCAAATGCTGCTTATGATAGATGGAACGATACCCTCCTTCCATCCTTGAGGCAAAATAAAAGGTTTCGTAGACCATCAAGGGATTTATGGATAAGGGAATATGTGTAAGCAAAAGGCATTAATATGGTTGGCATGGGAGATATTGAGAGACCTTCACCGTTCACCGTTGACTGGAAAGTTACACCACTCAAAAGAGTTTTATCTCTGTTTTCAAAACCAAGAGCTCTGGCACATGTTTAGTCTTTGCTTCCTTTCACGGGGTTTCAACCTTGCCATCAAAAGCCACGGTTTGAGAGTCTCCCCTTCCTTCTTCAAAGCACCAACTATGAGAGCATAATTTTCATTATTAGTGTAACATGCATTGTCCCAAAGTATTACATTGTCTTCTGCATGCTTGTGTTATTGCTAGTCTGAATACTGAGTTCTAGTCACCTTTAAAACTCCGGAGGAGTTTCTGTATTTATGTTTTGCTTCACTCATGGAGGCTAGAGAAATGACACTGAAGTATGTTAAAGCTATGTGCATTGTGATCCTGTCTTGATTTTCAGTAGCATATTATTTACTTTTAGTTGTTTGTGATTGATCATATGAAAGAAGAATTGCTTCGTGCATTGTCCTTATAGCATTGTTTCAATACTTGCTAAACTCTTTTCGTAGTACATGCTTATATACATATAATGAAGCAAAAGAGTTTGTCAAAGTTTTCTTTGTCGCTTCCAGTTCGTTGAATTGAATTACTTGAGGACAAGCAATATGCTAAGCTTGGGGAAGTTTATACGTCTCAAACATATCTACTTTTCCAAACACTTTTTCTATTGTTTTGCCCTCATTCTTGCATAATTTGGACGAAACTAACCCGGACTAACGATGTTTTCAGCAGAGCTGTCTGTATGGTTTTATTGTGTGCAGGAAAATGGATTTTTAGGTATCGCAGAAAATTCTGGGAAAATTCACAGAAAATCCACGCACCCGAAGGTGCCAGATGCCAGAAGTGGGACCAGAGGGGAGCCCTGGGGGCCCCAGGCGCCCCCCTGGCGCGGCCAGGGATGGTGCCGCGCCCTCTGGCCGCCTGGGAGCCTCCCCCCTCCTCTGGTTCCCTACCGATGCTCCTATTTATTCTCGTGACGGGAAAACCCCAGAAAGAAGTCGTTTTTCCAGTTTCCGTCGCGGAGCCGCCGCCACCCTCTGTTCTTCTTCGGGAGGGCTAATCTGGAGGCTGATTTGGCCTCTGGAGAGGGGAGATCGTCGCCATCGTCATCACCATCACCAATCCATCCCTCCTCCATGACTTCTCTTCACATGTGTGAGTAATTCCCTGCTGTAGGCAAAGGGGATGGTAGGGATTGGATGAGTTTGATCATGTAATAGTTCGTCAGATTGTTGGGGGCATGTTGCCTATCATCTAGATTGGTGTTTATCTTCTTTGCTTCAACTTCTTGCTCTTAATGCTTGTCACTTTGGGCCCGAGTGCCATGTTTTCAGATCTGAACCCTATGTGTTTTCATGAATATATTTGTGTTCTTGATCCTATCTATGAGTTGTATGTACCTATTATGGTCCGGAACCGGCGATCCCAAAGGTGACAGCTTGGGACACCAAAGGGGATGGTCCATAATTTGAGGATTCCATGTATCCATTGAGTTTATTGCTTTGTTCCGGTGCTCTTTGATAGGAGCACCTTAATCTCCATAAGTTCCCTTTGGCCCCGTTCGTAGCGGGATGGTAGGACAAAAGATGTTGTGCAAGTTCTTATTGCAAGCACGCACAACTACCTACGGGATACATGCCTAATGTTTGATATTTGCCTAGCTGATCATTGCTTTTCTGTGTGCCTTGCCCCGTGTTAGAATCTATTACATGTTCACTCTCATCGATGCAGTGCCCAACCATCCATCTCCCTAGCCTACAGTGTTTTCAATCCTGCTGGTCATTAGATGTTACTTTTGCTGTTTACTTTTGTTGTCGTCACCATCACTATCATATTACCTTTACCACTTATCTTTTGTTGCAAGCAAGTATATTTCAGGTGCGGTTGAATTGAAAACTCCACTGTCAAAGCTTGTAAATACTCTTTGGCTCCACTTGTGTCGAATCAATAAATTGGGTTAACTTACCCGCGAAGACTATCTCGATCCTTTACGTTTGTGGGGCATCAGTTGCCCGAAGTGATTTTTATGCTACTGGCCCTTGCTGCTCGGTGGCCGCCTTTTGCTGCTGGTTCGCTGTGGTTATGAGGTCGCGCATTCGGCGCGTCCTCTCCCGCAGCTCTTCTCCTTCCAGATGCTCCAGCTCGGTGGCGATCTGCTGGGCAGCTCTCATGTTCTTCACAGGAGAACTGTATGAAATCTGTGGTGCCACAATGATGGATGCTAATGGCTGCTGGGCTCCTCCCAACTCTCTGCCGACCTCTCGGCCTGCTACCCGAAGCTCCTCAATGACTGGGGGTGGGACAACACGCTGCCGAATGCCATGCGCTGTGTTGTACTCCCGAACTGATGCCTCCATTCGGCGCTTTTCAGCGTCGATCCGATCTGATTGCTCCTTCAGAGCTTGACGCACCTTTTCCAGCTCGGCGTGAGCCACCGCTGGATCAGCATGAAGATCCACGGGAGTGCTGAGCACATCTGGTGGGTTGCTTGGGCCTGGCAGCGGATCCGTGAGCTTAGAGAACACCCGTACGTCCCTGGGAAACTCGTCAGGGAGTGATGCGACGAAGACGCGATGTCCGCCGAAAGGAATGATGACGCCGCGCGGTAGCGGCATTCCAGCCCCAAACCATGAGGCATTGTCGATGACAAAGTCCCACGCTCCGCTCCTCATCACCAGGCCGGAGGCGAGGCGCACGCGCGATGCAGATGATGGTCCCGTCCGAATCAGAACTCCAGTCGACGCCTCGGCCTGCCCCACGGTGGGCGCCAACTGTCGTCGATATGTAACGGCAGATGCCATGGGGATGGCTAAAGAGGGGGACAAACCGAGGTTAGTGTCGCTGGTACCGGAAGCGAGGATGGGAACACACGGTGAGACACCACGATGTACCCAGGTTCGGGGCTCTCCGTAGAGATAACACCCCTAGTCCTGCTGAGCTAGCTATATGCAATAACTCTGGCTACAATGAATGCTCCTTGAGCTGTTTGAGAGGAAGAAGAAGAGGGCCTCTGGTCTCTACTCTCTCCTTGCTCTCTCTGGTGGGTGAGACTGTAATAACTGCTCCGTCGTCCCTCACGCAGGAGGGGTACTCGGGGCTCTTATAGGCCGAGCCCAGGGTACAAAAGTAAATACACAAGAGGGAGGGCCCAGCTATTTATCTTAGATCGTCTAGGGACCTAACATCGTGCTTCTCCGGATGACCCGGTGTAGACTTGCGGCTCGCCATACTGCTATCCGTAGACCTCAGTAGTGAACAGTGAGGCTAGACACTTAGGCATGTCGGCCTGTCCGCGTGATCGGCGCTGGAGGAGACCGCACGCCTCTGACAGTCCCGATCTTCAGGGATTGCGCATTCAATGCCCTTGTACCAGGTGTCCGATATGGACCTCTGATCGGACGCTGCTCTTCTTACTTCGGCCGGATGCTCCTGGATGAGGCCGATTGCGCCTTCTCCGGGGCAATCGACCCTCACTTGGAATAGTTCGGCCCACTTCTTGATTTCTCTTGATTAGCTCGGCCTTGAATAGACCAGTGACCTCCAGCTCTATGATCTTTGCTTTAATGAACTATTTCCCCTGGGTGACCCTACCCGGGGGTCATTCCCCCGACACTTGAACTTTACCTCGCGGAACCTGTTAGATTCGTCCGCGGGAGGAACCTTTATGTCGACCACACTTGGTGCTGCCACAAAGCTACTTGACGAGATGATGCTGAACTACTCTCAGTGGCACACTAAAAGATCTCCAACTGGTAAGAAGGTAAATTCTGTCAAGGAGATCTCCTCTCTAAATGAAAAGGTTGACCTTATCATGTCTCTACTTACCAAGCAAGCTCCTATTGATCCTCAGAATGTTCCTTTAAATTCTTTGGTTGCTCAAGAACAAATAGATGTGAACTTTATCTCTAGAAACAACTTCAATAATAATGCTTATAGGAGTAATTTTGGTAGCAACAATCCTAGGCCTTTCCCATCCAACAACTATGGGAACAACAACACTTATCCTAGCACCAAAAACTCCACCTCTGAACTAGAGAGTATGCTTAGAGACTTTATCACTACCCAAAAAGCCTTCAACAAGAATGTGGAAGAAAAACTAGCTAAATTAGATAATCTTTGTTTGAAGGTAGATAACTTAGCCCTTGATGTTGAGATATTAAAAATTAGAACCTCTCCCCTTGAGGAGAGTAAGTTCACTCCTATTAATGCTATCCAGTTACAAATCAATGAAAACATTAGGATGATGGCTAAACTTAAAGAAAGATGGGCTAGAGAAATAGAGGAAGTGGAAAGAATTAAGAGCCTTCCTAACTACCACACAGTAGCCACTATCCAAGTAGTTGAGGATGTCCAAACTGTTAGCACCCATCACACCCCTAGTCCCACTGGACCTATCAATGGTGATGCTACCACCTAAACCATAGATGAAGAAACCTCTATGAACGTAGAGGCTTTCAAACAAGTGAGCTTAAATGATATCACTACCTCCTTGATAGATAGTATTGATCTAGACTTTGACAACTGCACTTTACCTGAAGTTATTGGTTTCCTACACAAGATGTCTAGAGACCCCAACACTAGCACACTTAATCTTGCCTTCACAGAGCATATCACCAATGCTCTAATCAAAGTTAGGGAGGAGAATCTTAGACTAGAAGCCTCCATACCTAGGAAGCTAGAAGATCGTTGGGATCCTATGATAAAAATAAAATTGAATAACTTCTCTTGTTATGCTCTTTGTGATGTTGGAGCAAGTACCTCTGTTATGCCCAAAAGAATGTATGATATGCTTGAATTGAAACCTTTTGATTCTTGTTCTTTTGGTGTTCTTCTTGTTGATTCTTCCGTAAAGAAACCTTTGGGGAAGATCGACGATGTTCTTATCATTGTCAATGACAATTATGTTCCCATTGATTTCAGTATTATGGACATTGAATGTGAACCTTCTTGTCCAATTATTTTGGGACGTCCTTTTCTTCGCACAGTTGGTGCTGTTATTGACATGAAAGAGGGGAATATAAAATTCCAATTCCCTCTCAAGAAAGGGATGGAACATTTCCCTAGGAAAAAGATTAAGTTAAAATTTTAGGCTGAATTTTTTACACAGCGTGCTCTACACAATTATGAAACTTGCGTATGTTCTGAGTTTTTTTATTTGAGTTGCAGAAGTACCCCTAAAAATTCGTTTATACCTGCTGTTCTGTTTTTCACAGATTCTGCCACGTTTTGTCTCTCTTCACTTTTTCAAACCTTAAGCTTGATTTTTCTTTGCAAAAACTTTTTGGAAAACTTGGGAAATAGTATATGTTCAAGATTATCTTTATTTACAGTAAGAGAAAAATTATTTTATTAGGGTACTAACCTCTCTAATCAGTCTACAATGAGTTATGTATGAAGGGAGTTTTCAAGTGTGCGATGGAAGATGATGAAAGAAGATCCTGGAGTGTCAAACACTCAAGCTTGGGGATGCCCATGTGCACCCCCAATAAATATTCAAAGAGACTCAAGCGTCTAAGCTTGGGGATGCCCCCGTGCATCCCCTTCTTCATCAACAATTATCAGTTCATCTCTCGTTGCACTATATTTTTATCACTTCATGCGTTATATGCTATTCTTGGAGCGTCTCGCTCTTAGGTTTTGTTTTTAGTTTTCTTTTGCTTTGTTTTCTGTAGTAACAAGTTAGATCCTAGATTACTTTATTTTTTGTGGGAGAGTTACACGCTCCGCTTGAACTAGAAATCCTCATAGGATTTGCTTGCTTATTCTTTTAGCTGTGAGTTGTTCTTTTTCTTTTCTTAGCTGTTGCTCTGTTTAGTTGTAGTGCTTTAGTTTTTCTAGAGCTTTTATTTTGTTTTAGGTTGAACTTTCTATAGGTTGCATGTTTTATCTTGTTAGAGAGTTTGCCTGTTGCACTGAGTTTTGTGTCTTGACTAGAAGTAGGTAGTTGGAGTTGCTTTTCTCTTTGTAGTAGTAATTTGCAATAGTTTTGAGGTATTGACTAGAGTAATGTTTGAACTTTTGGTGTCAAGAGCTCGAGCCTATTAGTGATAGATGTCGTATTTTGGGCAATCTGTGTGTTTTTCAAAAACCAAAAACCCATGTTGAGTACTCTAGCTAATAGATGGATCACTAACCTCTGGAGGGTTTGAATATTAGAGTACACTCACGTACCATGAGTCGAGGATGCGCAAGGATAACCAAACCGCCATACACTCCTCCTCGGGGTACTTGTCTCTTTGTGAACCTCCTGATTAGATTGAGGGTTACCGATAATAAGTGCATGAGTTCTTCGGACTAATGTGAGTATTCGAAAGTTGACACTTCCACCCTCCTATACTTTTTCTAGCCTCTTCGGTACCGTGCATTGCCCTTTCTCACCTGGAGAGTTGGCACATACTTCGCCGGTGCATCCAAACCCTTGGCACGATACGCTCTGTCATCATAAGCCTCCTTATATCTTTCCTCAAAACAGCCACCATACCTACCTACAAGGCATTTCCATAGCCTTTCCGAGATACATTGCCATGCAAGATCCATCTTCTCATGACTTGATCCTCATGTCATACCTTTGCATCATGATAGTTATATCTTCTTTATGTGAGTACCTTTGTAAAGTGTGAAAGATCTCCAATATTCTTGTAAAATATAGAGTGTTTCCCCTAAGTGAGGAAAAGATCCCAAAGAGGACAAAATCAAAAGATCCCAAAGAGGAAAAATGAGAGTTAAATAGAAAGAGCCATTGAGGCCACCAAAAAATACAAAAAAATAGAAAAAAATGAGAAAAAGAAAAATAAAAAGAGAGAAGGGGGCACACTACTATTCCTTTTGAGAGATCCACACTAGTACTTCATCCTCTATCCCTTGTACTCCATAGAGATCATCATCACACTATAGAACTTGCCTTGTATATTCCAATGATGAGCCTCCTCCAACGAGCTCTAGGTCTTCATGATCAAGGAAGTTAGATGCACCCCCACTAGTTCCCTTGGAGAGCTTTTAGCTCACATGTGCATCCGTTGTATGGCAATCCCTACTCGTCACATCATATCTATCATATGGCCTTCTCTCGCCTATGATTGTCCTCATTGATGTGAGCCTTCCACACCTTTTTGTCTTCCTCCTCCACCTTCTTTCTGTTTTGCCTTTTAGGTGTCAACTTTCTTGCTCACGCTCATCCATTGCATGAGTGCTCAAAATATCGAAAGGGAGTGGATCTGTTTGACTTTTACCTGGCTAGTGGTCTGGGGACGAGTCAAGATAAGAATCCAAAGGAGACTAAGTGTGAAACTTTAGTAGATAGTTGTTCTCAACAATTACCTTTTTTTTATCTCGTATTTCCCTATCCCCTGCTTGCACGCAAACACCATCTGGAGACATTCGAGTCACGGACAGCGAGAGCTCTTGCACCTTTTGTTCTTTTGTTGCTTGTGTCAATGCTAATATAGACTCTTGCTTGTTAAGACTTGAATTGAATTGCATGCTTTGATTGCTTTACTTACAAAGTTCTTACATGGTTGTGTGGCATGTCACCACAGAAATTATGCTTGTTATCATTTACCTACTCGAGGACGAGCAGGAATTAAGCTTGGGGCTGTTGATACGTCCCAAACGTATCTATAATTTCTGCTTGCTCCATGCATGTTTTGTGTGACTTTGCCATGATTTTCTTGCACTTTCATACACTTTTGAGCATATTTGGACTAATCTATTAACCCAGTGCACCCAGCTGCCAGTTCCGGTTTTCTGCTGTTTTTGTATTTCAGGTTTTCCTGCCATTAAAATAGCTCCAAAAAATCCGGAAAAATCAGATAAAAAATCAGCGACACGGAAGCTTCCGGAAACACCAAAGGAGGGAAGGGGGGCCACCACAGGGACTCCAGAAGGGTCCCTGGCGCGGCCCCACCCTAGGCTGCGCCAGGGAGCCTCCTGGCTGCCCTATGTCCCCTCTCGGTGCCCCCCTTCGCCTATATTTACCCCCCGTGACGAAAACCCCTAAGACGAATCCCTTTTCCGCGATCTCGCCTCTGTACTACCGCTGCCGCCATTTCTAGATCGAGGCTCCCTGGAGAAGCTGCTCCGGGACCCTGCCGGGAGAAGCTACCCCCTCCGGGAGACCATACATGGCCATGGACGCCTCTCGTATGTACCGTGAGTAGTTCAGCTTGGACCATGGGTCCGTGACCAGTAGCTATGTGATCTATCTCTCCCCTCTTTGTGCCTCCACTTTCGAGACCTCGTGAGCTGCCTCACATGATCGAGGCACGTTTGTAATTTTCTGCCATTGCTATGCTGAGTTTGTTGGGATCTGATGGATTATGAGACTATGTTCAGATTGTGATGAGTAATATATTTGGTTCTTCTCTTTTATATTTTGTTCTTGAGTAAATTCTTGCATGTTCTCCGTTGCCGTATTTTACTTTGGCCAAGTGATTTGTTCCAACTCCAAGAGGGAGCGTTATGCTTGATTGTGGGTTTAGCCCCTTGATGTCTAGCTTGAGTGACAGAAACATGAGACTAGGGGATGTGTTGTTGCCACCAGGGATAAAACAACGGTGCTTGTATCCGCGGATGCAAGGATTGTTTACTTTACGCAAAGTTCTTTTAATGCAGTTGTCTGTTGCTTTGGATTTACACTTTGGGTGGGATTCGCAACTTAATACAAGCGAGATGTTCTGGATAGATATCTCAAGGTGGATGATTCGTAGTAGATGCAGATGGATTTCGGTCTACTTACCTTGGCGTACTTCCTAGTGCTTTTGAGCCCTTCCTTTCATTGCAGCATAGTTAGCATTGCGGTGCCTTCATAATCCTGTCAATTGCCCAACTGTGATTTGTTTACCTCGCTAGCACTTTTATCGTCTTTTGGGAGAGAGACATCACTAGTGAAAATCACGGGACCCCGGTCCATCTTCATATCACTGTTTACATCTTTAGTTTACTTTTCGGTTGCTATCACTATCATTATCTTTTGCGTTAATCCTTTGTAAACAGCAAGGCCGGAGGAATTGACAACTCCTCTGTACTCGTTGGGAGTAAAGTTATTTGTATCTATGTGCACGTCCAGGTGAAGTTAGCAACCCTCGGTTGTGAACGGCGCAATTGTTCACTTTACCACCTTCTTGTATTTCTGCGAGTCCTACGGGAGACAAACCTTATCCTCTAAATAAGGGAAATTTGCTGCTACGCTACATCTCACCTTCCACTTGGGGTAACCAATGAGGAGTGAGAGATCCTCACCGTATCAGCATAATCTGCAAACCAAGGGTCGGAATGAGATTGTACTTTTACAACAGCAAGCTATTCATCTGGGAAACTGTCGTTGACTGTAATAGGATCGTGCGGGATATCTTCCATCCTTGAAATATTATCCACCACCGGATTGTCTTCTCCTTTTCTATCGACAATCTGCAAATAAAATTCTTGAAGAAGGAGTACCCATCTAATGAGTCTTGGTTTGGCGTCCTTTTTCTGCATAAGATACTTAATGGCAGCATGGTCAGCATGAATAATAACTTTAGAATCAACAATATACTGCCTAAACTTATCACAAGCAAACACAACTGCCAAGAATTCCTTCTCGGTAGTAGCGTAATTCTTTTGAGCACTATCAAGTGTCTTGCTGGCATAGTAGATGACATTCAACTTCTTGTCAACCCTTTGTCCTAAAACAGCTCCAACAGCAAAATCACTAGCATCACACATAATTTAAAAGGGAAAATTCCAGTCAGGTGGTTGTACTATAGGAGCGGTTATCAAGGCTTTCTTAAGAACTTCAAAAGCTTCCTTACAATCTTCATCAAATACAAAAGGATAATCCTTCTGGAGAAGATTGGTAAGGGGTCTCGAGGTCTTAGAAAAGTCCTTGATAAATATTCTATAGAAACCAACATGACCTAGAAAACTACGAATACCTTTGATGTCCCTTGGATAGGGCATCCTTTCAATAGCTTCAATTTTTTCCTTGTCTACTTCAATTCCCCTTTCGGAAATCTTGTGTCCAAGAACTATCCCTTCGTTAACCATGAAATGGCACTTCTCCCAATTGAGCAAAAAATTCATTTCTTCACATCTCTGCAAAACTTTATTAAGATTGTGGAGACAGTGGTCAAAGGAGTTTCCATAGACGGAAAAGTCGTCCATGAAAACTTCTACAATCTCCTCACAGAAACCATGAAATATTGCAGACATACACCTCTGAAAAGTAGAAGGTGCATTACACAAACCAAAAGGCATACGCCTATAAGCATAAGTACCGTAAGGACACGTAAAGGTGGTCTTCTCTTGATCCTCGGTGTTAACGTGAATCTGGGAGAAGCCAGAATACCCATCAAGATAGCAGAAGTGGGTGTTTTTAGACAACCGCTCGAGCATCTGATCAATAAAGGGCAGAGGATAGTGGTCCTTCCTGGTGGCCTTGTTCAACTTCCTGAAATCAATACACATTCTATATCCAACAATAGTCCTCTGAGGTATTAGTTCATTTTTATCATTAGGAACAACAGTCATACCTCCTTTCTTAGGAACACAATGAACGGGACTTACCCACGTACTATCAGCTATAGGATAGATGATACCTGTGGCTAGAAGTTTGAGAACCTCCGTCCTAACCACGTCCTTCATCCTTGGGTTCAAACGTCGTTGATGATCAACAACTGGTTTAGCATCGGGCTCAAGATTGATAGTATGTTGGAAAATGGATGGACTAATATCATCAAGAGTATAGCCAATAGCACCTCGGTGTCTGCGGAGTGTCTCCAATAATCGCTCTTCTTCATACCCTGAAAGGTTAGAATTGATAATAACAGGATATACTTCTTTTCATCTAAATAAGCATACTTGAGCGTATCGGGTAGTGGTTTTAGATCAAACACCGGGTCTTCTTTTGGTTGCGAGAGGATTCCTAAAGGTTCACCCGGGAGGTTGTGCTTCAGGATAGGAGTTTGTCTTAAAAATATGCCTTCTAGTTCATCCCTCTCCTGCATATGTATGTCATTATCGTGGTCTTCCATAAATTGTTGCAAAGTATCATCAGGAGGAATAGCAATAGAAGCAATTTCTTCAATAATTTTGTCATTACTTGACAAGTCAGTACCACGAGGCTGCTTAGAAAACTTAGAAAAATTAAATTCATACGGCTCACCGTTGAACTCAGCAGAAACTTTACCTTTCTTGCAATCTATTATAGGTTCACAAGTGCTGAGGAAGGGCCTACCAAAGATAATAAGGCAAAAATTGTCTTGCACTGAACCAAGTACAAGAAAGTCAGTAGGATATTTTACCTTCCCGTAGAGTACTTCAACATCTCTCACAATCCCAACTGGAGAGATTGTTTGTTTATTTGCAAGATGAATCGTGACATCAATGTCCTCGATCTCACATGGCTGAATCTCGTGCATGATCTCTTGATAAAGTGTGAAGGGAATAGCGCTAGCGCTAGATCCCAAATCACATAGCCCATAGTAATTATGATCTCCTACTTTGATAGATACAACTGGTGTACCTGAAATTGGGCTTTTGTTCTTGGCTGTGACAATGTTAGTGGAAACAACACAAAAACTGATAGTGGATTCTTCAATATCACTGGTTACCATATCCTTGACCATTGCAACTTGAGGCTTGACCTTGATCATGTCTTCAGGTTCGTCAGTGGTCCGTCCGTTTTTATATAGAATACCTGTAACAAAAGAGTGCTCCTTTATCCTTGAGGGATAAGGAGGCTGTTCATACACAACTGCAGGTAAAATAGGATCAGTAACATTAATCTCAATAGGTTACTCCTTGAAAGGTTTATGATGTTGACTCTCCTTCTTCTTAGAAGAATCAATATGAGAAGCAAAGTCCTTGCAAAATTCAACCATTAGTTGGGAATCAAGACCAATTTTAGAGCAAAAGGTATTAAAGTAATCAGTCTTCACATAACTCTCAATGTAGTCATGCTCATAGTTTATAGTGGGTTCAATACCTTTATCAATTTCCCAGTCTTCAGTGTTCTTATGGATCCTTTCTATAAGATCCCATTTTTCTTCCATAATTCTGGTCTGGAATACCCCGCTAGAGGAGGCATCCAACATCTCCCTGTCCTGACAAGAAAGCCTAGCATAAAAATTTGTAAGTATAATTTCCTTGGGGAGCTCATGGTTTGGGAATTTGAGAATCAGGGACTTCAGTCTCCCCCAAGCTTGAGCGATGCTCTCTCCGTCGCAATACCAAAAGTTGTAGATGTAGTTCCTGTCTTGGTGAAATTCACGAAGAGGATAAAACTTTGCATAAAAGAGAGACATAAGCTCTGGCCATTCAAGCAGATCAGAGTTATCGAGTAGCTTATACCAATCTGAAGCTTTATCTTTGAGTGATACAGAGAATAGTTTCTTCATGACGAACTCCATCGTTACACCTGCAAGCTTAAATAAAGAACATAATTGTGATAAATATAGCAGGTGTTCTCCCGGATGTCCTTCTCTTGTATAACGATTAGCCAAGACATAATCAATAATATCAGATGGTATTTTATAGGGCACAATTTTAGTAGGAGTAGGAGTGAACACCACAGTCGTGGGGCGGCTCCTTACCAGCAACGAACCAACAGTAGAAGAGTCCATAAGGACTGAAGGTAACAACAGAAAATAAAGGTTTCCTTACCGGCTTCACTTACCAGTAGCGCTACACTCCCCGGCAACGGTGCCATAAAAGCTCGTTGATGGCGGTGGAGTTAATAGGTTTAGTTGGGTTGCCTCCCCTGTTAACCGCGCCAATAAACGATTTTTGATAACCCACAAGTCTAGGGGCTCAGTTGTAGCTTTTCGATAAATAAGGATGTCAATCCCAACGAGGAGCAGAAGGTGCTGATAAGTGACACTGGATAAGGAAAGGCTGCACACACTCAAAGGTAAATATTTAGGGGTTTTTGGTTTAAGAAACAGAAAAGTAAAAGACAAGCAAAATAAATAGGGCAACTGAGGAGTAGCAAGTGGCCTAATCCTTTCACAAGGATAAGCCTAGGAACTAAACTTATAAAAGCTAAAGCGTTCTCAAGAACACACGGGAGAGATAGCCAAGTTACTTTCACCATACTCCGCCAAGTAATATGTATTGTGTTGATAAGTGTTGGTGGGTGGATCAATGCTAGTACACCTTCTAGACTAAGATAAGTGTACTCTTATGATTACACACCTTGCAAGCATCCGCAAATACAAGGGAGTAATTAAGGCATAAGCCTAACCACAGCATTACGATCAAGGATCCATAATTCCCTTGTGCAAAAGTGTGCAAACTGGGGTTCAGGTTTCTGTCACTCTGGCAATCCACCATAAGCATCCTTTGTGCACAATGTATTCCTCTAGGCCCATGAAAGGTGAAGTGTTAAGTGTTCGACTCACATAACACCACTAGAGAAATAACAACACAATTTAAGTATCAAACAACACATAATACTTCAACATCATATGACTACTAACAACTAGACTTCTCCCATGTTCTCAAGAACTAAAGTAACTACTCACAATACATCAAAGAGATCATGATCAGAGGTGATAGATGGGTGGCAAAAAATCTGGACACGGTGATATTTCTCCAACAAAACTCAATAGCATTCACCACAAAGTAGTAATCAACACCAACAGAGTAGAGAGGATAGATAGTACGGATTACAACACAAGTTGCTATTGTGAGATGAGATGGGATGGAGATGGAGATGGTGCTGATGTTGTGGATGATGTTGATGATGATATCGATGATGCCCTTGACGATGATGATGATGATGGCGACGATCTCCCCTTCCGGGAGGTGATCTCCCCTGCGGAATCTGGCCGCCGGAGATGGCTTTTCTCCTCTGTAGGTTTCCACCTCGTGGTGGCGGCGAAACACGGAAACTCTTCTCTTTTTAGGGTTTTCACCCCAGGGGGGTTTTACAGGCAAGAGGGGCACCGAGGGGGGCCACCAGGCATCCAAGAGGGTGCCTGGCGTGGCCAGGAGTGGGGCCATGCCAGGCACCCTTCTGGCTGCCTGGTGGGTCCCCTCACCTCCATCTTCGGTGATCCCGAGTCAATTCCCATAAAACTACTCCCCGTAAATTTTCATCGCGTTTGGACTTGATCTGATTAAGCAACTTGGTGTCCACTTTTCACCGCTGAATTCTGGTTCTGCTGCTTCGACACCGGAAAGTTGTAAACTGTGTAAAATAAGCCAAAACAACATAAGAACAATACTTTAAAGTGGAATATATCTAGGATGAAATTACAATATAAAATAGTGATGCATTTTGGACGTATCAGGGGGCCCCAGGCGCCCTGCTGGCGTAGCCCCACCTCTGGCCGCGCCAGGAGGCCGCCTGGGAGGGTCCTCCCCACTCTGGTGCCCTACTTCGCCTCCTATTTATTCCTCTGGCGATAAATCCCCAGAACAGAAGTCGTTTTCCCAATTCTCGTCGCTGAGCCGCCGCCACCCTCTGTTCTTCTCCGGGAGGGATAATCTGGAGGCTGTTTTGGCCTCTGGTGAGGGGAGATCATCGCCATCGTCATCATCATCACCAATCCATCCTCCCTCCATGACTTCTCCTTCCTTTTGTGAGTAATTCCCTGTTGTAGGCAAATGGGATGGTAGGGATTGGATGAGTTTGATCATGTAATAGTTCGTCAGATTGTTGGGGGCATGTTGCCTATCATCTAGATTGGTGTTTATCTTCTTTCCTTCAACTTTTTGCTCTTAATGCTTGTCACTTTGGGCCCGAGTGCCATGTTTTCAGATCTGAACCCTATGTGTTTGCATGAATATACTTGTGTTCTTGATCCTATCTACGAGTTGTATGCACCTGTTATAGTCCGGAACCGGCGATCCCAAAGGTGACAGCTTGGGACACCAAAGGGGATGGACTATAGTTTGAGGATTCCGTGTATCCATTGATTGTTAATGCTTTGTTCCGGTTCTCTTTGACAGGAGCACCTTAATCTCCATAAGTTCCTTTTGGCCCCGTTCGTAGCGGGATGGTAGGACAAAAGATGTTGTGCAAGTTCTTATTGCAAGCACGTACAACTACCTGTGGGGTACATGCCTAATGTTTGATATATGCCTAGATGATCTTTGCTTTTTTGTGTGCCTTGCCGCAAGTTAAATACATGAAGTATCTTATCCACCATGCAGCACCCAACCATCCATCTCCCTAGCCTACAGTTTTTTTAATTCTGCTGGTTACTAGTTGTTTGCTTTTGATGTTTTACTGTTGCTGTTTCACCACCACTATTTCCGTTGCCACCATCACTTCCATATCGCAGTTACTATTAATACCTTGTTGCAAGTAAGTGTATCTTAGGTGTGGTGGAATTGACAACTCCACTGTCAACGCTTGTGGGTATTCTTTGGCTCCCCTTGAGTCGAATCTATAAACTGGGTTATTCTTACCCGCGAAGACTATCTCGATCCCCTACACTTGTGGGTTATCAGTGGCTTGCCTCTGGCCCCCCTTCGGGACACTGGAAGCTTCCGAAGCGCTGATTTTTTATTGGATTGTCCCGGAATTTTTGGACCATTTTTAATACGGGGGAAACCTGAAATAGAAAAACAGCAGAAAACAAGAAATTACACTGGGGTGCACTGAGTTAATAGGTTAGTCCAAATATGATCAAAAGTGTATGAAAGTGTATCTAAAACATAGCAATATCACAAAAAACATGCACGGAGCAAGCATAAATTATAGATACGTTTGGGACATATCACCACCCTTTGTTCTTCTTCGGGAGGGCTAATCTGGAGGCTGTTTTGGCCTCCAGTGAGGGGACATCATCGTCATCATCATCACCACTCCATCCTCCCTGCATGACTTCTCCTCTCTTGTGTGAGTAATTCCCTGCTGTAGGCAAAGGGGATGGTAGGGATTGGATGAGTTAGATCACGTAATAGTTCGCCTGATTGTTGGGGGCATGTTGCCTATCATCTAATTTGGTGTTTATCATCTTTGCTACAACTTGTTGCTCTTAATGCTTGTCACTTTGGGCCCGAGTGCCATGTTTTCAGATCTGGACCACTTGTGTTTTCATGAGTATATATATGTTCTTGATCCTATCTATGAGTTGTATGCACCTATTATGGCCCGGAACCGGCGATCCCAAAGATGACAGCTTGGGACACCAAAGGGGATGGACTATAATTTGAGGATTTCATGTATCCATTGAGTGTTAATGCTTTGTTCCGGTGCTCTTTGACAGGAGCACCTTAATCTCCATAAGTTCCTTTTGGCCCCGTTAATAGAGCGATGGTAGGTCAAAAGATGTTGTGCAAGTTCTTATTGCAAGCACGCACAACTACCTACGGGATACATGCCTAATGTTTGATATTTTCCTAGATGATCCTAGCTTTTCTGTGTGCCTTGCTGATACGTCCAAAACGTATCTATAATTTCTGCTTTCTCCATGCTTCTTTTGTGTGATATTGCTATGATATTGATGCACTTCCATACACTTTTGATCATATTTGGACTAACCTATTAACTCAGTGCACCCAGTGCCAGATCCTGTTTTCTGCTGTTTTTGTATTTCAGGTTTTCCCATTATTAAAAGTGCCAGAAAAATTCCGGGAAAAATATAGGAAAAATCAGCGTATAGGAAGCTTCACGAAGAGCCAAAGTGGGGCCAGAGGGGGGGCCAGGGGTGGCCCAAGCGGCCACCTGGCGCGGCCACCCCCTAGGCCACGCCAGGGGGGCGCCTGGGGCCCCTGGTCCACCTCTGGCTGCCCCCCTTCTCCTATTTATTCCCCGTGACGAGAAACCCTCGGGGACAGAACCCTTTTTTGCGATCTCTCCTCTGTTTCTCCGCCGCCGCGCTTCCAAGATCGGGAGCACCAGGAGCCTTTTTCCCGGCACCCTGCCGGAGGGAGGAACCACCTCCGGGAGCTTCTCCACCACCATGGATGCTTCCCGGATGAACCGTGAGTAGTCCACCTTGGACCATGGGTCCATGATCAGTAGCTATGTGATGTTCTCCTCCCCTCTTTGTTCTTCGTGGTTTAGACCTCGTGAGCTGCCCTACATGATCGAGGCACATATGTAATCTTTCTGCTGTTGCTATGCTGAGTTTGCTGGGATCTGATGGATTATAAGACTATGTTCAGATTGTGTTTGAGTAATATATTTGATTGTCCTCTTTTATATTTATGTTATTGAGTAATTCTTGCATGTTCTACGTTGTTATTTATTGCTTTGGCCAAGTAGTAGGTAGTGACTCCAAGAGGGAGCGTTATGCATGATTGTGGGTCCATGCCCCCTGATGACTAGCTTGAGTGACAGAAACATGAGTCTAGGGGATGTGCTGTTGCCACAAGGGAGAAAACAACGGTGCTTGTACTTGCGGGTGCAAGGATAGTTTACTTTACGCAAAGTTCTTTAATGCGGTTGTCTGTTGCTTTGAGTTTACACTTTGGGTGGGATTCGCAACTTAATACCAGCGAGATGTTCTTGATAGATATTTCAAGGTGGATGATTAGTAGGTAGATGCAGATGGATTTCAGTCTACTTGTCTTGCCGTACCGCCCAAGATTTTGAGCCTTTTCCTTTCTTTATAACATAGTTAGCATTGGTTTGCGCACATAATCATGTCAATTGCCCAGCTGTAATTTGTTTACCTCGCATGGCTATTTTATCGTCTTTTGGGAGAGAGACATCACTAGTGAACATCATGGGACCCTGGTCCATATTTCCAATACTGTTTACACGCACTATTTATTTTCTAGTTTATTTACTTTTCCATTTCTATCACTATCATTATTGTCCCATGCGTTTGATCCTTTGTAAACAACAAGGCCGGAGGGATTGAAAACCTCTCTGAACTCATTGGGAGCAAAGTTATCTGTTGTGTGTGCAGGTCCACGTCAACCTCCTAATTGCTGGCGCCGTTTTCACCTTCCTGTCGTTGTTGGAGTCCTACTGGTGTTGTAGTTATAGACCTAACAATAGATATAGGGGTAGTGATGGAGCTATGAGGATCGGTACGCAAAGTCTTCGTCTCTCCTCCGAGCTGTATATTCATCACCTCTTCGGAACTCCGGGTTTCGAAACTGCTCATGGCGATATTCATCATGAGGATCCCCCTTGTTCCGAGGTGAATGAT
The DNA here is from genome assembly GCA_950022295.1 of Bromus sterilis. NCBI lineage: Eukaryota > Viridiplantae > Streptophyta > Magnoliopsida > Poales > Poaceae > Bromus > Bromus sterilis. The sequence continues at coordinate 26,560,100 of OX465596.1, read as the reverse complement.
TTCTGTTTCTTCGGGGAGTATAAACAGACTGAGAGGTGCCCGTGAGGGGTGGTTGAGAGTGAACTCGCTGTAGTGATTGAATGACTTCAGCGTTTTTCTCCACTGCTTTTCGTAATAGGAATGCTAAGTGTTCTATTCCTTCAGCCGCCGAACCACTCAGCTGCAAGGAATTCGCAATCCGAGTAGCTGCTATTAGATTTTCCATCGGGGTATCCAGAGCTCGAAAGGATCGATTTTTGCCGTTTCCATGTAGTTGCCGACTGGTTCTACTCTGCTTGAGGCGAGCCACCTCCCGAGCCTGATGCTCCAATGTATTCTGCAGTTCGGTTAGACGTTGCCGTTCAGCTAAGTTGGTTAGCCTAGCTGCCTCTAAGTGTTGCCCTTCCAGAGTCGAGGTGTCTATGGGGGTTTGCAACATTCGCTCTGCTGCTTCTTCCTTCTCTTGTTCTTCCCGAGTAAGGGGCCGCCGACTTGAACCTCCAAGTTCTAGACGCCTGAAAGCAGATGTTCACCGACGTCCTCCTGCTCCGAGTGGTATCTCTTCATCGCACCGACCTGCTTCATTAGTCCGATCTCCGCCCTCTCTGGCCGGTGACCCCTGAGGTGGTGGAGTTCCGGCCATACAAACTTCTGCCATGGTGACGGGAGAACCGCTGCTCCCTTCTTGTTCGGCTTCTGGCTCCGGGTCAGTCATCAAAAGGTCTTCATCGTCACCGGAGTTGAAGATGTGCAGTAGTGATGCTGTCGGACCTTCCTTCGCGATCAGCTCGCTGATGGCCTGCTGAGCTGACTCCACTGAGTCGATGACTACCACCTGCTGGATCGGGCAGGGCTTGTTTCGGTAAGGAACGCGCGGGAGGCCTGACCTCTTCTTCTTGCGGTGAATAGGCAGCAGAGCCTGGATCTGAGGACGAGCTGGTAACTGGAGGCGAAGGGCCCCAGATTTGTCGGCTTGAAAGTGTACGCTGCCTCTTGAGGGCAACATCTGCACCTGGAGCGGCGCATCCGCCAGCCAAGCGGAGTCGTCGGCCACAAAGGCCAACGAACCAAAGAAAAACATCTCGCCGCGGACGAGTTGGGGACCGCAGGTCGACGAGGAAGACGAAAAGAATCCCATCTCTACGGCTGCTGATCAGCTCAGCCCCACGGTGGGCGCCAATTGTTGTAGTTATAGACCTAAAAATAGATATAGGGGTAGTGATGGAGCTATGAAGATCTGTACGCAAAGATGGTGACACTGAGAAAAATTATACAGGTTAGGCCTCTCTTGGGAGATAACAACCTTAATCCTGTCCCAGACGGACTGGGGTGTTCTTGCTCAAAGTGTCGATATTGTCCCTTCCTCCTAGGGTGAAAAGGATGGGCTTATATAGAGTGCGCCATGTCCCTTCACTGCCTAGTAGTGGGTCTTAATTACATAATTAATGATGGCTATTATTACAATGAGAAACGTCCCCCCATTACAGTCATTTAAGTAGGGGTAACGCATATGGTTTTGAGGTCTTGTAACTCTAGCTCTTCCTCTTCTTGTCCGAGTATCATGCAGCTCGGCTTTTCTTGCTTCCGAGTAACCAGCTTACTCGGATGGTAGTGCTTTGCTCCGAATAACGCCTTACTCGGGAAATGGCCTTGTCCGAATAAGGTTGCCCCTGTAGTGGTGATGTCGTCCGAGTAATCTAACTACTCGGAAGAATTTAACTTTATCCGAGTAGCTTCTTACTCGGATGAAAACAAAAAGAGGGGAAGGAGTTTTTTTCTTTATGTTTTATTTTATAGATATTTTCCAAGAGGTGGTAATATTAGGGATACCCCCTGATATAAGGCACATGAGGGTATACCTTAGGTATTACCACGACAACTGGAGACAAACCTTGGTATCTTCACCGACGGAAATTTGCTGTTGTCTACATCTCAACCTTCCACTTTGGGTAACCAACGAGGGCGAGAAGCCATCAAAGCTAATTTCTGGCGCCGTTGCAGGGGACTCCACTCTTCAAGATAGGGGAGTTGCACACTATCTTTTATCTTTGCTTTTTAGTCTTGTTAGTTTACCTTTCAGTTTTTGTCTTTCTGTCCTTTATCAAAAATCCAAAAAAATAGTATGTCTAGTTCCTTACTTGCCAATCAATGTCTAACTTCTTTGAAACCAGATCTTATTGGCATGGAGGATTCACCGAGGATCAACAAAAGTGGTACAAGGAACACCGCTTGTCTCAAAAGGGGATACACTTATGGAAACAAATACACCAGTTGTATGAGTATGCTAGAAACTTGTGCTCAATATATAATATATCTTTCTGCAGGGATGAATCTTGTTACTTTATGAGGCACAAACACCTTTCTTTCCAATGTGAGTACAATGATGATGAGACCTTAGCTTCTTATGGTAATGGAAACTATGATTTTTATGATGCAGAGCCAATAGAAGAATTTGTTTCTTATAAGGGTGCCTATGAAATTACTTCCCTTCTTAGAAATATTAATGATGCCCCTTCAAAATCTGAGAGTCTTGACATACTTAACTATTTTTTGGAAAATTATGATGCAAATTATTATATTACTGATCATCTTGAGAGAATATCTCCCCCAAAGGAAGAGACTAATGTTTTGCATGACTCTATGAAAGAAGAAATTGATGAAACCGAAAGCTCCTTGGATGAAAAAGAGGAGGAGAGTGACGAACAAAAGGAGGAAGAATGGAGCCATCCATGTCTACCTTCTAATGAGAGTAACTCTTTCAATCTTACCTTATATGAGTGTTCTGATCCTATGGATTCTTTTGAAATATCCCTTTTTGATGAAGTTGATGCCTTCTATGCTTATGGCCATGATGCCACTATGGATGATGCTTACGGAGATGAACTTTCTATAGTTCCTCATGTTAAGCATGAAATTGTTGCTATTGCACCCACACTTGATTTTCCTATTATCCTTTTGAAATCTCCAAATATTCCGGAGAGTTTTGTCCTTATTAAACGTCAATGTGACGGGTTGCATTTATCTTATGATCCTAAAGACCGTGTTCAAAACTATACACGTGTGCTTGCAGGTCATGAAGAATATGATTTATGTGATAGTTATATTCTTGATGTTGTTCATGATACTACGGAAAATTACTTTGAGAGAGGAAAGCTTGGTTCTAAAACCTTTCATGTTACAAAAAACACCTCTGTTTTTGATGAAATTTTTAAAATTGCTCTTGTTCCACCTTCCTATGCTTGTCACTTTGTGTTTCTTTGATTTATTTTCTTATAAGATGCCTATGCATAGGAAGTGGGTTAGGCTTAAATGTGTTTCATATTTTCTTATTGATGCTCTTTGTTGCTTCAAGTCCTTATTCTTATGAGAGCATCTTTTATAATCTTTATGCCTAGCTTAAAGGCGTAAAAGAAAGCGCTTGTTGGGAGGCAACCCAAGATGTTTTTACTTCTGTTTTTAGTGGTCTTGATGATTGTTACTACTGTAGCAACATCATTGTATATTTACTTTTCAAGCTTTGTGCCATTTATAGCCTCATATGACAAGGGAAGTGAATGTTGTGACATGCTGTCTAGAAAACAGATTCTTTCCTCGTGACGGGAAAAATCATAGAAAAATCCCAGTTCATCTTTTTGAGCTGAATGTTTTACACAGCGTGATCTATACAATCACAGAACTTTCATATGTTCTGATTTTTTTGATTTGAATTGTAGAAGTATCCCTAAAAAATTCTTTACTACATGCTGGTCTATTTTTCACAGATTCTGTCCTGTTTTGCCTTTTCTTCATTTTGCAAACCTTAAGCTTGGTTTTTCTTTGAAAAAACTATGTTAGAAATCTTGAGAAACAATAGATCTTCAAGAATATCCTTATTTTCAGTAGATAAATATTATTTTATTATGGGTACTAACCTCGCTAATCAGATTATGATGAGTTATGTATGAAGGGAGTTTTCAAGTGTGCGAGGGAAGATGATAAAAGAAGATTCAGGAGTTTCAAACGCTCAAGCTCGGGGATGCCCCCATGCATCCCCAAGAAATAATAAAGGATACTCAAGCGTCTAAGCTTGGGGATGCCCCCATGCATTCCCTTCTCCATCAACAATTATCAGTTTGTCTTTCGTTCCACTATATTTTTATCACTTCATGCGTTATGTGCTATGTTTGGAGCGTCTTGCTCTTTATTTCCTTTTTAGTTTTCTTTAGCTTTTCTTGCTGTTCATAACAAGTTGGAACCCAGCTTTCTTTGTGTGGGAGAGAAACACGCTCCACTTCACCCTAGAACACAACATAGGATTCTTCATGCCTATCTCTTTGCTGTGTTTGTTCTTTATCTTTTTCGTAGTTGCTGTCATGTTTAGCTCTTAGTTTTCATGCTTATCTTTTTAAGAGATTTTTTTTGGTTTGTTGCTGGAACTCTCTTGAGTTTTCATGTTTATCTTGTTTAGAGAGTTTTCCTGTTGCACTGAGTTTTGTTTCTTGACTTGAAGTAGGTAATTGAGGTTGCTATTCAATTGTAGTAGTAATTTGAAATAGTTTTGAGGTATTGCTATGAGTAATGTTTGGACTTTTGGTGTCAAGAACTTTAGCCTATTAGTGATAGATGTCGTATTTTGGGCAATCCGTGTTTATTTTCAAAACTTACAAAATTAGTTGAGAACTTTAGCTACTAGATGGATCACTACTCTTTGGAGGGATCGAATATTAGAGTACACTCACGTACCATGAGTCGAGGATGCGCAAGGATAACCAAACCCCCATACACTCCTCCTCGGGGTACTTGTCTCTTTGTGAACCTCCTTATTAGATTGAGAGTTACCGATAATAAGTGCATGAGTTCTTCGGAATAATGTGAGTATTCAAAAGTTGACACTTCCACCTACCCATATTTTTCTAGCCTCTCTTGTGCCGTGCATTGCCTCCTTCTCACTACGAGAGTTGTCTTCCACCTTCGCCGGTACATCCAAATCCTTGGCACGATACGCTCTGTCATCATAAGCCTCATTATATCCTTCCTCAAAATAGCCACCATACCTACCTATCATGGCATTTCCATAGCCTTTCTGAGATACATTGCCATGCAACATCCACCTTCTCATGACTTGATCTTCATGTCATACATGCTTTTGCTTGATTGATGAGCCGCATGCTAGTTGGGCCTTGTCCTAATCATTGCTACATGAAGCGCTAGTATCATTGCATATCCTGCTACACTAGCAGAGGCATACATTTGCATACTTCATGATAGTTTCATTTTCTTTATGTTGAGTACTTTTGTAAAGTGTGAAAGATCTTCTATACTTCTAGTAATATATAGAGTGTTGCCCCTAAAGTGAGGAAAAGATCCAAAGGAGGACAAAATCAAAAGATCCCAAAGAGGACAAATGAGAGTTAAATAGAAAGAGCCATTGAGGCCACCAAAAAAATACAAAAAATAGAAAAAAGTGAAAAAGAAATAAAAAGAGAGAAGGGGGCACTCTACTAGTCCTTTTGAGAGATCCACACTCGTACTCCATCTTATATCTTGTACTCCATAGAGATTATCATTCATGCATATAGCTATGTGTAAGGCCCGATATGCGGTACTGTTCCAGATCTAGGTGTTTCCACCCAGATCCGGGGACGAAGCACATATCGGTCCCACCGCGACATATGACATAGCCATATGCCCCGGATTTCCAACATGATATCACAACATTACAGATACAAGGATACAACATCTCATACAATCGGCATACAACTGCCAGAATACAATACAACAACGGAAGATACATGTCTGAGTACAGACTACAAGCAAATGCCTAGTGGCAAAGAGATAAACATCGATCCCATAACCACATGGGTCCAGGCCCTCCGCCGGGATCCGCCTAACTAGTCGTCGTCGAGTCTCCACGTGAAACGTCGATCACCATACCTGTTGTCGATCGAGAACCCTGAAAAGAGTTTGGGGGTAGTATCAACTGCCCATTACGAGGCTCCGCACACACGCCCATATGTCTCAGTTGCTACCCATCACAGGCAACCATTTTATGATTTAGTTCCAAGAGATCCGAAACGACAAGTCCCTCTAACTAACAACGAACAAATCCGGGTGGCCCCGGTGAGTCGACATCCATCTTAGGAGCCAGCCGCGCTCTCGATCTGGTCTCAACCGTCTGTCGCAGGTTTGGATAGCCGGTTAATCACACATGGGATACCGGGTCCTCAGCCGGACAAGGTGGGCCAGCAAGGGAACTATGTCCTCACTGGTCCAGGTTGGTTTGTAAATAACTGGAGGCCGACCAGCACACAAACGGTTTCAAATGGTAAATCAGCTTGGGCCACCACTAGAAATGTTTGAAGCTAGGTAGGTAAGAAAAGGGGACCCCATAAAATCCCACACGCGGTTAGGCACGCTCAATCTTAAAACCAATACCCGGAACTCGGGTCCTAGGTGACTCGAATGGAACAAAGCGTCGGGGAGGGATAGCCTAGACCTTCCATCCTTCGTCGAATATAGTCAACATTATAATAATCATATCATCAACAACAATATAATAATGTGATATCCCAAACCAAGGAGTAACAGGGTAACATCGTAGCATCCTAAGCATGCATACTAAGCAGGGGCTGAGCAACGAGCAATAGTAACATAGCAGTACAAGTTTTGCTGGGAGTGGACATGGTTGTATCAGTTTGAAAGAGGCTGTAAACATGTGGTAGGATCAAACATCGAGCCTAACCTAGACTAGCATGCAAACCGCTGGTTGAAATAGAATGGATCATAAGTAATGTATAGTCCTTGCCTGTTGATAAGTCGGGTTCCGAAGGTGTAGTTGATCGCAAGCTCGCATCGTCTCCGAGAGGTACCCGCGGAAGCACACAAGACGATAAACACTGGAAAGCAATCAACGAGCAAGCACTCTATTACTACGAGGCAAACACGAGCAAGCATCTACAAGAAGGCAACACGAGACATCGCACCTACCGTCGAGAGCGGTTACTAACAGGTTAAGTGGAGTACTCGTCACACACGACGATACTGCACATTTACGATGGTTCAAGTTGTTTAGCTACAGGTTATCAACAAAGGTTGTTAACATGGAAAAGCACAGAAGCATGGCATGTCACACAAGCATGGCAAGAGGTGAAGCATAAATAAACTATCTAGGCTAGTCAATTTAAGTGGGGGTAAAACCTATACATGGCAAACTATTGCGGACCCCACGATAATTATTGCATTTGGTACTGTTTTGTCCTAAACAATATTTTATTATTTTTATTAGCAGGCAAGAGTAGCATAAACACAATCTACATGCAATTCTAGTCAAGTTACATATAAGAAACATTTTAATCAGAGCAACGGGTGAAAAGTTATTGCAATTACAGTTACAGTGGCAAGCAGTTGTAATTAGCAGTCAAACAACAAGTAAACAAAGTCAAACATGGCAACAAGCAACATTTTAATAATCTACGCGCAAAACAGAGCAACTTTTATGTAGAAAGCGTCTCCATCGGAGCTACCGGTGAAAAGATACTCGCGTCGCAAAATTATAACAACAATCTGCAATTTAATAAACTAAAAAAGAAATGAAAAAACGTCTAACGGGCCAGAACTACTGCTGCTGGGCCCAACAGGAAAAAGAAATAAAATAAAATAAAATAAAAAAGGGGGCGCTCACTGTTGGGCCAGGCCCAAGAGGCTGGAGTGGGGAGGAGGCCGGCCTGGGCTGCTCGGCTAGCTGGGCCGCCTGGGGGGCGCGCCGGCCCACGTGGCTGGCTGGCTCGCTGCGGGCGTCTCCTCGGTTCGTCCCGACGGGAACGAACGGCATGGCGGCGCCGTGGTCTCCGGCCACCGGAGCGGGGCGGAGCGGCGAGCGAGGAGGCCGGAGGAGGGCGGCGCGGCTCGGATCCGGGGCTTGGGGGTCGTCGGGGTGGTGCAGTGGACGACGGGGTCGGCGGTCTGCTCGGGGCGGAGCTTGGCGAGCTCCATGGCGGCGGCTTGGGCCGGCCATGGCTATAGGCTCCTGTGGACGGAGAGGGAGAGAGGGGTGAGAGGACGGGGAGAGGAGAGGGATGGCGCGAGGGGAGGAGCGGCTCACCGGAGCTGGTGGTCGGCGCGGCCGGCCGTGGATGCAGCGACGGTTCCACGGGCGGGAGGTGAGAGGAGAGAGGAGAGAGAGAAGAAAGAAAAAAACGGGGCTGACGTGGCGCGATCTGGGCCGCTGGATGCCCAGATCTGATGGTTGGGGCAGTTTTGGATCTAGGGTTCCGAAATTGAGGTGCTATTGGGCAGATCTGGCAAAGTGGAGGGGGGTGGCTGCAATTTTGTGCTAGGGAAACCCTAGAAAGGGGTGGGAGTGTGGTGGTCTTTATATAGCCCAGGTGGCTGGCAGTTTGCAAAAACATCCCCGGTTTTTCTCTCTCGCGCACGGTGTTTCCGTTTCTGACCGCCGGGGGTCCGCAGTACCTCCGATTCGGGTAAAACTCCGAACTGCGCGATCAGCGTGTCGAGCCGGAGGCGTTCACCTCGCGTTGGAACCGTTCCGAGAACACTTTCCGGCGCGCTATAAAAATATCCCGTTTAATTATTAAACGGGGTTTTTCATTCCGTTGGCTGCGGCTGGTCTCGTGCGGTTTTCACGACGGTGATCGGGTGAAACCCGGTGTCGCAAAGGTCGAGTGTCAGGGTAGCAAGGGTCGGTCTCTGTCCGATACGAGATAAGAGGGGGGAAAATAATCGCCGATCGATAAATCGGGGATGCAAACACCGCAATCAAATTAGACAATCAAACAATTTACACCGAAAACAAAAATTTTAATTTTTGTGAAAACTGGGCTGTTACACTATGTGGGGACCTTCACACTATAGAACTTGGTTTGTATATTCCAATTATGAGCCTCCTCAAGTGAGCTCTAGGTCTTCTTGAGCAAGCAAGTTGGATGCACCCCCACTAGTTCCATTGGAGAGCTTACCTTAGCTCATATGTTCATCCGTTGCATGGCAATCCCTACTCCTCACATCATATCTATCATTTGTCTTTCTCTCGCCTATGATTGTCCTCATTGATGTGAGCCTTTCACGCCTTTTTTGTCTTCCTCCCCCATCATTTTTATCTCTTTGTGTCACATCCCCAAGTTAGGTATGTGCTAGGGTAAGCATAGGCCTTTGCATCATGATAAAAATTTAAAAATAAATCAAAATGGGAGAGAGAACACCCCCCAGATGAATTAATTCAAATGGCCAGATAAAAAGTTGCTCCAAAAATTCCTTTTGTATTTTTGAAAACTCCCATAAATGAGTGTGATCACATATCAGGTGATGTGGGACCAAACCCATGCTCATGGATTTTTCAAATATTCAAACAGGAGCATGGATTTAAATTTAAAACCCTATTTGAATTAAAGTTCAAATAATTTGAATTTTAAAAATGTCCAAACTTTATAAGTGGCTAGCTATATATATCTAGAGGCCACATAAAAATTTGGGGCATTTATAAAAATGCCTAGCTGTTTTTTATTGCAAGGCACAACAAATGTCAGAAAAGAAAACAGAAAAGAAAAGAAAAAGGACTTACCTGGCCGAAGTGGCCCAACTCATCGCCCAGCGACCCACCAGCCTGGCCCAGCCCGCGAGCTCGTCTGTCGTCTTCTTCAAGCTGCTCGGTGGCGAGCCGAGAGCGCGCGGCGGCCGCCACCGCGACGTCGAGGACGTTCCAGACGTCCCTGAGCCCTATCCTTGCGCCACGGTGACGCCTAGAAGCCGTGCATCCTTTTCCTCCTCTCGCCACAGTCTCTCCCGCCCCCTGTGCGTTTTCCCCAAACCACCCGAGCGCCGCCGCAGTTCGTCGTCGACGGGAAATGCAGCCAACGCCGGAGCTACACCAGAAGAGCTTGTCCATCATGCGCAGCGTCGTCGACTTCCTCGATCTGGAGAAGATGGAGATCTAATCGAGCCCGAGGCCGTCGCAATCCTCGCCATCGTGTCGCCGGAGCCGCCGCACGTCGTCATCAAATTCGTCGCCTACAGACCCTCCCCGGCCTCGCCGTCACCACCAGCACACTCGTGGTGAGCTTCTAATTCAACCTAGCTATCCCAGGGTCTCCCTCCCGTACTCTGTCGCCGTTTTCCATGAGGAACGAAGAGCACCGCCGCCATGAACGACGACGAGGAGGTTCCAGTACCCCTCCGCCACCCCCGTGATGTCCAACGTGCTCCTGGCACCTCTAGGAGTCGTTTGATGCAGCGCTAGCTCAAGCTCTCCCCTCGCAGCAACTTTTCCGTCAAGCCCGAGCCACGGCCGCCGCTAGGGCACGTCGCGGGCGAGGCTACAGTGCCCCCCATGGTTACCCGTGTGCACAAGGTGGTGCGGACGAGCATGGGAAGCCTTCTGGTGGTCTCGGCGTGCGAAATTGTTGCCGGGAGCACCATTACCATGGACGCCGCCGCGTCTGCGAGTCGCCGCCGACTCGTCGCCGGAGAGATGACGTGGCCGGCGTCGTTAGCACTAACCCCACCCCACTAATGACCCCCTAACCCACTAACAACTGGGCCCAGGACACTAACTAATCCCTGGTTAGTTAACTAACCCACTGACAGCCTAGGCCCACCTGTCAGCCCCCCCCCCCACACGCCAGCATGACGTCAGCCTGGCGCAATAAGTCAATTAATTGATTAAATCAATTACAGAAAATCCAGAAAATAGCCAAATCTTTAGAAAATCATAACTAGTTCATTTTAACTCCAAATTGGACAAATAATATGTCTAAAATTATCAGAAAAATACAAGGATTATGAATATGCAACTTGTTTCTATGTTTGACCATTTTAAAATGGGTGAACAGTAGCAAACATGCATATGGATCCTTTTCAAATTCAAATTTGGAGTGAATTTGCAAATGACTTTGCAACACATTTATTTTAGATGGATTCATCCACACATCAGAAGCTTTATCTCAACTATACAACATCACTTCATGATCAACTTTTTCAAATGAACATTCATGCATTCAAATGCATTTGAATTTCATCGATAAATCAAATGGAGTTTGAATTTGCATTTCAAATGCAATATACTCCTTTTAAATAGAATGCTCAACACATCAGTACCATGAACATCACCATTACAATCTTATTCATGTGATTGTGCATTGTACATTATGTTGATCCTATGATTGTCATGTTGCTGATAGACGTGCAACCGGAATCGGAGGCCACCCCCTTCGTTGAAGACACCGTTATCGAAACCTCGTCAGCAAGGCAAGAAAACCCCCATTGATCATGTCGATAAAATCCCACTTCCCTCTCATGTCTCGCTTATGCATTGTATAGGATGATTACCACGCTACGTTTCTACCGCATAGATGAACCCATTCCTTTGCATGACCTATCATTTGTCACAGTAGTAGGCAAACCACAATCCTAGCAACTGTAGGAGTTGATTGATATCATGTGGCCCGTGCAATTGTTACTGCTTATTGCATGCTTAGAATGATACCATGTTGATACTGTTATGTGAGTCGGGATGGTAGTGATCATGATGATGATGGTAGAAAGGTGTTGGTAAATCTACCCTAATACAAGGTGAACGATGAGAGGCTGTGTAGGAGTACACGGTGGGTTGTCTCGTTGAACACCGCTCTAAGTCCGAGTTCTTGTGTGGTGATCCAAGATGAAGAGTACAACCACACATTGGGCTCACTGACCCCTCTCAGCTTACTAACTCATCCCCTTCGATGTCCAGATGTCGCAGTAGTTCGGATTTCTGTAGGTATTGTGGCCTGGTAGCCAGCTGAGAGAACGGCTCATCCGAGACCGGCTTTCTCACCACGCACACATCGTCTGGGTCCACTTCGGTAAACCGGCCGGGTTCACGATAGTGGAAGACAACCCAGATAGGCGGCTTTCTTGGACTAGATCGGCTATGAGGTAACAGTTGTGGTGGCATCCTCGCTTTCATCTCTTGAACGGTGACACACAAAAGGCGGTAACTAATGACACGTATGTGTAGCGGTACACCCCTGCAGGGTTAACAAAACTATTCGAATAACCACGTCCGCGGTTAAGGACTGCTTGGAAAGCTTAGCTTGATTATTAGAAAACTTGAACTGGATACTTCTAAAATACACCAAGATAAGTGTCACAACCCCAAGTTAGGTATGTGCTAGGATCAAGTGCTACTTTGCATCATGCAAAATTTTCAAAAAGAAAATCAAAATGGGGAAAAGAAAAGCCCTGAGAATTTAAATCAAATGGCCAGATAAAAATCTTTTTCCAAAAATCATTTGAGTATTTGGAAAATTCCTATAAATGATGCTGATCATTTTAAAAATGATTTGGAGTCAAACCCATGCTCTTGGATTTTTCAAATATTCAAACAGAGGCTTGGAAATTAAATAAATACCCTATATGATTTAAAATTCAAATGTTTTGAATTTTAAAAGGTGCCAAACTTTATAAGTGGCTAGTCTAACTTAAGATGAGGCCATATAAAAAGTTTCAACACTTTTAAAAATGCCTAGCTATTTATTTTTAGCCTGGCCAACAAATTACAGAAAAGAAAAATAAAAACAGAAAGAGAAAGAGAGAAGACCTACCTGGCGCCTGGGCGAGGCCCAACTCCCTTGGCCCAGTCCAGCCCACCTGGACTCCTCCCTTGTCTTCTACCTCCCCGCGCCCCTAAGGTGCTCGGTGGAAAGCCACCGACGCCACCGACGATGCCACGACGACGCTGAGCCGCTTCCAGAGCCTCCCCCTCCTCCTAAGCGTGCCACGGAGACGCCCAGAGCCCCGTAGCACTTCTCCCCCTCTCCCTGCTTCCTCTACCTCTCTCCCTCGTCGATTTCCTCTCTATTCCGAGCCCACCGGAGAGCAACGCCGCCGCCTAGTCGTGGCCAGAAGCCCCCTCCATCCACACCGCCATGTCCAACGTCCTCCCCTCCTTCGACTTCGTCGCCCGGCACCGTTGATTCGAGCCGGGAGCCTTCGAAGACGACGCGGGCCTTGAGTCTTCACCGCCGGCCGCCACAGCTCCGGCGCCAAATTGAGCTCCCTCCGCTCCTTCTCCGGCTTCCCCAAGCTCACCACTGCATCCATTGTGAGCCGCTCGTCGTTTTCCCTCTCTATGCACCCCTCCCCGTTCTCTCTATCGCCGGTCGCCATGAACAGAGCCACGGCCTGCCGCCGAGCTCGATGCCGGTGAGGCCTGAAGCCTCCCCTTGATGCCCCAGTGGCACCAGAGGACGCGGACGAGCGAGAGGACCCTCCCTATGCTCCGTTGTCCTCCCCTTAAAACGGGGTTAACCCCACTGAGACTTATAGGTGGGTCCCAGCAGTCAGCCCCCCCCCTGATGTCACCCTGACATCATGCTGACGCAGTAAAGCTTTAAATTGATTAAATCATTTACAGAATTCCAGAAAATGCAATAAACTTTGGAAAATCATAATTAATTCATCCTAACTCCAAATATAGCAAATAATATATGAAAAATGATCAGGAGAAAATTATCTTTCCAAATATGCAACTTTCAACTATGTTTGAGTTGATTTTAAAATGGGACCAGTAGCATATGTCATTTGGTTTATTTGAAATTAATTCAAATTCAAATCAAATGATTTTGCAACTTGGACCATGGAATTATGATACTTTTCAACCACACTTCAGAGGCATATCATATACAATTCAAAATGTTTCAAATTGATCAAACAATGTCACATGTAACTTGGATAAGTTTGAATTCAAATTGGAGTTTGAATTTGCAATTTAATTTGCAATATACTCCTTTTAAATGGAATGCTCAACACATCAGTACCTTGAACATCACCATTGCAATCTTATTCATGTGATTGTGCATTGTACATTATGGTGATCCTATGATTGTCATGTTGCTGATAGAAGTGGAGCCGGAACTCGAGGCCACCCCTTTCGTTGAAGACACCGTTATCGAAACCTCGTCAGCAAGGCAAGCAAACCCCCATTGATCATGTCGATAAAATCCCACTTCCCTCTCATGTCCCGCTTATGCATTGTTTAGGATGATCACCATGATAACGTTTCTATCGCATAGTTGAACACATATCCTTTGCATGACCTATCATCTTGTCACAGTAATAAGCAAACCACAATCCTAGCAGATGTAGGAGTTGGTTGATATCATGTGGCCCCTGTAACTGTTACTGCTTATTGCATGCTTAGTGGTACAATGAGGTTGCTTATGAAGTGAGTCGGGATGATAAACATGGTGTTGATGAAAGTGAAACGTGTTGGTGAATCTACCCTAATACAAGGTGAACGATGAGAGGCTGTGTAGGAGTACACAGTGGGTTGTCTCGTTGAACATCGCCTTAAGTCCGAGTTCTTGTGTGGTGATCGAAGAAGAAGAGTACAACCACACATTGGGCTCACTGACCCCTCTCATCCTAGTACCTCACCCCGTTCGAACCCCAAGAGTCGCAGTAGTTCGGAGTTCTGGTAGGGCTGTGGCACGGTCTGCGAAGTGGATGAACGGCTTTTCAAGACCGGATTGGGACCCTGCACACATCGTTTGAGGCTGTACTGGAACCTCGGCCGGACTTCCATACGGACCCCCCTCAGATAGGCGACTCTCTGGACTAGAACGGAGCTGTGGGCGAAGTGTTGTGGTGGCATCCTCGCTGTCACCTCTTAAACGGTGACACGCAAAAGGCGGTAACTGATGACACGTGTGTGTAGCGGTACACCCCTGCAGGGTTAACAAAACTATTCGAATAGCCGCGTCCGCGGTTAAGGACTGCTTGGAGAGCTGTGCTCGATTATTAGAAACTTTAACTGGATACTTCTAAAACACACCAAGATAAGCGTGACTGCTATGGTGTGCTTCTCATGGGGAAGTCGAGGAAGTAACCATAGTGGTGTAATTGGTTGAAGACATGTAGTGGACTCGTGTACGCTTCTTACCTCAAGTCTGGTACTCGTAGTTCAGGACTAGCCAAGTCAAAGCTGGCACTTCTGCAAGTGAAACCCCACCTCCCTTTACCTTGATACATATGCATGAGTAGTATAGCTCCTATGTAAGTCTTGCTGAGTACGATTTTGTACTCACGTTTGCTTAATCTATGTTTTAGATGAACCCACTGACCCCGTTGGTGACTTCTACATGAAGCTCGAAGAATGAAGACTCAGACCAAGACCAAGCTAGTGTAGTCCCAGTCAGACGACTGGTTCCCTCGTGGAGGGCTTGTTTTTAGATAAGGCTTCTCTAAGCCATTTGTTAAACTTGTCTGTAATCAGACCTAGTTTGCTTCCGCTTGTTTGTTGTAATGTTGGATCACATGCTTGTGATCTCTGTGTGCACTCTGTAAGAGTTATTAATAAAGATATATACTTTGTAGAGAATTGCAATGATACCTGCTGTTCATACAAGGCATGTGTGTTGCGTGTATGTTTATAACATGCATGTCTTAGTATGGGTTTTCGAGACCTTAGTTGTGATCTGGCTGGCGGTCTTTTATACACCAAGTGGCCCTTAGATGTGCGCAGCTTGGGGCATCGCGATATAGGGCTTGTTTTTAGATAAGGCTTCTCTAAGCCATTTGTTAAACTTGTCTGTAATCAGACCTAGTTTGCTTCCGCTTGTTTGTTGTAATGTTGGATCACATGCTTGTGATCTCTGTGTGCACTCTGTAAGAGTTATTAATAAAGATATATACTTTGTAGAGAATTGCAATGATACCTGCTGTTCATACAAGGCATGTGTGTTGCGTGTATGTTTATAACATGCATGTCTTAGTATGGGTTTTCGAGACCTTAGTTGTGATCTGGCTGGCGGTCTTTTATACACCAAGTGGCCCTTAGATGTGCGCAGCTTGGGGCATCGCGATGCGATTGTTCGAGACTCTGTCTCGTGCACACTTTGATGTATGATCGAGCCCGCCCTAGACCCCGACTAAGTGATCGGGCTGGAGTAAGTCTATGTAAGGATTATAATACAATCGATAGTATGGTTGAGGCGACTTGTCTATGAGTATGGGAGTTCACCACCCATATCATTTAGACTTGTGTGCGGACGATGAGGACCCATTTCAGATGATCATCCGGCCTGGATGGGACGCCCCTCACGTTCGATGCTTTCCGAGAACGTTCTGTGCTTGGCCTTGTCTGCTTAGACAAGTGGGTACGGTTCTCGGCTCTCCATATGATTGTGTTGTAGAGAGGCTTGCATACGCTAACCCCGGGTCCCGAAAATAAGTGTGAGTGCTATGGCGTGCTTTCTCGTGGGGAAGTCGAAGAAGGCACCATAGTGGTGTAATTGGTTGAAGAGATGTAGTGGACTCGTGTACGCTTCTTACCTCAAGTCTGGTACTCATAGTTCAGGACTAGCCAAGTCGAAGCTGGCACTTCTGCAAGTGAAACCCCACCCCCCTTTACCTTGATACATCTGCATGAGTAGTATAGTTCCTACGTAAGTCTTGCTGAGTACGACTTTGTACTCAAGTTTTCTTATTCTATGTTTTAGATGAACCCACCGACCCCGATGGTGGCTTCTACCCGAAGCTCGAAGAATGAAGACTCAGACCAAGACCAAGCTAGTGTAGTCCCAGTCAGACGACTGGTTCCCTCGTGGAGGGCTTGTTTTTAGATAAGGCTTCTCTAAGCCATTTGTTAAACTTGTCTGTACTCAGACCTACTTTGCTTCCGCATATTTGATGTAATGTTGGATCACAGACTTGTGATCTTTGTGTGCACTCTATAAGAGTTATTAATAAAGGTATATACTTTGTAGAGAATTGCAATGATACCTGTTGTTCATACTAGACATGTGTGCTGCGTGTATGTTTATAACATGCATGTCTTAGTATGGGTTTTTGAGACCTTAGTTGTGATCTGATTGGCGGTCTTTTATACACCAAGTGACCCTTAGATGTGCGCAGCTTGGGGCATCGCGATGCGATTGTTCGTGACTCCGTCACGTCCACACTTTGATGTATGATCGAGCCCGCCCTAGACCCCGACTAAGTGATCGGGCTGGAGTAAGTCTATGTAAGGGTTATAATACAATCGATAGTATGGTTGAGGCGACTTGTCTATGAGTATGGGAGTTCACCACCCATATCATTTAGACTTGTGTGCGGACAAGGAGGACCCATTTCAGTTGATCATCCGGCCTGGATGGGATGCCACTCACGTTCGATACTTTCCGAGAACGTTCTCTGCTTGGCCTTGTCTTCTTAGAAAAGTGGGTACGGTTCTCGGCTCTCCATATGATTGTGTTGTAGCGAGGCTTGCATACACTAACCCCGGGTCCCGACAGACTTGGTATCAGAGCAGGACTGACTGTAGGATTATCAGCCTTGGCCGAAGTCGAGTCTAGCCTTCTATAGTTATATAGTTACACTGGGTATATAAGGGAACAGCGTAAGGCTTGTTTTTTCTCCTTACCCTCATCGTTCTGAGTTCTGAGTCACCCTCATCTTATTCTACGGGAAGATAGGACTAGGCTCACCTCTGTCTGATTAGAACATCTCGTTGTTTGCTTCCTTGTAGCCGTAGGAAAGTTGTGTCCGGTTTCCTAGCATTGTTGTAATGCTGATTTCTTACATCGTATTATGTAAGTGTTGTATCTACATTGTAAGAAAATTGTTTTCTTGCAATTACAGCCGTTATGTTGTCCGAATCATCCCAGGTTTCTACATAATCTGATGCATTTGCAAAATCCTTCTATCTTTTTCGGGTGTCCTTCCAGAAGTTTTCTAGCTGGCATGCCCGACAGCTCCATAGAGTTGTTGTAGTTGTTGTTCTAGAAACCTATAGTGATTCAATTGCAGCTCTTGCTCCCACTTTAGATGTCTTCTAGCCAGAAGAACCACACTAAACATCGTGTTGGGGTACCTAGCTACTCTGACATATCTGTTGTAGCCCCTAGTAAACCATGGTCATCCTCAGGAAAACCATCCAGTAACCAAACTCCTTAAACCAAGCCACCCGACAGATGTGTAGAGCTAATAGTGGATCTTGTACCAGGAACCGCACCAATTTCTAGACGCCCATACAAAATGGCCCCACATGAGTTAGTTGAGCTTAAAACCCAACTGGAAGCTTTGTTGGAAAAAGCCTTCATCCTCCCTAGCTCATTGCCATGGGGTTGCCCCGTTCTGTTCGTAACGAAGAAGGATGGAACAGAAATGATGTGCGTAGACTATCGCCCGCTAAATTTAGCGACGATAAAGAACAAGTACCCATTGCCCAGGATCAATGATCTTTATGGTCAACTTGCAGGATCCTCTGTCTTCTCCAAGATGGATTTGAGATTAGGTTATCATCAAATCAAAATCTGAAACGAGGACATTCCCAAAACGGATTTTACTACTCGTTATGGTCTTTACGAGTACACCGTCATGTCCTTTGGTGTAACCAATGCCCCCGCCACTTTCTCACGCATGATGAATTCGATCTTCATGGAGTACTTAGATAAATTTGTTGTGGTTTATCTCGATGACATTCTCATCTACTCGAAGAACGAAGAAGAACATGCCGAACACCTAAGGCTGGTATTGATGAAACTTAGAGAGCATCGCCTGTATGCTAAATTCTCCAAGTGTGAATTTTGGCTACCAGAAGTGACCTACTTAGGCCACGTGATTTCTGCAAAAGGCATTGCTGTGAATCCCGAGAGAGTTCAGGCCGTCCTTGACTGGACTCCACCTGAATCGGTTAAGCAAGTTAGGAGTTTTCTTGGCCTAGCCAGCTATTGCCGCCGCTTCGTCAAGAACTTTTCTAAAGTTGCAAAGCCTCTACCTGAACTCCTCAAGAAAGATAAGAAATTCCTATGGACTCCCAAGTGCGAGGAAAGCTTTCAAGAGCTAAAAATAAGATTGACTTCCGCACCCGTACTTGTACCTCCAGACACCAAAAAGGATTTCGAGATCTATTGTGACGCATCACGGCAAGGGTTAGGATGCATACTTCTGCAAGATCGACATGTGGTAGCTTATGCTTCACGCCAGTTGCGGCCACATGAAGAGAACTATCCTACCCATGATCTTGAACTCGCTGCCGTAGTACATGCCCTGAAGACTTGGTGACATTACCTCCTTGGTAATCGTTGTGAGATCTATTCCGACCACCAAAGCCTCAAATATATTTTCACCCAGGCAGATCTTTATCTCAGGCAAAGACGCTGGATTGAGTTGATAAAAGATTATGACTTAGGAATTTCTAACACCCCAGGCAAGGCCAACGTCATGGCTGATGCACTAAGTCGTAAGTCGTATTGTAACAACCTCATGTTACAACAGTATCAATCACTTCTTCATGAGAAATTTTGCAAGCTCAATCTTGAGATTGTTCCTCATGGCTATCATTCTACCTTGGTGGCGAAACCAACTCTTGAGGATAAAATCATAGTTGCCCAAAGGCGTACACAAGGTGTTCGCCGGATCAAGGAGAACATTGCTAGCGGAGTTGCTAAATGTTTCTCCACAGATAGCAAGGGAACGGTATTCTTTGGAAATCGTTTGGCAGTACCTAAGAATAGGGAACTAAGGCAACTCATCCTCAAAGAAGCCCATGACACACCCCTCTCGATTCATCCCAGTAGCGCAAAAATGTACCGAGATCTACGCCAGAGATTTTGGTGGACTAGGATGAAGAGATACATTGCTCAATTTGTTGCCGAATGTGATGTTTGTCGTCGCATTAAGGCAGGACATCAAAGACCTACTGGTACACTTCAACCTTTGCCTATTCCAGAGTGGAAATGGGACAAAGTCGGTATGGACTTCATCACCGGCTTTCCAAAAACCCAGAAAGGAAACGATGCCATCTTCGTTGTCATAGATAGGCTTTCCAAAGTTGTGCACTTCCTTCCAGTTCGCGAGTCTATAACTGCTAGTCAGTTGGCGGACTTGTATGTCTCTAGAATTGTATCCCTTCATGGTGTTCCTTTGGAAATCAATTCTGATCGTGGTAGCCTTTTCACCTCTAGATTCTGTGGAATCTTTCAGGATGCTATGGGAACTCATCTCTCCTTTAGTATAGCTTTCCATCCTCAGTCTAGCAGTTAAGTCGAAAGGGTTAACCAAATTCTTGAAGACATGCTCAGAGCTTGTGTTATCTCATTCGGAAAGAAGTGGGAGAAATCTCTGCCATTCGCCGAATTTTCTTATAACAATAGTTTTCAATCTAGTCTGAACATGGCTCCTTTTGAACTCCTATATGGACGACGATGCCGAACACCCCTACACTGGTCAGAAACCGGTGAAAGACAATTCTTTGGACCGGATACGATCATGGAAGCAGAAGAGCAAGTTCGCATTGTTCGTGATCAATTGAAAGCAGCCCAGTCTCGTCAGAAAAGCTACTATGATCGTCATCATAGGCATGAGAGCTACAATCTGGATGAGAAGGCTTACCTTCGGGTTAATCCTCTGAAGGGAACCCAACGTTTCGGTATCAAAGGCAAGTTGGCCCCACGTTACATCAGACCTTTCCGCATTCTTGCTAAACGTGGAGAAGTTGCCTACCAACTTGAACTACCCCCGCACCTTTCCCGAGTACATGATGTATTCCATGTGTCCCAACTCAGGCGTTGCTTCAAGGACCCCATCCGCGAAGTCGACCATGAAACGCTTGATCTCCAAGATGACCTTTCTTATCGAGAATACCCTCTTCATGTTCTTGATTCAGCAGAGTGTGTCACTCGCCGGAAGAAGATCAAGTTTCTGAAAGTTCAGTGGTCACACCACTCTGAGAGAGAAGCCACGTGGGAAAGAGAAGACCATCTCCGTGCCGAGTACCCCTCCTTCCTCTCGCAGACTTCTGAATCTCGGGACGAGATTCTTTTGAGTGGGGGCGAGTTGTCACAACCCCAAGTTAGGTATGTGCTAGGGTAAGCATAGGCCTTTGCATCGTGATAAAAATTTAAAAAGAAATCAAAATGGGAGAGAGAACACCCCCCAGATGAATTAATTCAAATGGCCAGATAAAAAGTTGCTCCAAAAATTCCTTTTGTATTTTGAAAACTCCCATAAATGAGTGTGATCACATATCAGGTGATGTGGGACCAAACCCATGCTCATGGATTTTTCAAATATTCAAACAGGAGCATGGATTTAAATTTAAAACCCTATTTGAATTAAAGTTCAAATAATTTGAATTTTAAAAATGTCCAAACTTTATAAGTGGCTAGCTATATATATCTAGAGGCCACATGAAATTTTGGGGTATTTATAAAAATGCCTAGCTATTTTTTATTGCAAGGCACAACAAATGTCAGAAAAGAAAACAGAAAAGAAAAGAAAAAGGACTTACCTGGCCGAACTGGCCCAACTCATCGCCCAGCGGCCCACCAGCCTGGCCCAGCCCGCGAGCTCGTCTGTCGTCTTCTTCAAGCTGCTCGGTGGCGAGCCGACAGCGCGCGGCGGCCGCCACCGCGACATCGAGGACGTTCCAGACGTCCCCGGGCCCTATCCTTGCGCCACGGTGACGCCTAGAAGCCGTGCATCCTTTTCCTCCTCTCGCCACAGTCTCTCCCGCCCCCTGTGCGTTTTCCCCAAACCACCCGAGCGCCGCCGCAGTTCGTCGTCGACGGGAAACGCAGCCAACACCGGAGCTGGACCAGAAGAGCTTGTCCATCATGCGTAGCGTCGTCGACTTCCTCGATCTGGAGAAGATGGAGGTCTAATCGAGCCCGAGGCCGTCGCAATCCTCGCCATCGTCTCGCCGGAGCCACCACACGTCTTCGTCAAATTCGTCGCCTACAGACCCTCCCCGACCTCGCCGTCACCACCAGCACACTCGTGGTGAGCTTCTAATTCAACCTAGCTATCCCAGGGTCTCCCTCCTGTACTTTGTCGCCGTTTTCCATGAGGAACGAAGAGCACCGCCGCCATGAACGACGATGAGGAGGTTCCAGTACCCCTCCGCCACCCCCGTGATGTCCAACGTGCTCCTGGAACCTCCAGGACTCGTTTGATGCAACGCTAGCTCAAGCTCTCCCCTCGCAGCAACTTTTCCGTCGAGCCCGGGCCATGGCCGCCGCT
Source organism: Bromus sterilis (assembly GCA_950022295.1). NCBI lineage: Eukaryota > Viridiplantae > Streptophyta > Magnoliopsida > Poales > Poaceae > Bromus > Bromus sterilis. Next base: position 26,538,125 of record OX465596.1, on the reverse strand, counting down.
AGGGCACGTCGCCGGCGAGGCTACTGTGCCCCCCATTGTTCCCCGTGTGCACAAGGTGGTGCGGACGAGCACGGGAAGCCTTCTGGTGGTCTCGGCGTGCGAAATGGTGGCCGGGAGCACCGTTTCCATGGACACCGCCGCGTCTGCGAGTCGCCGCCGACTCGTCGCCGCCGAGATGACGTGGCCGGCGTCGTTAGCACTAACCCCACCCCACTAATGACTCCCTATGTCAGAACCATCTGTTAGAATATTTGCTAGGGTTAGCAAGTCTTTTGCATCATGTTAAAATTTTCAAAAAAAATCTTTGAAATAAAAATCAAAAGCAAAATGGGAGAAGGAACCCCCCCAGATGAATTAATTCAAAAGGCCAGATAAAAATCTTTTCCAAAAATTCATGTTAGATTTTTGAAAAGTCTTATAAATGAGTGTGATCACATATCAAGTGATGTGGGACCCACCCCATGCTCATGGATTTTTCAAATATTCAAACAGTGCCTTGGAATTAATCAAAAACCCCTATTTGAGTTAAGATTCAAATTATTTGAATTTTAAAAATGTTCAAACTTTATAAGTGGCTAGTCTATATTATTATGAGGCCATATAAAAAGTTTCAACATTTTATAAAATGGTTTGATATTTTATCATGGCCAAAACAAATTTATAGAAAAGAAAAAGAAAACAGAAAAAGGAAAAAGGAGCTTACCTGGGCAAAGAAGCCCGACTAGCTCCCCCGCAACCCACCTGGCCGGCCCAGCCCACCTGGAGCTCCCCTGTCGTCTTCCTCAAGCAGGGGCACTGCTGCGTGGCGACCATGCCGTGGCCGCCGACGAGCCCCTGGCCACCTCCTGCTTCTCCCGCGCCACCTCTTCACGCCTGGAGACGCCCAGAAGCCCCCCCGTTCCATTCCCCCTCTCCACGAACTCCCTCCCCGTCTCCCTCGCCCGATTCCACCGACAACCGTGAAGAACGTCGGAGCGCGCCGCCGCACCTGCGTGGCCAGTGAGCCTGCCGAGCGCCACCGCCGTGTCCATCCTCCTCCCCGCCGTCGTCTACGTCTGCCAGTGCAGCGAATCGGACCCGGAGCCCACGTAGACGTCGGAATTGCCATTGCGACCTCGCCGGACCCGCAAGCTCGCCACCGTCGATTCGTCGTCGTCGCGCCCTTGCAGCCTCCATCGACTGCATCGTTGCACTCCCCGCATCTCGGTGAGCTTTTCCCCTCACCCAGCTAGCTCCCTCTCGCCCTCTGTCTTGCGCCACCATGGGAGCCGAGCTCGTCGCCGCCATGGTCGACGGCGAGGAAGTTCCCGTGCCCCTTCGACCCATCCATGACGTCCACTGTGCTCCTGGTGCTCCAAGGTTTCGTCCGAGCCATCGCATGCCCACGAAAAACCACCGCAGCGTTGTCTTCGTCGTCGCCGAGCCACGGCCGCCGCAAGAACTCAACGCCGTCGAGGATTCCGGCCATTCCAGTGGTCATGCTGTGTTCGGCTTGATGCGGACGAGCTCGGGCTTCCGTTTGGTGGTCTCAGCGCACCAAATGGTGGCCGGAGCCGCCGTCCCGCGCGTCGCCGCCGCGTCTGGTGACGCCGGAGTTTAGCCGCCGGCAGCCGCCGACGTGGCCGCGATTAAGGGCTTAACTCCACCTGGGTTAAGTGACCCTAGGTCACTGACACTGGGCCCCAGTGGCTTAATTAAGCCACTGGTTAAATTAAACAGCCGGGTTAATTAACCCAGAGGCTGACAACCCTGGCCCACACGTCAGACCCCCCCCCCCCCGACGTCAGCCTTGTGCAAGCATGACGCAGTAAATGAATTTCCTGAAATTTAGAAATGTTTTAAAGAATTCCAGAAAATCCAGAAAATAGCCCAAACTTTGGAAATTCATAGAAAATTCATATTAACTCCAAATTGGACAAATAATATATGAAAAATGATTAGGAGAAAATAACCTATCCAAATATCCAACTTTCAACTTTGTTTGAGTTGAATTTAAAATGTGATCAGTAGCTTTTGCTATTTGATTTAAATGGATTTAAATCAAATTCAATTCAAATATTTTTGCAACTTGAACCATGGCAACATGCTACATTTCAATTACACATCAGAGGCATATCATACACATTTCAAAATGTTTCAAATTGATCGAACAATGTCACATGTAACTTGGCTAAGTTTGAATTCAAATTGGAGTTTGAATTTGCAATTCAATTTGCAATATACTCCATTTAAATGGAATTTCTTCTCACATCAAAGCATATACATCAAGTTTCAACCTTCCATCATGTGATTGTGCATTGTATTTACTTGCTACCTTGTTTGTTGTTTGTCGAGTAGAGGTGGAGCAGGAGGCTGCCCCCTTCGTTGAAGACCCCGAACCCGAACCTCGTCAGCAAGGCAAGCAAACCCCCATTGATCATGTCCATAAAATCCCACTTCCCTCTCATGTCTCGCTTATGCATTGTTTAGGATGATTACCATGATGCGTTTCTACCGCATAGATGAACCCATTCCTTTGCATGACCTATCATTTTGTCACAGTAGTAAGCAAACCACAATCCTAGAAAATGTAGGAGTTGATTGATATCATGTGGCCCCTGCAATTGTTACTGCTTATTGCATGCTTAGAGTGATACCATGATGATACTGTTATGTGAGTCGGGAAGGTAGTGATCATGATGATGATGGTAGAAAAGTGTTGGTGAATCTACCCTAATACAAGGTGAACGATGAGAGGCTGTGTAGGAGTACACGGTGGGTTGTCTCGTTGAACACCGCCCTAAGTCCGAGTTCTTGTGTGGTGATCCAAGATGAAGAGTACAACCACACATTGGGCTCACTGACCCCTCTCAGCTTACTAACTCATCACTTTCGATGTCAAGATGTCGCAATAGTTCGGAGTTCTGGTAGGTCTGTGGCCTGGCTGCTAAGTGAGAGAACGGCTCAACCGAGACCGGCTTATGCACCACGCACACATCACTTGGGTCCACTTCGGTAAACCGGCCGGGTTCACGATAGTGGTAGCCAACCCAGGCAGGCGGCTTTCTCGGACTAGATCGGCTATGAGGTAACAGTTGTGGTGAGCATCCTCGCTGGCACCCCTTGAATGGTGTCGAGATCAAAGGCGGTAAATGATGATCATGTGTGTGTAACGGTACACCCCTGCAGGGTTAACAAAGTGGCCCTGTCGGGACCCGGGGTTAGCGTATGTAATTCCAGTCACGATACAATCACATGGAGAGCCGAGAACCGTACCCACTTGTCTAAGCAGACAAGGCCAAGCACAGAACGTTCTCGGTAAGCATCGAATGTGAGGGGGATCCCATTCAGGCCGGATGATCAACTGAGCTGGGTCCTCAACGTCCGCTCACAAGTCTAAATGCTTATGGGTGGTGAATCCCATACTCATAGACAAGTCGCCTCAACCTTGTTATCGATTGGATCCTAACTCTTACATAAACTTACTTCAGCACGATCACTTAGTTGGGGTCTAGGGCGGGCTCGATCATACAACAAAGTGTGCACGTGACAGAGTCACGAACAATCGCATCGCGATGCCCCAAGCTGCGCACATCTAAGGGCCACTTGGTGTATAAACGACCGCCAGCCAGATCACAACTAAGGTCTCGAAAACCTATACTAAGACATGCATGTTATAAACATACACGCAGCACACATGCCTAGTATGAACAGCAGGTATCATCACATAACTCTACAACGTAAGCTTTACTGATATACACATAGAGCATACAAAGATCACATGTCTGTGATCAACATTACATCATACAACGGAAGCAAATTAGGTCTGAGTACAGACAAGTTTAACAAATGGCTTAGAGAAGCCTTGTACAACAAACATGCCCTTCCATGAGGGACCAGACTGCTGTCTGGGACTATGCTAACTTAGTCAACGTCGAGCTTCACGAAGGTGACTCCATCGGGGTCCGGTTCTTATCTAAACCATAGAATAAGCAAACGTGAGTACAAAGTCGTACTCAGCAAGACTTACATCAAAACTAAACTACTCATGCTCAAGTATCAAGGTAAAGGGGGGTGGGGTTTCAACATGCAGCAGTGCCAGCTTTGACTTGGCTATTCCTGAACTACGAATACCAGACTTGAGGTAAGAAGCGTACACGAGTCCACTATCCAAGTCTCCAACCAATACACCACTATGGTTACTTCCTCGACTTCCCCACGAGGAGGCACGCCATAGCACTCACGCTTATCTTGCGAGTTTTAGAAGTATCCACTCAAGTTGTCTAATAATCAGGTACAGGTTCCAAGTAGTCCTTAACCGCGGACGCGGCTATTCGAATAGTTTTATTAACCTTGCAAGGGTGTAAACTACACACACATGACCATCGGTTACCGCCAAGTCTCGCCACCGTTCAAGAGGTGAGAGCGAGGATGTTCACCACGACACTTCGCTCACAACCGGTCTATTCCAGGAGTCGACTACCTGAGTTGCTACCGCTCGAGAGTCCGGCCGGATCAACGAAACGGACTCAGACAATGTAGGTGACCGAGACAGCACCTTTAGCAGATGGTTTTCCTGCCTCACAGGTGCACCCACATATCTAGGATGATGCAACCATTCCTTCATTCTTTTTCTATGCAGATGCCAAATGGAAACCCGAACTAATGTGACTCCTGGACGTCGACACGGATCAAGGTACTAGGCCAAGAGGGGTCAGTGAGCCCAATGTGTGGTTGTACTCTTTGTCTTGGATTACCATACAAGAACTCGATGCCTAAGGCAGTGTTCAACGAGACAACCCACTGTGTACTCCTACACAGCCTCTCATCGTTCACCTTGTATTAGGGTGGATTCACCGACACAGTTTCACTTTCATCAACACCATGTTCACCATCATCCCGACTCACATCAAAAGCAACCTCATGTAACACTAAGCATGCAATAAGCTGTAACAGTTGCAGGGGCTTCATGATATCAATCAACTCCTATGTCAGCTAGGATTGTGGTTTGCTTACTACTCTGACAAGATGATAGGTCATGCATCGGATATGGGTTCAACTATGCGGTAGAATCGATACAAAGTGATCTCCTAAACATGCATAGGCGAGACTGAGAGGGAAATGGGATTTTATAGACATGATCAATGGGGTTTGCTTGCCTTGCTGACGAGGTTCGATATCGGGGTCTTCAACGAAGGGGGTGGCCTCCGGTTCCGGTTGCACGTCTATCGAGCAAATAATCAAACAAGGTATAAATTTATTTGCAATGCTCAAACACATGATCAATATTGAAATGATGATGTTCTTGGTCACAAAGTGGGTACAATTCCATTTAAAAGAAGTCAAATGCAAAGTCATTTGCAAATGTGCTTCAAATTTGAATTTGAAATAAAGCCATATGGATGTTTTGCACTGTTCACCCATTTTAAAATGGTCAAAAATGAAAACAGAGCCCATATTCATAATCCTTGGATTTTTCTGATATTTTTAGACATATTATTTGTTATATTTGGAGTTAAAATGAATTACTTATGAATTTCCAAAGTTTAAATGATTTTCTGGATTTTTCTGGAATTTCTTTAATTCACTGGAATTGTTTTAAAACAGAAAAAGATTTATTGCGTCATGCTGACATCAGCATGACGTGGGGGGTCTGACTAGTGGGACATCCCTGTCAGCCTCTCTGTGATTAAACCCGTGGTTTCAACTAAACAGTGGGTTTAATTAGTGGGCAGGGCCCACTGTCAGTGAATGATTAGGGGGGGGGGGGGTTAGGGGGTTTTAGGGTTAACCTAACCCAACTCGCCGGCGGCTCAACGCCGGCGACGTCGAGCACGGCGGCGCGGCACTGGTTGGCGATTTTGGCCACCAAATCGTGCGCCGTTTGCACAAGAAGAAGCCTCGTGCTCGTCCGCATCTCTTGGTGCCATTAGGGGTTCACGGGGAGCTTCAGGGCCACGGCTACGACGATGTCTGCGGCGGCCGGCCACGGACCTTGGCCGAGATGGCGCTGCATGGCTCGGGAGGAAGGAAGGGGAGGGGGAAAAGAACCGCAGAGCTCACCAGAAACCAACGACGGGCAGAGCGAGGCTTGAGGGAGCTCGGAGAAGGCGAATTGCTCGCCGGAGTCCAAGGCGGCCTGCGGTGAGGATTCGAAGCAGGGGTCGCCTGGAGTCGTCCTCGGCTTCGATTTGATCTGCAGCGCGATGAAGTCGACCACGGGGAGTCCACGGGACACGACAGGGCAGCGAGGGGATCACGGCGGCCACGAGTACGCGGTGGCGGTGCTCCGGCGTGGCTTCGGTTCCGCGCAGGAACGGGAGAGGGAGAGGGGGAGGAGGTCCAGAGAGAGGGGGAGAAGAGCGGGGCGTGCTCTGGGCGTGGCGTGGCGGAAGGAGAGAGGCAGGGGAGGCCTAGACGTCTCTCACGGCGGCGACGTGGCGTCGGCGCGCTCCCGTCCGCCACGGAGCAGCTTCGGGGCGAGGGGTAGAAGACGACAGAGCTCGGGCTGGGTTGGGCCAGGCCAGTGGAGAGGTGGGCCTTGCCTGTGGGCGCAAGGTAAGCCTCTCCTTTTGCTTTTCTTTTTAATTTTCTGTAAATAGGTTGGCCCCACTAATTAAATTAGTTAGGCATTTTTAATAAATGTCCAAATACTTTTATAAATACTAGGTGACCAGTAGCTAGTCACATAAATAATTTGGACATTTTTGAAATTCAAAACATTTGAATTTTAATTCAAATAGGGGTAAACTTTAATTTCCAGAGCACTATTTGAATATTAGAAAATTCCATGTGTATGGGAAAATACCCAAACCACTTTTAAAATGATCAGCATCATTTATAGGAATTTTCCAAACATTCAAATGATTTTTCGAAAAATATTTTTATCTGGCCATTTCAAATAATTTCTCATGGCTTTCTGCTTCCCCATTTTTGAATTTCTTTTGAATTTTTCATGATGCAAAAGGGTCAAACAAGCCTTAGCACTTACCCTAATTGGGGTTCTGACAACTCGCCCCCACTCAAAAGAATCTCGTCCCGAGATTCAGAAGTCGTCGGGAGGAAGGTGGGGTATTCGGCACGGAGGCGGTCTTCTCTTTCCCATGTTGCTTCTTTCTCGGAATGATGTGACCACTGAACTTTAAGGAACTTGATCTTCTGACGACGAGTGACACGCTCTACTGAATCAAGAATACGAACAGGGTACTCTCGATAAGAAAGGTCATCTTGGAGATCAAGCGTTTCATGGTCGACTTCGCGGATGGGGTCCTTGAAGCAACGCCTGAGTTGTGACACATGGAATACATCATGTACTCGGGAAAGGTGAGGGGGTAGTTCAAGTTGGTAGGCAACTTCTCCACGTTTAGCAAGAATGCGGAAAGGTCCGATGTAACGTGGGGCCAACTTGCCTTTGATACCGAATCTTTGGGTTCCCTTCAGAGGAGTAACCCGAAGGTAAGCCTTCTCATCCAGATTGTAGCTCTCCTTTCAATGATGACGATCATAGTAGCTTTTCTGACGAGACTGAGCGGCTTTCAATCGATCACGAACAATGCGAACTTGCTCTTCTGCTTCCTTGATCAAATCCGGTCCAAAGAGTTGTCTTTCACCGGTTTCTGACCAGTTTAGGGGTGTTCGACATCGTCCTCCGTAGAGGAGTTCAAAAGGAGCCATGTTCAGACTAGATTGAAAACTATTGTTATAAGAAAATTCGGCAAATGGAAGAGATTTCTCCCAATTCTTTCCGAATGAGATAACACAAGCTCTGAGCATGTCTTCCAAGATTTGATTAACCCTTTCAACTTGACCGCTAGACTGAGGATGGAAAGCTGTACTAAAGGATAGATGAGTTCCCATAGCATTCTGAAAGCTTCCCCAGAATCTAGAGGTGAAAAGGCTACCACGATCAGAATCGATCACCAAAGGAACACCGTGAAGAGACACAATTCTAGAGATGTACAAGTCTGCCAACTGACTAGCAGTTATGGACTCGCGAACGGGAAGGAAGTGAGCAACTTTGGAAAGTCTATCAATGACCACGAAGATGGCATCATTTCCTTTCTGGGTTTTTGGAAAGCCGGTGATGAAGTCCATACCGACTTTGTCCCATTTCCACTCTGGAATAGGCAAAGGTTGAAGTGTGCCAGCAGGTCTTTCGTGTTCTGCCTTAATGCGACGACAAACATCACATTCAGCAACAAATCGAGCAATGTCTCTCTTCATCCTGGTCCACCAAAATCTCTGGCGTAGATCTCGGTACATTTTTGTGCTACAGGGATGAATTGAGAGGGGTGTGTCATGGGCTTCTTTGAGGATGAGTTGCCTTAGATCCCTATTCTTAGGTACTACCAAACGATTCTCAAAGAATACCGTTCCTTTACTATCTGTGGAGAAACATTTAGCAACTCCGCTAGAAATGTTCTCCTTGATCCGGCGTACACCTCGTGCACGTCTTTGGGCAACTAAGATCTGATCCTCAAGGGTTTGTTTCGCCACCAAGTTGAAAAGAGATCCACGAGGAACAATCTCGAGATTAAGCTTTCGAAATTCCTCATGAAGAAGTGGTTGATACTGTTGTAACATGAGGTTGTTACAATACGACTTACGACTTAGTGCATCAGCCATGACATTGGCTTTGCCGGGGGTGTAAGAAATTCCTAAGTCATAATCTTTTATCAAATCTATCCAGCATCTTTGCCTGAGATTAAGATCTGGCTGGGTGAAAATATATTTGAGGCTTTGGTGGTCGGAATAAATCTCACAGCGATTACCAAGGAGGTAATGTCGCCAAGTCTTCAGGGCATGAACTACGGCCGCGAGTTCAAGATCATGGGTAGGATAGTTCTCTTCATGTGGCCGCAACTGGCGTGAAGCATAAGCTACCACATGTCTATCTTGCATAAGTATGCATCCTAACCCTTGGCGTGAAGCATCACAATAGATCTCGAAATCCCTTTTGGTGTCTGGAGGTGCAAGTACGGGTGCAGAAGTCAATCTTCTTTTTAGCTCTTGAAAGCTTTCCTCGCACTTGGGACTCCATTGGAATTTCTTATCTTTCTTGAGGAGTTCAGTAAGAGGCTTTGCAACTTTAGAAAAGTTCTCAACGAAGCGGCGACAATAGCTTGCTAAGCCGAGAAAACTCCTAACTTGCTTAACCGATTCAAGTGGAGTCCAGTCAAGGACGGCCTGAACTCTCTCGGGATTGACTGCAACACCTTTCGCAGAAATCACGTGGCCTAAGTAGGTCACTTCTGGTATCCAAAATTCACACTTGGAGAACTTGGCATAAAGGCGGTGCTCTCTAAGTTTCTTCAATACCAGCCTTAGGTGTTTTGCGTGCTCTTCTTCGTTCTTCGAGTAGATGAGAATGTCATCAAGATAAACCACAACAAATTTATCTAAGTACTCCATGAAGATCGAATTCATTAACCGCGAGAATGTGGCGGGGGCATTGGTTAAACCAAAGGACATGACGGTATACTCGTAAAGACCATAACGAGTAGTGAAAGCCGTTTTTGGAATGTCCTCACTTCGGATTTTGATCTGATGATAGCCTAATCTCAAATCCATCTTGGAGAAGACAGAGGATCCTGCAAGTTGATCATAAAGATCATTGATCTTGGGCAGTGGGTATTTGTTCTTTATCGTCGCTAGATTTAGCGGGTGATAGTCTACGCACATCCTTTCTATTCCATCTTTCTTCATTATGAACAGAACGGGGAAACCCCATGGCGATGAGCTAGGGCGGATGAAGCCTTTTGCCAACGAAGCATCAAGTTGGGTTTTTAGCTCAGCTAACTCATGCGGGGCCATCCTATATGGGCGTCTGGAAATTGGGGTTGTGCCTGGTATAAGATCCACTATGAATTCTACACACCTGTCGGGTGGCATTCCCGGCAGCTCTTCAGGAAATACATCCGGGAAGTCACGAACCACCGGAACATCTTCAAGGTCTGGAAGTGGAAGCACATTCAAAGTATGCATCTGGATTCTAGAGCTGGGTGATGTGTAGTCAATGGTCTGGCCTGAAGGATGGGTGATTTTAACTGACTTGGCTTTACAATCAAGGAAAGCATTCTGCCTTGATAACCAATCCATTCCTAGGATGACATCAATGTCCGAAGACTTGAGGGCTATAAGTGAAGCAAGGAATACTAAACCCTCAATTGCAATTTGATTGCCATGGCTTACTCTATTAGTTTGCCACTTTAAACCAAGAGTTTGAATGATCATTGGAGAAAACATTTCTTCAAAGGGGAACTCATGAAGAAGTGCATAACTCTACGACATGAATGAATGAGAAGCTCCTGGATCGAAAAGAATGGAGGCGGGGACATGATTGACTGGGAGTGTGCCAAGAATGACGTCAGAAGCATCAGTGGTGTCCTCAACTGAGATTTGGTTTACATAACCACTACTTGTGACTGAAAGCTTTGCTGGGGTGGTTTTGGTGGTGGATTTCTTTGGAGGCTTAGGTTGAGAATGACGTGGTGCCATCAAGACCTGAGGGCATTGACGAAAGTAATGGCCTGGAAGACCACACTGAAAGCATACCCTGTCTGGATTGTTGGAAGTGGGATTGCTTGGCTGCACACCATCATTCCGGGGTGGAATAATGTGTTGAGGTGGATGGCATATATTTGGTGGTCTCTGAAGAAAGTTTTGAGGTATGGCTCTGGTTGGAATCCAAATTCTCTGTTTCTGAGGGGCTAAACTTGAAGAAGAAGCAAGCTCAAGAGCATGCTTGCGAGATTCCTCGAAAATTTCATTGCCATGCTCAGCTCTGAAGGATCTGTGGACTAGATCCTCAAAGGTGGCACATTTGATGAGGTTGAGATCATGACGAAGGATGGGGCTAAGTCCTTTATGTTGGGAAACGTAGTAGAAAACAAAAAATTTCGGCCTACGAATCAAGAACCCAAGATCATCCAAGAAGATTGCATACAAGGTTTTAGGTCATGGCTCACCAACCGATGTAGCGGAAGTAGAGTTGGTGAAGCTCGTGGACGTAGTGGAAGTAGATCTCGCAAGTTCTCCCACGAACAGTCCCTCGATCAATCCCACGAACAAGTCCCGCGATCTAGTCCCACGGACAAGTCCCATGAACAAGCTCCTCGAAGAAGGGTCGAAGGTACGACCCCTCCATTAGTATCCACACATCCCGTAGCAGCAATCCAGCAGCGCTCCGCCGTCCAGAGATGAACGCCACCGAGAAAACTAGAGGGAGAAAAACCTAACGGATTCCAATCTAGAACAGCGTCTAAACCGGGGTCTAATTGTGGAGCAACGGGGTTTAGAGGAGGGAGGGTGGCGCATAGGCCTTGGGGACAAGTTGTCTTGCTCTCCCTCTCCCCCTGGCTCACCTTATATAGGTGGCCAAGATGCCTAGGGCGCAGCTCAAGGAGGATTGGGAGTCCAACTTGGACTCCCAAGCCTTCCAAACCTTCCCACACCTTCCCACCGGAAACCTGCCATAATGTGATTTGGTAATTCCACCTGGAGGAGGATTCCTTCCCTTTGGTGCGCCTCCCACCCCTTGGCCGGCCAGGGAAGCCTAGGTGGCTTTCCCCCCAAGGCTAGGGGCGCAGGGGAGTGGGTGGTACAGCCTGGAACCTTCCGGAACCTTCCATGACCTTCTAGAAGCTTCCGGGACCTTCCGGGACATACCGGGACCGTTTCGGGACATTCCGGACACTTCTGGAGCACTTCCAGGACCTTCCGAGACCATTCTCGGACGTTCCGGAGCCATCCGGATAGTTTCCAAGACCATCCGAGTTACAGTTTAAGCCACCCGATGACCGCGAAGGTTGTCGGGACGCCCAGCGATTATCCAGAAACTATTCCGGTTGATCCAGGACTTCCCAGTACCATTCTCATATGTTCCGGAACCACATGGGACTACTCCAGAGTGATCCGGACATAACCTTAAATACCCAGAACTACTTCTGGTGCCCTGATGAACAATTCCATAAATCTCCGGAACTACTTCCGGTACCCGTATGAACTATTCTGCTTTGCTTCCACTAAACCTTCTACCATACTAGTATTCTAACAGACTACTGCTCGTTAAGTGTGTGACCCAATAGGTTCGGTATAATGCGGACATGACTCAGAATATCTTCCGGACATAGGTCAACAGCCTTTTGTCAATAGCCAATAATCAACAGCGGAGCCTTGGACACCCATGTTGACTCCCGCAGATACACGAAGAAACTTCGAGTGAACCATTATGTTTAGTCATGTACCATTCCCTTTGCTTCGCGATATATGACAAAGTTAGAGGAGAGAAGTTTGGCACCCATGTGTAACAACTTTTGAACACAAGCCACTCGTTATCCTCTTTGCTCGTTTGTCCCTTTTCTCGTTATCGTATTCCGATATCCCCGTGACTGAATCACAATGCGTCTGGCCAGACTATAATGGATACCTTCATACCGAGTGGGCCCGAAGTGAATATCTTCTTCATCGTGAAGGAGCAAATCCCATTCTTGAACTATCATAGTCACTAGCCACACCATCTGACATACCCAGAACTTATTTTACTACTTCCCATTTACGGGAGGATTCATCTAAGAACCAAAGCATGTCTTCCTGTGTGAAGCAACTCGATACTCTCATGGTCTAAGGAATTACGTATATGATAACATTTCATGATATGACTTATAACGTAGTTACGATGTGATCTCTAAGTATATCATTCAATACTGGGGTCGGTTCAACATCATTGTTCTGCTAACAATATGTTCCCATTGCTACTGACATCCTTGTTACAAGAACAATGTCCATGATTAAGAAAACGTAATCATCAGTTAGCACATGAGCTGGTCTTAGAGGCTAAACCAGGAACTCTTGGTGTTTACATTTCCACACATGCAAATGAGTTTTCTTCTGAATCTCACAGTCAGGGTCATTGCAATTATAGCACAGAAATATAAACATTAATTATGAACGTGGAAATATATATATAATAACATTTTATTATTGCCTCTAGGGCATATTTCCAACAGTCTCCCACTTGCACTAGAGTCAATAATATTGTCAGTGCTTGAGCACTTTACACCTATGGCATACCGGTGTAAGAAATGCTTCATTTGTGGTATAGACCTCATCTTCGGATCTGACGTTTCAGGCCCGTTTGTATCTTGCATATCTTCGCGTTTTCACGCTATCATAAAATTCACTAATTTTATCAGTTTAGCTTTGTATATGTTTGAATCATTTGGCAGGACCTTGGTTCCTTTAGAATAAGTCATGAAATCATTCGTCAATGTTCCATGAGCTTCAAGCATCTAGGAAACCATACCATGTTCATAAATGAATTTATGATTCAAAATACCCTCCTTGTTACTTCTTTAAGCAACAATATACTTAGCCTCTGTTATAGAATTCGCCACAGTATCGAACTTGACATAGTTCCTCCATACTGTGCCACCCTTACGTGTGAAACACATAATCCCAATTAAAATCGAAAATCGATCGGAGTAAGTATGAAGACTGAATTGGTGTAACTGTTTACATCAAAATTCAGCTGGTGTAACTTGTTACAACGAGCTCTTCATTATCTCCATTTTCCGAGAAACATATCTTATCTATCATAAGTTTAACTTTTCACTGTTTGTCCAATGATCAACATGTTGATCACTTTGGTATCTTGCTCACAACCTTTTGGAGCACTGGACATATCTGGTCGTTTTACATATTATGGTGTACATGATTAATCCAAACACATGTGAGTGGAATTCAATTCATGTCTTTTGCTTATCTGTGTTCATGAACACTGATTTCCGCAAACAACTTTTCACCGTGACCTCGGCAAGAACATCCTTCTTGGCGTTTTCATACTAAACTACTTTAGTATCATGTCAACATGTAACGTTGGATTTAGCATGATTAAGCACTTACTATCTGCATAGATCAATGTGCTCAATACAAATGCTATATTAGCCCAAGTTCTTCAACTGAAAACTATTTCCAATGAAGTCCTTATTCGTGTGAAGAAATTTATATAATTTCCAATCAACAATATGTCATCTACATAAGATTTTTAGAAATATCATTCAGCTCCCACTTACTTTCTTGAACATTCAAGCATCTTCGTTATTCCTGATGAAAACAAACTCTTTTGGCAATTTCATCACAACGAAAAATTCCAACTCCATTATGCTAGCTCCAGTCCATCACTGGATATCCAAGGCTTGCATCTATTTTAGCATCCTTTGAATCGACAAAACATTCCGGTCGTATCACGTATACGTCCTTTGTTATATTTCCATGTAGGAACTTTGTTTTGACGTTCATTCTACCATATCCTATAAATGAGATATGTAGTAATTGCTAGTATAACCCGAACTGACTAAAGCATTTCTACGGTCGACACTATTTCGCCGTAGTCAACCTTTGAACTTGCTAGAAAGCAATTTTCCAACGAGTTGAGCTTTATGGATAAAACAATTTCATCCGAATCAATTATAGATCCACATATATATTCTTCAGACTTTTAGTCTTTCGGAGGGTCTACCAAGTTCAAAACTTGACTTACTTCCATGGATACTATCTCAGATTATTTGGCATTTAGCCAAATCCCGGAGTCAGGGCCCATCAACGCTTCTTTGTATATCACAGGTTTATCATTGTCAAACAACAATGTCTCGTTTTACATATCATGAATGTTTGTACGAGTTTTGTCTAACCTGTGTGGTTCAGCTGCGCACTTCTCTGAAGATTCAACAATCTTTGACAAGTTGCACTGTCCTCCCACTAACTCTTTTGTAAGAAACTATTTTTCTTCAAAACACATTTGTTCTTAACAGCAAACAGTTTTGCCTTTTGTGTAGTGATAGAGGAATGCCAAAACTTTTGGCATAACCTTAACAAAGTAGCACTTATCTGATTTGGGGTTTTGAGTATGTCAAACATATGCATCATATACCCAAATTTTAAGAAAAGACAACATGGTTTTAACAGTCCATACCACATCTAATATGGTGTCATTTCAATAGATTTGATGGTGCTCTTTTCAGTGTAAAAGCCGTAGTCACTAACGCATAACTTTAATAAGTATAATGGCAAATTGATAAACGTCATATTTGATCTTACCGTGTCATACATGGCTTAATTACATCTCTCGAACACTTTACTCATAGTGGTGTTCCAGGAGACGCAAGTTATGATACTTCTTCAAAACTCATCAGACTTTCGCTAAACTTGTAACTCAAATATTACTTTCTACAATCTAATTTGCAGAAGCTTTATTTTCTCATTACAATGAATTTCTATTTCACTCTAAAATTCCTTGAACATTTCAAAGATTTCAGACGTATGTCTCTATTGAACAGATATCCACATATCTACTTCAACTCATGAGTGAAGATAGGGAATCCACTGCACACAACTACACTTATTGGACTACACACATCATCATTTATGATTACCAATGGTTTAGTTGCCTGTTCATGTATGGCCTATTAACGGTGTTTTAGTCACATTACTTCGAGACAAAGATCGCAAGCGTCAAGTGATTCATAATCATATGACTCGAAAGTCCATCACTTATGGAAATTCTTCATGCATGTTATGTCACTTGTGATAAACGGCAGTGCCACATCTATGTGGTATTTCTGTCAGTCTTGCGACGTTTAGCGTCAGTGTTATGGATGTTTAGTATTATTATCAAGATTCATAACATACACCCTATTCATAATGGAAGTATGGCCTTTATGTTATTCATAGCTTTGAACAACTCTCTTGCAACAAACATGATTCAAAATGATGTTTTGCAAAAAGGCTAAAGTGTAGTAACAATTTACTCAACTCTAAAATGAATTATGAAGATAATCATAGAGTCAACACACGGTATAGTAAACCTTTTACCGTGTTCCCGAGCGTGTCAAAACTCATCATTAGCTAGTCATAAAGGCCATAGTATTTCTTGCATCGAGTTGCAACAATATGCAATCGATGTGATATTCCGGTGATCAACAGTTTAATCACAATATACATAATCCACAATTAACTGCTTAATCATGATTCCCAAGAATTACATCTCTTGACCAGCAATGAATTCATCTATAACTCCGTATGACTTTCATTTCTGAGCTGGTTATTCCAGTCTTCTTTCGTTTTGCCTTTATACGTATCATAGTTCTATTTCCAATGTCACTCCTACTCACAGAAGATCACACATGATCAAGGGTGGCGCAGGCCATGGACTTTCCGGCATGTAAGTCTTACTAACACCCTATGGAACTTCCTTTCCCTTAATCCTCATCATCATATGATCATTGTTCTTCTGGATCCCACACTTATCAGTTTTGTTTAGAGCACAATGAACATTTTCACTAATGCTTACAATCATACATTGTACTAGATATCTTATATCCAACATTAATTGTCTTACTACTGAAAACTTATTTTTCAGTTCCATGAATATAACATAACTATCCCAAACTTTTCGAAGTTCGGGTTTCATGGTGGTGAAGACAATGCACTTAGCTGTCGTGGAATTCTAGCATTTTGGATTATGGACATAAGTCACATCATCCATAGCATCAGCGGGAGAGCATCAAAAATTTGCGATAGGACAAGCTCCTTCTGGACACTATTGAGGATAGTCCTCACAATACGGTACCAATCGTAAAGTTTTTACCAGATAAAACAGTTAATCAAAATCAATTGGGAAGGTGGTAACGCGAGCCATTATTCTACAACGATAATGCAAATACTAAGACTTTGTTCATAATTAAGTTGCACTTGTGATTAATCAATTTAATTACTAAGTGCGCTCCCACTCAGATCAATATCTCTCGTAATTGATGCTGGAGTGATTCAAGATCCAACCCAATCGTCCGCCATTGATGTGACATCACTGATGACTTAGACTGGACCGGTAGGCCAACTTTCCAATCACACCAAAGGTGATTCTTGTTCATCTTTCGATGGGCGTGTTCCGGTAGCAAACTTTTATCCAAACCGTCAAGACAACCAAGTGTAATGCGCTGTGTGTTCTTTTGACACACCCGCCTTTTATGCGTCACACACGTGTGCACCCATGTGACATGACCTGCTCCGGTGTGAAACATAGTATAGACGGTGCTACAGTTGGGAGAACACTATCAACTTGATATTGTTTTGCGAGAGATCACCCTAATAAAATACGACTACCGCGCATCAAACAAGGGTGCATCAAAGGGATAAACATCACAGGCAGTTCATAAAATTATGTGATATGATATAGCCCTTTGCTTCGTGAAGTCTTCATTATCTTCACGTCGTCGTGGTTGAAGTCACCGTGTCCACCAACTTTGTCCTTGGTGCCGGGACCAACACCACGGCTTCCGGCATGTGCGTCGGGGTCCACCTCCGCATCGTAGATCATCACCTTGCATCTATCTATTGCTTTGCCTCGAGCTAATAAATAGTTCTGGCACGCAGGCCATAATTAAGTGACAATCATATGACTCCAGTCATCATGCCGTACCACGACACGTAGGTCGCGAATAAATATTACATAACATATAGCATCTCATACAAACACATTGCAAATCTTGAAGGCTATACCACATCACATGCATACTCTGCAAAAACGAGTTAGATCGCCATCTACACGGGTTGTTGCAACTTTTATCGTGGTTGTTAAGCAGGTTTACAAGGCAAACGAGAAAACCTAGACAAAACAAAAACACGATACTTATTTTGTTGCTAGTTTAACATACGGGGTGCGTGTAGCAACTAATGCCACAAGCCAAACTTCGTTAAACGCGTGACCCCCGTGTGGATTTGAGTTCATAAAATCCACAAGCCCGTTCATGTAAAATTTTCTATAGCAAGACTAGGATGAGATCCAAGGAATTTGATGTAGTCCATGATCAAGGCAACCAGCATACTAAGAGCAGCATAGAGGGATCATGGCAAAACTCAAACCTTGTAGCAAAATCACATCATGCCGTCGAGCAAAGAAAAAATCACATGATAGGGAAGCAAACAAGAAAATCAATGCCTCATATCAACATATGATCTACCTAAACATGCATCTAATCAAGGATCGCTCATGATACCACTGTTGGGAAACGTAGTAGAAAACAAAAAATTTTGGCCTACGAATCAAGAACCCAAGATCATCCAAGAAGATTGCATACAAGGTTTTAGGTCATGGCTCACCAACCGATGTAGCGGAAGTAGAGTTGGTGAAGCTCGTGGACGTAGTGGAAGTAGATCTCGCAAGTTCTCCCACGAACAGTCCCTCGATCAATCCCACGAACAAGTCCCGCGATCTAGTCCCACGGACAAGTCCCATGAACAAGCTCCTCGAAGAAGGGTCGAAGGTACGACCCCTCCATTAGTATCCACACATCCCGTAGCAGAAATCCAGCAGCGCTCCGCCGTCCAGAGATGAACGCCACCGAGAAAACTAGAGGGAGAAAAACCTAACGGATTCCGATCTAGAACAGCGTCTAAACCGGGGTCTAATTGTGGAGCAACGGGGTTTAGAGGAGGGAGGGTGGCGCATAGGCCTTGGGGACAAGTTGTCTTGCTCTCCCTCTCCCCCTGGCTCACCTTATATAGGTGGCCAAGATGCCTAAGGCGCAGCTCAAGGAGGATTGGGGGTCCAACTTGGACTCCCAAGCCTTCCAAACCTTCCCACACCTTCCCACCGGAAACCTGCCATAATGTGATTTGGTAATTCCACCTGGAGGAGGATTCCTTCCCTTTGGTGCGCCTCCCACCCCTTGGCCGGCCAGGGAAGCCTAGGTGGCTTTCCCCCCAAGGCTAGGGGCGCAGGGGAGTGGGTGGTACATCCTGGAACCTTCCGGAACCTTCCATGACCTTCTAGAAGCTTCCGGGACCTTCCGGGACATACCGGGACCGTTTCGGGACATTCCGGACACTTCTGGAGCACTTCCAGGACCTTCCGAGACCATTCTCGGACGTTCCGGAGCCATCCGGATAGTTTCCAAGACCATCCGAGTTATAGTTTAAGCCACCCGATGACCACGAAGGTTGTCGGGACGCCCAGCGATTATCCAGAAACTATTCCGGTTGATCCAGGACTTCCCAGTACCATTCTCATATGTTCCGGAACCACATGGGACTACTCCAGAGTGATCCGGACATAACCTTAAATACCCAGAACTACTTCTGGTGCCCTGATGAACAATTCCATAAATCTCCGAAACTACTTCCGGTACCCGTATGAACTATTCTGCTTTGCTTCCACTAAACCTTCTACCATACTAGTATTCTAACAGACTACTGCTCGTTAAGTGTGTGACCCAATAGGTTCGGTATAATGCGGACATGACTCAGAACATCTTCCGGACATAGGTCAACAGCCTTTTTTCAATAGCCAATAATCAACAGCGGAGCCTTGGACACCCATGTTGACTCCCGCAGATACACGAAGAAACTTCGAGTGAACCATTATGTTTAGTCATGTACCATTCCCTTTGCTTCGCGATATATGACAAAGTTAGAGGAGAGAAGTTTGGCACCCATGTGTAACAACTTTTGAACACAAGCCACTCGTTATCCTCTTTGCTCGTTTGTCCCTTTTCTCGTTATCGTATTCCGATATCCCCGTGACTGAATCACAATGCGTCTGGCCAGACTATAATGGATACCTTCATACCGAGTGGGCCCGAAGTGAATATCTTCTTCATCGTGAAGGAGCAAATCCCATTCTTGAACTATCACAGTCACTAGCCACACCATCTGACATACCCAGAACTTATTTTACTACTTCCCATTTACGAGAGGATTCATCTAAGAACCAAAGCATGTCTTCCTGTGTGAAGCAACTCGATACTCTCATGGTCTAAGGAATTACGTATATGATAACATTTCATGATATGACTTATAACGTAGTTACGATGTGATCTCTAAGTATATCATTCAATACTGGGGTCGGTTCAACATCATTGTTCTGCTAACAATATGTTCCCATTGCTACTAACATCCTTGTTACAAGAACAATGTCCATGATTAAGAAAACGTAATCATCAGTTAGCACATGATCTGGTCTTAGAGGCTAAACCAGGAACTCTTGGTGTTTACATTTCCACACATGCAAATGAGTTTTCTTCTGAATCTCACAGTCAGGGTCATTGCAATTATAGCACAGAAATATAAACATTAATTATGAACGTGGAAATATATATATAATAACATTTTATTATTGCCTCTAGGGCATATTTCCAACACTTTACGGAACCTTGCCTGCTTTCTGGCATCGGTGGTGATCTCATCTTGGGCATACCGGGCAAGACGGTTGAACTCTCTCACATACTCATGCATGGACATCTCTCCTTGAGTGAGATTGCAGAACTCTTCCTTCTTGCGCTCCATCAACTCATCAAGAAGGTGGTACCCTCGAAAGGCAACACATAACTCCTGCCAAGTCACTAGGTGACCATCTGGCTGCATAGCAACATAGTTCTCCCACCATTGAAGAGCAGCACCTTCCAAGAAGTATACCGCAAAAATAACTCGATCATCGGGAGAAACATGTGCAGTATCAAGCTTACGCTCGATGGAACGGAGCCAATCATCAGCTTCAAGAGGCTCGGAAGAACATCGGAATACCGGTGGCTTGAGGAGGATGAAGTCCTGAATGCTCACAACCACATTGCAATGACGTGAGGTATTCTGCTCGATGAGCCCCAGAAGACGTGTTTGATCACGTTGATTCTTCTCAGCTTCCATCATGATTTCCGCCGCAGAAGGCGGTGGTAGAGGTTCATCATCATTTCGATTCCGAACACGGTCTCGATTCCGACGAACAACACTACGAGTTCCACCTGACATCCTTTGTGGTAAAGATCAACAATCAGAACAGGTTGAATGATGGAATCAAAGATAACAAGGCATGATGAAGGCAGAAAGGATTTATAATGCGAAGGCAATGATCCACAGAAACACGGGATAAATCCGGCAGCATAACGGCTACACCGGGATGGAAAACAAGACAACCTCGAGGAGATTGAACAGAACTTCCTCAAGGAATTCAAAACTCGATGAGTCTGGACGACCACAACAATCCTACAGCTACAAGGAAGAACTCAACGAGATGTTCTAGTAAGACATAGATGAGCCTAGTCCTATCATCCCGTAGAAAAGATAAGGGTGACTCAGAACTCAGATCGATGAGGGTAAGGCGAAAAAGAAGCCTTACGTTGTTCCCTTATATACCCAAGTAACTATATAACTATAGAATGCTAGACTCGACTTCCACCAAGGGTTTGATAATCCTACAGGCAGTCCTGCTCTGATACCAAGTCTGTCGGGACCCGGGGTTAGCGTATGTAATTCCAGTCACGATACAATCACATGGAGAGCCGAGAACCGTACCCACTTGTCTAAGCAGACAAGGCCAAGCACATAACGTTCTCGGTAAGCATCGAACGTGAGGGGGATCCCATTCAGGCCGGATGATCAACTGAGATGGGTCCTCAACGTCCGCTCACAAGTCTAAATGCTTATGGGTGGTGAATCCCATACTCATAGACAAGTCGCCTCAACCATGTTATCGATTGGATCCTAACTCTTACATAAACTTACTCCAGCCCGATCACTTAGTCGGGGTCTAGGGCGGGCTCGATCATACAACAAAGTGTGCACGTGACAGAGTCACGAACAATCGCATCGCGATGCCCCAAGCTGCGCACATCTAAGGGCCACTTGGTGTATAAAAGACCGCCAGCCAGATCACAACTAAGGTCTCAAAAACCTATACTAAGACATGCATGTTATAAACATACACACAGCACACATGCCTAGTATGAACAGCAAGTATCATCACATAACTCTACAACGTAATCTTTACTGATATACACATAGAGCATACAAAGATCACATGTCTGTGATCAACATTACATCATACAACGGAAGCAAATTAGGTCTGAGTACAGACAAGTTTAACAAATGGCTTAGAGAAGCCTTGTACAACAAACATGCCCTTCCACGAGGGACCAGACTGCTGTCTGGGACTATGCTAACTTAGTCAACGTCGAGCTTCACGAAGGTGACTCCATCGGGGACCGGTTCTTATCTAAAACATAGAATAAGCAAACGTGAGTACAAAGTCGTACTCAGCAAGACTTACATCAGAACTAAACTACTCATGCTCAAGTATCAAGGTAAAGGGGGGTGGGGTTTCAACATGCAGAAGTGCCAGCTTTGACTTGGCTATTCCTGAACTACGAATACCAGACTTGAGGTAAGAAGCGTACACGAGTCCACTATCCAAGTCTCCAACCAATACACCACTATGGTTACTTCCTCGACTTCCCCACGAGGAGGCACGGCATAGCACTCACGCTTATCTTGCGAGTTTTAGAAGTATCCACTCAAGTTGTCTAATAATCAGGTACAGGTTCCAAGTAGTCCTTAACCGCGGACGCGGCTATTCGAATAGTTTTATTAACCTTGCAAGGGTGTAAACTACACACACATGACCATCGGTTACCGCCAAGTCTCGCCACCGTTCAAGAGGTGAGAGCGAGGATGTTCACCACGACACTTCGCTCACAACCGGTCTATTCCAGGAGTCGACTACCTGAGTTGCTACCGCTCGAGAGTCCGGCCGGATCAACGAAACGGACTCAGACAATGTAGGTGACCGAGACAGCACCTTTAGCAGATGGTTTTCCTGCCTCACAGGTGCACCCACATATCTAGGATGATGCAACCATTCCTTCATTCTTTTTCTATGCAGATGCCAAATGGAAACCCGAACTAATGTGACTCCTGGACGTCGACACGGATCAAGGTACTAGGCCGAGAGGGGTCAGTGAGCCCAATGTGTGGTTGTACTCTTTGTCTTGGATTACCATACAAGAACTCGATGCCTAAGGCAGTGTTCAACGAGACAACCCACTGTGTACTCCTACACAGCCTCTCATCGTTCACCTTGTATTAGGGTGGATTCACCGACACAGTTTCACTTTCATCAACACCATGTTCACCATCATCCCGACTCACATCAAAAGCAACCTCATGTAACACTAAGCATGCAATAAGCTGTAACAGTTGCAGGGGCTTCATGAAATCAATCAACTCCTATGTCAGCTAGGATTGTGGTTTGCTTACTACTCTGACAAGATGATAGGTCATGCATCGGATATGGGTTCAACTATGCGGTAGAATCGATACAAAGTGATCTCCTAAACATGCATAGGCGAGACTGAGAGGGAAATGGGATTTTATAGACATGATCAATGGGGTTTGCTTGCCTTGCTGACGAGGTTCGATATCGGGGTCTTCAACGAAGGGGGTGGCCTCCGGTTCCGGTTGCACGTCTATCGAGCAAATAATCAAACAAGGTATAAATTTATTTGCAATGCTCAAACACATGATCAATATTGAAATGATGATGTTCTTGGTCACAAAGTGGGTACAATTCCATTTAAAAGAAGTCAAAGGCAAAGTCATTTGCAAATGTGCTTCAAATTTGAATTTGAAATAAAGCCATATGGATGTTTTGCACTGTTCACCCATTTTAAAATGGTCAAAAATGAAAACAGAGCCCATATTCATAATCCTTGGATTTTTCTGATATTTTTAGACATATTATTTGTTATATTTGGAGTTAAAATGAATTACTTATGAATTTCCAAAGTTTAAATGATTTTCTAGATTTTTCTGGAATTTCTTTAATTCACTGGAATTGTTTTAAAACAGAAAAAGATTTATTGCGTCATGCTGACATCAGCATGACGTGGGGGGTCTGACTGGTGGGCCATCCCTGTCAGCCTCTCTGTGATTAAACCCGTGGTTTAAACTAAACAGTGGGTTTAATTAGTGCGCAGGGCCCACTGTCAGTGAGTGATTAGGGGGGGTTAGGGGGTTTTAGGGTTAACCTAACCCAACTCGTCGGCGGCTCAACGCCGGCGACGTCGAGCACGGCGGCGCGGCACTGGTTGGCGATTTTGGCCACCAAATCGTGCGCCGTTTGCACGAGAAGAAGCCTCGTGCTCGTCCGCATCTCTTGGTGCCATTAGGGGTTCACGGGGAGCTTCAGGGCCACGGCTACGACGACGTCTGCGGCGGCCGGCCACTGACCATGGCCGAGATGGTGCTGCACGGCTCGGGAGGAAGGAAGGGGAGGGGGAAAAGAACCGCAGAGCTCACCAGAAACCAACGACGGGCACGGTGAGGCTTGAGGGATCTCGGAGCAGGAGAATTGCTCGCCGGAGTCCAAGGCGGCCTGCGGTGAGGATTCGAAGCAGGGGTCGCCTGGAGTCGTACTCGGCTTCGATTCGATCTGCAGCGCGATGAAGTCGACCACGGGGAGTCCACGGGACACGGCAGGGCAGCGAGGGGATCACGGCATCCACGAGTACGCGGTGGCGGTGCTCCGGCGTGGCTTCGGTTCCGCGCAGGAACGGGAGAGGGAGAGGGGGAGGAGGTCCAGAGAGAGGGGGAGAAGAGTGGGGCGTGCTCTGGGAGTGGCGTGGCGGAAGGAGAGAGGCGGGGGAGGCCTAGACGTCTCTCACGGCGGCGACGTGGCGTCGGCGCGCTCCCGTCCGCCACGGAGTAGCTTCGGGGCGAGGGGTAGAAGACGACAGAGCTCGGGCTGGGCTGGGCCAGGCCAGTGGAGAGGTGGGCCTCGCCTGTGGGCGCAAGGTAAGCCTCTCCTTTTGCTTTTCTTTTTAATTTTCTATAAATAGGTTGGCCCCACTAATTAAATTAGTTAGGCATTTTTAATAAATGTCCAAATACTTTTATAAATACTAGGTGACCAGTAGCTAGTCACATAAATAATTTGGACATTTTTGAAATTCAAAACATTTGAATTTCAATTCAAATAGGGGTAAACTTTAATTTCCAGAGCACTATTTGAATATTAGAAAATTCCATGTGTATGGGAAAATACCCAAACCACTTTTAAAATGATCAGCATCATTTATAGGAATTTTCCAACCATTCAAATGATTTTTGGAAAAAGATTTTTATCTGGCCATTTCAAATAATTTCTCAGGGCTTTCTGATTCCCCATTTTTGAATTTCTTTTGAATTTTTCATGATGCAAAAGGGTCAAACAAGCCTTAGCACTTACCCTAATTGGGGTTCTGACAGGCCCTTAGATGTGCGCAGCTTGGGGCATCGCGATGCGATTGTTCGAGACTCTGTCTCGTGCACACTTTGTGGTATGATCGAGCCCGCCCTAGACCCCGACTAAGTGATCGGGCTGGAGTAAGTCTATGTAAGAGTTATGAGATAGTCGATAGTATGGTTGAGGCGACTTGTCTTTGAATATGGGAGTTCATCAATCATATCCTTAGACTTGTGTGCGGACGATGAGGACCCATCTCAGTTGATCATCCGGCCTGGATGGGATGCCCCTCACGTACGATGCTTTCCGAGAACGTTCTGTGCTTGGCCTTGTCTTCTTAGACAAGTGGGTACGGTTCTCGGCTCTCCATATGACTATGTCCTAGCTGGACTTGCATACGCTAACCCCGGGTCCCAACAGACTTGGTATCAGAGCAGGACTGACTGTAGGACTAGTAGCCTTGGCCGAAGTCGAGTCTAGCTTTCTATAGTTATATAGTTACTCTGGGTATATAAGGGAACAACGTAAGGCTTCTTTTTTCTCCTTACCCTCATCGTTCTGAGTTCTGAGTCACCCTCATCTTATTCTACGGGAAGATAGGACTAGGCTCTCCTCTGTCTGATTAGAACATCTCGTTGTTTGCTTCCTTGTAGCCGTAGGAAAGTGGTGATCGGTTTGTTAGAGTGGTTATGCTTCCTGATTTCTTACATCGTATGTAAGTGATGTTTCCATGTTGTAAGAAATTGTCTTTTTCTTGCAATTACAGCCGTTATGATGTCCGAGTCATTCCAGGTTTATCTCATAATCTGATGCATTTGCAAACTCCTTCTTTCTGTTTCAGATGGCAGATCTTCCCCCTCGGCAGATTGTTCGTCTGACCCGGTGCCTTGGTGTGCGTGGCCATCCCGCCACGTTGATCGAGATGATGTCCTATGTGGGATATCGATGGTATCCTGAGTACATCGTCGAGGAGCAGTTCCATGACTTCAACCAGACCCAGTTCCACTGCATTGTCAGGATCTACCCACACCACCTTGGAGTCACTCAGCCAATCCATTTTGGACATGGCATTGGCATGACCGAGAACATGGCTGTGCAGGATGCTGCATACTCATGTATTACACTGCTGAGAGAGGAGCACACTATGCTGAGAGAGACCTCGTTCCGCTATATCCCTGCTGCACTTTCAGGAGAAGAGGGATATTACACCGGACTCTACTCAGATCACTCTGCAGAAGATCCAGCACTTCAGATGACTGCTAGGTTCGCTTGTGATCGAGATCGTGATGCACGCGCTCTTTGTTTTGAGCTTCACGCCACTCGTGTTCGCCTGTATCGAGCACTGACACTCTTGGCACCCTTCGTGAGTATTGGATCAGTCGAGTATGATGCTATCTACCCTGTGAGGACTCAGATGCCTTCTCGAGTTGCTTGGCCCGAGATTGGAGGCATTTTTCCACCCCGTGGTCCTTTGCTTCCACCCTACGCTGGACCTAGGCCCCATCCTTGCCCAAATGGATATCAGGGTCCACAGGCCTCCGTGTTTTCCAATGGTCACCTTCAGCTACCGGGATACGCGGGTAACTTTTATGAGGACTACTATGGAGATGGAGATGAGTGAGACCGCCTGTGGTCTTACTTAGTGAGGATGTAGTAGTATCTTAGTATATTGTACGCAAGGTGTCTAAGTTCCAGAGGCTTAGATAAATAATGTATAGGAAGTCAGAGTGCCTCTGAAGGATGTATCATCTTCATCACGTTTGTATTAGCTTGGTGCTTGTACTAAAACGATGTATGGTTTGTATGACAGCTTGTGAATATATGGCTTGTATGCTTTTATCACCATGTTGTCAAGATGATTAATTCCTTTGCTCTGTAATCCTTCTTATACTTCAATACCTTGATTAGATTCTTCCAATCAACTCTGTTTGACTTTGGTTTTCACCTTCAGGATGTCTCAAGGAACCCGTGGCCAGCTTGGTCGTAACCAGGGTCGTGGAAATGACCAGGAGGAAGGCAACCTTCCACCCCTACCCACGATGGCTCAGGTTCTGATGGAGGTTGACAGGAACCGCCGAGACTCTCAGCATTTGCTGGAAGTCATTGCCCGCAACACCACTGAGCAGCGCAACGAGTTGGTGTCTCTGAACGACTTCATCCGGCTTCATCCCCCGGTTTTCAGTTACTCCACCGAGCCCCTTGACGCCGATGACTGGCTTCGCAGCATCGAGAGGAAGCTCCAAGAAGGCCATGTTGCGGATGGCGACAAGGTCAGCTATGCCACCTATCACCTTGAAGGTGCAGCTAGCTCTTGGTGGGAGAACTTCCTGAACATGCGTCCCGTTGGACCACCCGCATCTTGGGATGAATTCTGCACTTCCTTCCGCGAGCACCACATTCCCAAAGGTCTTATGGACCGCAAGCGTGAGGAGTTCTGCAACCTCACCCAAGGCAGAAGGAGTGTTGACGAGTTTAGTCGTGAGTTCAACCGACTGGCTCGCTATGCTACTAAAGAAGTCTCCACCGACGCAAAGAAGCAAGAGAGGTTCCGTCGCGGACTCAATTCCGGACTCCGTCGTGAGCTCAACATACATGACTTTGCCACATTCCAGGTCCTTGTCAACAAGGCCATCAAGGCAGAGGACATGAACACCCCCAACGACTTCCGCAAACACCCTAGAGACGATGGATCATCCAGTTCCGGCTCCCAGAAGCGCAAGATCTGGATCCCCAATAGTATGTTCCGCCAGAACAACCCACCGAGGCCATCCTATGTGGCGCCTCGTCCACCCACCCAGTTCCACCCAGCTCCACCAAACAACCCAGCTCCCCGCACTGTCTTTGGAGCCTGTTACAAATGTGGTCAGGCAGGCCACTACTCTCGTGATTGTCCCCAGAACCAGCTACAGAATCAGAATGCTCCACCACATGCCGGAGGCAACAACAATGGTCGTGGAAAGCCACCCCAGAAGGTCTACACCGCCAAACCCGCTCCTCCCTCCACTCGTGGACGTGTGAACCAGATTGCCGCCGAAGAGACTGACGACACTACTGACATCATTCTTGGTACGCTCCCAGTCAATTATGTTCCTACTTCCGTTCTTTTCGACCCAGGAGCATCTCATTCATTCATGTCGGAAAGTTATGCACTTCGTCATGAGTTATCTTTTGTTGAATTATCCACTCCCATGATTATTCAAACTCCAGGATCAAGATGGCAAACTAATAGAGTGAGCCATGGTAATCAGATTGCAATTGAGGGTTTAGTATTCCTTGCTTCACTCATAGCCCTCAAGTCTTCAGATATTGATGTCATCCTTGGCATGGATTGGCTATCAAGACAGAATGCCTACCTGGATTGCAGAGGCAAATCCGTGAAACTAACCCACCCTTCAGGCAAGACCGTCATCTATACCTCACCCAGAACAAGAACCCAAGTGCATTCTTTGAATGTACTTCCCCTTCCTGAACTTGAAGATGTTCCGGTGGTTCGTGACTTCCCGGATGTCTTTCCTGAAGAGCTGCCGGGCATGCCACCCGACAGATGTGTAGAGTTTATAGTGGATCTTGTACCAGGAACCGCACCAATTTCTAGACGCCCATACAAAATGGCCCCACGTGAGTTAGCTGAGCTTAAAACCCAACTGGAAGCTTTGTTGGAAAAAAGGCTTCATCCGCCCTAGCTCATCGCCATGGGGTTGCCCCGTTCTGTTCGTAATGAAGAAAGATGGAACAGAAAGGATGTGCGTAGACTATCGCCCGCTAAATTTAGCGACGATAAAGAACAAGTACCCATTGCCCAGGATCAATGATCTTTATGATCAATTTGCAGGATCCTCTGTATTCTCCAAGATGGATTTGAGATTAGGTTATCATCAAATCAAAATCCGAAACGAGGACATTCCCAAAACGGCTTTTACTACTCGTTATGGTCTTTACGAGTACACCGTCATGTCCTTTGGTTTAACCAATGCCCCCGCCACTTTCTCACGCATGATGAATTCGATCTTCATGGAGTACTTAGATAAATTTGTTGTGGTTTATCTCGATGACATTCTCATCTACTCGAAGAACGAAGAAGAACATGCCGAACACCTAAGGCTGGTATTGATGAAACTTAGAGAGCATCGCCTGTATGCTAAATTCTCCAAGTGTGAATTTTGGCTACCGGAAGTGACCTACTTAGGCCACGTGATTTCTGCAAAAGGCATTGCTGTGAATCCCGAGAGAGTTCAGACCGTCCTTGACTGGACTCCATCTGAATCGGTTAAGCAAGTTAGGAGTTTTCTTGGCCTAGCCAGCTACTGCCGTCGCTTCGTCGAGAACTTTTCTAAAGTTGCAAAGCCTCTAACTGAACTCCTCAAGAAAGATAAGAAATTCCTATGGACTCCCAAATGCGAGGAAAGATTTCAAGAGCTAAAAAGAAGGTTGACTTCTGCACCCGTACTTGCACCTCCAGACACCAAAAAGGATTTCGAGATCTATTGTGACGCATCACGGCAAGGGTTAGGATGCATACTTCTACAAGATCGACATGTGGTAGCTTATGCTTCACGCCAGTTGCGGCCACATGAAGAGAACTATCCTACCCATGACCATGAACTCGCTGCCGTAGTTCATGCCCTAACAACTTAGCGACATTACCTCCTTGGTAATCGTTGTGAGATCTATTCCGACCACCAAAGCCTCAAATACATTTTCACCCAGCCAGATCTTAATCTCAGGCAAAGACGCTGGATTGAGTTGATAAAAGATTATGACGTCGGAATTTCTTACACCCCAGGCAAAGCCAATGTCATGGCTGATGCACTAAGTCGTAAGTCGTATTGTAACAACCTCATGTTACAACAGTATCAACCACTTCTTCATGAGGAATTTTGCAAGCTCAATCTTGAGATTGTTCCTCATGGCTATCTTTCTACCTTGGTGGTGAAACCAACTCTTGAGGATCAAATCATAGTTGCCCAAAGGCCTGCACGAGGTGTTCGTCGGATCAAGGAGAACATTGCTAGCGGAGTTGCTAAATGTTTCTCCACAGATAGTAAAGGAACGGTATTCTTTGGAAATCGTTTGGTAGTACCTAAGAATAGGGAACTAAGGCAACTCATCCTCAAAGAAGCCCATGACACACCCCTCTCGATTCATCCCGGTAGCACAAAAATGTACCAAGATCTACGCCAGAGCTTTTGGTGGACTAGGATGAAGAGAGACATTGCTCAATTTGTTGCCGAATGTGATGTTTGTCGTCGCATTAAGGCAGAACATCAAAGACCTGCTGGTACACTTCAACCTTTGCCTATTCCAGAGTGGAAATGGGACAAAGTCGGTATGGACTTCATCGCCGGCTTTCCAAAAACCCTGAAAGTAAACAATGCCATCTTCGTTGTCAAAGATAGGCTTTCCAAAGTTGCTCACTTCCTTCCAGTTCGCGAGTCTATAACTGCTAGCCAGTTAGCAGACTTGTACGTCTCTAGAATTTTATCCCTTCACGGTGTTCCTTTGGAAATCAATTCTGATCGTGGTAGCCTTTTCACCTCTAGATTCTGGGGAAGCTTTCAGAATGCTATGGGAACTCATCTCTCCTTTAGTACGGCTTTCCATCCTCAGTCTAGCGGTCAAGTCGAAAGGGTTAACCAAATTCTTGAAGACATGCTCAGAGCTTGTGTTATCTCATTCGGAAAGAATTGGGAGAAATCTCTGACCTTCGCCGAATTTGCTTATAACAATAGTTTTCAATCTAG
Organism: Bromus sterilis; assembly: GCA_950022295.1. Taxonomy (NCBI): domain Eukaryota; kingdom Viridiplantae; phylum Streptophyta; class Magnoliopsida; order Poales; family Poaceae; genus Bromus; species Bromus sterilis. Next base: position 26,507,357 of record OX465596.1, on the reverse strand, counting down.
TCTGAACATGGCTCCTTTTGAACTTCTTTATGGACGACGATGTCGAACACCTTTAAACTGGTCAGAAACCTGTGAAAGACAATTCTTTGGACCGGATATGATCAAGGAAGAAGAAGAGCGAGTTCGCATTGTTCGTGATCAATTGAAAGCAGCCTAGTCTCGTCAGAAAAGCTACTATGATCGTCATCATAGGCAAGAGAGTTACAATCTGGATGAGAAAGCTTATCTTCGGGTTACTCCTCTGAAGGGAACCCAACGTTTCGGTATCAAAGGCAAGTTGGCCCCACGTTACATCGGACCTTTCCGCATTCTTGGCAAACGTGGAGAAGTTGCCTACCAACTTGAACTAACCCCGCACCTTTCCCGAGTACATGATGTATTCCATGTGTCCCAACTCAGGCGTTGCTTCGAGGACCCCATCCACGAAGTCGACCATGAAACGCTTGATCTCCAAGATGACCTTTCTTATCGAGAATACCCCGTTCATATTCTTGATTCCGCAGAGCGTCTCACTCGTCGTCAGAAGATTAGGTTTCTGAAAGTGCAATGGCCACACCACTCTGAGAGAGAAGCTACGTGGGAAAGAGAAGACCGTCTCAGTGCCGAGTACCCCACCTTCCTCCCGCAGACTTCTGAATCTCGGGACGAGATTCTGTTGAGTGGGGGAGAGTTGTCAGAACCCTCTGTTAGGTAATGTGCTAGGGTTAGCAAGTCTTTTGCATCATGTTAAAATATTCAAAAGAAATCTTTGAAATCAAAATCAAAAGCAAAATGGGAGAAGGAACCCCCCCCCAGATGAATTAATTCAAAAGGCCAGATAAAAATCTTTTCCAAAAATTCATGTTAGATTTTTGAAAAGTCTTATAAATGAGTGTGATCACATATCAAGTGATGTGGGACCCACCCCATGCTCATGAATTTTTCAAATATTCAAACAGTGCCTTGGAATTAATCAAAAAACCCTATTTGAGTTAAGATTCAAATTATTTGAATTTTAAAAATGTTCAAACTTTATAAGTGGCTAGTCTATATTATCATGAGGCCATATAAAAAGTTTCAACATTTTATAAAATGGTTTGATATTTTATCATGACCAAAACAAATTTACAGAAAAGAAAAAGAAAACAGAAAAAGGAAAAAGGAGCTTACCTTGGCAAAGAAGCCCGACTAGCTCCCCCGCAGCCCACCTGGCCGGCCCAGCCCACCTGGAGCTCCCCTGTCGTCTTCCTCAAGCAGGGGCATTGCTGCGTGGCGACCATGCCGTGGCCGCCGACGAGCCCCTGGCCACCTCCTTCTTCTCCCGCGCCACCTCTTCACGCCTGGAGACGCCCAGAAGCCCTCCCCCCCCCCCCGTTCCATTCCCCCTCTCCACGAACTCCCTCCCCGTCTCCCTCGCCCGATTCCACCGACAACCGTGAAGAACGCCGGAGCGCGCCGCCGCACCTGCGTGGCCAGTGAGCCTGCCGAGCGCCACCGCCGTGTCCATCCTCCTCCCCGCCGTCGTCTACGTCTCCCAGTGCAGTGAATCGGACCCGGAGCCCACGTAGACGCCGGAATCTCCATCGCGACCTCGCCTGACCCGCAAGCTCGCCACCGTCGATTCGTCGTCGTCGCGCCCTTGCAGCCTCCATCGACTGCACCGTTGCACTCCCCGCATCTCGGTGAGCTTTTCCCCTCACCCAGCTAGCTCTCTCTCGCCCTCTGTCTTGCGCCACCATGGGAGCCGAGCTCATCGCCGCCATGGTCGAGGGCAAGGAAGTTACCGTGCCCCTTCGACCCATCCATGACGTCCACTGTACTCCTGGTGCTCCAAGGTTTCGTCTGAGCCATCACATGCCCACGAAAAACCACCGCAGCGTCGTCTTCGTCGTCGCCGAGCCACGGCCGCCGCAAGAACTCAACTCCGTCGAGGATTCCGGCCATTCCAGTGGCCATGCTGTGTTCGGCTTGATGCGGACGAGCTCGGGCGTCCGTTTGGTGGTCTCAGCGCACCAAATGTTGGCCGGAGCCGCCGTCCCGCGCGTCGCCGCCGCGTCTGGTGACGCCGGTAGCCGCCGACGTGGCCGCGATTAAGGGCTTAACCCCAGCTGGGTTAAGTGACCCTAGGTCACTGACACTGGGCCCCAATGGCTTAATTAAGCCACTGGTTAAATGAAACAGCCGGGTTAATTAACCCAGAGGCTGACAACCCTGGCCCACACGTCAGACCCCCCCCCCCCAGACGTCAGCCTTGTGCAAGAATGACGCAGTAAATGAATTTCCAAAAATTTAGAAATGTTTTAAAGAATTCCAGAAAATCCAGAAAATATCCCAAACTTTCGAAATTCATAGAAAATTCATATTAACTCCAAATTGGACAAATAATATATGAAAAATGATCAGGAGAAAATAACCTATCCAAATATCCAACTTTCAACTTTGTTTGAGTTGAATTTAAAATGTGATCAGTAGCTTTTTCTATTTGATTTAACTGGATTTAAATCAAATTCAATTCAAATATTTTTGCAATTTGAACCATGGCAACATGCTACATTTCAATTACACATTAGAGGCATATCATACACATTTCAAAATGTTTCAAATTGATCAAACAATGTCACATGTAACTTGGCTAAGTTTGAATTCAAATTGGAGTTTGAATTTGCAATTCAATTTGCAATATACTCCATTTAAATGGAATTTCTTCACACATCAAAGCATATACATCAAGTTTCAACCTTCCATCATGTGATTGTGCATTGTATTTACTTGCTACCTTGTTTGTTGTTTGTCGAGTAGAGGTGGAACCGGCGCAGGAGGTTGCCCCCTTCGTTGAAGACCCCGAACCCGAACCTCGTCAGCAAGGCAAGCAAACCCCCATTGATCATGTCGATAAAATCCCACTTCCCTATCATGTCTCGCTTATGCATTGTTTAGGATGATTACCATGATGCGTTTCTACCGCATAGATGAACCCATTCCTTTGCATGACCTATCATTTTGTCACAGTAGTAAGCAAACCACAATCCTAGCAAATGTAGGAGTTGATTGATATCATGTGGCCCCTGCAATTGTTACTGCTTATTGCATGCTTAGAGTGATACCATGATGATACTGTTATGTGAGTCGGGATGGTAGTGATCATGATGATGATGGTAGAAAAGTGTTGGTGAATCTACCCTAATACAAGGTGAACGATGAGAGGCTGTGTATGGGTACACGGTGGGTTGTCTCGTTGAACACCGCCCTAAGTCCGAGTTCTTGTGTGGTGATCCAAGATGAAGAGTACAACCACACATTGGGCTCACTGACCCCTCTCAGCTTACTAACTCATCCCTTTCGATGTCCAGATGTCGCAATAGTTCGGAGTTCTGGTAGGTCTGTGGCCTGGGTGCTAAGTGAGAGAACGGCTCAACCGAGACCGGCTTATGCACCACGCACACATCACTTGGGTCCAATTCGGTAAACCGGCCGGGTTCACGATAGTGGTAGCCAACCCAGGCAGGCGGCTTTCTCGGACTAGATCGGCTATGAGGTAACAGTTGTGGTGAGCATCCTCGCTGGCACCCCTTGAATGGTGTCGAGATCAAAGGCGGTAAATGATGATCATGTGTGTGTAACGGTACACCCCTGCAGGGTTAACAAAACTATTCGAATAGCCGCGTCCGCGGTTATGGACTGCTTGGAAAGCTTAGCTTGATTATTAGACAACTTGAATTGGATACTTCTTGTCAGAACCCTCCGTTAGGTAATGTGCTAGGGTTAGCCAGTACTCTTGCATCATGTTAAATTTTCAAAAGAAATCTTTGAAATCAAAAGCAAAATGGGAGAAGTAACCCCCCCCCCCAGTTGAATTAATTCAGAAGGCCAGATAAAAATCTTCTCCAAAAATTCATGTTAGATTTTTGAAAAGTCTTATAAATGAGTGTGATCACATATCAAGTGATGTGGGACCCAGCCCATGCTCATAGATTTTTCAAATATTCAAACAGTGCTTGGAATTAATTAAAAACCCTATTTGAGTTAAGATTCAAATTATTTGAATTTTAAAAATGTTGAAACTTTATAAGTGGCTAATATATATTATTATGAAGCCATATAAATTTTTTCAACATTTAATAAAATTCCTAGCTATTTATTTTAGCACAGCACAACAAATGTCAGAAGAGAAAAACAGAAAAGGAATCAGAAAGACTTACCAGACGCCCAGGCGAAGCCAGCCCATCCATCCCACCCGGCCCAAAGGGGCAGCGGGGTCTTCTTCCCCGCCTCGCGCCTCCAAGCTGCTCGGTGGAATGCCACCGAGGCAGCCGTGGACGCCACGTCACCGCCGAGGACCTTCCAGGCCTCCCCATGCCTCCTTCTCGCGCCTGGAGACGCCCCGGAGCACGCCACGTCCATTCCCCCCCCTCCTGGCTCGCTCTCCACCCCTCCCTCGCCGAATTCTTCCTCCACCCGAGCGCCGCCGTCGCCATGCCGTGAAGAACTCGTGGCCACCGTCGTCCCCGAGCCAAGCCAAGGTGTCCATCCCCTCCGCCGTCCTCGACTACGTCACCGTGCGCAAGGAATTGTCCCGAGGAGATCCAGAGCCGCCGCCCCCTTCGTCGTCTTCAACTCCGGCCGCCGCGAGTCGTCTTCGAATTCCGGCAGCACCAGGGCCTCCCCAAGCACGCCGTCTGCACCGTCGAGCTCAGGGTGAGCTTCTCACCGTTTCCCCCAAGCTCCCAGCACCCTGTAGCCCCTCTAGCCAAATCCGCCATGAGAGCCCGAGCTCCTCACCACCATGGTCGAGCTAGAGCTTGCTCTCGTGCCTCTGTTGATGCCCTAGTGCGTGCGTTTGGCTCCTGCGTGCACTAGAGTTCGAATGCGCCAAGTCTCAGCCCAATCCGTGCCCCCTAGCCTCGACTACGACCTCGCCGGTTCTCTGCTTCCGCCGGAGTGGTCGCCGCCGTCGCTCCCGACCTCCCCGTGACCCCCTGTTGCTTCCAGACGACGCGGACGACGATGCTGCACCCGATGGTGTCCTCCCCGTAGCCTCTCGTGGCACCTAGCCCATTCCGGCGAGTGCGCCGCCGTGGCCAGGCCGCCGGCGTTTAGCCGCCGGTGGGTTAGTCTAACCCCTTCGCTAATCCACCTCCTAACCCCACCCTGGGTCACTGACCAGTGGGCTTAGTGGCTTAATTAAGCCACTGGTTAAATTAACCAGCCGGGTTAATTAACCCAATCACTGACAGAGTGACCCCACATGTCAGCCCCCCCCCCTCTGACGTCAGCCTGGCGCAATAAATCGATTAACTAAATTTCCAGAGTAATTTGAATTAAAGAAATTCCAGAAAATACCCCAAACTTTGGAAATTCATAGAAAATTCATATTAACTCCAAATTGGACAAATAATATATGAAAAATGATCAGAAGAAAATAAGCTATCCAAAAATGCAACTTTCAAGTATGTTTGAGTTGATTTTAAAATGGGACCAGTAGCATATGTCATTTGAATTATTTGGAATTTATTCAAATTCAATTCAAATGCTTTTGCAACTTGGACCATGGAATTATGCTATATTTCAACCACACTTCAGAGGCATATCATACACATTTAAAAAAGGTTTAAAATGATCAAGCAATGTCACATGTAACTTGGATAAGTTTGAATTCAACTTGGAGTTTGAATTTGCAATTCAATTTGCAATATACTCCATTTAAATGGAATTGCTTCACACATCAAAGCATATTCATCAAGTCTCAACCTTCAACCATGTGTTTGTTCATTGTATTTACTTTGCTACCTTGTTTGTTGTTTGTCGAGTAGAGGTGGAACCGGAACAGGAGGCTGCCCCCTTCGTTGAAGACCCCGAACCCGAACCTCGTCAGCAAGGCAAGCAAACCCCCATTGATCATGTCGATAAAATACCACTTCCCTCTCATGTCTCGCTTATGCATTGTATAGGATGATTACCATGCTACGTTTCTACCGCATAGATGAACCCATTCCTTTGCATGACCTATCATTTGTCACAGTAGTAGGCAAACCACAATCCTAGCAAATGTAGGAGTTGATTGATATCATGTGGCCCCTGCAATTGTTACTGCTTATTGCATGCTTAGAGTGATACCATGATGATATTGTTATGTGAGTTGGGATGGTAGTGATCATGTTGATGTTGGTGGAAAGGTGTTGGTGAATCTACCCTAATACAAGGTGAACGATGAGAGGCTGTGTAGGAGTACACGGTGGGTTGTCTCGTTGAACACCGCCCTAAGTCTGAGTTCTTGTGTGGTGATCCAAGATGAAGAGTACAACCACACATTGGGCTCACTGACCCCTCTCAACTTACTAAATCATCCCTTTCGATGTCCAGATGTCGCAATAGTTCGGAGTTCTGGTAGGCTTGTGGCCTGGATGCTAAGTGAGAGAACGGCTCATCCGAGACCGGCTTATGCACCACGCACACATCACTTGGGTCCACTTCGGTAAACCGGCCGGGTTCACGATAGTGGTAACCAACCCAAGTAGGCGGCTTTCTCGGACTAGATCGGCTATGAGGTAATAGTTGTGGTGAGCATCCTCGCCGACACTTCTTGAACGGTGTCGAGTGCAAAGGCGGTAAATGATGATCATGTGTGTGTAGCGGTACACCCCTGCAGGGTTAACAAAACTATTCGAATAGCCGCGTCCGCGGTTATGGACTGCTTGGAAAGCTTAGCTTGATTATTAGACAACTTGAACTGGATACTTCTAAAACACACCAAGATAAGTGTGAGTGTTATGGCGTGCTTTCTCGTGGGGAAGTCGAGGAAGGCACCATAGTGGTGTAATTGGTTGGAGAAAGTAGTGGACTCGTGTACGCTTCTTACCTCAAGTCTGGTACTCGTAGTTCAGGACTAGCCAAGTCAAAGCTGGCATTTCTGCAAGTGAAACCCCACCTCCCTTTACCTTGATACATGTGCATGAGTAGTATAGCTCCTATGTAAGTCTTGCTGAGTACGACTTTGTACTCACGTTTGCTTAATCTATGTTTTAGATGAACCCACTGACCCCGAAGGTGGCTTCTTCATCGAGCTGGACGACTGAAGATCAAGCTAGTCTAGTCCCAGTCAGACGACTGGTTCCCTCGTGGAGGGCTTGTTTTTAAATAAGGCTTCTTAAGCCATTTGTTAAACTTGTCTGTACTCAGACATACTTTGCTTCCGCTTGTGTTGTAATGTTGGATCACATGTTTGTGATCTCTGTTTGCACTCTATAAGACTTAACAATAAAATTGTATACTTTGTAGAGAATTGCAATGATACCTACTGTTCATACAAGGCATGTGTGCTGCGTGTATGTTTATAACATACATGTCTTTGTATGGGTTTTCGAGACCTTAGTTGTGATCTGGCTGGCGGTCTTTCATACACCAAGTGGCCCTTAGATGTGCGCATCTTGGGGCATCGCGATGCGATTGTTCGAGACTCCGTCTCGTGCACACTTTGTGGTATGATCGAGCCCGCCCTAGATCCCGACTAAGTGATCGGGCTGGAGTAAGTCTATGTAAGAGTTATGAGATAGTCGATAGTATGGTTGAGGCGACTTGTCTTTGAATATGGGAGTTCACCACCCATATCATTAGACTTGTGTGCGGACGATGAGGACCCATCTCAGTTGATCATCCGGCCTGGATGGGATGCCCCTCACGTACGATGCTCTCCGAGAATGTTCTGTGCTTGGCCTTGTCTGCTTAGACAAGTGGGTACGGTTCTCGGCTCTCCATATGACTATGTCTTAACTGGACTTGCATACGCTAACCCCGGGTCCCGACACTTCTAAAACACACCAAGATAAGTGTGAGTGCTATGGCATGCTTTCTCGTGGGGAAGTCGAGGAAGGCACCATAGTGGTGTATTTGGTTGGAGAAAGTAGTGGACTCGTGTACGCTTCTTACCTCAAGTCTGGTATTCGTAGTTCAGGACTAGCCAAGTCAAAGCTGGCACTTCTGCAAGTGAAACCCCACCTCCCTTTACCTTGATACATGTGCATGAGTAGTATAGTTCCTACGTAAGTCTTGCTGAGTACGACTTTGTACTCACGTTTGCTTATTCTATGTTTTAGATGAACCCACCGACCCCGATGGTGGCTTCTACCTGAAGCTCGAAGAATGAAGACTCAGACCAAGACCAAGCTAGTGTAGTCCCATTCAGACGACTGGTTCCCTCGTGGAGGGCTTGTTTTTAGATAAGGCTTCTCTAAGCCATTTGTTAAACTTGTCTGTACTCAGACCTACTTTGCTTCCGCATGTTTGATGTAATGTTGGATCACAGACTCGTGATCTCTGTGTGCACTCTGTAAGAGTTATTAATAAAGGTATATACTTTGTAGAGAATTGCAATGATACCTGCTGTTCATACTAGACATGTGTGCTGCGTGTATGTTTATAACATGCATGTCTTAGTATGGGTTTTCGAGACCTTAGTTGTGATCTGGCTAGCGTTCTTTTATACACCAAGTGGCCCTTAGATGTGCGCAGCTTGGGGCATCACGATGCGATTGTTCGTGACTCCGTCACGTGCACACTTTGATGTATGATCGAGCCCGCCCTAGACCCCGACTAAGTGATCGGGCTGGAGTAAGTCTATGTAAGGGTTATAATACAATCGATAGTATGGTTGAGGCGACTTGTCTATGAGTATGGGAGTTCACCACCCATATCATTTAGACTTGTCTGCGGACGATGAGGACCATTTCAGTTGATCATCCGGCCTGGATGGGATGCCCCTCACGTTCGATACTTTCCGAGAACGTTCTGTGCTTGGCCTTGTCTGCTTAGACAAGTGGGTACGGTTCTCGGCTCTCCATATGATTGTGTTGTAGCGAGGCTTGCATACACTAACCCCGGGTCCCGACACTTTGCCATCCTTAGTGTCAACTTTCTTTCTTACGCTCATCCATTGCATGAGTGCTCAAAATATCGAAAAGGAGTGGATCATTTTGACTTGTACCTGGCTAGTGGTCTGGGGATGAGTCAAGATAAGATTCCAAAGAAGACCAAGTGTGAAACTTTAGTAGATTAAGTTCTCAACAATAAAAACTATGTTTTACTCTCTCGTATATCCCTATCCCCTTTCTTGCACGCAAACACCATTTGGAGGGGGGACAGGGGTGGCCCAGGCGGCCACCTAGCGCGGCCACCCCCTAGGCCGCGCCAGGGGGGCTCCTGGGGCCCTGGTCCACCTCTGGCTGCCCCCTTCGCCTATTTATTCCCCGTGACGAGAAACCCTCGGGGACAAGACCCTTTTCGCGATCTCTCCTCTGTTCCGCCGCCGCCGCGCTTCCAAGATCGGGAGCACCAGGAGCCCTCTTCCCGGCACCCTTCCGGAGGGAGGAACCACCTCCGGGAGCTTCTCCACCACCATGGATGCTTCCCGGATGAACCGTGAGTAGTCCACCTTGGACCATGGGTCCATGATCAGTAGCTATGTTATGTTCTCCTCCCCTCTTTGTTCTTCATGGTTTAGACCTCGTGAGCTGCCCTACATGATCGAGGCACATATGTAATCTTCCTGTTGTTGCTATGCCGAGTTTGCTGGGATCCGAGGATTATGAGACTATGTTCAGATTGTGTTTGAGTAATATATTTGATTCTCCTCTTTTATATTTATGTTCTTGAGTAATTCTTGCATGTTCTCCGTTGCTGTTTATTGCTTTGGCCAAGTAGTAGGTAGTGACTCCAAGAGGGAGTGTTATGCATGATTGTGGGTTCATGCCCCCTGATGACTAGCTTGAGTGACAGAAACATGAGTCTAGGGGATGTGTTGTTGCCACAAGGGAGAAACCAACGGTGCTTGTACTTGCGGGTGCAAGGATTGTTTACTTTACGCAAAGTTCTTTAATGCAGTTTTCTATTTCTTTGAGTTTACACTTTGGGTGGGATTCGCAACTTAATACCAGCGAGATGTTCTGGATAGATATCTCAAGGTGGAAGATTAGTAGGTAGAGGCAGATGGATTTCGGTCTACTTGTCTTGGCGTACCGCCCAAGCTTTTGAGCCTCTTCCTTTCTTTATAGCATAGTTAGCATTGGTTTGCGCACATAATCCTGTCAATTGCCCAGCTGTAATTTGTTTACCTCACATGGCTATTTTATCGTCTTTTGGGAGAGAGATATCACTAGTGAACATCATGGGATCCCGGTCCATATTTCCAATACTGTTTACACCCACTATTTATTTTCTGCTTTATTTACTTTTCCATTTCTATCACTATCATTATTGTCCCGTGCGTTTGATCCTTTGTGAACAACAAGGCCGGAGGGATTGACAACCTCTCTGAACTCGTTGGGAGCAAAGTTATCTGTTGTGTGTGCAGTTCCACGTCAACCGCCTAATTGCTGGCGCCGTTGTCACCTTCCTGTCGTTGTTGGAGTCCTACTGGAGACAAACCTTGGTATCTTCACCGAGGGGAATTTGCTGATGTCTACATCTCAACCATCCACTTTGGGTAACCAACGAGGGGCGAGAATCCATCACTTGCCCCGTGTTAAAATCTATTACATGTTCACTCTCATCCAAGCAGTGCCCAACCATCCATCTCCCTAGCCTACAATGTTTTAATCCTCCTGGTTACTAATAGTTTACTTTCACTATTTTACTTTCGTTGTTGTCACTATCACTTTCATACCACCGTTGCTATTAATTTTTTGCAAGCAAGTATATTTCAGGAGTGGTTGAATTGATAACTTAACTGTTAAAGCTTATAAATATTCTTTGGCTCCCCTTGTATCGAATCAATAAATTGTGTTATCTTACACGCGAAGACTATCTCGATCCCCTATAGTTGAGGGTCATCAGATCAATGCGCCCCACTGTAGCGGATTGTGACCTGGGCTCTTGTAGTGAAGTATTCACCATTGTTGTCTCGCCTAGAGAAGCGGGTGGCGTTCTGGTAGCCTTTTTCAGAAGACACTTCATTGATTCATTCACCAGTTATTCTCTCCTGATAATAGTTGTGGGGGATATTGTCATTGTTGAGGCTCTATCGGTGGAACTCATAAGTCCAGGGTGTCAATCAAATGGCAGAATTTGTGCGAGGAGGTGGGGATCTCCTCACCATAGCCCTTGTTCATGGAGAACACTGGGGTTTCCAGGCTTGTTCCGACAGAACCTGATGTACAATTTTAGAGGAAGAGGGTTGTTGGAGTTGGTAGCAAACGACCACCTCAAATGCCATGTTGTTCTGCTGACTCAACGTAATTCTTTTACATCAAGCTATGGCGCGCACTATATATATCTGATCAGAGAGATTCTACAGTTAGTGACCACCCACCTCTTCTCCTCAACCTCGCCACTAGAAGGCCACATGATATCATGGTTGATGGAGGGAGAAGTGGAAATAGGTGGAAATGGAAGGGCAACCGCTCGAACATTCTGGCTAATTCTTGGTCACATGATCAGCAACAGATGCAGCAATCCATCGGGTGTCTCTGCCACAACAATTCTTTGGCTACGGATTCCAAGGTCCAACTCCACTATGGGTTTACCCCCGGAAGTTCCCAGATTAGTTTCCCCATCAACAACAGTGGAATGAGATGCAACAACCTTGGTTTGGTGCTCCACCTTCAATGCAAGGCCAACCCCACCTCAGATGATACAATAATCGGTATGATGTGTCGATCCCACATCTTCTCATAGTACCCCGAGATGAGAGTAATATTGAGGAATGTTGAGAAGGTATGATGTTGTTTATAGTTCTCTGAACTTTGTTGCAACCAAAAAAGTGAACTATGCACATAAGATTTTGTATTTGGAATCAATGAACGTGGTAAGCTTTTCTTGCGACCACACGTAGGCCCTATTTGTTTGGACTTTTGCTTGTGTTTTTGCATATTTTCCATTTTTTCTAAGCAGCCATAAAAGCTCCTAAATAGGTGCTTTTGGAGCTTTTGTGGCTTTAGGAGCTAACTATCGATATATTGATTCATCAAAATCCATAAAAGCTCATAAATAGGTGTTTTTGGAGCTTTTATGGCTTCTTGACCAAAACGAAAAAACTGCAAAAACATAAGCAAAAGTCCAAACAAAAAGGGCCTTAGTCCTTCTACCTATATCAACAAGATAAAATGGTCTCACAATGTGTCTCTAGTCACGTCGCCAGAGAGGTATTGTATGAGCTATAAAGTATCTCGTAGCAAATGTATCTATGGTTTCAGAACATATGGATGCAGTTTTTCTTGCCACATTATCTACACACATATTTAGTGTTCTCCTGATATGACGAAGGAGACACAGGAAATCCATCAACGCAAAACAACCAAAGATTTCTATGGATTTTTTTAACGGGACAAATCTCGCCTTCTCTCGGATACACATTCTGTAAGTGAAGGCCAAGAATGTGCAAGCATAACTAACAACATCCACTAGACACATAGAGAGTTGAAGACATTAGTGGATGGAAATGAGGGGGGGGGGGGGTAAATGAAAGCCTTTTTATGAGTGCCTAACTGATAGGCGCTTGGAAAATGATCTGACCTAGATATGATGAAAAGGTTGAGTTTTTTGACTGTCGCACTGACGTACTCTCGAAAAAGGCTTCGCGGGTGGACTTAAGAATTTTTTCTTCCCACAGCCTCCCATTTATCCCTACCTCTCTCATTTATCTTCGAGAAATGTGGTCATCGATGCACCACCTGGTCTCTCCCCCACCTACGTCTGCCAACACGCCACCTTCCTATGTCTCCTTCCCCCATCTCCATTACCATGCCTTCATGTGACGCCCCCAAAATCAATCCAAGTACAGTAATCATACACGCAGAGTACACGGCTGAGATTAGGGTGCCACGGTGAGAATATCACAGCACAACACTAAACACAAAAGGATAAAAAAATATGTTATAATAAAAGGGGGGGTCATGCGGACCCGAATACATAAGTCATACAAGCCATAATATCTGAGTACAGACATAGTTAGTCAAGTTTTACCTTAAGAAGGCTAGCACAAATCACATCAGAGATACAGATCGAAAAGGCGAGGCCTCCTGCCTGGGATCCACCGAACTACTCTTGGTCAACGGGGAACTCGACGTCGTAGTAGGCGCCTCCGGGGTACTCCTGCTCCTGGGCTCCAACGTCGGCTGCAAGCGGCCGATCAGGCAAAGCGAAAAAGGGGAAATAAAGCAAAGGTGAGTATCAAGCATACCCGCGAGTCTTACGTCCGCTACTAAGCATTATGCATTGTATCAACGGAAAGAAGAGGTTGTATATAGTGGACTGAAAGACAGAAATCCAGAGCAAGGGTAAGAAGCTAGGCCTATCGAAGACTAGCATCTTCCAACGAGTCTTGCAGCATGAGGTAAGAATCAGCCAACAGTTAATATAACAGTAATCAAAGTAACAATGCAGCAGAAGTTGCTGCAGCATTGTATAATAATAAGTTGTAATCATAATTAACAATGCCTCCGAGTTCACCTCCTCGACATCCCAGCGAGGAAGAAAACCCGGAACCATACAGTTTAATAATAATAGTTTGTAGTGGTAAGATCCAGCTTCAGCATAAAGCGTCCTGTTATCGTGGACACGGCTATCCGAATAGATTAATCTTCCCTGCAGGGGTGCACTTGTGTTACGCTACACACACGGATCTCCAGAGTGGCGGGAACCTTGTTAGGGAACGCTCCACCGAGGCTATCCGACACTTCATAGCCCATCTTTCAAACTCAACAGAGAGGCCATCCGCCGGTCTAAATCCTAAGTACGCCGGGCCTTGGACCCCAACCCGAACGTACTCCTGCACGGTGCGTGGCTGGCCGGTGAAGTTAAAGCAAATCCAAATAAGACACCACCGCGCGAGCAAATAAGACACACCACTTCCCGGCAATCATCCCGCAGTACTGCTGACGTCTGAAGAGTCCTCGGACGACACTACGAAGCAGAGGAGCCCATAACTCGTAATTCCCACGGGTAGGTAGTGCGTACATGGCATATAGCCAACTCAAGACATCCACTGAACCATTTAGCATTTTCATTAACCTGCGTGACAACCGTTATCGTTGCCTCGACTTAACTGACCCGCGGACAACGACAGCAGCCAGGACCACCAGTACATCAGTGCTTGCCCTGTCGTCCCACCAACTCACTGCGGATACCAACAAGGTGAACCGTCTCCTTACCTTGTCTCGCGTGTGCTCCTGGAGAAGCTCGACTTTCGTGTTTTGGTAACTCTCGCGGCCAACGATCAGGGGCCAAGCACACCGGTACACTGGTCGTACCCTCCCTGTCATCCCGTCGCAATACCTCTCGCGGGCACCGTTGGGTCGCCCGACTTCTTACCTGAAGGACAACCGTTACTCAGGTACCTAGAGCGGCTATATAGAGTCAACAACGAGTGGAGTACAAGGATTGCTCCTTGATAGCTCACACTTGATGGTGGCTCGGCAGAGCCGAGCTAGGGGCCTGAGGCGGTGTCTGCATTGTACCGTACCTGTGCAGTTATAATATTTGTTCCCGCGTTCACTCCCCTGAGTGATCACGGCCCTCTATCTAATCCTATCTAACAATGCGCAGGGCTCACTGCTGAATAATGCATAATAATAATAATAGGCAGCATAGGATAAAGGAAGGCTCATCCAGGGGTGACAATGACAGGTTATGCAATTGAATAGGATTGTAATCGTAGCAGCAGTAGTAACAATGCCTAGTGCAAGAAATGTACGGAAAGATAGGCGATATCTGGGGAAGAAAATGGCTCTGCTTGCCTGGAAGCTCGACGGTAGGGGTAGGGTCGTCGACGAAGTAGTCGTACTCAGCAGCAGTGTAGTCGACGGCAGCAGCGGGGTCTACCGGAGATTAAGGGGGGGAAGAAACAGTAAATACAAAGCAATCATATACAAACAGATGCATGACATGACATATGCAATGTTAACGGTGTTCTAACGCAGTGCAATGCACGTTGCTCGGAACGGAAATTCATCTAGGGATGAACTACCGGCTCCGGGTGATTATCGGACAAGGTGTCCGGAGGTGGGAGATATCATGCCGGAGGTGTCGTGGACATCCGACACATGTGTGGGTGGTGTATCCGGGTTAGTTGATTTATTCCGAACAACTTTCGTGTTCAAAATAAATTCATCCGGGCACTCTAACAGTACCGGCAGTTTATCGGACAAACGGTCCGAAGGGGGACGGTTTGATGTTCGCTGTGTTAGAGGGGTGTGATAGACATACGGATAGCGTATTGGTATTCGTTATATTTTTCTGATCAATTTTCATGTATAAAGTTTTTGAATCTGAGTTACGGTTTAAAAGTTATTGAATTTCAAAGTTTTAAATTATTTAAATGATTTTCTGAATTTCTTTTATTATTTATTCAACATTATCCAGAACATTATCCAAAACAGTATCCATGACAGAGAGGGCACACATGGCAGTGTCTACTTCTATTTGTTTTAATTTAAATAAATTCCTGACAGGTGGGGCCTAGGTGTCATGGACAGCAACTAATATTATCACTTATTTAATTTAAACATGCAGTGGGGCCTACCTGTCATAGAGACAACTAATACTAATCACTTTAATTAGCCAGTGGATTAATTAAAAGGGGTTGGCCCACATGGCAGTGACATGTTAAGCTAATTAACCAATTTTAATTAAGTTTAATTAACTTAACTGAATCAAGGGTGTGGGACCCGCATGTAAGTAACTAGGGTTGCCCAGTCAGCACAGTTGACTGGTCAACCCAGTCAACTGGACCATGGGGCCCACAGGAAGTGACCCAGGGCGGGTGTCCCAGGTGTGCCACGTCAGGGGGCAGCGCCGGCGAGTCGCCGGAGTGCTCCAGACGGCGGAAGGCTACGGGAGGGGTGCGGGATTTGCGTACCGGGCTCCATTAGGGGCGTGGCTAGGATCAAACAAGCGAGGAGACGGCGCCGCGTTGATCTACGGCGGTAACGCGGGCTGGGAGGCACGGAGGCGAGTGCAAGCTCAAGGACGGCGGCAAGATGCGTTCGGCTCCAATGGCGAACAACCACAAACAACGCGTGCGTTCGATCTGGAGGGCAGGTTCGAACCTACAGTGCACAGGTAGCATGGTGGCGCCAAAAACGCGCGCTGGGGTGGCCTAGAGTACGTAGGCGGCGTCAATGGCGACGGCCAGAACAACAAGAAAGGGGGTTTCGTCTACGGCGCTATCGGGACTCAACGGGCAGTTGGGGGTGGTGAGGATGCTCACCACGAGCGCGTAGCGGTGGGCAGCGTGCTCGGGGACAGCTCGGTGCGGGAGGAACTCGGCGGTGATCCGGCGGCTGGAGGTAGACGAAGACGGCGAATTCACAAGCTGTGGTGCCTCCGGGTTCGATTCCTCTCGCAGCGTGATGAAGACGAAGGCTAGGAGGCGGCCGGACACGGTCTCTTGGTCTAGGGGGCACAGTGGCCGCGGTTGGGCACGGCAATGGCGACGGCGGCGCTCGGGAGTTTTTCCCTCAGGCGTGCGAGAGGAGGAGGGGAAAGGGAGGGGGAGGATGTCCAGGGGGTCGGCCGGGGTGGCCTTATCGCGTCGGCGCCGGGAGGGAGCAGGTGGAGGCGGGGCCGGCCTGGCAGCGGCGTGGCCGCGCTCGGCCGCCGTACGTAGCAGGTGAGGGAGTGGGTGGGGAAGAAGACAAGGGGTGGGGGTGGGCTGGGCCAAGTGGGCTGTCGCCCTGAGCGACGTTTAGCCCTTTTTTATTTTGTTTTGTTTTTCTGTTTGTTCTATTTCTTTTCTGTAATTGATTTATTAACCCTAGCATTTTTGTAAAATGTTATTGGTGTTTGTAAATTAGGGTTACATATTACTGAGGTGCCACAAAAGATTTTGAGTTTTTATAAAATCATTTGATATTTTATTTTATTGAAAATGGAGCAGAACCCACTGTTTCTGCTACTGTTTGAGTTGTTTGGATTTTTCAGTGGCAAAATAAAATACCATAACCACATGGGCATGACCCAATGATTATTAGTGATTTTATAAAAGTGGTTCCATGATTTTAGGGCAAAGTTTAATTGCCACATATTTTTCATAGCAACCAAAAGGCATTTCTGAATATGATCAAAAGCAATGTGGATCATGGCATGGTTTGCATAGTGATTAACAACAGTGATTAGTCCACAGTAAAAGTGATTACTGTTACAGAGAACTGAGGGTGTTACAAATCTCCCCCACTACAAGAATTGTCATCCCGAGAATTTAAGTGGTAGCGAGGAAAAGATCGGGGTATTCATCGCGAAGGCGATCTTCGCGTTCCCAAGTGGCTTCATTTTCAGAATGATTCGACCACTTGACTTTGAGGAACTTGACGGTCTTGTTGCGGGTTCGACGCTCATACTGATCGAGAATGCGGCTCGGATGTTCTCGATAAGTCAAGTCTTGTTGCGGCTCGATCATATCATGCTCCACTTCGCGGATAGGATCCTTGAAGCAGCGACGGAGTTGCGACACGTGGAAGACATCGTGGACTTGGGAGAGGTTCGGCGGCAATTCCAATCGGTATGCCACAGGGTCCACTCCTGGAAACGATACGGAACGGGCCAATGTAGCGAGGAGCTAGCTTGCCCTTGATACCGAAGCGATGAGTGCCCCTCATGGGAGTGACACGGAGGTAAGCATATTCACCAGGTTGATACTCCATTTCCCGGTGTTTGCGGTCATAATTGCTCTGCTGACGAGACTGAGCGGCCTTGAGATTTTCTTGCACAACGCGAACTTGATCTTCAGCTTGTTGGACAAGATCTGGTCCGAAGTAGGGTCGTTCCCCAGTTCCTGACCAATTCAGGGGGGTTCAACATTTATGTCCGTATAGAACTTTGAAGGGGGCCATCTTCAAGCTAGCCTGATAGCTATTGTTGTACGAGAATTCCGCGTACGAGAGAGATTCCTCCCATTTCATGCTGAATGAAAAGACACAAGCGCGAAGCATGTCTTCCAGCACTTGATTGACTCGTTCAACTTGGCCTTGCGACTGGGGGTGATAAGCGGTGCTGAGAGACAGACGAGTCCCGAGGGCTTCCATGAAACTATTCCAGTATCGTGAGGTGAAAAGGCTGCCACGGTCTGAACTGATCTCCATCGGAATACCGTGGAGTGACACAATCCGGGAGATGTACAAGTGTGCTAACTGACTAGCAGTGATTGTCTCCTTGACCGGTAGAAAATGAGCAATCTTGGAGAATCGGTCGATGACGACAAAGATGGCATCGTTACCTTTCTGTGACTTAGGAAAACCGGTGACGAAGTCCATTTCGACTTTGTCCCACTTCCAATCAGGAGGAGGGAGTGGTCGCAACCAACCAGCAGGTTTCTGATGTCCGGCTTTGACGCGACTGCAAACGTCACAGTGAGAAACATAGCGGGCGATGTCTTGCTTCATGTAAGGCCACCAGTACCGCTGACGAAGGTCTTTATACATCTTGGTACTGCCAGGGTGGATTGACAAGGGAGAATTATGGGCTTCTCCCATGATATCCGGACCACAGTTAATGATGGCCGGGCTCACAGGAACTACTAAGCGGCCCTTGAAGTACACAGTATCACCATCATTGGCATCAATGGTAAAAGAGGAGGGCTTTCCTTCTGCGATGTCTTGCTTGATCTTCACAATGTCAGGGGCCAGAGATTGTCTACTCTTGATGAGGTTGTCGAGGCTTGACTCGAGAACCAGGTTATTGACGTAACCTTGAGGAACAATCTCGAGGTTCAACTTGCGAAACTCTTCGTACAGAAGTGGTTGCTGCACCTGAACCTCAAGTTCAGAACAGTAAGCTTTGCGGCTCAAGGCATCGGCCATCACGTTAGCCTTGCCCGGGGTATACAAAATATCCATGTTGAAGTCGTCTATTGTCTCGAGCCATCGTTGTTGACGAAGATTCAGGTCTGGCTGAGTAAATAGGTACTTCAGACTTTGGTGATCGGTGTAGACCTCGCAACGATTACCGACGAGGTAATGTCGCCACAGCTTCAATGCATAAATTACTGCTGCCAATTCGAGATCATGTGTTGGATACTTGTCTTCGTGAGCACGCAACTGACGACAGCCATACGCAATCACTTTGCGCTCTTGCATTAGGACACAGCCTAATCCTTGACGAGACGCGTCGCAATATATCACGAAGTCCTTCTGAGTATCAGGGGGAGCGAGCACCGGGGGAGAAGTTAGCTTGTCCTTGAGCGCTTGGAAACTTTCTTGACATTTATCTGTCCACTCAAACTTGACTCCTTTGTGAAGCAGATTAGTCAGAGGCCTGGCAATCTTGGAGAAATTCTCGACGAAACGGCGGCAATAGCTAGCGAGCCCGAGGAAACTGCGGACTTGCTTGACGGTCTTGGGAGGAGTCCAGTCAAGAATAGCCTGGATACGTTCTGGGGTGACGGCAATGCCATCCTTGGAAATCACATGTCCAAGGTAGGTTACTTCGGGAAGCCAGAACTCACACTTAGAATACTTAGCGTAGAGTTTGTGTTCTCGAAGCTTCTCCAGTATAAGACGAAGATGTTCAGCATGTTCTTCTTCATTCTTGGAATATACCAATATATCATCCAGATAAACCACGACGAACTGGTCGAGGTACTCCATGAAAATATAATTCATCAATCTGGAGAAGGTGGCTGGAGCATTGGTTAAGCCAAAGGACATGACGGTGTACTCGTATGAACCATAGCGAGTAATGAAGGCATTCTTCGGAATGTCCTCATCACGTACTCGGATTTGGTGATAACCCAACCTCAAGTCGAGTTTGGAAAACACCTTGGATCCGGCAAGTTGATCATACATATCGTTGATCCGGGGAAGTGGGTATTTGTTCTGGATGGTGGCTTGGTTAATGGGACGATAATCTTGGACCAATCGGTTTGTCCCATCGCTCTTCTTGACAAAGAGCGAAGGTGCTCCCCAAGCTGAGGAACTAGGGCGAATGAATCCTTTCTGAAGTGCCTTGTCGATTTCCTCCTTAAGTTCAAGGAGTTCATGTGGCGGCATCTTATAAGGACGCTTGGCAATAGGGGTGGTGTCGGGCTTCAAGTCGATGACAAATTCGACTTCTCTGATCGGGGGTATTCCCGGCAGTTCTTCTGGGAAGACGTCGGGAAAATCGCGAACGTCTAGAACGTTCTCGATGCCTTCGAGGGGGGCGGCATTCAAAGCATTCATCATAAATATCTGTGTTTCAGCATTACGGGTAACTCGGGTGGTGTGGTTAACAATCTCGCCGGAGGGGTGAAAAAGTTGGACAGACTTGGTGCCACAATAAAGTGCGGCATCGTGAAATTTCAACCAATCCATTCCCAGAATGAGGTCTATGGTGGAAGACTTCAGAACGATGGGGGAAGCAAGGAATTCAATCCCTTCAATTTCAACAATGGTTCCGGGCACTATCTTGGTGGTTTGACATTGGCCTATCGGGGTGCGGACAACCATCGGTGGGTTCATCTTTTCTAGCGTGAAGTTATGCGACAATGCAAATGCTTCCGACAAGAATGAATGCGATGCTCCTGTATGGCTGTATCAAATAAAACAGTAGCAAGTACGGAATTAACGAGAAGGGTACCCATCATGGTAGCGGGTTGTTGCTGAGCTTCTTCAACATTGACGTTGTTAGCATGTCCACGAGCATAAGCGGCAGACCCAGTATTATAGTTGGGGGTCCTATTGTTGCCACGACCATTTCCACGGCCAGCGGGGTGAACTACCAGTTGCTTCTGTTTCTGGGGGCACTCTCTGGAAAAATGCCCAGGTTGACGGCACGTGAAGCATAGTCCATCCTGAGGACGAAGGGGGTAGCATTGGGTGGTGCAGGAAGAGCTCTTGGCATCTGCGGTGGCGGAGGCAGACGGGGTGCAGCATAAGACGGCCTTGGAGCAGGGACAGGTGAATGGGTCACACTGGTAGGGAGCCAGATACGACGCTTCTGCGTTGCGCCCGAAGATGAGCCAACGTCACGATAACGCTTCAGAGAGTTCTTGTGGTCCATCTGGGCAGTCTCGACGGTGATAGCTTTGTTCACCATGGTGGCGAAGTTGGCGAAATCATGAACGGCAAGAGCGAGCCTGAGGTCTGGGTTGAGGCGACGACGGAACTTCTGCTGCCTGCGAGCATCAGTGGTGATCTCTTCTTCCGCATAGCGAGAGAGGTTGAGGAACTCGCGCTGATAGGCTTCAACAGTCATGTCGCCCTGAGTGAGGTTGCGGAATTCTTCCGCCTTACGATCCATGATCCCCTGAGGAATGTAGCGGGCGCGGAAGGCAGACTGAAATTCATCCCAAGTGATGACTTCTCCAACTGGCAGGGAACGCTTGTGGGTGCTCCACCACTGAGCAGCGGCGCCTTTCAGATGATAAGACGCAAAGTTCACATAGTCGGCTAGATCGACATTAGCAGACTCCAGCTCGTGCGTGATGTCGCGAAGCCAGTCATCAGCATCCAACGGCTGAACAGTGTTGCGGAACATAGTGGGGTTGAGGCGGGTGAAGTCGTGCAGAGTCACGGTGGCATGCTGATGGTGGTGCCCATTCTGATTAGGCTGGGGGAACTGAGCCATGACATTCTCCATGAACTGACGGTTCAACTCGAACTGCTGCATCATTCCGGCCATGTAATCTGGCGGCGGAGGTGGGTCGTTTGCAGCACGACCACGACCACGACCCCCACGACCAGCCATCCTGCTAGAATTTAACAGGGGTATTTCAGCAATGAAAATTTAACGAGATAACGGAATCAAGCCTGAAGTAAAGCGACAACGAAGAGGAGGCGAGGATATATAGGAGTAGTCATATAAGACATACACATTTACACACAGAGTCAATCGAAAATCGGGCAGCGTAACGTCGTAGAAATTAAGGAAAAAGGACTCACTAGGTGGCGCGCAGACCGCAGTAAGGATTACACGACGCGACATAGATTCCACTATGTCAATCACGCCACAAGAAAACTGTTGGCCACAGGAGTTAATGCCAGAGGACGCACGGCCTGCCCAGAATGAGAATGGGATCCGCGGTCCGGGACCTGGGGTAGAACTCCTGCGACACAACTCAATCAATGGGGAAGCACCAAAAACGCCGGGTGGAATCAAGTGAACGTGATCCTAATGTCAGAGTTTGTAAAACTTACCAGCAAGGATAAGAGAGCAGAGTCCCAGAGCATAGGTAAGGAGAAAAGGATCCTAATACCATAGATATCACACGTAGTGACATCGATGAGGGCCCGTAAGCCAAATATTAAGTTAGCAAAATAGTTTTTCAAAGTCTAGACTCAACTTCGACCAAGTAGTGGTGGGGTGGCTTCCTACAGGCAGTCGGCTCTGATACCAACTTGTGACGCCCCCAAAATCAATCCATGTACAGTAATCATACACGCAGAGTACACGGCTGAGATTAGGGTGCCACGGTGAGAATATCACAGCACAACACTAAACACAAAAGGATAAACAAATATGTTACAATAAAAGAGGGGTCACGCGGACTTGAATACATAAGTCATACAAGCCATAATATCTGAGTACATACATAGTTAGTCAAGTTTTATCTTAAGAAGGCTAGCACAAATCACATCAGAGATACAGATCGAAAAGGCGAGGCCTCCTGGTCAACGGGGAACTCGACGTCGTAGTAGGCACCTCCGGGGTACTCCTGCTCTTGGGCTCCAACGTCGGCTGCAGCGGCCGATCAGTCAAAGCGAAAAAGGGGAAATAAAGCAAAGTTGAGTATCTAGCATACCCGCGAGTCTTACGTCCGCTAATAAGCATTATGCATTGTATCAACGGAAAGAAGAGGCTGTATATAGTGGACTGAAGGACAGAAATCCAGAGCAAGGCTAAGAAGCTAGGCCTATCGAAGACTAGCATCTTCCAACGAGTCTTGCATCATGAGGTAAGAATCAGCCAACAGTTAATATAACCGTAATGAAAGTAACAATGCAGCAGAAGTTGCTGCAGCATTGTATAATAATAAGTTGTAATCATAATTAACAATGCCTCCGAGTTCACCTCCTCGACATCCCCGCGAGGAAGAAAACCCGGAACCATACAGTTTAATAATAATAGTTTGTAGTGGTAAGATCCAGCTTCAGCGTAAAGCGTCCTGTTACCGTGGACACGGCTATCCGAATAGATTAATCTTCCCCGCAGGGGTGCACTTGTGTTACGCTACACGCACGGATCTCCAAGGTGGCGGGAACCTTGTTAGGGAACGCTCCACCGAGGCTATCCGACACTTCATAGCCCATCTTTCAAACTCAACAGAGAGGCCATCCGCCGGTCTAAATCCTAAGTACGTCGGGCCTTGGACCCCAACCCGAACGTACTCCTGCACGGTGCGTGGCTGGCCGGTGAAGTTAAAGCAAATCCAAATAAGACACCACCGCGCGAGAAAATAAGACAACACCACTTCCCGGCAATCAGCCCGAAGTACTGCTGACGTCTGAAGAGTCCTCAGACGACACTACGAAGCAGAGGAGCCCATAACTTGTAATTCCCACGGGTAGGTAGTGCGTACATGGCATATAGCCAACTCAAGACATCCACTGAACCATTTAGCATTTTCATTAACCTGCGTGACAACAGTTATCGTTGCCTCGACTTAACTGACCCACGAACAACGACAGCAGCCAGGACCACCAGTACATCGGTGCATGCCCTGTCGTCCCACCAAGTCACTGCGGATACCAACAATGTGAACCATCTCCTTACCTTGTCTCGCGTGTGCTCCTGGAGGAGCTCGACTTTCGTGGTTTGGTAACTCTCGCGGCCAACGATCAGGGGCCAAGCACACCGGTACACTGGTCGTACCCTCCCTGTTGTCCCGTCGCAATACCTCTCACGGGCACCGTTGGGTCGCCCGACTTCTTACCTGAAGGACAACCGTTACTCAGGTACCTAGAGCGGCTATACAGAGTCAACAACGAGTGGAGTACAAGGATTACTCCTTGATAGTTCACACTTGATGATGGCTCGGCAGAGCCGAGCTAGGGGCCTGAGGCGGTGTCTGCATTGTACCGTACCTGTGCAGTTATAATATTTGTTCCCGCGTTCACTCCCCTGAGTGATCACGACCCTCTATCTAATCCTAGCTAACAATTTGCAGGGCTCACTGCTGAATAATGCATAATAATAATAATAATATCAATAATAGGTAGCATAGGATAAAGGAAGGCACATAAGGGGGCGACAATGATAGGTTATGCAATTGAATAAGATTGTAATCGTAGCAGCAGCAGTAACAATGCCTAGTGCAAGAAATGTACGGAAAGATAGGCGATATCTGGGGAAGAGAATGGCTCTGCTTGCCTGGAAGCTCGACGGTAGGGGTAGGGTCGTCGACGAAGTAGTCGTACTCAGCAGCGGTGTAGTCGACGGCAGCAGCGGGGTGTACCAGAGATTAAGGGGGGGGGAAGAAACAGTAAATACAAAGCAATCATATACAAACAGATGCATGACATGACATATGCAATGTTAACGGTGTTCTAACGCAGTGCAATGCACGTTGCTCGGAACGGAAATTCATCTGGGGATGAACTACCGGCTCCGGGTGATTATCGGACAAGGTGTCCGGAGGGGGAAGATATCATGCCGGAGTTGTCGTGGACATCCGATACATGTGTGGGTGGTGTATCCGGATTAGTTGATCTATTCCGAACAACTTTCGTGTTCGAAATAAATTCATCCGGGCACTCTAACAGTACCGGACAGTTTATCGGACAGACGGTCCGAAGGGGGACGGTTCGATGTTCGTTGTGTTAGAGGGGTGTGATAGACATACGGATAACGTATTGGTATTCGTCATATTTTTCTGATCAATTTTCATGTATAAAGTTTTTGAATCTGAGTTACGGTTTAAAAGTTATTGAATTTCAAAGTTTTAAATTATTTAAATGATTTTCTGAATTTCTTTTATTATTTATTCAACATTATCCAGAACATTATCCAAAACAGTATTCATGACAGAGAGGGCCCACATGGCAGTGTCTACTTCTATTTGTTTTAATTTAAATAAATTCCTGACAAGTGGGGCCTAGGTGTCATGGACAGCAACTAATATTATCACTTATTTAATTTAAACATGCAGTGGGGCCTACCTGTCATAGAGACAACTAATACTAATCACTTTAATTAGCCAGTGGATTAATTAAAAGGGGTTGGGCCCACATGGCAGTGACATGTTAAGCTAATTAACCAATTTTAATTAAGTTTAATTAACTTAACTGAATCAAGGGCGTGGGACCCGCATGTAAGTGATTAGGGTTGCCCAGTCAGCATAGTTGACTGGTCAACCCAGTCAACTGGACCATGGGGCCCACAGGCAGTGACCCAGGGGGGGTGTCCCAGGTGTGCCACGTCAGGGGGCAACGGTGGCGAGTCGCCGGCGTGCTCCTGACGGCGGAAGGCTACGGGAGGGGCGTGGGATTTGCGTACCGGGCTCCATTAGGGGCGTGGCTAGGCTCAAACGAGCGAGGAGACGGCGCCGCGTTGATCTACGGCGGTAACGCAGGCTGGGAGGCACGGAGGCGAGTGCAAGCTCAAGGACGGCGGCGAGATGCGTTCGGCTCCAATGGCGAACAACCACACACAACGCGTGCGTTCGATCTGGAGGGCGGGTTCGAACCTACGGTGCATAGGTAGCATGGTGCCGCCAAAAACGTGCGCTGGGGTGGCCTAGAGTACGTAGGCGGCGCCAATGGCGACGGCCAGAACAACAAGAAAGGGGGTTTCGTCTACGGCGCTATCGAGACTCAACGGGCAGTTGGGGGTGGTGAGGATGCTCACCACGAGCGCGTAGAGGTGGGCAGCGTGCTCGGGGACAGCTCGGTGCGGGAGGAACTCGGCGGTGATCCGGCGGCTGGAGGTAGACGAAGACGGCGAATTCACAAGCTGCGGTGCCTCTGGGTTCGATTCCTCTCACAGCGTGATGAAGACGATGGCTTGGAGGCGGCCGGACACGGTCTCTTAGTCTAGGGGGCACAGTGGCCGCGGTTGGGCACGACAATGGCGACGGCGGCGCTCGGGAGTTTTTCCCCGAGGCGTGCGAGAGGAGGAGGAGGGGAAAGGGAGGGGGAGGATGTCCAGGGGGTCGGCCGGGGTGGCCTTATCGCGTCGGCGCCGGGAGGGAGCAGGTGGAGGCGGGGCCGGCCTGGCAGCGGCGTGGCCGCGCTCGGCCGCCGTACGTAGCAGGTGAGGGAGTGGGTGGGGAAGAAGACAAGGGATGGGGGTGGGCTGGGCCAAGTGGGCTGTCGCCCTGAGCGACGTTTAGCCCTTTTTATTTTGTTTTGTTTTTCTGTTTGTTCTATTTCTTTTTTGTAATTGATTTATTAACCCTAGCATTTTTGTAAAATGTTATTGGTGTTTGTAAATTAGGGTTACATATTACTGAGGTGCCACAAAAGATTTTGAGTTTTTATAAAATCATTTGATATTTTATTTTATTGAAAATGGAGCAGAACCCACTGTTTTTGCTACTGTTTGAGTTGTTTGGATTTTTCAGTGGAAAAATAAAATACCATAACCACATGGGCATGACCCAATGATTATTAGTGATTTTATAAAAGTGGTCCCATGATTTTAGGGCAAAGTTTAATTGCCACATATTTTTCATAGCAACCAAAAGGCATTTCTGAATATGATCAAAAGCAATGTGGATCATGGCATGGTTTGCATAGTGATTAGCAACAGTGATTAGTCCACAGTAAAAGTGATTACTGTTACAGACAAGTGAGGGTGTTACACTTCACTTCACTGTCTTCCATCATCGCGCCTCTCTGCCTTTCCCTCATCGTCGGCCTCCACCACCGATCGTCGACGTGTCTCCTTACTCCATTGTTGTCGTGGGAGGTGAGCTTGTTTTTTTTTGCAAATGTCAAGCTATATATTATTCAAATGATCACTTTTGCTATATTGTTATGCTATGAAAACCGAATAATCATTTTTTCAAAAAACAAGGTCACCTAGTTTGTGAAAAAAATATTTGTATCAAAAAATGCCGCATGTCTATTTAATGCTTATTTGTATGTAGAAATTATATGTTTCAGGTTGCCCACCACAAATGCCATGTGCTAATGCTTTTCCATATCAAAATAAATGGTTGTGTGGCCAATTTTTATTCCCCCTATAACTCAAAAATATATAATTCATAAAGATCACAAAAATAAGTAATTTCGATGGGATCCCTTTGTAAGAGATTTTACCGCGGGAAGGATCCCTACTATTGTTGGGGGTCGTTCCTCCTCCAACTCTTCCTCGAGATAGTCAAAATACTAGCTATATCTATGGTTTATGTGTTGACTTTAAATCCCATAGGTCTCCCTTTGGCAAAGATGGTCATGGAGGAAGGATCCCAACTGTCGTCATATATAGGCATCATTTTTCCTTCTTTTCCTTTAGCTAGACCTTGGTTAGGCAGGAGAAATGACCATCACCAAGGTTGAGAATACCAATGAGGGAGTGTCCACCATATACACAACCACTTAAGAGATGTTCTTGAAGAAAAGATATCAATTATTGCCGTAGGTGGTTAATACAATATGTGTGAGCTCCTCCTCTAATACCTTGGTAACCTAGGAGGGGATCGACAAATCGACCATCATCGTCCGTCAAAATATCAACGAGGAATTCCCCACCATATATTCAACCACTTTGAGATATGAGTGTTGTTATAGAGAGCCTTGACGGACTAAAAGTCAATAGACAAATCCTAACAAATGAGCATTGTAATTAGTGATGGATAGAATATAATTATTCTTTGTCGTTCGATACTTATGTTATATTTCCATTGTGACACTAATTATGTTAGTGAGCTGAAAGGTGTGAACAGGACCTCGAGGTTATGGCTTCCCCGGTGACGCCGCTCCTGTTAAGTTTGACTCTTCGATCGAGGAGGAGGCACACATCGCGGCCGGGCACGCTAGTGAGGTCTACTTGGAGGTGCTCCTTTAGGCGAACCCGCAGCTCATCAATGGGAACCACACGGTCTATGAGTCCGTCAAGTTAGAGTAGAAGGCCGAGGGCATCTGCCAAACGATGGTTCGTCTTTCTGCCGATCAGCAGAAGTTTTTTTAGGAGCTGACCAGTAAGTATGCGCCACCTTAGGAATGTGATGACTCGTCCCCATTGAGTCCACTGATCGCCAGTGGTCACGACGCTTGCTCCTCTACTAAGGGGGGGGGGTGGTGGATCCCCACCTGCTACGACTCCATGGTCACCGCTTTCATCGAGTACCACCCGGAGTAATCTAGCTAGATAGTTTGACCCTGATGTAGCAATGTAGTTATGTAGTTGTTGATGTCACTCGAAGCCGCACTTGTGATGATTTTGGATATGCGAGTTATGAATGCTTATGTTATATGTGTTTTCTTCAACTTGTGTTGCTTCTTGAAATCTTGTTCTCTTTTTTTGTAGATGAAGTGATATGTGGCGTACAGAGCTAGGTTTCTGAATTCTATGATTCCTGTCACTCATGCAAGAAACAAATTATTGGTTACAAAGGTTTTCTCCTTCAAAGGGTTTAATACTAAGGGCCTGTTTGGGACCGCTTCGCTCCCTAAAATTTAGTTTCGTTCCAAGAAACGCAAGCCAAATGGGGTAACTCCATGATATGCCACTCAACAAATAAACTAGAATCTGGGGTATGTTTTTTGTGAAGCTCCTTAGAGGGTGCTCCATATAAAATCTAGAAGCTGGAGTTGGAGGGAAATTACCCACCACTGCTACCAGTAAGCGAATACCCCTTCATCAACCAATCAGATAGATCTTTTCCACCAATTTTTTTATTTTTAAAGCTGGAGCTAGTTGCAAACCAAACATGATAAAAAAAATTCTTTGATAAATCTACAACTCCTACATAAAGCTACTCTAAAATAAATTTAGTAGAGTGGAGCTAATTTTTGTGAAGCGGAGTAGTCCCAAACAGGCCCTAAGGAGGAGGCGGAGGATGATTACTCCAAGTACGCGCTAAAAATGAAGAGCAATCATAAGGTAGGTAAGGGTGCATGCCAATTTATTGGGTCGACGGGGGTTCACGAACTTGATAATCCTCTTCTAGTTTTTCATAACTATGTTGTTTCTTTTATCATATGATCATATGTAATATGCATTGGCCACATTGATGTTTAATGAGGAGATAGTTGTGCTAAGTAACTAGTTCTGACTTTATATGATTCTTGTGTGGATCATATATAATGCTTTCGTGAGTTTGATATTGTAAGAATTTGTTATGGATATGATCCTTACTGAGTCTACAAATTTTTACTCCTTTTCAACAGTAGCGCTAAAAAATAAGGCCACGTGGTTGGTGCTAGCAGCTTGGCTTTCTATTTATCGAGTGCCTGGTAGAGGTTCTCGACAAAAGAGGCACGTAGCATCAACTGAAAAATTACTGGTGTTAGTTAAGTTAGAAGTTGCATCTTGACAAATATAAGTTATATTATTAAATTTTATTTTTCTGGTCCCATCAAACAATTGACGGTCGACGGTCTCGATTGACGATCATGAAATTATTTTATGTTGTCGATATTCTTTGGTTCTCAATAATATGTTTACCAAACTGGTAAAAGAACAATATGTTTACCGAAGGTTTGACGGCGAAATTTTATTTGCTTGAGGGATGTACTTCCTTCATTTCAAATTACTTGCCGCTCAAATAAATACATTCATTTAAATGACAAATAATTCGGGACGGAGAAAGTACTTCATATGCCTTTTATCGAGATCACGTTAGTTTCAGTAGTGAATGGGTGTCTGAAAAAATGAAACAAACTCATCTGAACAGCAGACGACCGTCCGATTACCTACTGGCGAACGTGACGAACCTTATCCTCGGAATACCTGAACCCATGGAGAACCGAAGAAGATTCCACCAAGGTGGAAAGTCTCCGCCATGGCATTGCAGCTCGCCGTCCAATCACTCGCTGCAAGCCTCTCCCGCTCTCCCAACAAGCCCGCCACAAACCCCCCGAGCAATGGCCACCACCACCCGCAGGAACCAACCTCCAGCAGCAGCAGCGGCAGCAGAAGGAGCCTCGCGACGGCGGCGGCGGCGGCGCTCCTCGCGTCCCAGCTGCTGCCGCCGACGGCGGGCATCGCAGGCGCGTTCGACCTCGACCTTCGGATCACCATCCCGGAGCAGTCGAGCGAGGAGGCCGAGGCCGTCGTGAGGACGCACGCCAGGAACCTGGTGCGCGTCAAGCAGTACATCGACGCCAGGTCGTGGCGGGAGCTGCAGACGGCGCTACGGGCCAGCGCCGCCAACCTCAAGCAGGACCTGTACGCCATCATCCAGGCGAGGCCGCCGGGCCAGCGCCCCGAGCTCCGGAGGCTCTACTCCGACCTCTTCAACAATGTCACCAAAGTAGGGTAACATTTGAGCCTCTGAGGTTAAACGCAAGCAATTCGAGCGCTGACATTGCTCTGCTCTTGTGTGTGCAGCTGGACTATGCGGCCAGAGACAAGGATGAGCCCCAAGTGCAGGAATGCTACGGCAACATTGTGGCCGCCATTGACCAGATTTTTGCCAGAATCATGTAGTTTTTGCACTGGCTCTTCCAGGATAGAGGGACAGACAGATTGGGTAAAACTAGACATCTGGATAACTGGATTTATGTTTGCATACAGAGAGAAGTACATGGTAACCGGCAAAAAGGCTTTTCTTTTGCTATGTAGCTAGCTCTTATTAGTTTCTTCTGCTACATCTTCTATATGCTCTACCCTCTAAAGGAGGAATCCAAAAACGAATCAATACTTGCAGGTGCAGCAGGACGAGAAAAACTGCAGTTTCCTGAAACCATCACTGCTCGATCGATGTTCAGCCACCAATATACAGGCTTGTCGCAATGCTACGCAGAGTGGCTTCTCGGTCACCACTCACCTCTCCTTTGCTTCCAGATAGTGGAAACAGGGTTCCTTGGTGACTCTATTCGCCACTGTCTGGCGTACATGCTGAAGCAGTATTTATCTTCATATAATTCGCCGAACTACTGATGAAGTTTCAGTGTCTGCCTCATCTGTGGCCTGCTTGGCTGTGACCTCACCATCCTCTTGGCTCCTCCTTCAAATGGCTGTTTCCAAGATTTTGTTCCTTAAGAGAGAAAAGGTTACTTGGTGAGTAGGTTTACTGGATCAAGAACGACACAAAATTGTGCGTTCAAACTCCAAAGAAGCTCATCAAAGCATACAAAGTCACTAGGTAAAATGCAGAACCTCAGAGTGGTTTGTGATAAAGGAGTGTCAACTAGTGACAGGCTGGAAGAACTTACCATTGAAAAGTTTGGGAACATGTAGCTAGCAAGGCTTTCATTCACCGCAACACCCAACTGAGGCAACCTAATCGGTGTTGGAGGCATTTGGTTCATGCTGTTTATAGAAGAAGCATCATTAGAGGCAGGGATTGTTTTTCTTCACGAGCTCAACTCTAGTATTTCTACAACTGAATTATGCAGCATGCATTAGAGGTGGAATATGTTTACGTTTGTACAAGGGCAGCAAGATTCGCGTTCACACGGCGGAAGAGATCGGGGTTATTTTGAGCCTGGAAGAAAGAATACAGTCAATATGAAATCCATTCCTAACAAGCAATGCTCCAGATGAAGGCTGACTGACAAAATCATGGAACTCCTGCATTCCTCTGTACGAGTAATAGCACATGAAAAGAAAATACACTAACCTGAAATGTATTAAGATTTTCTTCTATCTGAGCAAGAAGCTGATTATTTTCTTCCAGTAAGAGCTGCGCTGCACGATCTATCTCAGAGGCTACATGGTGGAAAAGATGGTCAATTTATGCAACAAATGGATCAAAACAAATAAAAAACGTTAGCTGAATCTCGTCGACCATTAGGATCTCTGAATCTGCATATTTTCTTTGAAGTTCAGAAGGAAATAACCTCAAGCTTGGACAAACAGGTTCGACATATCCACAGATACTTAATGTTCAGAGAATGATTTCTAAAATGACGTCTCCCTCGATCATTTCTTGCAAGTACAACAATACATATTTCAACTTATCAAGTTCCAATGGAGTCAAGTAATCACTTGCCTTTTTATTAAAGTAACCCTGCCTATGTGAGTTAAATTTAGAAATTTAGTTAATAACTAAGTTCACTAAATCAACTTCTGCATTTTTCTTGTAACAGTCTTTACTCTTATAAATACGTCAGCTGGTCATGGTGGTCCATGCAACATTGTGTTGTGTGCACCATCAGATCTACATCAAACGGCTTCACACCTTTCTCACCTTCTTCGGTAATTTTGTCCCGCACCCAACAACCCACTCCACCCCATTTCATAACCTTTTTCCCAGACATGCAGGGCAAGATGATTTTATAATTTGAACTAAAACCATGACATTCTTTTTGGGACGGAGGGAGTAGCAAGTACCAACACACAGACACTATGGCAGTTAACTAGCACAATATTTTGTTAGCAAGAAACCAGTGCTTTGCTACGAAAAGGTCATAATAATATGTTTGCAAGACTTATATAGGCAGGGATATTGGGTTGAGATGATGCCCGGGGTACCCACAAATTCATGGAAGAACAAGGTGTTTTTTTAAAACATACTTAAGTGGGTAGGGAGTAGTCTTAACTCAGTATCAACTATTGTTTGCAAATCAGATGGTTGGTACAATCCTAGCGCAAACGAGCCACCACCACCAACTAGTTTGTTTATATGAGTAAGGAAATTGCAAAATGATACTATGGTACCGGCCTTATAAAACATTGGAGCAGATAGCTAGAAGCAAAAAGATAGATAAATGGAAATACTGAAGCAAACAACTGGACCTGGTAAATTGTAAAGAGAGAAAGCCTGATACTCAGGTGGCCTACGAACCTCCAGATGGATATTGACTGTTTTGAATGGCATGGTGTGGCACAAAGGAAGAGACTCCTGTATTCATCTGAACAGGCTGACTGGTACTCCAGGATGAAGGCCCAACCATTTTATCCTGAGAAATAACCATGAGTAACACCAGACAAAAATATGCACATAAAATGTGAGATGCACGGGATCATAGGTATATTTTGTATAAAGTAAACTCTTGCCCCCTCAAAACTTTCTTTAAAAAATTCCTTTGTAAGGAACTGATAGTATGATTTTGCGTGCCATTTTTCTTTTTTTTGGAAGATATCTAAAACCTCTTAGGTATTCTTATTCTCACTTTCATAACAATTTGGACTGAAA
Organism: Bromus sterilis; assembly: GCA_950022295.1. Classification (NCBI taxonomy): domain Eukaryota; kingdom Viridiplantae; phylum Streptophyta; class Magnoliopsida; order Poales; family Poaceae; genus Bromus; species Bromus sterilis. Next base: position 26,474,230 of record OX465596.1, on the reverse strand, counting down.
GCCTTCTTACTTGTTTAATCTCTAATTATTGGGCATAATTAGGGATGTCATATGAAACAAAGTTCATAAAATATAAAAATGAGTATGCTAGTACCTTTCTATCTTTCACTTTTCTGCTATGATGTTCTGCAGGCCTCCGTCGCCTTGTAGTTTGTTTGTTCTATAAAAGCATCAAACCATTAACATTATTAAAAAATGGGGAAAAAGTTCTAAGTTAGCTATGTACATACATATCTTCTTAACAGTATATGTTATAAAAAAATGCAAGACTTTATTTTGTAGCTAGCTATATTTTCAACAAGACTGTAGAAGATAAAGCACTACATTTTGGTTCATGGGCAAATGGTACTACCATGCTTTAATTTTTAACACGACAGAATAATTGGTCAACCAGAAGCTCAGGCAAGTATTACCAGTTCGGTTGTTGTAACTAATATATATATCGAGCCAAAAAGTTGGATCACTCATGAAATAATATATATATACTTTATTAATTTGTAATTAAATAAGAACACCTGTCTTTGATATACCTTTCCTTTTAGGTAACACGGATGAACAAGAATAAAATAGCATACCAAAAGGATACTGATTGCCAACTCATGTCCCACTATATAAGGTCCAAAATGCAGAAATGCACTATTTGTATATACAGTGAGAATAAGTGTACCTGCCACTCACTTAATATATGCACAATAAATGCATCTATCACCAATCCTAGTACGTTCGGATTAATCTTGAAACCAAGAAAATATTTAGCATGTAGGAAAAAGGATAAATTTCTTGTCCAATTGCACCCGAATAAATTGCCAATTATGTGTATATGAGGGCATCATTCTTTAAGTTTGTTTATATTCATTCGGTACCCAGATCTAAATAAGCGATGTCCCTTCTTGGACATGAACTATATACTGATGTAGTACTTCCAAGGAACACCTCAAACAGATGGCACCCATGTAACCAGAAAAACAATAACAAATACACAGAGCATGTATACAAATTAGTGATTACTTACCACTAACCACTGGCATCTCATCGCAACATCCCTCACCGTCTTGGTTGGAATGGAAGCGGCTATCTTTATATACTTCATGATACCATGTTCATTCACATATCTGAAAGGGTGCACAAGACGGGCGACATAACAAACACAGACGTCAAACAAGAGATAGAAAATAGACATTTATGGTAACACAAACTAACAGGACAAGAAAATCTATCTCTGAAGGACATGGTTCTAGGATAAATTTTAACGATGGAAACCACATGTGCTGTGTTGATTCCCTTATAAAAACAGTTACACAAGCGGAAATATCTTACCTATCCAGGCACTCTTTCAGCACTTGGTGCTCAAGCTGTGACCAATCCGCAGCCAGGTTTCCTCCATATTTGAGGTTCTGCGCAGAATCACCAACCATACTGGATGAACTAGTGGAGACAGCCACTGAAGGCGCGGTGTTCATCATCCCCATGTTAGTTGTCATGTTGCTAGTGGAGACAGTCACTGAAGGCGCGGTGTTCATCATCCCCATGTTAGTTGTCATGTTGCTGGAACAGTCCAGATACACCGGCATGCCTCCTCCCGCCCCGCTAGAAGCCGCACTTGTCTGAAAGGAAACCACATTCTGGCCGGAGAACGGCTGCGAAAACGGCCCGAAGTTTTCATCAGGAACGTCTGCCATTATGCCCACCAATTCCTCTATATCAGAATCTGATAGCTCCAGCTTGGAAGGATGTGATGCACTGCTAGGTCCAGAACAACTTCAGAATGCCGGTGCTAGATCAGGGCTTCTTGTAATTCAGTTATAGGTTGTACACTAATTCTTTCAAGTCTGCACTCCTGGCAACAATATCTGCAGATGCAAATAGTAGGCATGCCAAAGAAAGTCAGAACCTTGAAATTTGGATGGAGAAAGAGAGCTCAATACAGGGAAACGCTCGAAACTTCCTGTGCCTCAAAAGAGAAATCTGCGGAACAGAAAGAAGGATGCTCTGACAGAAAGGTACCATTTCAGAAACGGAATTTTCTTTCGCTTGTCAAAGACGCTAATGTATTGTCAGTTCCATGCCTAAAACATCTAGTAACTCTTCTCAACCGCATGACAGTGGAAAATGATCATACTAAAACATCAAACTGCCAACCTTACAGACACTCTTTCTCATCTTCCTTTTCCATGTGCAATCTCTGGGATGAGTTCAGAAAACACCCAAATTGTTCCAAAAAATAAAAAAGCAAGCGTTTCTTGAGATAGGGTCAATTTAACAGGCAAAGTATGTTTAATATCTTAACAGAGTCGGCGGCACTCTGTGTTTACGCATGCAAAACACATGAAGAGTAAATGAGTAATAAAACAACAAAGAAGCAATAATAACAACTCAATGAAAGAAAGGAACCCGTGGACAAGGACCCGGGCAGTCTGCTCTCTCCCGCAGTTCATAAGTCGTGGATAGAGACCCAAGCAAGATAAACCTCTGGAAATGATTACGTAAAGCCGGAGCTGACCAGTCAAGACACAGTGAGGCAGGCAGGGCATGCATGCGGTAGCGCCGTCAAGGAACAGACCTAGTTCGTACCCCCAAATCTTATCCAGAAAAACGTGCATGCTGCAGAAAGAGAGAACTACACCCAGGAGACGCTGGGAAAGGGAGAGGAGCTAGGCCCCGATCCAGCCACAGCCGGAGCCAAATTCAGCAAAGGAGAACGGGCAAGAACGCAGGCAGGCAGGTGAAATTGGCAGGGAAGAACTTACCGGTCCGAGTCCGATCTGGTGAGCGGGAGCAGCCGGCAGGAGAAGGCGAGAAGGCGAAGCCCAGTGTGGTTCCTGCGTGTCGCCTCCCCGGTGCTTGGTGGTGGTGGTGGAGGTGGAGGTGGAGGTGGAGGTGGTAGTGTTAAATGGTGCCGCCCAGCTTTGTGCGCTCCAATGGGGAGGATGCCAAAAAGCGGCGGCCCCGCCTCTCCAGTAAGCCGTATGTGGCCTCCCCTCTCCAAAAGCCGAAGTCGTGTGCCAGTTTAACAAGTTGACAAAAGGAAAAGGGTGGTGGAGGAGGAGAAGCAGAGGCGATCTCTGTTGGGATTCGGGTTTCTGGAGGGAGGAGATCGGAACCGGTGGAGGCAGAGGCAGAGGGAGAGGCTCCTAAGACAAATGATTGCCACAAATGGTTTCCATCTTAGGTTTCTTTTCTCATGAGAAGAGGAAAGCTACCATGCTTCTTTCCACTCAATTTCTACTTGTTATGAATTCAACTCTCTTTATTCTTTATGGCACTACACTCTGCTTGCAATGTTATGGCATCTACAACAGTGTGGGGCTGGTTATATAGGCGAGGGGGAGGCGATATACGCGTCCAAGGTACGCGTTCGACTTCTTTTCTTCACGTGTTTTCCGCATCATATATCTCTTTCTATTAATGCACCACACAAATGATCTTATCATTTCCGCCGAATCAATCAATGCGACTATGTATTGATAGAGGTAAAGTTTGAAACGGATGCTCCCCGTTGTATGCATGAACTTTTAATTTTACGGTTTTTAAAACAGCACTACCCGAATAAACCGCATTCCTTAACCGCAAAGAAAACACATTCCAAAGGGTGCAATATGCAAGGGGGAAAAACAGTGTGAAGTTTTCACGAAATAATATAATGTACAAATTAAAGAAAACATGAAGATCAAAAACAAAATATGGGTGCAAGAATGACAACTATTTATAAGAAGATCAGAATTGATGGAGGCAGGCAGAAGCAGTGACTTCTCATAAAATGATTGCCACATTTGGTTTTCATCTTAGGCTTCACAACCTTTCTTTCATTCTCTTGTTATCAATTCAACTTCCTTTGTTATTTATGCCACTACACTTCTAGTAATATTATGGCATCTATAATAGTATTTTGCATTCTCTATACTAAATGATGTTTTGTACATCATACCAGTCTAACTTCTTTTCATCACGCGTTTCCCACACTCACATATCTTCGTATTAATGCACCGCAAAAATAATCTTATCATTTGCGCCGAATAAATCATGTATCAATGCTACTATTGATTGATAGAGGTAACGCTTGAAACGCACGCTCCGCGTTCTATGCACGTAAATAATCTTATCTTTTGCGCCTAATAAATGATGCGAAGTTTCCACGAAATGATAGAATGTACTTATTAAAAAATAAAACAAACTCCGACATGTTCAGAAATAAAATATCAATGCAATAATGACGTCTATTTTGGAGAAGATCCGAACTGGTGGAGGTTGGCAGAGGATGTGACTTCTAATAAAATGATTGCCACACTTGATTTTCATCTTAGGGTTTACTCTTTTTTTTCATCCAGAAGCAGAGAAGAGTGAATGTGCAGAAAATTGGCAGTACTCCCAGTAGGATGGAGCCAGAGACCAGAAGTACCATAAAGGATCATTTGTGAGGAATCTATCCAGGTTCAGGCCCTCATGGTCAGAGGTAATAGCCTACTTTCTGCTTTGCTTTGATTAATGGTGGATGGAACACCTCGTGAGAGGGGGTTATAATACGTGGATCTAAGTAGTATCAAGACGATGACCTTGAGTGAACTTGTCTTGATATATCCTCCGCCTCACCTTATATAGGCGGACGAGGCCTAAGCTTACAAGGTTGAACCGACCAATAATCCCGATCAAATTAGGAATGCTTGACTTGTCCGACAAGATAATGAAGCTTTTCAAAGGAGAGTTCCTCGTACAGTGAAGGAAGTCCGACCACGGGCCTTGAGGCTGGTATAGATTCTATTTTACCCTATGATGGGTCACCCTGGATATATCACACCGTCAGTAGTCCCGAGCTTGTTTGGAGTTTGGAGGCGCATTTGACATGCACATTCTTATTTGAAGGCGAAATCCTAACAGGATCCTTCCATTGCTTTGAATAATTTGGGATCTCTTGAATAATTTGGGCTTATAAGAGATTTGGGCTCATCTATCACAGACAATGTGGTGGTCCATCTTTTGATACTCTTCTTCTTGTTAATTTTCCTTTGAGTGGGAAGTGGATGGGGCTCCAATTCCTAATCATCTCGAACCCCGAATGACGAGGATGTACCCCGGCAAATCCCATGGTCAGGGACCCTGGGTTAGTCATGAGAGGCATAGATTGGACGATAGCTCGTCGGCTAACAGGAGGATACGTTCCTGCTCGATGTTATTGATTGGAGATGGCGATTACAGGGAAGCCAAGGCTAGTGCGCACAAGGCTAGGGTTACAGATTGTGTATTTCTTGGCCTCGACGTCTCCCCTCCTAGCCCTTATATACTAGGCTAGGTCTCGGGGAGTCCGTCCGGGATTACAGATGAGGTTTCCTAATCCTGATCTTGTTCCGTACGGCAAGTTTGCACCTTCCTTATGAGTTGCGGACTCCTACGCCGGTGCCACTAGTGGGCCAAGGCTAGGCCCAGGCGGCATCTCTATGGGCCTCCTGTCTTCAGGTACACCGGGTAGGCTCATCCATAGGAGTCGTGGGGTCACCTCCTCGTCAGTAGCCCCCCCGAGTGCCTGGGGGACTCGAAGAGGCGCGCAGGGACTCAAGTCCATTCTTGCGTCGTTTTTTATGTATGCGCGGTTCAACAGTGGGTCGCTGGCAGTCTGGGGCCATGACAAAACCTGTTTCGAGGGATGCTAAGCTGAAAGGGGCCAAGGAGTCGACTGGTCGAGCCTTGGTGAATTGCACTAGTGGCAAAACCCGCAGTAGCCCAATCAAACCCATGTCCCTCGACATGAGCTTGGAACACTGGTGTCGAGCAAAAGTCAAGCCGCTGCAGGTCTTCCAGTGATCAATTGCCGCCAGTAAAGTTCGTAGCCTAGGCGCGTCCGCCCGCCTTTTTCTATCATGCAAGCGCATGGAAAAGATTGGGAGTGAAATCGCTCTGCGGCAAGTCCCAGCCCGGTCGATCTGCGCAGCGGGGTCTTACCTACACGCTAAGCTTACGTGGCATCTGGGCACAGTGTGTCGTTTTCCAGGAATATGTATTTTTTATTGAGGCGCGGAGCCTAGTTGATAATGCACCCACTTGGAATAAACAATCAAGTGAGCTGTTTTAGCAGTCCTTCGCGGAGCTTGGTCGAGCGCTCAGGCGAGGAATAATGTAGAGGAGTATTTGCTCGGGAGGTCGTCGAGTGTTCGAGTACGTAGAGTTTGCGAGTAATCACTCGAGTATTGCTTTTGCTCTCGGGGTGAGGGAGCACCCGATACTCCGGGACCGCTCGATCTGGCGAGTGCAGGTCTGCCCATCTTGTGTCATGGTGAGGGAGAACCCGAAACTCTCATGGGTGCGAGTAATCACTCGAGCACGTTTTTACTTATAGGTGAGGGAGCACCTGAAACTCTCATGGGGATGCTCCCAATGGGAGTAAAATGTTTTGCCCATCTGAAAAAGATTTAAAAGGTTGAAATTCTAAGGCTAGGAAACGTACTCGATACGCCTTGTGGGGATGTGACGCTGGCTTGGTTTTTTTGATATCTTTGACCATTGTAGTCTGTCAAAGGAAATGACTTGGCGCTGGCCTGCCGAAATTTTCGCTTTGTGTGATGATGGTCCTCTTTTTGCGCGCGTAGTGGGCGGTGCAGTTACTGCGCCGATTGGGTTTTCCAGGTTTTTCGCCTGCCGTGGGATCGTGCCACGTTTACTGGATGCTGGGATTGAACGGTGCCCCTGCTCGCTTGGCTGGTGGTTAAATACCGAGCGGCTGGGTAAATTTTAGGTTTTACCCAGCCATTTCCTTCTCCTCTCGCTTCTAGATTTCCCCTGTTCTTAAGCCCTCTCCTTCCTCCTTTTGCTGCTTGCTGCGAGATTGATGACAACGCGCTCCCGTGCCGCTCCGAAATCGGCCAAGATGTCTGGCAAGTGGGAGCGCTCGATTTTCGGGGCTACAGATCTCGGCTCACTGATTGCTGATGGCTTGGTGGCTGGAGACGCCGTGCGGATTCCGAGGGATGAACCTGTTCCCGCTCCGATGGAAGATGAGCGGGTGTGCTTTCAGGCTTTCTTCGCTCGCGGGTTTTCCCTTCCAATTCACCCTTTTGTTCGTGGTTTGCTGTATACCTATCGGCTTCAGCTGCATAATTTTTCACATTGCTTGCTTTATTACACTTTGTGAGGCCTTCTTGGGGATCTATCCCCATTGGGGGCTCTGGAAGCACCTCTTTTGTATAAAGAGGACGAACTCTGAGTATGCTGTGGGGCAGGTTGGTATATCCATTAGGGACTCCAAATCGTACTTTGATTTGGAGATGCTTGACTCCGTCAGTGCTTTGCGGAAAAGTTGGTTCTATCTGAAGGATCAACACGTTACTGGGCAGCGATTTGGTCTTGCTCCCTTTAATTCTGAAGCGCGAGTAGTCAAACAGGCTTCATGGTCCCATTCTTTGTCTGCGAAAGTGTCATCTGAAATGGCTCCATTCTTGGAGAGGGTTGCTCTAGTGAAGGACAACTTGACCGGTGGGCAGCTCATCGCTGTGTTTATTAGGAGGCGCGTTCAACCATTGCAACATCGAGTTCGTCCCATGTGGCAATATGAGGGACTCGAGGACTCAACGAGATGCTCCCGCGAGGAACTTAATGCGGATGGTCTTTTGGCCCGGATCTAGTATGTGACCAAGTGCTCGAGCGTTGCCGAGATGGGTTTCGTCCTTCCTTACTCTGCTGATCACGCGCTGCCGCAGGTTTGCGTTTTTGAGTTTCTCGTCTGGTTGAGATGCTTGCTTGACTGCTTGATGATGATGCTTTTTTTCTTTGCAGGATCATGTTCCTGTGTTGTGCAATCCTCCGCAGCCGGAGGATGCTAATATTCGCGAAGAGCTAGATGCTATCGCTGACGATGCCGCTCCGAGTGCTGGTGCCAGCGTGCTCGCGGGTGCCACTAGTGCTGACGAGTCCACGGGGGTTGAGCTGTCGGGGACTGGAGATAGTGAGGAATCGGCTCCCTTTCGTGTCAAGCGATCGCGACCTTCAGGCGCCGAGGATCTTGATGCGACGGGTGGTGCTGTCCTGCTGTCTCGACCGTCTGCTGAGCCGTCTCCTCCCGTTGCTGCGTGCAAAAGGCCTAGGTTTGGGAGGTTGTTGCGTGCTCGCTCTTCGTGTGGCGGGTAAGCACATGCTTGACTTTGCTGGTGCTGTTTGTTCCTCTGTTCTTTTGTCTGATGGCGTTTATGTTGTAGCTCTGCGACTGCTCCGGCTGCTTCTTCCACCAGTGCGGCTGCTGTCGACTTGCAGTCGGCTGACTCTGGAGCAGCCGTCAAGCATACTAGGGATTCGTCGGCTGTCGTTGATCAACCCGTACCGTCGGCGACTCCTGCTCTCCCGGCTGCGGGTGTGATTCCTGCTGTTGCTCCACCTGTGTCGTCTGGTGTTGTTGCTCCTGATGCCGAGCCTGCTTCTCCAGATCGTCCTATCTTGGGACGTCTTAATCTTGGTGCGGAAGACAAAGTTCGCTTTTTCGACCGCATAGCTGGGCTGGTGAGTTTGTTTTCTGTTTGCTTGTGTAGTTTTTGTCATCGGGGGCACGACAGTGCTCCCGATGGGAGTAGCCCCCGAGGCTGAAAGTAAGTGCTTGCGGTTGCTTGTAGTCTTGCCTTGGCTTTGTGTTTCTTTGTGTCGTCATTGGGAGCACGGCTAGTGCTCCCGATGGGAGTAGCCCCCGAGGCTGCAAGCAAGCGCTTGCGATTGGTTGTAGTCTTGTTTTGGTTTTGTCCGTAATTTTTGACTTCTTCGGGTAGCCGGTATTCCAGCACTGTGAACGTCTGGTGGGTGAAGCTGAGCGTTGGTAGCAGGCCCACAATTCTTCCCAGGATGCCTTGTCTGCCATGAGTAGTGAGTTTTTCTTCCTGTACTGCCGTGCTTGAACTGCTGGGTCTTCCGTTTTGAGTGCTGTCTTGTTTTTGAGACCGTCGTCAAACTGCCGAGAAGCAGGCCGAGAAGGCGGAGAGGACGATTTCCAACCTTATGGCCGCTTTGGCTTCCAAGGAGAAGGAGCTGCACGATCAGCACGAGGAGCTGGTGCACCTTCGTCGGGCTGAGGACGCGCATGTGCAGGCGGAGGCAGTCGAGTGCGAGCGTCTTCGGGTCTTGGCGGACTCGCTTGTGTGTAAGTCGTCGTTCCGTTGCTGGGTGCTTCTGTCTTTTTATCCTCCCGTAGTGATTTTTGTTTGCTGGTGAAGCCTCTACGGGCGCGAGTGCGGCGGAAGTGGTTGCATCGGGGTCTGGAGTTCTCCGAGGGGCCGTGGATGCCATGTCGGCCGCTGTTGATGTTGCCAAGGGGGTCTTTGCTCGGGCTTCCACTCTTGTGGGTCTTGTTCATGAGCACCTCATGCCGGACTCTCTGGTTGAAACTGTCCCTTCTTATACTACCGAGCAGAGTGCGCGTGCCACTGTTCTGGCTCGTCGCCTACAGGAAGTTGTGGATGCTCAGTATCCCTCCTCTGCAGGCAAGGGGGGATCGTAGCCGTGTCGTGTCGTCTGAAACTTTCTGTTTGTAATATGCCTTCTTTGTGGTGGTGAATTTGTGCTACCTTGATTGGAATAACTGCTTGGCCGTTCTTGCTGTTGTGCTTGATTGTCCTTTCTATTTGTTCGTTTTGCGGTAGGCCGCCCCGGGCGTGCTTCGGTCTTGGAGTTCTCTGAAGGAGGACGCTCGCGAGGGCGCGTATGAGTCCGTGTGCTTGAGGCTGAGAGATGCTGAGCGGGAGGTTGTTCGCTTGAAGGGGGCTGCAGCAGTCCATCGTTCCAAACACGAGCGTGCTGAGGCCGTGCTGGATAGTTTTGCTTCATGGGTGGTGAAGTTATCTGACCTCCTGCGAGGTGAGTCTTTGTGCTGCTCGATTTCTCGACTGTATTTAGTAGCTTTCCTGTCGTTGTCTTTGATTTTGATTCTGTTTGTCGAAGTGCTGGCGGGGCAGTCCCGGGATGAAGAGAAGGCCATCCAGTCGGAGCTGTCTTGGCTGGATGATCCTGATGTGCAGGCGAGCAATCCTTTCTAGGCGCATAGGGCTCGTGCTCGAGCATTTGCTGTGTTTCGTCTTCGAGTTGAGCGGGTGCCGGCTGCTCTACGGTACTGTCAGCAGGTGTTGGGTGGGATCCATGCTGAGTTTTATCCGCTGCAGGTGGTGCCATCGTCCTTTGAGACGCTTTGCCGCGTATTTTCTCAGCCTGCAGAGCTGCGTCGTGTGATGAATCACCAGATTCATGCTGGAGCCCGTGCTGCCTTGGGCTTGGTCCATAGTCATTAGCCGGGAGCTGATATTTCCCAAGTGGTGGGGGTCCTCCAGGTGGTAGGGATTACCCGATGGATGAACATTACTCGGCGGTTGATGAGCCAACGCGCCGAGTAGTGGAGCGAGTTTGTGAAGAGAACGATCGTTATCTGGGTGCCCTTATTAAGGCAAAGATGGAGCCTAGGGGTTAGATGCTTCCTTTCTTTGTATATGCTTCTTCTTGGTGTACTGTATTCCTTTGCAGTAAAGGGTTTTTGACGAGGGGGTGACCCCACGACTCCTACGTATGAGACTACCTGGTGTCCATGAAGGCAGAAGGCCCATGAAGATATGGCCTCGGCCCACTAGTTGGCACCGACGTAGGAGTCCTCGACTCACAAGGAAGGTGCAAAGACCTGCCGTACGGAGCAAGCTAGGGTTAGGAAAGTTTACATGTACACGTAGATCAACTCCCCGAGACCTAGCCCGGTATATAAGGGCTGGGAGGGGCGAAGCCAAGGACATCGAATCTCACCTGTAACCCTAGCCTTGAGCGCTCCAGCCTTGGCCTCCACTGTAATCGCATCTCCCCTATCAATAATATCGAGCAGGAGCAAGCCTTCCTGTTTGCCGACGAGCTATCGTCCAACCTGTGCCTCTCATGACTAACCCAGGGTCCCTGACCATGGGATTTGCCGGGGTTGATCCCCGTCAATTGGCGCCGTCCGTGGGGACTACGCAGGTTGGGATCACGATCTCGGCGGTCCCATCTTCAGCAAGCCACAACTCAAGGGCAAGAACCAGACCTAGCCCACTCGACGGATTCAAGATCACGGCGGACATCTCCGCAACCCCATCAAGACCACTCGAGCTACAGTCATGCCAGAACCGATACTACGGTAACGGCCAAGTGCAGCGCCAGCGCCGAAGGAGTCGACGACCCAGAAGAACGGCGAGGGGCCTCTACGAAGGAATCCCACTCGACGAACTGCGACGCGCAGCGGAGGACTCGCAAATCTTCCGACAACCCACTACCGCCCGGGCACCCGCCGCACATCAAGACGATGACTACAAGATCGAATCCAGCGATCAGCAGAACCACCGCCAAGGCAGAAGGAATCGACGACCCAAAAGGTACGCATGGGATAACTACGGCGGGGTCCCAATGAACGAGCCACATCACGCAGCCGCGCAACCGACGACCACTCGACGACACGCCGTCGCGCGAGCATCAGCCGCCAACCAAGACAGCGACTCCGAGACACCTGTAGGCGATTACTACGACCCAGATCGAAGGCCGGATGAATTCACCAACCTCGTCAAGAACCAAGACATGAGTCGAGGAATCGAAACCGATCCTCGCTTCCACGAGCGCCCAGAGGATCACGAGCAGATATTCAGAATCTCAAGAAGAAAGAGGCACGCCGGATCTAGCAAACTCACGGCTAGAGAGCAGCTAGCAGGACCCTGCACGATCCACAGCTTCGAGGATGACTGGGGACGCGTCAGGTCAGGTCACACTTTGAGAGACTTCCGCCTGTTCAACGAACTAGCCGACGACCTTAAGAAGGAGAAGCAGAAAGAAGACAGACGCAACCAACGACCCGAGCAATCGCCAACATCAAACCCGGAAGGACGTCACAGCCCGTCGCAAGCACAGGTGCTCATGATCCAAGAAGGAAGGGCACCGCAAGCACAACGCGACGCCCAAACCTTGTAGGCCAGAGCAGCTGAGAGCATAAACATAGTCGAAGTCTACCAATTACATGGCACGGAGACCAGCATCACGTTCTCACAGGACGACCATCCACCCGCAGTCCCAAGACCGGGGCACGCACCCCTAGTGATCGATGCACAAATTGGAGGATACGACATGGATCGGGTCTTCATGGACGGAGGCAGCAGCATGAACATCATCTTCGCCAGCACCCTGCAAAAGATGCTGATCCCACGATCAGTATGGAAAAAATCAAGCACCAAGTTGTACGGGATAGTCCCAGGAGAAGCAGCCAGATCCCTCGGAGTCATCGAACTCAAGTCGTCTTTGGCAACCGACGTAACTTCGCAAAGCACGTCCTCGAGTTCGAGGTACTCGACTGGCAATCGCAGTATCACGCCATACTGGGACGGCCAGCACTCGCGCAATTCATGGCGGTCTCACACTACGCCTACCTCAAGCTCAAGATGCCAGGATCATCAGGAGTCCTCACGATCAACAGAAGCTTCATCAAATCAGATCAATGTGACCGTGACTTCTACAGAATCTCCGACACATTCGGAGCCAAAGAAGAACTCAGAGAAATAGCCATAATGACGGACAAGAGTACCTTCCCATTGGTGAACCCAAGAAAATCCAAGGAGTACGGACATGACTTCAGCATCGACAGCGACACAGTCACTCACCAAGTGCACCCGACGGACCCGGACAAAACAGTCCGCGTGTACGCCCACCTACCAGAGGAACAGGCGGTGGCTCTCGTCACTTTCCTTCGAGACGAGTGGGAAATATTCGCCTGGTGCCCAGCCGACATGCCTGGGGTACCACGCTGTTGGATATGTGCCCTAGAGACAAATTAATAAAGATATTTGTCACATATCCGTTTTGTTCATAATACGTTTTATACTGTGCTATAACTGTATTACTTGGAAATACTAATACAGGTGTAGTATAAAACATGGTCCGTAGTTTAACTCGGGTAAACTATCTCATTGGGCAATTGATTGATCAAGCTTTCCTGATCATGGCGACACTTAAGTCCATTGACAATGAGGTCATATCATTAGGGGAATGATGTGATGGACAGACACCCACCTAAAGTAATGCAATGTGATCGAGTCACATAGTTCAGCGTTGCTATGACTTTGTAACGTATGGCTTAGTCCTTAGACCGTAATGATCATACGTAATCACGATCTATGAGGAGACTTTGATTTGTATCCCACCGCCTGACTGAAATATGCTGGCTATAACGGAGCACTTTGGGTATTCCGAAATAGATGGTTGATGAGTATGTTAATAGATCAAAGCGGAATTTGTCAGTCCTTGTGACAGGACAGGTACTCTGGGCCCACTCGGTGATATTGCATCAACCCCTTGCAAGGACGTGACTAGGTCACAAGAGATGCAATGATCATGGACGAGAGAAGTTGTTTGTCGTGAACGAGATGTGAACACGGTATGTGGGATACCGACGATCAAACCTCGGACAAACAAGGTACCGCAGAACAAAGGGATTACGTCGTATCGTTAACGGTTTCCAAAAGCGATCGAAGCTCATTCGATGGAAGCGCAGGGGCTGTCAAGGATTGTAACCAGGTCCAACTGACTAGTCATTGGTCCATGAGAAGAGTCTCGACCATGTCTGCTGTTTCCCGGACCGTTAGGGTGTTACACTTAAGGGCAATTGATGCATAGGACAGTTACGGGATCAATCGGTGAAATAGGAGAAATCACCGGAATAGTTCCGGAGGAGGACGGAATGGTTTCCGGACATTTTGAATAGTTCAAAATAAAGTTTAATTGTTTTAATAATGTTTTTATTATTTAATTATCTGAATTAAATATTTATAACTTATTAAATAATTAAAAATAATGGAAAAAGGCTATATGGGCCTTTGAGGCCCATTAGGGGAGGAGGGGGTTCCCCCCCTTGGGCTTGGCGCCAAGGGGTGGGGCCCAACCCCCCTTGGCCGGCGCTCCCCTCCCCCCTTGGGGGTTTACTCCCACATGGGGGAGGGAAGAGGGATCACACCCCCCCTTGGCCTTTATATAGAGGGGTAGACCCCCCTTTTTCCATACAACAATTGATCTCCTTCTTCTTCCTTCTCCATTTCCGGAAGTGGACTCCCCTTGTTTGGAGTCTGCACCAGGATTGGAGTTCTCCACCATAAGGCAGGCCGTCGCTCTGCCGGAGTAGGGATCCGTAGCCGTCTTCTTTCCGCTGCTCGCCTGGTTCGGAGCTCGGGAGGAACATCGATTGTGCCGTACGTGTATAATCCCTTCGAGGCATTACATCTGTGGTGCTGCTTCGTCGCTGGAGGTTTACCGGGAGTCATCCTCGCCGGTGGTGGTCTTCTACACGACAGGGAGGTCGTAGTTCTGAGTCTACGCCAACCACGTTCGTAAAAACGTTTCCCGCTTTCGGTCTTCAAAGGTATGAACACCGATTCCCTCCGTTACCTTACATCGCCATAGCATAGATCTTGGGTTCGGGTACCGTAGGTGTGAAAAATTTGTGTTTTCTGCCCCGTATCCCAACAGTGGTATCATGAGCTAGCTATGCGTAGATGTATTGTACGGATAGAACACATCTAGGATGTGGGCATCGAATCTTCATTCGTTACCCTCCCACGTGTACTCATTGAGCATTCACTACTGGAATCTGCTAGTTTGCCGTCAGCCATAGCTGACGGCAAAGGCCACTTTAACCGACGGCAAAGGCTTTGCCGTCAGCTTGCTGACGGCAAAGAGACTGGCCACGATTTTATCGGCAAACATCTTCTTTGCCGTCAGTTGGAAATCGACCGACGGCAAAGCCTTTGCCGTCAGCTAGGGAGCCGAGGCTGACGACATAGAACGTTGACGGCAACGATTTAATCCCAGCCCCGTTAGGGGGGTTAACGGCAGGCTTTGCCGTCAGCTGGAGACCATCTGACGGCAAAGCTGCTGCTTGTGGGCCATGCTTGTCAGGGGAGTTGCGACCAGTGCCACGTGGGGTCCTTGCCTTTGCCGTCAGCTAGAGACCAGCTGACGGAAAAGCTGGCAACCTGGGACATTTGGTCATCCCAGAGTTGCCAGATTTAACAGTTAGCTGCCACGTGTCCTCCTTTGCCGTCAGCCCACCGACGGCAAAGGCTTTGCCGTCAGGAAGCTGACGGCAAAGACTTTCCCTGTTTTTTTTTAAATTTAGTTTCTGTTAATTCCCTGCATTTTCAAACAACAATATATATAACACAATTAATATTCTGCCAGGCCCTAAACAGCACCACAAGTGCATCACAAAGCATCGCAAAGCATCACAAAACATCACGATATAAATAACACAAAGTGCAAACAACAAAGATGGCATCACAAAGTATCGCAAAGAATCCCAAGTGCATTACAAAGTGCATTACAAAGCATCTAAGACTACAACTAGCTAGAGTCCCTGGAGCATCCATCCATGTGCCATGCTGCTTTATCAAAATCTGCATAATGAGAAGAAGAAAGAATTTAGCGCTAAGTAATTAGAAGATGAAGAAGAACAAGAAGAAGAAGAAGACAAGAACAAGAAGAAGAAGAAGAAGAAGAAGAAGAAGGACACAAGAACAAGAAGAAGAAGAAGAAGAAGAAGAAGAAGAAAAAGAAAAAGATGGAGAAAAAGAAAGAAGAGAAAAAGGAAGAATAAGAAGATTTGTTTCTTCTTAATCTATCTTTTTCTCCTCTTTCTTCTTCTCTTATTTCTTCATCTCTTCTTTGTTCTTCTCTTCTGTTTTGTTCTTCTCTTATGGTTTCTTTTGAAAATTTCTAAAGTAATTATGTCATTTTGAGCTCTAATATCAACTAATTATGCTATTTTTTCCTAACTAGAATTTACTAAGCTAACTACAGCATGGCATAGTCTAAGTTGAGCTAAGCATGTCATTTTTGAGCTCTAATATCAACTAATTATGCTATTTTTGGTGTTATCAAGTAATTATGTCATGTTTTTACCAAATAAGCAAAGTCTATGTCATTTTGTAGGTAAGTAAGCTAATTATGTAAATTTTTTATGTAATTAAGCTAATTATGCAATTTTTTGCCTAACTAGAATTTACTAAGCTAACTAAAGCATGGCATAGTCTAAGTTGAGCTAAGCAATAAGAATAAGAAGGAGAGGAATAACTTACCAAATGCCAAGTCACGGAGGAGAAGCACCATCTCGGTTGGTCGCCGGGTTGGTAGGGCTCTGACCGGGAGAGGGATTGTGGGATGCGACTCTGGAATGATGCTGCAACAAGGCAAGAGTTGAAATATGTGGTTAGCATGGCAACATACAACGATATAAGTCCGTGCAAGGTTGGTCATTGAAAGGGAACTCACCGTTCCCACCGGAGAAGGCATCGGCGGAGGGGGTGGCAAACCTTGCTTCTCACACATAGCCTGCAAATTAGTTTTCGAGAAGTCAAAGAAATAGTCTTGTTGCTTCTCTCACATAGCCTTGCTTCTCACACAACTGACTTACCGCAACGAAGTCGTGCATAGCCTTCGCATGGGCATTATTGCGTGCCCTCTCCTCCTCCAGCAGCCTCTGGGTATTCCGGTCCCTCTCCTCCAACAAGAGTCTGGTGGCCTCCCTCTCTTTCTCAAGTGCGGCCTGCAACCACTTCTCATCATCATCCATCCAGGGTCAAATGAACTAAAGAAATAATGAAGGAAAACTAACCTCGATGGAAAGATCAACTGGCCTCGCGCGCTGCCGTATTACAGGAGCCGAGCTAGTTTGCCTCGCCTTGATCTGAGAGAGAGACTCAGTGATAGGGACGAAGCCATCACACATGGCCAGCGTGCCATGACTCTTACCGCCACCAGAAATCATCAACGCCTCCCCATCCATAGGATTCAGGCTCGGGTCAAAGTCAGGGCCGCGCAGTTGTTTGACAACCTGAGAATAAGACGTCATCTTGTTGTAGGCAGACAGGCTTGTGTACGACGATGACTCGTCCGCCTCAGAATATGGTGTCGCCGTCTTGTACGAGCCCTTATGGGCCATGCCAAACGCGGCGTATCCCTGAGGCTCGGGCTGGTTATGGTGTTTGGCCTACAAGAAAAGGCAAAGAGTTAGTACAACAAAAATAATGCACAAATGAATTAATGATGAAAGAAAACAAGGCACACATACCCATTTTTTGGCGTATTGCTTGATGTTGGCATTTCCTTGGTGGTGTGGCACACCAACAAATTGGGCACGACGCTCCTTGGCCACATTGTGGGTGGTCAACCAAGCCTCTGTGCACCACTTGTCCACTATCATCTCCCAGCAATCCATCTTATCCGCCAACCATCTCGGGGGCACCTATGAAATAAACTAAGTATTGTAACTAGCCCTAACATAACTAATAAAGAATGTAACTAAGGAATCTACGTACCTCCATGTACTCGGTCTTATCAGGGAAAAGCTTTCGACATTCAGCCTTCGTCTTCGGCTCGTTTTGCTTGGCGTACCAATCTCGAACGGCCTGAACACGCATCTCATGCCTTGTGTTATTCAATAATCTCTTGCACTCTTTCTCGAGATTCTTCTTGGCCGCCTCCTCCGTCCCCTCCTCGACCCTATGGTAACTCTGCAATTATGCCATATATATGCACAGATGAATAGGAAATCACAAGATATAACATTGGATATTGTATACTTATTATTGGGTAAAATAATAGTTACCCAAAAATCAGCCAACACCTTGTCGGCCACGGTCGCGCAAACAACACCGTTCACGTGAGTGTTTTCCGGGAGCAGCGCGGCTTGGTAGTGCTCCCACTTGAGTCCTGGCTCGGGAACCATACCCTCCCCGGGCAACTGCACTAGCCCGGGAAAGTGCTCCCTAAGCAAAGCACCAAGGAGGCAGTTTGGATTCCGGGTATTCTCCGGGTAATTCCACCCCCTGCATAATGAGAAGGCAAAGACATTAGCTACTTGGTGGAAAATAATGATATAAGGTACACAATAGACATCAACTTACTTCTCGCCATCTGGCGAAATCAACGCCCTGTGCTGCAACTCTAATCGGTCTGGAACTCGTGTCATACCACGTTGGTAGACCGACTTGCTGGCAGACGGGCCCTCATCCTCCGCCTCAGCCCTCTCATCCTCCGCCTCAGCCCCCTCATCCTCCACCTCAACCTCAGCCTCCGCATCCGCCCCAGCCCCCTCACCGTCCCGCCCCCAACTCCCCCACTCCTCGTGTGAGGGTGTCGGCTCCTGGACGGGAGGATCCTGCATCGGTGTCCGCTCCTGGACGGGGGGATCCCGCACCGGTGACACCCTTGTCTGCAGGGGTGAAGTGGCTGAGACTGAAGTAGCTGAGGGTGGTGGCGACTGGCTCCTATTAGGCAGCCTCCCTTTCCCGCGACCACGTCCTCTGCCTCTCTTCTTTCCTCCGCCTCTCCCACGGGGCTCCTCGGCAAAGCTCTGCAACAACTGTCTCCGTAGTTGGCCAGGTGCTATCCTCAACTTATCCCCGCCTGCCATGTCTCACCACCTGCAACAATACATAGTTAAATACTTAGTACAAATTCAAAGACAATAATTAAATGAACAATAATAAATACATGAATAATTAAAAAATTAATTAAATAATTAAACAAAAATGTTTGGATGCATACAAAGTACTAATAGTCGGGATCATATGTCTCTTCTCCAAGGTCAACTGAAGCATAATCATCATCAGTATCATACGTGTCGTCATGAATGACATCGTCATCGGGTTCAGAGACATCATGTGGAAGGCCTTTTTGTAACCGATCAAGCATTGTTAGCTCATTCGGATTGGTAACCTCTTCTACTTCCACTTCTTCCTCATCATCACGTGATTCTTGTTCCTCCGTGTTCAGGGTGGACGTAGAGCAGTTCCGGAGACGACGTCTCACACCACGTGATTCTTGGAAGAATTCTCCATCATATGTTATTGGGTCAATTTGAGGTTCATAATCCTCTTCGTTTGGTGGAGGTGGTCTAAGATGGGGCGGCACATCGTACACGACATACCAACCTTCCAGGTTCTTAACACTTTGACGACTGTATGGCAGATAGAAAACTTGGGTGGCCTATTGAGCCACAATAAAGACATCATCACCGCTTAACTTCCTGTCTTGTCGGATTTCGACTAGCCCAACATGTTCATGAGCCCGTCTTGTCTTAGTAGGATCGAACCAATGACATTTGAACACAACAACATTTGGAGGATTTTCACCATAATAATGAAGTTCGTAAACTTCTTCAAGTCTTCCATAATACTCGACACCTCCCTCGCCTATAGCAGAGACACCGGAATTGGTTGTTTTTCGACCGGGCATTGAAAGCTCTTTGCTAGCAGTACGAAAGCGATACCCGTTGATGTCGTACTTCTGAAATGTCCCGACCTTAAAGTCAAAACCATTTGCTATTTGTCTCAATTCATCGTCGACTTGCTCATCTGAATTAGCTATTTTTTTGAACCAAGAGATGAAACCGGGATAGGCGCCTCCTGTCTTTTCAAGAAGTTCATACTCGAGAATGGATTCTTTTTCGATTGCAACACCATTCGAGAACTGTTCGACGTATCGACTGTATCAATTAATAACAGTTATTAGACACAAAACTTGTTAAAAAGTTGCGAAACAATGTATCGAGGACTTACTCGATGTACGGCCGAACTTCTGTTAAGTTGTTCAATATATACATCGTTAGTGTGCGCCACTCCTCGACGCCCAGCAACTTTGATTTTCCCACACCAGAAGGAGCGAGCTTCCCTTTGAAGAGGCTGAGTTTGGATTCACGTCGTTTGGGGTCGCCCACATTGTACCGAGGCTTTGGATTATGCAAGCTGTGCAAAGTGGCATCATAGTGTGCTGTTACGAAGTTTGCCGCCTCCTCGGTAATGAACGCCTCGGCCATCAATGCTTCAATTCTACGTTTATTTTTACATTTTGCTCTAAGTGTCTTCTGCATTCTTTCAGTTGCATAGCACCAACGATTTTGCACAGGGCCACCCAATCTTGCCTCGGTCGGGAGATGCAAAATCATGTGTTGCATCGGATTAAAGAAGCCCGGTGGAAAAATCTTCTCTAACTTGCAGAGCAACTCAGGCGCATACTCTTCCATGTCATCTATCACGGCACGCGACAACTCTTTAGCACAAAGAACACGGAAGAAATAACTTAACTCTACCTATACTAGCCATTCAGACTCTGGGATATAGCCGCGCAACATCACTGGCATTATCCGCTCAAGCCATATGTGCCAATCATGACTCTTGAGCCCAAAAATTTTCATTTTTTCAATGCTCGCTCCCTCGCTAGATTCGCAGCATACCCATCAGGGAACAACAACTTTTGTTGCACCCACAAGAGGATTTTCCTTATTGCTCCCTTCTCGAGATTGTACCAGGCACGTGGCTTGGACCAATTTTTTCTTCCTTTAGGTTGTCGCATGTTTAGTGATGGCCTATCACAAAGAGTCTCCTGGTCAACTCTAGCCTTTGTATTATCTTTGCCCTTATCAGTGCCGAAAAATGTGCCAAGAAGGGCCTCGGCGATATTCTTTTCAGTGTGCATCATGTCAATGTTGTGTGGTAGTAAGAGGTCTTCAAAGTAGGGGAGATCCCAGATGCATGGCTTGTGGGTCCAGGCGTGTTCCTCATTATAACCCAAGAAATACCCTGGACGGTTTGGATCAGGCTCCATAGATTTTAACTGTTCATGAATTTGTGTGCCCGTCAACGCAGGTGTTGCCGAGTGTTTGACAACTTTACCTTTCATGAAATTCTTCTTGTCTTTTCTGAATGGATGGTCCATAGGCAAGAACTGTCTATGCAAGTCAAAGCAGGAATACTTTCCACCCGCCGGCAACCAATGAAACTTAAGAGCTGCT
Organism: Bromus sterilis; assembly: GCA_950022295.1. NCBI lineage: Eukaryota > Viridiplantae > Streptophyta > Magnoliopsida > Poales > Poaceae > Bromus > Bromus sterilis. The sequence continues at coordinate 26,453,439 of OX465596.1, read as the reverse complement.
TTGCATTGTGGGCATGGGAACCTTCCATGCACACACCAGGAAACGAAAAGCGCAAATGCCGGCAGATCATGCAACGAGTATTGGTACCAAACATACATTTGAAAGTTCTCTTTCTTAGTTGCGTCGTATGTGTTGACCCCATTCACCCAAGCTTCTTTCAAGTCATCCATCAGCGGTTGCATGTACACACTCATATTCTTCCCCGGATAGTTTGGCCCTGGAACTATCAACGTCAGAAATATGTGCTTTCTTTGCATAATGGACGATGGTGGAAGATTGAGCGGAATAACAAACACAGGCCAGCAACTATATTGGGTAGCCGTCATACCAAAAGGATTGAACCCATCGAGACCGATGGCGACTCGGCAATTCCTTGGCTCTTTAGCTTTTTCCGTATGTTTAGCATCAAATGCCTTCCATGCGTCACCATCCGAAGGGTGTACCAACATCAGATCTCCGTTTTCATCTAATTCTTTCCTAATTCCATGTTTGTGCCATGTCATCTGTTTTGCTGTTTCTTCGAGCATGTAAAGTCGTTGAAGTCTTGGTAGGATCGGCAGATACCGTAGAACACTCACAGGGATTTTGCTCTGCTTCTTCTCACCTTCACCGTTTTCTACCTCAACATATCTGGAGGACTTGCAAAATGGACAATATGTTTCGTCCGCATACTCTTTCCTAAATAAGGCACATCCTTTCTCACAAGCATGTATCTGCTCATACGGCATCTTGAGTGCACTAAGGATTTTGTCTGACTCATATAGGTTTGAAGGCATAATATGACCTTTGGGTAGAAACCGCCCAAATAGGGTCATCATTGAGTCAAACAGGTCTCTTCCAATGTTGAATTGGGCTTTCAGAGCCATTACTTGTGCGATGGCATCTAGCTGAGAAATCTTAGTGTGCTCGTGAAGAGGACGTTTTGAAGACTCCAACATGGCATAGAAGGCCTTTGCGGATTCCTCCATCTCGTCGTCCTTGTTCCGAGCATCATCAAAATCATTGACCATGTCTTCAATCCCTGTACCATAATCGTCGGTGCGCCGACGCAAAACTTCGTCTCTATTACGTTGGGCCGACTCACCATGAAATGTCCACAAGGTATAGCCGGGAGTAAAACCACGCATCTGCAGGTGTTTACCCATTACATCCTTTGTCTGTCGCGAATAATTCTTGCACTTAGTGCAGGGGCACCATGTTTTTGGCTGGCCTTTAGAAAATGCCATTTGCAGGAATTCATAGGTTTTGCTCAACCATTCATCGGTCATGTCTTTCTGACTAGGGTGACCGGAGTACATCCATTCACGATCAGTCATTCTGTCAAGCTAGCTATATAGTATCCACATATGAACAATATAAATTATCAGTTCATCAAGTATGTCAAATTAATTATGGTCATTTTTTAATCATGGTTAAAACATTGGGATGCACGGCATGCACACCTACCAGCTACTAGGTAAAGATGGGTCCTAATCCCACCCGAGTATGTGTAGATTGGGTCATTTTCCCATGCTCTGCTCCCGATCCAACGCAAAATTTCGGCAGCACCTCCCCGCTGTTCTCCTAATACACGTCTCGGAAACTAACCGAGAGGATGTGTACTCGGAGAACAACAAGGAGGCGCTGTCGAAACTCTGCATTGGATCCGGAACAAAGCATGGGAAAATGACCCAATCTACACATACCCGGGCTGTCCATGGATAACGTTGGACAATTCGAAAGAATCACCGTTATAAATATGCAAATGCATGCATAGTTATAACCGTAACCCTTTCGAACGGGAGACGCATATTGGTTACGCGAAGACTTTGCATTTCAATACTAAAACTACCTATCTAGATAGTGTCATCGGCACGAAGGCCAAAACAGAGCAATATAAAGGTGGAGAAGGAAGAGTTAACAAATGTGTTCACTCTCGAATGCAGTGGAGGTCGTCGAAAACCAAACCCTCGCGAAGCTACTGCACATTTAAATGCAATCAATCAAAACAAATACGCACTCGCGATAACTAATCTAACTAATACCAACATCTAATTGACAACTACAATATTAAAAGTATAAAGCTAATTAATATCACTACTATAAAGCTAATAGTTCTTATTCTTCACATCTCTTCTTCTTTTTCTTTACTCTTCTCTTCTTCTATTTCTATTCTTCTTCTTATTTTCTTCTTTTTTTCATTATTCTCTCCTTCTTCCTCTTTTTCCTTTTCTTCTTATTCTCTTAATCTCCTTCTTCTTCCTGTTCCTTTTCTTCTTTTTCTTTTCATCTCCTTCTCCTCATTCTTCAATTATTATTCTTCTCTCCATCTCTTCATTCTTCCTCTTTTTCCTTTTCTTCTTATTCTCTTAATCTGCTTCTCCTTCTTCTTCCTTTTGCTTTTCTTTTTTTTCTCTTCATATCCTTCTCCTCATTCTTTTTTTTTCTCTCAATCTCTTTCTCCTCTCTTTCTCTTCCTACTTCTACTAACTAAGTACTAGCGTTCTTATTGTCTAAATACTAACTAATAATTCCTATTGTCTAAATACTAACTAATTCATATTTTCTTAATTACTAACTAAATCTTCTATCTGCTTCTAAAAGATATAACTAATATACTAACTACTAACTAATTCATATAACAAATTAACTAATAATTGCTAACTAAATCTTCTATCTACTTCTAAAAAGATATAACTAATATAATAAAAATCAACTAAAAAAGGAAAACTAATAAAAACAGAAGATAGTTCAACTAATAATACAAAATAAAAAAAAGGAGGAGGTGGCTCACCTGGCGGCAGCAAGCTAGGGCGGGCTCCGGCGGGGGAGTGGCGGGGGCGGGGTGGGCTCCGGCGGGGGCGTGCTCCGGCGGGGGAGGGGGGCGGCCGGGGGCGAGGGTGGGCTCCGGCGGGGGAGGGGGCGGCCGGGGGGGGCGGGGGTGGGCTCCGGCGGGGGAGGGGGTGGGGGCGGGGGGCGGGGAGCGGTGGCGGGCTCCGGCGGGGGTGGGCTCCGGCGGGGGCGGTCTCCGGCGAGGGCGGCGGCGGCGGTGTCGACGAGGAGGCGGCGCCGGCTGGGGCTCGGGCGGGGTGGGGTTGGCGGGTGGGGTGGGCGCGTGATAGAGAGAGAGGGCTGGGGGCCGGGGGTTATCTACTCAGGTCTTTGCTGTCAGCTAGCTGACGGCATAGGCTCGCCGTTATCCTTTGCCGTCAGCTAGCTGACGGCAAAGCCTGGGGCGGTTAGGGAGAGGTAGTAGGGGGGGCTGAGAAGCTGCCTACGCCGTCAGGCCACCTATGCCGTCATCCTTAGTCTTCTATGCCGTCAGCCAGCCGACGACATAGAACAGGCTGACGGCAAAGAAATCCTTTGCTGTCAGCCTGTTCTACGCCGTCAGTTTTTCACCTGGCTGAGGGCATAGAGCCTATGCCGTCAGCCCCGTGAAAAAGCTGACGGCAAAGCCAGAAACTGACGGCAAACTCTGTTTTTCCAGTAGTGATTGCGGCAATGTTTGATGAAGCGGCCCCCGACCGACATTACGCGTTTACGCGAGACTGGTTCCACGCTTGACATATGGCTTGTACCATATAAAGTGGCTGGGGGGTGTCTGTCTCTCTGCATTAGCGATGCGAAGATGTTTGCAACGGAGGGCCCCGACAGGGGTGTAATAGAGAGGAATAAGAGACGGTGTTGTGGCATGTTTTTCGCAGGATAGAAATCGGTTCTCTCTCTCGAAACCCCTAGCAGCCACGTAAAACTTGCACAAGCTAAAGTAGAAAGGCGTTTTAACTTTGCTTTGCATGAAGGGGGATCATAGGTTGTATGATTTAAAGTTTTACTTCCTGTTTTATGCTAGTATGCTAGATATATCGACGGTAGCACGAAACAGGACCATCTCTCACAATACCAACATTGTGTTCTCCCTTTTGATGGGCACCACCTGGAAGGTTCTCCCATATGGCTTGATGCTCCGTACATACCGGAGTTGTCCTACATATTCAACGGAGTTCGCATGAGGTTGGGTTCAGCGAGCCTGGCATATGCAGATATGGCCTTGCTGAACAACTAACATCAAGGTTCGATTGGCAGGCTTGACGTATGTAGATGCGGGCCTGAAACACAGAAGACCGAAAGGTCGAGCACGAGTCACATGCCTGATGTGATTGGCTTAGAGGCCTACCTGGTTCACATACTGGGCCGTACATATCGGGGGAGGTATGGGGGCTGGGATTGTGTAATCACTTAGTTAAATTGAGAGGTGTTTATCTAAGTGGGAGCTTTCTAGAATTTTAAGATTAAATTGAAACTCCACATTATGAACAAAAGTCTAAATATGTATCATTGTGAATCCAACCTTGTAGATGGCAGCACCTCGCCCATCGTTCAACTTAGGATCATTCCTAGAGAAAGATAAGCTAAAAACAGATGGGACAAACTTCACCAACTGGTTCCGCACCCTGAGGATTCTCCTCGTTCCCCTCAAAATGGCATACGTACTAGAGGACGCGTTAGGTGACGCACCAGCAGATGATGCCAGTCAGGACGAGAAGAATGTCTATCTCTCCAGGACTGATGATTACAACCTTGTCCAGAGTGGCATGCTCTACTCCATGGAGGCTGAGCTGCAGAAACGCTTTGAGAGGATGGGTGCATATGAGATTATCACCGACCTCAAGGCGGTCTTTGCACCTCAAGCCAGGGCTGAACGGTACAAGGCTTCTGAAGCCTTCTTCTCAGCAAAGATGGATGAGCACGGCAGCGTGAGTGAGCACGTGGTCAAAATGTCTGGCTACGTTCAGCGCTTGAATGCTCTGGAATGTCAGATTCCAGATGAACTTGCGGTTGATAGGGTGTTGCAGTCGCTTCCCCCTAGCTACAAAGGCTTTGTGCTGAACTACAACATGCAGGGGATGACCAAAACCCCTTCTGAGTTGTTCGCCATGCTAAAGAGCGCTGAGGTTGAGATCAAGAAGGAGCACGCCGTCTTCATGGTCAACAAGACCACTGACTTCAAGAAGTCAAGCAGACGGGAGAAGGCCAGAAGAGGTGGCCCTAAGAGGGATGGCAAGTCAGTTGCCGCTCCTCCCAAAGCACCCAAGCCTAAACTCGGAGTGGAGTGCTTCTACTGCAAGGGTGAAGGTCACTGCAAGCGCAACTGTCCCAAGTACCTAAAGGACAAGAAGGCTGGCAAGGTCGCCAAGAGAGACGAAGGTATATTTGATATACATATTGTTGATCTTCTCTTGACAAGCGCTGGGAACACATCCTGGATATTTGATACAGGGTCTGTCGCTCATATTTCTAATTCCATTCAGGGACTAAGGAATAGGAGACGCTTGGTCAAGGATGAAGTGACGATGCGCGTGGGGAATGGCTGCCAGATTGAAGTCTTGGCGGTCGGCACGAAGCATCTTAGTCTCCCTTCGGGATTGGTTTTAGTTCTGAATAAATGTTACTATGTACCCGCGTTGAGTGTGAACATCGTGAGTGCTTCTTGCTTGAAGCGAGACCACTATTCTTTTAAGTCCGATACAATTGGTTGTTCGATTTATAAGGATGATATGTTTTATGTTCACGCACCGGAGTCGCATGGTTTATTCATACTTAATCTCGATGGTGACGTGAGTCACGTTAACAATATTGAGGCCAAAAGATTGAAGAATAATGAAGATCACATGATGATGTGGCATTGCCGACTTGGTCATATTGGTGTAAAACGCATGGAGAAGCTCCATAAAGATGGACTTCTTGACTCATTGGATTTTGGATCCCTTGATACATGTGAACAATGCCTCATGGGAAAAATGACAAGGACTCCATTCAATGGTGTGATGGAGCATGCGGATGTCTTATTGGGGATCATACACACGGATGTATGTGGACCCATGAACGTCCCCACTCGCAATGATCTTCGTTACTTTGTGACCTTTACTGATGACTTGAGTAGATATGGGTATATTTACTTGATGAAGCACAAGTCTGAAACCTTTGAAAAGTTCAAGGAATTTCAGAATGAGGTCGAAAATCAACTCGGAAGGAAAATCAAGCACCTTCGATCGGATCGAGGTGGCGAGTATTTGAGTCACGAGTTTGGCAATCATCTGAAGTCTTGTGGCATAATACCACAGCTTACGCCGGCAGGCACACCTCAGAGAAACGGTGTAGCTGAGCGACGTAATCAAACCCTATTGGATAGCGTGCGATCGATGATGTCTCATACTGATTTGCCTGTGTCATTCTGGGGGTATGCATTAGAAACCGCCATTCATATTCTTAATAGGGCACCATCCAAATCCGTAAAGACAACACCATTTGAAGAATGGCATGGCACTAAACCTGAGTTGTCTCACCTGAAGATTTGGGGTTGTGAGGCTTATGTTAGGAAACTACAGTCTGACAAACTTGAATCCAAGGCGGATAAGTGCATCTTTGTGGGCTATCCCAAGGAAACTTGTGGGTACACCTTCTACAACAAGTCTGACATCAAAACGTTTATTGCCAAGACGGGACACTTTCTTGAGAAGGAGTTTCTCGCGAAAGAGTTGAGTGGGAGGAAAATAGACCTCGATGAAGTAACTGACCAATCACTCCAATTGGATGAAATGGCTACGGAATTTGTTCTGGAACCATCTTCCACAGTGGAGTTGAAGAGAATGGCCAGAACGACATTCATAACGATCATGACATTCACGATGATCATGATGAGAATGAAGAGGAACCTTTTATGCCCCGTAGGTCATCAAGAGTCCGTCAACCTACTGAGTTTTACGGACAGCTTGTGAATGCAATCTCGGCTGTTGAGTCGGATGAACCTACGAGTTACAAAGAAGCAATGGAGGGACCCGAGTCCGAGAAATGGCTTGAAGCCATGAAATCCGAAATAGACTCCATGTACACCAACAAAGTATGGACTTTGGTGGATATTCCCGAGGACCGCAAGGCCGTCGAGAATAAGTGGATTTTCAATAAAAAGACTGACGCAGACGGAAACGTATCTGTCTACAAAGCTCGACTTGTCGCAAAGGGTTTCCGACAAATTCAAGGAGTTGACTACGAGGAGACATTCTCTCCTGTAGCGATGATAAAGTCTATTCGGATCCTACTAGCAATAGCTGCATATCATGATTACGAGATATGGCAAATGGATGTGAAAACTGCATTCCTAAATGGCAACATTGAGGAAGAGTTGTATATGATGCAACCAGAGGGGTTTGTCGATCCAAGGAATGCTGGTAAGGTTTGCAAGCTTCAACGGTCCATCTATGGGTTGAAGCAAGCATCTCGGAGCTGGAATCTTCGATTTGATGAGGTCATTAAAGCTTTTGGATTTGTCCAAAACGTCGAAGAGTTCTGCTTCTATAAGAAACTGAGTGGGAGCTCTGTAGCATTCCTTGTGTTATATTTAGATGACATATTACTAATAGGGAACGATAAGAAATTCTTAGAGGAAGTGAAGGAATATTTGAATGGACAATTTTCCATGAAGGACCTAGGTGAAGCTGCATACATACTGGGGATTAAGATCTATAGAGATAAAACTAATCGGAGGTTGGCCTTGAGTCAGAATACTTATATTGACAAGATTTTGAAAAGGTTCAAAATGGATGACTCCAAGAGAGGTCTCTTGCCAGTTATAAAAGGTGTCAAACTAAGCGTGACTCAATGCCCGACCACAGCTAAAGAGAAAGAGGAGATGTCCTCAAAGCCCTATGCCTCAGCCATAGGTTCTCTCATGTATGCTATGTTATGTACCAGACCGGATTTAGCGCTGGCCATTAGTATGACTAATCGCTACCAGAGTAATCCGGGAATGGCCCATTGGACAGCAGTGAAGAACATCCTTAAGTACTTGAGAAGAACCAAGGATCTCTTTCTTGTTTATGGAGGAGTTGATGAGGAGCTCACCGTAAAGGGTTACGTTGACGCAAGCCTCGGCTCAGACCTAGAAGACTCGAAGTCCCAGACGGGATATGTTTTCATGTTGAACGGAGGCGCGATTAGCTGGAGGAGCGGCAAACAGTCAGTCGTTGCTCAATCTTCAATGGAGTCGGAGTATATTGCCGCTTGCGAAGCGTCAAACGAGGCGCTGTGGCTGAAGAAGTTCGTGATCGAGCTTGGTGTCTTTCCCAGTTGCACTGACCCCGTGGGAATCTTCTGCGATAACACGGGTGCCATTGCTAACGTGAAGGAGCCAAGAACTCACTCTACAGCCAAGCACATCCTCCGAAAGTTCCATGTGACACGAGACTACGTCAGGGATGGACACACTAGGATTCACAAGATACATACGGATCTGAACGCAGCAGACCCGATGACTACACCTCTTCCACAGGGCAAGTTTGAAGAACACCGAGAGACCATTGGTGTTAGATACATACCTGATGTAAACTAGTGTAATTTGTACTCTAGTGCAAGTGGGAGACTGTTGGATATGTGCCCTAGAGACAAATTAATAAAGATATTTGTCACATATCCGTTTTGTTCATAATACGTTTTATACTGTGCTATAACTGTATTACTTGGAAATACTAATACAGGTGTAGTATAAAACATGGTCCGTAGTTTAACTCGGGTAAACTATCTCATTGGGCAATTGATTGATCAAGCTTTCCTGATCATGGCGACACTTAAGTCCATTGACAATGAGGTCATATCATTAGGGGAATGATGTGATGGACATACACCCACCTAAAGTAATGCAATGTGATCGAGTCACATAGTTCAGCGTTGCTATGACTTTGTAACGTATGGCTTAGTCCTTAGACCGTAATGATCATACGTAATCACGATCTATGAGGAGACTTTGATTTGTATCCCACCGCCTGACTGAAATATGCTGGCTATAACGGAGCACTTTGGGTATTCCGAAATAGATGGTTGATGAGTATGTTAATAGATCAAAGCGGGATTTGTCAGTCCTTGTGACAGGACAGGTACTCTGGGCCCACTCGGTGATATTGCATCAACCCCTTGCAAGGACGTGACTAGGTCACAAGAGATGCAATGATCATGGACGAGAGAAGTTGTTTGTCGTGAACGAGATGTGAACACGGTATGTGGGATACCGACGATCAAACCTCGGACAAACAAGGTACCGCAGAACAAAGGGATTACGTCGTATCGTTAACGGTTTCCAAAAGCGATCGAAGCTCATTCGATGGAAGCGCAGGGGCTGTCAAGGATTGTAACCAGGTCCAACTGACTAGTCATTGGTCCATGAGAAGAGTCTCGACCATGTCTGCTGTTTCCCGTACCGTTAGGGTGTTACACTTAAGGGCAATTGATGCATAGGACAGTTACGGGATCAATCGGTGAAATAGGAGAAATCACCGGAATAGTTCCGGAGGAGGACGGAATGGTTTCCGTACATTTTGAATAGTTCAAAATAAAGTTTAATTGTTTTAATAATGTTTTTATTATTTAATTATCTGAATTAAATATTTAAAACTTATTAAATAATTAAAAATAATGGAAAAAGGCTATATGGGCCTTTGAGGCCCATTAGGGGAGGAGGGGGTTCCCCCCCTTGGGCTTGGCGCCAAGGGGTGGGGCCCAACCCCCCCTTGGCCGGCGCACCCCTCCCCCCTTGGGGGTTTAGTCCCACATGGGGGAGGGAAGAGGGATCACACCCCCCTTGGCCTTTATATAGAGGGGTAGACCCCCCTTTTTCCATACAACAATTGATCTCCTTCTTCTTCCTTCTCCATTTCCGGAAGTGGACTCCCCTTGTTTGGAGTCTGCACCAGGATTGGAGTTCTCCACCATAAGGCAGGCCGTCGCTCTGCCGGAGTAGGGATCCGTAGCCGTCTTCTTTCCGCTGCTCGCCTGGTTCGGAGCCCGGGAGGAACATCGATTGTGCCGTACGTGTATAATCCCTTCGAGGCATTACACCTGTGGTGCTGCTTCGTCGCTGGAGGTTTACCGGGAGTCATCCTCGCCGGTGGTGGTCTTCTACACGACAGGGAGGTCGTAGTTCTGAGTCTACGCCAACCACGTTCGTAAGAACGTTTCCCGCTTTCGGTCTTCAAAGGTATGAACACCGATTCCCTCCGTTACCTTACATCGCCATAGCATAGATCTTGGGTTCGGGTACCGTAGGTGTGAAAAATTTGTGTTTTCTGCCCCGTATCCCAACACACGCGAGTTCGCGGAACACGCCCTACACATCAAGCCAAACACGAGGCCAGTGAAGCAAGCGCTGAGACGATTCTCGGAGCCCAAGCGCAGAGCAATCGGGGAGGAAGTCAACCGGTTACTCGACGCTCAGTTCATCCGAGAAACGAAGAAAGCCACCTGGATAGCCAACCCAGTGCTGGTGCCCAAGAAAGACACGACCGTGTTGCGCATTGATACGTCTCAAACGTATCTACTTTTCCAAACACTTTTTCTATTGTTTTCACCTCATTCTTGAATGATTTGGACGAAACTAACCCGGACTAACGCTGTTTTCAGCAGAGCTGCCTGTATGGTTTAATTGTGTGCAGGAAAATGGACTTTTAGACATCCTGGAAAATTCCCAGAAAATCCACACACCCTATGGAGCCAGGAGCCAGAAGTGGGACCAGAGGGAACCCTGGGGGCCCCGGGCGCCCCCCTGGCACGGCCAGGGGTGGGGCCGCGCCCTCAGGCCACCTGGGCTGCTCCCCCCTCCTCTGGTGCCCTACTGAAGCTCTTATTTATCCCCTTGACGAGAAAACCCCAGAACAGAAGTCGTTTTCCCAGTTTCCGTCGCGGAGCCGCCGCCATCCTCTGTTCTTCTTCGGGAGGGCTAATCTGGAGGCTGATTTGGCCTCCGGAGAGGGGAGATCATCGCCATCGTCATCACCATCACCACTCCATCCATCCTCCATGACTTCTCTTCACATGTGTGAGTAATTCCCTGCTGTAGGCAAAGGGCATGGTAGGGATTGGATGAGTTTAATCATGTAATAGTTCGTCAGATTGTTGGGGGCATGTTGCCTATCATCTAGATTGGTGTTTATCTTCTTTGCTACAACTTGTTGTTCTTAATGCTTGTTACTTTGGGCCCGAGTGCCATGTTTTCAGATCTGAACCCTATGTGTTTTCATGAGTATATTTGTGTTCTAGATCTTATCTATGAGTTGTATGCACCTATTATGGTCAGGAACCGGCGATCCCAAAGGTGACAGCTTGGGACACCAAAGGGGATGGTCCATGATTTGAGGATTCCATGTATCCATTGAGTTTATTGCTTTGTTCCGGTGCTCTTTCACAGGAGCACCTTAATCTCCATAAGTTCCTTTTGGCCCCGTTCGTAGCGGGATGGTAGGACAATAGATGTTGTGCAAGTTCTTATTGAAAGCACGCACAACTACCTACGGGATACATGCCTAATGTTTGATATTTGCCTAGATTATCATTGCTTTTCTGTGTGCCTTGCCCCGTGTTAGAATCTATTATATGTTTACTCTCATCCATTGTCAGAACCCCAACTAGGGTAAGTGCTAGGGTTTGTTTGTACTTTGCATCATGTCAAAATTTCAAAAGGAAATTCAAAAATGGGGAAGAAGAAAGCCCTGAGAATTTAATTCAAATAGCCAGAGAAAAATCTTTTTCCAAAAATCTTTTGAACATTTGGAAAATTCCTATAAATGTTGCTGATCATTTTAAAATTGGTTTGGGATCAATCCCATGCACATGGAATTTTCTAATATTCAAACAGTGGCTTTGGAAATTAAATTAACTCTATTTGAATTGAAATTCAAAATATATTGAATTTCAAAAATGCCCAAATTCCATATGTGACTAGCTACTGGTCACCTAGTATTTTAAAAATTATTTGGGCATTTAACAAAAATGGCTAGCTATTTATTTCTAGGCAAAACATATTTACAGAAAAAGAAAAGCAGAAGGGAATTAAAAGCAAAATTAGAAAAAAAGAAAGAGGCCCAGCCAGCAGGCCTAGCCGGCCCAACTCGGGGAGGTGGCCCAGCCCGGGGGCACCACCGTCTTCTTCCCCGATCCAGGCAGGCAGGGCGCTGCGTGGCACCCATGCCGGCGTCGCCAGGCCTCCCACGGCTCCCTCCCGTGCTCATCCGGCGACGTGGAGACCCGGAGGAGCCCCAAGACCGTTTCCCCCCTTTCTCTGGTCGCCTGCACCTTCTCCTCATCGAGATCCCTTCGCACCCGAGCTCCCGACTTCGCCGCCGTCGTCTGTCTGCGTGGCCACCGTGCCCCCCGAGCTTCGACACCTTGTCCAGAAGACTCCCCGAGTTGGCCTTCGTCAAGCTGCAGCGCCACCCGAGCTCAAGCTGCACCGGAGGCGCCGCGAGCTTCAAGAAATTGCCGCGGCCACCAGGAACTACGGCGAGCAATTGCTCCGCCGGCACGCCATCTCCAGCCCCTCCGAGCTTCTCAGCACGCTCCTGGTGAGCCCCTCTTGCTTCTGCGCCATCTCCCGCGTCTGCCCGTGGCTCCGTTCGCTGTTTTCATCGAGGCCAGTGGCCAGCACGCCGTGACTGTCGCCATAGCCGCGCCCCGAGAGCTCCATCTTGACCCCCTCCTACTCCATCGCATGCGAAAGCCCGCGAGGAGCACGCCCATACTACCAAATCCCCACCCCGTGCCCATTTTGACAACTCCGGCGAAACTCCGGCCGTTTTCCGACGATGGCGCCATTAGCCCCCTTAAACACCTCTTAACCCACCCCCTAGTCCAATGACTGGTGGGCCAGCCCCCCCTAAACCCTCGGTTAAGCAAATTAAACCGGGTTAACACCCACTGAGGCTGACAGGGTGGACCCACTGGTCAGCCCCCCCCCTGACGTCACCCCCACGTCAGGCTGACGCAATAAACATTTTCCAGAGAATTTATTTAATCCAGAAAATTACAGAAAATTGTTTAAACTTGGAAAATTCATAACTAATTCAAATGAACTCCAAATATAGCAAATAATATGTCTAAAAATATCAGAAAAATACAAGGATTAAGAATATGCAATTTTTTTTTATGTTTGACCATTTTAAAATGGGGAAACAGAAGCAAATGTGTATATGAATTAATTTGAAATTGAATTTGGAGTTGGAATTTGCATTTCAAATGCAATATACTTCAATTAAATTGAAATTGCCACAAATCAGTACCATGTACATCATGTTTCCACAACTTATCATGTGTTTGATGCATTGCAAATAAATTTATTCTTTGTTTGGTTGTTTGCTCGATAGACGTGCAACGGGAACTGGAGGCCACCCCCTTCGTTGAAGACCCCGATATCGAACCTCGTCAGCAAGGCAAGCAAACCTCATTGATCATGTCTATAAAATCCCAATTCCCTCTCAGTCTCGCTTATGCATGTTTAGGAGATCACCGAGACACGTTCTTTCGCATAGTTGAACCCATTCCGATGCATGACTTATCATTCTATCACCGTATTAAGAAAACCACAATCCTAGCAGATTTAGGAGTTGAATGATGAGCATGTGGCCCCTACAACTGTTACTGCTTTTGCTGCTTAGTGATACAATGAGGATGTTTTGATTGTGAGTCGGGATGGAATGAACACAGTGGTGTTGATGAAAGTGAAACGTGTTGGTGAATCCACCCTAAACAAAGGTGAACGATGAGAGGCTGTGTAGAAGTACACAGTGGGTTGTCTCGTTGAACACTGCCCTAGGCCCCGAGTTCCTGTTTTGTGATCCAAGACAAAGAGTATGACCACATGTAGGGTTTTATGGGAGCCCCGTTTGGCCTCTTTACGTACCCGATCCGGTCCAGGAGTCACAATAGATTCGGGCTTTCCATTTGGCATGTGCATAGAAAAAGTATGAAGAAAAGGTTGCATCATCCTAGATATGTGGGTGGACTTGTGAGGCAGTGAAACCATCTGGCAGAGGTGGCGTCTCGGTCCCTTCCATTATCTGAGTCCGTTTCGTGGAACCGGCCGGACTCTCGAGCGGTGCCAAACTCAGGTAGTCGATTCCTGGATTAGAGAAGGTGATGTGAGGTTAGTGCCTTGGTTTCATCCACGTCCGACATCCGCTTGAAGGATGCCAAGAACGAGGCGATAAGTGATGACACGGGTGTGAAGATGTACACCCCTGCAGAGTTAATGAACTATTCGAATAGCCGTGTCCGCGGTTATGGACTACTTAGAAACCTCTACTTGATCATAGATAACTTGAACGGATACTTATAAAACTCGCAAGATAAGCGTGAGTGCTATGGTGGGCTTCCTCGTGGGGAATTCGAGGAAGTAACCATAGTGGTGTATTGGTTGCAGATGTAGTGGACTCGTGTACGCTTCTTACCTCAAGTCTGGTACTCGTAGTACAGGATTAGCCAAGTCAAAGCTGGCACTTCTGCATGATGAAACCCCACCTCCTTTACCTTGATACTTGAGCATGACTAGTATAGATCTGATGTAAGTCTTGCTGAGTACGACTTTGTACTCACGTTTGCTTATTCTATGTTTTAGATAAGAAACCGGACCCCGATGGAGTCACCTTCGTGAAGCTCGATGTTGACCTTGGTAGCATAGTCCCAGACAACAGTCTGGTCCCTCGTGGAAGGGCATGTTTGTTGTACAAGGCTTCTCTAAGCCATTTGTTAATCTTGTCTGTACTCAGACCTAATTTGCTTCCGTTGTATGATGTAATGTTGATCACAGACATGTGATCTTTTTATGCTCTATGTGTATATCAATAAAGAGTACTTTGTAGAGTTATGTGATGATACCTGCTGTTCATACTAGACATGTGTGCTGCGTGTATGTTTATAACATGCATGTCTTAGTATGGGTTTTCGAGACCTTAGTTGTGATCTGGCTGGCGGTCCTTTATACACCAAGTGGCCCTTAGATGTGCGCAGCTTGGGGCATCGCGATGCGATTGCTCGAGACTCTGTCTCGTGCACACTTTGATGTATGATCGAGCCCGCCCTAGACCTTGACTAAGTGATCGGGCTGGAGTAAGTCTATGTAAGAGTTAGGATCCAATCGATAACATGGTTGAGGCGACTTGTCTATGAGTATGGGATTCACCACCCATAAGCATTTAGACTTGTGAGCGGACGATGAGGACCCATCTCAGTTGATCATCTGGCCTGAATGGGATGCCCCTCACGTTCGATGCTTACCGAGAACGTTCTGTGCTTGGCCTTGTCTTCTTAGACAAGTGGGTACGGTTCTCGGCTCTCCATGTGATTGTATCGTGACTGGAATTACATACGCTAACCCCGGGTCCCGACAGACTTGGTATCAGAGCAGGACTGTCTGTAGGCTTATCAAACCCTTGGTCGAAGTCGAGTCTATCATTCTATAGTTATATAGTTACTTGGGTATATAAGGGAACAACGAAAGGCTTCTTTTTCTCCTTACCCTCATCGATCTAAGTTCTGGGTCACCCTTATCTTTTCTACGGGATGATTGGACTAGGCTCATCTATGTCTGACTAGAACAACTCGCTGAGTACTTCCTTTTAGCCGTAGGACAGTCGTGGTCGTCCAGAGTCTTCATGTTTTGAGTTCCTTGAGGAAGTTTTGTCCAATCTCCTCGAGGTTGTTTCATTTTCCATCCCGGTGTAGCCGTTATGCTGTCGGATTTATTCCAAGTTTCTATGAATCATTGCCTTCGCATTATAATATTTTCCTCCTTCATCATGTCTTGTTATCCTTGAATCCATCATCCAACCTGTTCTGATTGTTGATTTTTATCACACAGGATGTCAGGTGGAACTCGTAGTGCTGTTCGTCGGAATCGAGACCGTGTTCGGAATCGAAATGATGATGAACCTCTACCACCGCCTTCTGCGGCGGAAATCATGATGGAAGCTGAGAAGAATCAACGTGATCAAACACGCCTTCTGGAGCTCATCGAGCAGAATACCTCACGTCATTGTAATGTGGTTGTGAGCATTCAGGACTTCATCCTCCTCAAGCCACCAGTATTCCGATGTTCTTCTGAGCCCCTTGAAGCTGATGATTGGCTCCGTTCCATCGAGCGTAAGCTTGATACTGCACATGTTGCTCCCGATGACCGAGTTATTTTCGCGGTATACTTCTTGGAAGGTGCTGCTCTTCAATGGTGGGAGAACTATGTTGCTATGTAGCTAGATAGTCACGTAGTGACTTGGCAGGAGTTCTGTGTTGCCTTTCGAGGGTACCACATTCTGGATGAGTTTATGGAGCGCAAGAAGGAAGAGTTCTGCAATTTGACTCAAGGAAAGATGTCCATGCACGAGTATGTACGGGAGTTCAACCGTCTTGCTCGGTATGCCCAAGATGAGATCACCACCGATGCCAGAAAGCAGGCAAGGTTCCGTAAGGGACTTAGCCCCATCCTTCGTCATGATCTCAACCTCATCGAATTTTCCACCTTTGAGGATTTACCCAACAGATCCTTCAGAGCTGAGCATGGCAATGAAATTTTCGAAGAGTCCCATAAGCATGCTCTTGAGCTTGCTCCTTCTTCAAGCTCAGCCTCTCAGAAACGCCGAATTTGGATTCCAGCCAAAGCCATACCACAAAACTTTCTGCAGAGACCAACATCCAATATATGTGTCGGGACCCGGGGTTAGCGTATGCAAGAACAGTTAAGACATAGTCATATGGAGAGCCGAGAACCGCACCCACTTGTCTAAGCAGACAAGGCCAAGCACTGAACATTCTCGGAAAGCATCGTACGTGAGGGGCATCCCATCTAGGACGGATGATCAACTGTGATGGGTCCTCATCGTCCGCACACAAGTCTAATGATATGGGTGGTGAACTCCCATATTCAAAGACAAGTCGCCTCAACCATACTATCGACTATCTCAAAACTCTTACATAAACTTACTCCAGCCCGATCACTTAGTCGGGGTCTAGGGCGGGCTCGATCATACCACAAAGTGTGCACGAGACGGAGTCTCGAACAATCGCATCGCGATGCCCCAAGCTGCGCACATCTAAGGGACACTTGGTGTATGAAAGACCGCCAGCCAGAACACAACTAAGGTCTCGAAAACCCATACAAAGACATGCATGTTATAAACATACACACACCACACATGCCTTGTATGAACAGCAGGTACCATTGCAATTCTCTACAAAGTGTACATTTTATTTATAACTCTTATAGAGTACACACAGAGATCACATACATGTGATCCAACATTACAACACAGAACGGAAGCAAATTATGTCTGAGTACAGACAAGTTTAACAAATTGGCTTAAGAAGCCTTATTCAAACATAAAGCCCTCCACGAGGGAACCAGTCTGCTGACTGGGACTAGACTAGCTTAACTTCAGTCGTCCAGCTCGATGAAGAAGCCACCTTCGGGGTCAGTGGCGTCATCTAAAACATATATTAAGCAAACGTGAGTACAAAGTCGTACTCAGGAAGACTTACCTAGGAGCTATACTACTCATGCACATGTGTCAAGGTAAAAGGAGGTGGGGTTCACTTGCAGAAATGCCAGCTTTGACTTGGCTAATCCTGAACTACGAGTACCAGACTTGAGGTAAGAAGCGTACACGAGTCCACTACTTTCACCAACCAATTACACCACTATGGTGCCTTCCTCGACTTCCCCACGAGAAAGCACGCCATAGCACTCACACTTATCTTGGTGTGTTTTAGAAGTATCCGGTTCAAGTTATCTAATAATCAAGCTAAGGTTTCCAAGTAGTCCATAACCGCGGACGCGGCTATTCGAATAGTTTTGTTAACCTTGCAAGGGTGTACCGCTACACACACATGATCATCATTTACCGCCTTTGATCTCGACACCATTCAAGGGGTGCCAGCGAGGATGCTCACCACAACTGTTACCTCATAGCCTATCTAGTCCAAGAAAGCCGCCTACTTGGGTTGGCTACCACCATCGTGAACCCGGACGGTTTACCGAAGTGGACCCACGCGATGTGTGCGTGGTGCATAAGCCGGTCTCGGATGAGCCGTTCTCTCACTTAGCATCCAGGCCACAAGCCTACCAGAACTCCGAACTACTGCGACATCTGGACATCGAAAGGGATGAGTTAATAAGTTGAGAGGGGTCAGTGAGCCCAATGTGTGGTTGTACTCTTCATCTTGGATCACCACACAAGAACTCAGACTTAGGGCGGTGTTCAACGAGACAACCCACCGTGTACTCCTACACAGCCTCTCATCGTTCACCTTGTATTAGGGTCGATTCACCAACACTTTTCTACCATCATCAACATGATCATTCCCATCCCGACTCACATCACAGTACAATATGGTATCATACTTAAGCATGCAATAAGCAGTAACATTGCAGGGGCCACATGATATCAAACAACTCCTACAGTTGCTAGGATTGTGGTTTGCTTACTACTGTGACAAAAGATAAGTCATGCAAAGGAATGGGTTTATCTATGCGGTAGAATCGTAACATGGTGATCATCTTATACAATCCATAAGCGAGACATGAGAGGAAAGTGGGATTTTATCGACATGATCAATGGGGGTTTTGCTTGCCTTGCTGACGAGATTCGGGCTCTGGATCTTCAGCGAAGGGGGTGACCTCTTGCTCCGGTTCCACCTCTACTCGTCAAACAAAGCACAAAGTAGCAATCAATATGAATGCAATGCTCAAGCACATGATATAGTGTTAAAGCTTGGAGTATAAGTTTTGATGTGTGAGGCAATTCCATTTAAGTGGAATATATTGCATTTTTAAATGCAAATTCAAATTCCACATTTGAATTCAACCTTAATCAAGTTATATATGATATAGTTTGATCAATTTGAATTAACTTCAAATGTGTATGATATGCCTCTGAAGTGTGGTTGATTTGCATCATAAATCCATGGTCCAAGTGGCAAAATCATTTGGTTTGAATTTGAATTAAATTCAAATAAAGCAAATGACATATGCTACTGGTCCCATTTTAAATTCAACTCAAACAGAGTTGAAAGTTTCATATTTGGAAATATAATTTTCTCCTGATCATTTTTCATATATTATTTGTCCAATTTGGAGTTAATATGAATTTTCTATGAATTTCCAAAGTTTGGGGTATTTTCTGGAATTTCTGGATTTATTAAACTATTTTTCTTTTCTGGAAATTCATTTACTGCGTCACTGTGACATCAGCATGACGTCAGGGGGTTTGACCCGAGTCAAACTGACAAGGGGTCCCACTGGTCAGCCTCTGTAGGGTTAAACCCGTGGTTAAAATTTAATTAACAGAGGGATTAGGGGCTGGGGCCCAGTAGTCAGTGGGTTTAGGGTGTGATTAGGGGTGGGTTAGGGTTAACTCGCCGGCGGTTAGCCGCCGGTGGCACGGGCACGGCGGCGTGGTCGCCGGAGTGAGCTAGAGGCCACGGGAGGGCACGAGGAGAAGTCCATTCGACTCAGCAACGTCTCGCGCATCGTCTGGAGGCAACGGGGGTCCTCGGGGTGGTCGAGAGCGACGACGGCGACGACTCCGGCGGCAGCAGAACGGCGGCGAGGTCGTAGCCGAGGCTAGGGAGCACGGTTTGAGGCGTTCTTGGTTGCGTTCGCAAGCTGGCACACGCGGAAGTCAAACGCGTGCACTGGGAGTCCATGACAAGCATTGGAGCGAGGAGGTCGACGACCATGGCGGCGACCTTGCTCGGGATCCATGGCGGATTCGGTTGTGGGGCAAACGAGGCGCTACAAACTTAGGGGAAAGGTGAGGAAGCTCACCCTGAAGCTAATGGAGAAGACGGTGAGGCCGGGGACGCTGTGTAACCGGAGAATTTGACGACGGCGACTCACGGGTCCGGCGAGCTCTCGGTGAGGCTGGCGTCGTCCACGGGGGCTCCTCGGTCCAATTGATCGTCCACGGTGATGAAGACGGCGATGGCGGACGTCCTGGACAAGCTGGGGCGACGAGTGGAGGCCAGTGGCCGCGGTGGCGCACGGCGGCGAGCTACGGGGCGCTCGGGTCTTCGCTGGTTTCGCACTGGAGAGAGGAGGAAGAGGGTTCCAGGGGGGGGGGAAAGAAGTGGATGAGCACGGGGGTTCTCCACGACGCTAGAAGGCGGCCGGGGAGGCAGGTGGAGGGCTGCGGGGCGTCGGTGGCGTCGGTGGCTTTCCACCGAGCACCTTGGGGGCGCGGGGAGGAAGACGACAGGGGAGGGTCCAGGTGGGCTGGGCCGGCTGGAGAGGTGGGCCTCGCCCCTGGCGGGAGGTAAGTTTTTTTCTTTTTCCTCTGTTTAATCTTTCCTTTCTTTTTCTGTAATTTGTTTTGGCTCTGATAAAAATACCAAACCAATTTATTAAATGCTGAAAACTTTTATGTGGCCTAATAATAATATAGACTAGCCACTCATAAACTTTCAACATTTTTAAAATTCAAAAGATTTGAATTTTAAATCAAAAAGGGGTATTTCTTTAATTCCAAGGTACTGTTTGAATATTTGAAAAATCTATGAGCATGGGGTGGGTCCCACATCACTTGATATGTGATCACACTCATTTATAAGACTTTTCAAAACTCTAACATGAATTTTTGGAAAATATTTTTATCTGGCCTTTTGAATTAATTCATCTGGGGGTGTTCCTTCTCCCATTTGGATTTTGAATTTGATTTTCAAGGTTTCCTTTTGACAATTTTTCATGATGCAAAGGTACTAGCTAACCCTAGCACATACCTAACAGAGGGATTTGACAACTCGCCCCCACTCAAAAGAATCTCGTCCCGAGATTCAGAAGTCTGCGGGAGGAAGGTGGGGTACTCGGCACTGAGACGGTCTTCTCTCTCCCACGTGGCTTCTCTTTCAGAGTGGTGTGACCATTGCACTTTCAGAAACCTAATCTTCTGACGACGAGTGACATGCTCTGCGGAATCAAGAATACGAACGGGGTATTCTCGATAAGAAAGGTCATCTTGGAGATCAAGCGTTTCATGGTCGACTTCGCGGATGGGGTCCTTGAAGCAACGCCTGAGTTGGGACACATGGAATACATCGTGTACCCGGGAAAGGTGCGGAGGTAGTTCAAGTTGCTAGGCAACTTCTCCACGTTTAGCAATAATGCGGAAAGGTCCGATGTAACGTGGGGCCAACTTGCCTTTGATACGGAAACGTTGGGTTCCCTTCAAAGGAGTAACCCGAAGATAAGCCTTCTCATCCAGATTGTAGCTCTCTTGCCTATGATGACGATCATAGTAGCTTTTATGACGAGACTGGGCTGCTTTCAATTGATCACGAACAATGCGAACTTGCTCTTCTGCTTCCTTGATCATATCCGGTCCAAAGAATTGTCTTTCACCGGTTTCAGACCAGTTTAGTGGTGTTCGACATCGTCGTCCATAAAGGAGTTCAAAAGGAGCCATGTTCAGACTAGATTGAAAACTATTGTTATAAGAAAATTCGGCAAATGGAAGAGAATTCTCCCAATTCTTTCCGAATGAGACGACACAAGCTCTGAGCATGTCTTCAAGAATTTGGTTAACCCTTTCGACTTGACCGCTAGACTGAGGATGAAAAGCTGTACTAAAGGAGAGATGAGTTCCCATAGCATTCTGAAAGCTTCCCCAAAATCTAGAGGTGAAAAGGCTACCACGATCAGAATTGATTTCCAAAGGAATACCGTGAAGGGATACAATTCTGGAGATGTACAAGTCCGCTAACTGACTAGCAGTTATAGACTCGCGAACCGGAAGGAAGTGAGCAACTTTGGAAAGCCTATCTATGACAACGAAGATGGCATTGTTTCCTTTCTGGGTTCTTGGAAAGCCGGTGATGAAGTCCATACCGACTTTGTCCCATTTCCACTCAGGAATGGACAAAGGTTGAAGTGTACCAGAAGGTCTTTGATGTTCTGCCTTAATGCGACGACAAACATCACATTCGGCAACAAATTGAGCAATGTCTCTCTTCATCCTAGTCCACCAAAATCTCTGGCGTAGATCTCGGTACATTTTCGTGCTACCGGGATGTATCGAGAGGGGTGTGTCATGGGCTTCTTTGAGGATGAGTTGCCTTAGTTCCTTATTCTTAGGTACTACCAAACGATTTTCAAAGAATACCGTTCCTTTGCTATCTGTGGAGAAACATTTAGCAACTCTGCTAGCAATGTTCTCCTTGATTCGGCGAACACCTCGTGCACGCCTTTGGGAAACTATGATTTGATCCTCAAGAGTTGGTTTCGCCACCAAGGTAGAAAGATAGCCATGATGAACAATCTCAAGATTGAGTTTGCGAAAGTCCTCATGAAGAAGTGGTTGATACTGCTGTAACATGAGGTTGTTACAGTACGACTTACGACTTAGTGCATCAGCCATGACATTGGCCTTGCCTGGGGTGTAAGAAATTCCTACGTCGTAATCTTTTATCAACTCAATCCAGCGTCTTTGCCTGAGATTAAGATCTGGCTGGGTGAAAATATATTTGAGGCTTTGGTGGTCGGAATAAATCTCACAACGATTACCAAGGAGGTAATGTCGCCAAGTTGTTAGGGCATGAACTACGGCAGCGAGTTCAAGGTCATGGGTAGGATAATTCTCTCCATGTGGCCACAACTGGCGTGAAGCATAAGCTACCACATGTCGATCTTGCAGAAGTATGCATCCTAACCCTTGCCGTGATGCATCACAATAGATCTCGAAATCCCTTTTGGTGTCTGGAGGTGCAAGTACAGGTGCAGAAGTCAATCTTCTTTTTAGCTCTTGAAAGCTTTCCTCGCACTTGGGAGTCCATAAGAATTTCTTATCTTTCTTGAGGAGTTCAGTTAGAGGCTTTGCAACTTTAGAAAAGTTCTCGACGAAGCGACGGCAATAGCTGGCTAGGCCAAGAAAACTTCTAACTTGCTTAACCGATTCAGGTGGAGTCCAGTCAAGGACGGCCTGAACTCTCTCGGGATTCACAGCAATGCCTTTTGCAGAAATCACGTGGCCTAAGTAGGTCACTTCTGGTAGCCAGAATTCACACTTGGAGAATTTAGCGTACAGGCGATGCTCTCTAAGTTTCATCAATACCAGCCTTAAGTGTTCGGCATGATCTCCTTCGTTCTTCGAGTAGATGAGAATATCATCAAGATAAAACACAACAAATTTATCTAGGTACTCCATGAAGATCGAATTCATCAAGCGTGAGAATGTGGCGGGAGCATTGGTTAAACCAAAGGACATGACGGTGTACTCGTAAAGACCATAACGAGTAGTAAAAGCCGTTTTGGGAATGTCCTCGTTTCGGATTCGGATCTGATGATAACCTAATCTCAAATCCATCTTGGAGAAGACGGAGGATCCGGCAAGTTGATCATAAAGATCATTGATCCTGGGCAGTGGGTATTTGTTCTTTATCGTCGCTAAATTTAGCGGGCGATAGTCTACGCACATCCTTTTTGTTCCATCTTTCTTCTTCACGAACAGAACGGGGCAACCCCATGGCGATGAGCTAGGGCGGATGAAGCCTTTTGCCAAAGAAGCATCAAGTTGGGTTTTTAGCTCAGCTAACTCATGTGGGGCCATTTTATATGGGCGTTTGGAAATTGGTGCGGTTCTTGGAACAAGATCCACTATAAATTCTACACATCTGTCGGGTGGCATGCCCGGAAGCTCTTCAGGAAAGACATCCGGGAAGTCACGAACCACCGGAATATCTTCAAGTTCGGGAAGGGGAAGTACATTCAAGGAATGCACTTGGGTTCTTGTTCTGGGTGAGGTATAGCTGATGGTTTTGCCTGAAGGGTGGGTGAGTTTCACGGATTTGCCTTTGCAATCCAGATAGGCATTTTGTTTTGATAGCCAATCCATGCCAAGGATGACATCAATATCTGAAGACTTGAGGGCTATGAGTGAAGCAAGGAATACTAAACCCTCAATTGCAATTTGATTACCATGGCTTACTCTATTAGTTTGCCATCGTGACCCTGGAGTTTGAATAACCATCAGGGTGGACAATTCAACAAAGGGTAACTCATGACGAAGTGCATAACTTTCCGACATGAATGAATGAGATGCTCCTGCGTCGAAAAGAACGGAAGTAGGAACAAAATTGACTGGGAGCGTACCAAGAATGACGTCAGTGGTGTCGTCAGTCTCTTCAGCTGCAATCTGGTTCAGACGTCCACGAGTGGCGGAAGGAGCGGGTTTGGCGGTGAAGACCTTCTGGGGTGGCTTGCCACGACCATTGTTGTTGTTGTTGCTGCCTCCGGCACGTGGTGGAGCATTCTGGTGCTGGATCTGGTTCTGGGGGCACTCGCGAGAATAGTGGCCTGCCTGACCACACTTGTAACAAGCTCCGAAAACAGTGCGTGGAGCTGGGTGGTTTGGTGGAG
Organism: Bromus sterilis; assembly: GCA_950022295.1. Classification (NCBI taxonomy): domain Eukaryota; kingdom Viridiplantae; phylum Streptophyta; class Magnoliopsida; order Poales; family Poaceae; genus Bromus; species Bromus sterilis. The sequence continues at coordinate 26,429,246 of OX465596.1, read as the reverse complement.
CTGGGTGGAACTGGGTGGGTGGACGAGGCATCACATAGGATGGCCTCGGTGGGTTGTTTTGGCGGAACATGCTATTGGGGATCCAAATCTTGCGCTTATGGGAGCCAGAACGGGATGAACTATCATCTCTGGGGTGTTTGCGAAAGTCGTTGGGGGTGTTCATGTCCTCTGCCTTGATGGCCTTGTTGACAAGGACCTGGAATGTGGCAAAGTCATGAAGGTTGAGCTCGCGACGGAGTCCACTATTGAGGCCACGACGGAACCTCTCTTGTTTCTTGGAGTCGGTGGAGACGTCTTCAGTTGCATAACGAGCAAGTCGGTTGAACTCACGACTGAACTCGTCAACTGTTCTTCTGCCTTGAGTGAGGTTACAGAATTCCTCACGCTTGCGGTCCATGAGACCTTTGGGGATGTGGTGCTCGCGGAAGGACGTACAAAATTCCTCCCAAGATGCTGGTGGTCCAACGGGGCGCATATTCAGAAAATTCTCCCACCAAGAGCTTGCTGCACCTTCAAGGTGATAGGTGGCATAATTGACCTTGTCGCCATCTGCAACATGGCCGGCTTGGAGCTTCCTCTCGATGCTGCGGAGCCAGTCATCGGCGTCAAGGGGCTCGGTGGAGTAACTGAAAACCGGGGGATGAAGCCGGATGAAGTCGTTCAGGGACACCAGCTCATTGCGCTGCTGAGTGGTGTTGCGTGCGATGACTTCCAACAGGTGGTGAGAGTCACGGCGGTTCCTCTCGACCTCCATCAGAACTTGGGCCATCGTGGGTGGGGGTGGAAGGTTATCTTCCTCCTGGTTGTTCCCACGACCTTGGTTACGACCAACCTGGCCACGGGTTCCTTGAGACATCCTGAAGGTGAAAAACCAAAGTCAAACAGAGTTGATTTCAAGAGTCTGACCAAGGTATTGAAGTACTGGAAGGATTACAGAGCAAAGGAAGTAATCATCTTGACAACATGGTGATAAAAGCATACAAGCCATATATTCACAAGCTGTCATACCAACCATACATCGTTTTAGTACAAGCACTAAGCTAATACAAACGTGATGAAGATGATACATCCTTCAGAGGCACTCTGACTTCCTATACATTATTTATCTAAGCCTCTGGAACTTAGACACCTTGCTTACAATATACTAGGATACTACTACATCCTCACTAAGTAAGACCACAGGCGGTCTCACTCATCTCCATCTCCATAGTAATCCTCATAAAAGTTACCTGCGTATCCCGGTAGCTGGAGGTGACCATCGGAAAACACGGAGGCTTGTGGACCCTGATATCCATTTGGGCAAGGATGGGGCCTAGGTCCAGTGTAGGGTGGAAGCAAAGGACCATGAGGTGGAAAAATTCCTCCAATCTCGGGCCAAGCAACTCGAGAAGGCATCTGGGTCCTCACTGGATAGATCGCATCATACTCCACTGATCCCACGCTCACAAAGGGTGCCAAGAGCGTCAGTGCTCGGTACAGACGAACACGAGTAGCGTGGAGCTCAAAACGGAGAGCACGTGCATCACGGTCTCTGTCACTAGCAAACCTAGCAGTCACCTGAAGTGCTGGATCCTCTGCAGAGTGATCTGAGTAGAGTCCGGTGTAATATCCCTCTTCTCCTGGAAGTGCAGCTGGGATATAGCGGAAAGAAGTCTCTCTCAGTAGGGTGTGCTCCTCTCTCAGCAGTCTAATACATGAATATGCAGCATCCTGCACAGCCATGTTCTCGGTAACGCCAATGCCATGTCCAAAGTGGATAGGCTGGGTGACTCCAACGTGGTGCGGGTAGATCCGGACAATGCAGTGGAACTGCGTCTGGTTGAAGTCGTGGAACTGCTCCTCGATGGTGTACTCAGGGTACCATCGATATCCCACATAGGACATCATCTCGATCAACGTGGCGGGATGGCCACGCACAACGAGGCACCTGGTCAAACGAACAATCTGCCGAGGGGGAAGATCTGCCATTTGAAACAGAAAGGAGTTTGCAAATGCATCAGATTATGAGATAAACCTGGAATGACTCGGACAACATAACGGCTGTAATTCTAAGAAATGACAATTTCTTTCAATCATGAAAAACAGCACTTACATAATACGATGTAAGAAATCAGCATTATAACAATGCTAGGAAAACCTGACACAACTTTCCTACGGCTATAGGGAAGCAATCAACGAGATATGCTAAACAGACAGAGGAGAGCCTAGTCCTATCTTCCCGTAGAACAAGATGAGGGTGACTCAGAACTCAGAACGAAGGGGTAAGGAGAAAAATGAAGCCTTACGTTGTTCCCTTATATACCCAGAGTAACTATATAACTACAGCAAGCTAGACTCAACTTCGGCCAAGGCTACTAGTCCTACAGTCAGTCCTGCTCTGAAAACAAGTCTGTCGGGACCCGGGGTTAGCGTATGCAAGTACAGTTAAGACATAGTCATATGGAGAGCCGAGAACCGCACCCACTTGTCTAAGCAGACAAGGCCAATCACTGAACATTCTCGGAAAGCATCGTACGTGAGGGGCATCCCATCCAGGCCGGATGATCAACTGTGATGGGTCCTCATCGTCCGCACACAAGTCTAATGATATGGGTGGTGAACTCCCATATTCAAAGACAAGTCGCCTCAACCACACTATCGACTATCTCAAAACTCTTACATAAACTTACTCCAGCCCGATCACTTAGTCGGGGTCTAGGGCGGGCTCGATCATAACACAAAGTGTGCACGAGACGGAGTCTCGAACAATCTCATCGCGATGCCCCAAGCTGCGCACATCTAAGGGCCACTTGGTGTATGAAAGACCGCCAGCCAGAACACAACTAAGGTCTCGAAAACCCATACAAAGACATGCATGTTATAAACATACACACAACACACATGCCTTGTATGAACAGCAGGTACCATTGAAATTCTCTACAAAGTGTACATTTTATTTATAACTCTTATAGAGTACACACAGAGATCACATACATGTGATCCAACATTACAACACAGAACGGAAGCAAATTATGTCTGAGTACAGACAAGTTTAACAAATTGGCTTAAGAAGCCTTATTCAAACATAAAGCCCTCCACGAGGGAACCAGTCTGCTGACTGGGACTAGACTAGCTTAACTTTAGTCGTCCAGCTCGATGAAGAAGCCACCTTCGGGGTCAGTGGCGTCATCTAAAACATATATTAAGCAAACGTGAGTACAAAGTCGTACTCAACAAGACTTACCTAGGAGCTATACTACTCATGCACATGTGTCAAGGTAAAAGGAGGTGGGGTTCACTTGCAGAAATGCCAGCTTTGACTTGGCTAATCCTGAACTACGAGTACCAGACTTGAGGTAAGAAGCGTACACGAGTCCACTACTTTCACCAACCAATTACACCACTATGGTGCCTTCCTCGACTTCCCCACGAGAAAGCACGCCATAGCACTCACACTTATCTTGGTGTGTTTTAGAAGTATCCGGTTCAAGTTATCTAATAATCAAGCTAAGCTTTCCAAGTAGTCCATAACCGCGGACGCGGCTATTCGAATAGTTTTGTTAACCTTGCAAGGGTGTACCGCTACACACACATGATCATCATTTACCGCCTTTGATCTCGACACCATTCAAGGGGTGCCAGCGAGGATGCTCACCACAACTGTTACCTCATAGCCTATCTAGTCCAAGAAAGCCGCCTACTTGGGTTGGCTACCACCATCGTGAACCCGGCCGGTTTACCGAAGTGGACCCAAGCGATGTGTGCGTGGTGCATAAGCCGGTCTCGGATGAGCCGTTCTCTCACTTAGCATCCAGGCCACAAGCCTACCAGAACTCCGAACTACTGCGACATCTGGACATCGAAAGGGATGAGTTAATAAGTTGAGAGGGGTCAGTGAGCCCAATGTGTGGTTGTACTCTTCATCTTGGATCACCACACAAGAACTCGGACTTAGGGCGGTGTTCAACGAGACAACCCACCGTGTACTCCTACACAGCCTCTCATCGTTCACCTTGTATTAGGGTCGATTCACCAACACTTTTCTACCATCATCAACATGATCATTACCATCCCGACTCACATCACAGTACAATATGGTATCATACTTAAGCATGCAATAAGCAGTAACATTGCAGGGGCCACATGATATCAAACAACTCCTACAGTTGCTAGGATTGTGGTTTGCTTACTACTGTGACAAAAGATAGGTCATGCAAAGGAATGGGTTTATCTATGCGGTAGAATCGTAACATGGTGATCATCCTATACAATGCATAAGCGAGACATGAGAGGAAAGTGGGATTTTATCGACATGATCAATGGGGGTTTTGCTTGCCTTGCTGACGAGATTCGGGCTCTGGATCTTCAGCGAAGGGGGTGACCTCTTGCTCCGGTTCCACCTCTACTCGTGAAACAAAGCACAAAGTAGCAATCAATATGAATGCAATGCTCAAGCACATGATATAGTGTTAAAGCTTGGAGTATAAGTTTTGATGTGTGAGGCAATTCCATTTAAGTGGAATATATTGCATTTTTAAATGCAAATTCAAATTCCACATTTGAATTCAACCTTAATCAAGTTATATATGATATAGTTTGATCAATTTGAATTAACTTCAAATGTGTATGATATGCCTCTGAAGTGTGGTTGATTTGCATCATAAATCCATGGTCCAGGTGGCAAAATCATTTGGTTTGAATTTGAATTAAATTCAAATAAAGCAAATGACATATGCTACTGGTACCATTTTAAATTCAACTCAAACAGAGTTGAAAGTTTCATATTTGGAACGATAATTTTCTCCTGATCATTTTTCATATATTATTTGTCCAATTTGGAGTTAATATGAATTTTCTATGAATTTCCAAAGTTTGGGGTATTTTCTGGAATTTCTGGATTTATTAAACTATTTTTCTTTTCTGGAAATTCATTTACTGCGTCACTGTGACATCAGCATGACGTCAGGGGGTTTGACCTGAGCCAAACTGACAAGGGGTCCCACTGGTCAGCCTCTGTAGGGTTAAACCCATGGTTAAAATTTAATTAACAGAGGGATTAGGGGCTGGGGCCCAGTAGTCAGTGGGTTTAGGGTGTGATTAGGGGTGGGTTAGGGTTAACTCGCCGGCGGTTAGCCGCCGGTGGCACGGGCACGGCGGCGTGGTCGCGGAGTGAGCTAGAGGCCACGGGAGAGCACGGGGAGAAGTCCATTCGACTCAGCAACGTCTCGCGCATCGTCTGGAGGCAACGGGGGTCCTCGGGGTGGTCGAGAGCGACGACGGCGACGACTCCGGCGGCAGCAGAACGGCGGTGAGGTCGTAGCCGAGGCTAGGGAGCACGGTTTGAGGCGTTCTTGGTTGCGTTCGCAAGCTGGCACACGCGGAAGTCAAACGCGTGCACTGGGAGTCCATGACAAGCACTGGAGCGAGGAGGTCGACGACCATGGCGGCGACCTTGCTCGGGATCCATGGCGGATTCGGTTGTGGGGCAAACGAGGCGCTACAAACTTAGGGGAAAGGTGAGGAAGCTCACCCTGAAGCTAATGGAGAAGACGGTGAGGCCGGGGACGCTGTGTAACCGGAGAATTTGACGACGGCGACTCACGGGTCCGGCGAGCTCTCGGTGAGGCTGGCGTCATCCACGGGGGCTCCTCGGTCCAATTGATCGGCCACGGTGATGAAGACGGCGATGGCGGACGTCCTGGACAAGCTGGGGCGACGAGTGGAGGCCAGTGGCCGCGGTGGCGCACGGCGGCGAGCTACGGGGCGCTCGGGTCTTCGCTGGTTTCGTACTGGAGAGAGGAGGAAGAGGGTTCCAGGGGGGGGGGGAAGAAGTGGATGAGCACGGGGGTTCTCCACGATGCTAGAAGGCGGCCGGGGAGGCAGGTGGAGGGCTGCGGGGCGTCGCGGTGGCGTCGGTGGCGTCGGTGGCTTTCCACCGAGCACCTTGGGGGCGCGGGGAGGAAGACGACAGGGGAGGGTCCAGGTGGGCTGGGCCGGCTGGAGAGGTGGGCCTCGCCCCTGGCGGGAGGTAAGTTTTTTTCTTTTTCCTCTGTTTAATCTTTCCTTTCTTTTTCTGTAATTTGTTTTGGCTCTGATAAAAATACCAAACCAATTTATTAAATGCTGAAAACTTTTATGTGGCCTAATAATAATATAGACTAGCCAGTCATAAACTTTCAACATTTTTAAAATTCAAAAGATTTGAATTTTAAATCAAAAAGGGGTATTTCTTTAATTCCAAGGTACTGTTTGAATATTTGAAAAATCTATGAGCATGGGGTGGGTCCCACATCACTTGATATGTGATCACACTCATTTATAAGACTTTTCAAAACTCTAACATGAATTTTTGGAAAATATTTTTATCTGGCCTTTTGAATTAATTCATCTGGGGGGTGTTCCTTCTCCCATTTGGATTTTGAATTTGATTTTCAAGGTTTCCTTTTGACAATTTTGCATGATGCAAAGGTACTAGCTAACCCTAGCACATACCTAACAGAGGGATCTGAAAACTCGCCCCCACTCAAAAGAATCTCGTCCCGAGATTCAGAAGTCTGCGGGAGGAAGGTGGGGTACTCGGCACTGAGATGGTCTTCTCTCTCCCACGTGGCTTCTCTTTCAGAGTGGTGTGACCATTGCACTTTCAGAAACCTAATCTTCTGACGACGAGTGACATGCTCTGCGGAATCAAGAATACGAACGGGGTATTCTCGATAAGAAAGGTCATCTTGGAGATCAAGCGTTTCATGGTCGACTTCGCGGATGGGGTCCTTGAAGCAACGCCTGAGTTGGGACACATCATTCTCAGGTCTTGATGGCACCACGTCATTCTCGACCCAAGCCTCCAAAGAAAGCAACCACAGAAACCATCCCAGAAAAGCTTCCAGTCCCAAGTAGTGGATATGTGAACCAAATTTCAGTTGAGGAAACCACTGGTGCTTCTGATGTCATTCTTGGCACACTCCCAGTCAATCATGTCCCCGCCTCCGTTCTTTTCGATCCAGGAGCTTCTCATTCGTTCGTGTCAGAGAGTTATGCACTTCGTCATGAGTTCCCCTTTGAAGAAATGTTTTCTCCAATGATCATTCAAACTCCTGGTTCAAAGTGGCAAACTAATAGAGTAAGCCATGGTTATCAAATTGCAATTGAGGGTTTAGTATTCCTTGCTTCTCTTATAGCCCTCAAGTCTTCGGACATTGATGTCATCCTAGGAATGGATTGGTTATCAAGGCAGAATGCTTTCCTTGATTGTAAAGACAAATCAGTCAAACTCACCCACCCTTCAGGCCAGACCATTGACTACACATCACCCAGCTCTAGAATCCAGGTGCAGACTTTGAATGTGCTTCCACTTCCAGACCTTGAAGATGTTCCGGTGGTTCGTGACTTCCCGGATGTCTTTCCTGAAGAGCTGCCGGGAATGCCACCCGACAGGTGTGTAGAATTCATAGTTGGTCTTATACCAGGCACAACCCCAATTTCCAGACGTCCATATAGAATGGCCCCACATGAGTTAGCTGAGCTAAAAACCCAACTTGATGCTTCGTTGGAAAAAGGCTTCATCCGCCCTATCTCATCGCCCTGGGGTTGCCCCGTTCTGTTCGTAACGAAGAAAGATGGAACAGAAAGGATGTGCGTAGACTATCGCCCGCTAAATCTAGCGACGATAAAGAACAAGTACCCACTGCCCAGGATCAATGATCTTTATGATCAACTTGCAGGATCCTCTGTCTTCTCCAAGATGGATTTGAGATTAGGCTATCATCAAATCAAAATCCGAAACGAGGACATTTCAAAAACAGCTTTTACTACTCGTTATGGTCTTTACGAGTACACCGTCATGTCCTTTGGTTTAACCAATGCCCCCGCCACATTCTCGCGCTTAATGAATTCGATCTTCATGGAGTACCTGGATAAATTTGTTGTGATTTATCTTGATGACATTCTCATCTACTTAGAGAGCACCGCCTTTATGCTAAGTTCTCCAGGTGTGAATTTTGGCTACCATAAGTGACCTACTTAGGCCACGTGATTTCTGCGAAAGGTGTTGCAGTCAATCCCGAGAGAGTTCAGGCCGTCCTTGACTGGACTCCACCTGAATCGGTTAAGCAAGTTAGGAGTTTTCTTGTTCTAGCCAGCTATTGTCGCCGCTTCGTTGAGAACTTCTCCAAAGTTGCAAAGCCTCTTACTGAACTCCTCAAGAAAGATAAGAAATTCCAATGGACCCCCAAGTGCGAGGAAAGCTTTCAAGAGCTGAAAAGAAGATTGACTTCTGCACCCGTACTTGCGCCTCCAGACACCAAAAGGGATTTCGAGATCTATTGTGATGCTTCACGGCAAGGGTTAGGATGCATACTTATGCAAGATAGACATGTGGTAGCTTATGCTTCACGCCAGTTGCGGCCACATGAAGAGAACTATCTAACCCATAATCTTGAGCTCGCTGCCGTAGTTCATGCCCTGAAGACGTGGCGACATTACCTCCTTGGTAATCGTTGTGAGATCTATTCCGACCACCAAAGCCTCAAATATATATTCACCCAGCCAGATCTTAATCTCAGGCAAAGACGCTGGATAGAGTTGATAAAAGATTATGACTTAGGAATTTCTTACACCCCAGGCAAGGCCAATGTCATGGCTGATGCACTAAGTCGTAAGTCGTATTGTAACAACCTCATGTTACAACAGTATCAACCACTTCTTCATGAGGAATTTGGCAAGCTCAATCTTGAGATAGTTCCTCGTGGATCTCTTTTCAACTTGGTGGCGAAACCAACCTTTGAGGATCAAATCATAGCCGCCCAGAAACAAGATAGTAGTATTCAAGAGATCAAGCAGAACATTGTTAGCGGAGTTGCTAAATGTTTTTCTGCAAATGATCAAGGAACGATATTCTTTGGAAATCGTTTAGTAGTTCCTGAGAATGAAGACCTAAAGCAGCTGATCCTTAAGGAAGCTCATGACACTCCCCTCTCCATTCATCCCGGTAGCACAAAAATGTACCGAGATCTACGCCAGAGATTTTGGTGGACCCGGATGAAGAGAGACATTGCACAATTTGTTGCCGAATGTGATGTTTGTCGTCGCATTAAGGTAGAACACAAAAGACCTGCTGGTACTCTTCAACCATTGTCTATTCCTGAGTGGAAATGGGACAAGGTCGGTATGGACTTCATCACCGGCTTTCCAAAAGCCCAGAAAGGAAATGATGCCATCTTCGTGGTCATTGACAGGCTTTCCAAAGTTGCTCACTTTCTTCCTGTTCGTGAGTCTATAACTGCTAGTCAGTTGGCGGACTTGTATGTCTCTAGAATTGTGTCTCTTCACGGTGTTCCTTTGGTGATCAATTCTGATCGTGGTAGCCTTTTGACCTCTAGATTTTGGGAAAGTTTTCAAAATGCTATGGGAACTCATCTATCCTTTAGTACAGCTTTCCACCCTCAATCTAGCGGTCAAGTTGAAAGGGTTAATCAAATCTTGGAAGACATGCTCAGAGCTTGTGTTATCTCTTTCGGAAAAAATTGGGAGAAATCTCTTCCATTCGCCGAATTTGCTTATAACAATAGCTATCAATCTAGTCTGAACATGGCTCCCTTTGAATTCCTCTATGGCCGACGATGTCGAACACCCCTAAACTGGTCAGAAACCGGTGAAAGACAACTCTTTGGACCGGATATGATCAAGGAAGCAGAAGAAAAAGTTCGCATTGTTCGTGATCGTTTGAAAGCCGCTCAGTCTCGTCAAAAGAGCTACTATGATCGTCATCATAGAGAGGAGAGCTACAATATTGATGAGAAGGCTTACCTCCGGGTTACTCCTCTGAAGGGAACCCAAAGATTCGGTATCAAAGGCAAGTTGGCCCCACGTTACATCGGAACTTTCCGCATTCTTGCTAAACGTGGAGAAGTTGCCTACCAACTTGAACTACCTCCGCACCTTTCCCGAGTACATGATGTATTCCATGTGTCACAACTCAGGCGTTGCTTCAAGGACCCCATCCGCGAAGTCGACCATGAAACGCTTGATCTCCAAGATGACCTTTCTTATCGAGAGTACCCTGTTCGTATTCTTGATTCAGCAGAGCGTGTCACTCGTCGTCAGAAGATCAAGTTCCTTAAAGTTCAATGGTCACGTCACTCCGAGAAAGAAGCAACATGGGAAAGAGAAGACCGCCTCCGTGCCGAGTACCCCACCTTCCTCCCGACGACTTCTGAATCTCGGGACGAGATTCTTTTGAGTGGGGGCGAGTTGTCAGAACCCCAACTAGGGTAAGTGCTAGGGTTTGTTTGTACTTCGCATCATGTCAAAATTTCAAAAGGAAATTCAAAAATGGGGAAGCAGAAAGCCCTGAGAATTTAATTCAAATTGCCAGAGAAAAATCTTTTTCCAAAAATCTTTTGAACATTTGGAAAATTCCTATAAATGTTGCTGATCATTTTAAAAGTGGTTTGGGATCAATCCCATGCACATGGAATTTTCTAATATTCAAACAGTGGCTTTGGAAATTAAAATAACCCTATTTGAATTGAAATTCAAAATATATTTAATTTCAAAAATGCCCAAATTCCATATGTGACTAGCTACTGGTCACCTAGTATTTTAAAAATTATTTGGGCATTTAACAAAAATGCCTAGCTATTTATTTCTAGGCAAAACATATTTAGAGAAAAAGAAAAGCAGAAGGGAATTAAAAGAAAAATTAGAAAAAAAGAAAGAGGCCCAGCCTGCAGGCCTAGCCGTCCCAACTCGGGGAGGTGGCCCAGCCCGGGGGCACCACCGTCTTCTTCCCCGAGCCAGGCAGGCAGGGCGCTGCGTGGCGCCCATGCCGGCGTCGCCAGGCCTCCCACGGCTCCCTCCCGTGCTCATCCGGCGACGTGGAGACCCGGAGGAGCCCCAAGACCGTTTCCCCCCTTTCTCTGGTCGCCTGCACCTTCTCCTCGTCGAGATCCCTTCGCACCCGAGCTCCCGACTTCGCCGCCGTCGTCTGTCTGCGTGGCCACCGTGCCCCCCGAGCTTCGACACCTTGTCCAGAAGACTCCCCGAGTTGGCCTTCGTCAAGCTGCAGCGCCACCCGAGCTCAAGCTGCACCGGAGGCGCCGCCAGCTTCAAGAAATTGCCGCGGCCACCAGGAACTACGGCGAGCAATTGCTCCGCCGGCACGCCATCTCCAGCCCCTCCGAGCTTCTCAGCACGCTCCTGGTGAGCCCCTCTTGCTTCTGCGCCATCTCCCGCGTCTGCCCGTGGCTCCGTTCGCTGTTTTCGTCGAGGCCAGTGGCCAGCACGCCGCGACTGTCGCCATAGCCGCGCCCCGAGAGCTCCATCTTGACCCCCCCTTATACTCCATCGCATGCGGAAGCCCGCGAGGAGCACGCCCATACCACCAAATCCCCACCCCGTGCCCATTTTGACAACTCCGGCGAAACTTCGGCCGTTTTCCGACGACGGCGCCATTAGCCCCCTTAAACACCTCTTAACCCACCCCCTAGTCCAATGACTGGTGGGCCAGCCCCCCCCCTAAACCCTCGGTTAAGCAAATTAAACCGGGTTAACACCCACTGAGGCTGACAGGGTGGACCCACTGGTCAGCCCCCCCTGACGTCACCCCCACGTCAGGCTGACGCAATAAACATTTTCCAGAGAATTTATTTAATCCAAAAAATTACAGAAAATTTTTTAAACTTGGAAAATTCATAACTAATTCATATGAACTCCAAATATAGCAAATAATATGTCTAAAAATATCAGAAAAATACAAGGATTAAGAATATGCAATTTTTTTATGTTTGAACATTTTAAAATGGGGAAACAGAAGCAAATGTGTATATGAATTAATTTGAAATTGAATTTGGAGTTGGAATTTGCATTTCAAATGCAATATACTTCAATTAAATTGAAATTGCCACAAATCAGTACCATGTACATCATGTTTCCACAACTTATCATGTGTTTGATGCATTGCAAATAAATTTATTCTTTGTTTGGTTGTTTGCTCGATAGACGTGCAACGGGAACTGGAGGCCACCCCCTTCGTTGAAGACCCCGATATCGAACCTCGTCAGCAAGGCAAGCAAACCTCATTGATCATGTCTATAAAATCCCAATTCCCTCTCAGTCTCGCTTATGCATGTTTAGGAGATCACCGAGACACGTTCTTTCGCATAGTTGAACCCATTCCGATGCATGACTTATCATTCTATCACCGTATTAAGCAAACCACAATCCTAGCAGATTTAGGAGTTGAATGATGAGCATGTGGCCCCTACAACTGTTACTGCTTTTGCTGCTTAGTGATACAATGAGGATGTTTTGATTGTGAGTCGGGATGGAATGAACACAGTGGTGTTGATGAAAGTGAAACGTGTTGGTGAATCCACCCTAAACAAAGGTGAACGATGAGAGGCTGTGTAGGAGTACACAGTGGGTTGTCTCGTTGAACACTGCCCTAGGCCCCGAGTTCCTGTTTTGTGATCCAAGACAAAGAGTATGACCACATGTAGGGTTTTATGGGAGCCCCGTTTGGCCTCTTTACGTACCCGATCCGGTCCAGGAGTCACAATAGATTCGGGCTTTCCATTTGGCATGTGCATAGAAAAGTATGAAGAAAAGGTTGCATCATCCTAGATATGTGGGTGGACTTGTGAGGCAGTGAAACCATCTGGCAGAGGTGGCGTCTCGGTCCCTTACATTATCTGAGTCCGTTTCGTGGAACCGGCCGGACTCTCGAGCGGTGCCAAACTCAGGTAGTCGATTCCTGGATTAGAGAAGGTGATGTGAGGTTAGTGCCTTGGTTTCATCCACGTCCGACATCCGCTTGAAGGATGCCAAGAACGAGGCGTTAAGTGATGACACGCGTGTGAAGATGTACACCCCTGCAGGGTTAATGAACTATTCGAATAGCCGTGTCCGCGGTTATGGACTACTTCGAAACCTCTACTTGATCATAGATAACTTGAACGAATACTTATAAAACTCGCAAGATAAGCGTGAGTGCTATGGTGGGCTTCCTCGTGGGGAAGTCGAGGAAGTAACCATAGTGGTGTATTGGTTGCAGATGTAGTGGACTCGTGTACGCTTCTTACCTCAAGTCTGGTACTCGTAGTACAGGATTAGCCAAGTCAAAGCTGGCACTTCTGCATGATGAAACCCCACCTCCTTTACCTTGATACTTGAGCATGAGTAGTATAGATCTGATGTAAGTCTTGCTGAGTACGACTTTGTACTCACGTTTGCTTATTCTATGTTTTAGATAAGAAACCGGACCCCGATGGAGTCACCTTCGTGAAGCTCGATGTTGACCTTGGTAGCATAGTCCCAGACAGCAGTCTGGTCCCTCGTGGAAGGGCATGTTTGTTGTACAAGGCTTCTCTAAGCCATTTGTTAATCTTGTCTGTACTCAGACCTAATTTGCTTCCGTTGTATGATGTAATGTTGATCACAGACATGTGATCTTTTTATGCTCTATGTGTATATCAATAAAGAGTACTTTGTAGAGTTATGTGATGATACCTGCTGTTCATACTAGACATGTGTGCTGCGTGTATGTTTATAACATGCATGTCTTAGTATGGGTTTTCGAGACCTTAGTTGTGATCTGGCTGGCGGTCCTTTATACACCAAGTGGCCCTTAGATGTGCGCAGCTTGGGGCATCGCGATGCGATTGCTCGAGACTCTGTCTCGTGCACACTTTGATGTATGATCGAGCCCGCCCTAGACCCTGACTAAGTGTTCGGGCTGGAGTAAGTCTATGTAAGAGTTAGGATCCAATCGATAGCATGGTTGAGGCGACTTGTCTATGAATATGGGATTCACCACCCATAAGCATTTAGACTTGTGAGCGGACGATGAGGACCCATCTCAGTTGATCATCCGGCCTGAATGGGATGCCCCTCACGTTCGATGCTTACCGAGAACGTTCTGTGCTTGGCCTTGTCTGCTTAGACAAGTGGGTACGGTTTTCGGCTCTCCATGTGATTGTATCGTGACTGGAATTACATACGCTAACCCCGGGTCCCGACATCCATGCAGCGCCCGACCATCCATCTCCCTAGCCTACAGTGTTTTCAATCCTGCTGGTTATTAGTTGTTACTTTTTGCTATTGCTGTTGCTATCATCACTATCATATCACCGTTACCACTTATCTATTGTTGCAAGCAAGTATATTTCAGGTGCGGTTGAATTGACAACTCAACTGTCAAAGCTTATAAATACTCTTTGGCTCCCCGTGTGTCGAATCAATAAATTGGGTTAACTTACCCGCGAAGACTATCTCGATCCCTTACGCCTGTGGGGCATCAAGCAGCGTTTTCTGGCGCCGTTGCTGGGGAGCATAGCAATATTTACAAGTCTACTTGAAGTATCCTTCCTTCTGCATATCATCCGCTATGGGTAAGAAAGGAGACCCCAAGGTTCTGATCTTACCATCCCGTACAAGTAAAGGTATTGTTCTGAACACTAGTGCTACACTTGATTCACCTTCTGTTATGAGCAAGTTTACTTCACCACCACTACATGATGCTTCTACTGAGTCTGTTACTATGTCCGATACTTTTGATGATGCTTCCACTACTCTTGATGATGCTACTTTTCTTGGTCGCCATATTGAAACTCAGACTGCTAAGGCTGCAGCAAAATCCAAGACCGAGACCCCTACTACCTATATTCCTACCTGCAAAACCTTTGGTTACCCGAGCTTAGATGAACTCAGGGAGAGAATACTTGATGATGATTATGTTACTCTTGATGATGATTTTTGCAGGGAACTCAGAGAGTGTGTCGACTCTGACCCTGGAGCTGTTAAGGAGTTGCTCAAAAAGCACTCCATGAAGAACAAAGTTATTCCTGATCCTCAATTTGCCACATCTCCTATATGCATCACTGATCTTGATTATGATTTCTCTGTTGATCTTTCACTTATATCTACAGTCGAGGCTGACCCCTTTTATGGCAGAGAAATTGATGATGCTATAGCACACTTGACCAAACTCGCTGAGTTAAGCAATCTATTCACTACTGATGAGAAGATACGAAACTTCTATGTGGCCAAGCTTTTCCCTTTTTCTTTGAAGGAGGACGCTAAATCATGGTACGATGCACTACCCTATGGTTCCATTAAAAGTCCTCAGGACTTAGTCAAATTCTTTGTTGATAAATACTTCCCAGCTCATCTGCAACATGCTGCTTTGCAAACAATCTATAACTTTAAACAACTGCAGGATGAGCACCTCCCTAAAGCTTGGGGGAGGTTTTGTGATTTGCTTAAGGTTATGCCGGGACATGGGATCCCCAAGAATGAACTGCTTGATATATTTTACGCTGGTTTAACCGATGAATCCAGAACCTATCTGGATAGTTGTGCTAGTTGTGTTTTCAGGGAAAGAACACCGGACGATGCAGAAGAGCTAATGTGCAAAATTGCCAAGAACTATGAAGATTGGTCCGTCCCTGAACCACTTCTACCACCGAAAAAAGGGGCATGCTTGTTTTGAACCCCGAAGATATGCAAGAAGAAAAGAAGTCTATAAAGGAGAAAGGTATTAAAGCCGAAGACGTGAAGAATTTACCACCTATTGAGAAGTTGTGTGAGCCTACTACTCACCCTCCCTTGGTAGAGGTACACTCTCTATTAGACTTTACTGAAAGTGACATCCCTAGAGGTAAGCCTCCCGACCAATGCTTAGATGATCTTGATAATTTTATTGTTAAGCAAGACCATTTTAATAGGAAGTTACAAAGTTAGTTGCATGATAATTCTCTTGCTATCAAAAGTTTATGTGATGTTCTAGAGAGAACAGTTAATGATGTTAAATGTCTTGTTAAGCATTTTCATATGGTTCAAACTCAGCTTGAACAAATTTCTAATGTGCAGAAATATTTTCTTGCTAATAATGCCAAACAGGACATACAAGCTTATGGAATTAAAACTAGAGGTGGAACACACACCCAGGACCCACTCTATCCTGAGGGGCATCCAAAGAGGATCGAACAAGATTCCCAAGTACAAGAAGAAGACAAGATTGCTAGCTCTCTAATGAAGAAAAAGAAGAAGAAGAAACACAAGGAGGTTGAGAATCCCGGTGATCCTATCACAAGTGAAAAGCCAGCTGTTGATCCTAACAGCATATCTACCTCCGATGCTGAAACAGAAGACGATGCCGAGCCTGAAGAAAAAGACGCCGAGGAGGATGATCCACCCAAGGTAAGAGAAGAAGAAGCACCCGATAAACGCAAGAGGTACTCTAAAGAAGACTTCATCGCAAGAAGACATGGGAAGGAAAGAGAACCACGGATACAGAAACCCATGCCCTTTCCAGGTAAGTCCCTCAAATCTAAAGAAGAGCATTATAATAAATTTTGTGAATGGATGAAGCCTCTTTTTCTTCAAATTACTTTGACTGATGCTATTAAGTTACCTCCTTATTTGAAATATATGAAAGATATTGTCACTAATAAAAGAAAAGTTCCTAATGAGGCAATATCTACTATGCTTGATAACTAGTCTTTCAGTGGCAAGATTCCTAAGAATCTCGGTGATCCAGGTATACCCACTATTCCTTGCTCCATAAAAAATAATTACGTCAGAACTGCTTTGTGTGATCTTGGGGCAGGAGTGAGTGTTATGCCTTTTTCTCTTTACAAGAGGCTTTGTTTAGAGAAACTAATCCCTGTAGATATCTCCCTTCAGATGGCTGACAAATCAACAGCTGTCCCAATAGGTATTTGTGAGGATGTACCCGTTGAAGTTGCTAATTGTTTGATCCTTACAGATTTTGTTGTGCTTGACATGCCCGAGGATGGGAGCATGTCCATTATTCTTGGTAGGCCTTTTCTTAACACTGCAGGTGCTATTATTGATTGCAATAAAGGAAAGTTCACCTTCAACGTTGATGGTAAAGAACACACGGTATATTTTCCAAAGAAGATCGACAAAAGGCATGGCCTTAACTCTATAGAGAATATCGAAACCGTGAAGATTGGAGAATGGGACTGTCCACTACATGTGCACCACAAATACAAAACCATTATGGTGGGGACAATGTCCATCAAAGTAAAGGTGCAATGATCACTTCATAAGAGGGGAGACTTCTTGTTCTATATATCGCCGGTTTGTTGGTAAGACTTGATCAACCTTACTAGTGAGCTTGTTTTATATAGGTAAAAAGTTAAGCTTGTTATGTTTTCATTTTCTTTAGCTTTCATTATTTTTTCTGTACCAGGTTTTTGTGTTTTTGAAGCTTCACAATACTAATCACCGCTTTAAGTTTTCAGAAAGTTTTGCAGCTTTTTGAACTCCGAGAAATTTTCAACAGTGAAGTTTTCAGAAAAATTCCAAAAAAATAAGAATAAAAATTCCATGCCGGCAGTGACTCAGAGGCACCTGGGGCTGACCAGGGGGGCCCACCAGTGGCCCAGGCGGCCAGCTGGCGCGGCCTGCCCCTGGCCGCGCCCACAGGCCCCACTTCCAGGTATGTCTTCTTCCTCCTCCTTCCTCTCTCTCCAAAAACACGAGTTCTGCATTTGGTTCTTGCGTTCTTGCTGTTCTTGGAGGAAATTTTCGATCTCTCTCTACAGCCCACTATTCAAGCTGAAATTTTGAGAAAATACTCCCTGGTATGTAACTCCTTCACCCCTCCAATTAGATTTTTGATTGGTGGCTTCATTTGTGAGTATTTAGTAGCTCTTGGTGCTGTTTATATGAGCTTGCATGCATGTGTAGAATTTTATTTTCCAAGTTTTTATGCAAGTTTATGCCTTAGGTAAGTGAGTTGAGTAGTTTGTCTTAACTCAGTTTGTTTAAATACTTGTTTTTGTAAATTGTCAAAAATTTCAGAAATGAGTTTGCTAGGAAGAGCAAAGGGGTGGCTTGGGAAGAAGAGGCCCGAGCGTTCCGATCGAGTTACAAGAGCTGCAGCTTCACCCTCGACTGCTAGGGTGAGCTACAACGAAGATCATGTGCCCTTGGGGTTGTTGGAGAACACAAATCAAGCACGTGCAATGACTTTCCTGTGCGATGTATTCCTTGAAGCTGCAGGAATTAGGGAGGAGTTCTATAATCTTTGCGCTAATGCAGGTTTGACGCGGCTCACAACGTGCCGTGTTACTCAGTATCAAAAACTCACCTCCTGTTTTATTAATAGTTTTAGATATAACCTTGATGCTGGTTCTGTTGAGTTTAAAATTGACAATGATCTTTTGACCATGCCTTTGGAAAGGTTTTGTGAAATAATAGGTGTGCCGAACGTGGGACAGACGGCGAAGATGAGCTCTCAGCCCTCCGAGCTGAGAACCGTCTTCAACTTGCTCTGTAGCATGGATACAAGGGATATTCATCGGTCAAAGATCTCCAGCATCTTATTCCCACACCTCAGGTATTTTGCGTATTTTATTGCTAGAGGGGTGTTAGCTCGTGATAACACGAGCAACATATCTGCGCCGGATATTGCTATCCTGGCAACCGCCCTCTCAGGGAGGTTTGATTATAATGTGGGTGCCTTAATTGCTCGACGCCTTGCTATGAACGGTAACAAGGGAGACTTATTTGGTGGCGTTTACGCCACACTTATCCTAGAGTCTCTTAATGCCTTTTACTTATTTAAGCTTTGATCTTGCTGCTATGAAAAGGCATAAGTTTGTTACCATGACTTCCGAGTTTGGTAACCTTGATTATATCTTGCGTTTCGGAGCTACCACGGAACGCAAGATCCGTCTACCTGCACCTCTTTTGTTTGATTTTTCTCGCAGGAACGGATGGTCCTTTGATGTTATCCATCTCGATGAGGTCGTGGTCCAGCATCAGTTTCATAACCCCATGGAGGGGGTTCTGCCCGACGAGGAGGAGCATGGTGAGTTCCCACCTTTCCAGGGAGAGACCTTCACCCAGTTTGGTGAAGGGTCTTCCTCTGCTTGGAGCGCGGATCCTTCTTCGTGGGAGGAGCCGAGGACTTCGATGTATGCACCAGAAGCCTCATACGACCCTTGGACTCACCCGTACTACCCTGGAGCAGGAGGCTCCTAGGGACATTAGCTACTACCAACTTAGGCCAAAAGCCTAAGCTTGGGGGAGTACGTGCCCTTCTCACTTTTCCATTGTATTATCCGTCTTATTCGCTTTGATCTTTTCGAATTTTTTGCCCGTTTTTCTTTCTTTCTTTCTTTGCAGAAACAACAAAAAGATTTTCTCTTTTCTTTTGCTCTCTTTTAACCTTTAAAAAACCCAAAAAGATTTCCTTTCTCTATTTAGTTTGCTTTGTTTTCAGAGATCAGCTCGAGTCCGTGATGGCATTTGATTATATTTACTACGTTCGATCATGCAAGTGACCAGGCAGTAATGACGAAGATCGACGGAAGGGAAGAAACAAGGAAAACCGGTATGAACTCTTCTTCTTTCTACTTCTGTACATATGCCTGTACTTATGATCTAGAGACCAGGTTGTAGCGACATAGTGCTATGTTTACAATGCTTTCCCAGTGTTCATGCTTTCCTTGTGGCTAGTCTCAAACAACTAGAGTACATATTGTGTTGTTGAAATGATTTACATGCATTGCATTGTTTATGGTTTGGCATACTGAAGTGGTATTTCCCTTCGGAGAATTTTTGGATTGACTTGGCACATGTTCACACATGATTATGACTAAAAGTCTACTTTTGCCTTGATGATCTTTTTGTTTCAGAATAGTTATATCACTTTCATGCCCGATTCAATGTTGCTTTGTCGCTCTGCATGATTATGACAGTTATTGCTCTCTAGTTGGTCGCTTCCCAGTCTTTTGCTAGCCTTCGCTCGCACCAAGCAGATTTCTGCTTGTGCTTCCAAACTCCCTTTTCAAACCCAGTTGTTCCATTTGAGTCCACCATACCTACCTATATGTGGTATTTACCGGCCACTCCTAACTTAGACTTTCTTGTGCCATCTCGAAATTTATTCAAAAGTTTCCCTTTTTTGTAACCGTACAAGCTCATGGTACGGTGAGGGGAAATCCGTATTTTTCATGCCAAAAATATTTTGACGGAAGTTTTAACTAGTCAAAACAGAAAAAGAAAAAAATCATGAGAGTTATACCTCCCCCATACTTGATGATGGAGTGAAATGGATGATGGAGTGAAATGGACCAAATGCTGCTTATGATAGGTGGAACGATACCCTCCTTCCATCCTTGAGGCAAAATAAAAGGTTCCGTAGACCATCAAAGGGAATATGTGTAAGCAAAAAGCATTATATATGGTTGGCATGGGAGATATTGGGAGACCTTTACTGTTCACCGTTGACTGGAAAGTTACTCCTCTCAAAAGAGTTTTATCTCTGTTTTCAAAACCAAGAGCTCTGGCACATGTTTAGACTTTGCTTCCTTTCACGGGTTTTCAACCTTGCCATCAAAAGCCACGGTTCGAGAGTCTCCCCTTCT
Source organism: Bromus sterilis (assembly GCA_950022295.1). Lineage (NCBI taxonomy): Eukaryota > Viridiplantae > Streptophyta > Magnoliopsida > Poales > Poaceae > Bromus > Bromus sterilis. The sequence continues at coordinate 26,408,865 of OX465596.1, read as the reverse complement.
TTCTTCAAAGCACCAACTATGAGAGCATAATTGTCATTCTTAGTGTAACATGCATTGTCCCAAAGTATTACATTTTCTTCTGCATGCTTGTGTTATTGCTAGTCTGAAATACTAAGTTCTACTCACCTTTAAAACTCCGGAGGAGCTTCTGCATTTATGTTTTGCTTCACTCATGGATGCTAGAGAAATGCCACTCAAGTTTGTTCAAGTTATGTGCATTGTGATCCTGTCTTGATTTTCAGCAGTATATTATTTACTTTTAGTTGTTTGTGACTGATTACATGAAAGAAGAATTGCTTCGTGCATTGTCCTTATACAATTGTTTCATTACTTGCTAAACTCTTTTCGTAGTACATTCTTATATACATCTAATGAAGCAAAAGAGTTTGTCAAAGTTTTCTTTGTCGCGTCCAGTTCGTTGAACTGAATTGCTTGAGGACAAGCAATATGCTAAGCTTGGGGGAGTTGATACGTCTCAAACGTATCTACTTTTCCAAACACTTTTGCTATTGTTTTGACCTCATTCTTGCATGATTTGAACGAAACTAACCCGGACTAATGCTGTTTTCAGCAGAGCTGCCTGTATGGTTTTATTGTGTGCAGGAAAATGGATTTTTAGACATCCCGGAATATTCCTAGAAAATTACCAGAAAATCCACGCACCCTATGGAGCCAGGAGCCAGAAGTGGGACCAGAGGGGAGCTCTGGGGGCCCCAGGCGCCCCCCTAGCGCGGCCAGGGGTGGGGCCGCGCCCTCAGGCCGCCTGGGCTGCTCCCCCCTCCTCTGGTTCCCTACCGAAGCTCCTATTTATCCCCGTGACGAGAAAACCCCAAAACAGAAGTCGTTTTCCCAGTTTCCGTCGCGGAGCCGCCGCCACCCTCTGTTCTTCTTCGGGAGGGCTAATCTGGAGGCTGATTTGGCCTCCGGAGAGGGGAGATCATCGTCATCGTCATCACCATCACCACTCCATCCATCCTCCATGACTTCTCTTCACATGTGTGAGGAATTCCCTGCTGTAGGCAAACGGGATGGTAGGGATTAGATGATTTTAATCATGTAATAGTTCGTCAGATTGTTGGGGGCATGTTGCCTATCATCTAGATTGGTGTTTATCTTCTTTGCTACAACTTGTTGTTCTTAATGCTTGTCACTTTGGGCCCGAGTGCCATGTTTTCATATCTGAACCCTATGTGTTTTCATGAGTATATTTGTGTTCTAGATCTTATCTATGAGTTGTATGCACCTATTATGGTCCGGAACCGGCGATCCCAAAGGTGACAGCTTGGGACACCAAAGGGGATGGTCCATGATTTGAGGATTCCATGTATCCATTGAGTTTATTGCTTTGTTCTGGTGCTCTTTGACAGGAGCACCTTAATCTCCGTAAGTTCCTTTTGGCCCCGTTCGTAGCGGGATGGTAGGACAAAAGATGTTGTGCAAGTTCTTATTGCAAGCACGCACAACTAACTACGGGATACATGCCTAATGTTTGATATTTGCCTAGATGATCATTGCTTTTCTGTGTGCCTTGCCCCGTGTTAGAATCTATTATATGTTTACTCTCATCCATGCAGCGCCCGACCATCCATCTCCCTAGCCTACAGTGTTTTCAATCCTGCTGGTTATTAGTTGTTACTTTTTGCTATTGTTGTTGCTATCATCACTATCTTATCACCGTTACCACTTATCTATTGTTGCAAGAAAGTATATTTCAGGTGCGGTTGAATTGACAACTCAACTGTCAAAGCTTATAAATACTCTTTGGCTCCCTGTGTGTCGAATCAATAAGTTGGGTTAACTTACCCGCGAAGACTATCTCGATCCCTTACGCCTGTGAGGCATCACACATGTGTGTCGACTACGGACCAGTCAACAAACATTGCCCGAAGGATCACTTCCCCCTGCCTAGAATCGATCAGATAATCGACTCAACATCAGAGTGCGATATACTCTCTTTTCTTGATGCTTACTCAGGATACAACCAGATCAGGATGAAGGAAGTAGACGAAGAGCACACATCGTTCATCACCACCTATGGAGTATTCTGCTACAGGACCATGCCCTTCGGGCTCAAAAACGCAGGTGCCACTTACCAACGAATGATGCAGGCCTGCCTAAAGGAGAAAATCGGAAGAAACGTACAAGTCTACGTGGACGACATCGTCATCAAGACCTACAAAGCAGCCACATTACTCGACGACCTGCGCGAAACCTTCGCAGCGCTCAACAAATACAGAATCAAACTCAACCCAAAGAAGTGCGCATTCGGCGTACCGGCGGGAAAACTGCTTGGCTATATGGTCTCTGCCCGTGGAATCGAGGCAAATCCCAAGAAAGTCCAAGCCATCATCCGCATGCAAGAACCAACCGACGTAAAAGGAGTACAACAGCTCACTGGAAAACTCGCAGCCCTAAGCCGCTTCATCAGCAGGCTAGGAGAACGCACGCTGCCCTTCTATCAACTGCTCCGGAAAGGAGAGAAATTCGAGTGGACGGAGGAAGCCCGCCAAGCATTCGCGGACCTAAAAAAGACACTCTCGACCCCACCAATCCTGGCGGTACCCAAGGAATGAGAAAAGCTATACCTCTACGTGGCAGCACGCAGCAATGTAGTAAGCACAGCGCTCGTCGCCGAACGCACAAAAGAAGGCAAGGTCCAGAGCATCCAGAGACCAATCTACTACCTTAGCATGCTCCGGACCAAATCCCAGTAGCGGTACCCGCACTATCAGAAGCTACTATTGGCCATCGTCATGACCTCAAGGAAGGTGTCCCAATACTTCGATGAGCACCCCATCACAATCGTGAGAAGCGCGCCACTCGCCGACATACTCAACAACCCTGGAGCAACCAGGCGAGTCACCGAGTGGAACATCGAGCTCAGCCCACGAGACCTGCAGTTCAATTACCCAACAGCCATCAAAGGCCAAGTACTCGCAGATTTCCTGGTTGAGTGGACGGAGCTTCAAACACCAGGCCCCCAGACCTATCAAGCTCATGGTCAATGTTCTTCGATGGATCCAAAAGACAACAAGGAGCTGGGGCAGGAGTTGTACTCATCTCCCCCAAAGGAACAAAGCTGAAATACATCCTCCAGGTCAACTTCAGTCACGCCTCCAACAACGAAGCAGAATACGAGGCACTCCTCCATGGCATGCGCATGGCCAAAACATGCGGAGCCACTCGCCTCATAATTTACGGGGACTCCAATCTCGTCGTCCAGCAGACAATGAGAAACTGCAACGCAATAGCCAACAACATGGCGGCCTACCAAAAGCTCTACAACGAACTCGAAGGAAATTTCGACGGTTGTGAGCTCAACTACATCACCAGGGATAACAACACAGAAGCTGACGAGCTCGCGAACATCGGTTCGACCAGGGCGCCTGTACCACCCGGCTTTTTTCTCGAAAGCATCAACCGGAGGTCCATCAAGGTGCAGGCAACAACACCTGAAGCAGTCGTGGACGGCGAGGACGCAACAGAAATAGCACAAGTGGCAACATCAACCCTATCAGAAGGCACAAGTACCAGCACATCCGACAACACAGCCCCGACAGAGTTCGAAGGACCTGTCTGGACGAAACCGTTCCTCCGATTCCTAATCGAAGGCACGCTACCACAAGACGTGGCCGAAGCACGACGCATCAGCCGACGATCGAAGGCATTCACGGTGATCAACAGACAACTATATAAGCGCAGCATCACCCAGATACTCCAAAGGTGCATCAACGAAGAGGACGGCAAAGCCCTATTACTCGAAATCCATGAAGGCACCTGCGGGCACCACGCGAGCAGTCGAGTGCTCGTGTCCAAAGCATTCTGAGCTGGGTTCTACTGGCCCACAGCCATGAAAAACGCAGAGGAAATCGTGCGACGTTGCGTCGCCTGTCAAAAATTCGCCAACAAGCCACACGCTCCCGCATCAGAGCTCAAAACCATACCACTATCCTGGCCGTTCGCCACCTGGGGACTCGACATGGTGGGCCCACTAAAGAAATCATCAAAGGGCGGCAGGACACACCTGCTCGTCGCAGTCGACAAGTTCACCAAATGGATCGAAGCAGTGCCCATCACCAGCTCTACAGCTCTCACGGCTGTCAACTTCATCAAGTCGATCATCTTCAGATTCGGAGTGCCACACAACATCATCACGGACAACGGCACGAACTTCACGGCCGCAGAATTTCAGAACTTCTGCGAAGAACTGGGCATCAAAATTAATTATGCATCAGTCGCGCACCCACAGTCCAACGACCAGGTGGAAAAAGCAAACGGCCTTGTCTGTGGGGGAATCAAGAAACGGCTCCTCGCACCACTCGAGCAAGCCGCCGGAAACTGGGTAGAATAAATCCTCGCGGTCCTATGGAGCTTACAAACCACACCAAACACCGCGACCCAATACACACCATTCTTCATGGTGTACGGGGCAGAGGCAGTCCTACCACATGACCTCAAGTTCGGAGCACCCCGGGTCACCGGATACGAAGAAGAAGAAGCAGAAGAAGCACTACAAGACAACAAAGATACGGCTGACGAAGAAAGAGACACAGCCCTGACAAAATCAGAAGGGTACCAAGACAAACTACATACCTACCAAAGCAGTCGACTGCGCACCAGAACCTTCAACAAAGGTGACCTAGTCCTACGACTAATACAAGAGAAGGTCCACAAACTTTCCCCCCAATGGGAAGGGCCATTAATAATCTCAGAAGTCATCGAAGGCGGCGCCTACAGGCTGAAGAACCCAAAGACAGATGAGGACGTGGGCAACCCATGGAACGTAGCAAACTTGCGACTGTTCTATCCATAGCCCCTAGCAGTCGGACATGACTGGCAACTCATGTAAATCGCTTGACCGCAATAATATAAATGTTTCCCAAATACTGCCATCTTGAAGCACTCGGGGGCTAAAGAGGAAACTCCCCCCGAGCAACTCTATCGCCTACGCGATCTTAATCAAAGCACCCGGGGGCTGAAGAGGAAACTGCCCCCCCCGAGCAACTCTATCGCCTACGCGATCTTAATCGAAGCACTCGGGGGCTGAAGAGGAAACTCCCCCCCGAGCAACTCTATCGCCTACGCGATCTTAATCGAAGCACTCGGGGCCTGAAGAGGAAACTCCCCCCCGAGCAACTCTATCGCCTACGCGATCTTAATCGAAGCACTCGGGGGCTGAAGAGGAAACTCCCCCCGATCAACTCTATGGCCTACGCGATCTTAATCGAAGCACTCGGGGGCTGAAGAGGAAACTCCCCCCGAGCAACTCTATCGCATACGCGATCTTAATCGAAGCACTCGGGGGCTGAAGAGGAAACTCCTCCCCGAGAAACTCTATCGCCTACGCGATCTTAATCGAAGCACTCGGGGGCTGAAGAGGAACCCCCCCCCCCCGAGCAACTCTATCGCCTACGCGATCTTAATCGAAGCACTCGGGGGCTGAAGAGGAAACTCCCCCCCGAGCAACTCTATCGCATATACGATCTTAATCAAAGCACTCGGGGGCCTAAGAGCAAAAACTCGGGGGCTTAAGAATAAAATCCCCTCGAGCAACACTATCGCCTACGCGATCTTCTTTATGAAGCACTCGGGATCTCGAGTACAAACCCCACCTGAGAGACGACCATCAACGCTCCAATGACATCCAAGCACTTTTTGAAGAAACTTTGGAGGAAGCACAAGCTCAGTTAGTCTTCACCTGATCGCCAACGATCACCTAAAGACTCGGGGGCTACTCCCATCGGGAGCGCTGCCGCGCACCCGATAAAAGACAACAAAGGAAACAAATTTTGGCCTACGCCTGACCCTTCGACTCAAGCGTAGCCTCGGAGGCTACTCACATCGGGAGCGCTTGTCGCGCACCCGATATAACCCACAGTACCAAGTATCGGATGGACTCGAAGACAGTTATCAGCCGCAAAAGACTCAAACATAACTCTCAGTTTCAAAAGGATTCGAAGACAGCTCCTGATGGTCAAGACACAGTTTTCGGTGGCATAAAGGCCCAAATATAAATTCCATTACAAAGGGTAAAGTACAGTTTACATCATAGATATCATCTTTAGCACAAAAAGGACTCGACTACATTTGGATAGAAGGCAGCTCTTGTTACAAGAGGAAATCACCCAAGGAATTATGACTTCTACATGTGTGCCCATGAGGGAAAATCGACTCTAGTACAAGAGCATCATCACAGACAAAGTAGGAGCGGAAGCAGCAGGCTCATGATGTCAATGACATAACAAAAGGTGAAGCTCGACTTATTTGCGGAGCCATTGGGGACGCCGCTCCACCAGCTTCTTCTCCTGCTCCTCTAGCTTCTTCTCCAGCTCCGCCCAAGCTGCCGGCGAAGATGACCCCGTTGCCTCAAGTTCTACAAGGTCGCCTTCCGCGCTCGTTTAAGCGGTGGCTTGACATCGAGGTCTTCTTCAGAGGAAGAGGAGGAAGTAGTTGAAGACGGCTCACCACCACCACCAGAAGAGTTCCCGGAAGAAGAAGCAGTTGAAGACGCAGGCAAAGGACTCCTCGACCTGATGGAGCTGTCGCTGCTCGACTCTTGGCCATGCAGATCCATACTATTGCCACACGGATCGAATGCGCAGACAGTGACAGTGCTCTCACCGTCAAAGCGACAGCTGAGCATATCGCCATCTCGCAAATTCAACCGCCGAGCAAACAAACTCCAACCAGAGCCAAGAAAAATCAAGCGAGAGCTATCAACCTCCAGGTCAACATAAGAAGGAGACCGACAGCTCCCTTGAAGGTGCAAAAGCATGCCATCCAAGCCACGTTCAGAGACAATGGCAGAAAAAGTAGAGGGAAGAAGGATGCGATTGGCACTTTGGCAACGAACACGTAAAATAAAATCATAGCGCCAGAATCCCTCCTCCAAGAGAGAGGAGGAAGGCACTGGCGCCGCACCATGGCGACCACCGCGGCAGGAGCGTGGTGCGCGGCCACCACGGCTACGACGAACACGGCCACGGCCAAAACCTCGCCTAGGAACCATGAGCAGAAGAAAAGATGAAGGAAGAGCCAAAGAATTAAGTTGGATAGAGGCGTGGAAGAGAAAGGACTATTTATAGAACAATAATCCTCAAAGCACAGAGAAGCCAAGACGACAGCAGCAATTAATTCAAAGACCAAACGTCCCAGCCGTCCCGGAATCCAAGACAAAGATGCTTTCCCACGGGACACACTGTACGCAAGACGCGTCAATTTGCGCGCGTTTCCAACGCGCGTATGGGAAACTCAACCGGCGCCTGCCGCACGCCGCAGCGGCCATTATTATGACCGGTCCTGAAGACGTGACTGGTCGCTGGCAGATGCATCGCTACCCCTGACAAGCGGCGAAGACCTGAAGCGACCGGACTTTTGCTCGACACCAGTATTCAAAGCTCACGTCGAGGGACGTGGGTTTGATTGGGCTACTGTGGTATTTGCCCTAGTGCAATTCACCAAGCCTCGACCCGTCGACTCCTTGGGCCCTTTCAGCTTAGCATCCCTCGAAACAGGTTTTGTCATGGCCACCAGACTGCCAGCGACCCACGGATGAACCGTGCATATCAATAAACGACAAATGAAAGTACTCAAGTCCCTGCGCGACTCTTCGAGTCCCCCAGGCACTCGGGGGCTACTGACGAGGGGGTGACCCCATGACTCCTACGTATGAGACTACCTGGTGTCCATGAAGGCAGAAGGCCCATGAAGATACGCCCTCGGCCCATAAGTTGGCACCGACGTAGGAGTCCTCGACTCACAAGGAAGGTGCGAAGACCTGCCGTACGGAGCAAGCTAGGGTTAGGAAAGTTTACCTGTACACGTAGATCAACGCCCCGAGACCTAGCCCGGTATATAAGGGCTGGGAGGGGTGACGCCAAGGACATCGAATCTCACCTGTAACCCTAGCCTTGAGTGCTCCAGCCTTGGCCTCCACTGTAATCGCATCTCCCCTATCAATAATATCGAGCAGGAGCAAGCCTTCCTGTTTGCCGACGAGCTATCGTCCAACCTGTGCCTCTCATGACTAACCCGGGGTCCCTGACCATGGGATTTTCCGGGGTTGATCCCCGTCAGTTTTGCTGCTGAGGCAAGCCCTTGTGTGTTGCGAATGCGAAGAGCGCCTCGGGGGGTGACTGCCACAGCGAGCCCCCGAGTGCCAATTTTTTTTAGGTCGCGATTGCGAAGAACGCCTCAGGCGGTGGCTGTTGCGGCGAGCCCCCGAGTGTTAATTTTGTTTTAGGTCGCGATTGCGAAGAACGCCTCGGGGGGTGGCTGCAGCGGCGAGCCCCCGAGTGCCAATTTTGTTAGGTCACGATTGCGAAGAATGCCTCGGGGGGTGGCTGCTGTCGCGAGCCCCCGAGTGCCAATTTTGTTAGGTCGCGATTGCGAAGAACGCCTCGGGGGGTGGCTGCTGCGGCGAGCCCCCGAGTGCCAATTTTGTTAGGTCGCGATTGCGAAGAACGTCTCGGGGGTGGATGCTGCGGCGAGCCCCCGAGTGCCAGTGAATCAATTTTTGGAGAAACATTTTTCAATATTTTTCCTGGTGTTTCTTTCATTTAGTAAGAATGGGGGGGGTCTGATCCGGACAGTCCCCTTTATTAAAAACGGCGGTGTGGTAGCCTTAAGGGGTAGATGGCTTCTTCTCCGAGTGCTCGGGTCCTCTGGGTGGTAGCTTCTTCTACGGGAGCGCTTCTTCTGCGGGTCCCGTGGTCTCGCTGGCTTGGTGGGATCCAAAGGCCTCTGATATCTTGTGGAATTCCTTGTCGCAGCGGTCGGACCTGACGAAAATGCCGCTGATTGTGATGACCCCGTGAGGGCCTGGCATCTTTAGCTTAAGGTAGGCATAATGAGGCACTGCCATGAAGCGGGCGAAGGCCGGTCGTCCGAGGATTGCGTGGTACTGCGACTTCCATTCGACCACTTAGAAGTCTAGGATCTCCTTGCGGATGTTGGTCGCATCGCCAAAGACCACTTCTAGGCTTATTTTTCCAAGAGGGTAGAGTGCTTTTCCTGGCACAATCCCGTGGAAGGTTGTGCTTGAGGATTTCAGCGCGGAGCTCTGGATTAGCATTTCTTCGAGTGTCCTTGTGAAGATGATGTTGATCCCGCTGCCACCATCCATGAACACTCGCGGCATGTCGTAGTTCCTAATTCTGGCCTCTAGCACTAGTGCGGCGTGTCCTGGTCGAGGGATGGCAGGCGGGTGGTCCTCCCGAGAGAAGGTAATTTCTGTCTCAGACCCCCGCAAGTACTCTGGGACCGCGGGGTGCGAGGAGGCTGCGAGAAAGACTTGTCTTGTGACCTGCTTCTGCTGCCTATTTGAAGGCATGCCTTCTTGTATCATGTAGATCCTGCAGTGGGCTTCTAGATACTGCTCCTCTGCATCTGGTTTCCTGCGCCGTTGCTGGATTGCGGTCACTTGCCTTGTTGGTAGGGGAGGGGCTGGTGGTGCGTCGTGGGCGATGGGCCCGACTGCTATGCTCGCGAGTGGCTGGGCCGCTGTTGTCGCAGATCGACTTTTTTCCTCAGCCAACTCGTTGAAGCTTCTGCAGTTCCTGAGGATGTGTCCTGATCTGAGCTCCCCTCGTTCGTTTCTGAATCCGTGTATCGAGCACGGTCCGTTGAGTTGTTCTTTGGCCGAGCGGTATATTCTAGTGCTGTCGTGCGGTTGCCTCGTCCTCCAGTCTCGTTTCTGGGCTTGGTGCGTATCTTCGAGGCTGTCTCTTCTCTGCGTTCTGCTGTCGTCGCGATGCCTGCCGTCTCTGTCGTCTGGGAAGCCGGCGGCGACCATGTCGGGTCCTCTGTCGTCGTAGAAGCTGCGTCTGGATCTCTTCCTTCGTCGGTCGAGTCCTCTTTCTCCATTGTGATAGTCGTAGTCGTGCTCTAAGCGTGCGGTGTGGATTTCTGTTTCGTAGCAAACAGAATCCTCGCCGTCCGCCCAGCTGTTGGCTTGCTCCAGCAGCCTTGCGAGTGTTCGGACTTTCATCTGTCCGAGCTGTTCCTTGAATTGGATGCACTGCAGGCCTCGCCTGAACGCGTCAATTGCGCTTTTGTCTGATATGTCTTCTGCTGAATTCTTGAGTATGGTTCACCGCTGGATGTAGGCTCGCAGGGTTTCCCTGGTTCCTTGCTTGCATGCTCGTAACTCCTCGAGCGATGCCGGTCGCTTGTATGTGGATTTGAAGTTTTGTATGAAGGCTTTACGTAACTGCCTCCACGAGCTGATGGATCCTCGCGGGAGATTCTTCAACCAGTGTCGTGCCGAGCTCTCGAGCATGAGCTGCACGTACTGCATTGCCGTGACGTTGGTCCCTCACTGGAACTTGACTGCTGTTAAGTAGTCGTCGAGCCATGCCTCTGGCTCCTCGAGTCCATTGTATTTTAGCGTTGTGGAGTTCAATTTGAACCCACTCGGCATTCGTGTCTCGCGTATGGAACGCGTGAAGCATAATGCTTCGCATGGCTCAATTTCTTCGTCGAAGGCTTCTTCGTCCGAGTACTGTTCACGTGCTGCGCGTCTTCGTCTGCTGCGGTTGACTTTGTTCTGTGTGATGTCGTCGCGTGCGTCTCGTCGACTGCTGCGGCGCCTGTTGTCGTTGTCGTGCTTCCTAATTCTACCGGAGCGTTTGCGCCAGTCATCGCTGCTGTCGTCGTCATCGGGTGAGCTGGGGTCCCTGTCTGGTGTCCTCTCGCGGGTCGGTCGCTTTGAACTTGATTTTTTGGGTGGTGAGGCGGCGATGGCGTCTTTCATTATCTGCAAGGCCATCGATGTGTTGCGGCCTGGTCTGCTCTGCCTATTTTTCTGGGCACGAGACAGGTAGTCTCGAGCGCTGATAAGGGCTTCTGCTGCTGTGAGGGGTTCCTCATCGTCGTCCTCCTCTTCTAGCTGGAAGTCGTCGTCGAGCTTCCGAACCACTCTCTTCTTGTCTGTTCGTCGCAGGTTGCTGAATTACGATTTAATGCGGAGAGGGGAATCGTGATCCAGAGAGTCGTCTCTTGGAGGTGGCTTGCGGTTGCTTTTCCATTCAGCGACCACCCTTTCTTGCTTCTCCAGCTCTAGGCGTTGTTGTCTCTCTTGCTGGGTTAGCTCGCTTGCCAACTTGTTGTATGCCCTGAGCTCGTCCCTTGTTGCGCTTGCCGGTAGTAGTTTGCTGTGTTCGACTGCGTGCTTTACTCTGGCCTTTGATTCATTGGACAGGTATATTCGCTCTTTGGGAGGGACGTCCACCGCCGTACTCGTGGTTTGTTGCTTGCTGCTTGATGGCTCATTGCCCTTGTAGTTGCTCTGTTCTTGTCCCTGTGGTACTTTCATTGATATGTTTCCCACTTCTCCCAGCTTTACGACGGTCTTGCTGGTGGTTCCAGACTCTTTTTTATTGCCGTTGACCTGGCGAGTGTTCGGGTCGTCATCTTGGCCCTTGCCGTTTGCTGGTGGTGCGTCGGTTTCTGCCATGAACACCTGAGATGGTGCCCTGAGTGCCTTATTGCTCGCGCGTGTGATGCTGCTTTTCCAGGCCGGAGGTGCACCCGAGCGGCCGCGGGTGACGTGAAGCCTTGGGTCGGGTGGGCAGTCGCGGCTAGCTCGAAGGGTAGCCGCGCGGGTGGCGACTGCATCGATTGTTGCTGTAGATGTCGTCACGGGTGCTCGGGTGTCGTCCGTGAGGCGGAGAGCGCCCCAGTGGTTGATGTAGATCTGATATGCTCCAAAGATCAGGTTGATGCCGGAGCGGAGGTCGGCGAAGACTGGTTGGAGAGTCGAGAGGTGGGCCGTGAAACCGAGGGACCCAAACATATCGGATTCCTCCTGGGTCGTCGGATCGAAAAGTGCTGGTGAAGTCATCGCGTCGGCGGGTGTTGAAGATGCTGGTGAGGCCGCCGAGATCGTGTTCCCATCCTGTGCGGTTCCCATAGACGGCGCCAATTGACGGGGATGTACCCCGGCAAATCCCATGGTCAGGGATCTTGGGTTAGTCATGAGAGGCACAGGTTGGACGATAGCTCGTCGGCTAACAGGAGGATACGTTCCTGCTCGATGTTATTGATTGGAGATGGCGATTACAGGGAAGCCAAGGCTAGTGCGCACAAGGCTAGGGTTACAGATTGTGCATTGCTTGGCCTCGACGTCTCCCCTCCTATCCCTTATATACTAGGCTAGGTCTCGGGGAGTCCGTCTAGGATTACAGATGAGGTTTCCTAATCCTGATCTTGTTCCGTACGGCAAGTTTGCACCTTCCTTATGAGTTGCGGACTCCTACGTCGGTGCCACTAGTGGGCCAAGGCTAGGCCCAGGCGGCATCTCTGTGGGCATCCTGTCTTCGGGTACACCGGGTAGGCTCATCCATAGGAGTCATGGGGTCACCCCCTCGTCACCGAAAGTGACATATTTATTGGGACTCGCACTCTTAGTATTAACTCTCTTTGATTATTCCAGGGGGTCCCAAGGGGTCAAATCTTGAATGCATCGATCTCCGCACCCGCAATCCATGCGTCGTCAAGATTCGATGTGAATCTTAATTGTGGCGATACCACCTTGTACTTTATGCTTCGCAGTATAAAAAGTGAAAACAAAGTGCATCTCCCCCCTCTCCTTCGTCTTTCTGCCACCCATCCACCATTCCTACTTCGCTAGGTCTAGATCCAGATTTTTCCTCCGATGAATCATGGAGCGGGGGATTATTGCACCATCGATCGCAAGATCCACTGAGGCTCCACTAGAAGAGATCTCTTCCCCAACAACATAGGATGGGACGATGGCACGCCGATATAGCTGTGTGGACCGTGTCCACGACCACTCATGCCCACTTGATGAAGCTGGTGAACAAAGGCTTTCTTCCCCTAAGGACAAAATTTCTGTGGTCGCCAGCGAAGACATGTCAAATTATTTTGGTTCCACTTTCCTGGGCTAGGGTGATCCACCCAACATTCCTTTGTCAAAGCCTTTCCTTGCTTCTCAGCCTATTAGTGTGCGGGCTCGTGCTTTTCGATGACTGCAAGCTCCATAGTATTACCCCGATGAAGTCCTCTATTTGTCTTGCTTCATAAAATTGTGCAAGTGCTTCCTTGGGATCCATCCCCACTTCAAGCTCTATTGTTACTTCTTTGGGTCAAACTTTTCAAGAACAACGATGTCTTCCCTACTTGCTGTGGAGCCATCATCAGGACTCGAAAAAACTTAGACTATTTGATATTCTGGCCCCCAAGCATACAGAGGACTGCCAATGAGATGGTTCTATGCCCTCGACCTGCAAGGTTTGAAGGAACTATCTGGCCTCCTAGCCTATGATGACACCCCTCCGGAAGAATGGTTGTCTTGGAAGATGGACACCGATTTTATCGCGGAGTTCAAGCCTTTGGTACAAGAAGTCCTCCGGCTTAAGGATGACATGCTTGGTGGAATGCAGATCCTGAAAACATGGTTGTAGCAGAACATACATCCCTTGGCAGCCTGACACCATCCTATATTTGAATACCGGGGCTTTCAAGATATTTGTCGCATAAGACATGCAGATGTATCAAAGAGAGAACTCTGACCATGAATGCACTTTCTTACGCACAGCCCTATAAATGACCTAACCTTGGAGGTCGTTGTGGAGCAATTTTACAAAGGGAATACCCCCAACAACGTAAATGCTTGTTGGGAAACGCAGTTGAAAATAAAAAAATTCGGCCTACATAACAATCACCCAGGATCATCTATGAAGATTGCATACAAGGTTTTAGGTCATGGCTCACTAACCGATGTAGAGGAATTAGAGTTGGTGAAGACCGTCGGTGCAGACCTCCGCAGCTAGGAATTTCAATGAACTCTCAACCGCGAGGATATCGATCCCACGATCCATTGTGCGATCCATCCCGCGATCCGTTCCGCGATCAAGTCCCACGAACAAGTCCCTCAAACATGATCTCCGAGGAAGAAGAAGAACCTCGAAGAAGGACCAAAGTTATGATCCCTCTACCAGTATCCACACATCTCGATGTAGCAATCCAACAGCGCTCCGCCGTCCAGAGAAGAACACCATCAAGAGAAACTAGAGGGAGAAGAGCCTAGCAGCGTCCGAACTAGAACGATCTAGCCCAAAGAGAATTAGAGGCGTGTGGGATTTAACTTTGGCAGCCTTGGGCCTTTTCTGGTGTGTCTTTCGGGCTACCCCTGCCCCCGAATATATAGGTGGAAGCCTGGGGCCGCAACTTGGGCGAGGGTTCTCCCCAAAGTCGGTTTTGGCCACTAGGAGGAGTCCAACACAAATTCTAGTACGAAACGCCGTGGACTACGACATCGAGGGGTGAAACGCCAGGGTCCCTGGCGTTTTGCCCTACCCCCATGGAAAGCCTATTTTCCACCGACCTAAGACCATGTGGACCTTCCTACTTGGTCTAGCTTCGGTTTCCGTGTGTTGGAGAGTTCCATAACCCTCCGGATACTTCCATAAGCTCCCGGGAACCTCCCGGAACCTCCCAGAACATTTCTGGAGGTCCCGGAACAAATTCCGAATGTTTCGTAACCTTTCCACAACTATTACCAAATGTCTTATTAACACTCAAGACCCTTCTTGAATATTCCGGAATCATCTGAGACCATTCGGTACCAAACCTAGAACACTTCTAGTGCTACCCGGAAACACTTCCGGTTCCACTGGAAACAATTCTGGTAACCTTTCTCTTTTCATCTCCTAGTTCTCTAACAAATTACTACTCATTAAGTGTGTGACCTAATAGGTTCGGTATTATGCAGACATGACTCGGAACGTCTTTCGGACGTAGGAAAACAGCCTATTGTCAATAGCCAATAATCAACAGCGGAGCCATGGACACCCATGTTGACTCCCGCACATACACGAAGAAGCTTCGAGTGAACCTTTATGTTTAGTCATGTACCATTACCTTTGCTTCGAGATATATGACAAAGTCAGAGGAGAGAAGTTTGGCACCTATGTGTAAAAACTTCTTGAACACAAGCCACTTGTTATCCTCTTTGGTCGTTTGTCCTTTTCTCGTTATAGTATTCCGGTATCCCCGTGACTAAGTCACAATGCGTCTAGATAGACTATAATGGATACCGTCATACCGAGTGGCCCCGAAGTAAATATATCTTCATCGTGAAGGGGAAATCACAGTCTTAAACTATCGCAGTTACTAGACACACTATCCGATGTACCCAGAACTTAGTTTACTACTTCCCAGTAACGGGAAGATTCATCTAGGAACCAAAGTACATCTTCCTGTGTGAACCAACTCGTTACTCTCATGGTCTAAGGAATTACGTATATGATAACATTTCACGATATGACTTATAACGTTGTTACGATGTGATCTCTAAGTATATCATTCAATACTGGGGTCGGTTCAACGTCATTGTTCTGCTAACAATATGTTCTCGTTGCTACTGACATCCTTGTTACAAAAAAGTGCATGATTAAGAAAACATAATCATCAGTTAGCACATGAGTTGGTCTTAGAGGCTAAACCAGGAACTCTTGGTGTTTACATTTCCACACATGCAAATGAGTTTTCTTATGAATCTCACAGTCAGGGTCATTGCAATTATAGCACATAAATATAAACATTAATTACAAACATGGAAATATATATATATATAATAACATTTTATTATTGCCTCTAGGGAATAATTCCAACAGTCTCCCACTTGCACTAGAGTCAATAATATTGTCAGTGCTTGAGCACTTTACACATATGTCATACCGACGTAATGCATGCTTCATTTGTGGTATAGACTTCATCTACAGATCTGATGTTTCAGGCCCGTTTCTATCTTGCATATCTTCGCGTTTTCACGCTATCATAAAATTTACTAATTTTATCAGTTTAGCTTTGTATATGTTTGAATCATTTGGTAGGACATTGGTTCCAAAGAATAAGTCATGACATCATTCATCAATGTTCAATGAGCTTCAAGAATCTAAGAAAACCATACCACGTTCATCAATGAACTTATTATTCAAAATACCCTCCTTTTTTCCTTCCTGAAGCAACAATATACTTAGCCTCTGTTAGAGAATTCGTCACAGTATCTAACTTGACACAGTTCCTCCATACTGTGCCACCCTTACGTGTGAAACACATAATCCCAATTAAAATCAAAAATCGATCGGAGTAAATATGAAGACCAAATGGGTGTAAATGTTTACATCAAAATTCAGCTAGTGTAACTCATTACAACGAGCTCCTCATTGTCTCCATTTTCCGAGAAACATATCTTATCTTTTATAAGTTTAATTTTTCACTGTTTGTCCAATGATCAACATATTGATCACTTTGGCATCTTGCTCACAACCTTTTGGAGCACTGGACATATATGTTCGTTTTACATATTATGGTGTACATGATTAATACAAACACATAGGTGAGTGGAATTCAATTCACGTGTTTTTTCTTATCTGTGTTCATGAACACTGATTTCTGCAAATAAATTTTCACCGTGACCTCGGCAAGAACATCCTTCTTGGCATTTTCATACTAAAATACTTTAGTATCATGTCAACATATAATATTGGTTTTAGCATGATCAGGCACTTACTATCTACATAGATTATTGTGCTCAATACTAATGTTATATTAGTGTCAGAACCCCAACTAGGGTAAGTGCTAGGGTTTGTTTGTGCCCTTTGCATCATGCAAAAGTTCAAAAAGAAAATCAAAAATGGGGAAAAGAAAAGCCCTGAGAATTTAAATAAATGGCCAGATAAAAATATTTTTCCAAAAATCATTTGAATAGTTGGAAAATTCCTATAAATGATGCTGATCATTTTAAAAGTGGTTTGGGTTCATCCCCATACTCATGGAATATTCTAAAATTCAAAATGGGCCTTGGAAATTAAATTAAACTCCAATTGGAATTTAAATTCTAATTGTTTGATTTTCAAAAGTCACCAAAACTTGTGAGTGGCTAGTGGCTTGACACCTAAGCCCACATAAAAGATTTGGGGATTTTATAAAATGTTTTGATATTTTTATATCAAAACAGAAAAAATGTCAGAAGAAATAAAAAGAAAAGAAAACAGCAAAGGCTTACCTTTCGCCCAGGGCGACGGCCCACTTCCTCTGGCCGGCCCAGCCCACCCGGCCGCGTTGTCTTCTTCCTCCCCTCGCATCCAAGCAGCTCGGTGGCGAGCCGAGCACCGTGGACGCCACCGGGGCTCGCCTAGACCAGCCCGAGGCGTCTCCTTGTGCCACGCAACGCCCAGAGACCCCCCGCACCTTCTCCCTCCTCGAGATCGCCCTCTTTCCTCCTCCCCATCGAGATCCCGCGGCCACCCGAGCGCTCGACCTCGCCGCGCCGCCGCATAGACGTGGCCAACGACCCCCTCCCGGCGAGCTGATCTGTCCAGGAGCCCCGCCGTAGACCTCTTCATCGAGCTGTGCAGTGAATCGATTGGGAAAGCCCTGGAGACGCCGCCCGCAACGAGCTTCTTTCCGTGCCCCCGCTGTCGTTTTCGCCATGGACGAGCCACGGTCGCCGCCGGCAAGGTCGCCGCCGTGCCTGCGTAGCTTCCCCGTGGTCGCCGTGTGCTCGGGGCGATGCGCACGAGCAAGGGCTACGCCCTAGTGCCCGCAGCGCAGCCAACCGAGGCCGGGAGCCCAACTCCGGCAACCCTCCGCCATGCCCAGTGGCACCGGCGGCTAACCGCCGGCGGGCCGAGTTAATTAGCACCTAAACCACACTTAACCCCCCCCCCTGAGTCCATGACAAGTGGGCCCTGGCCCCCCTAATGATCCAACTTATTTTAAACTAACAAAAACTTAACCCAGACTCACTGACCTGCGGGTCCCACGCGTCAGGTTGACTAGTCAGCAGCCCTGACGTCAGCATGACACAATGCTGATGCAGAAAAGCCTTTTTCCTGTTTAAAATAATACCAGTAATTCCAGAAAATTGAATAAACTTTAGAAAATCATAACTAATTCATATTAAGTCCAATTTAAACATATAGTATATGAAAAATTATCAGAAAAATGCAAGGACTAAGAATATGCAATTTGTTTTCATGTTTGACCATTTTAAAATGGGGGAACAGTAGCAAATGTGCATATGGCTTAATTTGAATTCAAATTTGAAGTTTGAAATTGCATTTCAAATGCAATATACTTCAATTAAATTGAATATGCTACCAACCAGTACCTTTCACATCATGGACAACCTTATCATGTGTATGTGCATTTTACTTTCGAAGTTGTCCCCCTTTGTTGATGATTGTGCCGATGACAGACGTTCCGAGACGGTGATCACCCCGAAGAAGAAGACCACCGTTAAGACCCGTGTATCGTCAGCAAGGCAAGCAAACCCCCATTGATCATGTCTATGAAATCCTACTTCCCTCTCAGTCTCGCTTATGCATGTTTAGGAGATCATCGAGACACGTTCTTTCGCATAGTTGAACCCATTCCGATGCATGACCTATCATTTTTCCACCGTATTAAGCAAACCACAATCCTAGCAGATTTAGGAGTTGATTGATGAGCATGTGGCCCCTGCAACTGTTACTGCTTTGCTGCTTAGTGATACAATGAGGATGTTATGTTTGTGAGTCGGGATGGAATGAACACAGTGGTGCTGATGTTAACGTGTTGGTGAATCCACCCTAAACAAAGGTGAACGATGAGAGGCTGTGTAGGAGTACACAGTGGGTTGTCTCGTTGAACACTGCCCTAGGCCCCGAGTTCCTGTTTTGAGATCCAAGACAAAGAGTATGACCACATGTAGGGTTTTATGGGAGCCCCGTTTGGCCTCTTTGCGTACCCGATCCGGTCCAGGAGTCACACTAGATTCGGGATTTCCATTTGATTTATGTATAGATATGTGGGTGGACCTGTGAGGCAGTGAAACCATCTGTCAAAGGTGGCGTCTCGGTCCCTTACATTATCTGAGTCCGTTTCGTGGAACCGGACGAACTCTCGAGCGGTGACAACTCAGGTAGTCGACTCCTGGATTAGAGAAGGTGATGTGAGGGTAGTGCCTTGGTTTCATCCACGTCCGACATCCGCTTGAAGGGTGACAAGAACGAGGCGATAAGTGATGACACGCGTGTGAAGATGTACACCCCTGCAGGGTTAATGAACTATTCGAATAGCCGTGTCCGCGGTTATGGACTACTTGGAAACCTCTACTTGATCATAGACAACTTGAATGGATACTTATAAAACTCGCAAGATAAGCGTGAGTTCTATGGTGTGCTTCTTCGTGGGGAAGTCGAGGAAGTAACCATAGTGGTGTATTGGTTGGAGACTTGGTAGTGGACTCGTGTACGCTTCTTACCTCAAATCTGGTACTCATAGTTCAGGACTAGCCAAGTCAAAGCTGGCACTTCTGCATGATGAAACCCCACCTCCTTTACCGTGATACTTGAGCATGAGTAGTATAGATCTGATGTAAGTCTTGCTGAGTACGACTTTGTACTCACGTTTGCTTATTCTATGTTTTAGATGAGAACCCGGACCCCGATGGAGTCACCTTCGTGAAGCTCGACGTTGACTAAGTTAGCATAGTCCCACACAGCAGTCTGGTCCCTCGTGGAAGGGTATGTTTGTTGTACAAGGCTTCTCTAAGCCATTTGTTAATCTTGTCTGTACTCAGACCTAATTTGCTTCCGTTGTATGATGTAATGTGATCACAGACATGTGATCTTTGTATGCTCTATGTGTATATCTATAAAGAGTACTTAGTAGAGTTATGTGATGATACATGTTGTTCATACTAGGCATGTGTGCTGCGTGTATGTTTATAACATGCATGTCTTAGTATGGGTTTTCGAGACCTTAGTTGTGATCTGGCTGGCGGTCTTTTATACACCAAGTGGCCCTTAGATGTGCGCAGCTTGGGGCATCGCGATGCGATTGCTCGTGACTCTGTCACGTGCACACTTTGTTGTATGATCGAGCCTTCCCTAGACCCCGACTAAGTGATAGGGCTGGAGTAAGTCTATGTAAGAGTTAGGATCCAATCGACAACATGGTTGAGGCGACTTGTCTATGAATATGGGATTCAACACCCATAAGCATTTAGACTTGTGAGCAAACATTGAGGACCCATCTCAGTTGATCATCCGGCCTGGATGGGATGCCCCTCACGTTTGATGCTTTCCGAGAGCGTTCTGTGCTTGGCCTTGTTTGCTTAGACAAGTGGGTACGGCTCTCGGCTCTCCATGTGATTGTATCGTGACTGGAATTACATACGCTAACCCCGGGTCCCGACAATTAGCCCAAGTACTTCAGTTGAAAACTATTTTCAATGAAGTCCTTATTCGTGTCAAGAAATTTATATCATTTCTAATCAACAATATGCCATCTACATAAGCTTTTAGAAATATCATTCAGCCCACACTTACTTTCTTGAATATTCAAGCTTCTTCGTTATTCCTAATTAAAAAAAACTCTTTTCGTAATTCCACCACAACAAAAATTCCAACTCCATTATGCAAGCTTCAGTCCATTACTGGATATCCGAGGCTTGCATTTACTCCAGCATCCTTTGAATCGACAAAACATTCAGGTCATATCACTTATACGTCCTTTGTTATATTTCCGTGTAGGAATTTTGTTTTGACGCTCATTCTATCATATCTTATAAATGAGATAAGTAGTAATTGTTAGTATAACCCGAACTGACTAAAGCATCTCTACGGTCGACACAACTTCGCCGTAGTCAACCTGTCGGGGGATTGGTACCCGGGTAGACTCACCCAAGCGAAAGCAACCTTTCAAGACAATGATGGACCGATTGGGCTGCAGCTGGGCCGAGCTGGGCAAGCGTACAGCCGATTTCTCCAAGGCAATCAGCCGTACCGAATGCCAGCAGTCGGCCCAGGCGCAACCGGTCCACCCTTTTGTAACCAAGACGATTATCCGATTGACCCGCAGCTGGGCCGAGGTGGGCATCGGCACGGCCGATTGCCCAGAGCAATCGACCCTGCCGAGAACCACCAGCTGGCCAAGGCGCAATCGGTACAACCTACTACCCCTGGAGAAGTTGACCCCGAGATCAGTCGAGGGTACAAGTACGAGGTCATAAATGCGCAATCCCGAGAGATCGGGGTGGCAGAGAAGCCAAGTCACATCGAAGATCTGGCAGAGATGCGTTGTCGACCTCTGCGCCGATTCCGCGGACAGGACGACAAGACTGCACCTTCTAGCCCCCTTGTTCACCATCATGCCCTACGAGTCTACAGCATGGGCCGCCGCTCGTCGGGTCCGGATCACCCGGAGAGGAGCAGTCGGTCGGCCCCAGCCGATTAGAGGATGACAGCTGGGCCCAATCGGCAGTGAAGTTACTGATTTACCCCGGGCTCACATTATAAGAGCCCGGGGTACCCCTCCTGCGTGGGGGACGATCCACACATTCGCACCATTATTCATAACTCACTCAGTTCATTTACTACTTGTAGTTCCTCCTCAGGGAAGCAGGAGAGAACCTTGCCCACGGCGGCTCTCACCTTCCCCTGAGTAGATAGAGAAGCAGTTATTGTAGTTCAGTTCCATTGATATAGAAGAGACAAGCAGGAGTAGGGGTGTTATCTCTCCGGAGAGCCCCGAACCTGGGTACATCGTGGTGTCCGTCACCGTGCTTGTGCCCCACCCGATTCCGGCACCATCGACATCTTCTTCCTCGCGTCTTCCCCTCACTTTAGCCATCCCATTGGCATCTGCCGTCACATATCGACGACAGCTGGCGCCCACCGTGGGGCAGACCGAGGCGTCGACTGGAGTAAAGATCCGGACGGTATTTTCCTCTGCATCGGGCGGTAGCCACGCCTCAGGCCTGATTCTTAGGCGTGGGGCAATCGACTATGTGGTGGACTACTCGGCGCGGTACGGGGCCGGTGCACCCCTGCCGCCCGGTGTGTCACTGCAGGTTGGCAGTCATCGCCTCTTCATCGGCAGCTTCCCCGAGGCATATCCCAGGGAGATTCGCGTCTTCTCGTGCATCACGGATCCGCTCTCGACCAGGGGCTGCACGGAAGCGCCTGGCGGAGAGGATGGCCGTGTGCATGCAGCCGTCATGATGGCGGGGGCGTCTTCATCAAGCAATCGCGACGCAGCGAGTGCGGCTAGGAGAGCCAAGGACGCAGCTGACGCAGCGGAGCGAGTCGGCACCAGCGTGTTGCGGGATGTGTTGTACACACCCGTGAACAAGAAGGGGATCCCGATCAAGTCCATACTGAGCTGGAAACAGAACGACTTGCCCTCGCTCGCAGGGCCGAGCAGGTGCTGGCAGAAGAGCGTAGACTGGGAGCCATCACAAGGGAGTAAAACGCGGCGCATGCCGGACCGCGTCGGCCGATTGAGCCCGCGGTCTTAGAAGATTTGAGAAGCCGAGGTAGGGTAGTCCATCAGCAGCTGTCGGGAGCCGAGCAACCAGAGCGGCCGAGGAGGCCGGTGCAGCCGGAGCAGCCGGCGCAATCGGTGTTCATCCAGAGGCCAACGTACAGCACGCCGGACAAGAACCTGAGAGCAGCCGAGCAGATAGCAATCGAGCTAGAAGACCTAGAGGGAGATGAGCGGCGAGAGCAGTCGCGCCGAATGCGCGAGCTGCTGGCAGCCGCAAACGAGCAGAGGCTCGTGGCAATGGAGAATCAGAATGCAGGACCTGGGGCATCAAGAGGAACTGTGAGGCCGATTCCGGAAGCTAGCCAGCGACCGAATGCATCGCGCCAGAACATACACCAACCGGCCCCGTCTCGGCATGAGAGCAGAGTCAGAAGCAATCGGCCACCCCCAGCGGCAAGCAGAAGAGTTGAAGAGCCAGCTGTTAACAGCAGGTGCAATGACATGCCTCAGCAGTCGGCACCAAGACCAGCAATCAGCGCCCGACTTGGCCCTCGGCAAATCGGTCAGAATGACGCCAGGATCGCATTGAGCTCCTGGAGAAGGAAGCTCAAGAAGATGAAGAAGGAGAGGCTGGCCCGTCGTGTTTCGGTCATCGCATTCAGACCGAGAAGTTTCCCAAAGGCTTCACGCTGCCAAGAGACACCCCAAAGTACAATGGTTCTGTGAAGCCAGAAGATTGGTTGTCCGATTACCTGACCGCAGTTCGCATTGCAGGGGGAAGTCGGCGCGTAGCAGTCCGCTATGCACCTTTGATGCCGCAGGGTTCAGCTCGGACTTGGCTGAATAGTCTTCCCATGGACAATGTAAATTGTTGGGAAGATTTCACAAGTGCATTCATTCACAACTTTACAAGCACATATGAGCGGCCCAACCTCCCGCGGCAGTTGGCTCTTTGTGTGCAAGGCAAGGATGAACCCCTCCGAGATTACTTATCTCGGTGGATAAAGTTGAAGAATTCATGTGAAGGAGTCCATGAGATCCAGGCCATTCAGTACTTCACGGATGGAAGCCTGGCCGATTCAATGTTGAAGCACAAGTTGCTCCGCAAGGATTTCACATCGCTCGCCGAGCTCATGAAAGTGGCCAACTCGTTTGCTGTGTCCGATTCTGCGATGCGCCCTATCCAGCTCGGAGTTGGAGGTGTCATTCAGTCACCAGGGGCTCCGCAGTCGGACACTGGGAACCAAGGCCTTAGTCGGAATGAAAGAAGAGAGAACAACCGCAACAACAACAACAACCAGCAGAACAATGGCAAGCGTAAGGATTAGCAGCCAGACACTCAGTACGACAGTCGGCAGGTGGCCGCTGTTCAAAATGAAGAAGATCCAGGGGCTGCCGGAGGCAGTCGAAAGATGAGACCCAATGTGAGGCCCCCTGGGAAGATGAAGCCCAAGTACACGTTTGATGATATGTTGGATGCACCGTGCAAGTTGCACGTCACTCCCCGCAGGCCGTCTGCGCATACCACTCGGTAGTGTGATTTCGTGGGAAGGATTGCAAAGGGAGAAGCTTTACCACCTCCACCCCCACCACCACCCAAGAACAGAGGACCACCTCAGCTGCAGAACCAGTTCCCGCGGAAAGACGCCGCTTCATGATTTTCACCAGTGAGTCCACTGACAAGGGCAGTCGGAGAGCCCGAGCTCAAGAAGTCAACGCCACCATGCCACCGATTCCTCAGTTCATGCATTGGTCCGAATGTCCCAATCCTGGGACAGAGCAGATCACCCGACCATCTTGCCGAATCCAGGCAACTACCCGCTTGTGGTTGATGCTGTGTTCGCAGGACCAAGATTTTCATGCAAGTTATCCCGAGTGCTCATCGATTGAGGATGCACAATCAACATTCTGTACAGAGATACCTTGATCAAGCTAGGGCTCACCGAGAAGGATCTGGAGCGCAGTCGGACGACGTTCCATGGGATTGTCCCTGGGTTGTCTTGCACCCCCATGGGCCGCATTCGGCTCGATGTCATATTTGGCACAGAGGAGAACTTCAGGAGGGAGCCGATTTGGTTCGAGGTCGCCGACCTCAGCAGTCATTATCATGTTCTGTTGGGATTTCCCACATTTTCCAAGTTCATGTTCAACACACATCAGACTTACCTCAAGATGAAGATCCTAGGGCCAAACGGCGTCATCACTGTCACCGGGGACTTCAGGAAGTCCCTGGAGTGCACGTCGGCTGGCGGCAGTTTGGCTGACTCCGAAGTAATTGAAACAGAGAAGCATCAGCTCGGCAAAGTGATAGCAATGGCGCAAGCACAGAACAAGAATCCACTCGCAGTCGGCCCAGCCAAGAGAGCAGATGAGGAATCAGCTTTCAGCCGGCCAAGGACAGCAAGAAGGTCGCTCTAGATCCCTCCGACTCAACCAATATCGTTGTAGTCGGAGCTGGACTTAGCGACAAATAGGAAAGCGAGCTCGTCGAGTTTCTCCGTGAGAATCGGGACATCTTCGCATGGTCTCCACAAGACATTCCTGGGTGCCGAGAGAACTCGCCGAGCACAAGCTACACATTCGGCCAGGCTCGAAGCCGGTCAAGCAACCCCTGAGACATTTTTCTGAAGATAAGAGAAGGGCAATCGGGGAAGAGATTGCGAAGCTGCAAGCTGCAGGTTTCATCATGCAAGTGTTTTACCCCGAGTGGCTGGCAAATCCAGTCCTCGTCATGAAGAAGAACAAGACCTGGCGCATGTGTATCGATTACACTTGCCTGAACAAGGCATGCCCGAAAGATCCGTTTGCTCTGCCCCGTATTGATCAAGTGATTGATTCTACGGCCGGCTGCGAGCTTTTGTCTTTTCTGGATGCCACAACTGGCTATCACCAGATCAAACTTGTTGTAGAAGATCAAATAAAGACTGCGTTTATAACCCCTTTCGGGGCTTATTGTTATATCACCATGCCTTTTGGTTTGAAAAACGGAGGTGCCACTTATCAGCGCACAATTCAGAGATATACACACTCCAAACTCGGCAGAAATCTCCACGTCTATGTGGATGATCTGGTAGTGAAGTCGGCCAAGGGAGTCACACTCCTAGATGACCTCCGAGAGACATTTGCAAATCTGAGAACTTACCAGATCAAGCTCAATCTGGAGAAATGTGTTTTTGGGGTCCAAGCCGGCAAGCTCTTGGGATTTCTCGTTTCCAAGAGGGGAATCGAATGCAATCCCGAGAAGATAGCCGCAATCGAGCGAATGGAGCTGTAAGGCCCGATATGCGGTACTGTTCCAGATCTAGATGTTTCCATCCAGATCTGGGGACGAAGCACATATCGGTCCCACCGCGACATATGACAAAGCCATATGCCCCGAATGTCCAACATGATATCACAACATTACAGATACAAGGATACAACATCTCATACAATCGGCATACAACTGCCTCAAATGCAATACAACATCAGAAGGTACATGTCTGGGTACATACTACAAGCAAATGCTTAGTGGCAAAGAGAAAATCATCGATCCCCATAACCACACGGGTCCAGGCCCTCCGCTGGGATCCGCCTAACTAGTCGTCGTCGAGTCTCCACGTGAAACGTCGATCACCATACCTGTTGTCGATCAGAACCCTGAAAAGAGTTTGGGGGTAGTATCATGAGTACAGAGGTACTCAGCATCCAACTGTAGTGTTCATCTGACCCAGCAAGGACTTCATCACTCGTCCTTCTAGGACAACTAGTAGTTTACGGTAAGGAAGGGGTAAGTGATGAGGTGGCTGCCGCACTAGCATTTATGAAGTGGCTAACGATCTAGAGAGTAAGGTAAGAAGCCAAGCATTCGATGAGGAATCGCCTCCAACAAGTCTTGCTATCAACTACTTACGCAATCATAACACCTATCCTATCCTTGTCCTCCTCTTCGCATCCCGACGAAGAAGAAGCAGTCAAGGCACACACACACGTTGATCAAGTTGTATTAAGATTATATCAGTTGTTGTTGTCTATGAACAAGGAGTAGGTCTCAAGTCGTCCATAACCGTGGACACGGCTTCTCAAAAAGATTTAACCCTGCAGGGGTGTACCAACTGCCCATTACAAGGCTGCGCACGCACGTCCATCTCTCTCAGTTGCTACCCATCACAGGCAACCATTTTATGATTTAGTTCCAAGAGATCCGAAACGACAGGTCCCTCTAACTAACAACGAACAAATCCGGGTGGCCCCCGGTAAGACGACATCCAGCTCAGGAGCCGGCTGCGCTCTCGATCTGGTCTCTACCGTATGACTCCAGGTTTGGATTGCCGGTTAATCACACATGGGACATCGGGTCCTCAGCCGGTCATGATGGGCCAACAAGGGAACTATGTCCTCACTGGTCCGGGTTGGTTTAAAAACTACTGGCAGCTGACCAGCACACACACGGTTTCAAATGGTAAATCAGCTTGGGCCACCACTAGAAATGTTTGAAGCTAGGTACGTAAGAAAAGGGGACCCCATAAAATCCCACACGCGGTTAGGCACGCTCAGTCTTAAAACCAATACCCGGAACTCGGGTCCTAGGTGACTCGAATGGAACAAAGCGTCGGGGTGGGATAGCCTAGACCTTCCATCCTTCGTCGAATATAGTCAACATTTATAATAATCATATCATCAACAACAATATAATAAATGTGATATCCCAAACCAAGGAGTAACATGGTAGCATCGTAGCATCCTAAGCATGCATACTAAGCAGGGGCTGAGCAACGAGCAATAGTAACATAGCAGTACAAGGTTTGCTGGGAAGGGACATGGCTGTGTCGGTTTGAAAGAGGATGTAAACATGTGGTAGGATCAAACATCGAACCTAACCTAGACTAGCATGCAAACCGCTAGTTGAAATAGAATGGATCATAAGTAATGTATAGTCCTTGCATGTTGATAAGTCGGGTTCCGAAGGTGTAGTCGATCGCAAGCTCGCATCGTCTCCGAAGGTACCCGCGGAAGCACACAAGACAATAAACACTGGAAACAATCAACGAGCAAGCACTCTATTACTATGGGACAACACAAGATCAAGAGGACAACACACGACACGGCAACACGATACGGATCTATCGTCGTGAACGGTTACTAACAGGTTAAGTGGAGTACTCGTCACACACGACGATACCGCACATTTAGAAAGGTTCAAGTTGTTTAGCTACAGGTGATCAACCAATGGTTATTTACATGGCAACTCAAGCAAGCATGGCAAGAGGTGAAGAATAAAGGAAACTATCTATGCTAGTCAATTTAAGTGAGGCACAACCTAAACATGGCATAACACTAAGTGCCGCACGATGATTAAAAGATTTGGTATTGTTCTGTCCTAAACCATATTTTAGGTTGGTTAACAACAGAAAACAATAGCATAAACACAAAGTACACGAAAAACTAATCAAGTTACATATAAATAACACCCCAAACGGAGTTACGGTTAAAAAGATACAAGCAAAACAAGTTACGGGCACAAGCTGTATAAACAGGGGTAAATCTATATGCAACAGTGCAGAAACATGACATAGAAATACATGGGATGAAAGTAGACATGATTCTTAACAATATGCAATTGGAATCACTCAATTCCGATAAACGGTCGCGACACACTCGTCGACCGAAGTTGCAACAAAACATAAACAGCAGCACACTAACAGCAGGGTAGCTACTTTGGAGCAAGATATAATCATGATGCAGCAAGCAATTATGGCATGTGAATGCATGAAACTGAAGTAGAAACAATGCTTAACAGGATGCAAAAGGAATCAATCAATTCCGATGAACGGTTGCGAAGAAATCGTCACCCGAAGTTGTAATAAAATAATAACAGCAGCACTTAACAGGAAATAATAGCATTTAACGGCCCGATGCCCACTTTAGCACACAATTACACAATCAAGATGAGCTCAAACGGAAAAACTTTCTACGTACGAACGCTAGAGCACGCAAAACTGAGCAACTTTCGTTTTGGGCGCAAAGTCATACGGGCTACAGATTACTCGCAAATTACCGTGCAAAATTGAATCAGCAGCAATTTTCCTGGGACTTGGCAAAATTTACAGGGTGCTGGAAAAAAAAACTAGATAATAAAAAAAGGGGGGCGGCCTGGCTCACCCATGGGCCGAGGCCCACTGGCCTAGAGAGGGCGGCCTGGCGCTGGCTGGGCCGCGGCCTGGCCCACGTGGTTGTTGGAGCAGCGGGCGGGTGGCTGGCCGGCTCGGGGCTCCTCCCGAGCGGCTTGGCGGCGGCGGCCGATGCCGGCTCCGGCGAGGGCGAAGGGGCGAGGCGGCGGCGCTAGGAGGGTGCAGGCGGCGGGGTCGCCGGATTCCGCTGGACCCCGGCCGGATCCGGGTGGCCTCGTGGTCGGGCAGAGGCGTGGCTGAGCAAGGGCTTCCAGCGGGCGGCGGCCATGGCGCCTCGCCGGCGTTGACCTGTAGGGAGAGGAGCCGGCGAGGTAAGAGGAGAGGGAGAGGAGGAAAGGGAGTAGGAAAGGAGGAGAGGGGCGCCTGGCCGGCGGCTAGCCAGAGAGAGGCCGGCGGCGCGGGGCTACTGCGTGCCCATGGGCAGGAGGCGGCGTGGAGAGGAGTTGGAGGTTGGTGGAGGAGGCTGGGTGACGTGGCGCAACACGATCCCTCCGATCGCGCGATCCAACGGCCGGGAAAAACTCAGATCTAGGGTTGTGCGAAAATTGGGGATTTTGGAAGGAAAAACTGGGCAAAGTGGAGGGGGGTGGCTGCAATTTTGTGGCTAGGGAAACCCTAGAAAGGGGTGGGAGTGTGGTGGTCTTTATATAGCCCAGGTGGCTGGCAGTTTGCAAAAACATCTCCGGTTTTTCTCTCGCACGCGCGGTGCTCACGTTTCTGACCGCCGGGGGTCCGCAGTACCTCCGATTCGGGTAAAACTTCGAACTGCGCGATCAGCGCGTCGAGTCGGAGGCGTTCACCTCGCGCTGGAACCATTCTGAGAAAACTTTCCGGTGTGCTATAAAAATATCCCGTTTAATTATTAAACGGGGTTTTTCCTTCCGGTGGCGATGGTTGGTTCTGTGCCGGTAGCGACGGTGCTCGGGTGAAATCCCGGTGTCACAAGGTCATGTGCCGTGGTGGAAAGGGGTAGGTCACGCATCCGATACGAGAATAGGGGAAGAAATATTCATCGATTATTATTTCGGCGAAGCAAACACCGCAAACAATACAGACAATCAAACAATTCACGCCGAAAACAAAAAAATTAATTTTTTTCAAAAACTGGGCTGTTACAGGAGCAGCCCAAGAACCTGTAGCAATT
Organism: Bromus sterilis; assembly: GCA_950022295.1. Lineage (NCBI taxonomy): Eukaryota > Viridiplantae > Streptophyta > Magnoliopsida > Poales > Poaceae > Bromus > Bromus sterilis. The sequence continues at coordinate 26,379,270 of OX465596.1, read as the reverse complement.
ACAGAAGTTCACCGGTTGCCTCGCATCACTCAGCCGGTTTCTCAGTCGGCTGGGTGAAAAAGCAATCCCGTTGTATCAGCTGATGAAGAAGACGGAGAAATTCACCTGGACACCCCAAGCAAGCGAAGCATTCCGAGAGCTCAAGCGCAGGCTCTCCACTGCGCCGATTCTGGCTGCCTTGATTGAGAAGGAGCCAATGATGTTGTACATTGAGGCAACCAATCGGGTGATCAGTGCAGTTATGGTGGTGGAGCGGCCCGAGAAGGACAAGGCACAGCAGATTCATCGACCGGTGTATTATATCAGTGAAGTGCTCTCGGCGTCCAAGCAGAACTACCCTCACTACCAGAAGATGTGCTATGGAGTATATATGGCGGCCAAGAGATTGAAGCCATATTTTCAAGCCCATCTAATCACGGTCGTCAGCTCGGCTCTGTTAGCCGACATCATAGGAAGCAGAGATGCAACCGGAAGAGTGGCGAAGTGGGCAATCGAGATCGCCAACCATGGCATCCAGTACGAGCCGAGAACAGCAATCAAGTCGCAAGCATTGGCCGATTTCTTGGTGGACTGGGCTGAAACTCAATATATGGCATCCGTCCCAGGATCGGACTTCTGGCGAATGCATTTTGATGGATCCAAGACAAAGAGCGGCCTAGGGGCGGGCGTAGTGCTTACTTCACCAAGAGGATATCAACTACACTATGTACTCCAGATTCACTTTGCAGCATCAAACAACGTTGCTGAGTACGAAACCCTTGTGCATGGTATCAAGCTGGCCAAGGAAATCGGCATTCGGAATATTGAGTGCTTTGGTGACTCTGATTTGGTGGTACAGCAGTGCACAGGCACCTGGGATGCAAAGGATGCAAATATGGCAAGCTACCGTTTTCTAGTGCAGCAGATCAGTGGGTACTTTGAAGGATGTGAGTTCCACCATGTGCCGAGAGCAAACAACGAAGCAGAAGATGCCTTGTCCAAACTCGGCTCAACAAGGCAAGCTATCCCGCCAGGCGTGTCACTTGAGCACATCAGGAAGCCATCCATCATGCCGTCTCCAGAGTCCGAGTCCATCTTCATCTCGGAGACTGACCTTGAAGCGCTGAAGAAGGCAAAAGAAGCTCAACCAGCAAAGATTCCAACTCTGAAGAAGCAGTCAAGCGCCCAAGGTGCTTCAGTCTCAGCAGAGCCGACAGCACCAGGGACTGCCGATTGCAGACCAGGGGCTGCCAAGTGCAGCAAGAAGAACAAGGCAAAAGGGAAGCAAGCAGAGGCAGCACCAGATGGCATAGCCTCAGGACAGCCAATGACATGAGGCACTGCCGAGTGCATTAAAGAAATTCCAGTTCCAGACAAGCAACCATCACCAGGGGCTGCCGAATGCGTGCCAGGCGCCGCAATCGGCAGTTCCGAGACAGAAGTCGAGATGGCAGAGGTTCAAGAGGCCGATGGCCAGCAAGCCGAGATCCAAGAAGAAGTTGCACCCCAGCAAGCAGTAGTGATGGTAGTCGTCAGGGCGCAATCATGGGCACAGCCGATTAGAGATTTCCTAGCGGACGGAGTCCTTCCAGAAGACGAAGCCAAGTCAAGACAAATCAGTCGCCGATCTTGGGCATACACAATAATCAACAACAAGCTAGTACGCAAGAGTGAAACTGGTGTCTTTCAGAGATGTGTAGAAGAAGATAGAGGCTTGGAGTTGCTCAGAGACATCCATCAAGGTGAATGCGGTCATCACGCATCAGCAAAAGCCATTGCCAGCAAAGCTTTCCGACATGATTTCTATTGGCCGACTGCGCTTGCAGCGGCTGAGAACTTGGTGAAATATTGCAAGGGCTGCCAGCGGTTCAAGGCAAAAAGTCATCAGCCAGCATCAGCATTGAGGACAATCCCAATAGCATGGCCATTTGCGGTGTGGGGTTTGGATATGGTTGGTCCATTCAAGAGGGCCCGAAGTGGCATGACACATCTCCTGGTTGTAGTGGACAAGTTCACCAAGTGGATCGAAGCCCGCCCGAACAAGAAGCTTGATGGTCCGACTGCGGTCCGCTTCGTGGCCGACATTGTGTGCAGATATGGCGTGACCAATAGCATCATCACCGACAACGGCACCAATTTTGCAAAGGGCGCACTGGCTCGGTATGCGTCTCAGCAGCGCATTCGGCTCGATCTTGTGTCTGTGGCACATCCTCAGTCCAATGGTCAAGTAGAAAGAGCAAATGGCCTCATCCTCTCGGGTATCAGACCCCGATTGGTGGAGCCACTTGAGAGGGAACCCGGAGCATGGATTGAAGAACTCCCAGCAGCACTGTTGAGCTTAAGGTCCATGCCAAATAGGTTGACTGGATTCACCCCTTTCTTCCTGGTATATGGGTCAGAAGCAATCATCCCATCCGACATCGAGTTTGATTCACCTCGGCATGCCTTGTACACCGAGGAGGAAGCCAAATTAGCATGAGAAGACGGCGTTGATCTCAAGGAAGAAGCCTGCCTGCTGGCCTTGTCCAGGTCGGCAGTCTACCAACAGAAGTTGTGGCACTACCACAGCAAGAAGATTCGTCCTCTCGCCTTCCGAGAAGGCGACATGGTGCTACACCGAATTCAGAAATCAGATGGGCAACACAAGCTGGCCTCACCTTGGGAGGAACCATTCGTCATCAGCCGCGCACTCAAGAACAACTCGTACTATTTGATCGACTGCACCAAGGGCACTCGGAACAGGACACGTCAGGAGTAGAAACAGAGCGGCCGTGGAACGCCGAGCTTTTATGCCCGTTCTATAGTTGAGCGGCAGAAATTTATGTACGCCATTCGGCAAACGATCAGTAAAGCTATCATGCCTCTAAAAAAGAGCATACGATTTACCTTTGCATAATTTCATTCGAAAAGCTAGGCCAAGTCGGCAACGCTTAGTCATTACCGAGACGTGAGTAACGCACTCGGGGACTGACCGACTACGAGGTCAGAAAAATAAGCCAAGGAGGCACGGGGACTGCGGGCTGGCACTCAACTTAGCACCTAACTTGAGCCAAAGTCATGAGAGTGGTTGTGGCATTGAGAAGGGCAGCGGTTGGGGCAGTCGGCAGTACAAATTCCCGAGAAACAAGTCGAAACGCTATAAAAAGGGCATAGCCGATAAAGTCAGTTACCGATTGTGCTGCAGACCGGTGCATCGAGCACGGCAGTGAGAAATCGGCTCCTAACATTGCAGAATCCTTTGCATTAAATCTTGTCGTGTAAATTCAAAAAACTTATCGAACCTTGGCTGGAAATCAACCTTCGATCCGATTGCATACCGCATGTCGGCAGCAACATGGACAAGGCATGACACCCCCAAGTGAAAACCGATAAAAGAAACCGACAAAGACGAAAAGTCGATCGCACAAATAAAACGTGCAACGAGCAATCGGATTGCACAGAGATAACAGGCCTAAGGCCGAATAAGTTCATTACATCGAAACCACACCCAGTGGGTGTCAGTGGAATTAAAACCATGTCTTACAAGCAACTATTCCGAAAGTAAAAATAAGATAAGGCCGATCAGAGGTCGGCGGCAGAGGTAGAGGGTGTCGTCGGCGGCACGGCTCAAGAAGTCGGAGCAGTTGATGGCGCAGAGCTAGCAGTCGGAGCAGTCGGATCGGCTTGCGCAGTGGCGGCATCCGGCTCCGACTGCGCGTCAGTAGATGTAGCTCCAGTTTGCTTGGATCTCGGAGATGTATGGGAAGAACCGCTGTCAAAAAGCTCATCGGCCAGGCCAGAGATGGTAGTTGCTGCCAGTGGGTTCCCTCCCTCGTCGAGATACGGAGTGTAATCATAGGGAGAAAGCCAGTTCACCATAGTGCTGGCTAGCCCATTCACCTCAGCATAGGTCTTCTCAAGCACGTCGGCTGCGTTCTCTCTGAGGCTATACAGCTTGGGAAGTTTCACTTGTGGGTACCAGCTCAGCACAGTTTGAAGAGTAGTCTCCGCACTAGTCCGGCCAGCAGAGTTAAGAAAGACATCAATCCGACGTGGGATGGCCTTCAGAAGAGTTCGAGTCTGCTAGGTGGTAGCATTCGGAGCCTCTCCCTTGTCGGAATCTTCTTCGTCCAGAGTTTCTGGCTCGCAAGTCTCGGCGGAGGAGCCGGCAGCATGCTTCATCCTCTGGAGCCCAACCTTAATCTCAGTCGGCGTCCACAGCAACTCGGCAATCTTCAGAATGCCAAGTTTGAAGAATAGTGCAATCCCCTTGATGACAGGAACGCGGGCCTTAGTGCCAATCAGATACTCATGCCCCAGACATCATCATCGAGTTGGCAAGTCCCTCCGGCCGCGACGGTCTCCTCTCGGGATTTGGCCACCGCTGCATAAGCAGCTTCTTCAGATTCAGGCCAGGCCTCTGCACCATGAAGAGAAGTATGAGTAATAACACAGAAATAGGAAGCAATCGGAAAATGTACTCGGATGCAAGAAACACGTACCGCTAAGGAGGACGTCCATATCGGTCATTGTGTCACAGAAACCCTTGGCTCGGCGGCGCAGTCGGGTTGTCTCTTCATAACTGTGTTTTCCCAAGTCTTCATACTTGGCAATGTGCTCATCGCGGTATTTCCGGATGGAATCTCGGGCTGCGATGGCAGCATCCTTCTCGGCTTGCATCGCTTCTCCGGCGGCCACATCTGCATCTCGTTCGGCGCGGAGTGCTTCGCCATCAACAGTCACGACAGCCAAGTCGTCCGAGTGTTTCATCTTCAGAGGAGCCAGCTCGGAGCGGAGGTTTTGGATGGTCCGAGTCAAATTGGTTTCCACCCCCTGCAGTCGGGTCGTCTCTTGCTTGGCTGCGGCGAGTGCGGGCCCTTGCTGATTGAGTTCAGTGGTCAATTCGGCGATTCGGCCCTGAAGGTCACCCACCATGGGAACAGAAACTAGAAGAAGACACAAAGATGTTAGTACAAGATAAATTGTCAACCAAAGGGAAGATAGAAGTAGTGAAGAGGTTACCTTTCAGCTTATTGATCTCGGCCGACTGGTAGTTGACCTCGAGCTGGGCCTGAGCGAGGGTTCGAAGGCTGGTGGCGTAGGCTGCGAGGAGTTTCTCAAAGACGTCGTGTTGTTCCTCCATGACAGCCTAAGAATAAAAACAAGATGAACTTTAGAGACACAGCAGCCAAAAGAAGATCCGAATCGATTGCAAGCAATCGGCCCGAATCTCGGGGACTACACCCAGTGGGTGCGCTTGCGCGCACCCACCGGAAGAAAAGTCTCCCGATTGGAGGAAGGCAGGAGAAAAAGCAAAGAGAATAAAAGATCCGAACCGATTGCTAACAATCGGCTTGAATCTCGGGGACTACACCCAGTGGGTGCGCTTGTGCGCACCCACCGGAAGAAAAGTCTCCCGATTGGAGGAAGGCAGGAGAAAAAGCAAAGAGCATAAAAGATCCGAACCGATTGCAAACAATCGGCCCGAATCTCGGGGACTACACCCAGTGGGTGCGCTTGCGCGCACCCACCGGAAGAAAAATCTCCCAATTGGAGGAAGCCATAAAGGAAAGTTGTAGAACTCGCCGCACGATGGAGGTCGAGCAGCTGGAGGTCCTTAGCCATGGCGGTGGCAAAGTCGTTCACCCGGTTCTAGGCCACCGTCAGGGGACCCTCAGAGGAAGCCGAAGAGCGGCGTGAAGCATTAGGCTCGGCGCCGACATGTCTGGTGCGAGAGTACTCGGCCCGGAACTGGTCCACCGAGCGCATCAAGATTATGGACGCAGAAGAGCTCGGCGGCGGCGGAGGAACTTGAATCACAGCGGCAGAGGAAGTGATGGTCGAGACCGGTGGCGCCGATATCACCGGAAGGCCGGAGGCATCCGGTTGTGGCTGCGACGAAATCGGGCAAGTCGAAGTTGAAGGACCTGTCGCCACAATCGGCGAGGTAGTTGTCATAATCGGCGACATGGTCGTTACGATCGGCGAGGTGGTTGTCAGGATGGGCGAGGAGATAGTTGTAACAGGGGCGGAGACTGGGTCGGAGCGTAGTGGCGGAGATGGAGCAATCCGAACAATTGATCGCGCTCCTTTGCCACCAATAACTCCCTGGTCGGCCGTGCTCTTGGAGGTCTTGGAGGCAGTGACGGAGGCAGTAGTTTTCTGGGCAGTTTCGAGGCGGGCCTTCTTGGCGGCGCGCTCGGCATCCTTGGAAGTTCGATGTGAAGCCGGTTGCCGTTTGAGAATCGTAGCAGCAGACGCGGCGGGGGAGATGACTGCGCCGGCATGGGCAGGAATGTCGGCATCGATGTCATCAAGACCAATCGGCTCCCTGAAAAAAGAGAAAGAAGAGAGGAATCAATATAAGAGAAGACAGTAAGATTCAAAGCATGAAGATAAGGGCATACTCGATTGTTCTCGGAGCGCCCGTTGGCATCCGACACCTCAGCGGGGCGACGTTCAGAGGAGCTTGACCAGTCGGCACTCGAGCGACCGTCACCTAAAGGCTGTTTGCCTTTGAAATCAGTCGGCGCCATCTTAGCGGCCTTGCCGGAAGCAGCACCAGAGGAGGAGCTGGTCGCCGAGGCGCGTTTGGTCGGCACCTTCGGAGGCTTGGCGTGAGGAGCTGCATCAGAGTTACCAACCTTTGAGACACTATCTTCATCGCTCCATTCGGCCAGAAATTGCTCAAGGGAAGGGTCAGGCGTACCCCCTTGAGCCGCAGTTCGGATGTCGGCGTTCTTGGGGTCGGCAGCCTCGACGTCAGCATCGTCAGCAGGATCGTCGGATTCGGAGGACTCCCCAGAGGATTCACCGTCATCGGCGCCGTCATCTTCGGATTCGAAGGGGGGAACCTCACCATTGTACTCGAAGTCCGCGGGGTCATCTTCCTCGCGGTCGGGGGCGTACGTGTCGGTCACCTGGCCGTCTTCCATCAGGTCGGATCGAATGAAATGCTGAGAAAGAAAAAGAAAGTTATCAGAAAGGCTAAGTATGAGGAAAAAGCAATCGGAGAAAGGGAGCAGTCGGAGCATACCACAGGTGGTTTCTGTTGGTGGTTGAGGTACTCAAGGCCGAAGCGGAAAGGGTTGGGCAAAGGACTGGATGTGATAGTCTTCAACCTGGCGCAGAGGTCTTCGGTTTTCACCCGCCATGTGCAGAGCCGAGTGGGATCTCGGGGGCCCGACATATCGCAGAGGCGGTGAACTCGGCGCTGTAGAGGGAGCACTCGGGCTTGAAGCCAAGCAGCTGCAAGGTCAGTCGGCAGGAGTCCCTCCTTCTCCAATTGGGCAATTCTGGCGACTTGGGCATCAACGTCGCAGTCTCCGACACCATACTTCAGCGGCCATTGATGTTTCTCAATCGACCGGGCGAGGGAGAACTCGGGCAGGTTCAGGAGATCGGGGCCGTGATCAGGCGATTTGACGTAGAAGAAGATGGTCTGCCAGTTCTTGCATGATTGGACGATCTCGGGACTTTTTTACTTATGCTTGCCGGCTGCGACAAGGCAACTGCCGCAATCGGTCATGTCAGTCGGAAATGTCGGCTCGCCACCTTCCGTGGTAGACGACACCACAGCTCCTGTCCGAGCATTGTGAGCTCGGAGGTTGAAGAACCGCTACTAGAGAGCGATGCTTGGGCGGCAGCCGAGATACCCTTCACACAGCATGACGAAGCCGGAGAGGATCATGATGAAGTTCGCCGCGAGATGATGCGGTTGCAGGCGATGAAAATTGAGGAAATCGCGAAAGAAGGTGTTGGCGGGGAGTCTGAATCCACGCTCGAAGTGAGCGAGGAAGACGACCCTCTCGCCAGCACACGCGTTGGGCACAAGCTCGGCGCCGGGAGCATGCCACTGGAATTCGGCCGGCATCTTGCGAGCGCGAACCAGAGCTTGGATGGCACCGGCGGTGACAGTGGATCCCTTCCAGCACCCACGGCTGGCTTGGGAGGTGTCTCGCCGGAGCGCCATGGAGCTTGCGGGCGGAAAGAGAAGGAGAACGAGGAGCGCAAGAGCATCGGTGAGAGGTTACCGCGGTGGCGGAGTAGCACGCGAGTGCGCGGCCGGAGCGGGTTCCGTGCGTGGAGGCGGAGCTGCAAGCACGACGGAGAGCTTCGGGCGGAACAGCAATGGCGCGCACGAAGAGAAAGAGGCGGAGGAGGAAGAAGGCGTCTGCGAGAAGGAGGAGTCCAAGGCCCCCCCCCTGTGGCTTATATGGGCGGCGGGGGAGGGGAGTGGGATCCAGCTGTGGCTGTGTGGCTCGGTGTGGCCTAGCCCACGGGAAGTTCAACCGGCAAATCGGCGCAAGAGATCCCAGCGAGGGAGCCGAGGCGTGCGACGTGGGGGTCGAAGCCTGCAGTTACGTCAAATCGCGCGTGGTTCGTGGGTCCCAGCCCATTGACTGCACCCGGGAAGAATCGGAGGTACCCGTTGGAAGGAAATCGGCGAGGGATATTATTCTCAAAAAGTGAAGACAGAAGTCGGAGACGATTCAAATCAAATCGGACGAAATCTTGGCTAGCCGAGTGTGAGCTCCGAGTCGCTCGACGAACTCGGAAGGACGCACTTGAGGAGGCCATAGCATTCGGAAGATGTTGGAGAAAGATTGAAAACTGCAAAGGCCCCGCAGTCAAATGACCGTGGGACCTTTACAGCTTTAGGGGCTACTGTTGGGGGATTGGTACCCGGGTAGGCTCACCCAAGCGAAAGCAACCTTTCAAGACAAGGATGGACCGATTGGGCTGCAGCTGGGACGAGCTGGGCAGGCGTACGGACGATTGCTCTAAGGCAATCAGCCGTACCGAATGCCAGCAGTCGGCCCAGGCGCAACCGGTCCACCCTTTCGTCACCAAGACGATTATCCGATTGACCCGCAGCTGGGCCGAGGTGGGCATCGGCACGGCCGATTGCCCAGAGCAATCGACCCTGCCGAGAACCACCAGCCGGCCCAGGCGCAATCGGTACAACCTCCTACCCCTGGAGAAGTTGATCCCGAGATCAGTCGAGGGTACAAGTACGAGGTCATAAATGCGCAATCCCGAGAGATCGGGGTGGCAGAGAAGCCAAGTCACATCGAAGATCTGGTAGAGATGCGTTGTCGAACTCTCCGCCGATTCTGCGGACAGGACGACAAGACTGCACCTTCTAGCTCCACTGTTCACCATCATGCCCTACGAGTCTACAGCATGGGCCGCCGCTCGTCGGTTCCGGATCACCCGGAGGGGAGCAGTCGGTGAGCCCCATCCGATTAGAGGATGACAGCTGGGCCCAATCGGCAGTGAAGTTACCGATTTACCCCGGGCTCACACTATAATAGCCCGGGGTACCCCTCCTGCGTGGGGGACGATCCACACATTCGCACCATTATTCACAACTCACTCAGTTCATTTACTGCTTGTAGTTCCTCCTCAGGGAAGCAGGAGAGAACCTTGCCCACGGCGGCTCTCACCTTCCCCTGAGTAGATAGAGAAGTAGTTATTGTAGTCCAGTTCCATTGATATAGAAGAGACAAGCAGGAGTAGGGGTGTTATCTCTCCGGAGAGCCCCGAACCTGGGTACATCGTGGTGTCCGTCACCGTGCTTGTGCCCAACCCGATTCCGGCACCATCGACATCTTCTTCCTCGCGTCTTCCCCTCACTTTAGCCATCTCTGTGGCATCTGCCGTCGCATATCGACGACACAACCTTTGAACTTGCTAAAAAACATCTTTCCAACGAGTTGAGCTTTATGGATAATTTTTTTCACCCGAATCAGTTATAGATCCATTTATATATTCTTCAGACTCTAAGTCTTTCGGAGGGTCTATCAAGTTCGAAACTTGACTTACTTCCATAGATACTATCTCAGATTATTTGGCAGTTAGCCAAATCCTGGAGTCAGGGCCCATCAACGCTTCTTTGTATATCACATGTTTATCATTGTCGAACACACAATATCTCGTTGACATATCATGAATGTTTGTACGAGTTTTGTCTAACCTGTGTGGTTCAGCTGCGCACTTATTTAAAGATTCATCAATCTTGACAAGTTGCACTGTCCTCCCACTCACTCTTTTGCAAGAAACTATTTTCTTTAAAATACATCGTTTTTAACAACAAATTGTTTTGCTTTTGTGTAGTGGTAGTGGAATACCAATCCTTTTGGAATAACCTTAACAAAGTAGCACTTATCTGATTTGGTGTTTTGAGTATGTGAAACATATGTCTCGTATACCCAAATTTTAAGAAAAGCCAATATGGTTTAAACATTCCATATCATATCTAATATGGTGTCATTTCAATAGATTTGATGGTGCTCTTTTTAGTGTAAAAGTCGTAGTCAATAACGCATAACTTTAATCAGTATAATGGCAATTTGATAAACGTCATATTTGATCTTACCGTGGCATACATGGATTGATTACGTCTCTCTAATACTTTACTCTTAGTGGTGTTTCTGAAGGCGCAAGTTATGACACTTCTTCACGACTTACCAGACGTTTGCTAAACTTGTAACTCAAATATTACTTTCTACAATCTTATTTGTAGAAGCCTTATTTTCTTGTTACAATGAATTTCTATTTCACTATAAAATTCCTTGAACATTTCAAAGATTTCATACTTATGTCTCCATTGAGAAGATATCCACATATCTACTTCAACTCATGAGTGAAGATAGAAAATCCACTTCATACAACTACACTTATTCAACTACATACATCATCATGTATGATTTGCAATAATTTAGTTGACCGTTCATGCATGGCCTATTAACGGTATTTTGGTCACAATACTTCGAGACAAAGTTTGCAAGCGTCAAGTGATTCATAATCATATGACTCAAAAGTCCATCAATTATGGAAATTCTTCATCCATGTTATGTCACTTATGATAAACTGGAGTGCCACATCTGTGTGGTATTTCTGTCAGTCTTACGACGTTTAGCGTTAGTGTTATGGATGTTTAGTATTATTATCAAGATTCATAACATACAACCTATTCGTAATGGAAGTATGTCCTTTATATTATTCATAACTTTGAATAGCTTCCTTGCATCAAACATGATTCAAAATAATGTCTTGCACCAAGGCTAAAGTGTAGTAATAATTTACTAAACTCTAAGATGAATTATGAAGATAATCATAGAGTCAACACACAATATAGTAAACCTTTTACCATGTCCCCGTGCGTGTCAAAAATCATCATCAGCTAGTCATAAAGGCCATAGTATTTCTTGCATCGAGTTTCAACAATATGCAATCGAAGTGATATTCCGGTGATCAACTGTTTAATCACAATATCCAGAATCAACAATTAACTACTTAATCATGATTCCCAAGAATTACATCTTTTGACTAGCAATGAACTCATCTATAACTTCGTACGACTTTCATTTCTGAGCTGGATATTCCGGTCTTCTTTCGTTTTGCCTTTATACGTATCATAGTTCTATTTCCAATGTCACTCCTACTCATAGAAGATCACACATGACCAAGGGTGGCGCATGCCATGGATTTTCCCGGCGTGTGATGACCCACAAGTGTAGGGGATCTATCATAGACTTTTCGTTAAGTAAGAGTGTCGAACCCAACGAGGAGCAGAAGGTATTGACAAGTGAACTGGAGATAGGAATAACTGCAAGTACTGAAAGATAACTTTTTATGGGTTTTCTGGTATAAGCAATAATGAGATAAAAGCAAATAAAGTAAATTGCGATAAAGTGCAGCAGGGTGGCCCAGTCCTTTTGTGCAAAAGATAAGCCAAAGGATCTAAACTTATAAAGGCTAAAGCGTTCTTGAGGACACACGGGAGAGATAGTCATGTGCCTTCGCCATATTCCGTATTGTTACTATGTTTTGTAATGATAAGTGTTGTGTGGGTGGACCTATGCTAGTGCACTTTCTAGACTAAGATAAGCACACTTTTATGATTAAACCTCCTGCAAGCATCCGCAAATACAAGAGAGAAATTAAGGAAAAAGCCTAACCATAGCAATAAACTTTAGGGCCCAACAATCCCTCGTGCAAAAGTGTGTGAACTAGGGTTCAGGTTTCTGTCACTCCGGAAACCCACCACCAGCATACTTTATACACAATGCATTACCCTAGGTCCTTAAAAAGGAGAAGTTGTGTAGTCGAAATTCACACAACACCACTAGAAGAATAACACCACAACTTAAATATCAAACAACACATATTACTTTAACATCATATGACTACTAACAACTAGACTTCTCCCATGTCCTCTAGAACTAAAAGAACTACTCACAAGACATAAAAGAGATCATGATCAGTGGTGATAAATATATGATAAACAATCTGGTCATAACAATAATTCTCCAACAAAACTCAATATCGTTCACCACAATGAGTAATCAACACCGGTAGAGTAGAGGGGATGGATAGTACGGGTTACAAGTTGGATTGCAATGATGAGATGAGATGGGATGAAGATGGAGATGGTGCTGATGGTGAGGATGATGTTGATGATGATCTCGATGATGCCCGTGATGATGGTGATGACGGTGAGGACGATCTGTGACACCCTGGATTTTGTAACTTTATTTTTTCCAAAAAAAATTCTGAATTATTTCTGGATTTTCCATTTGGTTTGGATTTTGAGCAACCCTTTGGACTTGAACTTGAGCATATTTTATTTCCATGGTCAAGTGGCCCATGATTCCCTAGCCCTTTTCCTCATGATCATCCCTTTGATCACCCATCCAGACCACATTTTATTCAAGCCATGTATTCCTTTTCCAATAAAAGGGATATTCCTATTATTTGAGGATTGTGAAGCAACCACAATTTATATTTCTCCATAAATCCCCAAATAATTCCCACCTAGCCTTGATGTTATATCTTGCCAAATTATCCAAAAACATTGCATGGACCAAGTGAATTTTTCCTCTAGAAAAGTTCATTTGTCTGTGGGGGCAGATTGGCACATTGTGAAGGGAGTGCCATTTCTCTTGATCCATTGCTGGTGAAACTTTTTTTGCAATCTCATATGATCATATCATTAACCTCCACCAAATTCCACCACCATTTGCTTATCCAAACTTCCACCATAAATTCTCGAAGTGTGGATGCAGAAAGGGGCATTGTGAAGGAAGTGCAAGCTAGGGGATCCCATTTGAGTTGAAACTTTTTGTGCTTGATACCACCAACAAATAACCCCACCAAACCAAATTTGAGCCAAATCCCATCACCCATGAGAGTGCATCATCATGTGTAAGTTTCTGGCCAAAGGGGAACCTTGTGAAATAAGTACTAGCTAGGTGTGTCCAATGGCCATGAAATTTTACACACATATGCACACACCCAAATAACCCAGCTACACCAAAATTAAGCCCAATCCATTCAGCCAAAGTGATGCTAGTTTCAACAATGTGATTCTGGTCCATTTGGCACTTTACAAAGGAAGTGCATTGTTCCTTTGGCCATTTGGGCTGTAAGTCTCCAGATCACTAGTCCTTTGCACCCTAGTCACATGTGAAAACCTGGCATAGTCCCAATCCTCACCATTTTTCCTTAGCTTGTCTCCCAAGTTTGCAACAATAAACTTCTGCTTGAAGTAGAGATCAACTCAGTGAGCCCCTTGACCATCCAATGGTAACACAACGATCAACCATCAAACGAGCATGTGCTACACAAGCTTGGCCACGCTGAAACCCTCCTCAGATGAACCATCCCCGGATGGCCATGCCCCTAGCATCCTCTCGGCTCCATTTTGCGTTCTCTCGTCGCGCCCGATGCCACCCCGATGCGTCGCCCTCGCGCTCCAGTGCTCCCCTGTCCACTTCCTCGTGTCCACCCGCGCCGCACAGAGTTCCTTTACACGCGCCCTCTCCTCCGTGCCTTATCCCCGTCGGAATCACGCCGGCAGCCCGCCGCCAAGCGAGATCCCGACGGGCACAGTGGCTTGTCCTGTCGCCATCACGCGTACTCCCCCCTCTACACTTCACACGCTTCTGCACCCCCGCGTTCTCCACGCCTCCCCCAGAAACCTCTCAACGCCCCAGCGAGACGATATCTCACCTCGCCGCCGCGGTCTCCTCTATTTGTCGCCGCCCGAGCCCCAGCATCGCCGCCAGCCTATATAAAGGCATGCCCTTGCTCTCCCCAGCACTCCAGCAGCCCACACCTCCTCTCAATCGCAGCCCCGCGCCAAGAATCAGCGCTGGGAACCCTTCTTCCTCGCCTTCGGCCACCAGCGCCGCCGTAGTGCCCCCACCGACGCCAGCCACCTCTAGTGCCCCCCAGGTCCCGCTGAGCGCACCATTAGACTCCCCTGCTCTTCCTGGTGCTCCCGCGACCGGCCCCTGCCCGAATCGTCGCCGGAACCGACGCCGGCGTCCTCGACTTCGTCGGAGCCGTGGTCTGCGCCGCCGCGAAGCTTCTCCCCCTAGCAAACGGACACTGTTTGGAGCGCCACGGGTACAGGGACGACCGCCGTGAGCTCCCCATTCGATTTCCCCTGGTCCCGACCCCGACCGTGCGCTCTCGCCGGAGTTCTGCCGTCGGTGAGCCTCATCATCTCTGTTTCCCTCCCCCTCTCTTTAAACCTGATGGGTTGGCCCCACCCGTCAGCCTCTCCTGTCGCCCCGAACCATTTTTCTAGTGGTAGCGTAATCCAGCATTACGCCATCGACGTCACCCCCTGGGAATTTCCAAAAATCATTTTAAACCATTTAAAATGATTATTTTACCCAACTTCGACCTTGAATATCTTTTGATATATAAGTCCAAATGAGTTGAAACTTTTTTGCACTGGTTTTTTTGAGCTCCTCTTCAATTTGGCATAGGTTTCATGCCATGAATTTCTGTTGTTATTTTCTGATCAAATAAAGACGGTATTTGACCCCCTTTTTCCCATTGCTTTATTTGAAAATGTTTTCAGGGTTTTTCTTGAAGACCAGGAGCTTTCCCCTACCCCTTGTTGGTGAAAGGAAGGCCACAATTTCTTTTGCACCTTTGCAAAGCCTTGACGTGTTTTAAAACGTGCTTTAATCTTCGATGAATAATGATTATCTTGATATGATGCAATCATACTATGTTCATATGATTGGACCATGTGATATGTTTGATATTGATGCTACCTTGCAAATATGTTTGATATTGTTGCTATGCTCTGACCATGACCTCATCCTGATATGCTTTGAACTATTCCATTCAGGATATTCCATTACCATGCTATGTTCATCATGCTCGTATGCATCGTAATCCTACCCAAGTTCATGATCCTGATATGCTACATGTTAATATCATGTTGATCAATTTAACATGGTTAAGTTAATCTTATAAACATGCCTTGAAATAATCCAACTATAACCGTACCTCGGATTGTTCTACAAGTATTGCATGCTATTGTTATTTGAATGTTCTAGTTGAACCTGATACTTGTGTATGTTGTTGGAGACATGTTTCATGCCAAGTTGAACAGGTGCCACCGAACCGAACTTATTGGTGCAACCATGCTCGCCTTTATGGGAAGGCCTTGGCTCGGTCTATCGGTGGGCTCTTTTATTCATATAGCCCAAAGAGGGGAGGCTATGCGCGCACTGTCGGGACCCGGGGTTAGCGTATGCAAATCTCGCTACGACGTAGTCATATGGAGAGCCGAGACCGTACCCACTTGTCTAAGCAGACAAGGCCAAGCACAGAACGTTCTCGAAAAGCATCGTACGTGAGGGGCATCCCATCCAGGCCGGATGATCAACTGAGATGGGTCCTCATCGTCCGCACACAAGTCTAAATGATATGGGTGATGAACTCCCATATTCACAGACAAGTCGCCTCAACCATACTATCGACTATCTCATAACTCTTACATAGACTTACTCCAGCCCGATCACTTATTCGGGGTCTAGGGCGGGCTCGATCATACATCAAAGTGTGCACGATACAGAGTCTCGAGCAATCGCATCGAGATGCCCCAAGCTGCACACATCTAAGGGCCACTTGGTGTATAAAAGACCGCCAGCCAGATCAGAACTAAGGTCTCGAAAACCCATACAAAGACATGCATATTATAAACATACACACAGCACACATGCCTTGTATGAACAGCAGGTATCATTGCAATTCTCTACAAAGTATACATTTTATTGATAACTCTCAAAGAGTGCACACAAAGATCACAAGCATGTGATCCAACATTACAACAGACAAGCGGAAGAAAAGTAGGTCTGAGTACAGACAAGTTTAACAAATGGCTTAAGAAGCCTTATTTAAACACAAGCCCTCCACGAGGGAACCAGTCGTCTGACTGGGACTACACTAGCTTGGTCTTCAGTCGTCGAGCTCGATGAAGAATCCACCTTCGGGGCCAGTGGGTTCATCTAAAATATAGAATAAGCAAACGTGAGTAAAAAGTCGTACTCAGCAAGACTTACATAGGAACTATACTACTCATGCACATGTATCAAGGTAAAGGGAGGTGGGGTTCAAATGAAGAAGTGCCAGCTTTGACTTGGCTAGTCCTGAACTACGAGTACCAGACATTGAGGTAAGAAGCGTACACGAGTCCACTACATTCTCCAACCAAGTACACCACTATGGTGCCTTCCTCGACTTCCCCACGAGAAAGCACACCATAGCACTCACACTTATCTTGGAAGTTTTATAAGTATCCAGTTCAAGTTGTCTAATAATCAAGCTAAGCTTTCCAAGCAGTCCCTTATCGCGTACGCGGCTATTCGAATAGTTTTGTTAACCCTGCAGGGGTGTACCGCTACACACACATGATCATCAGTTACCGCCTTTGATCTCGACACCATTCAAGGGGTGTCAGCGAGGATGCTCACCACAACTGTTACCTCATAGCCGATCTAGTCCAAGAAAGCCGCCTACCTGGGTTGGCTACCACTATCGTGAACCCGACCGGTTTACCGAAGTGGACCCAGATGATGTGTGCGTGGTGCATAAGCCGGTCTCGGTTGAGCCGTTCTCTCACTTAGCAGCCAGGCCACAAACCTACCAGAACTCCGAACTATTGCGACATCTGGACATCGAAAGGGATGAGTTAATAGGTTGAGAGGGGTCAGTGAGCAAAATGTGTGGTTGTACTCTTCATCTTGGATCACCACACAAGAACTCAGACTTAGGGTGGTGTTCAACGAGACAACCCACCGTGTATTCCTACACAACCTCTCATCGTTCACCTTGTACTAGGGTAGATTCACCAACACATTTCCACCATCATCAACATGATCACTACCATCCCGACTCACATAACAGTAACATCATTGTATCACTCTAAGCATGCAATAAGCAGTAACAATTGCAGGGGCCACATGATATCAATCAACCCCAATATTTGCTAGGATTGTGATTTGCTTACTACTGTGACAAATGATAGGTCATGCAAAGGAATGGGTTCATCTATGCGGTACAAATGTAGCATGGTAATCATCCTATACAATGCATAAGCGAGACATGAGAGGGAAGTGGGATTTTATCGACATGATCAATGGGGGTTTGCTTGCCTTGCTGACAAGGTTCGGTATCGGGGTCTTCAACGAAGGGGGCAGCCTCCTGTTCCGGTTCCACCTCTACTCGACAAACAACAAGAAATGGAGTACAATAAGTACAATGCACAATCACATGGTTGAAGGATGAAACTTGATGTATGTTTCTGATGTGTGAGGCAAGTCCATTTAAATGGAGTATATTGCAAATGAAATTGCAAATTCAAACTCCAATTTGAATTCATTTTAGTCAAGTTACAAATGCTATTGTTTGATCAAAGTAATTCATCTTGAAATGTGTATGATATGCCTCTGATGTTCAAGTGAAATGTGGCATGTTGTTAAGATTCAAATTGCAAAAGCATTTGAATTTAATTTGATTAAATTCCAATTAAACCAAATAGAAAATGCTACTGGTCCCAATTTAAATTCAACTCAAACATAGTTGAAAGTTGCATATTTGGATAGATTATTTTCTCCTGATCATTTTTCATATATTATAAGTTAAATTTGGAGTTAATATGAATTTCCTATGAATTTTCAAAGTTTCACTTAATTTCTGCCATTTTCTGATTTAATCTTTAAATAGAAATTTTCTTTATTGCGTCATAGTGACACAATGCTGGCGTCAGGGGGGCCACTGACCACTGGGTCCCACCTGTCAGCCTCCGGTGTGTTAATTAAATTGATTTGATTTAATTTAACTTAACAGGGGGGATTAGTGTGGGGCTGGGCCCACACGTCAGCCTCACTGGAGCGTGGGGCCAAGTGGTTAACCTCGCCGGACACGTCAGCACGCCGGCGACGTGTCTCCGGCGACCACCCGAGGCGGCGGTGTCCTCGGGGACGGCGCTCCCGTGGCCCAAATCACGCGCTTCGACCACTGAGACGCATCTCTCGGTGTCGCGCGTCGATTGGGACCGATAGGGGAGGCTGGGAGGTCCTGTACGCACGCCGGCGTCGAGCTTTGCAGCGGCGGAGCTACTGGCTGGAGGCCACCCTCGCTACGGAACGCCATTTGGAGCGAGGATGGGTGCGTTCGGAGCAGTGGAGCACGGGGAACGCGATGGACAAGGTGGCAGCGACGATAGCTTAGCGGAGACTCGCCGTCGACGAGCACGGCGGCGCTGCACCTCGGCCCTCATGGAAGAAAACGGAGGAGAAAGGGATTTGGGGCGCGGGCAAGGGGTTTCGGTCCGCAAGCTCACCGGGAGTTCAACGGCGGTGACGGCTTGAGCTGGGAGGGCTTGACGGCGAGGTAATCGACGCCGATCTCCTTCGGCTCTGGCGACGGGCTTAGCTCAAATTCGTCGGCTAGGTGGGCTCCGGCCACGCCATCTTCTGCAGCTCGGTGATGCGCTCGGAGGGGGACACGGGGGACAGCTTCATCGGGCTACGGGACGTCGATGGCCACGCGGGGGCTTGATGGCGCGCCGGCGATCTCTTCGGTCGACGGTGGAACGGGCGAGAGAGGGGCGGAGCTGGCGCTGGAGAGAGGGGAAAGGGGCTTGGCGTCTCCCAGACGTGAGTGGCGAAGGGATAGGGGTCCAAGGAAGCAGGGAGATGCCTGGCGCACCCACGGCGCTCGCCGGCGACCTGATTGCCTAGATGGACGCTTGTGCCCCCTCTAGGTGGGCTGGGCCGGCTGGGCCTTCGCCTGGGGCGACAGGTAAGTCCTTCTCCCTTCTTTTTCCATTTTATTTTCTGTTTTCTTCGGACATTTGTTTTGGCTAGCTAAAAAAATACCTAGCCATTTTCTAAAATGCTAGAACTTTTATATGGCCTCAAAATAATATATACTAGCCATTTGCAAAGTTTGGCACTTTTTAAAATTCAAATTATTTGAATCTTAAATCAAATAGGGGTTTTTGAATTAATCCAAGGTCCTGTTTGAATATTTGAAAAATCCATGAGCATGGGGTGGGTCCCACATCACTTGATATGTGATCACACTCATTTATAAGACTTTTCAAAAATCAAACATAAATTTCTGGAGAAGATTTATTTCTGGCCTTTTGAATTAATTCATCTGGGGGGGTTCCTTCTCCCATTTGAGTTTGAATTGATTTCAAATGATTTCTTTTGAAATTTTTAACATGATGCAAGATGAATTTGATCCTAGCACATTACCTAACAGATGGTTCTGACACGCGCGGTTACCCTGATCAGGTAAGCGGTGATAGTCTTGAGAGCCGGTTGGTTTATGTGGAGCTCCGTCCCTGTTGGGGACAGTTTTGCCACGACGGTGGCCGTTTGCTATGTGATGGCAGGTGTGTCGGGATGACACGGGGCTACCCAAGACGGGATGTCGGGTGATACGGTAAGGGAGGCACGCGGTAGTACGGTCTCGTTGGGGTAGTCCTAGTCCGTTGGACAAGGAGCTCCATAGTGTGGGTAAAGTGCACAACCTCTGCAGAGTGTTACAAATCTATTCGAATAGCCGAGTCCATGGTAATGGACGCATTTCGTACTAGGTCACACCATGAGATCAACATGAGTTCGGTGGGATGATCTTGTTAAGTGGTTGGTCATGCGATGACCTGTTAGGTCATGCGATGACCGGATTGACTGGGTGGAAGCGCGACCACACCCAACCCATTGAATGGTTATGTGATGACCCGTTTGGCCATGCGATGGACCGTGAAAGTATTGGTCCTGTGATGGCCCGTTTGGTCTTGCAGTGACCCGTGCAGGTTGTTTGGTCACAAGATGACCCGGTGCTTGAGTCTGTAAGGACTCCGAGGTAAGCCACGCGATCATGCGATGATCATGTGGGGATTGGTTGTTTGTCCATTATTCTTAATGCCGATAAGTACTTGATGATTATATGTCTGCATGCGGTTGATGCTCATATGGTTAACTCACTAATATACTTGAACCTGCTAATGCCATGTTATTGTTTTGCCTTGGTGCATTGGTTGTTGTGAGCTTGCAAGTACATTCGATGTACTGACCTGACGTGTCATGCCAGATTTTCACGCCATGCTTTGGATGCATAGGACAAAGTTCCCGGTGTTTGCGAGCTAGGAGGGGTCCCAGCCAGTGTCCCTGTGGAGTGGAGTTCATCATCCTCGCCGTTGTTCCGCTGCCGAGTTATATTCCGCTGTTAGAGAGTTAGTCTGCTACTTGATGTAGATCCGTGGCGGGCCTGAGGAGCAAGCTTGTTCTCCGTCTCACTCCGCTAGCGTTGTACTATATCAAGAAGTGCCGTGTCCCAGAAGATTTGATCTCTGGGCTGGAGCACGGGGCGTTCTGGTCCTCTGAGCCGGGATGCCACAAAGCTTGGTACCAGAGCAGGACTGGCTGTAGGACACCCTAGTCCGCGTGAACGTTAGAAGGACGTTAGATTGACGTTAGAGCTAGAGTTTGTAGCTTTCTTGTGTGATACCCTTGTTTGCTGCATATAGATCGTATTCCTTCGCCAACGACGTCAGAACCCCAACTAGGGTAAGTGCTAGGGTTTGAGTGCCCCTTTGCATCATGCAAAAATTTCAAAAGAAAATTCAAAAATGGGGAAAATAAAAGCCCTGAGAAATTATTTTAAATGGCCAGACAAAAGTTGCTTCCAAAAATCCCTCTGGTATTTTTGAAAAGTCTTATAAATATGCATGATCACATATAAAGTGAAGTGGGTCCCACTGCATGCACCAAGATTTTTCAAATATTCCAAATAGGGCTTGGAAATTAAATTAAACTCCAATCTGAATTTAAATTCAAATTGTTTGATTTTCAAAAGTGAACAAAACTTATGAGTGGCTAGCTATTTATGTTATAAGCCCACATAAAAGTTTTCATGATTTTATAAAATGCCTAGCCAATTGTTTTCGCACAGCAAAACAAATAACAGAAAAGAATAGAAGAAGAAATAGAAAAGAGAAACCCATGGCCATTCTGGCCCAAATGTAGCCCCAGCCGGCCCAGCCCAGCTCGCCCGCGTGTCGTCTTCCTCCCCGCGGCTCCAAGCAGCTCGCTAGAGCCGAGGCACGCGCCATGGACGCCGAGGACCTTCTAGGCCCCCCCCTTGCTCCTCTGTACGCCACGCAACGCCCCTGGTCACCCCCATCTCCTTCCCCCTCTCTCTGTTTCCTCTCGCTCTCTCTCTCTCGTTGGATTTCACGGCCACCAAAGAGCACGTCGTCGCCGCCGTCGCGCGCAAGAACGGCCACCGTGCCCCATCCTTCGCCTCAAGATGTCTAGCAGAAACGCCGTGGAGAGCTTCGCCGATTCGCGCCATCAATCGAGCCCGGGAACCCTTGGAGACGCCGCCTTCTTCACCGAGACGCCGCCGGCCGCCGAGGAGACGACCTTCAAATACGCTGCAACCCGAGCATCCCCGGCTTCCCCGAGCTCCTCTTCGCACTCAGGGTGAGCAGCTCGTTGCTTTACCCTTTCTCCTTCCTCCTCCCGTGTCCTGGAGCGTGGTTCCGGCAAAGTCCGAACTCCGGCCGCCGCCTCTGTTGAACTAGCCGACGCCCCAGAGCACTTTCTTGACCCCCGCCTGCTCCCCGAGATGCGCCAGCCTGCGGGCTACGTTCCAGTGCCTCCCTTACATTCTCCCGTGGCCAAATCCCCAGTCCGGCGAGTGCGCCGCCGTGCCCGAGCCGCCGGGCACTTAGCCCCTAATCCACCCCTAACCCACCTCCACAGAGACCGACAAGTGGGCCCCCAAACCCCCCTAAACCCCTCTGTTAATTAAACAGAGAGGGATTAGCCCCTCTCCCACTGGAAGGGCTGGCCCACTGGCCAGAGCCCCTGTGACGTCACCCCCAAGTCATGCTGATGCATTAAAACATTTTCCAGAGAATTAAAAGAATTACAGAAATTCCAGAAATTGCTTTAAACTTTAAAAAATCATAGAAAATTCATATTAACTCCAAATTAAACATATAATATATGAAAAATTATCAGAAAAATACAGGGATTAAGAATATGCAATTTGTTTTTATGTTTGACCATTTTAAAATGGGGCAACAGTAGCAAATGTGCATATGGCTTAATTTGAATTCAAATTTGAAGTTTGAATTTGCATTCCAAATGCAATATACTTCAATTAAATTAAATTTGCCACAAATCAGTACCCTTTACATCATGTCACAACTTCACATGTGCTTGAGCATTGTAATTTATTTGTGTCCCCTTTTGTTGATGATTGTGCCGGTAAAAGCTTTGCCGAGACGGTGATCACCCCCGAAGGAGAAGACCACCGTTAAGACCGTGTATCGTCAGCAAGGCAAGAAAACCCCATTGATCATGTCTATAAAATCCCAATTCCCTCTCAGTCCCGCTTATGCATGTTTAGGGGATCACTTTGTATCGATTCTACCGCATAGTTGAATCCATATCCGATGCATGACCTATCATCTTGTCACAGTAGTAAGCAAACCACAATCCTAGCTGACATAGGAGTTGATTGATATCATGTGGCCCCTGCAACTGTTACAGCTTATTGCATGCTTAGTGTTACAGTGAGTTTGCTTTTGATGTGAGTCGGGATGATAGTGAACATGGTGTTGATGAAAGTGAAACTGTGTTGGTGAATCCACCCTAATACAAGGTGAACGATGAGAGGCTGTGTAGGAGTACACAGTGGGTTGTCTAGTTGAACACCGCCTTAAGCACTGAGTTCTTGTATGGTAATCCAAGACAAAGAGTACAACCACACATTGGGCTCACTGACCCCTCTCGGCCTAGTACCTTGATCCATGTCGACGTCCAGGAGTCACATTAGTTCGGGCTTTCCATTTGACATGTGCATAGAAAAAGAACGAAGGAACTGGTTGCATCATATAGATGTGTGGGTGCACCTGTGAGGCAGCAAAACCATCTGCCAGAGGTGGCGTCTCGGTCACTTACATTGTTTGAGTCCGTTTCGTTGATCCGACCGGGCTCTCGAGCGGAGGCAAACTCAGATAGTCGACTCCTGGAATAGACCGGTTGTGAGCGAAGTGTCGTGGTGAACATCGCTGTCACCTCTTGAACGGTGGCGAGACCTGGCGGTAACCGATGGTCATGTGTGTGTAGCTTACACCCTTGCAAGGTTAACAAAACTATTCGAATAGCCGCGTCCGCGGTTAAGGACTACTTGGAACCTATACCTGATTATTAGACAACTTGAACTGGATACTTCTAAAATACACCAAGATAAGTGTGAGTGCTATGGGGTGCTTTCTCGTGGGGAAGTCGAGGAAGGCACCATAGTGGTGTAATTGGTTGGAGATGTAGTGGACTCGTGTACCCTTCTTATCTCAAGTCTGGTACTCGTAGTTCAGGATTAGCCAAGTCAAAGCTGGCACTTCTGCATGTTGAAACCCCACCTCCTTTACCTTGATACTTGAGCATGAGTAGTGTAGTTCTGATGTAAGTCTTGCTGAGTACGACTTTGTACTCACGTTTGCTTATTCTATGTTTTAGATGAGAACCCGGACCCCGATGGAGTCACCGACCTGAAGCTCGACGTTGACTAAGTTAGCATAGTCCCAGATAGCAGTTTGGTCCCTCGTGGAAGGGCATGTATGTTTACAAGGCTTCTGTTAGCAATTTGTTAAACTTGTCTGTACTCAGACCTAATTTGCTTCCGTTGTATGATGTAATGTTGATCACAGACATGTGATCTTTGTATGCTCTATGTGTATATCAATAAAGAGTACTTTGCAGAGTTATGTCATGATACCTGCTGTTCATACTAGGCATGTGTGCTGCGTGTATGTTTATAACATGCATGTCTTAGTATGGGTTTTTCGAGACCTTAGTTGTGATCTGGCTGGCGGTCTTTTATACACCAAGTGGCCCTTAGATGTGCGCAGCTTGGGGCATCGCGATGCGATTGCTCGTGGCTCTGCCACATGCACACTTTCTGGTATGATCGAGCCCGCCCTAGACCCCGACTAAGTGATCGGGCTGGAGTAAGTCTATGTAAGACTTAGGATCCAATCGATAACATGGTTGAGGCGACTTGTTTATGAGTATGGGATTCACCACCCATAAGAATTTAGACTTGTGAGCGGACGTTGAGGACCCATCACAGTTGATCATCCGGCCTGGATGGGATGCCCCTCACGTTTGATGCTTTCCGAGAGTGTTCTGTGCTTGGCCTTGTCTGCTTAGACAAGTGGGTACGACTCTCGGCTCTCCATGTGATTGTATCGTGACTAGAATTACATACGCTAACCCCGGGTCCCGACAGACTTGGTATCAGAGCAGGACTGTCTGTAGGCTTATCAAACCCTTGGTCGAAGTCGAGTCTAACATTCTATAGTTATATAGTTACTCTGGGTATAAGGGAACAACGTAAGGCTTCTTTTTCTCCTTACCCTCATCGATCTAAGTTCTGGGTCACCCTTACCTTTTCTACAGGATGATAGGACTAGGCTCATCTATGTCTGACTAGAACATCTTGTTGTTTGCCTCCTTGTAGCCGTAGGACAGTTGTGGTCGTCCAGACTCATCGTTCTGTTGAGTTCCTTGAAGAAGTTCTGTACAATTTCTTCGAGGTTGTTTCATTTTTGATCCCGGTGTAGCCGTTATGCTGCCCGACTTATTCTGACTTTCTGTGGATCTTTGCCTTTGCATTACAATCTTTCCGCCTTCATCATGTCCTTCTTGTCTTTGATTCCATCGTACAACCTGTTCTAATTGTTGATCTTTATCACACAGGATGTCAGGTGGAACTCGTAGTGCTGTTCGTCGGAATCGAGACCATGTTCGGAATCGAAATGATGATGCACCTCCACCATCGCCTTCTGCGGCGGAAATAATGATGGAAGCTGAGAAGAATCAACGTGACCAAACCCGCCTTCTGGTGCTCATCGAGCAGAATACCGCCCGTCATTGCAATGTGGTTGTGAGCATTCAGGACTTCATCCTCCTCAAGCCACCGGTATTCCGATGTTCTTCTGAGCCCCTTGAAGCTGATGATTGGCTCCGTTCCATCGAGCGTAAGCTTGACACTGCATATGTTGCTCCCGATGACCGAGTTATATTCGCGGCATACTTTCTGGAAGGTGCTGCTGCTGAATAGTGGGAGAACTATGTTGCTATGCAGCCAGATAGTCACGTAGTGACTTGGCAGGAGTTCTGTGTTGCCTTTCGAGGGTACCACCTTCTAGATGAGTTGATGGAGCGCAAGAAGGAAGAGTTCTGCAATCTGACTAAAGGAGAGATGTCCATCCATGAGTATGTGAGAGAGTTCAACCATCTTGCTCGGTATGCCCAAGATGAGATCACCACCGATGCCAGAAAGCAGGCAAGGTTCCGTAAGGGACTTAGCCCCATCCTTCGTCATGATCTCAACCTCCTTGAATTTGCCACTTTTGAGGATTTAGTCAACAGATCCTTCAGAGCTGAGCATGGCAATGAAATTTTCGAGGAGCCCCGCAAGCATGCTCTTGAGCATGCCCCTTCTTTAAGTTCAGCCCCTCAGAAACGCCGAATTTGGATTCCAACCAGTGTCATACCTCAAAACCTTCTCCAGAGGCCACCACCAAATATATGCCATCCACCCCAACACATTATTCCACCACGGAAGGATGGTGTGCAGCCAAGTAATCCCACTCCTAGCAATTCAGACAGGGTATGCTTTAAGTGTGGTCTTCCAGGCCATTACTATCGTCAATGCCCTCAGGTCTTGATGGCACCACGTCATTCTCGACCCAAGCCTCCAAGAAATCAACCACCAAAGCCTTTCCAGCAAAGCCTTCATCCACTAGTAGTGGTTGTGTGAACCAAATCTCAGTTGAGGAAACCACTGATGCTTCTGACGTCATTCTTGGCACACTCCCAGTCAATCATGTCCCCGCCTCCGTTCTTTTCGATCCAGGAGCTTCTCATTCATTCATGTCGGAGAGTTATGCACTTCGTCATGAATTCCCTTTTGAAGAAATGTTTTCTCCAATGATCATTCAAACTCCTGGTTCAAAGTGGCAAACTAATAGAGTAAGCCATGGTAATCAAATTGCAATTGAGGGTTTAGTATTCCTTGCTTCTCTTATATCCCTCAAGTCTTCGGACATTGATGTCATCCTAGGCATGGATTGGTTATCAAGGCAGAATGCTTTCCTTGATTGTAAAGCCAAATCAGTTAAACTCACCCATCCTTCAGGCCAGATCATTGACTACACATCACCCAGCTCTAGAATCCAGATGCATACTTTGAATGTGCTTCCCCTTCCCGACCTTGAAGATATTCCGGTGGTTCGTGACTTCCCAGATGTCTTTCCTGAAGAGCTGCCGGGAATGCCACCCGACAGGTGTGTAGAATTCATAGTGGATCTTATACCAGGCACAGCCCCAATTTCGAGGCGTCCATATAGAATGGCCCCACATGAGTTAGCTGAGCTAAAAACCCAACTTGATGCTTCGTTGGCAAAAGGCTTCATCCGCCCTAGCTCATCGCCATGGGGTTGCCCCGTTCTGTTCGTAACGAAGAAAGATGGAACAGAAAGGATGTGCGTAGACTATCGCCCGCTAAATCTAGCGACGATAAAGAATAAGTACCCGCTGCCCAGGATCAATGATCTTTATGATCAACTTGCAGGATCCTCTGTCTTCTCCAAGATGGATTTGAGATTAGGCTATCATCAAATCAAAATCCGAAACGAGGACATACCCAAAACGGCTTTCACCACTCGTTACGGTCTTTACGAGTACACCGTCATGTCCTTCGGTTTAACCAATGCCCCCGCCACATTCTCGCCCTTGATGAATTCGATCTTCATGGAGTACCTAGATAAATTTGTTGTAGTTTATCTTGATGACATTCTCATCTACTCGAAGAACGAAGAAGAGCACACAGAACATCTTAGGTTGGTATTGATGAAGCTTAGAGAGCATCGCCTGTATGCTAAATTCTCCAAGTGTGAATTTTGGCTAGCAGAAGTGACCTACTTAGGCCACGTGATTTCTGCAAAAGGTGTTAAAGTCAATCCCGAGAGAGTTCAGGCCGTCCTTGACTGGACTCCACCTGAATCGGTTAAGCAAGTTAGGAGTTTTCTTGGCTTAGCAAGCTATTGCCGCCACTGCGTCGAGAACTTTTCTAAATTTGCAAAGCCTCTTACTGAACTCCTCAAGAAAGATAAGAAATTCCAATGGACTCCCAAGTGCGAGGAAAGCTTTCAAGAGCTAAAAATAAGATTGACTTCTGCACCCGTACTTGCACCTCCAGACACCAAAAGGGATTTCGAGATCTATTGTGATGCTTCACGGCAAGGGTTAGGATGCATACTTATGCAAGATCGACATGTGGAAGCTTATGCTTCACGCCAGTTGCGTCCACATGAAGAGAACTATCCTACCCATGATCTTGAACTCGCTACCGTAGTTCATGCCCTGAAGACTTGGCGACATTACCTCCTTGGTAATCGTTGTGAGATCTATTCCGACCACCAAAGCCTCAAATATATTTTCACCCAGGCAGATATTAATCTCAGGCAAAGACGCTGGATTGAGTTGATAAAAGATTATGACTTAGGAATTTCTTACACCCCAGGCAAGGCCAACGTCATGGATGATGCACTAAGTCGTAAGTCGTATTGTAACAACCTCATGTTACAACAGTATCAACCACTTCTTCATGAGGAATTTCGAAAACTCAATCTCGAGATTGTTCCTCATGGATCTCTTTTCAACTTGGTGGCGAAACCAACCCTTGAGGATAAAATCATAGTTGCCCAAAGGCGTGCACGAGGTGTTCGCCGGATCAAGGAGAACATTGCTAGCGGAGTTGCTAAATGTTTCTCCACAGATAGTAAAGGAACGGTATTCTTTGAAAATCGTTTGGTAGTACCTAAGAATAAGGATCTACGGCAACTCATCCTCGAACAAGCCCATGACACACCCCTCTCAATTCATCCCGGTAGCACAAAAATGTACCGAGATCTACGCCAGAGATTTTGGTGGACCAGGATGAAGAGAGACATTGCTCGATTTCTTGCTGAATGTGATTTTTGTCGTCGCATTAAGGCAGAACACCAAAGACCTGCTAGCACACTTCAACCTTTGCCTATTCCCGAGTGGAAATGGGACAAAGTCGGTATGGACTTCATCACCGGCTTTCCAAAAACCCAGAAAGGAAATGATGCCATCTTCCTGGTCATTGATAGACTGTCCAAAGTTGTTCACTTCCTTCCCGTTCGCGAGTCTATAACTGCTAGTCAGTTAGCGGACTTGTACGTCTCTAGAATTGTGTCTCTTCACGGTGTTCCTTTGGTAATCAATTCTGATCGTGGTAGCCTTTTCACCTCTAGATTCTGGGGAAGCTTTCAGAGTGCTATGGGAACTTATCTATCCTTTAGTACAGCTTTCCATCCTCAGTCTAGCGGTCAAGTCGAAAGGGTTAATCAAATCTTGGAAGACATGCTCAGAGCTTGTGTTATCTCTTTCGGAAAGAATTGGGAGAAATCTCTTCCCTTCGCCGAATTTTCTTATAACAATAGTTATCAATCTAGTCTGAACATGGCTCCTTTTGAACTCCTCTATGGACGACGATGTCGAACACCCTTGAACTGGTCAAAAACCGGTGAGAGACAACTCTTTGGACCGGATATGATCGAGGAAGAAGAAGAGCAAGTTTGCATTGTTCGTGATCGATTGAAAGCCGCTCAGCCTCGTCAGAAAAGCTACTATGATCGTCATCATAGGCAAGAAAGCTACAATCTGGATGAGAAGGCTTACCTTCGGGTTACTCCTCTGAAGGGAACCCAAAGATTCGGTATCAAAGGCAAGTTGGCCCCACGTTACATCGGACCTTTCCGCATTCTCTCTAAACGTGGAGAAGTTGCCTACCAACTTGAACTACCCCCTCACCTTTCCCGAGTACATGATGTATTCCATGTGTCACAACTCAGGCGTTGCTTCAAGGACCCCATCCGCGAAGTCGACCATGAAACGCTTGATCTCCAAGATGACCTTTCTTATCGAGAGTACCCTGTTCGTATCCTTGATTTAGCAGAGTGTGTCACTCGTCGTCAGAAGATCAAGTTTCTCAAAGTTCAATGGTCACATCACTCCGAGAAAGAAGCAACCTGGGAAAGAGAAGACCGCCTCCGTGCCAAGTACCCCTCCTTCCTCCCGACGATTTCTGAATCTCGGGACGAGATTCTTTTGAGTGGGGGCGAGTTGTAAGAACCCCAACTAGGGTAAGTGCTAGGGTTTGAGTGCCCCTTTGCATCATGCAAAAATTTCAAAAGAAAATTCAAAAATGGGGAAAAGAAAAGCCCTGAGAAATTATTTTAAATGGCCAGACAAAAGTTGCTTCCAAAAATCCCTCTGGTATTTTTGAAAAGTCTTATAAATATGCATGATCACATATAAAGTGAAGTGGGTCCCACTGCATGCACCAAGATTTTTCAAATATTCCAAATAGGGCTTGGAAATTAAATTAAACTCCAATTTGAATTTAAATTCAAATTGTTTGATTTTCAAAAGTCACCAAAACTTATGAGTGGCTAGCTATTTATGTTATAAGCCCACATAAAAGTTTTCATGATTTTATAAAATGCCTAGCTAATTGTTTTAGCACAGCAAAAAAAATAACAGAAAAGAATAGAAGAAGAAATAGAAAAGAGAAACCCCTGGCCATTCTGGCCCAAATGAAGCCCCAGCCGGCCCAGCCCAGCTCGCCCGCGTGTCGTCTTCCTCCCCGCGGCTCCAAGCAGCTCGCTGGAGCCGAGGCACGCGCCGTGGACGCCGAGGACCTTCTAGCCCCCCCCTTGCTCCTCTGTACGCCACGCAACGCCCCTGGTCACCCCCATCTCCTTCCCCCTCTCTCTGTTTCCTCTCGCTCTCTCTCTCGTTGGATTTCACGGCCACCAGAGAGCACGTCGTCGCCGCCGTCGCGCGCAAGAACGGCCACTGTGCCCCATCCTTCGCCTCAAGCTGTCTAGCAGAACCGCCATGGAGAGCTTCGCCGATTTGCGCCATCAATCGAGCCCGGGAACCCTTGGAGACGTCGCCTTCTTCACCGAGACGCCACCGGCCGCCGAGGAGACGACCTTCAAATACGCTGCAACCCGAGCATCCCCGGCTTCCCCGAGCTCCTATTCGCACTCAGGGTGAGCAGCTCGTTGCTTTACCCTTTCTCCTGCCTCCTCCCGTGTCCTGGAGCGTGGTTCCGGCGAAGTCCGAACTCCGGCCGCCGCCTCTGTTGAACTAGCCGACGCCCCAGAGCACTTTCTTGACCCCCGCCTGGTCCCCGAGATGCGCCAGCCTGCGGGCTACGTTCCAGTGCCTCCCTTCCATTCTCCCATGGCCAAATCCCCAGTCCGGCGAGTGCGCCGCCGTGCCCGAGCCGCCGGCGTCAAGCCGCCGGGCACTTAGCACCTAATCCACCCCTAACCCACCTCCACAGAGACCGACAGGTGGGCCCCCAAACCCCCCTAAACCCCTCTGTTAATTAAACAGAGAGGGATTAGCCCCTCTCCCACTGACAGGGCTGGCCCACTGGCCAGAGCCCCTGTGACGTCACCCCCAAGTCATGCTGACGCATTAAAACATTTTCCAGAGAATTAAAAGAATTACGGAAATTCCAGAAATTGCTTTAAACTTTGAAAAATCATAGAAAATTCATATTAACTCCAAATTAAACATATAATATATGAAAAATTATCAGAAAAATACAGGGATTAAGAATATGCAATTTTTTTTTATGTTTGACCATTTTAAAATGGGGAAACAGTAACAAATGTGCATATGGCTTAATTTGAATTCAAATTTGAAGTTTGAATTTGCATTCCAAATGCAATATACTTCAATTAAATTGAATTTGCCACAAATCAGTACCCTTTACATCATGTCACAACTTAACATGTGCTTGAGCATTGTACTTTATTTGTGTCCCCTTTTGTTGATGATTGTGCCGGTAACAGCTTTGCCGAGACGGTGATCACCCCCGAAGGAGAAGACCACCGTTAAGACCGTGTATCGTCAGCAAGGCAAGCAAACCCCGTTGATCATGTCTATAAAATCCCAATTCCCTCTCACTCCCGCTTATGCATGTTTAGGAGATCACTTTGTATCGATTCTACCGCATAGTTGAACCCATATCCGATGCATGACCTATCATCTTGTCACAGTAGTAAGCAAACCACAATCCTAGCTGACATAGGAGTTGATTGATATCATGTGGCCCCTGCAACTGTTACAGCTTATTGCATGCTTAGTGTTACAGTGAGGTTGCTTTTGATGTGAGTCAGGATGATAGTGAACATGGTGTTGATGAAAGTGAAACTGTGTTGGTGAATCCACCCTAATACAAGGTGAACGATGAGAGGCTGTGTAGGAGTACAAAGTGGCTTGTCTCGTTGAACACCGCCTTAAGCACCGAGTTCTTGTATGGTAATCCAAGACAAAGAGTACAACCACACATTAGGCTCACTGACCCCTCTCGGCCTAGTACCTTGATCCATGTCGATGTCCAGGAGTCACATTAGTTCGGGCTTTTCATTTGACATGTGCATAGAAAAAGAACGAAGGAACTGGTTGCATCATATAGATATGTGGGTGCACCTGTGAGGCAGCAAAACCATCTGCCAGAGGTGGCGTCTCGGTCACTTACATTGTTTGAGTCCGTTTCGTTGAACCGACCAGGCTCTCGAGCGGAGGCAAACTCAGATAGTCGAATCCTGGAATAGACCGGTTGTGAGCGAAGTGTCGTGGTGAACATCCTCGCTGTCACCTCTTGAACAGTGGCGAGACCTGGCGGTAACCGATGGTCATGTGTGTGTAGCTTACACCCTTGCAAGGTTAACAAAACTATTCGAATAGCCGCGTCCGCGGTTAAGGACTACTTGGAACCTGTACCTTATTATTAGACAACTTGAACTGGATACTTCTAAAATACACCAAGATAAGTGTGAGTGCTATGGCGTGCTTTCTCGTGGGGAAGTCGAGGAAAGAACCATAGTGGTGTAATTGGTTGGAGATGTAGTGGACTCGTGTACGCTTCTTATCTCAAGTCTGGTACTCGTAGTTCAGGATTAGCCAAGTCAAAGCTGGCACTTCTGCATGTTGAAACCCCACCTCCTTTACCTTGATACTTGAGCATGAGTAGTGTAGTTCTGATGTAAGTCTTGCTGAGTACGACTTTGTACTCACGTTTGCTTATTCTATGTTTTAGATGAGAACCCGGACCCCGATGGAGTCACCGACCTGAAGCTCGACGTTGACTAAGTTAGCATAGTCCCAGACAGCAGTCTGGTCCCTCGTGGAAGGGCATGTATGTTTACAAGGCTTCTCTAAGCCATTTGCTAAACTTGTCTATACTCTGACCTAATTTGCTTCCGTTGTATGATGTAATGTTGATCACAGACATGTGATCTTTGTATGCTCTATGTGTATATCAATAAAGAGTACTTTGTAGAGTTATGTCATGATACCTGCTGTTCATACTAGGCATGTGTGCTGCGTGTATGTTTATAACATGCATGTCTTAGTATGGGTTTTTCGAGACCTTAGTTGTGATCTGGCTGGCGGTCTTTTATACACCAAGTGGCCCTTAGATGTGCGCATCTTGGGGCATCGCGATGCGATTGCTCGTGGCTCTGCCATGTGCACACTTTGTTGTATGATCGAGCCCTCCCTAGACCCCGACTAAGTGATCGGGCTGGAGTAAGTCTATGTAAGAGTTAGGATCCAATCGATAACATGGTTGAGGCGACTTGTCTATGAGTATGGGATTCACCAGCCATAAGCATTTAGACTTGTGAGCGGACGTTGAGGACCAATCACAGTTGATCATCCGTCCTGGATGGGATGCCCCTCACGTTTGATGCTTTCCGAGAGTGTTCTGTGCTTGGCCTTGTCTGCTTAGACAAGTGGGTACGGCT
Organism: Bromus sterilis; assembly: GCA_950022295.1. Lineage (NCBI taxonomy): Eukaryota > Viridiplantae > Streptophyta > Magnoliopsida > Poales > Poaceae > Bromus > Bromus sterilis. Next base: position 26,346,044 of record OX465596.1, on the reverse strand, counting down.
CTCGGCTCTCCATGTGATTGTATCGTGACTAGAATTACATACGCTAACCCCGGGTCCCGACAAACGAGTTGTCTGATGAGTGTAGATGGCGGAGTACCCACTCGACCACCTGATACGTCTCAAACGTATCTACTTTTCCAAACACTTTTGCTATTGTTTTGGCTTCATTATTGCATGATTTGAACGAAACTAACCCGGACTGACGCTGTTTTCAGCAGAGCTACCAGTGATGTTTTCTTTTATGCAGGTTTCTGGATATTTAGGTACGCTGGAAAAATCCCACAAAAATATATAAAAACTCAGCGATCCAGAAGCTTCCACGAGTCCAAAGGGGGGCCACAGGGCAGCCAAGGGGCAGCCAGGAGAGTGCCTGTCGCGGCCCAGCCCCTGTCCGCGCCACCTGCCCTCCTGGCTGGGTCCCACACCCCCTGGTGCCCTACTTTGGCCCTATTTATTCTCCCGACGCAGAAACCCCAGAAGAGAAGTCGCTTTTCCAATCTACATCGCGGAGCCTCCGCAACCCTCTGTTCTTCTCCGGGAGAGCTAATCTGGAGGCTTCTTTGGCCTCCGGTGAGGGGAAATCATCGCCATCATCATCATCATCATCGCCTCTCCATCACCCCTCCATGACTTCCTCTCTCATGTGTGAGTAATTCCCTGCTGTAGGCAAAGGGGATGGTAGGGATTGGATGAGTTGGATCATGTAATAGTTCAATCAGATTGTTGGGGGCATGTTGCCTATGATCTACTTGGTGTTTATCATCTCTATTACAACTTGTTGCTCTTAATGCTTGTCACTTTGGGCCCGAGTGCCATGATTTGAGATCTGATCACCCTTTTTTTTCTTGAGTTTGTGGTGTTCTTGATCCTATCTATGAGTTGTATGCACCTATTATAGTCCGGAACCGGCGATCCCAATGGTGACAGCTTGGGACACCAAAGGGGATGGACTATAATTTGAAGATTCCGTGTATCCATGAAGTGTTAATGCTTTGTTCCGGTGCTCTTTGACAGGAGTACCTTAATCTCCCTAAGTTCCTTTTGGCCCCGTTTGTAGAGGGAGGGTAGGACAAAAGATGTTGTGCAAAGTTCTTATTGCAAGCACGTACAACTACCCTGGGATATACGCCTGATGTTTGATATTTTCCTAGATTATCCTTTCTTTTCTATGAGCCTTGCCCGTGTTAGAATCTATTACATGTTTGTTCTCATCCAAGCAGCGCCCAACCATCCATCTCCCTAGCCTACAATGTTTTCTTTCCTGCTGGTTACTAGTTGTTTACTTTTGCTTTTTTACTTTTGCTGTTTCACCACCACCATCACCACTATTATCACCACCACTACTATCACCATATCACAGTTTCTACTAATATCTTTGTGCAAGCAAGTGTTTATTATAGGTGCGGTTGAATTGACAACTCAATTGTCAAAGCCTGTACGTATTCTTTGTGTCCCCAATTGTCGAACCAATAAATTGGTTTATCTTGCCCGCGAAGACTATCTCGATCCCCTACAGTTGAGGGTTATCAAGTACTATTTTCTGGCGCCGTTGCCGGGGACCATAGCTTTATTTACAGGTCTACTTGAAGTATCCTACCTGTTGCACGCTATCCACTATGGGTAAGAAAGGAGACCCCAAGGTTCCGATCTTACCATCCCGTACGAGAAGAGGTACTGCTCTTAGCACTAGTGCTAAACTCCATTCACCTTCAGTTATGAGTCAGTTTGATTCACCTCAGTTACATGCTACTTCTGCTGAGTCTGGCAATATGTCAGATACTTTTGATGATGCTTCTACTACCTTTGAGGCTACAGGTTCACTTGGTTCTTTTATTGAAGAACAGATTGCTGCTGCTGCCCGATTCTCGGGTGTTGAAATTCCTATGACCCAAACACCTATTGGAAAAACTCATAACTTTGCTGGCCTTAAGGAGAAACTCCTTGAGGATGATTACATTACGCTTGATGATGATTTTTGCAGGGAGCTTAAAGAATGTGCTGATTCCGACCCTGCTACTATAAAGAAGTTGCTAGCAAAGCATTCCCTGAAGAACAAGTTTACTCCTGATCCTACTTTTGCTACGTCTCCTATATGCACCACTGATCCTGATTACGATTTCTCTGTTGATCTTTCACTTATATCCATAGTTGAAGCTGATCCCTTTTATGGCAGCGAAAATGATGATGCTATCGAGCACCTGACCAAACTCACTGAGTTGGGTGGCTTGTTTACTACTGATGAAAGGACCCGGAACTTTTACATGACCAAGCTTCTTCCTTTTTCCTTGAAAGGAGATGCTAGAGCATGGTATGATGCACTACCATGTGGTTCCATTCAAAGTCCTCAAGATTTGGCTATATCTTTCGTTGATAAGTATTTTCCATTTCATATGCAACATGCTGCTTTGCACAGAATTTATAACTTTAAACAGTTGCAGGATGAGCATCTCCCTAAAGCTTAGGGGAGATTTTGCAGTTTGCTGAAGGCTAGACCGGGACATGAGATCCCTAAGAATGAATTACTTGATATATTTTATGCTGGTCTAACCGATGGGTCTAAATCCTATCTAGATAGTTGTGCTGTTTGTGTTTTTAGGCAAAGAACACCGGATGATGCGGAAGAATTGATGGGCAAGATTGCCAAAAACCATGAAGATTGGTCCGTGCCTGAACCACCTCCACCACCAAAGAAGAGGGGCATGCTTGTCCTAAGCCCCGAAGATATGCAACAAGCGAAGAAGTCTATAAAAGAGAAAGGAATTAAAGCTAAAGACGTGAAGAATCTACCCCCAATTGAGAAGCTGTGTGAGCCTACCACTCACCCACCTATGGTAGAGGTACACTCTCTCTTAGATTTCAATGCAAGTGACATCCCTAAAGGTAAACCTCCTGAACAATGTTTAGATGAGCTTGATAATTTTATTATGAAGCAGAGTCACTTCAATGAGAAGATACACGGTTAGTTGCATGATAATACTCTTGATATCAAAAGTTTGCTTGATGTTCTAGGTAGAACAGTTAATGATGTTAAATGTCTTGTGAAGCATTTTCATATGGTTCAAACTCAGCTTGAACAAATTTCTAATGTGCAAAAAGATTTGCTTGCTAATAATGCCAAACAGGACAATTTACAGGCTTATGGTATAAAGACCCGGGGTGGAACACACACCCAGGACCCTCTCTACCCAGAAGGGCATCCGAAGAGGATCGAGAAATATTCTCAAGTACAGGAAGAAGAAATTGTTAGCTCTCCAAAGAAGAAGAAACACAAGGAAGCTGACAATTCCAATGATCCTATAGAAGAAGAAGAAGAACAAGTTGTTGATCCAAACAGCATATCTACCTCAGATGATGAGACTGAAGACTGTGCTAAACCTGAAAAATATGCTGAAAAGAATGATCCACACGAGGTTCGTGAAGAAGAAGCACCCGATAAGCGCAAGAAGTATACTAGAGAAGACTTTCTTGCAAGGAGACATGGGAAGGAACGAGAACCATGGGTACAGAAACCCATGCCTTTCCCAAGCAAGTCCGTCAAAACCAAAGAAGAAGAGCACTACAACAAGTTTTGTGAGTGGATGAAACCTCTTTTTCTTCAAATCCCTTTGACTGATGCTATTAAGTTACCTCCTTACTCTAAATATATGAAAGATATTGTTACTAATAAAAGAAAAGTCCCTAATGAGGCAATATCTACTATGCTTGCTAACTAATCTTTCAGTGGCAAGATTCCTGAAAAGCTCGGTGACCCAGGTATACCCACCAGTCCTTGCTGCATAAAAAATAATTATGTTAGAACTGCTTTATGTGATCTTGGTGCAGGAGTGAGTGTTATGCCCTTTTCTCTCTACAAAAGACTTTGTTTAGAGAAACTAATTCCTACAGATATCTCTCTCCAGATGGCTGACAAGTCCACGTCCGTCCCGATCGGTATTTGTGAGGATGCTCCTGTTGAAGTTGCCAATTGCTTAATACTTACTGATTTTGTTGTGATTGACATGCCCGAGGATGGGAGCATGTCCATTATCCTTGGTAGACCTTTTCTTAACACCGCAGGTGCTGTTATTGATTGCAATAAAGGGAAGGTTACCTTCAACGTGAATGACAAAGAACACACGGTGTATTTTCCGAAGAAGATCGACAAAAGGCATGGCCTTAACTCCATTGAGAATATCGAGTCCGTGAAGATTGGAGAATGGGATTGTCCACTATATGTATACCATAAATACAAGACAATTATGGTGGGTACAATGTCCATTAAAGTGAGAGCGCAATGATCACTTCATAAGAGGCGAGACTTTCTGCGCTATGTACCATAGGTTTGTTGGTAAGACTTGATCAACCTTGCTGACTAGCATGTTTTATATAGGTAAAAAGTTGAGCTTGTTATGTTTTCATTTCCTTTAGCTTTTATTCTCCTTGCTGTACCCAAGTTTTTGTGTTTAAAGCTTTACTTGTTCTAACTTTTGTCTCAAGTTCACGAAAGTTTTTCCAGCTTTTTGAACTTTGAAAAATTCTCTACATGAAGTTGCCCAGAAAATTCCAGAAAAATCAAAATTTCCAGGTAAAAAGCCATCAGGAGGCACCTATGGCTGACCAGGGGGCCAGGTGGCGCGGCCCAACTCCTGGTCGCGCCACCCACCATCCTGGGGCCCACAGGCACCTCCTGCTGGCATATCTTCTTCCACTGTCTCTCTTTCAACCCAAAAACTCGTGTTCTTGATCTGGTTTCGTGTTGTTGTTGTTCTTGAGCACGGAACTTCGATCCCCTTCTACAACCACTCATTTGAGATGAAATTTGGAACAAATACTCTCTGGTATGTGACTCCCTCACCCCTCCAATTAGTTTTCTAGTTGGTGGCTTCATTAGTGAGTATTTAGTGGTTCTTGGTGCTGTTTAGTTGAGCTTAAATGTTTGTGTAGAAATTTATTTTTCAAGTTTTGTTGCTAGATTGAGCCTTGGTAAAGTAAGTAGAATGTTTTTCCCAAACTAGTTTCGCTTAAATCTTCGTTTTAGTGAATTGTTAAAAATCTCAGAAATGGAGAGGCTAGGAAAGTGGCTTGGGAAGAAGAAACCCGAGCGCTCTAGCCGTGTTACGCATTCCGCAGCTTCGCCTTCGACCACTAGGGTGAGCTACAATGAAGATATCGTACCCATAGAGATGTTGGACGCGTCACCCGCGAGAGCCATGGAATTTCCATGCGAAGATTTCATGGAGGATGCCGGCATACAAGAAGAGTTCTATGCTCTGTGTGCCAATGCAGGTTTGACACGGCTTGTTACGAGCCGTGTACCACAGTACGAGACACTCACCACTATTTTTGTTAACAGTTTCAGGTTTTATTCTGACAATGATACTTGTCAGAACCCTCTGTTAGGTAATGTGCTAGGATCAAAGTCATCTTGCATCATGTTAAAAATTTCGAAAGAAATCATTTGAAATCAAAATCAAACTCAAATGGGAGAAGGAACCCCCCAGATGAATTAATGCAATTGGCCAGAAATAAATCTTCTCCAAAAATTCATGTTTGATTTTTGAAAAGACTTATAAATGAGTGTGATCACATATCAAGTGATGTGGGACCCACCCCATGCTCATGGATTTTTCAAATATTCAAACAGTGCCTTGGAATTAATCAAATATCCCTATTTGATTTAAAGTTCAAATAATTTGAATTTTAAAAATGTCCAAACTTTATAAGTGGATAGATATAATTATTTTGAGGCCATATAAAAATTTGGGGCATTTAAAAATGTCTAGCTATTTCTTTTAGCCAAGACAAAACAAATGTCAGAAGAAAACAGAAAAGAAAAATAGAAAAAGGAAACAGAACCACTTACCTGTCGCCCCAGGCGAAGGCCCAGCTGGCCCAGCCCACCTGGAGGGGGCACATGCGTCTTCTTCCCCTCCATGCAGGCAAGAAGGTCGCCGGCGAGCGCCGTGGGCGCGCCAGGCAGCTCCCTGCTTCCCTGACCCTTATCCCTTCGCCTCGCACGTCTGGGAGACGCCCAGCTCCATTCCCCTCCCTCCAGAGCCACGTCCCCCTCCTCCCTCGCCGCGTTCGTCGTCGACAGAAGAAACCGCCGGAGCACGACGACGCGCTCGCATGGCCATCGACGTCGAGGAGCCCATCCGAGTTGTCCCCCGTGTCCAGCGTCGAGTGCTTCGTCGATCTGCAGAAGATGGCGATGTTGGAGCCCAACTAGACGCCGCAATCGTGCTCGCGCCATCGCCGGAGCCGAGGAAGATCGACGTCGAATTCGTCACCGTCGCGCCACCAATCGCGCCGCCGTCTGCACCGTTGAGCTCAGGGTGAGCTTCTCACCGTTTCCCCCAACCTATCACCACCCCATTCGTCCTTTATGATGCTCCACCATGCGAGCAGAAGCTCGCCACCGCATGGATGACGGCGAGGAGGTTCCAGTGCCCCTCCGTTCCTTCCGTGTTGTCCATCGTGTTCCTTGACCTCCCAGGAGCACGACGCACTTACTCCTGCGTCTGGACGGGCTCTGTAGCGACGACTGCGTCAAGGCCGTGGCTCTGCCGCCGCTAGGGCTTGAAGCCGGCGACGTTCTGGTGCCCCCCAGTGACCCTGCGGTGCTCAATTCGACGCGCGGCACTCCCAGATTTCGTTTGCACCTAGACGCGCTTCCAACCGTGGCCGGAGACGTCGATCCCGTGCAGCGCCGCCGTGTTGTCGATCACCGTCGTTTAGCCGCCGGCAGCCGTCGACGTGGCAGTGGTTAGGGGCTTAACCCCACCTGGGTTAAGTGACCCTGGGTCACTGCCAGTGGGCCCTGCCCCCCCCCCCTAATCCCCTAGTTAGTTTAAACTAACCGGGTTAATTAACCCAGAGGCTGACAGGCCGACCCCACTGTTCAGACCCCCCCCCCCCCCACGTCAGCTTGACGCAACAGTGACGCAATAAAGACTTTTCCAGAATAAAAAGAAATCAGAGAAATTACAGAAAATGAATTAAACTTTGGAAATTCATAGAAAATTCATATTAACTCAAAATTTAACATATAATATATGAAAAATGATCAGGAGAAAATAATCTATCCAAATATACAACTTTCAAATATGTTTGAGTTGAACTTAAAATGGGACCAGTAGCATTTGCTATTTGGATTAATTGGAATTAAATCAAATTCTTTTCAAATGCTTTTGCAACTTGAACCATAGCAACATACCACATTTCTTTTGAACATTAGAGGCATGTCATACACATTTCAAAATGAATTGCATTGATCAAACAATAGCAATTGTAACTTGGCTAAAATGAATTCAAATTGGAGTTTGAATTTGCAATTCTTTTGCAATATACTCCATTTAAATGGAATTGCCTCACACATCAGAAGCATATACATCAAGTTTCAACCTTCAACCATGTGCTTGTGCATTGTATTTACTTTTCTACCTTGTTTGTTGTTTGTCGAGTAGAAGTTGAACCGGAACAGGAGGCAGTCCCCTTCATTGAAGACCCTGAACCCGAACCTCGTCAGCAAGGCAAGCAAACCCCCATTGATCATGTCGATAAAATCCCACTTCCCTCTCATATCTCGCTTATGCATTGTATGGGATGATTACCATGCTACGCTTCTACCGCATAGATGAACCCATTCCTTTGCATGACCTATCATTTGTCACAGTAGTAAGCAAACCACAATCCTAGCAACTATAGGAGTTGGTTGATATCATGTGGCCCCTGCAATTGTTACTGCTTATTGCTTGCTTAGAGTGATACAATGATGTTACTGTTATGTGAGTCGGGATGGTAGTGATCATGTTGATGATGGTGGAAATGTGTTGGTGAATCTACCCTAATACAAGGTGAACGATGAGAGGCTGTGTAGGAGTACACAGTGGGTTCTCTCGTTGAACACCGCCCTAAGTCCGAGTTCTTGTGTGGTGATCCAAGATGAAGAGTACAACCACACATTGGGCTCACTGACCCCTCTCAACCTATTAACTCATCCCTTTCGATGTCCAGATGTCGCAATAGTTCGGAGTTCTGGTAGGTTTGTGGCCTGGCTGCTAAGTGAGAGAACGGCTCAACCGAGACCGTCTTATGCACCATGCACACATCATCTGGGTTCACTTCGGTAAACCGGCCGGGTTCACGATAGTGGTAGCCAACCCAGGTAGGCGGCTTTCTTGGACTAGATCAGCTATGAGGTAACAGTTGTGGTGAGCATCCTCGCTGACACCCCTTGAATGCTGTCGAGATCAATGGCGGTAACTGATGATCATGTGTGTGTAGCGGTACACCCCTGCAGGGTTAACAAAACTATTCGAATAGCTACGTCCGCGGTAAGGGACTGCTTGGAAAGCTTAGCTTGATTATTAGACAACTTGAACTGGATACTTATAAAACTTAACAAGATAAGCGTGAGTGCTATGGCGTGCTTTCTCGTGGGGAAGTCGAGGAAGGCACCATAGTGGTGTAATTGGTTGGAGAAAGTAGTGGACTCGTGTACGCTTCTTACCTCAAGTCTGGTACTCGTAGTTCAGGACTAGCCAAGTCAAAGCTGGCACTTCTGCAATTGAACCCCACCTCCCTTTACCTTGATACATGTGCATGAGTAGTATAGCTCCTATGTAAGTCTTGCTGAGTACGACTTTGTACTCACGTTTGCTTATTCTATGTTTTAGATGAACCCACTGACCACGAAGGTGGCTTCTTCATCGAGCTCGATGACTGAAGACCAATCTAGTGTAGCCCCAGTCAGACAACTGGTTCCCTCGTGGAGGGCTTGTGTTTAAATAAGGCTTCTTAAGCCATTTGTTAAACTTGTCTGTACTCATACCTACTTTGCTTCCACTTGTTTGTTGTAATGTTGGATCACATGCTTGTGATCTCTGTGTGCACTCTGTGAGAGTTATCAATAAAATGTATACTTTGTAGAGAATTGCAATGATACCTGCTGTTCATACAAGGCATGTGTGCTGCGTGTACGTTTATAACATGCATGTCTTTGTATGGGTTTTCGAGACCTTAGTTGTGATCTGGCTGGCGGTCTTTCATACACCAAGTGACCCTTAGATGTGCGCAGCTTGGGGCATCGCGATGCGATTGCTCGAGACTCCGTCTCGTGCACACTTTGTGGTATTATTGAGCCCGCCCTAGACCCCGACTAAGTGATCGGGCTGGAGTAGGTCTATGTAAGAGTTATGAGATAGTCAATAGTATGGTTGAGGCGACTTGTCTGTGAATATGGGAGTTCATCACCCATATCATTAGACTTGTGTGCGGACGATGAGGACCCATCTCAGTTGATCATCCGGCCTGGATGGGATGCCCCTCACGTACGATGCTTTCCGAGAACGTTCTGTGCTTGGCCTTGTCTGCTTAGACAAGTGGGTACGGTTCTCGGCTCTCCATACGACTATGTCGTAGCGGGACTTGCATACGCTAACCCTGGGTCCCGACAATACTGTGGTGTTTCGACTTTATGAAAGATTGCTGACCATGCCTATGAGTACATTTTGTGAAGCTTTAGGTTTGCCAGGCTTGGTCGAGAAGAAGAAGAGGAGGAAAAATGTCCAAACTGTTGCACTCAATACCCTCCTCGACTCGTTCTGTAACACTGAAGTGAGGTCATCCAACCGTCAAAAGATTTCCAACATTATGTTCCCTCACCTCAGGTATTTCGCCTATTATATTGCTAGAGGAGTGTTGGCTCGGGACAACACGAGCAACACTTCTACGCCTGATACTGCTATCATGGCGAATGCCCTCTTAGGGAAGCACGAGTATCATGTGGGTTCGCTTATTGTGAAACGCCTTGCTACTAATAGTAACAAGGGGGACCTCTTTGGTGGCGTCTATGCCACACTTCTTTTGCAGTTTCTCCAAGGAGAACCGCGCCCAGATGATACATTTTTTCCTTTTTTTAGCCTTGACTTGGCTGCCCTGAAGAGGCATTTCTTTGTTACTAAGAGCTCTGACCGCTATACACTTGATTATATTTTGCGGTTTAAAGACGGTGTGGCACGCACTGTCCGTCTACCTGCACCACTTGTGTTTGATTTTTCTCGCAGGAACGGATTTCGTTTTCCAGTGGCCGAGTTTGATGAGATCACGGGGAGATACCAGTTTCACGACCCCACGAAGGGGGTCGAGCCAGACGAGTAGGAGCTCGTCGTGTATCCGCCCGTTCGGGAGGAGACCGTCACCCCCAGGGGTGAAGGGTCTTCCTCTGGATGGGGGGCGGGACCTTCCTCTTCCACGTGGGAGGATCCGAGGACTTCAGTGTACGCACCGGAGGGTTCATACAACCCTTGGTCTTACCATTACCCCGGAGCAGGAGGCTCCTCAGGACCGCAGTAGACGAGCCCCAACTTAGGCCAAAATCCTAAGCTTGGGGGAGTACGTTCTCTCCTCCCCTTTCCATTGTATCTACCGTTGGTTCGCTTTTATCTTTTTGCAAGTTTTTGCATGTTCTTCTTTGTTTTCTTATTTTGCAAAAACCCAAAAAGGTTTCGACTTTCTTTTGCTTTCGTTAAACCTTAAAAAACCCAAAAAAAATGTTTCCTTTGCTCTTTAGTTTGCTTTGTTTCAGAGTTCAGCTCGAGTCCGTGATGACATTTGATTATAATTTCCTACGTTCGATCGTGCAAGTGACAAGGCAGTAATGACGAAGATCGACGGAAGGGATGCAACAAGGAAAGCCGGTATGAACCCTTTTTGTTTCTAATTTTGTACATATGCCTATACATATGATTAGAGACCAGCTTGTAGCGACATAGTGCTATGTTTACAATGCTTTCCCAGTAGTTCATTCTTTCTTTGTGGTTAGTCTCAAATAGCTAGAGTTTATAATGTGTTGCTTGAGATGATTGACCTGCATTGCATTGTTCATGGTGTGGCATATTGAAGTGGTATTTCCCTCCGGGGGATTCTTGGAATGACTTGGCACATGTTCACGCATGTTAAGACTAAAAAGTCTGTTCTGCCTTGATGATATTTTTACTTCAGAGTGAGCTATATCACTTTCATGCCCGATTCAATGTTGCTTTGTCGCTGTGCATGATTATGACTGTTATGCTCTCTGGTTGGTCGCTTCCCCGTCTTTTGCTAGACTTCCTCCAGCACCAAGCGAAATTCTGCTTGTGCTTCCACAATCACCTTTCTAAACCCAGTTGTTCCATTTGAGTCCACCATACCTACCTATATGTGGTATTTACCGGCCACTCCTAACTTAGACTTTCTTGTGCCATCTCGAAATCTATTCAAAAGCTTCCCCTTTGTAACCGTACAAGCTCATGGTGCGATGAGGGAAAATCAGTATCTTTCATGCCAAAAATATTTTGACGGAAGTTTTAACTAGCCAATAAAAAAAATATGAGTTACACCTCCCCCATACTTGATGATGGAGTGAATGGACCAAATGCTGCTTATTATAGATGGAACGGTATCCTCCTTCCATCCTTGAGGCAAAATAAAAGGTTTCGTAGACCATCAAAGGATTTATGGATAAGGGAACATGTGTAAGAAAAAGGCATTAATACGGTTGGCATGGGAGATATTGAGAGACCTTTACCGTTCACAGTTGACTGGAAAGTTGCACTTCTCAAAAGAGTTTTATCTCTGTTTTCAAAACCAAGAGCTCTGGCACATGTTTGGTCTTTTCTTCCTTTCACGGGTTTTAAACCTTGCCATCAAAAGCCACGGTTCGAGAGTCTCCACCTTCCTTTCTTCAAAGAACCAACTATGAGAGCATAATTGTCATTCTTAGTGTAACATGCATTGTCCCAAAGTATCACATTGTCTTCTGCATGCTTGTGATGTTTCTTACTTTGAGTTCTGAGTTCTAGTCTCCTTTAAAACTCCGGAGGAGTTTTTGCATTTATGTTTTGCTTCACTCATGGAGGCTAGCGAGATACCACTCTGATATGTTCATGCTATGTGCATTGTGATCTTAAATTGATTCTCAGCAGCATATTATTTACTTTTTGTTTGTTTGTGACTGATTACATGAAAGAAGGATTGCTTCGTGCATTGTCCTTGTAGCATGGTGTCAAAACTTGCTAAACTCTTTCGTAGTACATGCTTATTTACATCTAATGAAGCAAAAGAGTTTGTCAACGTTTTCTTTGTCGCGTCCCGTTCGTTGAACTGAATTGCTTGAGGAAAAGCAATAGCTAAGCTTGGGGGAGTTGATACGTCTCAAACGTATCTACTTTTCCAAACACTTTTGCTATTGTTTTGGCTTCATTCTTTCATGATTTGAACGAAACTAACCCGGACTGACGCTGTTTTCAGCAGAGCTACCAGTGCTATTTTCTTTTGTGCGGGTTTCTGGATATTTAGGTACGCTGGAAAAATCCCACAAAAATATATAAAAAATCAGCGTTCCGGAAGCTTCCACGAGTCCAAAGGGGGGCCACAGGGCAGCCAGGGGCAGCCAGCAGGGTGCCTGGCGCGGCCCAGCCCCTGGCCGCCCCACCTGCCCTCCTGGCTGGGTCCCATACCCCCTGGTGCCCTACTTTGGCCCTATTTATTCTCCCGACGTAGAAACCCCAGAAGAGAAGTCTCTTTTCCAATCTACGTCACGGAGCCGCCGCAACCCTCTGTTCTTTTTCGGGAGAGCTAATCTGGAGGCTGCTTTGGCCTCCGGTGAGGGGAAATCATCGCCATCGTCATCATCATCGCCTCTCCATCACACCTCCATGACTTCCTCTCTCATGTGTGAGTAATTCTCTGCTGTAGGCAAAGGGGATGGTAGGGATTGGATGAGTTAGATCATGTAATAGTTCAATCAGATTGTTGGGGGCATGTTGCCTATCATCTACTTGGTGTTCATCATCTCTGTTACAACTTGTTGCTCTTAATGCTTGTCACTTTGGGCCCGAGTGCCATGATTTCAGATCTGATCACCCTTTTGTTTCTTGAGTTTGTGGTGTTCTTGATCCTATCTATGAGTTGTGTGCACCTATTATAGTCCGGAACCGGCGATCCCAATGGTGACAGCTTGGGACACCAAAGGGGATGGACTATAATTTGAGGATCCCGTGTATCCATGAAGTATTAATGCTTTGTTCCGGTGCTCTTTGACAGGAGTACCTTAATCTCCCTAAGTTCCTTTTTGCCCCGTTTGTAGCGGGAGGGTAGGACAAAATATGTTGTGCAAAGTTCTTATTGCAAGCACGTACAACTACCCAGGGATATATGCCTGATGTTTGATATTTTCCTAGATGATCCTTTCTTTTTTGTGAGCCTTTCCCGTGTTAGAATCTATTACACATGTTTGTTCTCATCCAAGCAGCGCCCAACCATCCATCTCCCTAGCCTATAGTGTTTTCTTTCCTGCTGGTTACTAGTTGTTTAATTTTGTTGTTTTACTTTTGCTGTTTCACCACCACCATCACCACTATTATCACCACCACTACTACCACCATATCACAGTTGCTACTAATACCTTTGTGCAAGCAAGTGTTTATTTCAGGTGCGGTTGAATTGACAACTCAATTGTCAAAGTCTGTACGTATTCTTTGTGTCCCCAAGTGTCGAATCCATAAATTGGGTTATCTTGCCCGCGAAGACTATCTCGATCCCCTACAGTTGAGAGTTATCACCACCTATCCTCCCCCTCACCAACCAGCTTTTCCCATATGCTTGCCGATGTCTGGTGGACTCTCTACCCCACTGGAGAGATTCCACGATACCAGGTGACCCCGACGACAATCGGAGGATCGATGCTGGAGTACCGTGCCAAGGTCCTCATAGCAATTAACCTCCCCATCGGCATGCGCGCCTACAACTTACAAGGTGGATTCGCCCTAACCCCAGATCGTGTCGTCCAGCTAGCTGCTTTGGCAGGACTCGCAGGTCTTCGCCAGCAGGAGAGCGCGATGTATCAGGATTGTGCTTTCCATTTTTATCCCACCTTGACCACCAATCCTCAACGGATAGGATTCCCTCGGCCTCTTGCGGAAGCCTACGCAGCGGTGACCTGTATGTCTTGCTACATGGTCTTCGAGTACTCCCTCCTCTTCGAGCTGGTCAGTGATGCAAGGGAAGCAAGAAGGTTGGCAACTCCTCCGCCACATCCTCCGGCTTCCGGCAATCCGCGGATAGACCGTAGCGTCTAAGTTCGCGTAGTTCGTGTTGCATGTTGCGTGTTGCTTGTTGCATATTGGTTGATGATGTGCTAGCAGTAATATCTGATCTATTTACATGTAATCTAGACGCACTCTCCGTGCTGTTGATCTTTGCTTCGTTGAATTTCGTCGCCGATTTAGCATTTGGCTCTTCGGTGTTTAAAGAATATGTTTTGCAGGTGAGTATGACTCTGATGAACCATTGCTCGCTTTCTTTTGGAAAACGGCACCACGCCTGGTTCATAGATGATGCGTTGTTGGTGATACGTCCAAAACGTATCTACAATTTCTGCTTTCTCCATGCCTCTTTTGTGTGGTATTGCTATGATATTAATGAACTTCCATCCACTTTTGATCATATTTGGACTAACCTATTAACTCAGTGCACCCCAGTGCCAATTCCTGTTTTCTGCTGTTTTTCTATTTCAGGTTTCCCCCATATTAAAAGTGCTCCAAAAATTCGGGAAAAATCCAATAAAAAATCAGCGCAGAAGAAGCTTCAGGAATCACCGAGGGGGGGCAGAGGGGACCCACCAGGGGCCCAGGCGCCCTCCCGGCGCGCCCTAGGGTGGTGCCGCGCCAGGGGGGCGCTTGGACCCCTGGTGGCCCCCCTGGCTGCCCCCCTTCTCCTATTTATTCCTCGTGACGTGAAACCCCCGTGACGGGAAACCTTTTTCGCGATCTCTCCTCTGTTCCTCCGCCGCCGCGCTTCAAAGATCGGGAGCACCAGAAGACCTCTTCCCGGCACCCTGCCGGAGGGAGGAATCACCTCCGGGAGCTTCTCCACCACCATGGATGCTTCCCGGATGAACCGTGAGTAGTCCACCTTGGACCGTGGGTCTTTGATCAGTATCTATGTGATGTTCTCCTCCCCTCTTTGTTCTTCATGGATTAGACCTCATGAGCTTCCCTACATGATCGAGGCACATATGTAATATTTCTGTTGTTGCTATGCTGAGTTTGCTGGGATCCGATGGATTATGAGATTATGTTCAGATTGTGTTTGAGTAATATATTTGATTCTTCTCTTTTATATTTATTTTCTAGAGTAATTCTTGCATGTTCTCCGTTACTGTTTATTGCTTTGGCCAAGTAGTAGGTAGTGACTCCAAGAGGGAGCGTTATGCATGACTCTGGGTTCATGCCCCCCGATGACTAGCTTGAGTGACAGAAACATGAGTCTAGGGGTGTGCTATTGCCACAAGGGGGAAAACAACGGTGCTTGTACTTGCGGGTCACTAGTACAAAACAGGCCTTTGGATATGAGCACAGGCCACGACCCGAACACGAACCGGTTCTACTGGCCGAATTGCACCGGTTCGTGAGGCTGGGATTTAGAACCGGTTCGTGTGGTGGGCCCGAGCCCAACGGCAACCTGCCACCACACCTGTAGAACCGGTTTGTAGTACAAACCGGTGCTAAAGGTGTGGTGGCAGGTTGCCGTTGGGCTGGGGGGCCGCTAGAACCTTTAGCACCGGTTGGTGCTACCAGCCGGTTCTAGTGTCCCACCTATAGAACCGGCTGGTGCTACCAACCGTTGCTAAAGATTCTGCTATATATATATACTCCTTCTTCTCCAACATGAGCCGGCCAAGCTCATTCTCTGTTTTTGAAGCTCACTTCTCCCTTTGCTCGAGTTCATCCTCCATTTTGGCCAACATTTGTGAAGATTTGAAGAAAACCTTCTACATCCAAGTGTTCATAAAGATTAGCAGCTTTGTCCTCTCTCATTTTTGCTAGATTAGCTTGTGCTATGCTCTATATGTGTAGATTTGTGGACTTTAGTTTGGGAGCTAGCTATATAGTGATATGTGGAGTTTATTTGATTTATATGCACTTTGAGCTCAATTTAATTAGTATGCATATTTGTAGTGATTTCTTAGTGCCTTCCCGCACAGGGACGTATAGTTACCACCGTCGATCGCCCCCATCGTCCCTCTTCACCGGCACCACCTTGGTGTAAGGCCCGATATGCGGTACTGTTCCAGATCTAGGTGTTTCCACCCAGACCCGGGGACGAAGCACATATCGGTCCCACCGCGACATATGACAAAGCCATATGCCCCGGATTTCCAACATGATATCACAATATTACAGATACAAGGATACAACATCTCATACAATCGGCATACAACTGCCTTAAATACAATACAACAACGGAAGGTACATGTCTGACACTACTAGGGAATGCCCTTTTAGTGGCGTCCTTTTTTTCTGTTTAGTGGCGCATTATGGATGCGCCACTAACTACAAGCCACTAATAAGGGCTTATAGGTGGCGCATTCTGGATGCGCCACCCCTAAGACCCTTAGGCGTGGCGCATCTCAGAATGCGCCACCTATAAGCTCTTAGGGGTGGCGCATTCTGAAAATGCGCCACTATTAATTTTTTTAAATTTTGAATCTAGATCTGGAAAATAAATTTTTTTTTATTTTTTCTTAATCTCAGGTTAGTCTTAATGCTCGGTCACTATGCTTAATCTCAGGTCAAACTAACCTCCGTGGTCAAACTTCCCCGAGGGTCACCCATCCTAGCACTACTCCAGCACCAGCACGCTTAACTTCTCGGTTCTATTCAACTCTCACTCTAGCTCACCTAGCAGGCACTTGTTGATATATCTAACATATAAATCCTATTAAACCATGTTGATGTCTAGGACCTTGTTAATGTTCATGGGTGTGCTAAAATTTTCAACATTTTTTTGAAACTTTCTCGATGGGACCATTAGCATATTTTGAACTTTAAAAAAAATGTTTTTTTTATTATTTTAAATTTTTTTTATTTTTTAATGTTACTATCTAAAATTTTCAACTTTTTTTAACTTCCCGATTTGTCCTCTAGCCTATTTTGAATTTAAAAAATAATAAAAAATCTATTTTAAAAAAAAATTCAAAAAAAATTCTGTTACTTGTGGCGCATTTCATACAAAATGCGCCACTACTAAGTTCAAAAAACATTTCAATTTTTTTCTCTTTTTTTGGGCCTCCAGATCTTCAAACGCCCGTAACTTTTTTTCTGTTAGGTTTTTGAGGATTCTAAAAATGTTCAATTTGGATATAACTTTTCGAGTAGATGATTTTTCATATAAAAAACTTTTTCATCGGAGGGCGTATGCAAAAGTTAAGCCCATTTTACGAAATTCTCGGGAGATTTTGCAAAAAAAGTCAAAATTCATATTTGTAAATTTTCCTAATAACTAGACCACATATCATTTCGGAAACTTATTTTATTTTATTTTTTTGACATTTCTATCATTTTCTTTTATTTTTTTCAAATTGAAAAGGCGATCCACGGGGGGGGGGTGTGTTTGGGAATTTTTCCGCGCAGTTTTTTCTTATTAGTGGCGCATATGGGAAATGCGCGACCCTAAGAGCTTATGGGTGGCGCATTCTGGATGCGCCACTAATAATTCCTTAGGGGTGGCGCATTTTCCAAATGCGCCACGTATAAGCGGATCCAGGGCTGGCCCACTCTTAGGGGTGGCGCATTTTTGGAAAATGCGCCACCTATAAGAGCTTATGGGTGGCGCATTTTTTATAGTGGCGCATTACATATAAAATGCGCCACTAATAAGTTTTCCATGTATAGCTATTTCCCTAGTAGTGTGAGTACAGACTACAAGCAAATGCCTAGTGACAAAGAGAAAAACATCGATCCCATACCTAACTAGTCGTCGTCGAGTCTCCACGTGAAACGTCGGTCACCATACCTGTTGTCGATCTGGAACCCTGAAAAGAGTTTGGGGGTAGTATCATGAGTACAGAGGTACTCAGCATCCAACTGTAGTGGTCATCTGACCCAGCAAGGACTTCATCACTCGTCATTCTAGGACAACTAGTAGTTTACGGTAAGGAAGGGGTAAGTGGTGAGGTTGCTGCCGCACTAGCATTTATGAAGTGGCTAACGATCTAGAGAGTAAGATAAGAAGCCAAGCATTCGATACGGAATCGCCTCCAACATGTCTTGCTATCAACTACTTACGCAATCATAACACCTATCCTATCCTTGTCCTCCTCTTCACATCCCGACGAAGAAGAAGCAGTCAAGGCACACACACACATGTTGATCAAGTTATATTAAGATTATCTCAGTTGTTGTTTTCTATGAACAAGGAGTAGGTCTCAAGTCGTCCATAACCGTGGAAACAGCTTCTCGAAAAGATTTAACCCTGTAGGGGTGTACCAACTGCCCATTACAATGCTCCGCACGCACGTCCATCTCTCTCAGTTGCTACCCATCACATGCAACCATTTTATGATTTAGTTCCAAGAGATTCGAAATGACAAGTCCCTCCAGCTAACAACGAACAAATCCGGGTGGCCCCCGGTGAGACGACATCCAGCTCAGGAGCCGGCCGCACTCTCGATTCTGTCTCTACCTTATGACTCCAGGTTTGGATTACCGGTTAATCACACATGGGACACCGGGTCCTCAGCCGGTCATGATGGTCCAGCAAGGGAACTATGTCCTCACTGGTCCGGGTTGGTTTAAAAACTACTGGCGTACGACCAGCACACACACGGTTTCAAATGGTAAAATCAGCTTGGGCCACCACTAGAAATGCTTGAAGCTAGGTAGGTAAGAAAAGGGGACCCCATAAAATCCCACACGCGGTTAGGCACGCTCAGTCTTAAAACCAATACCCGGAACTCGGATCCTAGGTGACTCGAATGGAACAAAGCGTCGGGGCGGGATAGCCTAGACCTTCCATCCTTCGTCGAATATAGTCAACATTATAATAATCATATCATCAACAACAATATAATAAGGTGATATCCCAAACCAAGGAGTAACAGGGTAACATCGTAGCATCATAAGCATGCATAATAAGCAGGGGCTGAGCAACGAGCAATAGTAACATAGCAGTACAAGGTTTGCTGGGAAGGGACATGGCTGTATCGGTTTGAAAGAGGCTGTAAACATGTGGTAGGATCAAACATCGAACCTAACTAGACTAGCATGCAAACCGCTGGTTGAAATAGAATGGATCATAAGCAATGCATATTCCTTTCCTGTTGATAAGTCGGATTCCGAAGGTGTAGTTGATCGCAAGCTCGCATCGTCTCTGAGAGGTACCCGCGGAAGCACACAAGAGGTAAACACTGGAAAGCAATCAACGAGAAAGCATCTATTACTACGAAGCATCACACGATCAAGAAGACATCACACGACACGGCAACGCGATACAGATCTATCGTCGAGAACGGTTACTAACAGGTTAAGTGGAGTACTCGTCACACACGACGATACCTAACATTTAGAGAGGTTCAAGTTGTTTAGCTATAGGTGCTCAACCAATGGTTATTAACATGGAAACTCAAGCAAGCATGGCATAGCACACAAACATATCAAGAGTTGAAGCACAAAGTAAACTATCTATGCTAGTCAATTTAAGTGAGGCACATCCTAAACATGGCATAACACTAAGTACCCCATGACAATTAAAAGATTTGGTAATGTTCTGCCCTAAACCATATTTTAGGTTGGTTAACAACAGCAAACAATATCATAAACACAAAGTACACGAAAAACTAATCAAGTTACATATAAAGAACACCCCAAACGGAGTTACGGTTAAAAAGATATAAGCAAAACAAGTTACGGGCACAATATGCCAACATCACGAAGCACACTTTAGAGCTATGCATAAAAAGTATAATCAATGCAAACATGCTCACAAATGATATGAACTAAAGTAGACATGACAGGGAAGGCATGGCAAAAGGAATCACGCAAATAGGCATCATAGATCAAAAGATATTAAGCATGCAACATGGCATCGCAAAGTAACAGACTTAGTGAAAATCAGAGGTGGCTGTCAACAACGGCAGCATAGCAACTTTGGAGCTAAATAACTATAAGACCAGAAAGCATATCATGGCAATGCAATACATATAATGGAAGTAGACATGATGCTTAACAATATGGAATTGGAATCACTCAATTCCGATAAACGGTTGCGACACACTCGTCGACCAAAGTTGCAACAAAATATAAACAGCAGCACACTAACAACAGGGTAGCTACTTTGGAGCAAGATAAAATCATGATGCAGAAAGCAATTATGGCATGTGAATGCATGAAACTGAAGTAGAAACAATGCTTAACGCAACGCAAAAGGAATCACTCAATTCCGATGTACGGTTGCGAAGCTACCGTCGCCCGAAGTTTCAATCAAGCAACAGTTTCAGCAAGTTTAACAGCAGCAGTTGCAATTAACAATCTGATGCCCTGTTTAGCACACAATTACACAATCAAGATGACCTCAAATGCAAATGCTCACAAAAGATGGATTGAAGTACACGAAATTCTAAGCAACTTTCATTTTGGGGGCACGTTCATCGGAGCTACGGATCAACGGGAAATAACGTTGCAAAAACGTAACAGCAGCAATATTTCTGGGACTTAGCAAAAAAACAGCAGCAGAACAAATAAAAAAAAGGAAAAGGGGGCCTCACCCATGGGCTGGCCCATGAGGCAGAGGAGGCGTGCTGGGCTGGGAGGCCTGGCCTGGGCCGCTCGGGGTAGGCCGGCCCACACGGCTGGATCGGGCGGCGGCCTGGCTGGCGCTGGATCGGGAGGCCGTTCCCGTCGGCCAGGAGGCAGCCGGCCAGCGGCGCTCCGGCGCGGCGGCGCAGGCCAGGCGCGGGCGCGAGGTGGAGACGGAGGCGGGCGTGCAGGGTCGAAGGGCGGCCGGAGGCGGATGCCGAGCGGCGGTGCAGCGAGCTCCCGGTGGCGGTCCGAGCTCCGAGTACCTCCAATGGCGGGAGGCGGCGCCGCTGCTACTCCGGCGACCCTGCGAGGAGAGGAGGGTGAGGGGAAGCAGAGGAGAAGGGAGAGGGGCGCGACGCGGTGCGGGCTCACTGGGGCGCGCGCGACGCAGCGGCGCGCTCACCGGCGTGCGGCGGCTGCGGTGGAGCTCGGCCGGCGGCGGGCGTCCGTGGTCCAGATCGGGTCCAGACGGGCCGCGGCGGATCCGGAGGGCCCTGCGGTGGCCCAGTTGTGCTGCGGTGGCTCGATCTGAGCCACAAATGGCCAGATCTAACGGCCAGGAACACTTGGGGCTAGGGTTTCGGGGATTATAGGGTTTTTGGGCTAATTTTGTGCAAAAAGAGGGGGGTGGCTGCAATTATGCCATAGGGGGGACCCTAATTGGCTGGTTTGGGAGGTGGGGGTCATTATATAGGCAGGTTGGCTGGCCAGTTTACGCAAACGCCCTCGGTACCCCTCTCTCGCGTCCGGTGATCGCGTTTCTTACCGCCGGGGGTCCGCAGTACCTCCGATTCGGGTAAAACTTTGAACTGCGCGATCAGCGCGTCGATCCGGCGGCGTTCACCTCGCGCTGGAACCGTTCCGAGAACACTTTTCGGCGCGCTATAAAAATACACCGTTTAATTATTAAACGGGGTTTTTCGTTCAGTTGGCTTCGGCTGGTCTTGTGCGGTTTTCACGACGGTGATCGGGTGAAACCCGGTGTCGCAAAGGTCGAGTGTCAGGGTGGCAAGGGCCAGTCTCCGTCCGGTACGAGATAAGAGGGGGGGGAATAATCGCCGATCGATAAATCGGGGATGCAAACACCGCAAACAAATCAGACAATAAAACAATTCACACCGAAAACAAAATTTTTAATTTTGATGAAATCTGGGCTGTTACACTTGGTGAGCCTCTATATATGTGTTTCTTATTTTTTTATTTAAGAAATTTTATTTGTATGATTTAGATAGATACTTGTCTAATTTTCTTACTTGTATGATTCTTTGTTATACATAGTGCGATGGTTATGGTATCCGCGCATGTCGGCCCTCATCCTGTCTATGATTCGGATGTGGTATATATATATATTATCTTTTATAACTATTAATTTGTTCCATTTTTCGTGTTTGACAATGATGACCAATTAAGTTGACATAGATATTTTTATCTAGGAGGTATGTGAACCGGAGATTGAAACTGACCCTCTGGTTGAGCGGTAAATTTAGTTGAAAAAGAAAATGAGTATTTGAAAGAAAAATTGAAAAAGTTGAAGAAGAGAAGATGATATTGGAGTTGTATGTTGCCGATGTCGTCGGTGATCACAAAAACAAGATGGATGTAATGCGCATGAAGATTAGGAAAATTAGAAAATATGCCCTTACTAAAGAGGCTTGGTATCATTATGCTGTTGGAGCAATTTGTACCTTTGTTGCGATATTGATCGCATTTATTATTGCATTTAAATGCTTTAGGTAGATAGTTTTATGTTGTTTTTATGTTAATAAGTATGTGTATGAACTTTATGTATGATCAACTTTATGTATGAATTGAACAACCTTTATGCATGTATGATCAATTTTATGTATATGAATTACTTGTATTAATTTTATCTTTTCGATGTTGTGCCATTATGAAGATGAGTCGGCAATGGATGTACGAAGAAGACCGACGCTCTGGCGAGTTCATTAATGGATTGCATAGTTTTCTGCAAGTGGCTGAGGCTAACAAGCGGGATGGTTTTATGTGTTGTCCATGTGGTGTCTGCAAGAATAATAAGAGCTACTCTGACTCAACAGATATTCACCTCCATCTGTTTAAGCATGGCTTCATGTCCGGCTATAACTGCTGGACCAAGCACGGAGAAAGAGGGGTTCTGATGGAAGAGAATGAAGAAGATGACGATGATGAGAGGTATCCTGGGTTCCTGCCTGAATACGGTGGTACAATGGGGGAACAGAATGAAGAACAAGAGAAAGAACAAGAAGGTGAAGAAAAGGCATCACATGATCCCGATGATGAGCTTCGCCGTGTCATTGTTGATACACAGAGAGGATGCGAAAGCGAAAGGGAGAAGTTGAAGTTCAATCTCATGTTAGAGGATCACAAAAAAAGATTGTACCCAAATTGCGAAGAGGGAAACAGAAATCTCGGTGCCGCACTGGAATTCTTGCAATGGAAGGCAGAGTATGGTATACCTGACAAGGGATTTGGGAAGGTCCTGAAAATATTTAAGAAGAGGCTTCCAAAGGAAAACGAATTTCCTGACAACACTTACGAAGCAAAGAAGCTTGTCTGCCCTCTAGGACTAGATGTGCAGAAGATACATGCATGCCCTAATGACTGCATCCTCTACCTTGGTGAGTACGAGAATTTGAATGAATGCCCGGTATGCGGTGCATTGCGCTATAAGATCAGATGAGATGACCCTGGTGATGTTGAGGGCGAGCGCCCCAGGAAGAGGGTTGCTGCCAAGGTGATGTGGTATGCTCCTATAATACCATGATTGAAACGACTGTTCAGAAACAAAGAGCATGCCAAGTTGTTGCGATGGCACAACGAAGACCGTAAGAAAGACGGGAATTTGAGACACCCCGCTGATGGGTCACAATGGAGAAAAATCGAGAGAATGGAAGAAAAGGAAAATGGCAAGTTTACAAAGGACCCCAGGAACATATGGTTTGGTTTAAGTGCAGATGGCATTAATCCTTTTGGGGAGCAGAGCAACAGTCATAGCACATGGCCCGTGACTCTATGTATCTACAACCTTCCTCCTTGGAAGTGCATGAAGCGTAAGTTCATTATGATGCCAGTGCTAATCCAAGGCCCTAAGCAACCCGGCAACGACATTGATGTGTACCTAAGGCCATTAGTTGAAGAACTTTTACTGTTGTGGGCTAAACCAGGTGTACGTGTGTGGGATGAGAACAAACAGGAGGAATTTGATCTACGAGCATTGCTGTTTGTAACCATCAATGATTGGCCTGCTCTTAGTAACCTTTCAGGACAGACAAACAAGGGATACAAGGCATGCACACACTGTTTAGATGAGACTGAAAGTATATATTTGCCCAACTGCAATAAGAATGTGTACCTGGGACATCGTCGGTTTCTTCCGACCAATCATCCCTTAAGAAAGAAAGGAAAGCATTTCAAAGGCGAGGCAGATCACCGGAAGAAGCATGTCCGCCGTACTGGTGATGATATACTTGATATGGTCAAGGATTTACCAGAGAAAGTAGTCTTTGGAAAGGGTCCTGGTGGAAAATCTGTTCCGCATGACGCTGACGGACACGCACGCATGTGGAAGAAGAAATCTATATTTTGGGACCTACCCTATTGGAAACACCTACATGTCCGCTCTGCAATCGACGTGAAGCACGTGATGAAGAATCTTTGCGTGAACGAGGGTCAAGCCAGCTACGCTCTTACCAAAGCAGAGAAGGAAATCTTTTTTGAATGCCTTCTCAGTATCAAGGTCCCGTCTGGCTTCTCGTCGAACATAAAGGGAATAATAAATATGACAGAGAAAAAGTTTCAGAACCTAAAGTCTCATGACTGCCACGTGATTATGACGCAACTTCTCCCAGTTGCATTGAGGGGGCTTCTACCAGAAAATGTTCCATTAGCCATTGTGAAGCTATGTGCATTCCTCAATGCAATTTCTCAGAAGGTAATCAATCCAGAAAGTCTATCAAGGTTACAAAATGATTTTGTCCAATGTCTTGTCAGTTTTGAGTTGGTGTTCCCACTATCCTTCTTCAATATTATGACGCACGTGCTGGTTCACCTAGTCGACGAGATTGCAATTCTGGATCCTGTATTTCTACACAATATGTTCCCCTTTGAGAGGTTCATGGGAGTCTTAAAGAAATATGTTCGTAACCGTGCTAGGCCAGAAGGAAGCATCTCCATGGGCCATCAAACAGAGGAGGTCATTGAGTTTTGTGTTGACTTTATTCCTGACCTTAAGACGATTGGTCTTCCTGAATCGCGGCATGAGGGGAGAATGGGTGGAAAAGGCACGCTAGCATCGCGCCCAATAATATGTAGGGATGAAGAATCTTGGAAGAAAGCACACAATATTGTTCTACATAATTCTGCCTTGGTGGCCCCTTATATCGATCAACACGAGAATATTCTACGCTTAAAAAACCCGGAGCAGTATGAAGTCTGGATTAAGAAGGAACACAATAGGACTTTCAGCGGTTGGTTGCAAGACCATCTCACGGGTAACGACATTGTTGAAGAGGAGTTGTACTTGTTGTCCGGCACACCATCTTTGACTATAATGACTTTCAAAGGGTACGAGATAAATGGGAATACATTTTACATGATCGCCCAAGATGAAAAGTGCACCAACCAAAATAGTGGTGTCCGCTTTGATGATGCAATCAACAATAAGCAAAAGGTCACATATTATGGTTACATAGAGGAGATATGGGAACTTGACCATGGACCTGATTTTAAGGTCCCTTTGTTTCGGTGCAAATGGTTCAATCTGACAGGGGTAAAGGTAGACCCGCAGTACGGAATGACAACAGTGAATGTCAACAATCTTGCGTACAGAGAGGAACCATTCGTCCTAGCCAATGATGTGGCTCAGGTTTTCTATGTGAAGGACACGTCTAGAAAAACGAGAAAAAGGAAAGATAAGGAAGCGAATACATCATACGGTGAGCCAAAGCGCCACATAGTTCTTTCAAGGAAAAGAAACCTTGTGGGAGTGGAGGACAAGACAGACAAGTCAGAAGATTATGAAAAGTTTCTTGAAATTCCTCCCTTCACAGTAAAGACTGGCCCAAGCATCGTGTTAAATGAAGAAGATTGTCCATGGTACGGTGCAAAAAGAAAGGGAAACACGCGAAGAAATAGTATGCAGGGAATCTGAATGATTTGTATTCGGTCGATCGATGAACTGAAAGTTTCTATGTGTAGAACAAAACACAAGGTTTCCCCTGCATACAGCCCGACGGTGGCTCATGAGTGCATTTAATGATTTATTTTGTGCCAAATGACCCTGAAAATGGGAAGCATCTACAAATGAACTCAGAAAAGGTTGAAACTTGGCATGGTATCACCATTTGACCCATATAACATGTGTGCAAAAGTTGAGAGTGTTATGACAAAAACTGGATGCACTTCGTGTACAAACTGGAGCATCTCTTTCGAAGTGTGAGGGTTTTAGACGAAAACACATCTGTTACAAAGGCATTTCATTTTTCTAAACTTTTTTGAACTCAAGACTTTTTGTGCATTCAATATGCACCATTCAAAGCCACATACTAAAATTTGAACCCTTTCTGACTTCATTTGCTATTTTTCATGCATTTAATGATTTATTTTGTGCCAAATGACTTCAAAAGAATTATTAAAAAACTCCAAATATGAAAAATTAACCTTTAGAACCGGTTTATTATAAGAGCCGGTGCTAAAGGTCCCCCCTTCCCGCTTATATTTTCGTCCGAAAACGGGATGTAATAGGGGACCTTTAGCAGGTCCTTTAGCACCGGTTTGTGGGTGAAACCGGTGCTAAAGGTGCCCTGTTATATATATTGACACTTAGCGCAATTCCCCCCCACCACTTCAGATCGTCTCCACGCCGCCAGGCCGTTGCCGTCGCCCTCGCCGTCGTCGTCGCCCTCGTCGTCGCCCTCGCCGTCTCCGCCGTTCCTCGCCTTCGTCTCCGCCGGCGCCGCCGCTGGTGAGCTCTCCTCTTCCCCCCTGTCCGACCACATGCATGTGTCCACGGCGATCTCCGCCATCGTAGTACCCCGGAGAGGATCCCGACGACGATGCTAGATGGACATTTTTGCTATGGACATGTTGCTAGATGAACATTTTGCTAGATGAAAATGTTGCTAGATGAACAATTTTGCTAGATGAACATTTTTGCTAGATGAACATTTTTCTAGATGAAATTTTTTGTTGTAAGCCTTGTAGTCAAGTATATATATGCTAGGCGCCAAAAATGTATTTAAAAAAATATTATTTTAGGATGTGGCTTTGAACTGTGCATGAATGAAATTTTGTTAGTATATATATATTGTTATAAATAATATTAGTATATATATTGTTCTAAATATTATTAGTATATATATATGAGATGTTCTAGAATTTGAGCTATAGATCAATAGCTATTAACATGCAAATATTGAGATATTTTTAGTTATAATTTTATTAGTTTCATTAGTGAGAATGTTGGGCCCGCATCCTCGTTACCGTCGCGCTCCGGAAGTTCTCGACGGGATGCCCAATGTCTTGGACTGGGCTCCGCCGGGATGGCACTGGGAGGTGGTTTCTGGGGTGCGTCGCTTAGCGAGGAATCCGGGTCTTGTCGTCGACCCAGATCTTCTTTGGTGGCGGTCGCGTGGGCCACAGTCGGTGCGGAGGGAGCCGACCCCCGAGGAGGTTGTACGCCGACGTATCAGGGAGGAGGACGACCACGTCCGTCGCTACATGGCGGTGTTGGACGCCGGTTACTACAGTTTATGGCAGGTGCTTCAGGGATCTCACCCTAGCTACGAGTGGGTGATGGTTCCTTCTCTTTGGGTGTCCACCGCCAGCCGGAGCCGACGTCGTTTACTATTTTAGCTAGTGATATGTTATATATACATATATATATATATATGTACTAGCTCTAGTGATCGACATATATATTAGTGTTGCATATATGTGAACTGGATTATTCGAGATGTAAGCTGGATTATTATTCTAATATTATTGTTGCATGTGCACTTGATTATTTGAGATGTCATTTTCTATATTTGCTTATACTAAATTGTTTTATCTTTTTTTGCATCTCGTCGATATTAGTTAAGCTATGGACGATGTGTTCAATAGCGGCAGAGAGAAAGAAGATGATATGTACGAAATTATCGCCGACGCCGATATCGGTCCTCATGATGACGCCGATATCGATGATGACGGCTCACGATATCTGAAAGATTCCGGTGAGGGAATGTTTGACGAAGGAGAAGAACAAGATCTTCAATTAACAACAAAGTCTGCCGAGGTATATATATAAATATTTATATAAGGCCCCTGGTGATCATAAAATTTACAAATAATTGATTTATCATTAATAATTAAAAAAAAATCTTCTTCTAGAAACCCGGATCGAGCAAATCTTCTTCAAGCAAAGCAAAATGTGGCCCGGCTAAATTGCCGCGGGATGATGTAAAGTACAACATCGATGGGATCGGTTTGAGTGGTCAGCCGAATGCTCCGGAAGCTCACGTGAAGAAATGGATAGCTATATGCGGAGTAATTGTTAGAGATAACATCCCGATTAGCACTCAAGAATGGCATCAACCAAAGGAAGGTGGAAACAAGAGTTTTGTCAGCAATAGAGCAAAAGAGTATCTTTGGGCTAAACTCTTATCATATTTCACCCTACCAGATTAGGCGACACCAGAAGATGTGTTGAAATTCAAGCATGCTGCTCTTAAGAAGAGGGGAGAACTATTCCGATCTTGGAAGGTAAAGCTAAGGTCCAAATACGTCGCTAATAATAAGAAGACTCCAATTTTCACTGGAGCACTAGCGAAGGTAGAAGCACATTTGGACCAATTTTTGGAGAACAACGAATCAGATGAAGCTAAACTTCGGTCGGAAATAAACAAAATTAATGCTGAGAATCATAAGCTTTTCCATACCATGGGGACAGGTGGCTACAAGTCCGCGTCGCCTAAGTGGGATGCATTTGAGAAGAAGCTGATTGCTGCAGGGGTCACTCCAGTCACAATATATTTTCCACCCAGGTGCAGGAGTTGGTTTTTTGGGCATGGGGGAAAGTTGGACCCAAAGACAGGGAAGGTGATTATAAAGGCAAGTCTTAAAG
This sequence comes from Bromus sterilis, assembly GCA_950022295.1. Lineage (NCBI taxonomy): Eukaryota > Viridiplantae > Streptophyta > Magnoliopsida > Poales > Poaceae > Bromus > Bromus sterilis. The sequence goes on along the minus strand of OX465596.1, from coordinate 26,317,343 downwards.
GAGCCGATCAAGAGATACTAAATGCAATTGATGATGCTAGGAATGGGATTTTCATCCCCGAGAGAGAGAACGACGAGCTTACACGCGCCCTCAAGAATCCTGAACATCCGGGACGAACGCGAGGCGTAGGCGTTGTTCCATGGTATGAGGGGTTTTCGGAGTATAAAGATACTTACAAAAGCTGTGCAAGAAAGAAGAAGCTGGAAGCAGACCATCTTTCAAAGTTGGAAAATTCTATGAAGGATATGCAGGAGCGACTACAGGCGTCACTTAGCCAGCAACCGCAGCCAACTCAAGATCCACCTGAAGCAACTACCGTCCCATCTATGACGAAAAGCAGTGTGGGCTCCACGGGGGTCGATGATGGTCACTACCCCGTGGATGATATCACAGAGCAGAAACGTTGCGAGCTAATCTTCAAAATGAACAATATATCCATTAAGGTGGCGGACGGCTTTGCTTTAACGAATCCACCTGGACCACTGCACCACTGCAATCCGATTCCACCTGGCTATGCTCGTGTCGGGGTGGATGAAGTTGTGACGGAATATCAAGAACTAAACCTTGATATTCCTGGAGGTGAAGGGCAGAAGACCCTCAGAGAAGCCAAAAAAAGTGGTATCTATCTATGGAGAAAACAATGGATCATATTTCCAGCCATTATGTCAAGTCCAACGCGTTCGACATCAAGTTCACCACCACCCCCCGAGATGGAGTGCATCCCGACTCCGCAGCACCAGCCGAGTCCTACACCCCTCCCCGAGATGGAGCGCAGTGCGACTCCGCAACATCAGCCGAGTCCTGCACCATCCATCCCTGAGATGGAGCACAGTGGGACTGATCCGCTGCTACGTCAGCCGAGTCCTGCACCATCCATCCCCGTGGAGCGCAGCGCGACTCTGCCGCGTGAGTCGATTCCACCACAACCACCCCACATCGCGAGTCCGCAGCCCCAACCGATCCCACCAGCTCCCCCCGTGATGGATAGAAGGCAAACACGACAATCAAAAAGTAATCGACCTCCGCCGCGTCATAGGAGTCCACCGAAGAAGAAAACAAAGAAAGTTAAACCCCGGAAGAGTCCGCCGGTCTTACCCTGGGATAGGAGTGAAGCTGAAACCAAGGCCATAGTGGATGACCCCGTGGCGAAACACCTTGCACCGAAACCTCCCCCGCCACCGAAGGAGAAAATACCCAAGGTAATAGTACAACACTTCTTGAAGATGTTTGAACCCCCTGTTAAGACCGTGTTCTCGGACTACGAACGCTCTATTAACAAGTCATTTCTGTAAAAGGGTTCAAGAAGCAGCCACTCAGGCAGTAAAAAATGTCGGAAACTGTTGCCCAGCTCGGAGAACAGACAGTGCAATCGATAGCCCCGCTGAAGGTGAATACCAAGCAGCAGGAAGAGATGACCGACAAACAAAGAGCATTTGCTAAAGAGGCGGGTCTTACTATTAAACAATTTTTAAACCTTTATGACTTGTCCGGTAAGCCATCTCCAAAAAGGAAATATGCAAAAGGGGAGCCTATGGTCACTGAAGAAGAAGAGAAGCTATTATCAACGCAAATGCGCAACTTGCATAAGTGGTACATCACAGAAGCTATACCATTCGAGATGACCGACTTCTGGATTCTGATCACGCCAGATTATTTTGACAATGGAACTGGTGACTTGTGGATTGCAAATGAAGAATTATTTCAGTTATTCCATCAATTGGCACTCGACAAATCTATTGTCAGTTTGTATTACGCAAAAAGAAGATGCGGTATTACGCAGAAAGAAGATGTACGAAATGAGAAAAGATGGATTCTTTCGCATTGGGTTCATTGACCCAAATATCATACATGAAGTAACAGTAAAACATAATACAGAATTCGCGGAGACCCTTTTGCTTAAAAGTTTGAGGGATCTACATGCAGAAGAACATATACTATTGCCTTACAACTTCAAGTGAGTGTCATTATTTTGTACAACAAATTATAGTTTTGCTTACTCGATATTGTTATATAAGTGATACCCGCTTACGTGTGCGCATCTATCACTTCATCTTGATAGACATTCAAATGTAAAAAAGGAATGGTTACAGTAATGGACTCACTACATAAAGATATTAGTGAGTATAAATAAATTAGGAACTCATTCGCCAGGTAATTTTAATCATTATCACACATGTAGGCTTCTTTAGTGTTCACTTTAAGTTTCTGTTATATCAAGTAATTAACTCCTTTATTCATTTTCTTTGACGCCAGAGTTTGGGAAAAGTTCAAAAAACTCGAGCGCGGTGAATGGAAGGATAAGCTGACGTGGCAGTACGATAAATATGTGAGAGAACATTCGATTTAATTATATTTCTAGTTTCAATATACCATTATCATATATATGCTTGATTATTAAATCTGTTTGAATTCTATTTTGTTGTGAAGTGTATGAGGCAGACATCGGGGACTGAACCTTGTGCTTACATCGTAATGGAGAACATTCGCTATATGACCGAAACGATTAATCAAAGAACAATGATGGTACATAAATACTATCTAGACTTTGTTCTTACCATATGTAATATATTCATATATTGATCATCTTCTTTAAATAATAAGATTTGGGAGAAGCGGGATAAACTCTACATAAATGATCGCATGCGAGCACTTCAAGAGGAAATAGCGGGATTTCTTCTTCGTGAAGTCCTAAATAAGTCGACTGGAGAATTCCCTTACCATAAGTAATAGGAAACTAGTGTGTTGTCGATATGATGTATACTGTATGTATATTCAAATGCCCTCCACTGTTGTGGGCTCGAGGCAAGCAAAGAGGGGCGGTGGTGAGGCACTAGTACTATATATGATCGATGTCTATATATGTTGGTGGTACGACAATTCTACTATATATGATGGTTCTAGCTAGCTACGAGATATTCTACATGTATATATATATATATGCATTGTACATTATGTAATAGCGTAAAATAAACAGTAATCCTAAACCCAAAAGAAAAGAATTAATAAACCCTAAACCCTAAACTATTAAAACCAAAAAGAAAAAAAACTTAAACCTCTAAACCTTTCACTACTGTAAAAACCTAGTTTGCCGTCAGCTTTGGGCTTTGCCGTCAGCATAATCACGGGGCTGACGGCAAAGATACTTTGCCCTCAGCCAGTAAAAAAAACTGACGGCATAGGATAGGCTGACGGCATATATAGGCTTTGCCGTCAGCTAGTGCTAAGCCGTCAGCCGGCTGACGGCATAGATGGAGAGGGCTGACAGCAAAGCTTGGCCGAAGGCATAGAGAGTGTTCTGGCCCCACATTCGAGCCCCGCCTAACGGGAGCCAGCTATGCCGTCAGCGGGCTGACGGCAAAGAGTAACGGCTGTCTTTGCCGTCAGCGAGCTGATGGCAAAGCCGGGGGTTATCCCCCGCGTGGCCACTCTCCTCTCTGACCTAGCCCCCCACTCGCGCATCTCGCAGCCTCACGCATCGCCGCCGCCCCTTCCACGAGCCGCCGCCGCCGCCGTCCTTCCCCGCCTCGGTTGTCGTCGCCCCGCCCCGCCCCGAGCCGCCCCCGCCCCACCCCACTCGTCGTCGCCCCGCCCCCGCCCCGAGCCGTCTCCGGAGGTGTGCCGCCGCCCGCCTCCCCGCCAAGGTGCCGTCCCCACGGTCGCCGTTCACGGTCGCCGTTCACGGTCGCCGTCCCCGCCAAGGTGCGCCGCTGCCCGCCTCCCTTCCCCTCTCCCTTTCTTTAGTTTTAAGCCGCCCGTGCTCGCCATCGTCGCCATGAACGCGCCCGGCCGAGCCGCGCCCAGCCGCATCTTTGGCCGCCTACTCGCAGCCGACGGGCTCAGGCACTGCAAGGTCAGGCCGACCAGCTCCTTCATCCCCTCCGAGGTGTGCCCAGCCGCCCTCTGGCCATGCCCATCACCACCCCTGCGCCAAACCAGAAGGAAAAACAACTTAGTACTTATGCTATGTCAAACAACTTAGTACTTACCACTAGAATTAAAAATGAACATAGATAACTACTGCTATCTGTTGGAAAAGATAAGCATAGACTTGAGCAAAAATAACTAGTCATGCATTGGAGATTGTTGTTGATTGTTCATGAAGTGCTTGGGAAATTTATTTCACATGGCCAGCATGCTGCATTAGTGATTGCAAGCTACATAAAGCATTCATGGACCATCTAGAACAAGATGCCAAGTTTGATTCCTTGTAGTACTAGTCAAGAGGCTGGCCTAGGTTGCACTGTTGGAACCCCATGTATACAAGTATAGCACATAACTGGATCGTGACCTTCAACTTAATTCGGAACCTTCGACGTTTTTGGGGGTGTGATCCAGCTAAAACCAAAGGGAAATTGGTTTGTTCTGTTCGTTCACAGACTCACAAGATAATCTATTCTCCCACCGCTTTTGCACGGTCAAAATAATCTATTCTCCCACCTAAATAATTATTATTTATGTGTGGCGATGTTTATGAAGAAGAAATCCATGTGTAACAAACTCACAAGAGAAAACTAAGTAACTAGTCGCTCAACAATTGAAGAGAACTAGAATAATGTGAATTAGTAGAGCTTATTATCAGTTTAGGTGTGGCAGCAGAATTGGGGATGTGTTTGGTTGAAGGGATATATTTGAATGGATGTGGGTATCCCCATCCACCTGGCTAGGGATAGCCATTTTTTTGGTTTGGCTTAGTAAAATCTGCGGCGAAGCTACTGTCTTTTCACCACGTATAGTTTTTCTTCATCCAAAAATAGTGCAAACAGCTAACCTATACCTTTGTGGTTCCCCCTCCTTCCCGCAGGTCCTTGCTGGTTCCCCCTTGCTCCTTCCATCGGCTACCTCTCCTTCACTCTCTCATCGTCGGCACCAGGTAGCTAGGCTTTTGCCTCTATGTTTATTGTTAGTTTTAGGTTGTTTATTTCCGACCTTTGTGCCGATGACACTAGCTAAGAGTCGTTGTGTAACCAATATGCGTCTCCCGTTCGAAAGGGTTATGGTTATAAATATGCATGCATTTGCATATTTATAACGGTGATTCTCTTGAATTGTCCAACGTTATCCATGGACAGCCCGGGTATGTGTAGATTGGGTCGTTTTCCCATGCTTTGCTCCGGATCCGATGCAGAGTTTCGACAGCGCCTCCTTGTTGTTCTCCGGGTACACATCCTCTCGGTTAGTTGCCGAGACGTGTATCAGGAAAACAGCGGGGAGGTGCTGCCGAAATTTTGCGTTGGATCTGGAGCAGAGCATAGGAAACGACCCAATCTACACATACTCGGGTGGGATTAGGACCCATCTTTACCTAGTAGCTGGTAGGTGTGCATGCCGTGCATCCCAATGTATTAACCATAATTAAAAAATGGCCATAATTAATTTGACATACTTGATGAACTGATTATTTATATTGTTTATATGTGGATACTATATAGTTAGCTTGCCAGAATGACTGATCGTGAATGGATGTACACCGGTCACCCTAGTAAGAGAGAGATGACCGATGAATGGTTGAGAAAGACCTATGAATTCCTGCAAACGGCATTTTCTAAAGGCCAGCCAAAAACATGGTGCCCCTGCACTAAGTGCAAGAATTACTCGCGACAGACAAAGGATGTAATGGGTAAACACCTGCAGATGCGTGGTTTTACTCCCGGCTATACCTTGTGGACATTTCATGGTGAGTCGGCCCAACGTAACAGAGACGAGGTGTTGCGTCGGCGCACCGATGATTATGGTACAGGGATTGAAGACATGGTGAATGACTTTGATGATGCTCGGAACAAAGACGAAGGCTGAATGTCGAAAGCTTTTTCCTGATAAGACCGAGTACATGGAGGTACGTACATTCCTTAGTTACATTCTTTATTAGTTTTGTTAGGGCTAGTTAGGTCTATTTAGTTACAATACTTAGTTTCATTCTTCATTAGGTGCCCCCGAGATGGTTGGCCGATAAGATGGATTGTTGGGAGATGATAGTGGACAAGTGGTGCACAGAGGCTTGGTTGACCACCCACAATGTGGCCAAGGAGCGTCGTGCCCAATTGGTTGGTGTGCCACACCACCAAGGAAAGTCCAACATCAAGCAATACGCCAAAAAATGGGTATGTGTGCCTTATTTTCTTTCGTCATTAATTCATTTGTGCATGATTTTTGTTGTACTAATTCTTTTCCTTTTCTTGTAGGCCAAACACCATAACCAGCCCGAGCCTCAGGGATACGCCGCGTTTGGCATGGCCCATAAGGGCTCGTACAAGACGGCGACACCATATTCTGAGGGGGATGGGCCGTCGGCGTACACAAGCCTGTCCTCCTACAACAAGATGACGTCTTATTCTGAGGTTGTCAAAAAGCTGCGCGGCCCTGACTTTGACCCGAGCCAGAATCCTATGGATGCGGAGGCATTGATGATCTCTGGTAGCGGTAAGAGTCATGGCACGGTGGCCATGTGTGATGGCTTCATCCCTATCACTGAGACTCTATCTCAGATCAAGGCGAGGCAAACGAGCTCGGCTCCTGTAATACGGCAACGCGCGCGGCCAGTTGATATTGCCATCGAGGTTAGTTTGCCTTCATTATTTATTTCGTTCATTTTTCCCGGGATGGATGATGACAATGCCTTTGAGGAGTGGTTGCAGGCCGCACTTGAGAAGGAGAGAGAGGCCACCAGGCTCTTGTTGGAGGAGAGGGACCGACAGACGCAGAGGTTTCTTGAGGAGGAGAGGGCACGCAATTATGCCCATGCGAAGGCCATGTATGACTTCGTTGCGGTAAGTCACTACTTATTTCACTACTAAGCGTGCATATCAGCTAAGCATGCATGTATGCACAAATTTCACTACTTATTTTTTGCCTCCTCAAAAACTAATTTGCAGGCTATGTGTGAGAAGCAAGGGACGGCGCCCCCTCCGTCGATGCCTTCTCCGGTGGGAACGGTGAGTTTCCTTTCAATGACCAATATTGCACGGTCTTATACCATTGACTGTCGCCGTGCTAACCACATATTTCAACTCTTGCCTTGTTGCAGCATCATTCCAGAGTTGCATCCCACAATCCCGGTACTTCTCCTGGTGAGAGCCCTACCAACCCGAGGACCAACCGAGATGGTGCTTCTCCTCCGTGAGGTGGCCTTCGGTAAGTTATTCCTCTCTTTCTTCTTATTGGTTTGCTCAATTTAGATGATGTCATGCTTTAGTTAGCTTCGTAAATGCTAGTTATCCAAGAAAATTAACATAATTAGCTTACTTACCTCAAAAATGATATATACTTTGCTTATTTGGTACAAACATGACATAATTAGTTGATAAAGCTAAAAAATGGCATAATTAGCTTATAATAGAGCTCAAAAATGACATAATTAGTTTAAAAAGCTTAAATAGAAAAAAGAATAGAAGAACAAAGAAGAGATGAAGAAAGAGGAGAAAAGGATAGAATAAGAAGAAAAAATCTTCTTATTCTTCCTTGTTCTCTTCTTTGTTTTTCTCCATCTTCTTCTTCTTATTCTTCTTCTTCTTCTTCTCATTCTTCTTATTCTAATTGCTTAGCTTAATTTAGATTACTTCTTATTGTATTCTTTCATTTCCGTAACATCAAAATCTTTTCATTTTGCAGATTTTGATATATGCATATGGATAGATGCTCGACTAGACTCTTTTCTCATGTAGCTGGACAGTGTGATGCACTAGCTTGTCTATATATGTGAAACTTTGATGCACTTTTGTCTATGTTCCACTTTGTGATGCACTTGTGATGCACTTCTGTTTATGTTACAATTTGTGATGCACATTGTGATGGACTATTTTTGTTGGATTTTTTGATATGATGCACTTGCTGTGTGCTGTTTAGGTCCAGAATAAATATATGTATTGCTGTTTATATATATGCTTTTGCAAATGCAGGAAATTAACAGAAAAAATATATAAAAAAAATGGTTGGGTCTTTGCCGTCAGCCAGCCGACGGCAAAGGCTTTGTCGTCAGTGTGCTGACGGCAAAGGGGACATGTGGCGGCAGCCTGTTCAATCTGGCAGTAGCAAGTGCCCAGGTTTTTTGCTTTGCCGTCAGCCATCAGCCGAGCTGACGGCAAAGAGAGGACCCACATGGCATGTTAGTGCCGGGCATGACACCTTCGGCCCACCTGACTAGGTCTCTTTGCCGTCAGCCCATAAGACGGCTGATGACAAAGGTTGCCATTAACGCCTAACGGGGGGTCGGCTCACGCGGTTGCCGTCAAGCCTCTTTGCCGTCAGCACGGCCTGTCCAGCTGACGGCAAAGCCGATGCCGTCGGTCGATTTTGGGCTGACGGCAAAGAAGCACTTTGCCGATAAAATCGTGGCCAGCTTCGTTGCCGTCAGTACACGGACTCCAAATTCTAGTAGTGTTTAGAATCGGTTTGTGTTACAAACCGGTGCTAAAGGTTCCCGAGCCCTCGTGCCCGACCTGCCACCACGTGCCTGGCTGCAGAGCTTTTAGAACCGGTTCGTGCGTAACCGGTTCTAAAGGGGTTCACCCTCTAGCACCGAACCTTTAGCACCGGTTGCCAAAACCGGTTCATATGGCCTCCCAGAACCGGTTCTAATGACCTATTTTGCACTAGTGGGTGCAAGGATTGTTTACTTTACGCAAAGTTCTTTAATGCAGTTGTCCGTTGCTTTGAGTTTACACTTTGGGTGGGATTCGCAACTTAATACCAGCGAGATGTTCTGGATAGATATCTCAAGGTGGATGATTAGTAGATAGATGCAGATGGATTTCGGTCTACTTGTCTTGGCGTACCGCCCATGCTTTTGAGCCTCTTCCTTTCTTTATAGCATAATTAGCATTGGTTTGCGCACATAATCCAGTCAATTGCCCAGATGTAATTTTTTTACCTCGCATGGCTATTTTATCGTCTTTTGGGAGAGAGACATCACTAGTGCACATCATAGGACCCCGATCCATATTTCCAATACTGTTTACACCCACTATAAATTTACTGCATTATTTAATTTTTAGTTGCTATCACTATCATTATTATCCCGTGCGTTATATCCTTTGTAAACAACAAGGCCGGAGGAATTGACAACTCCCTTGTACTCGTTGGGAAGCAAAGTTATTTGCTGTGTGTGAAGGTCCAGGTCAAGGAAGCAACTTTTGTCTAAAACGGTGCCATTGTTTCCTTGCCACCTTCTTATATCTGTTGGAGTCCTACTGGTTGATCCTAAACCTTAGAATCTTCGCTAAGGGAAATTGCCGTTGTCTACATCTCAACCTTCCACTTTGGGTAACCAACGAGGGGGCGTTAAATCGTACCATCAAAAGCAATTTCTGGCGCCGTTGCCGGGGACTCCAATCTTCAAGATAGGGGAGTTGCACACTATCTTTTATCTTTGCTTTTTAGTCTTGTTAGTTTACCTTTTAGTTTTTGCTTTAGTGTCCTTTATCAAAAATCAAAAAAATAGTTATCTTGCTTACTGCTGCTATGGGTTCCTCCGAGAACACCAAGTTGTGTGACTTCACTAGTCACAACAACAGTGACTTTATCTGCACTCCTATTGCTACACGTGCTACTTCAGCACCTTCTTATGATATTAAACCTGCTTTGCTGAACCTTGTTATGAAAGATCAATTCTCCGGTGCTAGAGATGTTGTTGCTTTGCACTTAAATAATTTTATTGAGCTCTGTGATATGCAAAAGTACAAAGAAGTAGATGGTGATATTGTTAAGCTTAAGCTTTTTTCCTTTCTCCTTGAGAGATGGAGCTAAAATCTGGTTTAAATCCTTGCCTAGGAATAGCATAGATTCTTGGGACAAGTGCAAGGATGCTTTTATTGGGAAGTACTACCCCCCTTCTAAGATTATCCAATTGAGGAGCTATATTATGAATTTTAAGCAATTGGATAATGAACACGTTGCCCAAGATTGGGAACGCATGAAATCTCTTGTTAAGAATTGCCCTACGCATGGTTTGACTACTTGGATGGTTATCCAAACTTTTTATGCTGGCTTGAACTTTACCTCGCGGAACTTGCTAGATTCAGCCGCGGGAGGAACCTTTATGTCAACAACACTTGGTGCTGCCACAAAACTTCTCGATGAGATGATGACCAACTATTCCCAATGGCACACCGAAAGAGCTCCAACAGGTAGGAAGGTAAACTCTGTCGAGGAGACCTCCTCCCTAAATGAAAAAGTTGACTTGATTATGTCTCTACTTACCAAGCAATCTCCTATTGATCCTCATGATGTTCCTTTAAATTATTTGATTGCTCAAGATCAAGTAGATGTGAACTTTATCTCTAGAAACAACTTCAACAACAATGCTTATAAGAGTAATTTTGGTAGCAATCCTAGACCGTTCCCCTCCAACTATGGGAACAACAACACTTATCCTAGCACCAAAAACTCCCTTTCTGAATTAGAGAGTATGCTTAAAGTCTTTATCACTACCCAAAGAGCCTTCAACAAGAGTGTAGAGGAAAAAATAGACAAATTAGGTAACCTCTCATCGAAGGTAGACAATTTAGCCCATGAAGTAGAATTGCTTAAAATTAGAACTTCTCCCCTTGAGGAGAGACAGTCACTCCTATGAATTCTATCCAAGTGCAAATTAATGAAAACATTAGGATGATGGCTAAACTCAAAGAGATATGGGATAGAGAAAAGGAGGAAGAGGATAGAATTAACAGCCTTCCTACACACCATACCATTGCTACTATCCAAGTGGTTGAGGATATCCAAACTCTTAGCACCCAATGCACCCCTAGTCCCATAGGACCTATTAATGGTGATGCTATGACCTCAACCGTAGAAGAAGAAATTCCTATGACTATAGAAGCTACCAAACAAGTGAGCCTAAAGGACACCACTACCAATTTAATTGATAGTAGTGACCTTGATTTTGATAATTGCACCCTTTCTGAAGTTATTCGTTTCCTTCACAAGATGTCTAGAGACCCCCACACTAGCACACTTAATCTTGCATTCACGGAGCATATCACTAATGCTCTCATCAAAGCTAGGGAGGAGAAGCTTAGGGTAGAAGCCTCCATACCTAGAAATCTAGAAGATGGTTGGGATCCTCTGATTAAAATTAGGTTGAGTAACTTTTCTTGCTATGCTTTATGTGATGTTGGAGCTAGTACCTCCGTTATGACCAAAAGAATGTATGATATATTTGAATTGAAACCTTTTGATCCTTGTTCTTTTGGTGTTCGTCTTGTCGATTCTTTCGTAAAGAAAACTTTGGGAAAGATCGATGATGTTCTTATCATTGTCAATGACAATTATGTTCACGTTGATTTTACTATTATGGACATTGAATGTGAACCTTCTTGTCCAATTATTGTGGGATGTCCTTTTCTTCGCACCGTGGATGTTGTTATTGATATGAAAGAAGGGATCATAAAATTCCAATTCCCTCTCAAAAAAGGGATGGAACACTTCCCTAGGAAAAAGATTAATTTGCCTTTTGAGTCCGTCAGACAGGCTAGTTATTTTCTTGAAAAGACTTGATCTATTTGCATTAAGCCTAGCTAATGGCTTTAAAGAAGCGCTTTCGGGAGGCAACCCACAACGAATTTAGGATTTCCATTTTGTTTTACTTCTGTTTTTAGTGGTCTTGATTATTGTTACTACTGTAGAAACATCATTGTATCTTTACTTTTCAAGCTTTGTGCCATTTATAGCCTCATATGACAAGGGAAGTGAATGTTGTGACATGCTGTCCAGAAAACAGATTCTGTCCTTGTGACTAGAAAAATCACAGAAAAATCCCAGTTCATATTTTCGAGCTGAATTTTCTACACAGCGTGCTCTATATAATTACGGAACTTTCGTATGTTCTGAGTTTTTTGATTTGAGTTGGAGAAGTATCCCTAAAAAATTCTTTACTACCTGCTGGTCTGTTTTTCACAGATTCTATCCAGTTTTGCCTTTTCTTCATTTTGCAAACCTTAAGCTTGCTTTTTCTTTGCAAACTTTTTTTGAAATCTTGAGAAACAGTAGCTCTTCAAGAATATCTTTATTTCCAGTAGAGAAAAAATTATTTTATTATGGGTACTAACCTCACTAATCAGATTATGATGAGTTATGTATGAAGGGAGTTTTCAAGTGTGCGAGGGAAGATGATGAAAGAAGATTTAGGAGTGTCAAGCGCTCAAGCTTGGGGATTCCCCCATGCATCCCCAATATATATTCAAGGAGACTCAAGCGTCTAAGCTTGGGGATGCCCCCGTACATCCCCTTCTTCATCAACAATTATCAATTCGTCTCTCGTTTCACTATATTTTTATCACTTCATGCGTTATGTGCTATGCTTGGAGCGTCTCGCTCTTAGGTTTTATTTTTAGTTTTCTTTAGCTTTGCTTTCTGTTCATAAAAAGTTAGAACCCAGATTTCTTTTTGTGGGAGAGAAACACGCTCCACTTTCAAAATCTAGAACACAACATAGGATTTTTCATGCTTATCTTTGTTGTGTTTGTTCTTTATCTTTTTCATAGCTACTGCCATGTTTTTCTCTTAGTTTTCATGCTTATCTTTTCAAAGAGCTTTTGCTTAGTTTGTTGCTGGAACTCTCTTGAGTTTTCATGTTTATCTTGTTTAGAGAGTTTGCCTGTTGCACTGAGTTTTGTGTCTTGACTTGGAGTAGGTAATTGAGGTTGCTATTCTTTTGTAGTAGTAACTTGCAATAGTTTTGAGGTATTGTTTTGAGTAATGTTTGGACTTTTTGTGTCAAGAGCTTTAGCCTATTACTGATAGATGTCGTATTTTGGGAAATCCGTGTTTATTTTCAAAACTTAAAAAATTAGTTGAGAACTTTAGCTACTAGATGGATCACTACACTTCTGAGGGGTCGAATATTAGAGTACACTCACGTACCATGAGTCAAGGATGCGCAAGGATAACCAAACCCCCATACACTCCTCCTCGGGGTACTTGTCTCTTTGTGAAACCTCCTTATTAGATCGAGAGTTACCGATAATAAGTGCATGATTTCTTCGGACTAATGTGAGTATTCGAAAGTTGACACTTCCACCTTCCCATACTTTTCTAGCCTCTCCTGTGCCGTACATTGCTTTCTTCTCACTCCGAGAGTTGGCGTCCACCTTCGCCGGTACATCCAAACCCTTGGCATGATACGCTCTGTCATCATAAACCTCCTTATATCCTTCCTCAAAACAGCCACCATACCTACCTACCAAGGCATTTCCATAGCCTTTCCGAGATATATTGACATGCAACATCCATCTTCTCATGACTTGATCTTCATGTCATACATGATACTTGCTTGATCGATGAGCCGCATGCTAGTTGGGCCTTTCCCTAATCATTTCTACATAACGCGCTAGTATCATTGCATATCCTGCTACACTGGCAGAGTCATACATTTGCATACATCGTGATAGTTACATCTTCTTTATGATTTGAGTACTTTTGTAAAGCAGGAAAGATCTTCTATACTTTTTGTAATATATAGAGTGTTGCCCCTAAAGTGAGGAAAATATCCCAAAGTGGAAAAATTAAAAGATCCCAAAGTGGACAAATTAAAAGATCACAAAGAGGAAAAATGAGAGAAATAGAAAGAGCCATTAAGGCCACCAAAAAAAAGAAAAAAGAGAAAAAAGAAATAAAAAGAGAGAAGGGGGCACACTACTATTCCTTTTGAGAGATCCACACTCGTACTCCCTCTTATATCTTGTACTCCATAGAGATTATCATTTATGCATATAGCTATGTGGGGACCTTCACACTATTGAACTTGGCTTGTATATTCCAATGATGAGCCTCCTCAAATGAGCTCTAGGTCTTCTTGAGCAAGAAAGTTGGATGCACCCCCACTAGTTCCATTGGAGAGCTTACCTTAGCTCATATGTGCATCCGTTGCATGGCAATCCCTACTCCTCACATCATATCTATCATTTGGATTTCTCTCGCCTATGATTGTCCTCATTGATGTGAGCCTTTCACACCTTTTTGTCTTCCTCCTCCACCATATTCTCTCTTTGCCATCCTAAGTGTCAACTTTCTTTCTTACGCTCATCCATTGCATGAGTGCTCAAAATGTCGAAAAGGAGTGGATCATTTTGACTTGTACCTGGCTAGTGGTCTGGGCATGAGTCAAGATAAGATTCCAAAGAAGACCAAGTGTGAAACTTTAGTAGATTGAGTTCTCAACACAAAAATATATTTGTTCTCGTATATCCCTATCCCCTTTCTTGCACGCAAACACCATTTGGAGACATTCGAGTCACGGACAGCGAGAGCTCTTGCACCTTTATGTTCTTATGTTGCTAGTTTCAATGCTAAATATAGACTCTTGCCTGTTCTTACTTGAATTGAATTACATGCCTTGATTGCTTTACTTAAAAGTTCTTATATGGTTGTTAGCATGTCACCACAGAAATTATGCTTTTATCATTTACCTACTCTAGGACGAGCAGGAATTAAGCTTGGGGATGTTGATACGTCCAAAACGTATCTATAATTTCTGCTTGCTCCATGCCAAAACCGGTTCATATGGCCTCCCAGAACCGGTTCTAATGACCTATTTTGCACTAGTGGGTGCAAGGATTGTTTACTTTACGCAAAGTTCTTTAATGCGGTTGTCTGTTGCTTTGAGTTTACACTTTGGGTGGGATTCGCAACTTAATACCAGCGAGATGTTCTGGATAAATATCTCAAGGTGGATGATTAGTAGGTAGATGCAGATGGATTTCGGTCTACTTGTCTTGGCGTACCGCCCATGCTTTTGAGCCTCTTCCTTTCTTTATAGCATAATTAGCATTGGTTTGCGCACATAATCCTGTCAATTGCCCAGCTGTAATTTGTTTACCTCGCATGGCTATTTTATCGTCTTTTGGGAGAGAGACATCACTAGAGAATATCATAGGACCCCGGTCCATATTTCCAATACTGTTTACACCCACTATCAATTTATTGCTTTATTTACTTTTCAGTTGCTATCATTATCAATATTATCCCGTGTGTTTTATCCTTTGTAAACAACAAGGCCGGAGGAATTGACAACTCCTCTGTACTAGTTGGGAAGCAAAGTTATTTGCTGTGTGTGCAGGTCCTGGTCAAGGAAGCAACTTTTGTCTAAAACGGTGCCATTGTTTCCTTGCCACCTTCTTGTATCTGTTGGAGTCCTACTGGTCGATCCTAAACCTTAGCATCTTCGCTAAGGGAAATTGCCGCAGTCTACATCTCAACCTTCCACTTTGGGTAACCAACGAGGGGGCGTTAAATCGTACCATCAGTCGGCCGTCCGGGATGGATGCCGATTTTACTTTTCTCTTTTCAACAACCGAGCCGTGTTCTGAGCTGCTTTTCGTCCGCCTCGAGTAGTTGTTGAGTTTCTTTTCGAAGTGGAGACCCTATGTTCTGAGTTGTTTTCTCGGCCGTCTTAGGGGACATCCGCATTTTTTTATCAACGATGTCTCATGCTCTGAGCTGATTTTCGGTCGCCCGTCTTGAGCAGTGCTTGAGCTATTCCAGTAAACGTCCCAGGTCTGAGTTGTAGCGACCGTTCTGGTGGCTACTCGGTTATTCTCTGGTTTTTGCAAGGGATTCAGATGGTCATCGACTACCGCTAAATCTTTTGAAGTGATTCTTCTATTGGTTGCTGTTAATCTTCGCTCCGTTGGATTTCTTGTTGGTTATCGTTCGGTTCGTCGTTTGGTTCTTTGGTGTCACCTTATTTTCCCCGATGGAAAGTTGCTCCTAACCCTTGCATATCTCAAAGAGTCAACACAAGATCGCAGAACGTCACGAAGTCACCAAGTCAAGGACCTACACGGAATACATTGAGAATATTTGACCCCAATATGAGTTCTGCCTGAATGAATCATTCGGATCTAGTTCGCATCATCCCGATGGCTCACGTATGGGTGCTACCGAAGCCATCAGTTGCATCAAGTCTGTACTAACTACGACAGCCGCGAAGACTCAGATAAAGGAAGATATAAGTTTTTACCCATGTACCTATGCTTCAAAGGCATGTCACACAAATACAAGCTACTATATTTCGGTATATTCCGAAAAATGGTCAGAACATATCATGAAGTCAGAATCCAGCAAAGGAATGATTGGAAGAATGTTTTCCTCTAGCAAGCCAGCAGTCAGCAAATTTTTCAGTTTTGTACACATGCTTCCATGGGAAAAATTGTGGCTATGAAGAAGCTCAGTCTTCCGTGGCAAGATACCCGGCACAGCCGACATGTGCAGTATATCCGCCTTCTTCAGTACGCTGTCAAGATATATTCTGGGCCAAGACATTCAACCTTCCACCACAAGCCACTGAGTAAATCTTACGGTGCAAGACACCCAGTCGTGCTCAGTTTGCCCACGAATGGATTCCAGCACAAGATACCCAGCTGTCTACAGTGGTCGGCCGCGGAGACTTCCCGTGCAAGGAACCGATATCTCCACAGTGCAAAGAGGCCAACTTCGGAGACAAGACAATCCATCTTCTTCTGTAAGCGATCAGAGAAGCTTCCGTAGTAAGACATCTAGCCTTCCCCAGCGAGCTACCCCGGCCAAGCTTCGCCGATGAGCTACCCAGTCTTCCCCGACACGCCATCATGCCTGCAACAGTATTGTCAGAAATCCAGTCATTCAAAAGCAATAAAGTCTTCAGCATCGTCAGGACACACACAATCTATGGGCATTCTTTTCAAGTATGCAAACTACCCCGGTATGGATAGAACCATGCTTGAAAAAGTTATGCACCTGAACATCAGTAAGGAACCGCAACTCTCGGAAGACAAGTCAGCAAGGGAATCAGATACACACCTCAGCCTGGAAGAAAGACTGACAAAGTCATGAAGGAACACTCTGAGGAAAGGAAGTCATGCAGCATTGGATCTTGCCCCAATCACGAGGATCAGCTCCTCACGTCCGACAAGTCCCGAAGAAAGATAGTCTGGAGACCCCCCCATTCCTTGCCACCGAGATTGTCGTGATGAGCCAAGAGACACAAGGTGAAGATAACCCGTCTGTCTCAAAGGAAGATGCCGACAGAATAAGAAGCCGTTATGCATGAAGTACAAAGAAGAGGATGCTGAAGAAAGAGAAGCCGGTACAAGAAGATGAGTGTAGACGTATCAAGACCCAGGGCAGACAGACATGTCCTGTGTCGAATCTTGCTGCAATGTATGCTACAAGAGTAAGCGTTGCATCTCGCAGGCTGTCAAAAATAGGCAACTCTTGCGAACCCGACGAGTACCGCAGAAGGATGAACTGTATGGACCTCAGAGTCACTTGTTGCCTCGATCAGTTGAAGTCACATGTACCACCAAAGGCACCTACGATGGAGAAATCTCAATCTATGGGAAAAGGACCGCGTACCCAGCACGTCAACCCAAGAAGTTACCCAAGTTTGGAATTGCGGGGATACCCCAGTCTTCTTCACTAAGACCACCTATGCATCTCAGCATCTTGACTATAAGAACCGCGTCGGAGCATGACATGGTCTAACGCCACTCACGGATATGCAGTGTGACAAAGAAATCTCAGCATGAGTCAATGTTCAGAATTTGTGCCCCGTTCCGTATTGATGATCAAGATGTGCAAGCCAAAAGCAATGTGATGCCACCCCATGTGCCGCTATTCAAGATCCCGCACAATGGGACACCATGATGGTAAGAATTTTGAGATACCGGCTACCCATGAAGGCCAAGCCTTTTTTTCGAAGAGGCCAATACAAGGATTCAAGACCGTGCCGCTAATCAGGCCCGAGATGCCCCGAGAACAGTATGGGTATCGTCAACATTCATCCTATGACAAGACATTCCCTTATCATACAAGTCAGCAGACACAAGGATGAATGTCAGTAGGAAAGGATCTGATATAGCAAGAAAGAACATTAAGTCGGAGATATGGATTGGGTGAAGCAAGCCCCCTGAGCCAAAAGTTATTGGACGCTACGGAGGGAACAGTATGCAGTAAACAGGGTATCCGAGAAGCAATGAGTTTCCTAAGAACGATAAGTTTTCAATGGGTCCCTGAGCAACGAAATCTCGAGGACGAGATTTTTTTCTAAGGGGGGTAGGTTTGTGACACCCCTGGAGTTTGGTTCTTTCTTTTTTCCAATAACTTTTCTGAATTATTTCTGGATTTGCCATTTCGTTTGGATTTTGAGCAACCCTTTGGACTTGAACTTGAGCATATTTTATTTCCAAGCTCAAGTGGCCCATGATTCCCTATCCCTTTTTCCCATGATCATCCCTTTGATCCACACATCCAGGCCACATTTTATTCAAGCCATGTATTCCTTTTCCAATAAAAGGATTATTCCTATTATTTGAGGATTGTGAAGCAACCACTATTTATATTGCTCCATAAATCCCCAAATAATTCCCACCTAGCCTTGACATTATATCT
Organism: Bromus sterilis; assembly: GCA_950022295.1. Classification (NCBI taxonomy): domain Eukaryota; kingdom Viridiplantae; phylum Streptophyta; class Magnoliopsida; order Poales; family Poaceae; genus Bromus; species Bromus sterilis. The sequence continues at coordinate 26,298,986 of OX465596.1, read as the reverse complement.
TGACAAATTCTTCAAAAACATTGCATGCCCCAAGTGAAATTTTCCTCTAGAAAAGTTCATTTGTCTGTGGGGGCAGATTGGCACATTGTGAAGGGAGTGCCATTTCTCTTGATCCATTGCTGGTGAAACTTTTTGTGCAATCTCATATGATCATATCATTAACCTCCACCAAATTCCACCACCATTTGCTTAGCCAAACTCCCGCCATAAATTCTCAAAGTGTGGATGCAGAAAGGGGCATTGTGAAGGAAGTGCAAGCTAGGGGATCCCATTTGATCTGAAACTTTTCGTGTTTGATACCACCACCAAATACCTCCACCAAACCAAATTTGAGCCAAATCCCATCACCCATGAGAGTGCATCATCATGTGTTAGTTTCTGGCCAGAGGGGAACCTTGTGAAACAAATACTAGCTAGGTGTGTCCAATGGCCATGAAAGTTTACACACATATTCACACACCCAAATAACCCAGCTACACCAAAATTCAGCCCAATCTATTCAGCCAAAGTGATGCTAGTTTCAAAAATGTGATTCTGGTCCATTTGGCACTTTACAAAGGAAGTGCATTGTTCCTTTGGCCATTTGGGTTGTAAGTCTCCAGATCACTAGTCCTTTGCACCTTAGTCACATGTGACAACCTGGCATTTTCCCAATCCTCACCATTTTTCCTCAGCTTGCCTCCCAAGTTTGCAACAGTGAACTTCCGCTTGAAGTAGAGATCAACATAGTGGGCATCTTGACCATCCAAAGGTACCACAACGATCAGCCATCAAAGGAGCATGTGCTAGACAAGCTTGGCCACACTGAAACCCTCCCCAGATGAACCATCCCTGGATGGCTACGCCCATGGCATGCTGTCGTCTGCACTTGGCGTTCTCTCGCCACGCCCGAGTCCACCCCGACGCGTCGCCCTCACGCTCTAGTGCTCCCCTATCCACTTCCTCGTGTCCACCCGCGCTGCATAGTGTGCCTTTACACGCGCCCTCTCCTTCGTGCCTTATCCCCATCGGAATCACGCCGGCAGCCCGCTGCCAAGCGAGATCCCGACGGGCACAGTGGCTCGTCCTGTCTCCATCACGCGTGCTCCCCCCCCCCTCTGCACTTCGCACGCTTTCTGCACCCCCACGTGCTCCACGCCTCCCCCAGAAATCTCTCGACGCCCCCAAGAGACAACAGCTCACCTCGCCGCCGCGGTATCCTCTGTTTGTCGCCGCCTGAGCCCCAGCGTCGCCGCCAGCCTATATAAATGCATGCCCTTGCTCGCCCCAGCACTCCAGCAGCCCACGCCTCCTCTCAATCACAGCCCCGCGCCAAGAATCAACGTCGGGAACCCTTCTTCCTCGCCTCCGGCAACCAGCGCCGCCGTAGTGCCCCCACCGATGTCAGCTACCTCTAGAGCCCCCCAGGTCCCGCTGAGCGCACCATTAGACTCCCCTGCTTTTCCTGGTGCTCCCGCGACTGGCCCCTACCCGAATCGTCGCCGGAACCGACGCCGGCGTCCTCAACGTCGTCAGAGCCGTGGTCTGCACCGCCGCAAAGCTTCTCCCCCTAGAAAACGGTCACCGTTTGGAGTGCCACGGATACAAGGAGGACCGCCGTGAGCTCCCCCTTTGATTTCCCCTGGTCCCGACCCCGGCCATGCGCTCTCGTCAGAGTTCTGCCGCCTGTGAGCCTCGTCGTCTCTGTTTCCCTCCCCCTCTCTCTAAACCTGATGGGTTGTCCCCACCCGTCAGCCTCTCCTATCGCCCCGAACCATTTTTCTAGTGGTAGCATAATCCAGTGTGACACCCTGGATTTTGGGACTTTCTTTTTCCAAAAACTTTTCTGATTTATTTCTGGATTTGCTATTGGATTTGATTTTGAGCACCTCGTTGGACTTGAAACTTGAGCATATTTTCTTTCCATGGTCAAGTGGCCCTTGTTTTCAAGCCTCTCCATGTCATTCCATTGTTCCATCCCATCCAAGCCACCATTTTATTCAAGCCTTATATTCCTTTTTCCATTAAAAAGAATATTCCAATTATTTGAGGTTTGTGCAGCAACCCATATTTATATTGCTCCATAAATACCCAAATAATTCCCACATCTCATTGACATCATATCTTGCCAAATTCTACAAAAATATTTCATACCCAAAGTGGATTTTTCCTCTAGAAAAATTCATTTGTCTGTGGGGGAAGAATGGAGCTTTGTGAAGGGAGTGCCATTTCTCTTGATCCATTGTTGGTGAAACTTTTTGTGCAATCACATTTGATCATATCATTGATCTCCACCAAATGCCACCACCATTTTCTTAGACAAACTCCCACAATAAATTCCCAAAGTTTGGATGCAGCAAGGGGGCATTATGAAGCAAGTGCATGATAGGAGATATTAGGGAAAGTCATTTTATTCCCTCTCTCTTTAATATTCATTTCAACACCAAAAGTATTAAATCCCAGAGAAAAATCAAAAACATCAATCAAACAATCATTATCTATTTAATTTTATTAACATTCCAAAATTCGGAGAATTTTGGGATGTTACACCTAGTGTATGATTGAGCTATGCAAAAGATCATGCCTAGGGGAGCTATGTACAAGCCATGCCACAGCACAAACATTTTCTGCAGCATTGCTACATTTACAAAGGAGGTACCAAGTACATTGATCCCATTGAGCCCAAACTTTCCAGAAACATAGTCCTTCCTATCCTTAAGCCCAGAGACAACCTGGATCCACCCCAAACCCCACCATGTGAGTTATGCTTCTGCTCCAATTTTGCTGTATCCAACTGTTCCTTGAGATAGAGATCAATCCAGAGCACCATCTTGCCAACCAAGCATACCACAGTGATATACTCTCAAAGGACAACAGTCTGGACACATTTGGCCACGAGAAAGTCTATCCAAAACCACAGTGGGCGTGGTGGCCGCGCATATAGCATGCTGGGAGCACGCACTGTGCGCGCACGCTTGCTCTGCTCGCGTGCTGGTCGCGTCGCCATCCCACCACTGTGCGCCCTCGTCGTTTCCCTGTTGTCCAGCCGCGCCGCCCGTCTTTGGGCAGCTCGAGTGCACCTCGCCACCTCGTCCCGTCGCCCTCAGCTCGCCGCATGCCTCGGCCGCGTCCGCCCGGCGTCTTCCGGCCACGGCATCTCGCCCTGGCTATAAAAGCCATGCGCCCGAGCCCTTCCGAGCACCACCAACACCTCCTCGAGCTCTCCTAGCCCCAACCCCTCTTCCAATTCGGTTCCGGAGCCGCTCCATCGATCCTGCGACCACCTCCGAGCTCAGGCCAAATTCCGGTGACCCGAGCCACCTCCCTCTCCTCCTAGACCCCACTGGACCTCCCATAGCCCCTCCCCTCGAGCCGAGACCACGGCCTGCCCCGCCACTGGTCGCCCCCGCTCGGCGTGCCACACCCAGCCGCGGAGGAACGGCGCCGCGGGCCACCCCTGCGCGGCTCCGTGGTCGCCGGCGGCCGTGCCGGGGCCAGTAGCGCCCCGATCCCCTTCGTCGGCAGGCGAGCTCCCGCCCTTCCCTCTCCGGCGCCGCGTCGTGGCCGCTCCCCTGTCTCTTCGTCCACGGGAAGAAGAAGAAGAACAGAGGGGGGCGCGATCTGATAGGGAGGGCCTGCTGGTAAGCCGCACGTGTCGCTGACGGCTGGGCCCGGACCTTTCAGTGGACGCGTACCCGAGAAAATACGTTTTCCTGCGAGGAAAGTGTATTTCTGGTCCCTTCGGTCCGAAATACGTTTTCGCATATCGAAAGCGTACTTTCCTTCTCTGCCGGCCAGAATACGCTTTGGTTTCACAGAAGGCGTATTCATCTCTTCTGCGGCCCGAAATGCGCTTTCACTTATAGAAAGCGTATTCCACCCAAATCCAGCCCCCGACACCGTTTCGCGAATATCTCTGCAACCGTAAGTCCAAATTGAGTGATTCTTTTGCGTCGGCTTTGTTTTGATATCCTCTTCATGTTTGCATAGGTTTCATGCCATGTTTTGATGTTGTTATTTTCTGGTCAAACAAAAGATGGTGTTTGACTTTTTGCCCGTTGCTCTATTTGAAATATTTTTGCAGGGCGTTGTCGGTGTCCAAGATCGAGGGTGTTTCACACCACTATGGTGAAAGGCAAGCCACAATACCCTTTGCACCTTTGCAAATCTTTGACGTGCTTTTAAAATTGCCTTACAGTGATACGCTTACATCGGTGATCATGATCATGTTGCCGTTTTATGATTGATGCTATCATTTCCATGCTATCCTTGAATATGCTACTACTATGCCATGTTTGGCCATGTTACATTCATGCTATGCTTTGATCATATCATTGTCATGTTATACTCTGCATCACCGTAACCACAACATACCAACACCATGTTAAGTTGCTCATGTTATCCTTATGCTAGTTCATGTTATGCCTAAGTTATGCTCAACTACATTCATAATGTTGCCATGTTAATAACTTAATCTTTGTAACACGGATAAGTTCACCATCTAAAATATGTTTGATCATATCTGAAATCATATGCTAATATGCTATGCATTGTCATGCTCTGATGCTACTCATGTTGCACCTGATACTTGTGTTTGCTGTTGGAGACATGCTTCATGACAAGTTGATCAGGTGCCACCGAACCGAACATATCTGTGCAACCACATTTGCCTGTATGGGCGGGCCTTGATTCGGTCTGCAGCTGGGTTCTCTTATTTGTATCACCAAAGTAGGGGAGGCTACGCGCGCGCGGCTACCCTGATCAGGCAGGCGGCGGTAGTCTTGACAGCCAAGTATGTTTTGCGCGCGGTCCCTGCCGGGGGGACAAAGTTTATGGACCAAGTGATGGTCAGGGCCATGTGATGGTCAGTGTCGGAAGGACACAAGGGCTACCCAAGACGGGATGTCAGTGATACGGTAAGAGGGACACGCGGTAGCATCGGTCTCGTTGGAGAAGTCCTAGTTCACTCCTACGGTGCAAGTTCCAAGGATCATGTGGGACAAGTACCGGGGTGCTGGATGGAGGAAGAACTCCATAGTGTGGGTAACGTGCACAAACTCTGCATAGTCACACAAATCTATTCGAATAGCCGCGTCCACGGTAATAGACACAGTTCATACTAGGTCACACCATATGATCAACATGAGTTCGGTGGTATGTCTGTGGTAAGTGGATTGGTTGGGTGGTAACGAGGGACACCTAACCCGTTGAATGGTCATGCGATGACCCGTTCGGTCATACGATGACCCGTTCGGTCATGCGATGACCCGTGGAAGTGATTGGTCACGAAGTGACCCGATGCTTGAGTCTGTAAGGACTCCGAGGTAAGCCCCATGATCATGCGACGATCATGTGGGGTCCATTGTGTGTGCATTAATCTTAATGCTGATAATATGCTTGATGAATATCTATTTGCATGATATTGTTGCTCACCTGTTTAACTCACTAATATACTTTAACATGTTGCCATGTTATTGTTTTTCCTTGATGCATGGTTGTTGTAGCTTGCAAGTACATTCAATGTACTGACCTGGCGTGTTATGCCAGATTTGCAGGCCGTGCTTTGGATGCGTAGGGCGACGTTCCCGATGTTTGCGAGCTACGAGTTGTCCCAGCCAGTGTCCTTGTAGATTGGACTTCATCGTCGCCGTTGTTGTTCCGCTGCCGAGTTATATTCCACTACTAGACAGTTATGTTGCTGCTTGGTGTAAAGCTGAGGCTAGCCTGAGGAGCAAGCTGTGTCTCCGCTAGCGTTGTAATAGACCTCGTGTACCCCTATCTTCGGTAATAGAAAGCTCTTCAGTTCTATATCAAGCAGTGTCGTGCTCCAGAAGATTTGATCTCTGGGCTGGTGCACGGGGCGTTCCGGTCCTCTGAGCCGGGGTGCCACATCCAGCATTACGCCATCGACGTCACCCCCCTGGGAATTTCCAGAAATCTTTTTAAATCATTTAAAATAATTATTTGACCCAACTTCGACCTTGAATATCTTTTGATATATAAGTCCAAATGAGTTGAAACTTTTTGCACTGGTTTTGTCTTGAGCTCCTCTTCAATTTGGCATAATCATGCCATGAATTTCTGTTGTTATTTGCTGATCAAATAAAGATGGTATTTGACCCCCTTTTTCCCATTGCTTTATTTGAAAATATTTTCAGGGTTTTTCTTGAAGACCAGAAGCTTTCCCCTACCCCTTGTTGGTGAAAGGCAAGCCACAATTTCTTTTGCACCTTTGCAAAGCCTTGACGTGTTTTAAAACATGCTTTAATCTTTGATGAATAATGATTATCTTGATATGATGGGATCATACTATGTTCATATGATTGGACCATGTTGGTGATGCTACCTTGCATAATATGTTTGATATTGATGCTATGCTCTGACCATGACCTCATCCTAATATTCTTTGAACTATTCCATTCAAGATATGCCATTACCATGCTATGTTCATCATGCTCGTATGCATTGTAATCCTACCCAAGTTCATGATCGTGATATGCTACATGTTAATATCATGTTGATCAATTTAACCCGGTTAAGTTAATCTTATAAACATGCCTTGAAATAATCCAACTATAACCGTACCTCGGATTGTTCTACAAGTATTGCATGATATTGTTATTTGAATGTTCTTGTTGCACATGATACTTGTGTATGTTGTTGGAGACATGTTTCATGCCAAGTTGATCAGGTGCCACCAAACCGAACTTATTGGTGCAACCACGCTCGCCTTTATGGGAAGGCCTTGGCTCAGTCTATCGGTGGGCTCTTTTATTCGTATCGCCCAAAGAGGGGAGTCTATGCGCGTGCAGTTACCCTGGATCAGGTAAGCGGCGATAGTCTTGAGAGCCGGTTGGTTTATGTGGAGCTCCGTCCCTATTTGGGACAGTTTTGCCACGACGGTGGCCGTTTGCCACGACGGTGGCCGTTTGCCATGTGATGGCAGGTGTGTCGGGATGACACGGGGCTACCCAAGACGGGATGTCGGGTGATACGGTAAGGGAGACACGCGGTAGAACGGTCTCGTTGGGGTAGTCCTAGTCCGTTGGACAAGGAGCTCCATAGTGTGGGGAAACTGCAAAACCTCTACAGAGTGTTACAAATCTATTCGAATAGCCGAGTCCACGGCAATTGACGCAGCTCGTACTAGGTCACACCATGAGATCAACATGAGTTCGGTGGGATGATCTTGTTAAGTGGTTGGTCATGCTATGACCCGTTCGGTCATGCGATGACCGGATTTACTTGGTGCAAACGCGATCACACCGAACCCGCTGAATGGTCATGTGATGACCCGTTTGGCCATGCGATGGCCCGTGAAAGTATGTGTCATGCCATGGCCCGTTTGGTCTCGCAGTGACCCGTGCAGGTTGTTTGGTCACGAGATGACCCGGTTCTTGAGTCTGTAAGGACTCCGAGGTAAGCCACGCGATCATGCGATGATCATGTTGGGATTGGTTGTTTGTGCATTAGTCTTAATGCTGATAATGTACTTGATGATTATCTGTCTGCATGCGGTTGATGCTCATATGGTTAACTCACTAATATACTCGAACCTGCTAATGCCATGTTATTGTTTTTCCTTGGTGCATTGGTTGTTGTGAGCTGGAAAGTACATTCGATGTACTGACCTGGCGTTTCATGCCAGATTTGCAGGCCATGCTTTGGATGCGTAGGACAAAGTTCCCGGTGTTTTCGATCTAGGAGGGGTCTCAGCCAGTGTCCCTGTGGAGTGGAGTTCATCACCTTCGCCGTTATTCCGCTACCAAGTTATATTCCATTGGTAGAGAGTTAGTCTGCTGCTTGATGTAGATCCGTGGCAGGACTGAGGAGCAAGCTTGTTCTCCGTCTCGCTCCTCTAGCGCTGTAACACCCTTGTACCCGTATCTTTGGTAATAGAAAGTTGTTGAGTTCTATATCAAGAAGTGTCGTGTTCCAGAAGACTTGATCTCTGGGCTGGAGCACGGGGCGTTCCGGTCCTCTAAGCCAGGGTGCCACACGATCTCCCCCTCCGGGAGGAGTTCTCCCCGGCGGAATCTGCCCGCCAGAAAGGACTTTTATTCTCTGTAGGTTTCCGGCACGAAGCGGCGGCGTAACTCTAGAAACTCTTCCTCTTCTGGGGTTTTTAGGGTACGGGGATGATATAGGCCAAAGGGGGGGGTCCTGGGAGTGGGGCCCACCTCCTAGGCGCCGAGGTGGCGCGACCAAGAGGGGGGCCGCGCCACTAGGGTGACTGGGAGCCTGGTGGCAGCCCTCCAGGTGCCCTTCGGCCAGCCTTCGTCATATCTTCTGGAAATTACATCCCGTGATTTTCAGGTCATTTGGAGATGTGCTGATATGGCCACTTGATGTGCACTTTTCCCTTCTGATTCCCGCGTCTGCTGTTTCGGTACCGGAAATTTGTAAATTGTGTAAAACAAGCTAAAAAACCATAATAACATCATCATAATATGAAATATATCAATGAATAGAGGTAAATTTTGATATAAAATAGTGATGCATTTTGGACGTATCAACTCCCCCAAGCTTAGACCTTGCTTGTCCCCAAGCGAATACTAATCTCGGTAAACCTGTCCACAAGTTTAGAGAGTGAAGTGTCGATAATAAGAATACGGACAAGAAGCATCATAATTCCTCCTACTAAACTCAAGCATCCTCAACAACAAAATCAACTCATATGGCTCTTATGAAAGAGTACTTTCAATTACAATCAAAAGTATGACTGATAAAACTCATCAAATCATGGCAAACATATCCTTTGGTCAAAGAACAACTAATAACTTTTAACTTTTGCTCTCTCCTTTATATTTTGATGAGATCATTTGAAGCTTTTGGAAGAACATGCTATTAGTCAAGAAGTGAAAATGCAAACACAAAGGAAGATGTTTGACGTAGCAAGGCTCAACAAACAACTTGTTTATCTTAATGATAAAGTCAAAAAAGATGTAATATGGCAAATTCTTAATGAAACAGTATAAAGGCACGCATCTCTCGTCAACATAAGGTGTCTGCTCTTTGTGGGATGGAAATAAGTGGGTTTACTGACTCAACATAAAAGTAGAGCCTCAACCCTTCGCAGAGGGAAATAGGGAAAACTCATGTGCTAGAACTTTTAGAGATTTTGAAATCAATAGAGTTTGTAAAATAAGATTTTGAGAGGTGCATAATTCGTCAACGAATGCTAGTAGATAACCCAATTACTTCTCATGCCGGGCAAGTTTCGAGGAACGACTCCCCTTAATCTCCTTTGTTTATCACTGCCAATGTTTTCTGATTTCTCATAGAAAAAGCGCGAAGGAGTGTTTGTTTGTTGCATTAATTTTTATGAGCTGGGCGCACTCATGCCAATTCCTCCTCGTATTACCTACTACTTCCTCATGAGCTAAAGCAGAGGCACAAAACAAGGGGTATACTATTTTGAAGGTTTAAAGATAGCACATTAATAATATACTTTAGGAGTGGCAATGAAATACCACGAATAGGAAAGGTCTGGTGGACTCTTTGGAAGGTTAAGATTTCAAGGTATGGGTGCACAAGCAGTAATCCCGCTTAGTACAAAGTTTGGCTAGCAAAGGCTCTTAAAAGCATACAAATGATGTTGACATGGATGCAAAACAAAATAAAGTCTACATTAAGAATTAGCATGAAACATCAAGTTGTCTTCCTTGTCAGCATAACACTTCAAGCATAAGAACACACAGGTTTTGGCTATGTCGCTACTTTAAAAACGGATGCTTGTTGTTATGACCAAAGCTATGTTTGTCAAGATTAAATAAGGTTTTCAAAGACATACCTGATATATAAGATCAATACTCCCATAAGAATCATCATATAAGGTCGATTGCATGAAGAGAATACCGAGTGCAGCAAAGAAACCAATAGACTTCTCATTAATATTACATCATAGACACTACACACTCACGAATTAAAAACTCTCCACATAGGAGTGATAGACCTCAATGCATACACCTATTTTATAAGATAACTTCCCTAGACATGATACGACACTGAACTTGACCACAAATGACTTAGATAAAAATAAAGGATTGGAACAAGATAAGGGAATGCCATTACCCATGAAGATTTCATTCTTGATCTACTTGTTGCTCTTCAATTCCTCTATTATGCATCAGAGGGTTTGGTTTTCAGCTTCCAACACAGCCACCTGTACTTTAAGCACACGGAAGTCTTCCCAGAATTGGTTAGTAATTCGGTGAGATTCTGATATAGCAGATGACGCATGTGGGGCTTCAAGTGGTGGAACAGTTCCTGAAAGGTTCAGTGAAAGATCATGTTGTGGGTTAACAAACTCTATGAAGACGGGGTTGTTGGACCTTGATCCTCTTGTTGATGGATCTCCTTCCTGTTGGATGGTGACCATCTTGACCTCTTTTCTCATGGAGCACTCCATCTCCGCTTGTCTTGCGGCAATTTCTTCCTTCGTAGCCCATCTAACGACCTTCCCTTGGTTGACGTCCTGCTGGACACGGCGAAGACGACGACCCATGTAGTCCTCTTCGCTTGAGTCACAAGAAGACATCTCCAACATCATCCTCTTATCCTAGAAGAAACAAATCAAAAAGAGAACACACGAAATCGCAAGATACAAAGCCAGGAAGATCCGGGCAAATATATAGCAAAAATTTCTACGACAAAAGGAAGCTAACAAGCCAAAGTGGGGTCGGAGACGGACTCTGGGGCTCCCAGGCGGCCTCCTGGCGCGGCCAGGGAGTAGGCCGCGCCACCAGGGCGCCTGGGCCCCCTGGAGCTCGTCTCCGGCTCCACTTCGGCTCCGAATTTTCCTAATTTTTCAAAAACACATAACACGGGACTTTTATGGATGTTCGCGAAGTTTTTCTTACAGTATCATATACCTATTCTGATTCTGCTACTATAGGTGTCTGAATATGGGCTGCAACATGTTCTTCATGAGGGGTTGTGCGTATCGTATCCACATCTACATTAACAGGGTCTCCTGCCAGGTAATTCTTCAATCTTTGCCCATTTGTAACTTGAGATTTGGTTCCTTCAAAATTATTAATCTTGATTGCACCGGAGTGGTAGACTTATTCGATATGAAAAGGTCCTTCCCATCTGGAAAGTAATTTACCTAAAGAAAACCTGAAACGAGATCTAACCAACAAAACTTTATCACCAACATTAAATTCACGTTTCAAAATTCTCTTATCATGCCACTTCTTCACTTTTTCCTTAAACATTCTCGCGCTCTCATAAGCTTCAATTCTCCACTCATCTAGAGAAGTCAAGTTCATGGGATGCTTTTCACTAGCAAGTTTCGGGTCAGCATTAAGCTGTCTAACATCCCAGAAAGCTTTATGCTCTAATTCTAAAGGCAAATGGAAAGCCTTTCCATATACCATCTTATACGGAGACATGCCCATGGGATTTTTATAAGCAGTTCTATACGCCCACAAATCATCTCCCAACTTTTTGGACCAGTCCTTTCTAGAACTGTTCATTTTCTTTTGTAGGATCAACTTGATCTCCCTATTTGTGAGCTCAACTTTCCCACTCGTTTGAGGGTGGTAGGGTGAAGCAATCCTATGGTTAACATCATACTTTGTTAAATCTTTCCTAAAGGCAACATGTGTAAAATGTGATCCTCCGTCGGTCATGAGGTACCTTGGTACACCAAACCGAGGAAGATTACATCTTTGAGCATTTTCAAAGATGTCTTATGATCAACACTCTCAGTGGGGATTGCCTCAACCCACTTGGTTACATAATCAACAGGTACTAGAATGTGAGTGTACTTGTGCGAAGGAGGAAAAGGACCCATAAAATCAAAACCCCAGCAATCAAAAGGCTCCATAACTAGAGAGTAATTCATAGGCATCTCATTTCTCCTACTAATGTTACCAACTCTCTAACACTTATCACAAGATAAAACATATTTTCTAGCATCTTTAAAGAGAGTAGGCCAATAAAAACCTGATTGGAGAACCTTGTGTGTGGTCCTCTCACCAGCATGATGTCCTCCATAGGGACTATCGTGGCAATCCCTCAAAATATCCTTCTTCTCATGCTCCGGTATGCATCTTCTCACAATCCTGTTTGTACATTCTCTGAAAAGGTGTGCGTCATCCCAAAAGTAATACCTCAAATCGTGGAAGAATTTCTTCCTTTGCTGAAATGTTAAACCCGGAGGTAAAAACTTGGTGACAATAAAGTTAGCATAATCTTCAAACCAAGGATCATAAACAGATTGCATTCTCAAGACGTGTAATTGTTCATCAGGAAAACTATCATTACCAGGAATAGGATCATGTGGTATGTTTTCTATCCTGGAGAGGTTGTCCGCTAGTGGATTGTCCGCTCCTTTCCTATCAACAATCTGCAAATTAAATTCTTGAAGAAGAAGAACCCATCTGATAAGTCTAGGTTTGGCATCCTTCTTATCCATAAGATACTTAATAGCAGCATGGTCAGTATGAACAATGACTTTTGAGTAAACAATGTAAGGTCTAAATTTATCACAAGCAAATACTACTGCTAAAAATTCCTTTTCAGTAGTAGCAAATTTTGTTGAGCACTATCAAGGGTCTTGCTAGCATAATGTATAACATTTAATTTCTTATCGACCATTTTCCTAATACAGCTCCAATAGCAAAGTCACTAGCATCACACATAATTTCAAAAGGTAAATTCCAATCAGGCGGTTGTACTATAGGAGTTGTTATTAAAGCTTTCTTAAGAACTTCAAAGGCTTCCTTACAATCTTCATCAAACACAAAAGGAATGTCCTTCTGCAGAAGATTAGTGAGGGGTCTTGAAGTCTTAGAAAAGTATTTAATAAATATTCTATGTTAACCAACATGACCGAGAAAACTACGAATACCTTTGATGTCCCTTGGATAGGGCATCTTCTCAATTTCTTTGATCTTGTCCATGTCGACCTCGATTCCCCTCTCGAAAATCTTATGGCCAAGAACAATTCCCTCATTGACAATGAAGTGTCACTTCTCCTAGTTGAGTACCAAGTTTGTCTCCTCACATCTCTACAAAACTTTATTAAGGTTGTGGAGACAATGGTCAAAGGAGGTTCCATATACGGAGAAGTCGTCCATGAAGACCTCAACAATTTCTTCACAAAAACCATGAAAGAGCAGACATACACCTTTGGAAAGTAGAAGGGGCATTGCATAAACCGAAAGGCATACGTCTATAAGCATAAGTATCCAAAGGACAAGTAAAAGTGGTCTTCTCTTGATCGGCAGTGTTAACATGAATTTGAGAGAAGCCAGAATATCCATCAAGATAGCAAAAGTGGGTGTTTTTGTATAACCTTTCAAGCATTTGGTCGATGAACGGCAATGGGTAGTGGTCCTTCCTCGTCGCCTTGTTCAACTTCATGTAATCAATACACATTCTATATCCAATAATAATTCTCTGAGGGATTAGTTCATTATTATCATTAGGAACAACGGTTGTGCCTCTTTCTTGGGAACACAATGCACGGGACTTATCCACTTACTATCAGCTATAGGCTAGATGATACCTGTGGCTAGAAGCTTGAGGATCTCGGTCCTCACAACATCCTTCATCTTCGGATTCAAGCGTCGTTCATGATCAACAACCGTTTTAGCATCGGGCTCGAGATTGATAGTATGTTGAAAAATAGATGGACTAATTCCCTTGAGGTCATGAAAGGTATATCCAATAGCACCTCGGTGTATGAAGGGTTTCCAATAATCGCTCTTCTTCATATCTTGCAAGGTTAGAATTGATAATAAAATGATATACTTTCTTTTCATCTAAATAAGCATACTTGAGCGTATCGGGAAGAGCTTGAGATCGAACACCGAGTCTTCTTTGGGCTGTGATAAAATTCCTAAAGGTTCAACCGAAGGGTTGTGCTTCAGGATAGCCGGTTGCTGATATGACCCAAACGTATCTATAATTTTGTCTTGCTCCATGCATGTTTTGGGTGATATTGCTATGTTTTTGATACACTTTCATACACTTTTGATCATATTTGGACTAACCTATTAACTCAGTGCACCCCAGTGCCAGTTTCTATTTTTTTTCTGTTTTTGTATTTCAGGTTTTCCCATTATTAAAATTTCTCAGAAAATTCTGGGAAAAATATATAAAAATCAGCATTCTAGAAGAGTCCTCCGGTCGGGGGATGTCGTCAAGGGGTGCACCATAGCCCCCAGACGCCCTCCTGTCGCGGCCTAGGCTGGGGCCGCGCCGGGAGACCACCTGGACTCCTGATGACCCCCCTGGCTGCCCCCCTTGGCCCTTATTTATTCTCCCGACGCGAAAACACTGAATCCAGAACCCTTTTCTCCAAAAGCAATTCCGATCTCTGCCGCCATTGCCAACAAGCTTTGGGGGACCAGAATTCCTGTGCCGGCACCCTGCCAGGATGGGTAAGTGCCCCCGGATTCATCTCCATCGATGTTGCTTCCTCCCTCCATGATGCGGGAGTAGTTACTCCTCTGGGCTGAGGTTTCTACCAGTAGCTATGTGGTCTTCTCTCTCTCCCATGATGTGATCTTCATTGTGATCATAGGCTATGTTAATCTAGGGTGATCCCATGATATTTCCCCTTCCTCTATATATTGAATTGATGACTCACTTGATCTTATCTAGTGTAATCCCCGAGACCATGGTGATAGCGATCTATTGGACATGGGTTAGAAGAATATTTTCATGAGTGATTTCCTCTTTTGTGAATTGATTGAAGATTGAGAGTCTCTTGGTGATTGTCTTTGACTAACCTTGAGATATGTTGTGGTGATTGTGGTACTCTCTTTGGATGGTCGCGGTGACATTGGGAAATCCATAGATGAGAACTACGAACTCTGAGGTGTGCTTTTGTAGCCCTACATAATTCTCGTCCTCTCTTGATCACAAAGGAATGACCTCCGAGTACGTCTCCAATGCATGTTTTAGTGGAAATATCATGTGATTAGACTATGTTAATGTTGTTGGGAGTTTCCACTAGTGAAAGTATGAAGCATAGGCCTTGTTTCCATCATTGCAATACCGTTTGTGCTCAAGTTTACTACTTGCTACCTTGCTTTAATTTTTATTACATACTTATATTACTTCGTTTTGCCACACCTATCACCCATATTTTACAATCTCTTCGCCGAACTAGTGCACCTATACAAATCCTAGTTGTATTAGGTGTGTTGGGGACACAAGATACTTCTTGTATCTTAATTGCAGGGTTGCTTGAGATAGACCATCTTCATCCTCTACTTCCCTGAGTTCGATAAACCCTAGGTCATCCACTTGAGGGAAATTGCTGCTGTCCTACAAACCTCTGCGCTTGGAGGCCCAACATAGTCTACAAGAATAGAAGCGTGCGTAGACATCAAGCTATTTCTAGCGCCGTTGCCGGGGAGGTAAGGTTTGAAAGTATATCTTTAGATCTTGCAATTAAATCTTTTCGTTTCTTGTTTTTATTTTTGACTAGTTATGTTGGAAAACTGCACTCTTAGTTCGTTGCTTGGGGAAGGCCGCTTTAACACACCCGTGGTAGAGAAGTCTCCTCCACCTACTGAATGTATCACATTCAAAATACCACTTGAGATAATTGAAATAACTAGGAATGATTGTTATGATGGGACTGTCAATCCTAGTATTCATTTGTTGAAACTTACAGAACTTTGTGAGTTATTTAAGATTTCATGTTTGAAAAGAGGTGGAGTCATGAGGAAATTATTTTTCTTGTCACTGAAAGGAAAAGCATTGGAATGGTATAGGCTACTAGATGATTCTCACCTGCTGGATTGGGAAGAGATCCAGTCTCTCTTTTACTCCAAGTTTTATCCTCTTCATGAATTTCATGAGAATAGGAATTATGTCTATAATTTCTATCCTCATGAAGGAGAGAGCATATCTCAATCTTGGGGGAGACTGAAAACTTTAATGCTAAAATGTCATAACCATGGGCTCCCAAAGATATAATTATTACTAATTTTTATGTGAGGCTCTCTCGACAGGATAAAGACTTGCTCGATGCTTACTCTATGGGTTCTTTCACAAACGAAAAGATTGATGCTAAATGTGAACTCCTTGAAATAATTCAACGCAATACTAAAGATTGGGAGATCGACAAAGGTGAAGAGTCAGGTACAAATTATGAGTATGATTGCATTAAGTCCTTTGTTGAAACTGCAAGTTTTAATAAGTTTAGTGCTAAGTTTGGGCTTGATTCTGAACTCCTTGTTGGTTTCCTTAATTCTTTTGCTTCACATCTTAATATGCCTAAAGAGAATTGGATCAAGTGTCATGGACCTTTTAAATAGATTTGCAAATAAAATGTAATTGTTCATGATGATTGCAACATGCATGATCCAATCCCTGAAAATGAAGTTTTATATAAGCATGTTAATTTTTGTGGAGTGGATAGACCTTGTGAAAGGCCTATGATTGAAGATGAGAAGTATTGTAAGCATCTTAAGCATGAAATAACAATCACTTGTGTTAGAGATTTAAATGAAATTTCTAGAGAACTGTGTGACCTTTATCCTTTTACTTGTGAACTTTGCTGCATAGAGGGTCACTTTAATTTTCAATGCATGCACTTTCAAAACATAATTGTTAAGAAATTGTGTGATAACATGATCACCCCTGATCTTTATGATGAATTTATGTTATTTTTGATGTGTGAAGAGTTATTAGAAAAGACTTCTTGGCTAGAAGTTCATGCTTTGGGAATAAATAACACTTTGCAGAAATGCCATCTCTATTGTGTTGTTAATTGCCATGATAATGATTACGTAAGAAAGATTAGAAAGGATGGAACTTTACCAAAGTATAAAAATGTCTCTTATAATTCCACTAATAAAAAGGAGATTTTCTCCCAAGTTCCCCCTATTGTTTCTAATGATAAACCATGATATGTGGAGAAGCTTCCTCTCCAACCACTCCCTCCTAAGGTGAAGTAGAAGAAAAAGAAGAGGAGGAGGAAGAGGAGCAAGAAGGAATAAGAATGGGTATCAACCTGGCCTGAGCATATTCCTCGCATCAACTTTTATCCTAACGGTCTTAAGTTTAAAGAAGAAGGTGAAGTTTATTGCCTTCATTATCATCTTGATGATACGTCCGTAGGTACAATTGAAGATGATTTTGATTATGATATACATGTTACTTATTGTGATTGGGAAGATGATGATAAGGCTACTTATGATCTTGAAAATATTTTTGGTACCAACTCTGAAAGTGATGATATGGAAAGCTCTAATCTTGGGGATGATAGGATTGCAAGTCCTTTACCCATTAGTGATGTGATAATTGATAATTCTTTTGATAGTAAGAATAAAGACAACATGTTTACAAATATAGTTTCTAGCAATGATAATGCTCTTCTCTACTATGATGATGTTATAACTCCTATCTATAGCGGTCGTAAAGATACCTACTGACATAAGAGGAAATTATCCTTATGAAACAGGTCATAATCTTGGAGGGAATTACTCCCTTGCTGAACACCATCTTTCTAATACACAATTAATCTATAGTGTTCAAGTTGTTTATGATAGTACTACTCCCACTATTACCAATGAGAAAGATTATGCTTATGTGGAGAGTAACAGTACCTTTTTGCATATGGATCAAGGTAAAAATGCTTTATGTGATACTTATATTGTTGAGTTTATTCGTGATCCCACTGAAAATTATTATGAGAAGGGAACATATGCTTATAGATATTTCAGTAATATCAAGTTCCCTCTCTTTATGTTGAAGGTTTTGAAGCTCCACTTGTTTTTCCTTCCTATGCTTATTTCTTTGTGCTTCAATGAATTATTATATTGCAATATTCCTATTCATAGGAAGCATGTTAGGCTTAAATGTGTTTGGTATTTGCTTCTTGATGCTCGCTTTTGTTCTTCAACTCTTATTCCTATGAGAGCATCATTAAAGTCTTAAGCCTATCTTTATGGCTATAAAGAAAGAGCTCTAGGGAGACAACCCTTGTTATTTTTACTTTCCGTTTGTTGTTTCAGTTTTAGTTGTCTTGATGATTGTTACTACTGTAGCAACATCATTGTATCTTTATTTTCAAGCTTTCTGCCAAGTTTATCCGCCGATTGCAAGAAAGTTCAAAAGTTGTGACATGTTGTCCAGAAAATAGATTTTGTCCATGGACGGAAAAATTCACGATAAATCACCAGGTCATCTTTTTGATCTGAATTGTTCTGACAGCATGCTCTATACAATTAGCTTTCGAGTGTCTGTTCTGAGTTTTTTTATTTGAGTTGCAGAAGTACCCCAAAAAAATTATTTACTACCTGCTGGTCTATTTTGCACATATTCTGCCACGTTTTGCCTTTCCTCAGTTTTGCAATTCTTGTGCTAGCGTTTTCTTTGCAAAAAAAATTTGGCAATCTTAAGAATCAGTAGCCCTTCAAGAATATCTTTATTTACAGTAGAGGCAAATTGTTTTATTGTGGGTACTAACCTCTCTAATCAGCTTATGATGAGTTATGTATGAAGGGAGTTTTCAAGTGTGCGAGGGAAGATGATAAAAGAAGATACGGGAGTGTCAAACGCTCAAGCTTGGGGATTCCCCCATGCACCCCCAAGAATTATCCAAGGAGACTCAAGCATCTAAGCTTGGGGATGCCCCCGTGCATCCCCTTCTCCATCAACAATTATCAGTTCGTCCTTCGTTCCACTATATTTTAATCACTTCATGAGTTATGTGCTATGCTTGGAGAATTTAGAGAAGCGTGCGTAGACATCAGTTGCCTCAAGAAATCTTCACATATTCATTTCTTTCCTGCATATGCATATCATTCTCATGGTCCTCCATATATTGTTGCAAAGGATCGTTAGGAGGAATAGCAATAGAAACAATATCTTCAATAATTTTATCATTACTAGGAAAATAAGTACCATGAGTGTTTTTGGAAAATTTAGAGAAGTTAAATTCATATGGCTCAGCATTGAACTCAACAGATACTTTCCCTTTCTTGCAATCTATTATAGCTCCACAAGTTCTAAGAAAAGGTCTACCGAATATAATAGGACAAAAATTATCTTGCACTGAACCAAGTACAAGAAAGTCGGTAGGATATTTTACCTTTCCGCATAAGACTTCAACATCTCTCACAATTCCAGTAGGAGAGATATTTTCCCTGTTTTCTAGATAAATAGTAACATCAATCTCTTCAAGTTCACAAGGTGAAATCTCGCCCATGATCTCCTGATAGAGTGAATACGGAATAGCACTAGCGCTCGATCCCAAATCGCATAGACCATAATAATTATGATCTCCAATTTTAACAGATACTACTGGAGTACCTGAAATTGGGACTTTATTCTTGGTTGTGACAAGGTTAGTGGAAACAACACAAAAAATTATATTGGAATCTAAAACATCATTAGTAACAAGGTCTTTAACCAATGAAACTTGAGGATCGACCTTGATCTAGTCCTCAGGTTCATCAGTTATTCTCTCACTTTCATTTAATATGCCTGTCACAAAAGAATGCTCCCTCATCCTTGCGAGAAAGGGGGGGTTTCATATCTAACTGCAGGAAAAATAGGGTCAGCAACATGAATATCAACGGGTAAATCCTTAAAGGGA
The DNA here is from genome assembly GCA_950022295.1 of Bromus sterilis. Classification (NCBI taxonomy): domain Eukaryota; kingdom Viridiplantae; phylum Streptophyta; class Magnoliopsida; order Poales; family Poaceae; genus Bromus; species Bromus sterilis. The sequence goes on along the minus strand of OX465596.1, from coordinate 26,279,434 downwards.
TTATGATGCTGATCCTCCTTCTTTTTAGAGGAATCAATATGAGAGGCAAAGTTTTTGAAAAAATCAATCATAAGTTGAGAATCAAGACCAATCTTAGCACAAAAGGTATTGAAGTAATCAGTTTCTACATAGCTCTTAATGTAATCATGCTCATAATTTATAACGGGTTCAATACCTTTATCAATCTTCAGTGTTCTTCTGGATCCTTTCGATAAGATACCATCTTTCTTCAACGCTTCTGGTGTGGAATACCCCACTAGAGGAGGCATTTATCATCTCTTTATCTTGACAAGAAAGCCTTGCATAAAAATTTGTAAGAATAATTTCCTTCAGGAGCTCATGATTGGGACATTTGAGCATTAGGGACTTCAATCTCACCCAAGCTTGAGCGATGCTTGCTCCGTCACGAGACCAAAAGTTATAGATATAGTTCTTGTCTCGATGTATTTCATGAAGATGATAAAACTTTGCATAAAAGAGAGGCATAAGTTCTTGCCAATTTAGTAAATGAGGGTTATCAAGAAGCCTATACCAATCCAAAGCCTTATCTTTTAATGATAGAGAAAATAGTTTTCTCATAAAAAAATCCATCGATATGCCTGCAAGCTTAAATAAGGAGCATAGTTGTGAAAGATATAGCAAGCGTTCACCTGGGTGTCTATCTCCTGCATATAGATTAGCACTAACACAATCAATAATACCAGTTGATATTTTAAAGGGCACAATTTCAGTAGGTGGGGGAGCCTTCTCCACCACCGTAATCGCGGGGAGGTTCCCCGCAAGCAAAGTACCAAGAGCAGAGATTTCCATAAGGACTAATAGTAGAAACAACAAAATAAACTCAGCACTTACAATATATAGGTTTCCTTACCAATAGCGCTACGCTCCCCGGCAACGGCGCCAGAAAATGGTCCTGATGACCCGCAAGTGTAGGGTATCTATCGTAGCCTTTTCGATAAGTAAGAGTGTCGAAACCAATGAGGAGCAGAAGGTATTGACAAGTGAACTTGAGATAGGAATAACTGCAAGTAGTGAAAGGTAACTTTTTATGGATTTTCTGGTATAAGCAATAATGAGATAAAAGCAAATAAAATAAATTGCGATAGAGTGCAGCAGGGTGGCCTAGCCCTTTTGTTCAAAGGATAAGCCAAAGGATCTAAACTTATAAAGGCTAAAGCGTTCTTGAGGACACACGGGAGAGATAGTCATGTGCCTTCGCCATATTCCGTATCGGTACTATGTTTTGTATTGATAAGTGTTGTGTGGGTGGGCCTATACTAGTGCACTTTCTAGACTAAGATAAGCACATTCTTATGATTAAACCTCTTGCAAGCATCCGAAAATACAAGAGAGAAATTAAGGAAAAAGCCTAACCATAGCAATAAAATTTAGGGACCAACAATCCCTCGTGCAAAAGTGTGCGAACTGGGGTTCAAGTTTCTGTCACTCCGGCAACCCACCATAAGCATACTTTATACACAATTCATTCCCCTAGGTCCTTAAAAAGGTGAAGTGTTGTGTAGTCGACGTTCACACGACACCACTATAAGAATAACACCACAACTTAAATATCAAACAACACATATCTTCAACATCATATGAATACTAACAACTAGACTTCTCCCATGTCCTCAAGAACTAAAAGAACTACTCACAAGACATAAAAGAGATCATGATCAGTGGTGATAAATATATGATAAACAATCTGTTCATAACAATAATACTCCAACAAAACTCAATAGCATTCACCACAAAGTGTAATCAACACCGGTAGAGTAGAGGGGATGATAGTACGGGTTACAACTCGGATTACAATGATGAGATTAGATGGGATGAAGATGGAGATGGTGCTGATGGTGAGGATGATATTGATGATGATCTCGATGATGCCCGTGAAGATGGTGATGACGATGAGGACGATCTCCCCCTTCGAGAGAAGTTCTCCTCGGCGGAATCTGCCTGCTGGAAAGGTCTTTTCTTGTCTGTAGGTTTCCGGCACGGATGATACGCGAGTGGTGATAATTGCTTCTCGCCCTTCGCTGGTTACCCCAAGTGGAAGGTGAGATGCTGCGTCGCGGCAAGTTTCCCTTGGTGAAGATACCGAGGTTTTAAGATTGTCTCCCGTAGGACTCCGACAATGATAAGTAGGTGTCAGCGGCGCAACTGACGCGAACATGCACACGACACAAATAACTTTTCTCCCAGCGAAGTTCAGAGAGGTTTTCAATCTCTCCGGTCTTATTGTTTACAAAGGATAAAAAACACAGGATAATGATAACGATAGGACCCGAAAGTAAATACTGAAAAAGGAAATAAGCTTGTAAACAGTGATGAGAATATGGATCGGGGTCCCGTGATGTTCACTAGTGATGTCTCTCTCCCAAAAGATGATAAGACTGCTATGCGAGGTAAACAAATTACAGATTGGCATTTGAAAGGATTAAAAACGCACTACAGTGCTAACGATGCTACAAAATAAAGGAAGAGGCTCATAAACATGGGCAGTACGCCAAAATAAGTAGACCAAAATCCATCCGCATCTACTACTAATCATCCACCTTGAGATATCTATCCAGAACATCTCACTGGTATTAAGTTGCGAGCCCCACCCAAAGTGTAAACCCAAAGCAACAGACAACTGCATTAAAAAGAACTTTGCGTAAAGTAAACAATCCTTGCAACCGCGGTTACAAGCACCGTTGTTTTCCCCCTTGTGGCCACAGCACATCCCCTAGACTCATGTTTTTTTCACTCAAGCGTGTCATCAAGGGGCATGTACCCACAATCGAGCATAATGTTCCCTCTTGGAGTCACTACCTACTACTTGGCCAAAGCAATAAACAACAGCGGAGAACATGCAAGACTTACTTAGGAACAAAAATATAAGAGATAAAAACCAAATATATTACTCTATCACAATCTGAACATAATCTCATAATCCATTAAATCCCATCAAACTCAGCATAGCAAAAGCAGAAAGATTACATATGTGCCTCGATAATGTAGGGCAGCTCACGAGGTCTAAACCATGAAGAACAAAGAGGGGAGGAGAACATCACATAGCTACTGATCACGGACCCATGGTCCAAAGGAAACTACTCACGGCACATCCGGGAAGCGTGGAGGGGAAGCTCCCGGAGGTCGATTCTCCCTCCTGCAGGGTGCCGGGAAGGGTCCTGACGGTGCTCCCGATCTTGGAAGCACGGCGGCGGCGGAACAGAGGCGAGTTTGCGAAATAGGGTTCTATCTGCGGAAGTTTCCCGTGGCAGAGAATAAATAGGCGAAGGGGGCATCCAGGGGGGCCACCAGGGGTCCAGGCGCCCCCCCCCCCCCCTGGCGCGGCCAGGCCCCTGGCCGCCTGGGCACCTGGTGGTGGCCCCCTGGCCCTCCTTCGAGGCTCTGGAAGCTTCCTTCACACTGATTTTTTATCTGATTTTTCCCGGATTTTTTGAGCACTTTTTATATGGGGGAAAACTGAAATAGAAAAACAGCAGAAAACAGAAACTGGCACTGGGGTGCACTGAGTTAATAGGTTAGTCCAAATATGATCAAAAGTGTATGAAAGTGTATCTAGATCATAGCAATATCACACAAAACATGCATGGAGCGAGCAGAAATTATAGATACGTTTGGGACATATCAACATGCCCAAGCTTAATTCCTGCTCGTCCTCGAGTAGGTAAATGAGAACAAGCATAATTTCTGTGGTGACATGCTAGCAACCATATAAGAACTTTGAAAAGTAAAGCAATTAAGGTATGTGATTCAATTCAAGGCATAACATGCAAGATTCTATATTAGCATTGAAACAAGTAACAAAAGAACATTAGCTGCAAGAGCTCTCGCTGTCCGTGACTCGAATGTCTCCAAATGGTGTTTGCGTGCAAGAAGAGGGATAGGGAATACGAGAAAAAAGTATTTTGTGTTGAGAACTCAATCTACTAAAGTTTCACGCTTGGTCTTCTTTGGAATCTTATCTTGACTTGTCCCCAGACCACTAGCCAGGTACAAGTCAATTTGATCCACTCCTTTTTGATATTTTGAGCACTCATGCAATGGATGAGCGTAAGCACGAGATTTGACACTTAGGATGGCAAAGAGAGAAATATGGTGGAGAAGGAAGACAAAAAGGTGAGAAAGGCTCAAATCAATGAGGACAATCATAGGCGAGAAGGCCAAATGATAGATATGATGTGAGGAGTAGGGATTGCCATGCAACAGATGCACATAAGAGCTAAAAAGCTCTCCAATGGAACTAGTGGGGGTGCATCTAACTTGCTCGCTCATGAAGACCTAGATCTATTTTGAGGAGGCTCATCCTTGGAATATGCAAGCCAAGTTCTATAGTGTGAAGGTCCCCACATAGCTATATGCATGAATGATCATCTCTATGGAGTACAAGGATAAGAGGGAGTACTAGTGTGGATCTTACAAAAGGATAGTAGTGTTGACCCTTTCTCTCTTTTTATTTCCTTTTTCTTTTTTTTCTTTTTTTTGTATTTTTTGGTGGCCTCAATAGATCTTTCTATTTAACTCTCATTTGTCCTCTTTGGGATCTTTTATTTTGTCCACTTTGGGATCTTTTCCTCACTTAAGGGAAACACTCTAATTTACAAGAGGGTATAGAAGATCTTTCACACTTTACAAGGTACTCAAATCATAAAGAAGATGTAGCTATCATGAAGTATGCAATGTATGCCGCTTCCAGTTAGCAGGAACATGTATGACATGAAGATCAAGTCATGAAAAGGTGGATGTTGCATGGCAATATATCTTGGAAAGTCTATGGAAATGCCTTGATAGGTAGGTATGGTGGATGTTTTGAGGAAAGATATAAGGAGGTTTATGATGACAGAGCGTATAATACCAAGGGTTTGGATGTACCGGCGAAGGTGGACACTAACTCTTGGAGTGAGAAGAAGGCAATGCACGGCACATGAGAGGCTATCAAATATGAGGAGGTGGAAGTGTCAACTTTCAGTGCTTATATTAGTTCAAAGAACTCATGCACTTATTATCGGTAACTCTCAATCTAATAAGGAGGTTCACAAAGAGACAAGTACCCCGAGGAGTGTATGAAGGTTTGGTTATCCTTGCGCATCCTCGACTCATGGTACGTGAGTGTACTCTAATATTAGATCCCTCCAAAGATTAGCGATCCATCTAGTAGCTAGAGTTCTCAACTAGTTTTGTAGGTTTTTGAAAATAAACACGGATTGCCCAAAATACGACACCTATCACTAATAGGCTAGAGCTCTTGAAACCAAAAGTTCAAACATTACTCACATCAATACCTCAAAACTATTGCAAGGTACTACTAAAGTTAAATAGCAACCTCAATTACCTACTTTCAAGACAAGACACAACTCAGTGCAACAATCAACTCTCTTAACAAGATAAACATGAAAACTAAAGAGAGTTCCAGCAAAAAAATAAACAAAATCCAAGGCTCTTGCTAAAGACAAATTAAAACTAAAACTAAACATGGCAGTAGCTACGAAAAGATAAAGAACACACAACAGCAAAAATATAGGCATGAAAAAGTAAGACGGGGTGGAGTGTGTTTCTCTCCCACACAAAGTAAGACGGGGTCTAACTTGTTATGAACATCAAGCAAAGCTAAAGAAAACTAAAAATAAAACCTAAGAGTGAGACGCTCCAAGCATAGCACATAACGCATGAAGTGATAAAAATATAGTGAGACGAAGGACGAATTGATGATTGTTGATGGAGAAGGGGATGCACGGGGGAATCCCCAAGCTTAGACGCTTGAGTCTCCTTGAACATTTCTTGGGGATGCATGGGGGCATCCCCAAGCTTGAGCTCTTTACACTCCCGAATCTTCTTTCATCATCTTCCATCGCACACTTGAAAACTCCCTTCATACATAACTCATCATAAGATGATTAGAGAGGTTAGTACCCTTAATAAAATAATTTTCCCCACCGGATATAAAGATATTCTTGAATAGCTGCTATTTCTCAAGATTGCCAAAAAGGTTTTGCAAAGAAAAAGCAAGCTTAAGGTTTGCAAAAGTAAGGAAAGGAAAAACGTGGCAGAATCTCTGAAAAACAGAACAGCAGGTAGTAAATAAATTTTTTGGGGTACTTCTGCAACTCAAATCAAAAAACTCAGAACATACAAAAGAAGGTACAATGCACATACACATGATCAAGTGGTATAATATGATGTACATGTTGCTGATGCGTGGACAATTCCATTTAAATGAAGTGTATTGCATTTGAGTTGCAAATTCAAACTCCACATTTGAATTTAAAAGGGTTCATATGCACATTTGCTACTGTTCCCCCATTTTAAAATGGTCAAACATGAAAAAAAATGCATATTCATAATACTTGCATTTTTCTGATAATTTTTCCTATATTATTTATTAAATTTGGAGTTATAGATTAAAAGTTATTGAATTTACAAGTTTTAATGATTTTCTGGATTTTTCTAAAATTATTTAAATTGGAAAAAAGAATTACTGCATCATGCTGGCATCAGCATGACGTGGGGGGGGCTCTGGCCAGTGGGGTCCCCAGGTCAGTGTCACAGGGATTAATCCCGATTAGTTCAAATTAAAAAGGGGCTTAACAGGGGGCAGGGCCCACCTGTCATTGAGGTTAGGAGGGTTAGTGGGGTGGATTAAGGCCTAATGGCCTAGGCGGCCGGCGGCTCAACGCCGGCGTCACTAGACGCGGCGGCGCCTCGCCGGAGTGTGCGAAACGGGCGGAGGAGGGCACGGACAGGGGCCTCGCGCCCTTGCGCGTCTAGCGGTGCGCGCGGGGCACATTGGAAAGGCCTAGGCCTCGCCGACTTCAAGCTCCGCGGCGGCCGGAGCACTGACGCAGGCTGCGTAGCGCTACGGGCACGGGGAGGAGCGGGCTTTAGGGGGAAAACGTGAGTGAGCTCACCCTGATCTCAAAGGTGTCGATGGAGAGGGCTAGGAGGGCGCGGTGACGACGAATTTCCCGACGATGTCAACGGCGACCGGCGGCGAAGTCTTGATGCGAGCGTCGTCTTCGGGGCATTTGGAGCTCGATTCATTGCGCAGTCCGACGAATGTGAGGACGGGGAACTAGAAGATGGAGCAAACTCACGAGCGTGCTTGCGAGACTCTTCGAACACCTCATTGCCATGCTCAGCTCTAAAGGACCTATTGACTAAATCCTCAAAGTTGACAAACTCATGAAGATTGAGATCATGACGAATAACAAGGCTAAGTCCCTCGCGGAACCTTGCTTGCTTCCTTGCATAAGTGGATATCTCCTCTTGGGCATAAGGAGCAAGACGGTTGAACTCAGTCATATACTTGTGGATGGACATATCTCCATGAGTAAGGTTTCCTTCTTTCTTTCCATCATCTCATCCAGAATGTGGTACCCTCGGAAGGCATCACGAAATTGCTGCCAAGTCACTACGTGACCATCAGGTTGCATTGCAACATAGTTCTCCCACCATTCACCAGCAGCACCTTCCTGAAAGTATACCGCAAACATCACACGGTCATTGGGAGCAACATGCACCGTATCAAGCTTACGCTCGATGGAACGAAGCCAATCATCGGCTTCAAGGGGCTCGGAAGAACATCGGAATACCGGTGGCTTGAGGAGGATGAAATCCTGAATGCTGACAACCACATTACGCTGACGAGCGGTATTCTGTTCGATGAGCTCCAGAAGGCGTGTTTGATCACGTCGATTCCGTTCAGCTTCCATCATGATTTCCGCCGCAGAAGGCGGTGGTGGAGGTTCATCATTACTTTGATTCCGATCACGGCCTCGATTGCGACGAACAACACTACGAGTTCCACCTGACATCATGTGTGATAAAAATCAACAATCAGAACAAGTTTTACGGTGGAAACAAAGATAAGAGGAAATGACTAGGAGGAAAAGATGTAATGCAAAGGCAAAGATTCCTAGAAACACGGAATAAATCGGGCAGCCTAACGGCTACACCGGGATGGAAAATAAAACAACCTTGAGGAGGTTGGACAGAACTTCCTCAAGGAAATCAACAACAAGATGACTCTGGACGACCACGACAGTCCTACGGCTACAAAGAAGCAATCAACGAGATGTTCTAGTAAGACATAGATGAGCCTAGTCCTATCTTCCCACAGAAAAGATGAGGGTGACTCAGAACTCATATCGATGAGGTTAAGTTGAAAAAGAAGCCATACGTTGTTCCCTTTATACCCAAGTAACTATATAACTATAGAATGCTAGACTCGACTTCGACCAAGGGTTGAATAATCCTACAGACAGTCCTGATCTGATACCAAGTCTGTCGGGACCCGGAATATGCGTATGTAATTCCAGTCACAACTCAATCATATGGAGAGCCGAGATCCGTACCCACTTGTCTAAGCAGACAAGGCCAAGCACAGAACACTCTCGGAAAGCATGGAACGTGAGGGGCATCCCATGCAGGCCGGATAATCAACTGAGATGGGTCCTCATCATCCGCTCACAAGTCTAAATGATTATGGGTGGTGAAATCCCATATTCATAGACAAGTCGCTTCAACCACATTATCTATTGAATTATAACACTTACATAAACAGACTCCATCCCGATCACCTAGTCGGGATCTCGGGCGGGCTCAATCATACAACAAAGTGTGCCACGTGACACAGAGTCACGAGCAATCCCATCGCGATGCCCCAAGCTACGCACATCTAAGGGCCACTTGGTGTATAAAAGACCGCCGGCAAGAACACAGCTAAGCCATCGAACCCCACACTAAGACATGCATCTTATAATCATACACGCAGCATACATGTCCAGTGTAAACAGCAGGTACACATTGCATGAACTCTACAAAGTATATATTTATTGACTTACACATAGAGTACACAAAGATCATATGACTATGATCCATCATTACATCAAACAACGGAAGAAAATTAGGTATGAGTACAGACAAGATTAACAAATGGCTTAGAGAAGCCTTGTTCAACATACATGCCCTTCCACAATGGACCAGACTGTTGTCTGGAACTATACTAGCTTAGTCATCGTCAAGCTTCAGGAAGGTGACTCCATCGGGGTCTGGTTTCTCATCTAAAACATAGAATAAGCAAACATGAGTACAAAGTCGTACTCAGCAAGACTTACATCAGAACTATACTACTCATGCTCAAGTTTCAAGGTAAAGGTAGGTGGGGTTTCAACATGCAGAAGTGCCAGCTTTGACTTGGCTAGTCCTGTACTACAATTACCAGATTGAGGTAAGAAGCGTACACGAGTCCACTACGAAGTCTCCAACCAATACACCACTACGGATACTTCCTCGACTTCCCCACGAGAAAGTACGCCATAGCACTCACACTTATCTTGGCAAGTTTTAGAGTAACCATTCAAGTTGTCTAATAATCAAGCACAACTTTCCAAGTAGTCCATGACCGCGGACGCGGCTATTCGAATAGTTTGTTAACCCTGCAGTTACCGCCAAGTACTCGTCGCCATTCAAGGAGTGTCGGCAAGGATGTTCACCAGACACTTACCTCACGGCACCGTTCTAGTCCAAGGAGTCAACTGTCTGAGTTCCAAACCCTAATGGAATTCCGGCCGAGTTTCCAATCAGGACTCAAACCATGTAGGCACGACTGACAAGCCCACCTCGACGGATGGTTCTCCGCTTGACAAGCCATGTTCTAAAAGCCCTACCATGGATGTCACATTACATTTCCTTTATATTTTTATGCATATGCCGAATGTAAAAACCGAACTAGGTGTGACTCCTGGACCTGGATTGGGGTGAGTTAATAGGTCGAGAGGGGTCAGTGAGCCCAATGTGTGGTTGTACTCTTTGTCTCGGATTACCATACAAGAACTCGGGCTTAAGGCAGTGTTCAACGAGACAGCCCACTGTGTACTCCTACACAGCCTCTCATCGTTCACCTTGTATTAGGGTAGATTCACCAACACAGTTTCACCTTCATCAACACCATGATCACTACCATCCCGACTCACATCAAAAGTATCCTCATTGTAACCTCTAAGCATGCAATAATCAGTAACCGTTGCAGGGGCCACATGATATCAATCAACTCCTATGTCAGCTAGAATTGTGGGTTGCCTACTACTGTGACAAGATGATAGGTCATGCATCGGATATGGGTTCAACTATGCGGTAGAATCGATAACAAGGTGATCATCCTAATCAATGCATAAGCGAGACTGAGAGGGAAGTGGGATTTTATAGACATGATCAATGGGGTTTGCTTGCCTTGCTGACGAGGTTCGTATGGGGTATCTTCAACGGAGGGGGTGATCTCGGGTTCCGGCTCCACCTCTATTCGATAGAAAACAATGCAAACAAGCTATCAAAAGAATTTACAATGCACATACACATGATCAAGTGGTATAATATGATGTACATGTTGCTGATGTGTGGACAATTCCATTTAAATGAAGTGTATTGCATTTGAGTTGCAAATTCAAACTCCACATTTGAATTTAAAAGGGTTCATATGCCATTTGCTAATGTTCCCCCATTTTAAAATGGTCAAACATGAAAACAAATTGCATATTCATAATCCTTGCATTTTTCTTATAATTTTTCATATATTATTTACTAAATTTGGAGTTGTAGATTAAAAGTTATTGAATTTACAAGTTTTAATGATTTTCTGGATTTTTCTGAAATTATTTAAAATGGAAAAATAATTACTGCGTCATGCTGGCATCAGCATGATGTGGGGGGTGGGGGCTCTGACCAGTGGGGTCCCCAGGTTAGTGTCACAGGTACTAATCCCGATTAGTTTAAATTAAAAAGGGGCTTAACAGGGGGCAGGGCCCACCTGTCATTGAGGTTAGGGGGGTTAGTGGGGTGGATTAAGGCCTAATGGCATGGGCGGCCAGCGGCTCAAGGCCGGCGTCACTGGACGCGGCGGTGCCTCGCCGGAGTGTGTGAAACGGGCGGAGGAGGGCACGGACAGGGGCCTCGCGCCCTTGCGTGTCGAGCGGTGCACGCGGGGCACACTGGAAAGGCCTAGGGCCTCACCGGCTTCAAGCTCCGCGGCGGCCGGAGCACTGACGCAGGCGGCGCAGCGCTACGGGCACGGGGAGGAGCGGGATTTAGGGGGAAAACGTGCGTGAGCTCACCCTGAACTCAAAGGTGTCGACGGAGAGGGCTGGGAGGGCGCGGTGACGACGAATTTCCCGACGATGTCCACGGCGGCCGGCGGCTAAGTCTTGTTGCGAGTGTTGTCTTCGGGGCCTTTGGAGCTCGATTCGTTGCGCAGTCCGATGAAACCGAGGACGGGGAGCTTCCTGGACACGGTTTCACGGCGAGAGGGCGTTGATGGCCGCGGTGGCGCACGGTGCTGCGCTCTGGTGGGCTTCGGGTTGCGCGAGAACGGCGAGGAGGAGAGGAAGATAGGAAGTGGCGAGAGGGGGAGGTGGCATGGGCCTCTCTGGGCGTTGTCGTGGCGAGGGGATAGGCTCGGGGAGCAGCTGCGTGGCCTTGGCGGCCACAGTGGCCACGACATGCCGGGCACGCAGCTGTGTGCTCGTGTCCGGGGGGAAGACGACAACGGCGCCGCGGTGGGCCTGGGCTGGTTGGGCCGTGGGGGGGTTAAGTTTGGCCTGTTTGCCCCTTTTTCTTTTCTCTCTGTTTTGTTTATGTTTTCTTTTTCTGTAATTTGTTTTCCCCTGAATAAAATAGCAAGGCAATTTATAACATCCTCCAAATTTTTATGTGGCCTCACAAATCATATAGATAGCCACTCACAAAGTTTGGGGATTTTTGAAATTCAAATAATTTTAATTTCAAACCAAATAGGGGTATTATTTAATTTCCAAGCTCTGTTTGGATTTTTGAGAAATCTTGGAGCATGCAGTGGGACCCACTTCACATTATATGTGATCATGCTTATTTATAAGACTTTTCAAAAATATCAGAGGAATTTTCGGAAGCAATTTTTATCTGGACATTTAATTAAAATCTTTTGGGGCTTTTCTTCTTTCCCCATTTGGATTTACATTTGAAATTTTTAGCATGATGCAAAGGGGCAACCTAACCCTAGCACATACCTAACTTGGGGTTGTGACCCCCAACCATCATCTAGCTTACTAGGTATGGAGGCTTCTATCCTAAGCTTCTCCTCCCTAACTTTGATGAGAGCATTTGTGATTTGCTTCGTGAAGGCAAGATTGAGTGTGCTAGTGTGGGGGTCTCTAGACATTTTGTGTAGCAAGCTAATAACTTCTGAGAGGGTGCAACTATCAAAATCAATATCACTACTATCAAAGGTGGTTGTAGTGTCATCTAGGCTCACTTGTTTGAAACCCTCTATGTTTATAGGAGTTTCTTCTTCTATGGTTGAGGTATTAGCATCATCATTAATAGGTCCAATGGGACCAGGAGTGCATTGGGTGCTAATAGTTTCGGTATCCTCAACAATTTGGATAGTGGCACTTGTGTGGTGTGTACGAAAGCTCTTAATTCTATCCTCTTCCTATTTTTCTCTAGCCCATCTTTCTTTAAGTTTAGACATCATCCTAATATTTTCATTAATTTGTAACTGGATAGCATTAATAGGAGTGGCAGTCCTCTCCTCAAGGGGAGAGGTTCTAATTTTTAACATCTCAACAGCAAGGGCTAAGCTGTCTACCTTCAAACAAAGATTATCTAATTTAGCTAACTTTTCTTCTACATTCTTGTTGAAGGCTTTTTGGGTAGTGATAAAGTCTCTAAGCATACTTTCTAGTTCAGAACTGGGGTTCTTGTTGCTAGGGTAAGTGTTTTTGTTCCCATAATTGGATGGAAACGGTCTAGGATTGCTAGCAAAATTGCCCCTATAAGCATTGTTGTTGAAGTTGTTTCTAGCAATGATGTTCACATATATTTGTTCTTGAGCAACCAAAGAATTTAAAGGGACATCATGAGGATCAATAGTGGGTTGCTTGGTAAGTAGAGACATAATTAAGTCAACTTTTTCATTTAGGGAGGTAATCTCCTCAACAGAGTTTACCTTCCTACCTGTTGGAGCGCGTTCGGTGTGCCATTGGGAATAGTTGGTCATTATCTCATCGAGAAGCTTTGTGGCAGCACCAAGTGTAGTTGACATAAAGGTTCCTCCCGCGGTCGAATCTATCAGGTTCCACGATGTAAAGCATAAAAAGTCTAGATAACCATCCAGGTAGTCAAACCATGTGTAGGGAATTTCTTAACAAGAGATTTCATACGTTCCCAAGCTTGGGCAACATGTTCATTATCCAATTGATTAAAATTCATAATGTTACTCCTCAATTGGATAGTTTTAGCAGGTGGGTAATACTTCCCAATAAAAGCATCTTTGCACTTATCCCAAGAATCTATGCTATTCCTAGGCAAAGATTGAAACCAGATTTTAGCTCCTTCCCTCAAAGAGAAAGGAAAAAGCTTGAGCTGAACAATATCACCTTCTACTTCTTTATACTTTTTCATATCACATAATTCAACAAAATTATTCAAGTGTAAAGCAGCATCATCTCCAGCACCAGAGAATTGATCTCTCATAACAAGGTTTAGCACAACAGGTTTAATTTCATAAGAGGTAGCTGAAGTGGCAGGTGTGGCAATAGGAGTGCAGTTAAATTCTTTGTTGTTGTGACTAGTGAAGTCACACAACTTGGTGTTTTCAGAGGAACCCATAGTAGCAGCAAGTGTGGCATATTTTTTTATTTTTGATATAAGACACAAAGATAAAAACTGAAAGGTAAACTAACAAGACAAAACAGTAAAGGTAAAAGGTAGTGGGCAACTCCCCTATCTTATCACTCGGAGTCCCCGGCAACGGCGCCAGAATTTGCTTCTCCCCCTTCGTTGGTTACCCCAAGTGGAAGGTGAGATGCATCGTAGCGGCAAGTTTCCCTCGGTGAAGATACCGAGGTATTAAGATTGTCTCCCGTAGGACTCCGGCAATGATAAGTAGGTGTCAGCGGCGCAAATGACGCGGACCTGCACACGACACAAATAACTTTTCTCCCAACGAAGTTCAGAGAGGTTGTCAATCTTTCTGGTCTTGTTGTTTACAAAGGATAAAAACACAGGATAATGATAATGATAGCAACTGAAAGTAAATACTGAAAAAGGAAATAATCTTGTAAACAGTGATGAGAATATGGACCGGGGTCCCGTGATGTCCACTAGTGATGTCTCTCTCCAAAAAGACGATAAGACTTCTATGCGAGGTAAACGAATTACACATGGCAATTGACATGATTATAAACGCACTGCAATGCTAACTATGCTACAAAAGAAAGGAAGAGGCTCATAAGCATGGGCAGTACGCCAAAATAAGTAGACCGAAATCCATATCCATCTACTACTAATCATCCACCTTGAGATATCTATCTAGAATATCTCGCTGGTATTAAGTTGCGAGCCCCATCCAAATTGTAAACCCAAAGCAACAGACAACTGCATTAAAAAGAACTTTGCATAAAGTAAACAATCCTTGCAACTGAGGTTACAAGCACCATTGTTTCCCCCTTGTGGCCACAGCACATCCCCTAGACTCATGTTTCTGTCACTCAAGCGTGTCATCAGGGGGCATGTACCCACAATCGAGCATAATGTTCCCTCTTGGAGTCACTACTTACTACTTGGCCAAAGCAATAAAAAGCAACGGAGAACATGCAAGAATTACTTAGGAACAAAAATGTAAGAGATAAAAACCAAATATATTAATCTATCACAAGCTGAACATAATCTCATAATCCATCAGATCCCATCAAACTCAGCATAGCAAAGGCAGAAATATTACATATGTGCCTCGATCATGTAGGGAACCTCACGAGGTCTAAACCATGAAAAACAAAGAGGGGAGGAGAACATCACATAGCTACTGATCACGGACCCATGTTCCAAAGGAAACTACTCACGACACATCCGGGGAGCGTCCATGGTGGAGGGGAAGCTCCCGAAGGTCAATCCTCCCTCCGGCAGGGTGCCGGGAAGGGTCCTGACGGTGCTCCCGATCTTGGAAGCTCGGCGGCGGCAGAACAGAGGCGAGTTTGCGAAATAGGGTTCTGTCTTCGGAAGTTTCCCGTGGCGGAGAATAAATAGGCGAAGGGGGGCAGCCAGGGGGGCCACCAGGGGTCCAGGCGCCCCCTTGGCGCGGCCAGGTCCCTGGACGCACCAGGTTGCCGCCTGGGCACTTGGTGGTGCCCCCTGGCCCTCCTTCGGGGCTCTAGAAGCTTCCTTCATGCTGATTTTTTATCTGATTTTTCCCAGATTTTTGGAGAACTTTTTATATGGGGGAAAACTGAAATAGAAAAACAGCAAAAAACAGAAACTGGCACTGGGGTGCACTGAGTTAATAGGTTAGTCCAAATATGATCTAAAGTGTATGAAAGTGTATCTAGATGATAGCAATATCACACAAAACATGCATGGATCGAGCAGAAATTATAGATACGTTTGGGACGTATCAACGGAGCGGCAGTGGAACTCCGTAAACTCTTCCTCTTCTAGGGTTTTTAGGGTACGAGGATGATATAGGCCAAAGGGGGGTCCCAGGAGTGGGGCCCACCTCCTAGGCTGCTAGGAGGGGGGCCGCGCCACCAAGGAAACAGGGAGCCTGGTGGCCCCCCTCTGGGTGCCCTTCGGCCATCCTTCGTCATATCTTCTGGAAATTAAACCCCGTGATTTTCAGGTCATTTGGAGATGTGTTGATATGGCCACTAGATGTGCACTTTTCCCCGCTGATTCCCGTGTCTGTTGTTTCAGCACCAGAAAGCTGTAAACTGTGTAAAGCAAGCCAAAACACCATAAGAACATCATCATAATATGAAATATATCAATGAATAGAGGTAAATTATGATATAAAATAGTGATGCCTTTTGGACGTATCAGCGTGTAAGTCTTACTAACACCCTTTGGAACTTCCTTTCCCTTAATTCTCATCATCATATGATAAGCGTTCTTCTGGATCCCACTCTTATCAGTTTTATTTGAGCACAATGAACAATTTCACTTATTCTTACAATCATACATTGTACTGGATATCTTATATCCTACATCAAGTGTCTTATTACTTAAAACAAATTTTCAGTTCCATGAATGTAACATAACTATCCCAAACGTTTCAAAGTTCGGGTATCATGGTGGTCAAGACAATGTACTTAGCTGTGTTGGAATTCTAGCCTTTTGGATTTGAGTTCATAAAATCCACAAGACCCTCCATGTAAAATCTTCTATTGCGAGATTAAGATGAGATCCAAGGAGTTTGACGTAGACCAGGATCAAGGCAACCAGCATACTGAAAACAACATAGAGGGATCGGTGGAAAACTCAATCCTTGTAGCAAAACCTCAACTTGCCATCAAGCATAGAAAAAATCACTTGACAGGGAAGCAACAAGAAAATCAATGCCTCATATCAACATATGATATAGACCTAAACATGCATCTACTCATAGATCGCTCTGATACCACTGTTGGGAAACGCAGTAGAAAACAAAAAAATTCGGCCTACCTAGCAATAACCCAAGATCATCTATGAAGATTGCATAAAAGTTTTTAGGTCATGGCTCACCAACTGATACGTCCAAAACGTATCTATAATTTTTGCTTGCTCCATGCATGTTTTGTGTGATATTGCTATGATCTAGATACACTTTCATACACTTTTGATTATATTTGGACTAACCTATTAACTCAGTGCACCACAGTGCCAGTTCCTGTTTTCTGCTGTTTTTCTATTTCAGTTTTCCCCCATATAAAAAGTGCCAGAAAAATTCCAGGAAAATATAGGAAAAATCAGCGTACAGGAAGCTTAGCGAAGAGCCCGAGTGGGGCCAGAGGGGAGCCAGGGGTGGCCCAGGCAGCCACCCGGCGCGGCCCCACCCCTGGCCGCGCCAGGGGGCGCCTGGGGCCCCTGGTCCACCTCTGGCTGCCCCCTTCGCCTATATATTCTCTGTCACGGGAAACTTCCGAAAGGATAACCCTTTTTCGCGATCTCTCCTCTGTTCCGCCGCCGCCGCGCTTCAGAGATCGGGAGCACCAGAAGACCTCTTCCCGGCACCCTGCCGGAGGGAGGGCCGACCTCCGGGAGTCTCCTCTCCACCATGGATGCTCCCTGGATATCTCGTGAGTAGTTTTCCTTGACCATGGGTCCATGATCATTAGCTATGTGATGTTCTCCTCCCCTCTTGGTTCTTCATGGTTTAGACCTCGTGACCTGCCCTACATGATCGAGGCACTTTTGTAATCTTTCTGCTGTTGCTATGCTGAGTTTGATGGGATCTAATGGATTATGAGATTATGTTCAGATTGTGATTGAGTAATATATTTGGTTTTTATCTCTTATAATTTTTCCTAAGTAATTCTTGCATGTTCTCCGTTGTTGTTTATTGCTTTGGCCAAGTAGTAGGTAGTAACCCCAAGAGGGAACGTTATGCTCGATTGTGGGTTCATGCCCCCCGATGACACGCTTGAGTGACAGAAAGATGAGTCTAGGGGATGGGCTGTTGCCACAAGGGGGAAAACAATGGTGCTTGTAACCGCGGTTGCAAGGATTGTTTACTTTACGCAAAATGCTTTTTAATGCAGTTGTCTGTTTCTTTGGGTTTACACTTTGGGTGGGGCTCGCAACTTAATACCAGCGAGATGTTCTGGATAGATATCTCAAGGTGGATGATTAGTAGTAGATGCAGTTGGATTTCGGTCTACTTATTTTGGCGTACTGCCCGTGCTTTTGAGCCTCTTCCTTTCTTTTGTAGCATAGTTAGCATTGCGGTGCTTTCATAATCCTGTCAAATGCCCTTCTGTAATTTGTTTACCTCGCATAGCAGTTTTATCGTCTTTTGGGAGAGAGACATCACTAGTGAACATCACGTATCCCGGTCCATATCCTCATTACTGTTTCCACGCTCATTTACTTTTCTGCTTTTACTTTCAGTTGCTATCATTATCCCTTGTGTTTGATCCTTTGTGAACAACAAGCCCGGAGAGATTGACAACCTCTCTGAACTTCGTTGGGAACAAAGTTATTTGTGTCTGTGTGCAGGTCCGCGTCAGTTGCGCCGCTGACACCTACTTATCATCTCTGGAGTCCTACTGGAGACAAACCTTGGTATCTTTACTGAGGGAAATTTGTTGCTGCGCTACATCACGCCTTCCACTTGGGGCTCACCAACGAAGGGCGAGAAGACTACACCCGTCAACTCTCGCGCCATCACCAACCGACATAGCGGAAGCAGAGTTGGTGAAGACCGTTAGTGTAGATCTCCACAACTAGGAATTTCAATGCCCTCCTAACCGCGAGGCTATCAATCACGCGAACCGTCCCGCGATCCGTCCGGGGAACCATCCCGTGAACCGCCCCGCGATCAAGTCCCACGAACAAGTGCCTCGAACATGATCTCCGAGGAAGAAGAAGAACCTCGAATAAGGACCAAAGGTATGATCCCTCTACCGGTATCCACACATCCCGATGTAGCAATCCAGCAGCGCTCCATCGTCCAGAGAAGAAATCCACCGAGAGAAACTAGAGGGAGAAGAGCCTAGCGGCGTACAAACTAGAACGATCTAGACCGAAGAGAATTAGAGGCGCGTGGGATTTAGCAGGGGCAGGCTTGGGGATTTTCTGGTGTGTCTTTGGGGCTAACCCTGCCCCCGAATATATAGGTGGATGTCTGGGGTCGCAACTTGGGCGTGGGTTCTCCCCAAAGTCGGTTTTGGCCACCAGGAGGGGTCCAACACGGATTCCAGTACGAAACGCCGCAGACTACAGCGTCCAGGGGGAAACGCCAGGGTCCCTGGCGTTTTGCCCTACCCCCCATGGAAAGCCTATTTTCCACCGACATACGACCATGTGGACCTTACTACTTGGTCTAGCTTTAATTTCCGCGTCTTGGGGAGTTCCATAACCCTCGGGATACTTCCATAAGCTCCCAGGAACCTCTCGGAACCTCCCAGAACATTTCTGGAGGTCCAGGAACAATTTCCGAATGTTTCGTAACCTTTCCACAACTATTACCAAATGTATTATTAACACTCAAGACCCTTCTTGAATATTACGGAGTCATCCAAGACCATTCGGTACCAAACCTAGAACACTTCTAGTGCTACCCGGAAACACTTCTGGTTCCACCCGAAACAATTCTGGTACCCTTTCTCTTTTCATCTCCTAGTTCTCTGACAGATTACTACTCGTTAAGTGTGTGACCCAATAGCTTTGGTATCATGCTAACATGACTCGGAACGTCTTTTAGACGAAGGACAACAACCTATTGTCAATAGCCAATAATCTATAGCAGAGCCATGGACACCCATGTTGACTCCCGCACATACACAAAGAACATTCGAGTGAACCTTTATGTTTATTCATGTACCATTCCCTTTGCTTCGTCATATATGACAAAGTCAGAGGAGAGAAGTTTGGCACCTATGTGTAACAACTTCTTGAACACAAGACACTCGTTATCCTCTGTGACGCCCCCAAAATCAGACCGTGTACAGTAATCATACACACAGGGTACACGACTGAGATTAGGGTGCCACGGTGATAATATCACAGCACAACACTAAACACAAAAGGATAAACAAATATGTTACAATAGAGGGGGTCACGCGGACCCGAATACAAAAGTCATACAAGCCATAATATCTGAGTACAGACATAGTTAGTCAAGTTTTGCCTTAAGAAGGCTAGCACAAATCACATCAGAGATACAGATCGAAAAGGCGAGGCCTCCTGCCTGGGATCCACCGAACTACTCCTGGTCAACGGGGAACTCGACGTCGTAGTAGGCGCCTCCGGGGTACTCCTGCTCCTGGGCTCCAACGTCGGCTGCAGCGGCCGATCAGGCAAAACAGTAAAGGAAATAAAGCAGGTGAGTATCTAGTATACCCGCGAGTCTTACGTCCGCTACTAAGCATTATGCATTGCATCAACGGAAAGAAGAGGCTGTATATAGTGGTCTGAAAGACAGAAATCGAGAGCAAGGGTAAGAAGCTAGGCTTAACGAAGACTAGCATCTTCCGACGATGTCTTGCAGCATGAGGTAAGAATCAGCCAACAGTTGATATAAAGCATAAAGTAACAATGCAGCAGAAGTTGCTGCAGCATTGTATAATAATAAGTTGTAATAATTAACAATGCCTCCGAGTTCACCTCCTCGACATCCCCGCGAGGAAGAAAACTCGGAACCATACAGTTTAATAGTAATAGTTTCTAGTGGTAAGATCCAGCTTCAGCATAAAGCGTCCTGTTACCGTGGACACGGCTATTCGAATAGATTAATCTTCCCTGTAGGGGTGCACTTGTGTTACGCTACACGCACGGATCTCCAGGGTGGTGGGAACCTTGTTAGGGAACGCTCCACCGAGGCTATCCGACACTTCATAGCCCATCTTTCAAACTCAACAGAGAGGCCATCCGCCGGTCTAAATCCTAAGTACTCAGGGCCTTGGACCCCAACCCTGACGTACTCCTGCACGGTGCGTGGGTGGCCAGGAAGCCGTAACAAAAACAACACAGCTCGAGCAAAGAAGACAGCGCACTTCTCAGCAATCAGCCCGCGGTACTGCTGACGTCTGAAAAGTCCTCGGACGACACTACGAAGCAGAGGAGCCCATAAACTCGTAATTCCCACGGGTAGGTAGTGCGTACATGGCATATAGCCAACTTAAGACATTCACTGAACCATTTAGCATTTTAATTAACCTGCGTGACAACCGTTATCGTTGCCTCGACTTAACTGACCCGCGGACAACGATAGCAGCCAGGACCACCAGTACATCGGTGCCTGCCCCGTCGTCCCACCAAGTCACTGCGGTTACCAACAAGGTGAACCGTCTCCTTACCTTGTCTCGCGTGTGCTCCTAGGGGAGCTCGACTTCCGTGGTTTGGTAACTCTCGCGGCCAACGATCAGGGGCCAAGCACACCGGTACACTGGTCGTACCCTCCCTGTCGTCCCGTCGCAATACCTCTTGCGGGCACCGTTGGGTCGCCCGACTTCTTACCTGAAGGACAACCGTTTACAGGACCCTATGGCGGCAAGACAAAGTCAGCCTCGAGTGGAGTTCAAGGATTACTCCTTAATAGCTCACACTTGAGGTGACTAGGCATAACCAAGATAGGGGCCTTTGACGGTGTCTGCATTGTACCGTACCTGTGCAGTTATTATATTTGTATCCGCGTTCACTCCCCTGAGTGATCACGGCCCTCTATCTAATCCTAGCTAACAATGCGCAGGTCTCACTGCTGAATAAAGCATAATAGTAATAATAGGCAACATAGGATAAAGGAAGGCACATCAAGGGGCAACAAAACCAGGCTATGCAATTGAATAGGATTGTAATCGTAGCAGCAGCAGTAACAATGCCTAGTGCAAGAAATGTACGGAAAGATAGGCGATATCTGGGGAAGAGAATGGCTCTGCTTTCCTGCAAGCTCGACGGTAGTAGTAGGGTCGTCGACGACGTAGTCATACTCAGCAGCGGTGTAGTCGACGGCAGCAGCGGGGTCTACCGGAGATTAAGGGGGGAGGAAACAGTAAATACAAAGCAAGCATATACAAACAGATGCATGACTTGATAGATGAAATGTTAACGGTGATCTAACGCAGTGCAAAGCAATATGCTCGGAGCGGGAATTCATCTGAGGATGAACTACCGGCTCCGGGTGATTACCAGACAGGGTGTCCGGAGGGGGAAGGATCAAGCCAGAGATGTCGTGGTTACCGAAACAACATAAGGGGGTGTATCCGTGCTATTTGATCTATTTCGTGAAACATTCGTGTTCGGAATAAATTCATCCGGGCACTCTAACAGTACCGGACAATTTATCGGACAGTCGGTCCGGAGGGGGAATGTTCGATGTTCGTTGTGTTTGAGGGGTGTGGTAGACATACGGATAGCGTATTTGTATTCGTTATATTTTTCTGATCAATTTTCATGTATAAAGTTTTTGAATCCGAGTTACGGTTCAAAAGTTATTGAATTTCAAAGTTTAAATCAATTTAAATGATTTTTTGGATTTCTTTTATTATTTATTTAAACATTATCCACAACATTATCCAGAACAGTGCTGACATGTGGGACCCACATGTCAGCCTCTGTTATTTATAAAACATTTAACTAAATCAGAAAATGCCTCTGGACCCACATGTCAGTGACTCAATTTGAATTAATTGGATTAACCTAAAACATTAAGTTAATTATTTAGAGGGTACCCACCTGTCAGTGCCTAAGGGGGGGTTAACTTTTCTGTTAAGTTAAAAAGAGATTAACCGGGGGGTTAGCGAGTGGGGTCCGTTGTCAGTGGCCCAGGGGTTTGATTAACCCCTAATTAAGCTGGCTGACACGGGGGGCCCGCCTGGCAGCCTCACCGGAGGGCTCACCGGAGGCTCGCCGGCGGCGAGGTCGAGCAATCTCGCGATTCCGAGCGCTGTTTGAGACGCCTCTTGCGGCAGTCGACGAAGAACTCGAAGCCGCGTCGATCTGGAGTGGTCTCGCGGGCTGGGACGCACGGAGGTGAGCGCAACTTCAACAATGGCGGCGAAGGGCGTCGGGCTCCAATGGCGAATGCATATACGAGTCGAAATCGAGCTAGCTAACGGTCCAAAACGAACACACGCACCACGGGGAACCTACTGGTGCACTTGGCGCGGGCTGGGACGAACCAAATCGACGACTACGACGACGTGCCACGGCGGCCGGAGCAAGCGAGTTTGGGGAAAAAGGCTACGGGCTACGCGAGCAACTACAGACAGTTGGCGATGACAGAGCTGCTCACCACGAACGCGTCGGGGTTGGCAGCGGGCTCGGGGAGGGGCTGAGGCGGCCGGAATCGACGTCGAGGTTGCAGCGGCCGGGGTGGGGGAAGAAGACGCGGGCGGCGCCTGTGGTGCTCCCCGGGCTCGATTGGATGCTGTAGTCGACGAAGACGACGACGGCGCAGCCTCTGGACACCACGTCGGGGCGGGCCGTGCCCGTTGGCCACGGCAATGGCGACGGCGGCGCTCGGGAAACTTTCCCCAAAGCGTGAGAGAAGAGGAGGAGGGGAAAGGAGGTGCGGGGGTGTCCAGGAGGTGGCCGGTGGCGTCCTTATCCCGTCCGCGGCGGAAGAGAGCAGGTGGAGGGCGGGGCCGGGCTGGCAGCGATGTGGCCACGGCGGGCTATCGTACGGGGCAGGTGGGGGTGGTTGGAGGAAGAAGACAACCGTGGGGGTGGGCTGGGCTGCGATGGGCCGTCGCCCCAGGCGAGTTTTAAAGTTTTTCCCATTTGTTTTGTGTTGCTGTTTATTCTATTTCTTTCTGTAATTGATTTATTAACCCTAGCATTTTTGTAAAAGGTTATTTGTGTTTGTAAATTAGGGTTACATATTACTAAGGTGCCACAAAAGTTTTTGCAGCAAAATAAAATCATTAGATATTTCTTTTAATTATTTAATGCCCAAAGTAAGGGTTTTAACCTACTGTTTGAATTGTTTGGAATTTTCTATAACTCCAAAAATTATCAAAGTTGGTCCAACATGATTATAATGATTTTAGGCAATTTACAAAAATAGTTTCATGATTTTTGGAACAACTTTATTTGAGAACATTTGTTTTAATTTTCATTCAAAGTAGTTTCAACTAGGGTATGATAACATTTCATGATATGACTTATAACGTTGTTACGATGTGATCTCTAAGTATATCATTGAATATTGGGTCGGTTCAACATCATTGTTCTGCTAACAATATGTTATCATTGCTACTGACATCCTTGTTACAAGAAAAATGTCCATGATTAAGAAAACGTAGTCATCAGTTAGCACATGAGATGGTCTTAGAGGCTAAACCAGGAACTCTTGGTGTTTACATTTCCACAAATGCAAATGAGTTTTATTCTGAATCTCACAGTCAGGTTCATTGCAATTATAGCACAGAAATATAAACATTAATTCTGAACATGGAAATATATATAATAACATTTTATTATTGCATCTAGGCCATAATTCCAAAAGTGCTCCGGTATTTTTTTTCAAGTTGGATCTACTTTACTTACCATCCTTTTGGTCATCATGCGGGGTTTACAATATTTTTAATTCATACCATCTGAGCCCAGAAAACTGCCTCCCTTGGACATGATGTACCTGATGCGCTTGGCCTCTCCACTCGTCATTCGATCAGCTAAATGCACTTGTTACCTTTCCTTTAAAGAGGCGCTTGAGGTTGAGGAGCTCAGTAGTACCTCACAAGCTTCGATAGGGCCATTAGTTTGGAGGGAGGTGTCCTTAAGAGAGACAACCCTAACGGGGGGATAAACTAATCTAGCAATTAAAGATTCAGGTCTAACGAGGTCTAAGACTTCAACATGCCAGCGGAAGTTGGGGGTGCTCAAACCCATGAGCATAAATGGGTCAAGATTCTGCCTTGATGGCACCTTGATGCTTTTATTTGTCATGACTTGATAAGAGATTCATCTCCAGATCCCTCTTACTATACGAAAGAAACACACAAGCCAGTTTAAAGTTTCGCCATCAAGACGCTTGAGGAAATCACCTAATGGCGATGCGCTTGGCAGTCCTCCAGCCTCATGTGGTGGGACAACTAGTGAAAAGTCCATCCTAGTTGCTCCATTGCGGTGGTCTATGAATCCCCCAAAACTCCTCTGAGCTCTATGTTGAGCCCAATATGACCCATGTTGAGCCTGAGACTCACAAGTTTAAGGAATCTGAAGATGTGATGCCTTTGAACCCATGGAGTGATCCCCTAGCTCCATCCATGTATGGCAAAGCCGCCCCTCCGACTGTCGTTAAGGGATCCAAGCATGCTACCACGTCAGAGCACTCTACGCCTCTGATCTAATCGAATGATCCCACACCTCCAGACATGCACTAGGATCCCATTCCCTAGGCACCCTTTAGTGAGGATTTAGGTCTAGAAGGCTCAAAAAAATCAAAGCGTTCCTACCATAGATCGTGATCCTTCCTCTGAGTACACAACAATTGATATGCCATAGGGAACCGAGCATCAGATGAGTTCGCACGTTCCTACTGAGGTGAGGTCGGCTTTGGACAAGACCTATGCTACCATCCGATCCTTGTTAATTGTGTTATAAAAGTTTGGGAGATCCCTTCAACCTACTACTCAGGTAATTCTATACTTCGTCCACTTGTGTTTCACCATGTTTTGCATGCACACCCTTCTCGCCAGGGATCCAAACAGACCCCTCTAGCACCCCCCCCCCCGTCATGCTTTAGGATGGCGAGGTCCGCGGCGCGGAAGGTCGATGGCTCCCAGCAATCGGATGGTTTATTCATCATGACCTCCGCCGTCGCCTCCTTCTTGGAAGCCTTCGTCGTCTTGGTGGGTTTGGTGGATTTGTTCATGGTAATGCGCAAAGTGGAACAGCAAATTGTACGAGCGAAATAACTCAGGAAGCAAGAACAAGCGCGAAGAAGGAGGAAGACGAAGGAAAGATTGCGAATGCAGGGTAAATCTTAATTACTGATGGTTTCACCATATATACAGCAGCGAGGCTCAAGATCCACCGTTCATCCTCGATACTCAATCTCCATGCACGAACTCCTGCCCTACACGTGGCGCATGAATCCCAACCGGAGCAGTAACTATGATGCCCATTGATAGCACTGAAGTAGTGCTCCTTGTTGGTTACCCAAAGTGGAAGGTAAAGATCTACATAGCGGCTAATTTCCCTTACACGAGGACTGTAAGGTTTATCGAATCCAGGAGGACTCCAAGGATTGACAAGTAGGTGTCAACGGCGCCAGAGACTTGATAACACGAGAGTTGACGTGGACCTGCATACAGAAACAAGTAACTTTGCTCCCAACGAGTACAGAGGGGTTGTCAATCCCTCCGACCTTGTAGTTTACAAAGGATCAAACACAAGAGGATAATGGTAGTGGTAGTGATAAAAACTGAAAGTACAAGCGGGAAATAAAGTGGAGGTGTAAACAATGGTAGAAATATGGGCCGGGTTCCCATGATGTTCACTAGTGATGTCTCCCTCCCAAAAGACGATAAATCAGCTAATCTGGGTGAACAAATTACAGCTAGGCAATTGACAGAATTATAAACGCACCACAATGCTAGTAATTCTACTTGAAAGTAAGAGGCTCAAAAGTATGGGCAGAACGCCAAGACAACTAGACCGAAATTCATCTGCATTTACTCCCTAATCATCCACCTTGAGATACCTATCCAGAACAACTCGCATGTATTAAGTTGCGAGCCCCACCCAAAGTGTAAACTCAAAGCAATAGACAATTGCATTAACAATCTATGTGTAAGGTAAACAAACCTTGCAACCGCGGTTACAAGCACCGTTGTTTTCTCCCTGGTGGCAACAGCACATCCCCTAGTCTCATGTTTCTGTCACTCAAGCTAGACATCGGGGAGCATGAACCCACAATCATGCATAACGCTCCCTCTTGGAGTTACCATCTACTACTTGGCCAAAGCAATAAAAAGCAATGGAGAACATGCAAGAATTACTAAAGAACAAAATATAAAAGGTAACAAAATATATAACTCATCACGATCTGAACATAATCTCATGATCCATCGGATCCCAGCAAACAAAGCATAGCAACATCAGGAACATTACATAGGTGCCTTGATCATGTAGGGCAGCTCACAAGGACTAAACATTGAAGAACAAGATTGGAGAGAAGACATCACATAGCTACTGGTCATGGACCCATGGTCCAAGGGGGACTACACACAGCACATCCGGGAAGCGTCCATGGTTGTAGAGAAGCTCACGGAGGTCAACCTCCCTCTGGCAGGGTGCCGGGAAGCGGTCTTCTGGTGCTCCCGATCTTAGAAGCGCGGTGGCGGCGGAACAGAGAGGTATTTCGCAATGGGGGGTTTTCCTCAAGGGTTTCCTGGACGAAGAGGTAATATAGTCCAAAGGGGGGAGCCACCTGGGGCTAACAGGTGCCCTAGTGGCGCGGCCAGGGTGGGGTCGCGCCCCCTGGCCGCCTGGGTGCTAGGTGGGTCCCCCAGGGCCTCCTTCAGGGAACCGGAAGATTCCTTCATGTTGATTTTTATTCTAATTTTTCTGGAATTTTTGGAGCATTTTAAATTGGGGAAAAATCACTGCAACTAAAGACATCAGCAGACAGAAACTGGCATTGAGTGCACTGAGTTAGTAGGTTAGATCAAATATGTGTAAAATGATATAAAAGTGTAGCAAAACATGTAGCAATGTAACATAAAAGTGCATTGAATAAGAAGATACATTTGGGACGTATCAACATCCCCAAGTTTAATTCCTGCTCGTCCTCGAGCAGGTAAATGATAACACAAATAATTTCTGTGGTGACATGTTGATACGTCTCAAACATATCTACTTTTCCAAACACTTTTGCTATTGTTTTGGCCTCATTCTTGCATGATTTGAATGTAACTAACCCAGACTGATGTTGTTTTCAGCAGAGTTGTCTGTATGGTTTTCTTATGTGCGGGAAAATGGATTTTTAGGTGCCTTAGAAAATTCTAGGAAAAATCACAGAAAATCCACGCACCCAAAGGCCATTGTGCCAGAAGTGGGGCCAGAGGGCAGCCAGGGGGCCCAGGCCCACTCCAGGCCGCGCCGGGAGGCCGCCTGGGTGGGTCCTCCCCCCTCTGGCGCCCTACCGAAGCCCCTATTTATTCCCGCGGTGAGGAAACCCTAGAACAGAAGTCGTTTTCCCAGTTTCCGTCGCGGAGCCACCGCCACCCACTATTATTCTCCGAGAGGGCTAATCTGGAGGTTGTTTTGGCCTCCGGTGAGGGGAGATCATCGCCATCGTCATCATCATCACCACTCCATCCTCCCTCCATGACTTCTCTTCTCATGTGTGAGTAATTCCCTACTGTACGCAAAGGGGATGGTAGGGATTGGATGAGTTAGATCATGTAATAGTTCGTCAGATTGTTGGGGGCATGTTGCCTATCATCTACTTTGGTGTTTATCATCTTTGCTACAACTTGTTGCTCTTAATGCTTGTCACTTTGGGCCCGAGTGCCATGTTTTCAGATCTGAACCACTTGTGTTTTCATGAGTATATTTATGTTCTTGATCCTATCTATGAGTTGTATGCACCTATTATGGTCCGGAACTGGCAATCCCAAAGGTTGCAGCTTGGGACACCAAAGTGGATGGAATATAATTTGAGGATTTCATGTATCCATTGAGTGTTAATGCTTTGTTCCGGTGCTCTTTGACAGTAGCACCTTAATCTCCATAAGTTCCTTTTGGCCCCGTTCGTAGCAGGATGGTAGGACAAAAGATGTTGTGCAAGTTCTTATTGCAAGCACGCACAACTACCTACGGGATGCATGTATAATGTTTGATATTTGCCTAGATGATATTTTATTTTCTGTGTGCCTTGTCCCGTGTTAAAATCTATTACATGTTCACTCTCATCCAAGCAGCGTCCAACCATCCATCTCCCTAGCCTACAGTTTTTGAATCCTGCTGGTTACTAGTAGTTTACTTTGTTGTTTTACTTTCGTTGTTGCCACTACCACTATCATATCACCGTTTCTATTAATATTTTTTTGCAAGCAAGTATATTTCAAGTGTTGTTGAATTGACAACTCAACTGTCAAATCTTATAAATATTCTTTGGCTCCCCTTGTGTCGAATCAATAAATTGGGCTATCTTGCCCGCGAAGACTATCTCGATCCCCTACAGTTGAGGGTCATCAAGTACTGTTTTCTGGCGCCGTTTCCGGGGAGCACAGCTTTATTTACAAGTCTACTTGAGGTATTCTGCCTGCTGCACTTTATCCACTATGGGTAATAAAGGAGACCCCCAAGGTTTCTATCTTACCATCCACTACAAGAAAAGGTACTGTTCTGAGCACTAGTGCTACGCTTGATTCACCTTCAGTTATAAGTAAGTTTGATTCACCACCACCACCACCACATGCTACTTCTATTGAGTCTGTTACTATGTCCGATACTTTTGATGATGCTTCTACTAATTTTGAGGAAATTGGTTTTCTTGGTCGCTATGTTGAAACTAAAATTGCTGAGGTTGCAGCACAATCCGAGACTGATACTCCTGCTACCTATTTTCCCACTTGCAAAGCCTTTGGTTACCCAGAATTAGATAAACTCAAGGAGAGACTCCTTGAGGATGATTATGTTATTCTTGATGATGATTTATGAAGGGAACTTACAGAGTGTGCCGACTCTGACCCTGGTGCTGTTAGGAAGCTGCTTGAAAAGCACTCCATGAAGAACAAGATTACTCCTGATCCTGAATTTTCTACGTCTCCTATATGCATCACTGATACTGATTATGATTTCTATGTTGATCTTTCACATATATCTACAGTTGAAGTTGACCCCTTTTATGGCAGAGAAAATGATGATGCTATTGCACACCTGACCAAACTCACTGAGTTAGGTGGATTGTTTACTACTGATGAGAGGATACTAAACTTTTATGTGGCTAAGCTTTTTCCTTTCACTTTGA